>CM066031.1:1300072940-1301430440 GCA_033557465.1 Ichthyophis bannanicus
TACAAGAAAAAACAGTATAAAAAAAAAATAGGAATAGCACTTTAGAAGAAAAGGAATTAGGATAAATTACAATCTAGCATAATGAGCAGACAAAGCGATTTAGAAAGTTCAGAGAGGGTGGAAGGGAAGAGACGGGGAGGATGAGTTCCGTGATAGCCACAGTTCCCATTAGAGTTGCCCTTCCAGACCAAAAGCTAGTTGGTAGTAATGTATTTGTAAAGCTTTTTTGAATTTTGTTAAAGAGGTCTTCCTGAATATAAAGACGTAGTGTGTTCCACAGCTGCGAGGCTACACAGTAAAATGAAGAAGTAAATTAGCATTTAAAAATAGTAGGATTTTACTGTGAATGTATGGGATTAAGTGAGATGCTGCAATTAGGGGTTGCTGGTGTAAAAAATTGTATTTGCTAGAATAAGAACTTGAAATTGTATTCTTTATGTGATAGGAAGCCAATGTATTTCCTTTAATAATGGTGTTATATGATGGAATTTGATTGCATTACAGAGCAGTTTGATGGCTGCATTTTGGATGCATTGAAGTTCATGAATACTGGAACTGTTAATGCCATTGTAGATAATATTACAGTAATCTGTGCACAATATTATTACCATTATTATTATTAGTGATCACAGCAGAATAAGTGCATGAAGGGCGGTGTGATCTAGGAATCATTTTATGAAATGAAATTTCCTAAGAAAAAAAAGACTTTAGCAGAGATTTGGGAGGTGAAATTTAGGTCTGAATCTATAATCCAACTAATAATCTTGATGGAGGTAGCTATGGAGATTGGAATATTGCTTATGTGAGGGGTGATTTCAGGTATGGAGGAATGGTCAGTTATCTACATGGTTACTGTTTTGGAGTGATTGACTTTTAGTTGATTAGTAGAAAGATAATGATTTACAGCACAGAGGCAGGAAATTAATTGTGTCAGATCTGGTGTTCGGGAGTTGATAAAACAACAAGCAGTATGTCGGCAAAATAAAGTCCTGAGATCCTGTGGTCTTGAACAAGCATTGCAAGAGGACTGAGGAAGATACTGGGTGATAAAAGCGAGCCTTGGGAAACACCTGAGAATAATGGATGGATGATGATGTAGAGAAGTTGAAGATAACTTGAAATAAGTGATTCTCTAAAGAGGTATTGAAGCACTGAAGAACTGTGTCATGGATACAATGATTTTTGAGACATGAGATGAGCAATTGGTAGTCAAACAGGTCAAATTCTGCTTAAAATTCTAGAAAGACAATAATAAGGATTTTGACCAGATTCAGGAGGAATATGGATATCTTTGATGAGAGCAGTCCTCTTTTTTGTACCATGGCCAATATGGAAGCTGGATTTTTGGAGTGGTGAGCATTTGCTTTATCCAGGAAGTTATTAAGTTGTAAGCTAACACATTTTTCTACAGTCACGAAAAAGAATCTATGTTGGAGACAGAGCAATATTTCTCTACCTGAGTAGGATCCAGAGAGGACTTATTGAGTTTTGAAAGGATTAGAGTCTGTTTCCAGCTGGTAGGTACTTGCCCACAATGGAGGCTATTGTTGACCATGGAAAGAAGGTAGGGGAGGGAGGAGGTCAAGCATTAGGTCATTTATCCATTTAGAGGGGATGAGCCAAGGGCACATGTTGTAGGATTAATGGTTTGGAGTATTTTCTGTAGTTGGATCATGGAAATGTGACTGAACTCGGACCAAGTGCTAGTTGAGGTAATTGGGCAAGGGTCTTCAATATGCATTCCTTCAGTCAATCTTTCAACATCCATCTCATCAATTAACCCCAGCATCCAGTCATAGTCAGTCACTCAATTCAACAATCCCCTTAGTCAACCACTGTACAACTGAAGCAGCTTCAAACAGATTTTCCCTGTTTACACTGGACCAGAATCAGTACAGCACTGTTTCAGCTATTTACAGTAAGTTCCTTATTCTGCTTATTTGTAATAAACATTTGGAAATTGAGAGACTGAGTCTTCTCCTTGGATATGGAACTGATTTAGCTAACTTCATTATTGCAATGGAATATGCAGTATGGGAATAGTACTGATGGCAATAGTATGATGAAAGATGTTCAGGCTGAAGCCTCAGAATTCCTGGAATGATCTTTGCAGAGATAAATTACAGCGATGACATAAATGGTCAATGCCATACATTAGCAAAATGCATTCTGTGGAGGAGTGGCCTAGTGGTTAGAGCAGCAGGCTGAGAACCAGGAAAGCCAGGGTTTAGATCTTGCTTCTCCCACTGACTCTTGTGACCTTGGGCTGATATTCTGTGGACTTTAGTCTTCTCCAAATGGAAGGCCAAGGCTCTTCTACAGTCCAATGTATGCAACATGTGCTCCCCTCTGTGGGCATGAGGCCTTGGGAACAATGTTTTAAGGATGATTGACTAGTTAAAGTGGAAATCTGACATTACTTTAGAAAGGACTTTAGGATGAGTATGCAGTTTGTGAAAAAACTTAGCAAAGGGTACATTCACTACTAGAACCTGGAGCTCACTAACTCTGCATGCTGAAGAGACTATCAGCAAAAGCAAGACTTTCCAGGTCAGGAACTTTGGTGCATAGATACTTCAGTGCACCTAGTGGCTCAAAAGGAGCCTTCATCTGTTAAGTCAAAACCATGTTGATATCCCAAAGCACTGCAAGAGGTTTTAGCAGAGAGTTCAAAAGAAGCAAATACAGCATGAATAAAACAAGTAAAGGATGTAGAGAGATGAGTTTACTTTCTATATGATAATGATAAGCACCAATTGCACTGAGATAAACCCTCACAGATGTGTTTTTTAAACCTGATTCAGATAAATGAAGAAGGTATTTAAGCATTTTTTAGGGACACGAGAAAGGGTCTAGGGCTCACCCCTCACATCAAATGGCAAACCTCCTCCACTTGAATCCATATGATCTCCTCATGGAATCTCTTCTGGAGGCCAAGAGGATGAAGGCGACACCAACTGGAAAGTTCAGTTTGAAAAAATTACACCCTCAACATTCAAGCTGTGAAGGCTAGGGACTTGATATTGTGGTGCAATGAAGTTCCCTGATCCTGCATAATCAGAGTTAGAGAGTTGCCCAGGTGAATCAAGTCCCTTGTGGAAAGTTCTTGCAGAAAAACAAACCATGACTGCCTGGGCCAATAAGGCGCAATGAGAATTACAGTACCCCTTTCTTCCTTGAGCTTCAAGAGAGTTTTTGTTCTCAAAGGAATAGGAGGAAATGTATATAGAAGGCCCTCTCTCCAGTGTAGGAGAAAGGCATCTAAGGTTAGTTTGCCATGCGTTCCCACCCTGGAATAGAACTGATGCACTAACCTGTTCCAAGGAGTGGCAAAGATCTATCAATGAGGTGCCCCACTCTCGAAAAGTAGACAAGCCACTTCTCAGTTCAAGGTCCATTCGTGAAGCTTAAGGATGAGGCTCAGCTTGACTAATAGGGTGTTGTCCTCGCCTGGAAAGTACATGGTTTTCAGCATCATCCCATGGGAGATGGTGAAGTTCCACATCCTGACCATTTCCCAACACAAGAGGTATGAACCAGTTCCTTCCTGCTTATTTATGTAGTATAGCACTACTTGATTGTCCATATGGATCATGATAATTTGGTCAACTGATCTCTGAAAGCCTTTAAAGCATTCAGTATTGCTCTCAGTAAAAGGAAATTAATTTGATGAAGGCTCCAATGAATTACAGTTGGCAAAATGGGCTGAGGTTCAACTTAAGAAAATTGATGAAGACGCATAATGGCTCTTGCACCCAGGTGCAGGGCTGGTGCTAGGGTTTCTGGCACCCCCCTGCAGCCTATATATCAGTGCCCCCTCCGTCATTATTATTAATGCTGGCTACACCTCACTCGCCTTTTTTCCTAAACTCCTTTGTGAACTCTTCACACAATGCTAGCATTTCTCCTTCAAGTCCAGTGTTGAAAGAAAATTGCAGTGAAGGGGAAAATGCATAGCCAGAATAAACATAACTTCTGAGCAGTAAATACTTAGCACCATATGAACAGGCTGTGATAGCATGCTACATTTTAGATATGGATCAAAAGAAAAACACTCAGCTGTACAGACCAGCTCAAAAATATTTTATACACTGAAAAAATATGCAGGAGAAAGATCTTGTACAGAATGTAGGAATCAAAAACATGATAAGTATACAATCAATGTACATCTAGAAACTATAAGCAAAATTGGTATAATGTTAATGCAAAGAATATAGTGGCAATAGAGGAAGACAGTAACAACATTAATATATTGCTGATAGAAACCACATGTCTTAAGCAGGTTTCAATGACAAACCAATAAATCTAAGCTTTCCCCTTGTGGAATCATAGGATGTGTTTTCATTTCTTGATCAAGCCTATGTTATTCTAGCTTTCTCTCATTCTAGCTTCACTTCCTACTGGCAGTCATGCAGACAATGTACTGGCAGTAGGAAGTGAAGCTGGAGCGATAGAAAAGCCAAAATAATATGGCCATTTTCCAGCCTGATCAGGGAACAAGTTCCATGCTTTTTCCATTACTCTTAGGTTTTCAGGATTTCTTTCCCAAAATTATAGTTCCTCCAGAGAAAGGCAAGAGAAAGAACTCCCACATGTAGGCATCTGCATTGTTGGCAGAAGCTAACATAATGGTTTAGCTCAAGTAGCGTGGGTGCAACTAATGCCTTCTCAATGGGTGGCCTTAGTTGCTCATGCAGCCATTTTGCCATGATGAAATGTGGTAACTGCAGAGGGATATAACTATCTCCCTGAAGTTAGCCTATGGCCCCGTGTTGGTAATGCGACCCACACATGTGCTACAAACACAGAGTTTAGGAAACATGCTGCTAAATGTTGCAAACAACAAGAGGGCTTAACAGCACCAATGCAGAAGCTTCTACTTCCACAAAAACAACAACAGTGACTTGGTAGCCCCCAACACAACATTTTCCACCTTCACAAAAACAAGAGTCTCAATGACCCTTACACAGCACTTCTCATCCTCAGAAAAACAAGAGGGGCTTTGTGACCCCAACACAACACATCCCACTCCAACTTAAACACCAAGAACGGCCTGACATCTCCAACGCAACTCAAAACTGCGCACTGGACCAGCATGGTGTTAATGTAAATATATATTCCACAAAAAACAAAATAAATGCAGAATGTTCGCACAGCAAGGAATTAAAGAAAAAATGAGAACCATAGCATGGTTTATAACACCAAATTATAAAATTATAACTCATTTTATTTTGTCATTATAAACTGCATTATGATTCTCACTTTTTCTTTTTGAATATATATTCTGCATCCATAGAACCCCCTCCCTCAACAATGGGTGCAGAGCAGAACCAGGACATTCATCCACAGAACTCAATGTAAAAAAAAAATCTGATTCTGGTAATCTTACTAACAATGTAAACATTCTCCAGTACAAGGCATATTGTGAACTAATACAAAACTCTACAAAATTCACTGAGGATCTATAGAGCAAATCTACCATACCATGCTCAGCCTGTACTCAGTCTGTAGGACTACTGAGAAAAGCTGCTCTTGCTGGGAAGAATTCTGCAATTATAAGTATTTACCTGCAGATAATTTCTCAGACTCATGGGTTAAAGGGATTAAACTGTCAAAATCTCTGTCTATTTTAAAGTTCTGTGTTTTTTAAAGTCACAAAGGGCACTGTTTTAGTAAGCCAGCTTCTATTAAGTGTTTCTTTCCCTCCTGCCCACTCTAACTCCCACCCATTACAGGCATAGTCTTAGATTTCTAGGCTCTTACAGATCTTACAGGGACAGAGGTAGTCAAATTCACTTTCAGGTGTAGCTGGTTATTCTCATCAGATATAGCTTAATTAATTGAGACCCTGAAATTAAACCTGATATGAACAAAGTCCCTTAAACCTATTAGGTATACTTGCATTTCTATAACTATCCCTAGCAACTTTAAGTAACTTTAAATATCTTAACAAAACCTTAAAGCTAAGATGCAGACAGCAGTCCAGCAGCGAGATGGGGGCTATCCAGACTTTTGCACTGAGTGTCACATGATTTTCTCCCAGTTGGTGAGGGGTTTTACGTGTGCACTAGGTGCAAGGAGCTCTTTGCTCTCAGGGGATGAGTCTGATCTCTGGAAGCTAGAGTAGCAGACTTGGAGGACCTAAGAAAGACAGAGAGGTATATAGACGAGAACTACAGGGTCGTAGTACTGGAGTCCCACCTCTCTGCTGCCATGGAGGAGAGAGAGCACGTAAAAGGAGAGCATCATCTTGGTGTGGCAGGAAGTGATCCTGTATCTAGGTCCTGTCCTCCAGGTGATGTAAAAGCCTCTCACACCAAAGAGGTTTCTCCAGGGACATGTGCCCATGAGGGAAGGCTTGGGACGGCCGTTATAGTTGGTGATTCAATCATTAGGCATGTAGATAGCTGGGAGGCTGGTGAATGTGAGGATTGCATGGTAACACGCCTGCCTGATGTGAAGGTAGCAGACCTTACATGCCACATAGGAAAGGTGGAACCTGATGTCTAGGTACATGCTGGTACCAATGACATAGGAAAGTATGGGAGGAAGGTTCTGGAGGCCAAATTTGGGCTTTTAGGTAGGAATTTGAAATCCAGAACCTCCAGGGTGGCATTCTCTGAAATACTTCCCATTCCACATGCAGGAGCAAAAAGCAGGCAGTGCTCCGTAATCAAAATGCATGGAATACACAATGGTGCAAGGAAGAGGGTTTCGGATTTGTTAGTAACTGGGCAACATTCTGGTGAATCAAAGGGCTTTTCCGAAAGGATGGGCTCCACCTTAACCAGGATGGAACCAAACTGCTGGCATTAACCTTTAATAAGGAGAAAGAATAGCTTTTAAACTAGATAATAGGGCAAAGCCAACAGTTGCCCAAGAGCATATGGTTTGGAAGAATGTATCCTTGAAGATACTAGCAAAAGAGGGAAGTTAGAGCATCTTAATAGAGAGGTTCCAATAAAGATAAAAGTAACCCAGATGCCCTTAAGCACAGAGCACACAGAACTGAAAGATTCCTAATTACCCCTATCAACTAATAAAATACAACCTCTAAAATGCGTGAATGCATCTCTCCATCTCTTTCCATCTATTCCTCTCTCTCTCTCTCTCCTTATTACCCCATGTCCTGCATTTCCCCCTCCCCTTATTACCCTCTGTGTCCAGCATCACTCCTCTATCTCCCCCTGCACCTCCCCATCCGCATGCCCAGGATCTTCCTATAGTCTCCTCCATCTACCCTTCTTGATTATCACTATGCCCATTCTTCCTATGCCCCCTTCCCATGTCCATTATTTCCCTTCATCTCCCTAGCCCCCTACCTCTAGTTTGTCCCCTCTGCCTCCCTATCCTCCTTCCCCCCCCCCCCATGCATTCAGCATCTCTCATCTGTCTCCTGGTGCCCAGTATATCTCCTACACCTCCCAATGCCCCTCCTGTCTACTTCGCTCCCCTCATGGCTGAGAGAGAGCTGAAACTACTAATAATAATAATCATTTGTATAGTTGTACAAGGCATATGCTGCACTGTACCTATAGATGTAAGACACATTCTCTGCTCATCAGAGCTTACAATCTAATCAAGACAAAATATTTGGTGATGGAATAAGCAGCAGGTCCTCCCCTTACCTGCAGGATGTAAAGGTGAACTGAATCGGCCCTGTATGTCAGATGCATGGCCCGCCAATGCCCTGCCCATTCCTTGCCCCCTGTGCCGCCCCTCGGTTGATCTCCCTGCATTGATCCTCTCTGAGTGCGGGGAAGCTGCTTCTTTGAATTTGGCCCAGACGTACAGCCCCTCTATTCGCCATGCAGAATTGGGCCCTAAGATACAGATAAGTAGTGGACAAGAGAATGAGGAGCATCAGGATCCAAAAGTGACTTCAAAGAGGTGGGGTTTTAGCCTAGATTGGAATAGGACTAGAGAAGGGGCACGACGCACAGATTCAGGTAGTTTGTTCCAGGCATATGGAGCAGCGAGATGGAATGAATGAAATCTGAGGTCTCAATGACAATTCCTCCACCTCAGGCAAACTCAGGGTTCCAAAAATGGGCTTGATGCGCTATCAAACAATCACTGATGACATCAAAACTGCAGCAGGGCAAAGAGCACTGTCATCCTCTGTTCAAACCCTTTCATGACATTCCTCGAGGGCTGCCATGGAGAAAGAGGTAAGGACTTTATCAGATTCAATCAGTCAGTGGAATCAGAGTGGGAATATCAGCAGGATGATCCCAGCTCCGATAACAAGGACGATGAGCAGTTCTCATGTCAGGGCTATTTTGAGTGTCATTTTCATCTGAAACTTCAATGCTCTTGACATCACACTTCAATGGATCCCACCATTGGTGGTCCTTGGACCCTGGAGCCCTCTCCTTGTCATCTGTGAACACAAAACACAAGAAGAAGCCTCATGGTAGGACCCCAAGCACTGCAGGTACCATTTGTGAGTGTCTATAACAGACATGGTCTTGAGGCTTCGGGTGCACTTCTTAAACCTGCTGGCTGTTTTTTGGGACATATCACTTAGAAAAATAGCCACAGCAAAATCAAACAACTCAATGTTGATGAAAGAAAAATATACTGCGGCAGGAACACCTGAGGCCTAAATGTGGCCTACAGCAGCACCACTAGAAAAAATAAAAGAAACTTTAATTATTGAAAAACCACTAAACTAAGGAAAATAAAGAGGAAACGTGTGGCGACAATGTGGCATGACATGAGACTTTCACATAGCTGAAAAGAAAGAGATCAACTAGTTTAAAGTCAGGTGAGTACCACAGACCTACGCTAAAAAAAAAATCTGGAAGGCTCTGTGGATAATAGAAGACTGAGGAGATGAGACATGGTAGGAACAGGTAGGAATATGCACACAAGCATGGAGGGACTGTTCTAAAAGCTTCTAGAAGGAGTTGACAGAAATTCCCATGCAGGGCTCTGTCAGTGACATCACCTATATGTGAGTGCTTATACTACTTGTCCACAGAGAAAAGAAGGAAGACAAGGGAGGAAAAAAGAGAAAAAATATAAACAAGAAAGGGGAAGAAAGAAGAAAGGAGAAAGGGAAAGAAAAAAGAGATGAGGGGGTGGAGGAGACTAGTGAAAGAAACAATAAAACACTCTGTATCAAGGAAAATCACATACTACACACCTCTATGATTAGAAAGAAGTGACCTCCATGCCTGCAAGCATATTTTTATGAAAGGCTGAAAGTACAATGTCTAATTTACCTATCCACTACTTCTATAACCAACTCCAGAATCAAGCAGATAAACAAAAACCAAAAGCACATTAACCAAAGAGCATACATATGGTATTACACAATGGGAATGCCCAAGAAACGATATATGGCTGAAACACAGGAAAACAAGAGAAAAATTACAAGGGTTATATAGTACCAGCCTCCCCATAAAACATGCACTTAAGATAGCAAATTAAACCAACAAACCTTTCAAGCTACTCTTCGGGGCATGTTTACAAAATGTGCTAAACTAGGGTGCGTTGAGGCCCATTTTTTAGCATAGGGACAGGGCCAGACCTGGGCTAACTAAGGCGGCATGCTCAGCATTTCCCCATGCAGTTAGCACAAGTTTGGCTCTGCCCCCACACTAAGCCACTTGCTGTGACTGACACAGGTGCCATCCATTGACATGGCAGTAAGTGCACCCATGCAAACTGCAACAGTGCTGGTTAATGCGCCAAAGACACCTGTGCTAAATGCAATGTACGCACTCTGTCCCCGAACAACCTAGTCTTCGCCACAAGTTTGTTAATTAAATTCAGCCCAGGACTGCCCAGGTGCTGCAACGTCCCTTCCTTTCCTCTCACAGGGCTTCCTGTTACCATAGAAACCCTGCAAGGGGAAAGAAGAAGGCAGGACACTAC
Source organism: Ichthyophis bannanicus (assembly GCA_033557465.1). Lineage (NCBI taxonomy): Eukaryota > Metazoa > Chordata > Amphibia > Gymnophiona > Ichthyophiidae > Ichthyophis > Ichthyophis bannanicus. The sequence goes on from CM066031.1 coordinate 1,300,082,826, forward strand.
TGGGCATGGGCAGCCCAGGCTGAATTTAATTAATGAACTTGCTGCTGTCGCTCAGTGACAGGTTGCCTGGTAAACAGGACATCACAGCAGAGCCGATCGAGCTGGGGGGGCAGAGCCAATCAGCAATGTGATCACTGAGCTGCAATGTCAGGCTCAGATCGAGGCATGGAAGTTGAGGCAATACTCTGGCGCCTATCAAAATTTGGCACCCAAGGCAGTTGCCTCCATTGCCTATGCCTAAATTCGGGCCTGCTAACACTAGTAACGCATATGTGGACTGTGTTACTAGTGTGGGACTGCATACTACCTGCAAGGGGGAGGGTAAAGCTGCCCCCCTGCATTTACTGTGCTTCACCATGGTAAAATGGCCATGGGAGCAACTAATGCTATCCACTGAGGCAGTGTTACTTCCAACTATGGTACCTGCACCGAGCACAGGTACTGCTGGCTACAATACCATCTGCGCCACAATGGAAATGCTCCCATTCCACCCAGTCATTGCCCCGACATGTGCTACAAAGCTGGCACAAGGATTTTAGCACAGGGTCCTGTGCTACTTGCTGGGGCCATGACCAAACTGAGCGCTAATTCCACGCTAATCTTTAGTAAACATGCCCTATAGTTACAAAAAAATAATAATATGATGAAAAATACATAAACAAATAGAAAAAGATAATACAATGATGATGATAAAAAGCCTACATAAAACATAATCTACTACAACTTTAAAACAGCATTAAAAACATAAGACCAACAATAACAAGAAATAAATAAGCAATAATAAATGAACCGAAAATCACATATTACAAAATACATAAAGGAGGAACAAAAAAACCACTATCTATTTCTTCATTGAGCCTGGACGGTAATATAAATGACAGTGATAGTATTGTAGTCCGAAAAAGAATTAATCTTTCGTCTGCTGCCAGTGAGTGTAAAGCTGTTGGTCTCAATTTGTGCTAAAAAATATGTACAGATGGCACGCTAACATTTCTGAATCAGCCCTGTTGTTTTAGCACAATCATGGTCCTCAACCTCTGCTTCCCTTTCTTCCTTTTCTATGATCTCTGATGAGAAAACCACACACCTTCCTTCCTTCAAGCTCACTGTCTGCTCCTCTGATCCTATTCCCACTCATCTCCTAAACTCCATCTCCTCTACTGTAATCCCATCAATCTTTCATATTCTCAACCTATCGCTCTCCACTGTAACTGTTCCTGTAGCCGTTAAGCATGCTGTAGTCACATCTCTCCTTAGGAAACCTTCATTTGACCCTACCTGTCCTTCTATCGACCCACCTTCCTCCTCCCCTTCATCTCTAAACTACTTGAATGTGCGGTTCACTGCCATTGCCTTGACTTTCTCTCCTCTCAGGCCCTTCTGGATCCCTTGCAATCTGGCTTTCATCCCTTCCATTCTACTGAAACAGCTCTTGTCAAAGTCTCCAGTGACCTGTTCCTGGCAAAATCCAAGGGCCTTTACTCGAACCTCATTCTTCTTGACCTTTCTGCTGCTTTTGACACTGTTGACCACCACCTTCTCCTCAATACCTTGTCCTCTCTTAGGGCTGTCTGCTATCCTGGGTCTCTTATCTCTCCCATCATATTTTCAGTGTCTGTTCTGGTGGATCCTCCTCTACTGTTATCCTGCTCTCAGTTGGTGCACCCCAAGGGCCCGCTCCTTTTCTCTCTCTATACCCAATCTCTTGGTATGCGCATCTCTTCCTATGGCTTTCAGTAGCATCTTTATGCTGATGACCCTCAGATCTACCTCTCTACATTTGAAATCTCTTTGGCCATCCAGGCCCAGATTTCTGCCTGCCTATCTGTTATTGCTACTTGGATGTCTCACCGCCACTTGAAACTGAACATAGCCAAAACTGAGCTTCTTATTTTTCCACCTAAACCCACCTCTCCCCTTCCTCCTTTCTCAGTCTCTGTGGATAATACCCTACTCCTCCCTACCCTTCTCCACAAATATCCTGTCGTTTCTTTCTCTATAACATCAGCAAAATTCACCCCTTCCTTTCTGAACATACTACTAAGACACTCATCCACTGTTTAGTGACCTCCCATGTAGACTATTGCAGCCTCCTCCTTGCTGGTCTCCCTCTAAATCATCTCTCTCCCCCTTCAATCTGTTCAAAACTCAGCTGCACAGCTAATCTTTCACCAGCCTCGATATGCACATATAACCCCTCTTCTCAAGTCACTTCATTGGCTCCCTATCCATTTCCGTAACCAGTTCAAACTTCTCCTACTGACCTATAAGTGCATTCACTCTGCAGCTCCTCAATACCTTTCCTCTCTTATCTCTCCCTACACCCCTCCTCGGGAACTCCGCTCTTCTGGGAAATCACTTCTATCTGTGCCCTTCTCTTCTACTGCTAACTCTAGACTTCGATTCTTTCACATTGCTGCTCCTTATGCCTGGAACAAACTACCTGAGTCCGTCCATCAGGCTTCATCTCTGGCCCTTTTCAAATCCAGACTGAAAACTCATCTCTTCAAGGCTGCTTTTGGATCCTGATCCGCTTAGTCTCCAATGTGTTTCCTTACCATTCCCCTAGATGCACCCTTGTCCTCAACTGTTGTGCTGTCTTGAGTAGATTGTAAGCTCTGATGAGCTGGGACCATCTTTTATATGGGTCTGTACAGCGCTGCATATGCCATGTAGCACTAGTAGCAGTAGTAGTAGTACTAGGTACCTCCAAAGTACTCACTCAATATACATGCAACAATGGCAAAACAGGCCAGCAACCAAAGACAAAAAGAAATTGCACATGCACCACATAGGAAGGCAAGACAACACCTCTATGGAGGAACATTTTTTGGGATTAAATCTACTGCATTAATGACCTAAGAACATAAGAACATAAGATATGCCATACTGGGTCAGACCAAGGTCCATCAAGCCCAGTATCCTGTTTCCAACAGTGGCCAATCTAGGTCATATGTACCTAGCAGTTTCCCCAAAAGACACAGGTTCCTCAATGCTTGTACTGGTCATCCTATCCCTTTTACACAACCACTGCAATTTTATTATTCACTTTTTTTTTTTTTGGCAAATAGCATCTTTTACTGAATCCATTCAGACATGACGTAAGTGCAAACCTCTGAAAACCAGTCAAGAAATGTATAAATATAATTCAATAAAAAAGGTATCATTTTATAATTTTCTTTGCTTTCCTTTCTATGCCACTTCAACAAGGATTCCGATACAAAAAAGGGGGGAGGGTTCCTCTCTTATTTTTTTGTTGGAGTTGGCCAGCCAAGTGAACAGAATTAATCTACACACCACTGTGGCTTCTCCTTTTTAATTATTACATAATTTAAGAATATAAACGCTGTACTTAGCTTTGTTGATGTTGAAACAGACAAGTTACTCGAACTTGAAAGACGGTATTCTTTCAAGTTTGAGTAACTTGTCTGTTTCAACATCAACAAAGCTAAGTACAGCGTTTATATTCTTAAATTATGTAATAATTAAAAAGGAGAAGCCACAGTGGTGTGTAGATTAATTTTGTTCACTTGGCTGGCCAACTCCAACAAAAAAATAAGAGAGGAACCCTCCCCCCTTTTTTGTATCGGAATCCTTGTTGAAATGTGATTGTTTTGATTCTGATTTGGTTTTTGGTTTTTTTATTCCTTTCTATGCCAACAATGTTTTAAACTAACAGGAGATATTTATTTATTTATTTAGACAGTTTTGTATACCGCCTTATCCTTCAATCAAAGCGGTCACAACACAATTGTGGGATACATTTAACACGCGGGGATATGAGACACATACACTAATACTTACAGGGAACATGGGCATGGAGATAGAGCAGACCACTGTGAGAAAAGTGATATTTGATCTGTAAAGACTATAGTGAGAAATATACTTTTATTTTAACACTGAAGTCAATCCGAAAAATGCTTTTTAGTTTCGCTTTTTTTTTAAAGTACACTAAGAGGCTCACCTGCAGGTGGCAGACAATTGTAGCAAGACAGGTTTTGTGGCCCCTGGTTTTGTGGTGGAATGTGACCATTGGAAGGGGGCTGTTCACAGTGCTGGCCCAACCATCAGACAAAGCCAGGCAGTTGCTTAGGGCAGCAGCTTCTGAGAGGCAGCAAAGAGCATCATCAGTCAGAGCAAAGCACTAGGTCCTGACATCCCCAATATCTCAAAGAACCAACAGCACATATTTTTACCTGCAGAGAAAGTGGGTCCACACCAGTTGTTCTTTAGGTAAACCGCTATGATTACCCAAAATGGCAGTATAAAAATATCACAAATAAATAAATAAATAAACAAACATACATACAAGGCAAAATTTAATATTTAAAAGTGTTATGTCCAATTCTGCATTTTTACAGAGGTGTTGTGAAAGGGATGGTGTTGGGATGATCATCTTTGGGGGCCCTAAGGCTGACTATTTGCCTAGGGCATCCAATATCCTTACACCGGCCCTAGTTGTTCAGCCTAGTGACTGAAAACCCTGAGCTACTGGAGGGAGGGAGGGAAGTGGCAGGATGGAGCGTAGGGTCAAAAAAGCAGAAGAAAAAAAAAGAGAACTTTGCTCAGGGACTGAATCTGATTTGGGGAAAGGAAAAACATGGAGAGCCAGAAAAATTCACTCCAAGGGGCTATATCCAGCCCATAGGTCTTTGTTTGGAGATCTGTGCTTTAGCACATAGCCTACAATTCAGCATGCAAGCGAACCTTCAGTGCGTATGCCTCAAAGTAAACACTAATGCAGAAATGTCCCCTAGCCCCGAGGTTCATTTCTCAGCAGGAAAATTCATACAGCATAGCCAACGGCTCCTCAGTCTCTCCAACATTCCTATGTCACACTCCTCAGGAACGCTTGCTGTAAATGCTGAACAACATTAGCCAAAAGTCACCAAATGCTTGTCCATAACATTTTCCTCCTCACTTCCAGTCATCATAAAAGAAGGCAACTAAAGGAAAACTTGTCTCCGAAGAGTCATCTTTCCTAAGGGCTGTGTTTTGTAAAATCTGTAAGAAGTACCTGTCAGACATATCCTGCTGTGCCATTTGGCTGATGTCAAACCTAAGCAAACCAGATCTGAATTCCAGCAAGAGCAGAAACCAGTCGAACTCTACCTCGCTTGGTTTGTTCGCTGATTTCTCCGTTTTTTCTCTTTTATCTGGGAGGAGGGAAATGGTGGCAATCACCGCAGTCATTTGCGGTACTAATGTCCAATTCAGCCTCCCTTCATTCTCCTGATTTAGGTGGTCAGAGTGGTTTCGTAGCCGACATAGGGAAGCTGTGCTGTTTAGCGGGCTGTTTAATGGGAAACTGGCAGTCTTATTTCTTTCCTAGATTTGGTTTGTCACTAGGTCTCCATTACATGCCACTCAGCTTTGATGTCTTTGGACAGGACTGATCAAAAGATGTCATTTGACCTACACGGCATGGCAGAAACTTGGAGAAGTCTCATAAAGGGACACTCTGGCTGTAAATAAAATGACATTATTATTTCCTCTGTCTTATCATGTAGAAAAGCCAATTATGGTAATGCACTGCATGTCAATGGGAATACAGCAATCTCCTTTTTGGAGCAGCTAATGCAGACGTTACTAGTACTGCAAGTCTTCCTCCTGCAAAAATATGCCCACCGGAAGGGGAAAAAAGGTGCTAGACCTCTCTGAGGCTGTTAATAACCAGCATGATAGCCAGAAAAAGTACAAAGTCAGCAAAACAATTGGAAGTGCAAAATGCAAACTGTTAAGTTTCGAAATTATCTAGTAATTTAATCTTGACTGATTCACAATCCATCACTGGGAGCCCGTATCGGGCCCTGCATGGCTCAGCATTTGATAGACAAGAGAAAAGATTGATGGCACTAATAAACCTTTAGTACCTGCTACTTCTTTAAAGAAGCAGACCTTAAAAAGGAGGGGGGGGAGGGGGGAGGTCTTGACTTTGTGCTTCTTGATAGACATCCATTCAAAAGTTAAATGAAGTGGAAAAGAAATGGTCTCTTAAAATATCTGAGGCCTGGTGTTTCCTGGGCTTTTCTTCTTTCTATCACATAAGATTTTAAGGTTTTGACGAGTAGAGGGAAGTTCCCTGCCCTGACCCAAGAAACATTATTTTAGTATTTTCTGGATATTGTAAACAGATGGACTCCATCATGACATCTGTCATTACAATTAAACCCATTAACATATGGGATCTGATTTCTAACATAGGTGCCTAGCTGTGCAAAGGCCAGGTAGGCAACCTATGTGTTGTTATAAAATACTAGCAGAAATCCCATTTAGACTGAAGCTCCAGACATGTACACCTGTTCAGCAGCAGGCATAAATATTTGCAGGATCTTATTAAACACATGCGTAAATGGTGATTCTACCTGAATTCTTCCCGAACTCCTTCCCTGAGCATGCCTACTCTAAAGTCACGTACAAGTAAATACCTGATTGCATCGTGCATCCTTTTACGTGTGAGGTAGTTTTACATGAGACCTTTTACGAACATATCCTGACATATATGTGAGAAACGTCTTTTATAAAAACACCTCCATAAAATACATGCCTGCATGCAGACATAGATACATACAGAAAAAGTGAGAAAGAGAGAGAGAGAGAGAGCTGGAAGTTCTTGCAGATTCTGAGAAGCCCTTTACAAATTATTTTATGAAAACAGAGTGTCTCACTGTGCCAACTAGAGCCAGTGAGAGTCCATCAAAAGAAATTGGAAGCACAGCACCAGGAGCTCAAGGAGTGTGTGCGTGTTTTCTCCTTTTCCTTATAGCACTGCTCTTCTAGCTAAGGTGACCAGGAAGTGTACCATTCACACTCGTTCCAGCAAGGCGAGGAGCAGCCAGCTGCCAGAATACACATCCTAACTACACCACAGAGAAAACCATCACATTTAATCCCATCGAGCGGCATCGATTTTCCCAATTTAACGTCTGTTTGTTATGTTACTAGTACTGCAACTAACAAAATAAAATCCGACTGCCACCCTGCATGCATTTTATACCCTCTGCTTGCTGCAAGCAGTCTTTTGACGGAACATTCACTGTATGCTAATTTGCCCTACCACTGAACTATTCTGCTTAAATGGTGTGTCCTACAGCTTGCTAATTATTCAAAGCAGAGGTCAGCAGTTTAAAACCGACTCATCGAGTTTTATAAACTATTGCATTTGTAGTAATGGACAATTGAGAACACAATATTTCATGGTGTCTATATTTAATGCAGTCAGATCTAGTTATTCCCTGTGTTGTTTATCTCCCACCTCTGATTATATGCACTTTCTACCCGGCCAGCCTTCTTCTGTATGGATGTAACATTGCCCGCCTTATCTGAATGTTTTCTAAACCTGATAAAAAAGCTTACAAATATAATTTAATTAACCAGGTCTGCTTGGACTAGAGAAGAAAGTTTCTTCAAGAAGGCAAGTTAATCCTTAGGCATGAGTCTGTAATTTTCTGGACCTTATCCTAAACATAAAAATGCCATTATTGTTTGAACAAAACAATGTAATTAAAAAGTCATTTCTTGGCACTTGAGCCATCACTATCGCAATTTATCACTAAATGAGAAAAAAGATTGTACTATGTTGATCGGCTTCACTTTATGAGCTCAGTCAAAATATATTAACATTAAATAATAATATTTATGTCAACAGTGTGCCACAGGCTAAGCAAGACTCTACATTTGTGGAGCTACAAATTGCACTAAAGCAGATCCCTGGCGACTAAGCACTCATGCCAAGCCATAATATATCTTCGTTAGGTCATCTACATTGCCTACGCCTACAGCTCCCAACATATGGATCACGAAACATGTGATCTGCAGGTGCTGCATCAAAACAAATTTAGGAGGGTTAAGTTTGCATTTATTGTTCACATCCTGATCAGGAAAGTTAGTTTCCAACCTAATCTGCCCTATGATTTAAAATGCCTTTTACATGCTTTCCAAGGGATCAATACTTATGGGGGCAGGAGATTTATGTTTTTATGCCTCTGCTATGGGGAGGTCCATCTCTGAACAGAGAAACACATGACACACTGTGAATCCATTTATAGCAGGAGATCATACTTGATGGAGTCCTCCATATACAATGCAATCCTATCATCATGAGTGAGGACTGAAAAGCCTGCCTTTCATGAAAGGGATGAGAGAAAACCACTGACTAGGGAACTTTGTATAACTAAAGAGATGAGGATAAACCATGCATACCACATGTTTGATGGAGTTTTCTCCTTTATTTCATTCCACCTCTGTGGTTTACCCTCAATGTAAGCCCTCTTGTAATGAAAGAACTATACATCACCCAATAACCAATAAGGCGTATTTAGTGAGATAGGTTCATGACACCGTAAAATTTGGAACTTAGTAAACAGATGAGATGCCAATAGCATCTGCTTCTACCTAGAGAAAGATTTCTCATTCTGGTTTAATGCAATTGAAGAGAATCAAATAGAAACCTAGAGTTTTTAGACCACAATAATGCACAAAGGTCTGTCCAGCTATATCATCCAACTGTAAAATGTTGTTGTTACTAGGTGCTGTTGAGTTGATATTGACTCTTGGCAATCTTGTGGATAATTGTCCATGATGTGATGTGATTTTTCCCTGTGTTTTCTTGACCAGGTGTGACTAGACCTAGTTTGCCAGGCCTTTCTTCCACCCAGTAAACATACAGCACTTGGTATTCCAAGGTGGTCTCCTATCCAACTACTCATCAGGCCCAATGCTGCTTAGCTTACAAGATCAGAAGAGGCGCACTCAGGGTGGCATGGCTGTAGTCTAGCTGCAAAATAACTCCTTACAAAATACTGTGATTAACATGTCCTGTTTTCAAATTATTTTCCCAGATGTATGGAGTAGGTTGAACCCTGCAAATATGGACCCCAATAAGTTGACTACAATGGTCTATGAAAACACACTACCACAATGTATTTTCTAGTTCTCGAAGAACAAAGACTAGGCAATAAGACAAATCTGGGAGTACAAGACAAATATATTTGTTCAAGAAGGGGACCTTTAGCAGCAGAAAATGAGGAAGAAGACCACTTCATATAGCTATTGAATATCTGCTGTGATCTTCTAGATTTCTAAGGAAAAAAATAGGCACAAACTATATGTGCATGCATTTCTAAACAAAATTATCAAAGTAAAACAATGGGAACTGTTTTGCCTTACAGTAGATTAAAGATACTACAAGCCAGTTCTGGAAAGCAGCAATACCTCACGCAGCAAAAATGTAGTATCTCATCGGTTTCATCAGCTGTGACACTTTAAACACATACCTATCTTGCTCGCCTAACCACTCTTTGACAAGTGACATACTACATTATTACATGCTTTGAATACTGTAAGGTCACATGATATCCTTTCTCTGTCACTCATAAATACACAAACTCAGTAAGCAAACATTCCTATTGGTCTGACAGAATGGGTTATATCAGCAAGGCAATTCCTATTAGCTTCCCATAGCAACAAAAGTCTAAATAAATTGGATCATTGTCATGATTCTAGAGGTGCGTGACTTGACCAGGACCATGAGGATCAACAGAACAAAATACACAGACGCACTAAATATCTGAATTTCTTCCTTTATTAGATAAAAATAGCAACATCCAATTTAAGAACAAAAATTGGAAAGATTCTTCAAAATATTCTTATCCTTCCTTGCAAGAGAACCAGTCTTGGCCCCAATCATTGAGACCATGAACCCTGTAGCAGCACAGGTGGAGGACTCCTGCATTGCTTTGCAGGAATGGAGTACATGTAGATACTGCATAAAATAAAAGAAAGCAAAGCACTTCCAGAGAAAGAATTTAAAAAGAAAACACCTGATCAGGTAATATGAGGACAAGGAATATTATTTACTTCTAAAATCAGATTGCGTGCAATGTAACTCAACCAGAAGATGACACACAAACACGGATGTTTATTCTGCTCGCTACAGAAGCCCAGCAAATGCCAAAATTACTCTGTTTGTGCCATATCTTAAGCAAAAACACCACAGAGAATGTGAATGACATAAGCCACAAACAGAATGACCTCCTGACCACTTGCTCAAACTGTTCAAATGTGCACAATGAAAATAAGTATCTTTGACAGTGCCCGCTTAAATTTTAGCACTATCCAATCCCTCATTTGCACTCACATGATAATGCTTACATAACCTCTCACTTTAGAGTGTAAAGTTTCATACTGTTAAACTCCCTTTCCTTACACCTCCTCTCAGATATCATCAACTAGCACCATAAAGTACTTCATATCACTTCATTTGGCTCGCCTGTCTCATTTTACTCTTTGTCAGCCCAAAGCTAATATCTCCTACCGTGCGTTGCGCTATGAAGTACAGTATCTCACTCCCCCCTGTGTTTACATGGAGAAATCACTACAACCTTCTGCCATGCTGCCCTGAATGAGCCAAGTCTTGAGTGTCTGATCATGGAAGCTAAGCAGACTTGAGCCTAGTTAATGCTTGGATGGGAGGCTAGGTGATGTAGGATCAATGCACAGAAAAAAGCCCTGGCAATCTACTTCAGGTTGCACCTTGCCAAGAAAGACAGAACATAAGACATGCCATACTGCGTCAGACCAAAGGTCCATCAAGCCCAGTGTCCTGTTTCCAATAATGGCCAATCCAGGTCACAAGTACCTGACAGATTTCCAAAAGGTAGATAGATTCCATGTTGCTTATCCCAGGGGTAAGCAGTGGATTTTCCCAGGCCACTTTAATAATGGTTTATGGACTTTTCCTCTAAACCTCTTTTAAACCCAGCTACACTAACAGCTTTTACTACATCCTGTCATAGCAAATTCCACAGTTTGATTACTCGTTGAGTGAAAAAAATATTTTCTCAGATTAGACTTAAATGTGCAACATTGTAGCTTCATTGCATGTCCCCTAGTTTTTCTACTTTTTGAAGGGTAAACAACTGATCTATGTTTACCCGTTCCACTCCATTCATTAATTTATAGACCTCTATCATATCTCCCCTCAGCCGTCTCTTTTCCAAATTGATGAGCCCTAATCTTTAAAGCCTTCCCTTATAGGAGTGTCCTTCCATCCCCTTTATCATTTTGGTTGGTCTTCTCTGTACCTTTTCTATTTCTGCTAAATCCATTTTAAGATATGGCAACCAGAATTGCACACAATATTCAAGGTGCGATCACACCTTGGAGCGATAAGGAGACATTATAATATATTTGGCTTTATTCTTCATTCCTTTCCTTATGATTCCTAGCATTTGTAATTTTTCACAATCCTGTTGTGTTTTAACAACTTTGAATAATTTTGTGACCGGCAAATTTGATCATCTCACTCATTATTCTCATTGCCAGGTCATTTATAAATGTGTTAAAAAACACTGGGCCTAGAACAGTTCTCTGGAGTAATCCACTATTCACCTTTTTCCATTGAGAAAATTGACCATTTAGCTCTACTCTCTGTTTTCTGTCTTTTAACCAGTTCCCAGTCCATAACAGTCCACTACTTCCTATCCCATGACTTTTGAATTTCTTCAAGAGTCTCTCATGAGGGACCTTGTCAAAGGCTTTCTGAAAATCCAGATATACTATGGACCTGATTCTGGGACGTGGTTTGCGGGGCTGTTTGTCCCTGCAAGGCTGCATACCCGCAAAGTGTCCGGGCCCGATTCACCCTCCGACTCTCCCTGTACGTCCTGTGCATCAGGTCAGGGAGAGCTGGCGCAGGGCACGAGAGAGCAAGATCGGGGCGGAGTGGGGCGGGCCAGTCCAGCAGGATATACAGGGCCGATTCAGGTCAAGGCCCTGTACATCCTGCCGGGCCCGTGGGAACTTGCTGCCTATTCCACCTCAAAGGTGGAATAAGTAGCAAAAACCTGGTGATCTGGCCCACGAATCCCCCCCAGGGCCAGGGCCGATAGTGGGGGGATACAGGCCACGGCAGGCCAGCCTTGAGTCAGGCAGCAGGGAAAAAGGGGGACCGAGGATGCTGGAGTCAGAGTTGCCTGCGGGGAGGACTTCCCCTAGGTGACAGGGGCATGCTGTGCTGTCCTCGGGCCTGATTTTGGTCTAGAATCAGATCCAAATGGGCCCGTATTGCTTGGGACCATCTGGACGGCCCAGATGTGCCGCTACCGGAATTGGGTTCCACTTAAATCAGCTCACCTTTATCTACCTGTTTATTCACACCTTTAAAAAAAATAGCAGATTAGTGAGACAAGACTTTCCTTGGTTATATCCATGTTGGCTTGTCCCATTAAACCATGACTATATGTTCAGTAATTTTGTTCTTTATAATGGTTTCTACCATTTTGCCCGGTACTGATGTCAGGCTCACCGGTCTGTAGTTTCCTGGATCTCTTCTGGAACTCTTTTTAAAAATTGTCATTACATTGGCTATTCTCCAATCTTCAGGTACTACACATGATTTTAATGATAGTTTCCAAATTACTACAATCTCATTTTTGAGTTCTTTCAGCATCCTCAGATGTATACCATTTGGGCCAGGTGATTTGCTACACTTTAGTTTATCAAATTGCTGTAGCACATCTTCTAGATTTATAGAGATTTGTTTAAATTCCTCAGAAATATCACCTTTAAATATAATTTCTGGCATGGGTATCTTCCCTATGTCTTCTTCAGTAAAGACTGAAGCAAAGAATTCTTTCAGTCTTTCTGCTATGGTTTTGCCCTCTCTTAGTGCCCCCTTTGCCCCTCTATCATCTAATGGTCCAGCAGTGACTCTAGTACAGATCATTGGGGTCCTCCACTATTCACCTTTCTCCACTGAGAAAATTGATCATTTAGCCATTCTGGGGTCTATTCATCCCCCTTGCCATCCCTGACTAAGCCTCCCCATATGAACAAGGAGTTTGTACAGGAAGGCTAGATGGGGGCAGGGAGGGGGTGAGGTGGAGGCAGAGTTAAGGCGGGTAGTGGGCAGTCTGCAGCCCCGGACGTACAGGGATGATTTCGAAGTCAGCCCAGGCAATGGCAAAGGATGGAGAGGATGCAGAAGATTCCCTGCATCCCGACCCTGGCCATGGAAGGCCAGATTGGGGATCGGGCTGCGGGGAATGAAGGATGTCAGCGGCGGCTGGGGATCGCGGCTCCTGAATGGAGCCACAGTGCCATGGCAACCGGGCACCATAGCACTGCGACTCCATCCAGGAGCCTGACTGAGTTAGCCAGGCAGGAGCCTGTATGTGCAGGCTAACCAGAATTGGGTTCCAGCCTGCATGTACAGGCTTAGATGCAATTCTGATCCCACAGGGGTTAGACGTGCCCCGTGGGATCAGAATCCCATCTACCTCTGAGCATCTGGTTCCGACTGGGCGTAGTCCTGAGACGTACAGATTAGAATAGGCCTCATTGTCTTTTAATTAGTTCCCAGTCCACAAAAGGATACTGTTTCCTATCACATAACCTTTTAATTTTTTCAAGAGTCTTTCACGAGGGACTTCATTAAATGCTTTCTGAAAATCCAGATACACTATATACACCTGCTCACCTTTATCTACATGTTTATTCACACATTTCAAAAAAATAGCTGACTGATAAGGCAAGACTTTCCTTGGCTAACTAGTTCTAAAATGGCTCCTCCTCATGTAAGTTCCTGAGCCAGCTGCTCCATGAAGCAGTCATTTATGTCATCTAGAAACTTTATCTCCCTAGCATGTCCTGATGTGATATTTATCCAGTTTATACTAGGTAACAGAAATCACCCATTATTGCTGTGTGGTTAATTTTGTTTACTTCCCTAATTTCTGTTAGCATTTCATCATTTGTCTGTTCATTCTGGCCTTGTGGAAGCTACTACACCCCCCACTGCAAAACCCTTCCCCTTCTCACATGGAATTTCTCTCCATAAAGATTCTACGGTGCATTTTTATTCCTGCATAACTTTTAACATGTTTGGCTCAATGCCCTCTTTAGCATATAGCACCATCCCTACACCAATATTATCTACCAATATGATATAATTTGTAGCTTGGTATCACAGTATTCAGACTAGTTATGGTCCTTCCATCAGGTCTTTGAAATGCGAATTACATCTACCTCTTCATTCAGTGTTATATACTTTAACTCTTACATCTTCTTTTTTAAACTTACTACTACTACTTATTGTTTGTATAACGCTATAAGGCATATGGTGCGCTGTACAGAGACAGAGATAGAGACAGTCCCTGCTCATAAGAGTTTGCAGTCTAGTCAAGACAGACAATACAACAGTCAAGACAGACAACAGAACAACCTGGGACAAAGATATATCTAAGGGAATGCTAAGGAAACACATAGGAGGTTAATGGGAGAATAAGGGGATCAGGATCCAAAAGCAGTCTCAAAGAGGTGAGATTTTAGATTGGACTTTTGACATTTGCATAGAGGCATTTAAAACTATGTCTTTTGCTCATATTAACAACCTGCTTATCAGCTGATGGCTGATTTGGACTGTTTCACTTCTGTCTGCCCTTTACTTATTACAATGGATGTAGCACTACTGCACAATATTCACAATCAGCTAAATTTCGGTAACCTAGCACCCCTTTGTAGAACAAATGCATTATGCTACCTACTACTACTAATCATTTTTATAGGCAGCACTATACACATATGAGACAGACCCTGCTCAATAGAGCATACAAACACAGGACTAGGGCGAAATAGTTATAATACACATTGTTTTTTAACTCATGCCTTTGTCAGAGTTCAAGGTGAGTAACATTCAGGTACAGTAGATATTTCCCTGTCCCAGAGGACTTGCAATCTAAGTTTGCACCTGAGGCAATGGAGGGTTAAGTGACTTGCCTAAAGTCACAAGGAGCAGCAGTGGGATTTGAATTGGGCTTAATCTCGTTCTTAGTCCATGGCTGAAAGCATTAGGCTACTCCTCCACTCCTAACGGGTGATAAACAAGAGAACAATGGGGTCAGGATCAAAAAGCAGAGATGGAACCTCACATATTTTCTCAGGTAGCCTGTTCCAGGCAAATTATGCAACAACGTGGAATGAACGAATGTCTGGAGTTGGCAGTAGAAGAGAAGGGCACAGATAAAAGGGATTTGCCTGATGAGTGGAGTTCCGGAGGAGGGATGTAGGGTGAGATAAGAGAGGAGAAGTAATGAGGATCCACAGAATGAATACACTTGTTAGTAGAAGTTTGAACTGGATATGGAAATGAATAGGGAGCCAATGAAGTGACTTGAGAAGAGGCATTACGTAAGCATAGCAACACTGGCAGGAGATTAGCCATGTGGCTGAATTTTGAATGGACTGAAGGGAAAAGAGATGATTGAGGGGAAGACCAGCAAGGAGCAGGTTGCGATAGTCTAAACATATGGAGGCCAATTCCACACGGGGCACATCTGGCCCGTCCAGATGTCCAAAATATGGACGGGTTGGTTGTGCATCCGACTCTGCACCCATGGGAGCTTGACACTCCCACGGGAACAGAATCGGGTGCAATGGGCCTGGATAGGCAGGACGTGCCCCAATTCTGGCCAGCTGTATGTCCAACCCCCCTTCCCATACAAAGACCATCGCCATGGCACTGGGATGCCATGCATGAGCCTAAATTTCCAACAAGCCTGTTAACTGTGCAGTTCCCCGCTGCCTTTCCCCTGATCGGGCCTGCCAAAGTAGAGATCGAGCCACGGAGAACCCCATGGTGCCACCTACCTGTCCCGTTGGCCCCTCCCTGGCTGCCTGGCAATGTCAGGGGGACTTATTCCACCTCCGAGGTGGAATAAGTCCCCTGTCTAACTCCGCTCCCCTGGACGTACAGTGCTGTGACCAGAATCAGCCCTACATGTCCAGGGTCAGGGTCACGCCTCTGGCCCACTCTTGCTACTCCTCTGGCCCGCCCCTTCCCGTCCCCATCCAGAGCTCCCCGCACATCTCCCCTGTACATGCGGGGAACTTTGAGCAGGGAATCCGGCACTAGCATTTAGTGGGGATGTACGTCCAAACCAGGCATATATCCCCATTAAACACTGCTCTGAATGACCCCCGAAGTGACTAGAGTGGATAACGGTTTTGGTAGTGGGTTCAGAAAGGAAGGGAGAAATTTTGCTGATGTTATAGAGAATGAAATGATAGACTTTAGTTGTCTGTTGGATGTGTGCAAAGAAAAAACAGAGTCAAAGATGACCCTAAGTTTGCAAGCTAAGGAAACAAGGAGGATGATAGTGTTTTCCAAAGAAAGAGAAAGGAGGAAGGAGGTAGTGGGTTTAGGGGTAGGATAAGGAGCTCCATCTTGGCCATGTTCAGTTTCAGATAGCAGTGGGATATTCAGGCAGCAAAGTCAGAAAAGCAGGCTGAGATACAGGCCTGGCTTCCTGGAGAGATTTCAAGTGTAGACATCAATCTGATGGATTTGTATGTATCTCTCACGATATCTAAGATAATCAATTTTCCTCCTGCAGGAATGTTTGCGATCCTACATGAAATCATTTTCATGTTAGCACTATGAGTGTAATTATATAAAGCATTTTTGTGCATATATAGCAAGATATGCACATATAAGGCCTCAGAAAATTACCCTGTGCATACAATTACACATAGAGAGAGATTTTGAAAGCACGTCCAAGTTAAATTGGAGACGTCTAGGGTGGAACATGCAGAAAAACGCTAGGGACATTAATGTCTGCAGCTGATTTTATTCACATAGATGTCCCCAACGTGGACATCCATTCAGACAGCAACATAGACGTCCATCTTAGGAAAGCATTGGGCAGGGACATCCATCTGATACAAGCTAGGATAAGGGGATTCCAGCAGTGTAGCAAAATGAAGACATGAGACTCCATTCCTCATTGGTGTTCACTGACTGTAAAATAATGGGGTATTAGTGTGGCTCCTTCTCCATGCCCTCCAGACATCTGCTTGACAAAACAATCACTTTTCAGATGACTGTCATGCCTGGGGCAGATATAAGCTTAGACGGGGCTCTGGATATCCAGGACATTTTGGAGAACAGACAAGGATGTCCAGGTTCTTGAGAATGTTCCAGCTATGCCTCTACCATGCCCCCATTCAGACCTGGACATCCTCACACTGGGAACATTCACAGACCTGGCTTCTAAATGTCTCTGGAGACATCTCTGTGATGTGGACATCTGAATGCCCATTTGCAGGTGTCCAAAGCATGAATAGAGCTTTTAAAATAAGCCCCGTAATGACAAGAACGTGTGTACTTGTACATGACTTTATGGTAGTGGCATGAAGTCTGGGTGGATCTTATGCAAGGTCATGATTTACACGCACACTTTGCAAAATATATATGTACATTCACGCATATTGTATTTTGCTTTGTTTTACAATTTCTGCAAGACTTGTGCTAGCATTTTCTAGAGACACAAAGATACCTATGGGGTCATTGTAGAAACATCTAGATGTGTAAAAGACAGCATTTACATGTCTAGATTACATAAATGTGCAAACAGCAATTTTGGAAATCCACTACTTGTACTATAGAACCCCCCCTGGATGCAGAGATTTCAAGGGAACATGGTAGGAGCATGGCTTGGATGTGGTTTGGGAGGCTGAAAATCTCCCATTTTAGTATCCAAAAACCTTGGATGTTTGCCTTCACTGAAGCATGCAGAAAAGACAACTTGAAGGGGTAGGTGCAAAGTCTAATGCCCCCATCTCCTCCCCCCCTCGACAACATGTTTCCTCCCAACCCCCAATATCTCCCCCAACAGCACCTGTTCTCTCCATCACAATACCTCCGCATCTGGACAACCTCCCCGATTGCACCACAAACAGAAGAAGACCCCTGGATCACACGCTGATAGCAATAAGACCCCCCTTCAATCGCACCCCAGAGAGCAAGACCCTCCTGATAGACCCACTATTGACAGACAAGTCCCCCCATAATATTCACAGCTCTACTCAAGGTTGGCCCAACCACTAGGGAAACTAGGGGAGGGGGAGGCAAAGAACAGGGCATTCAAAGCTAAATAATAGATTCTGACAACAAGGGGGCATAAGGCTTAAGGTTTGCCTAGGGCATCAACACTTTGAACCAACTTTGGGTTTGGCCCTATGGTGGGCTAATAAGAAAAGGAATGATTCCACGTCACTCTTGCTCCATTTTGGTCTGGATCCAAAATGGTGCTCTTGAACATCAGTGGCAGTCTCATGCTACTATTGCTAGGGATTAAGTCGCCAAGACCCATAGTGGTATAGTGCAAGACTATTGCTAGGGGTCAAGGGTGTCATTTTGAACCTGAGCCTGAACAGAGTAGGAGCGACTGCAGATTTTTCCTGGTCCCACTAAATCACCAGAAAGTTCCACTGAGAGCCGGGGATGGCATTGGGGAGTGGAAGTCAATCTTGGAGGAGTCTTGCTGTCTTGGCTGTGATCAAGGTAGTCTTCTTGCTGCTGAGGGGTGTCAGGGGATGGAAAAAAAGCGTAGTTACTCACCTGTAACAGGTGTTCTCCAGGAGCAGCAGGAATCAGTCCTCACATATGGGTGACGTCGGCGCCGACGGAGCCCTCGCGGAGCAATTTTCCCCAGCTTTCAAAGAAAGCCTTTGGGAATTGCCGCGCGCATGCGCGGTCGCCTTCCCGCCCAAGGGTGCCATCTTAGCCAGTCTGATGACATAGCTAAAAGACCGCATAAAAACTTGCAAAAAAACTTAAGCAGATGATTGCAACTCCACGGGGAGGAGGGAGGGTTGTGAGGACTGATTCCTGCTGCTCCTGGAGAACACCTGTTACAGGTGAGTAACTACGCTTTCTCCAGGACCAAGCAGGAAGTCAGTCCTCACATATGGGACTCCCAAGCTTAAGGCTACCGGAGACCCTAAGCACAAAAATGAGCTCCCTCTAGCTCAGCGGCACAGAAGGAAGGAATCTTCACTGAATTATTACCCACCGGTAGCCCCCATCCGGGATGGAGGGTAGGAGTTGCTCAAACCTCGAAGAGATTTCGGAGGACTGCCTGTCCGAAAGCACTGTCCCTACGGGACTCCCTCTCGAGACAGTAATGGACCGCAAAAGTCTGGCTCGAAGACCAAGTAGCGGCCCGGCAGATGTCTGCCAGCGGAACAGAGCGGAGGTAAGCCACTGACGTAGCCTTCGCCCGAACACAATGAGCCGTGACTCGACTTTCTAAGGAGAGTCCGGCTGCCCCATAAGCCCAAGCGATACAGTCAGCAACCCAGATGGACAGAGTACGCTTGGAGACCGGGAGCCCCAATTTATTGGGGTCAAAAGACACAAAAAGCTGAGCAGCTTTACGGTGCTCCCGCGTACGGTCAAGGTAGAAGTTCAGTGCCCTTCTACAGTCCAGGGTATGCAGGACTCGTTCAGCTCGGCTGGAGTGAGGCCTGGGAAAGAAGGTTGGAAGTACCACCTCCTGATTGATGTGAAAAGGGGAGACAACCTTTGGAAGAAATTTTGGGTGAGTCCGTAGGACTACCCTATTTTTGTAGAACCGAGTGAAGGGAGGATCAGACACGAGGGCCTGCAATTCACTTACGCGTCTAGCGGAAGTGAGGGCTATCAGGAATAAGGTTTTCCACGAAAGAAAACGCAGAGAACAGGTAGCCATCGGTTCAAAAGGCGGACAGGTGATCCGCTGTAAAACCACATTCAGATCCCAGTCAGGTGCTGGCGGGCGCAGCGGTGGTTTAAGTAGAAGGAGACCTCGGAGAAACCGTGCTACGAGAGGGTCGCTGGAAAGAGGTCTGCCGTCCACCGGCACATGGTGTGCTGAAAGAGCACTGAGGTGGACCTTGACGGAGTTGGACTTAAGTCCCAGATTAGAGAGGTAGAGCAGGTACTGCAAGATCACCGACACCGAGCAGGAGAAGGGATCCTGAGACTGCTGTACACACCAAACGGAAAAGCGACGCCATTTAAGGGCGTAGCATTTGCGGGTAGAAGGTCGCCGAGAAGCTAGGACGACCTCTTCCACCTCTGCCGGCAGGAGAAGGGGAGCAAGGACTACCCTTTCAGCCGCCAGGCCATTAGGTTGAGAGATCTGAGGTTGGGGTGTAGCAGAGACCCCTGATCCTGTGTGAGGAGATCCGGTTGAAACCCTAGAGGGAACGGATCCTCTGCCGCTAATTGTAACAGGAGTGGGAACCACGGCTGTCTGGGCCAGCGAGGAGCCACCAGGATCATGGACGCTTTGTCCCAGAGAACCTTGAACAGAGTTCGGGAGACTAGCGGGATGGGAGGAAAAGCATAGAGAAGGCTTTCCGACCATGAGAGCAGAAAAGCATCTGCCGCTACCCGAAGGGGATGTGGCTGACGAGAGCAGAAGCGAGGAGGAAGTTGCCGGTTGAGAGGACTGGCAAAGAGATCCATCGTGGGGAGGCCCCACTTCAGAAAGAGTTTCTGAACTACCAAGGGATCCAGACGCCACTCGTGCGGCTGGAGTATCCTGCTGAGTTTGTCCGCCAGGCAATTTTCTTGGCCTGGGAGATAAACTGCCTTGAGAAGAATGCCGTGACTGACGGCCCAAGAGCAGAGCTTCTCGGCAGAGAAGGAAGGAGCCCGTGCCCCCCTGCTTGTTCACGTAGAACATGGCAACTTGATTGTCCGTCTGGACAAGGACGGACTGGTGAGAAGTCAGGTGGGAGAAAGCCTTGAGCGCCAGATGAATCGCTCTGAGCTCCAGGAAGTTGATCTGTTGAGCAGACTCCCACGCGGTCCAGAGACCTTGAGTACATGCCCCCTGGCAATGTGCTCCCCAACCCAGGAGGGAAGCATCGGTCGTCAGCACTTGAGCCGGCTGAGGCGACTGAAACGGCATTCCGAGCACCAGGTTCGGCCGATGAAGCCACCACTGTAGGGAGGAGGCCAGCAGACTGGAAAGGCGCACTAAGTCAGCTAGTCCACCGGTGGCTTGTTACCACTGCTTGCGAAGGCACCATTGAGCCGGCCGTATATTCAGGCGAGCATTGGGGGTCACGTGGACGGTGGAAGCCATATGGCCGAGTAGTCTCAGGAAGCGCCTGGCGGAGACCAGGGACTGGCTGCGAAAACGGCCGGCTAGGTCCATGAGCCGTTGAGCCCTGTCGAGAGGCAAGAAAGCTCGAGCCTGAGGAGTGTGCAGTCTTGCGCCGATGAACTCGAGATCCTGTGAGGGGAGCAAAGTGGACTTTGCAAAGTTTATGACAAAGCCCAAGTACTGCAGAAGAGTCACCGTGCGGTGTGTGGCATTGGCGACTGCCAGAGAGGACGACGCTCTGATGAGCCAGTCGTCGAGGTACGGAAAGACATAGAGGCCGTGAAGCCTGAGATAGGCCGCTACCACCGCGAGACATTTTGTGAAGACTCGCGGTGCGGAGGATAGGCCAAAGGGCAGTACTCTGTACTGGTAGTGATTTCCTGCCACCACAAACCTTAGGTATTGGCGGTGGCTTGGGTGGATGAGGATGTGCGTTGTGATAAGGAAGCTTATCATAGCTCAGGTAGGAGCTATAGAAAAGATGATGTGACTCTGAACAAGCAACCTGTCAGTTCTGGTGGAAGCAAGAAAACAGAGTTTTCACATAAAAGACTACCAGTCCCAGAATGCACCAGACTTCCAGCAGCCATGAGAGGGGCTGAAGTGAGAAAATGTGTGTGCAATCAAGAGAGCTATGAGGTAATCCCTAAGCACTCATCTCAAAGGGCAGGGCCTGATTCAACACAGCTGCGCTGGGTTAGGGAGGAGCACACATTAGGAAAGAATAAGAATAGAGCTTATTCTTCAGATAACAGCTTCAAGAACAGTTACAGAAAAAGCTTCAGGAAGAGAGACAGAGACAGCAACGGCTACAAGCTCAAGCACCAGTATCACCTGGAGAAACAGAAGCCAAGCCAAGCGGATAGAGAGAGAAGGAAACTCTCTGGAAGGAAGAGAAGAAAGGCCATTGGAAGGTCTGGGAGATTCCAAGGCAGTACCCATACTGGGAGGTATTCCAAATGCCAGCAGAGTCCATTGGACTGGATTCAGCCAGAGGAATGGAGTGGCAGAGATAGGAATCACCAGTGGCTACCTGGAAGAGAGAAGACTGCACGTGGAAGGGAATTTCAGACCAAGGCCAGAAGGTATGTGAGAGGAGATCCAGTGTCCAGGGATCAAGATTGGAAGGCTGGACATCAGAATTGGATTACATACTGGCCAGGCTATACAGAGAGGAATTATGATGGCAGGAGAGGCTCAGGTATGAACACTGATCCAGACCCTATCTATAATAGAGAATGGCAGCAAGGGAATAAGCATTCTCATGAAAGTGCCTTAATGAAAGACTCGTCTGTGCCAATGTATGATAGTGACCCTATGCTGATTGATGAAGGGGGAGATACAGCAGATGAAAGTACAGTTTACATGGACTGTTCTCTATCTAAATGCTATTGCTAGCTTTCTGTGAGCAAACACATCAGCCATCACAAAGAAACCTAACTTTGTTCTTTATTTCCACTGCAAACAGCTCTTAAAGCAGGATTTGGGTTCACACAGTAGCAGCCAGCCAGCTAAAGGCTTACAGCTGGTCAATTGATAGTAATTAAAGCTGCACCTGATTGTGTGTGTGAGCAAGGGAGAATCACTGCTGAGATCTGCGTGGAAAATAAGCAGAAGTTAACCTAACCAGCAAAGTTTATTCTTTTCTTTGTGCCTTTGTATTTGGTAATTATTTGCTAAGAAAACATTAGCTAATTGCCTGACAAGCTGAAGGTTGTTTTCTGGTTTACTTTGTGACTTTTTGTTATCCATTTAAACACTGCAAGCAAGTAACCTCATTTATATGGCTATCAAGCATACATGTGCTGGGTGAATTAAACCCATCAATAAAAGAAGTATTTTATTGACCTTACCACTTGGTTTCACAACTCAATTATTGTCATCAGCTGTGTTTGGGAGTGAATGAACTACAATACCCACAATACCTTGCAAGAATCATATGAATATATGCATCGTCAAGATTGTGTAAGTTCTCACCCTAGGCAGCCGTCTGACAAATGGCGTAGTTTTTCGGATTGCTCTTGCACCAAGAGGATTTACTTGTTGTGGATTACAAATAAAAGTCAAGTTTAAAGCTGTAAGAAGATTTCTTTCCCTCATCTGCACTTTGGAAGAAAAGTGGTTGTTCCAGGAAGCTGTCCCAGATGAAAAGACCCTGTGCAAAGCTGGATTCATCACTGAGACAAGGTAATATGTACCTGGGCATGTCTAGTGGTGGATGTGTGTAAGCACAGGGGGTAATTGAAAAAAAAGTTGAAAAAAAAAACAAACCACACCTGGTTGGAAGGTGCTGCTCTTGGGTTTTTCTTTTTTTTCTTTTCTTGCAGGGGTCAAGATGGATCCGAGGGAGATGGCTCAGTGGATGGCAGCCCAATTTAGCAAGCAGCAGGAGCTATCACAGCAGGCCCAGGACACTGCTATGAAGGCCTTAATGGAACAGCAGAAACCAGTGCTTGATCTGGTGCAAGCTCTAGTTCAGCTGCAGAGCCAAAGTGGAACAGATGCAAGACCAGCAGTTAGTACTGGTACACCACATGTGGACAATGTGGGACTCAATCATGGGATTGGGGCATTTAATTTTGGGGAAATTAACTCCAGAAGATAATGTTGATGATTTTCTAGAGTCTTTTGAAAGAGTGGCACAGGCTTTAGCATGGCCAGAGACCCAGTGGGCAGTAAGGCTGGCAGCCTCATTAACTGGTGAGGCACTTGCAGCTTACAGAGCAATGCCAGCAGCCCAGGCTTTGAATTAGAAGGATGTAAAGGCAGCTATTAGAGATCGCCTAGGGTTGTCTATTTCAGAGTATAGGCGAATGTTTAGAGCTGTTACATTGAAAGTGGGTGAGACACCCAGGGCTCTGAGTCAGAGAATCAGAAGTTTAGCTGTAAAATGGTTGGAGCCTGAGCAAAAGACAGTAGAAATGTTATTAGATATTATAATGCTGGAACAATTTATGCTTGGGGTACCTAAAGATTTGAATGTTTTTCTTATACAGCAAAATTGCCAAAATCTTGGAGAGGCAACCATGCTAGCAGAGAGATTCTTGGAAGCCACGCAGGCTTGCCATAGAATGGGTGGCCCTCTAAAGATGGATGCTGAGGCTAGAGATGCTGTATCAGAAAAGGGAATAATTAAGAATGTTTCTGAAAATGAATGTACTGTATCAAACCAGATGACACAGTGGAATAGAAAGAAATGTTTCAAGTGTGGAAAAGTGGGACACTTAGAGAAGAGATGCCAGACACACACTAGTTTAATGGGTCTGGATTTAAAACAGCCCAAGGAAGGATTTCTTTTGATGGTTGATGTGCAAGGAATTACCACAAATGCATTATTAGACTCTGGGGCAGACCAGAGTATGATGTCAAAAAGGCTTTGGAAGAGGATAGAGGCCCAAGAAAGATTTGTGCCTAGAACCCCTGAAAGCCAAGTTCACATCAGATGCATTCATGGTGCTGCAACATCATATCCCACCTATAGGTTTAAGGTTAAGTGCCTGGGGGAACAAGAGGAAGTCCTATTAGCAGTGGTGCCTAGGCTACCCTTTGATTTGGTCCTAAGAAAGGACTGGCCAAGATTTAAGCAGGAACTAGTGAAAGGGCTAGGAAAGAAGGAGGGAGAAGGTTTAATAATGGAAATAGCTCCCGGGCCTTTCTTTGGAAGTCCTCAGTCCCTAGCTAAAAAGATGGTTAAGCTTCCAGAAGGCCAAACTATGAGTAATAAGAGGGGCCTTGTATCCACCCGCTCGCAGGCTAAGTTAGAGAGCCAGCAGAAGGAGGAGGGGGAGCAGGCAGAGTTATTAGGAGATTTACCCTCTCATGATGATTTAATAACCCCATCATCTGGTAAAGTAAGAAAGTTGAAAGCACAAAAGAGGCGTGAGAGACTTTGCAGAGCACAGGGTAGGGCTAAGATGTTAGCTGGTCAAAGTTTACCCTGGGTGCCAGCTGAGTTGGTGGCAAAGTTTCCTAACTTTCCACAAGAGCAGCGAGCTGATCAAGCTCTCACCCGAGCTTTTAAGTATGCTCAGGAGGTCAGGGAGGAATTGCCCAGATTCAGACTAGATAATGACATATTATATAGAGAGAGTCAGGACCCCAGAAATGGTGCCATACGTAAACAATTGGTGGTACCCACAACTTTCAAAGGGCTAGTACTTAGACTAGCACATGATCATCCAGTGGGAGGTCATAAAGGTATGCAAGGAACGCTGGATCAAATTCTTGTGCGTTTTTACTGGCCAGGTATCTTCAAAGAAACTGCCCAGTTTTGTGCTGCATGTCCAGCGTGTCAGCGAGTTACAGCGGCTCACCCACCGGTGGTGCCATTGATCCCCATGCCAATCATCACAGACCCAATTGGTCGCATTGCCATGGATACTGTAGGCCCATTAGTTAAAACGCCCCGAGGTTTCCAATACATCCTAGTTATGGTAGATCAGGCAACAAGGTTTCCCTGGGCCATACCATTGAGGAATGTTTCTGCAAAAAACAATAGCTTTAGAGCTAGTAAAATTGTTTTGTGAAGTGGGATTCCCAAGAGAGGTGTTGACTGACCGAGGGTCCAATTTTGTATCCAAATATTTGGCCCAGGTCTGGGATGCCTTTGGCATTCGTCACGTGAAAACCTCAGCCTACCATCCACAATCAAATGGTTTGGTGGAGAGATTCAACCAAACTCTCAAACAAATGTTGAGAAGGGGGTTAGCAGGAGAGGAAAAAGAATGGGATATGTTATTACCCTTTGCCTTATATGCCTGCAGGGAAAGAATTCAAGTGTCCCTAGGTGTAACTCCGTATGAGTTGATGTATGGTAGGGCTCCCCGGGGTTTGTTGGATATTTTGAGGGAACAATGGATTGATCCTGAACCAGGAAGTCAGGAGGTGCCATTGTTTCTACGTGACTTGAGAGCACGTTTGAAAAGGACGTCGCAGGTTGCTGAGAGGAACCTGTAGGACAGTCAAGTTCGCCAGAAAGGGTGGTATGATAGAAAGGCCAAAAGCCGCCAATTAAGCATTGGTGAAAAGGTTTTGGTTCAAGTAGCAGGAACTGCTCCAAAATTTGAGGTACAGTGGAAAGGGCCATGGGAGGTTGTTAAACAAGTAAGCCCAGTGTCTTATATGGTAGAAAATGCCAGAGGGCGTAGGCAGAACTACCATATTAATGTACTTAAGTCTTGGAGGGAGAGGCCTGTAAATAATGACCTTGAACCCAGTCAGGAAGTAAGTGAGCTTCAAGAAGATAACACTCTCGTAGGTATTACGGACTGTAGGAAAGCAGTTTCACCAGTAAAACCAGTCCGTAATAACTTAAGCAGGGGGGTATGTGATAAGGAAGCTTATCATAGCTCAGGTAGGAGCTATAGAAAAGATGATGTGACTCTGAACAAGCAACCTGTCAGTTCTGGTAGAAGCAAGAAAACAGAGTTTTCACATAAAAGACTACCAGTCCCAGAATGCACCAGATTTCCAGCAGCCATGAGAGGGGCTGAAGTGAGAAAATGTGTGTGCAATCAAAAGAGCTATGAGGTAATCCCTAAGCACTCATCTCAAAGGGCAGGGCCTGATTCAACACAGCTGCGCTGGGTTAGGGAGGAGCACACATTAGGAAAGAATAAGAATAGAGCTTATTCTTCAGATAACAGCTTCAAGAACAGTTTCAAGAACAGCTACAGAAAAAGCTTCAGGAAGAGAGACAGAGACAGCAACGGCTACAAGCTCAAGCACCAGTATCACCTGGAGAAACAGAAGCCAAGCCAAGCGGATAGAGAGAGAAGGAAACTCTCTGGAAGGAAGAGAAGAAAGGCCATTGGAAGGTCTGGGAGATTCCAAGGCAGTACCCATACTGGGAGGTATTCCAAATGCCAGCAGAGTCCATTGGACTGGATTCAGCCAGAGGAATGGAGTGGCAGAGATAGGAATCACCAGTGGCTACCTGGAAGAGAGAAGACTGCACGTGGAAGGGAATTTCAGACCAAGGCCAGAAGGTATGTGAGAGGAGATCCAGTGTCCAGGGATCAAGATTGGAAGGCTGGACATCAGAATTGGATTACATACTGGCCAGGCTATACAGAGAGGAATTATGATGGCAGGAGAGGCTCAGGTATGAACACTGATCCAGACCCTATCTATAATAGAGAATGGCAGCAAGGGAATAAGCATTCTCATGATAGTGCCTTAATGAAAGACTCGTCTGTGCCAATGTATGATAGTGACCCTATGCTGATTGATGAAGGGGGAGATACAGCAGATGAAAGTACAGTTTACATGGACTGTTCTCTATCTAAATGCTATTGCTAGCTTTCTGTGAGCAAACACATCAGCCATCACAAAGAAACCTAACTTTGTTCTTTATTTCCACTGCAAACAGCTCTTAAAGCAGGATTTGGGTTCACACAGTAGCAGCCAGCCAGCTAAAGGCTTACAGCTGGTCAATTGATAGTAATTAAAGCTGCACCTGATTGTGTGTGTGAGCAAGGGAGAATCACTGCTGAGATCTGCGTGGAAAATAAGCAGAAGTTAACCTAACCAGCAAAGTTTATTCTTTTCTTTGTGCCTTTGTATTTGGTAATTATTTGCTAAGAAAACATTAGCTAATTGCCTGACAAGCTGAAGGTTGTTTTCTGGTTTACTTTGTGACTTTTTGTTATCCATTTAAACACTGCAAGCAAGTAACCTCATTTATATGGCTATCAAGCATACATGTGCTGGGTGAATTAAACCCCATCAATAAAAGAAGTATTTTATTGACCTTACCACTTGGTTTCACAACTCAATTATTGTCATCAGCTGTGTTTGGGAGTGAATGAACTACAATACCCACAATACCTTGCAAGAATCATATGAATATATGCATCGTCAAGATTGTGTAAGTTCTCACCCTAGGCAGCCGTCTGACAGCGTGTAGGCATCCTTTAGATCCAAGGAGCATAGCCAATCTCCCTGCTGGAGGTAGGGCAGAAGGATTCCAAGGGTAAGCATCTTGAACTTTTCCCGCACAAGGAACTTGTTGAGGTTGCGCAAGTCCAGGATGGGTCTGAGGCCTCCTGTCCTTTTTGGTATTAGGAAATACCTGGAATAAAAGCCTTGACCTCTCAGGTGGTGGGGCACCGGTTCCACAGCCTGTTCCTGAAGAAGACTTGCTAACTCCTGAAGGAGTAAGTCCCTGTGCAGAGGGAGTCGAGGAGGTTCTCCCGGAAAATAAGAGGGAGGGACCTGATGGAAGTGGAGAAGATATCCTTCTCGCACGACTTGAAGCACCCAGGCATCTGAAGTGATGTTGGACCACCTGTGGGCGAAGTGAACCAGCCAGCCTCCGGTGCCGGGAGGAACCAGCTGAGGGGGAGAGGCTATGCTGAGGAAGTCAAAAACCCCCACCCTGCGGAGCAGGGGCTGGTAGTGCAGGCTTGGGGGCTTGCTGCCTACGGGACCCGTTACCCCGTCCCTTGGCCTGCTGACCCTGTTGGGGAGCTGGAGGGGCCTGATATTGGGGGTAGTGTTTATAGGCAGCCGCCTTTCTCGGGTAAAAGGACTTCTTTCCCGAGCCCTTCTTTTTCTGGGAAGGGGCGGAGGTCTTCCTAGAAAGCCTGGTCCTGGTGAGAGTCTCCGTCTCGATTTGTGCAGCCTTTTCAGCCATGGGCTTGCCAAAGAGGTTCTCACCTCTGCAGGGGACATCGACCAACTTGTCCTGCACCCAAGGCTCGAGGTCAGACGACTGAAGCCAAGCCTGTCGGCGGGCACCGATGCCAGCTGCGGCCACACGAGCCGATGCTTCAAAGCCATCATAGGCTGCTCGGGACATGAATTTGGAGCATTCCCGAATACCAGTTGTCAAGGCTAGGAACCTCCGCAAAGGTTCCTCGGACAGTCCAGCGGAGAAGCTGGCTAGCTCTTTAGCCAGGTCTCGGAGATACATGCCCATGTATAGCTGGTAGGTCTGGACACGACAAGCCAGCATAGAGCCCTGGAAACACTTCTTACCAAGGCCATCCAGGTTACGGGCCTCCCTGCCAGGAGGCACCGAGGAGTGCATTTTTTGGCTCTTAAGCCTATGCATGGCCGATTCCACTACCATGGAATGGTGTGGCAGCTGTGCTTTTTGGAAGCCAGGACTCTTGTGGACTCGATAGATGGAATCGACCCGCTTGCTCAACACCGGCGACGAGGCCGGACTCTCCCACATGCGGAAGAGTAGTCGTTCCAGCATGGGAGGCACCGGTACAGTAAAGTGCTCCTGGGCGGGAGAGTCGTACTGAAGGGCGTCGAGCTCTTCGGCTCGAGGCTCCTCCTCGGGATCCGCAGGGAAGGCCAAAGCCTTGGCCATATCCCTGACGAAGTCCGAGAACCGGGCATCCTCCGGAGGGGACTGTTTCCGAGGTTCGGACTCAGGTGAGTCCGAGGGGACACACCGAGTCCGAAAGGAATCAGGTGACTCCTCCTCTTCAGACTCCCAGACCGACTCCGAGGAGGAATCAGTGGGGTCGGCTCGGGCAGGTGGAGGAGTCGGCCGCCCCGACGCCGAGGGAGTCGGCGGCGACGACCTCGGTCCCGAACGGGAGGCCGAGGGTGACCTCGACCGAGGATCGACTCGAGTTCGCATGGACTCGAGGATCGGCTCGGTCTCCGGGGTCGACTTAGACGTCGACGTCCCGGCGGTCGGGGCAGCGGCGCCAGCGAGGCTAGCGATCAGTGCCCGCTGCTGGTCCATGAAGGCAGATAGTCTGCTCTCCAAGGCCGTCAACCTGAGTCCGACCTCAGGTGACCCAGCAGCCCCCGACTCGGGCCCCGACGTCGTCGGGCCCGACGTCGGACCTCTCGGAGGCGAGTCCAGAAGGACCACAGGACTTACCCGAGCAGGCAACTCCGACTCCAGGCGAGGTCGCTTCGGGAGGTGCTCCTTCTCCAAAGACCCGGGACGGCTGTCGGGGCTATGCGACCTGGCCCTCGCGGAGCCAGGAGCGTCCACCGACGCCGCCCTCGCGGGTTTTGTCTTCCGTCGATGGTCTCCGGAGGGAGAACCCCTGTCGGAGGAACTTCGGCGATGGTCAGAGCTGGAGCCTCTGGATGCCGAGGCCTCCGACGAGGTCCGGGTACGGCTGGGGTCAGCGAAGATTCTATCCCGCTGATGCCGCCGACTCCTCAACGCTTTGGAGGACATTTTGCCACAGGCTCCACAGATCATTTCTTCATGATCCGGGCCCAGGCAGCGGAGGCAATTATCGTGTGTGTCAGTGAGTGACATATTTCTGTCACACTGACCACACCGCTTGAAACCACTGGCAGCCATCGGGGGAAAAAGGGCCCCTGCAAGGTCAAAGGACCGGGCTGCCAGCGAAAAAACCGAAAACGAAACTGACCAAAAATCAGAAAAACCGAAAAAATAAGGGAAGGACTCGCAACGGCGTCGCGAGTTCGGGCAGGAAAACGACCGGCGTCGAACCGAATTGAAAAAAAGAGAAAAACTCACGAAAATCAACTTTTTTAGCGGGGACACGACGGGTACGTCTGTAGGGCTCCGCGGAAAAAAGAAGACTGGCTAAGATGGCACCCTTGGGCGGGAAGGCGACCGCGCATGCGCGCGGCAATTCCCAAAGGCTTTCTTTGAAAGCTGGGGAAAATTGCTCCGCGAGGGCTCCGTCGGCGCCGACGTCACCCATATGTGAGGACTGACTTCCTGCTTGGTCCTGGAGAACAAGTGCTGTTATCAGGGGTTGGGGGGAGGGGTGCAAAACCTTTTGTAAAATACCTTTGTGAAAATCCTGACATGGACCTCTCATTTCCCATCTCAACATTCTATGTAACATGGACCTTTATGTCTTTATAAAATACTGTCAAAATGGGCGCTTCTTTGCCCTTCACATATAAGTAACTATTTATAAAATTACTTTCTATGGGGCCTACATACAAGAAGATGATATCAATTTACTTAACAGAACTTTTTAAGCCTACATGCTTTTACCAACTTTTTTACTAAGATCTGAAAAGACTTGCTCCAGGTGCGAAAAAGCCACCTCAATTTCTGAATGCCTTAATGTAATCTCTAGTCAAACGAATACAAACTGCACTAGTATGTATGGAATGAATTTCAGCGATAACGTTTTTGCTGCATTAAATATTCACCAGTTTTCATAAAACTGCAGTACAGCTGGAGTTGAAAACTTAGCACTTTTTTTCATGCTTTATCATTGTATCAGCTACTGTATTTCCCAGTTAATGGAAAAGAGCTAAATAAACACGATACATTTTATTGTATTTTCTTTGCTTTTAGCCACAAATTAGCTACAATTCTGCATGAGTAATTTGCAGTAAATAGGGCAAAAATGACCCCCCCCCCCCCCAATTTAACATATCTAATTCTTGTCCTAATGGGTACATTATTTGCCTAAAATGATCTCCCTTTAGTGAGTCACTATATGAGAGAGATGAAAGGGCTTATTGTTTTTCTCTTTACATCCATATTCTGTGATTCACTTACATCTTGGAGATGAGGTTTTAGTACCACGGCTAATTAAAATAGACATGCACACAAAGAGGTTGAATTAGCCCAAGTTTCAGTAAGGAATTTGTTCTACTGCAGCTGAAGATGTCTCCTTGTGGGGAACCATGCTAAATATGTTGCAATGCCATGTAGCTAGTTCCCTCTGTTGCTTCTGTCACATTTGTTATGTGGCTGCTTCCAACGCTGGAGTTAATCTTTAGATGCATGGAAGTCTGATTTGCTGTTATAGTTTACTAGGCTTCTGTGTCAGTATCTGGCTTGTTCTTCCGCTGAACTGACAGGACCATCAGTGCAAAGCTCATTCAGCACCCTTGGTTGCCCTCGTATTTAGTCACACATTAGAGCCATTGCGTATCCATTGGAATGCGCTTTGTGAGATTGGATCTACTTTTTGGGATTTGCCTGATACTCTTATGGTTGGAGACAGAACACTGGGTTTCATGGATCTTGGGCTGACTCAGCATGGCTTTTCTTATGTTTTTGTGGTATTTTAATGAAGAAAAAACTCTGCACACATACTGGACAGATACTAGCCTGTTGTGTATATTCTACAATGGGTCCAATATATGTGTATTTTTTTTACTAATTAGAATACACTAAAATGCAAAATTGCACCAGCTGACTTAATGCGGTGTTTTGCCCTACTTCAGATGGAGCAAGCCAGGAAAGAAACCCTGCTGGGGTGCTGGGACTAGAGGAGGTCCATACTTGGTAATGCCATAAAACAGCAAATCAATGGGTTTAATGCATTTTGGTACACTGGGAATTGAATGCAGTGTTATGCCGCAAGTAATACCGCATTGAAATTGGCTGTTTATGGACATGAACAGCTCATTTTAACACAGCTTAACTAGCTGGCTCCTACGTAAATTTTAAAAAGTTAGTAGGTATTTGCTGTTTAATATCACAGGTGTTTTCCCTTGGTTTAAATAATGTAACTCAGATGTGTAAAAAATAAAGGCTGGCAAACAAACTATGGGTGGTGGGTGACACTCTTTTATTAGACTTCCCTAGCACATTTGCAATTAACTTTAAAGTTAAACTTCCTTCATAAAGTCTGCACAAACTGACCAATATTATCAATTATTACCAGCAAAAACAAGTGTTGATTACATAGTAACATAGTATATGACGGCAGATAAAGACCAGCATGGTCCATCTAGTCTGCCCAGCAAGGCGGCAAGAGAAGGTGCACCTGCCACTCCGTGCAGGTCACCCCTCCCCATGCCTTTGTTTAGGAATATACCCACCGCTCTGTGCAGGTCACCTCTACTTGTTGAGAAGTCAGAGACAATTAAGTTTATTTTGGTTTTATCCTGTTTCTATAAAGGGATCCACTGTCTGTCCCATGCCATTTTGAATTCTGTCACTGTATTTGCCCCTACCACTTCCATTGGTAGGGCATTCCAAACATCCACAACCCTTTCAGTGAAAAAGTATTTTCTGACATTGCCTTTCAGTTTACCCCAGGTATGCCCTCTAGTGTTACAGTTTCTCCATCTTTGAAAAAGGTTTGTTTGTTCATTAATACTCTATGGGGTATGTTTACTAAACCGGGCTAACGGTTAACCCGGGCTATCTGCCACTAGGTCCCATATTATTCAATGGGACCTAGTTGCAGATAGCCCGGGTTAACCGTTAGCCCGGTTTAGTAAACATACCCCTATGTATTTAAAGGTCTGTATCATATCTCCCCTGTCCATCCTCTCCTCTAGAGTATACATATTTAGGTCCTGAAGTCTCTTTTCATACGTCTTCTGGCGTAGGATCCAAATCATTTTGGTCGCCTTCCTCTGAACCATTCCTAGTCTTTATATATCCTTTGTGAGATATGGTCTCCAAAACTGAATACAATCACAGTTGTGGTCAATATTATTAACACCCTTGCATTTTAGGTATGTTGTCTACAATATCTTGAGAAAAAAATTGGAAATATTCCAACTGTATGTCATCATAATATTTTAATATTATATGCAAAGGCATATAGCAAAAAAAAAGATATTTGTGCAATTCAGATGTAGTAATTTATGAGAAAAAAAATAAAATATGATCTGGACAGAATGACACCCTTCATTAATATTTGGTTGCACAACCCTTGGCAGTGATGACAGCCTCCAAACGTTTCTTGTGGCCATCTATAAGTTTCATACATCTGCTGGTAGTTTTTCTCACTCTTCAACTACAATTTGTTCCAGCTCATGAATGTTTACAGGATTCCTTTTACCAATGGCAGATTTCAGCCCTTTCCAAACGTTCTCGTTTGGATTGAGATCAGGAGTCATTGTTGGCTATTTTAAAATAGTCCATTTGTTCCTTTTTAACCATTCTTTTGTACTTTTGGATCTATGTTTTGGGTCATTGTCCTGCTGGAAGAACCATGATCTTTGACTCAGACCTAGCTTTCTAACACTAGGTAGCACATTTCACTCTAAAATACCTTGGTAGTCTTCTGACTTCATGATTCCTTTAATACGTTTCAGGCCTCCAGTTCCTGAGGCAGCAAAACTGCCCCACAACATTATGGACCCTCCACCATATTTAACTGTAGGAAGGGTGTTTTTTTTCTTATAAACTTAATTTCTTCACCTGTAAATGTATCGCTGGTCTGCATTGCCAAAGAGCTCAAGTTTGGTATTATCTGTGCACAGAACATTTTCCCAGAAGGATTGTGGTTTCTCAAGGTGGGTTTGACCAAAGATCAGGCGTGCCTTTTTATGTCTGTCTTGGAGCACTGGTGTCCTCTTTAGCTTTCACCCATGAAGTCCTTGTTTGTTTAGTGCAAGTATGTGCAGGTTGAAACCACCATTCCAGATTGCTCCAGGACAGCCTTAAGCTCTTTGGATGTTGTACGTGGTGTTTTTCCAACAGTTCACACTAACCTTCAAAGACTTCTTGGATTAATTTTCCTCTTCCCACCACATCCTGGGAAGTTCTTGACATAAGCAGAAAACCTCTTAATAACACTACGAACTGTAGACAAAGGAATCCTAAGGTCTTTGGAGATGGCAATGTACCCCTTTGAAGTTTGAGGTTTAGTGATAATGGCTTTTCTGATGGTCTCAGGCAGCTCTCTTGTCTTCACAATGTTGAAAATGGAGCAGGGAATAAATGTGGCCATTTAAACATTAGAACCATCATTCTTTGGTTGATTCAAGCCATGTGAGTACTGACAATTGATCAAAGGTGTGTCTAATTTTACTGCAGTGGGAATGTGGTTCTTCTGTTCAAACTGATTTGAATTGTTTATAAGGGTGCCAATAATCATGTCCTTAATTAAATAAAATCTAAACCTTACTATATCACCACCATATAATTCATAGAAAAAAAGGTGTATAGTGACCAGCATGAAAAGAAAACTATCCTGATCCCTTTAATTAAACCGGACAGGGTTCCACTAATAATTTACTTTTTGTCAGATTGCCTGGCATAAGGGTGAAAATTCACTCTCAAAAGCAGGCCCTATACTTGCCCTATACTACCTCCTTTGTGATATACCTAATCATTTGCCCTTGTGAACTGATATATGTGGGTATGACAACGCGTACAGTAAAGAAACGGTTGGGTGAGCACCGCTCTCGGATTAACACCAAAGTTCTGACGGCTCCTTTGGTGCAACATTGCATCCAACATCATCATTCCTTTGATCATTTGAAATGGACAATTCTTGATATGGCACCTTTGCCACTCAGAGGGGGTGATCGACAGAGACAACTTCGATTTAAAGAACAACGATGGATCTATATACTTAATTCCACCTCCCCTAACGGCTTGAATTCCGAAGTGGAATGGTGGTCTTTACATTGAGCTTAACCTTTTAGTGTCTGACGTTCATGTTGACCTCATGACAATACTGAATATCTGATGATATCATCACGTTTGAAACGGAACAGGAAGTTGGGTTAACGGAGCTTGATAAAGAGCCATGGGACGAACAGGCTCGAAACACAATCATTGTGTCAAAATGGAGGGCCTGTTTTTGAGAGTGAATTTTCACCCTTATGCCAGGCAATCCGACAAAAAGTAAATTATTAGTGGAACCCTGTCCGGTTTAATTAAAGGGATCAGGATAGTTTTCTTTACATGCTGGTCACTATACACTTTTGTTTCTATGAATAATCATGTCCTGGCAATGTCCCAGTTTTTATATTATTTCCTATTATTTCTTTTTTTAATTGGTTTTGTTTTATTTGATTCTTTTATGTGTCAAATATGTGGCCACTTTTTTTTAAGGAAATATTGGACATTACGCGGTTGAACTGCAAGGGTGCCAATAATGTTGACCACAACTGTAAAAGCAATACACATTTTACATCAAGTTCCCTCTTGCAATCTGCAGGTGCACACATCACCTCTTACTCTAACCAATGTCAATGTTTCGATTGTTCATGTTTTTCAAATCTTGGAATTCATCAGGCAGTTTTAAAATACACATTTTCATTCAAAACTCCACACGTGTTTATGGGCCCATCTGCTGAAGTGTGATAAGTCTTTGCATTCATAGGAGCAGCCTTATGTTAGAGCAGCTCCTCACTACCTTTCCTCACTACCTGTCCTCTTATACCTCCCTACACCCCTCCCCGGAAACTCCGTTCTTCTGGCAAATTGCTTCTCTCTGTGCCCTTCTCTTCTATTGCTAACTCCAGACTTTGCTCCTTTCACCTTGCTGCTCCTTATTGCTGGAACAAACTACTTGAGTCTGTACGTCAGGCGCCTTCTCTGGCCCTTTTCAAATCCAGGCTGAAAACTCACCTCTATGCTGCTGCTTTCAGAACTTGACTCACCTGATCTCCTTTGTGTTTCCTTACCATTCTCCCTAGATGTATCCTTGTCTACACCTACTGTGTTGTCTGTCTTGACTAGATTGTAAGCTCTGATGAACAGGAACTGTCTCTTACACATCTATGCAGTGCTACGTACATTTTGTAGCGCTATACAAATACTCAGTAAAAGTAGTAGTAGTAGTGGGCTACAACCATGGAAGTTAGGGTTCCAATCCCACTCCTACTACTTGTGATCTTAACTCTCCTTTGCCTCAGGTCCAAACTAAGGGCCCTGTTTACTAAGAGCCCGATTCCATCCTGGACATCCAGGCCTTCTGTATGCCCAGTCAGAACCAGACGCACAGAGGGAGTCGCAATTCTGATCCCGCGGGGCATGTCTAGCCCCGCGGGATCAGAATTGGGAACAGGCCTGTACATGCAGGCCGAGACCCTGATTCTGTCTGGCCTGTACGTACAGGCCTTGCCCGACTAACTCAGTCAGGGCTTTTTAACGGAACCACGGCGTCTGATTGCCATGGCACCGCAGCTCCATTGAAAAGCCGTGATCCCCGGCCGCTGGCTCTCAAAGTGCTTTCCCCACAGCACAACCCCTGATCTGGCCTCCCAAGGTCAGGGTCAGACTGTGAGGAATGCCCTCTGCCCCTTCGCAGCTCTGGGCCTTCCGTTCCTTCCACATTGGGGAACTTATTCCACCTTAGCGGTGGAATAAGTTCCCCATCCAAGCTGTCAGCCCCGGATGTACAGGGCTGACTTTGGTATCAGCCCTGTATATTCGGGGCCGACAACCACTCATTCCCCGCCCTAACACCACCCCTGATCTGCCCCTTCCCCGCCCCCGTCTAGCTTCCCCAATGGGATGTCCATCCCCGCTATCGTGCCACAGAATGAGCCTATGAGCATTTTTCCCATAGTCACAAAATGGGAGAAATTCTTTAATAAACAAAGATTGTAAACCCTTCAGAGACAGAAACGACCTACTGTACCTGAATGTAACTTGCCTTGAAGTTCTGAGAAAGGCATGAGGGAAGCCAAATTCCCTTATTCACCACTTACCACACGTTAAAAACAAAAAACAATTCACAGTAAGTGCAAATGTCATGTTGTATCTGTCAGGGGCATAGTCAGCATGTCTCCTACAGTTACTACACAGAAAAGTCTTGAGATCGTGTTGTGCATCTGCTCTCATTGCAAAATTGACAACACGCAGTAAATACCATGCACTAACTGCAAAGTGCAGTCCACATCTACTCTCTGCATGTCACCCAGCCCCCACCTTTTCATGCATTAAGCAGTTAATTACCTTGTGCAAACGGTCATGGTAACAGGAATGGCTGCCATGCCTGTGTGCTAGTAGCGCCTGCTAATTCACGCATTTGCTTAATGCACAATCTGAATATGTAATACCACTGGTGTAGTGACTTCCCAGATAATTTAAAGCAGCAACACAAAGAAACTGCGGCCATTGCCAAGAACATCAGTAGGGATGAAAAAGATGTGTATCAGGTCTGGGAAGGGGAGGGAACGGATCCAGTATACCATGCTGCTGCTGTCAATATAGCAGCGGAAGAAAGTTCCTGCCAGCCTCGACATCAGAGGGAAACGCCCTCATCTCTGGCTGGTAGCAACATTGTGTATCTGTGTGTATAGGAGAGAGAGGAGATCTCCTCTCCAGGTGCTGCTTGGCCTGGTGATCACTCCGGCAGAGGCAAAGATTCACTAGGTCAAGCCATGGTTGAGTGAAGCCAATATTGACCCACTTGAGCAGATGCTGCCATCACTTTTGTACAGCACAGGTTTATTTATAAAACACCATTTTAGTATTAGCATCTATATATCACATCTTTGCTGCTTCTGCATCTGAGTCTCCCAGAAAACACTATGAAAAGTAAAATGATCCTAGAATAAACATTTAGCCCCACAAGCTGCATTCAGAAGGCATGACAAGAACCTGCTGTTCAACTTATCCTGCTCATACTTTGCATTTTCCACAAATTTCCTTACCCCAGTAGGTCTAAAACAGCCATACCAAACGATTTACTGAAATAAAGTTTAATAAATAAATGCAAATCTTTAGTAATCTTTATTTCTATACTTTCAAGTGGACTAACACTCAGTACTACTTACTGGAAGCAGTCCTTATGAAAACTAATCACCTTCTATTTCTCTTTGATTTATTCAATATACACTCTAACCATCTCACTTGTTTCATGACAAATTTCTGTATTTTTTATTTCCATTTTGCTCCTTCATTTAATCCATTTTATTTATTTTAACTATCACACTATGTGCTTGAACCATTTTCATAGCCACATGCCTGAATCAACTTTGTGCTATTCTCAACAACAACCAAACTTCACACCAATTCCCGCAGTTTGGCATATCTCAGAATCGAACTTACTATATACTCAGCTTACCCTCTTAATATCTCATATAATAGCCATCTAGATCAGTGGTTCTCAACAAGCCCTGGGGACACATCCAATCAGTCAGGCTTTCAGGATACCACCAATGAATATGCATGAGAAAGACTTGCATTACAAGTTACTGCATACAAATCAGTCTTATGAATATTTATTATAGGCAGATTATAGGCAGGGCCAGCCCAACTGCTTGGCAATCTAGGCAGCCGCCTAGGCTGACACCTTTTGGGAGCCGGAAAGAGCAGGGAATTCAAAGCTAAGCAACAGATTATGACAGCAAGGGGAGGGGGGGACATAAGGTTTACGGTTTGCCTAGGGTGCCAACACCTTGAACCAACTCTGGGGCCGGCCCAGATTATAGGTAGTGAGCAGTACCTTCATGCACGTAGCTTCACCTATTGAGGTGGTGTTAGGTGAACCTGTGCTAACCGCAAGGGTCTCAGCACACGGTGTGCACCCATATGCTAAATGTGCAGTGCTCACCTTGTTCACTCTCTACCCCTAACCCGCCCCCTTACCACCGCAATGCATGCTTCACAGTTAGCATGAAAATTGGCCTGCACTGTGTTGGCCCACTGTAACAGGTACCACGGGCCTCGGTGCGCTTTTAATGCAAGCCAAAACCCATGCTACCTACTGTACATAGTGCACTTAGTAAAAGGGCCCCTTTTTTCCTTCAGAAATCCACTTTCCCAATTCCTCCTTTTTCAATCGCTGTGAATAATAGTTATCCTCCCAGTCTCCTTGGCTCATAACCTTGGGGTCCTTTTCAATCCTCTCTTTTCTTCTTTGTGCACATCCACAAACATGACAGAAAAGTGCTGATCCTCTCTCTTTTACCTCCCCAAAATCCACTCCTCCTTATATGAACAGAACCCTTATTTGCTTTCTTATCACCTCTTGCTCAGGGTCAGATTTAAGATTGTGGCACTCATTGGCAGGGTGGAGTCTCCTGGAGATATGAAAGTAGGAATAGAGATGTTGGGCCAGAGTGGTACTACTGATAGATGACTCTGAAGTAAGTGAGAAACGTCTCCTTTCTGACCTGGGTACTTGGTGTCTTCCATCTTTGTCACCTTATGCAGTTACCTATGTTGCTTGTGCCTATATCCAGGCTTGCTTCTGCTTAGACTATTGCGACCTACACCTCATGGGTCTGCCACTAAATGATCTCCCTCTATTGCAGTGTGTTCACAATTTGCTGGCATGACTTATTTTCTTCTAATGGTGATATGATCGCTGTAGCCCCTCTTCTTCAATTACTACATTAAATTCTGTGTAAAATCAGACAGGGAACCAACCATTTATTCTTGCTTACAAATGCATTCACTCTGCATTGCCTCATTATCCCTCCTCTCTCACTTCCTCATACACTCCCATTCCCAAAGTTGACTCAGCAGGCAAGCTGCCGTTATTCATGCCCTTATCCTTCACCGCTAAATCTGGACTCCATGCGTTTCAGCTTGCTGTACCTACTGCCTGGAATAGCTTCCCTAAAGATACATGCCGTGACTCCTCTCTTGTTAAATCAAATCCTGCCTCTTTGAGGCTGTTTTTAAAACTTATATCCATTCGCCCTGTAGATGGCTTCCTTTCTGCGTCAATAGGTTGCTTCCCTAGATGTCCCTCTTTGAAGATGGCTCCACTGTTGGAACTTAAAGGCCCCATATGACTCGTCTCTGTTTCTTGTTTATCATCTGTCTTATTAGGCTGTAATCTTCAAAAAGCAGGGACTGTTTATAATATGCTTGCAACGCATTGCACAGATTTGGTAGCACTAGATAAATAATAATAACTTCACAAATCCTACAGAGGGCAACCCTACTTGGAATAGCTTATATCTTGGGCCAATACCTGCTTGATTCCTAGATTCATGGTTAGAACCCCATCACAGAATTAAAACCAGTCTGAGACTGTATCTTCCAAAGAAGAAGCCATTATAATAATAATATTGTTATCCTCCCCATGTTATCCTCTAAGAAACATGCATATTTTTTTGCATTGCCTTTAATGCACAGTATATTTCTCTTGCATATGGTCCCAACTACACCATGCATTTTTTAAGCCCTCTAACCCAAATTCTCCAATAAACCATCATCATTTAGATAGCTCAAAATAACATATTTGAGACCTAATTCTGTGTCTTGGCCTGTAAAGTCAAGAGATGTCTTCATTAATAGCTGCACATAAATTATGCTTCTCTACGTGTTTGCTAGATTCCTCAGGAATTCTCATTTTGCAAATAAGGCAAATAGATCTTTTTCCATTTTTACAGTCAAATTAACATAGTAATTCTCTATCCTTGTCACAGATTCACCAATAATCACAAACTCCTGAATCGTATAATCACTGCATGCACACAATGTGCAGCATTTCCTCTTCCTGTGGGGAAAAATGTCAAGTTTCCATAATGAGCAATGTCCAATGAGACTGTCACTCTTTGGTCAATGCATATGTTACTTAGCCCTTAGCATAAAAATACTAAGTTCTCATAGACAATCTTTGTTATTTCATATCTTTTCAAATCTTCATCTAGGCAAAACTTGTTTCATATTTAAGTGATAGAGTAGCACATACATTCACAAAGACCTAGAATATCATTATGCCTTCTCTGCATGTCCAATGTGTTTCACAAGAAATCTGAGAGATTTTTGAAAATGCGCAGAGGCAACTCCATTTTATGGGATGGAAAAGTCATAGGCACAGTCTGACTTCACAGCCCCCAACAGCAAACCAGCCTGCAAACCCTAAACTTTTAAATTATAGAAGTGTCACATCAACTGATTCACAGTAATTCTACCCAAGTCCCTGACATGCTCACATCTACTGTATGTTCCTGGATCTGCTCCTGTCTATGTCTTTCATGTGCCACTTTCTAAAATCAGTTGAAATCCTGCACATGTCTGACTTATTATTGTGCAATTCTCTGTTTCTTTTTCTCTCACCAGAGAAGTTTATCTTTTAGGGTGGAGACTGGTCGATTTTAAATAGCACTTAGTTTAGTTCAGCCAAAATTTGATATATCGTTTTTCAACCCAGAGGGACATTCCAAAACGATTTACAAAAGAAAAAATACAATGGGCCCGATATTCAGTGCCGATGGCTAAGTGCGAGTACAGCGTCTAGCTGCCGGCGCTGAACTTTAAACCTGGATACTCAATGCTGGGGTCATATGCGGTCCCAGCATTGAATATCCGGGTTTGCCATACATGCTCCAATGGCACAGAAGCTAACCATGCAGCAGCGATATTGAGTCACTGCCCAGTTAGCTCCCACAGGTAAAAGGGCCTATCTTTTACCCACAGAAGCTAACCGGGTAGCAGTGAATTATCGCCGGTTAGCAGCTATCGGTGCCCCTGGAACACCCACAACATGCCCCGATACTAAGCGGTTAGCATCGGGGCATATAGCAGCATTGAGGATTTTCAGCAGCACTAACCGTGTTAGTGCCATTGAATATTCTGTTCAGTGGCATTTACACAGTTTACAGCTCTGTAAACCATGTAAATGTCTTAGAATATCAGGCCCAATATCTTTTAGAGGACAGAAGAATAAAAGGGAAAATTTCTAGTGAAGGCACCCAGAATGCTAAAATCAAACATTAACCACACTAATCCAGAGCCACACCAAAGGCTAACGTAAAGAAGTACACGTGCCCACTTTCTATGCTGCCCCTCCCACAAAATTTCAAACCTTTTGACTTGGATGTCCCATATTGCACCTTAACAGTCATTCTAAAATGTGCCTTCACATGTCAGCCAGATGTATAAAGGATTTTTCCCATTATGTGCCTATGGAAAAAAAGTTGGCACATAAAGGCACATTTTACAAAGGATCTCCAAGTGTCAAAGCTAGAACATCTGAAAAAGCCAAACACATACAAATTCAGGCATGATTTCATAAACATGGACATGCCCATTATGGCCATTATGGAGATGTCTACACAGATGTCCTAGAAGAGCATTTTATAAGGGGGATGTCCAATAGTATAATGGTTAGGGTAGTTAAAAGCAGAATGGTCAGAGTTCAAATCCCAATGTGGGCCCCTTTGATCTTAGACCAATCATATAACTCACCATCCTCTCTAGATGTTTTAAGGCCAAAACAAGCACTTTCCTGATGCCTATTCATGCATGGAGCACAGGCATAAACATAGACATGCCTACAGACGTTCTAAAATCAAACAAGGACATGCAATTCCATTGCACCTTCGCCACACCCCCTTGCCCACTTGGACATCACTAATGTGGAAACGTCTTTAAAAGCCATTTGTGAGATGGTTCTGGAGACATCTCCATGATTTGGACATCCACCTGCACATCATCAGATGTCTAAATCATGACTAAGGGGTATGTTTATTAAACTGCGGTAAGGGAGCATGTGTGCCGTTAACGCAGGCTATCGGCACACTTGCTCCCTAAATGCAAAACAAATGCTGCTTTAAGGGGTGGTAAGGCACTGGCAGCATTAAGGACACATGGGACAGAGAGTGGGCATGAATGGGACGAGGAGTGTGCAGTTACAGCATGTGCTCCCGTATTGCCAGGGAAAGTGACTATGTAAGCATCAGCAATGTGATGCACAGACAAGGGAGCCCAAAATAGTGATAGCAGTGTTCCATTAGCAGCAATAGCATGGTGCTCAAGTAGGAAACGGCACCATGGGGCATAGGGGGTGGCACTGTGGTCATGCAGTGGGGGGGGGGGGGTGCTGGTGGACATGGCAGACCAGGTAGCTGCCCAAGTGGCATAGAAGGGCATAAGAACATAAGTTCAGAATATATGCCATACTGTGTCAGACCAAGGTCCTTCAAGCCCACTATCCTCTGTCCAATAGTGGCCAATCAGGGGAACAGGTACCTAGGTGGGTCCCAAAAGGACACCCATGGTCAAAGAAGCCTGTATTTGGCCAAGCAGCCAATCCACAGTGTCCCTGAATAAACATATAATGACTTTTCCGCCAGGACCAAGACCAAACCCTCCCAAAACCCAGCTATATGAGAAGCTGTCATGATAGAAACATAGAAACATGATGACAGAAAAAGACCACATGGCCTATCTAGTCTGTCCTTCCATATCAACAACTACAACCGTCCCCTTTTTACCTTTAGAGATCCTCTGTGTTTGTCCTATGCTTTTTTGAATTCAGTTACTGTCCTCATCTCTACCACCTCCACTGGGAGACTATTCCATGGATCCACTACTCTTTCCGTAAAGAAATATTTCCACATATCACTCCTGAATCTATCTCGCTTCACCCTCATCCCATGTCCCCTCGTAGCAGA
Source organism: Ichthyophis bannanicus (assembly GCA_033557465.1). Taxonomy (NCBI): domain Eukaryota; kingdom Metazoa; phylum Chordata; class Amphibia; order Gymnophiona; family Ichthyophiidae; genus Ichthyophis; species Ichthyophis bannanicus. The sequence continues at coordinate 1,300,126,748 of CM066031.1, forward strand.
ACTTGCTTTCAATTGAAAGAGGCTCTCTCCCTGAACATTTATACCACGGAGGTATTTAAACATCTCAATCATATCACCTCTATCCCGCCTTTCCTCTAAGGTGTACATATTAAGATCCTTCAGTCTGTCCTCATATGCTTTATAATGATATACACTGTCACTGTGTGCCAGTGTTTGCCAACGCATGGAATGACAAACTATATGCCCCAATGTGTCTGAAATGCATTACACTGTAGTGCCAGTGCCTGTCCCCTAGTTTCCCCATATTGTGATGGTGTGAACTGTTAACCGTTCCATACCATTCGCTACTGTATATACCCCTAGCATATCTCCCCCCCAGCCATCTCTCTAACAGGTTGGCATTCTCACTATGACCAAAATGTGACCATGGCACGGCTATGTATCCACATAGAGCTATTATAATATCTGGTTCCAGTGATGTGGATGTAATCTCTGTCTGGGGATGCCAATCACTGAGCAAAATGCTGGGTGTCAATGCTGAGTATCCCAAGGTAGGGTGCTCATGGTCGCAGTTAGCACGTGCCATGTGTGCTGACCAGCAGACCAAATGTAGTTGATTTGTGCTTGGCTGACACAGCCCAGTGAAGGGCAGCAGGGGCAGTCTTACTGTGTCTGCTGTAGTCAGTTGTTAGTCCTCAATGGTTGGGGCCGCAGTGGTTCATGGCCTACTCACTGAGGTCATGGCAGAACAGTAGCAGTAGCCCCCATGCCAATTTATACCCCCCCACTGCAGTGGCTGTCTGTGGCAGCAGTATATTGACACTGGGCACTGACCTGCACTGTTATCAGAGGGTTAGTGTCCAACATGGGTGGGCAGAACACAGGGCCAAGCTGATGCTGGCGCCTACAGCATACAGGAAACAAGGGGAAAGCATAAGCACACTGCAGACAAAGCACACACTAGCAATGATGTGGGCCTACAGCACAGCCAGCAGAGATCTTCTCTGGAGTGGAGGAGCAGCCTAATGGTTAAGAATACTCGCTTGGGAACCCAGAGACCAGCGTTTGATTCCCACTAGCAGTCCTTATGGCCTTGGGCAAGTCACTTCACCCTCTTTTGCCTCAGAAAAAAAATCCAAGTTATCAATGTCCCTGTTTAATGTACGAGGGTCATTTTTAAAGTAAGAACCGATTGCGCATCGTGTCCGCGCGATCTGTCAAGTGACGTCCGTTCAAGGTCAGCCACTCTTGGCCAGTCTCTCACTACGCCGCCATTACGTTTCACGTCTCTGCCCGTGTTGGTTGTATGGTTATACTGCTTCGTTTGTCACCATGTCAATCAGTAATCCCTCCGATTGTGAAGTGCGCTCGGTTATCCGGTTTTAATGCAAAACAAGTTCGTCCAGCATTTTCGGCACCCATCTCGCACACATTTTTTTGTAGTGCAGTTTGTCAGTAACAATGTGATAAACTACTGATCTTGAAACTTGTGGAAATGTCTGATGCAGCTCGTCTATAGTGAAGCACCTGTTTTGGCGAATTTCCTCATCAATCTCTTGTGTCAGGTCTTCATTCATGACAGTAGGCCGTCCAGATCATTCTTCATCATGAACATTTGTCCTTCCTTCCTTAAAATTCATTCATTATACCTTCCCCATACACTTCAACAAGCTGCTGGTGAATTTCAGCTGGACGAATTTGTTTTGCATTTAAAAAACAGATAACCGAGCGCACTTCACAATCGGAGGGATTACTGATTGACATGGTGACAAACGAAGCAGTATAACCATACAACTAACACTGGCAGAGACGTGAAACGTAATGGCGGCATAGTGAGAGACTGGCCAAGAGTGGCTGACCTTGAACAGACGTCACTTGACAGATCGCACGGACACGATGCGCAATCGGTTCTTACTTTAAAAATGACCCTCGTACATTACCAAGTTTAAGTTTCAATATAAACTGCTTTGATTGAAATGATAAAGCAGTATATAAAACCTGTTAAATAAATAAGAATAAATCTCTAAAATGCAGGTTCAGTGGACCAGGTGCTGGGCACCTCTTCTCACCCTCAGGGTGACAGCTGAAACTGCTCTGTAACACAGCTTGCAGTTGTTATGTGCATGTAGCACACGCAGTCAGTGTGTCTTACTGAAATGATACGCTGGATCAGTGCATTCTCCATTGGTTCTTCAGCTCCACACCGCTGTTTTGCATGTCCCTCATGGGTAGTGGAAGGCCCAACCTATACCGGCACACACAGCAAACAGTTTGATCAGAGACCTGCAGGCTCTATGCATCTATGTAGAGCTGTGTGGAGGTATACCCTACTAGTTGATGCAATGTCTCCAAAGTCAAATGTTCAGGTTTGATCCCATGTTCATTTTGTGCCTGGGTGCTACTCAGGTCACTTGCCCACCTCACACAGTCCTGGCTCTGCTGTGATCTGCAGTCAATCATCCTTCTACATTTCTGTGCATTATGGCCACACATTGGGTAGCTCAACATGGCATTCCCCATCATGGACATCTGTGAGCATGGCTTTAGTGGTTGTGCCACAGCGCAATGCAGCAGGTCAGTGATGCATATGCAGCAGATGTCTGGGTCAACTGGTATGGATGCGTTTTCTGTTGTGCCATCATTGTGACCTCCCAGCTTCACGTAAAGAGGATATATTTTGTACATTCAGGCACCTAACACTCGTTGCATAGCCATCCCTTGCACTGTTTTGACATATTACTTGATCCACATGGGGCAAATGGGTTCAACTTGTCCCTTTCTATCATGCCACTCTGTCGGGTGCATTGTCTTGTAGTTGCACAGGCTGAGGCACCAGTCCCACCCACACAAATTGTGTTTCATGTACCCCATGGCACTGCTATTTTTGGATCACACACACCAAATGCTTTTGGCCAGTAACATCCCATACATCCACCCACCACACACATTGCAGTCCCACCACACACATTGCAGACTCTCTGCTTGGAAGATCCATGGCACAGCCCTGCACCCACTATGGCCATCAAGGGTCATTTGTAGCAGTTAGCCATAACATGCACACCTCTCCTGTGACCGCTCCACATGAACACTCATGGACAATCCTCACTTTGCTGCCCACATCAGGAACATGCTGCCTCCACCCAGAAACTGTCTTGGCCTATGGCATGCCACACACTGACAGTACATCTGGATACATGTCCACACCTCACAGAAACTATATATAGTTTACGGCATAGTGTATGCTTTCAGGAGCATCTAGGACTGCACACCTGTCACAGTGCCCCCCGTTGCTGCATCCCATCCACTGACTCTACTGCCGCCACCATCCACCCATGACACTGCCAACACCCACATTAACCAGCATCACTAGGCAGCTTCCTATCTCGCCTACTACAGCACAGGCCTGCTGTATGGTCAAACATGCTCATCATACATACTGCCACAGAGCCAGGCATCAGGTGAATCAACTCCATCAGCTACCAATTGTGCTTGCATCCATACCATCTCCAATGGCTTCCCTGCTCCCCTTTCAGCGTTTCAGTGGCTTTCCTGCGTTAAGGTGCATGCAAGACATCTTAACGCAGCATGTCATGTTACCACACGCTACGTGTCCACTTGACCACACCTTCATGTCCTGTTACCGCACATTAAGTGTCTACTACCACCCCTTAACACCGGAACGCCTCTAACACGCCCAGCACACCTACCGCACGGTAACCCCTTATCTTTGCTGTTAACGCTCGGAAAGACATGCTCCCTTACCGCCGTTTTGTGAACATACCCCTAAGACTTTTAAAATGGCCCCCTTAAAGCCTAGATCTCAATCCAATAGAAAATCTGCAGCAAGACTTGAAGACTGCAGGCCACAGATGATCCCCAGTCAGTTTGAAGAAGACTGAAGTATTTTTCAAGAATAATGGACAAAAACTGCATCATCCTGCTGAGCAGTTAGTAGACACTTATCCTAAATTACTCGTAGCTGTTCCTGCTGCAAAAGGGGCGTCCTCCAAGTACTGAGTCCAGAGGAGTGAAGACTTACGCAATTAAGAAATTGCGACTTCTCATTATGAATTATTTCTTGAATATTTCTGTAGTTGTTATTTCAGATTGAAAGTGTTCAGTAGGTCGTGAATAATGTACAAAGGCGTGAAGAGATTTTCAAGGTACTACAGGTTTGAGAAAGCCACTGCTTATCTCTGGGTACAAGCAATGTATCCAAGATTTGCCACTGCCTGAGTCAGGATGCTGGGCTTGATGAACCTTTCGTCTGACCCAGCATGGAACATTTTATTATGCTTTTAAATTTTTACGCCCATAACAGTAATGTTAACACCCATCAAAACTTTTTTTTCTACTGGAACCCTCTAGTTCATATTTTTTGCTATCAAGTTTATTCATGGATTATAAAGAAATGCTAATACTAAACTTCCTGTTGGGCCCATCTCCACGAGAAGAATATAAGAGTTAACAGAAGCAGTGCCTGACACAGCTAAATAAATAAAACTCATGACCCAGACATGCAGAAGACCTTCGGCAGAAATCATAATAGTGTAAAAATAAAAACACAAGCAGGAAGCAAACAGAATAATAGCAAAAGAGGATTATACAGACTATCAATGCAGTTTTTCTTTTGCATAAAATACTCAATCTGTTCACAGGAAAATATAAATATCATGTTACGTAGTCTATCTGAGGAGTGTCAAGAGGGCACAATAATGTGGTGTTTATTTTGTGACAAGCAAGTGAAAGAGAAAGAGAAGTCATTCCAAAGGAAGATCACAATTGTCAGTTCCAGCTTGTGAACTTCATGAACATCATATAGCTTGACTGACAAAGGGATTTAACGTAGCTTAACAATGGCAGCCTTCGGCAAAGATACCACGTTAAAAAAAACCATACAAAAACTAAGACTAACATAGTGCAGACACTGCAGTGGATTCCATCAGACTGTGCTGAGTACATCCACATGGCAATTAACAATCATTTCCTTCACTGTTTTTGTTTCTCTTTTTTTTTATTTTTTTTAGACTTTTTGTTTTCTTTCAAAAATACAAAATGCTTTTCTCAAAACAAGAGAACCATCCTGTCTGAAAAAACCTGGTTAAAGGTCATACTGTTTTCCACTATATCATAAGAAATAAAAGAAACTATTAAAAATGGGGGGGGGGGGGGAAGGCATTGCTACATTTAACATGCATATGCAAATAAGGTCAGAAAAACACTGATTCTCCGTCACAGCGAATTACTGCATCGGTATCAAATGTGGCTACAAAATACCATGACTAACAAAAAACACCATCTCTGTGGTTTAATTGGCAATATGGAAATGATAAATGTAGCTGCACTGGACAAGGCTGCTGTCTCTTGACATATGATTACAAAGCTGTACCATTTCCTTAACTGATAAATATAAAACTTCAGTATATATTCTGTTTTGTTGTTAGGGTTGGGGGAGGGGAGGGAAGGGGGGGAGAACGTGCGCTTAGCAGATTGGAATGCTGGAATTTATATACACAAAAAGCTTAGGAAATGTTTTCTATGGTAAGAATGGCAGATATATACTTAATAGACTCAGCGATATCAAAGTAAATCAAAGAAAATAAGAAGGTTTGGGGTTTATATTCTCACACAAGATTTCAAAAAGCCTGCATGGCTAATGCCAATTAATCCATCCACCTTGCTTAATGTTCCAGGGTTGGAAATGTATCTTATTTTTAAATTTTGTGAGAAACCTGGGATTTTGTGATCTGCTCTTTGTTCATGCCGATTGTTTTCTGGTACTGTCAACTGAAATGCAAGATCATGCATGTGGGCATCTTTTATTTTTTTTGCAGTCACAACTAGAGACTTGGTAAATAGAATGGCTTAATTTTAAAAAATGCATTTTGACCATTTTATTTCATTTTACATACAAAAAATGTTTACATGGCCAAGATTTATATGTGGTTAAATCTGGTATCTGCTTAGGTTACACTACTAGTTTGAACTCCAAAACATCAACACAAGAAGGACAACTAACTGGTAAGTAAGCAACTATGCATCATCATATAAGTACACACAGTTAACAAGGATGATCAATTCTGGGGTTTGGCCAGTCAAAAAAAAAATCCCTTAAATTCATGCCTATTGAAAAAAAAAGGGAGAAAAAAAGACTTCTAATTACTATTAATAATGCAAAAAAAGAAAAGAAAATAGTTTTACGAAGAATTTCCCTGGGGTCATGTCTGTGCAGCGCTTTGTAGCGCTTACAAATGCTCAGTAGTAGTAGTAGATTCTAAAGTACGTTAATATTAACGTGTGTTAATTCACCATAACGTGTTATTTTAACATAAGTCCCATGTTATTCAATGAGATCCAATTGCTAATAACACGCGTTAACATTAGTGCATCTAATAACTAGACCCCTGCATCTTTTGTCCTAGGAACCTGGGATGCTGGACATGACCATAAGAATATAAGAAAATAAGAACATAGGAACTACCATAACTGGGACAGAGCAAAGGTCTATCAAGCTCAGTGTCCTGTTTCAACAGTGGCCAATCCAGTAACAAGTACCTGGCATATCCCAAAAGTAGCCAGTTCCATGCTGCTTATCTCCAGGGATAAGCACTGGTTTTCTCCTGGACTACCTTAATAACTGTTTATGGACTTTTCCTTCAGGAATTTGTCCAAACCTTTCTTAAATTCAGCTACACTAACTGTTTTTTTTCCCACATTCACTGGCAATGAGTTCCAAAGACTAATTATACGTTGAGAGAAAAAAATATTTTCTCCTATCTGTTTTAAATATACTACTTTGCAGCTTTACGACGTGTCCCCTAGCCCTTGTATTTTTTGAAAGAGTAAACAATCAATTTGCATCTCCCCATTCTATTCCACTCAGGATTTTTAGACCTCTACAGTATGATATCTCCCCTTAGCTGTCTCTTCTCTAGTCTGAAGAGCCCTAACCTCTTTAGCCTTTCCTCATGGGGGAGTCATTTCTTCCCCTTTATTATTTCCGTTGCCCTTCCCTGTATGTTTTTAATGCCACTATATCTTCTTTGAAATGCAGAGACCAGAATTGCACACAATACTCAAGAAGCCATTGTACCATAGAGCAATTGAGGAATTATGATATCCTTTATTTTATTTTCTATTCCTTTACTAATGATTTCTAACATTCAGTTTGTTTGTTTTTAATTTAACAGGAATTTTTAAACTGTTTTATTATTTTAATCAAAGTGGTTTACATTGTAATTTAAACTTGGTAATGCAAATTAAACAGGGACATTGATAACTTGGATTTTTTCTGAGGCAATGGAGGGTTAAGTGGCTTGCCCAAGGCCACAAGGAGTGTTAGTGGGAATCAAATCCTGGTCTTTTGGTTCCAAGCCAGTGCTCTAACTACTAGGCTACTCCTCCATTGTTTGCTTTGCCGGCCACCACTGCACACTGAACATAACATTTCAATATATTGTCTATAATCACATCAGAGCCTTTTCTTGCATGGTGACTCCTCATGTGGAACCTAGCATTGCATATCTATAGTTTGGGTTATTCTTACTTAGATGAATCACTTTGCATTTGTCCACATTAAATTTCTTCTGCCATTTGGATGCCCAGTCTCTCAATGTCCTCCTGCAGTTTCTCACAATCCACATGCAATTTAACAACTCAGAATAATTTTGCATCATCTGCAAATGTAATCACCTTGCTTGTTTCCAATTCCAGATCATATATAAATATGATAAAAAGCACCAGTCCCAATACAGATCCCTGGGGTACTCCACTATTCACATTCTTCCATTGAGAAAATTGACTATTTATCCCTACTCTCTATTTTCCATCTCAAAACCCGTTTCCAGGCCATAATAGGACATTGTCTCCTATGTCATGACTTTTTAATTTCCTCAGAAGTCTCTAATGTGTAACTTTGTCAAACACTTTCTGAAATCTAAATACACTGTATCAACTGGTTCACCTTTATCCGCATGTTTATTCATGCCTTCAAAGAAGTGGAGCAGATTGGTGAAGCAAGACTTCCCTTGGCTAAATCCATGCTAACTTTGACCCATTAAACCATGTCTGTCCATGTGTCCAGTAATTTTGTTTTTAATAATGTTTTTTACCATTCGACTTCCACCAATGTTAGGCTGATCCTCTGCAGTTTCCTAGATCACCCCTGGAGCCCTTTTTAAAAATAGGCATTAAGTTGGCCACCCTCCAATCTTTTGGTACCATGGACGATTTTAATGATAGGTTAAAAAGCACTGCAATTTAATCTTTGAGTTCTCTCAGCATTCTTGGGTATACACCATCTGGCCCAGGTGATTTGCTGCTCTTTAGTTTAACAAATTAATTCTCCTATATCTTCCAGTTTCACTGAGATTTCAAACAATTCTTTTTATTCATCACTGTTAAATACCCTTTCTACCATGGGGAGTTTCCTCACTCATATTGTCCTCGCTGAAGACTGAAGCAAAAAGTACAATTAGTCTGTCAGCTATGGACTTGTCTTCCCTGAGTTCTCCTTTTACCCCTTGATCATCTAATGGTTCAATATACCTGAAAAAGGTTTTATCATGAGTATTTGTTTTAATAGAAAGCTTCTTTTCAAATTCTTTTTGCCTTCCTTGTTAGTGCTTTGTATTTAACTTGCCAGTGCTTATGCTGTTTCCTGTTTTCTTCATTTGGTTCCTTTTTCCATTTTTGAAGGGTTTTTTTTTTTTTTTGCTCTAATAGCCTCTTTTACCTCGCCTTTCAGCCATCCTGACTGTTGTTTGGCCTTCCTTACAACTTTCTTAATGCATGAGATATATCTGTTCTGGATTTCCAAGACTGTATTTGTAAACAACATCCATGACTGATGCAAACTTTTGACCGAGACCTTGACAGGCCACACTTCTTCACTACCTTTTACTTAATAATACAGGACCCCTAATAGGATGCCAACTAAAAAATATATACTTATCTAGATGAGTGTATCTGTAACTTAACAATTAAATCATTTTATTGCACATCATACATGCCTTTATTATTAAATTGTTTTATTGCACATCATACATTCCTATTCCTACAATTACCAGGACTTACTAACCACATAAACCCCACTAAGCCTGAAATTTAGTGCCACTAAATATCTCCACAGACCTCTGTTGCACAATCTGAATAGTACCAGGGTGGTCTATGGGTGAGTATGGGGTGGTCCAGCACCTATTCAGTTAGGGGCAATTTTCTGCCTGCCAGATAGGTAACCACATAAAGTTATGACAGGTCAATGGTTATCCTAACCTTATGTGGTATTGCTAGCCAGTGGTTGAATATTGCCACTGAGCAGATAGCAACTGAGGTCAGCAGCGAAACTGGCTACTCAGTGTTGGTGAATATCTGGCATCTGGTGCTAAATATCCAATTTCACTTTTGCCAGCAGCGGTGCTGACCACCGTAGGCTGAATATCGGACCCATAGATTCTGCAGGAGTGAGAGTACAGGTGGTGAGCACGTGCGAGGCAGAGAGAGAGAGGTTTGAAGATAAGGTCAGGATGGAAGGCAGATGCCTATGCAGTCACTGTTAGGTTGGTAGTGTAGGGGGTAGGCTCCAGTGAAGGAAGGTGTCATGTGGTGTTGAGGAGATAGCAGGATTCTCTCCTTAAAAATGGCATGTGCCAAGTTAAAGAGAAAGAAAACAAAAGCAACAAAGTTGCTCTTCTGGACTGTAACTGAAACTGCATGTTTATGGCAAGAGACCTTAGGAGTTACTGCTACCCTGGGCAGAAATAAATACTTTGGGGGTTTTGGTTTCAAGGGAAAAGAAAGCTGGTACAAATATGTTTGAGGAAGCACTTTTTGTAGGTGTTAACAAAGCCCCCATGGTAATCCTGCTGCTTACATGCTCCACATCTAATTTTTGAAGTATCAAACATTATTTTGAATTCCCTATATATTTGCCACATAACTCCTTTAAGAAACTTTCTAGTTGGCAGTATGCTAATTTCTAAAGATACTGGCTGTCAAAAACTGAAAAAAACTGTGCATGATTCAACCCCATAGTTTGTTACTTGGCACTAGCCCAAAACTAAAGAGGTGGCAGCTAGAGGATAGCACGGTGACACAATCTGATTATGATTTTAAGAAATCAAATACGATTTTACAATGAAAAGGGGATAAAGCCACGAAAATCTGCTTTGATATGCAATTGTGCTATGTGCTGTTCTAGAACTTGCTGTGGGCATATTGTGACAAAATGCCAACTATCTCTCAGAATAATTAAACTAAGCCCAACTATGAATAATTAATTCACATCAATATGGGGTAGGGAACATCCGCCATGTTTTCCTGCCATCTTGGGCACAAACAAGCTCCGAAAAGCTTCAGCTGTAAATCATCGACAAAACTGCCACATGCAAATGGACATTTAGAGCAGCCTTAAAAGAAAAACTATTGTTCTGGAACACAGAGAAAATCTGAAATCTGAAGGAGAAAAGTGACTAAAAATTGTTATTGCCTTAGCTGATTTATTTAAGAACATTCATATATTACCCATCTTAAACCTTGCACTTGGGGATCAACAAGAAGAAACATAAAACACAATTTTTAACATCTCTACAAACAAATCAGACAGCCAAACCAAGTAATGACAAAAGCAATATATAACAGAAAGAGAAAGGCACCTTTAAAACTGGTAAAACCACAACTCCACAGCATCAGAGTAGCTTAAACAGAACCAGAATCAAATTCAAATTGCACTGATAAACCAGTTTTCACTGTCCTCGGTACCAGATAGTTTCCCTTTTCTCTAAGCTCAAAGGACAAGGCATGACTGTCTGTTTTATTAGACCAGTTGTTCTCAACCCAGTCCTTGTGACGTAACCCAGTTCTCAGGACATACCTAGCCAGTCAGGTTTTGAGAAGAACCACAATGAATATGCATGAGATAGAGATTTGCATACAGTGGAGGCAGTGTATGCAAATATCTCATGCATATTCATTGTGGTTGTCCTATAAAACCTGACTGGCTAGGTGTGTCTTGAGGACTGGTTAAGGAATGTCCTGACGACAGGGTTAAGAACACCTATATTAAATTGCCAGCTTCAAGCAGCAGAGACTGTCTTTAGATATGTTTCTAAAGTGCTGTGCATATTTTGTAGTGCTATGCAAATGCCAATTATTCCATAATATTCATCTCTCTCTCTCTTTTTTCAAATTCTACTTTTCTGGAATCACTTTTTAGGTGTGTTTTGTTCAAGGGATATTACATGTTGGGACAGGTCCATCTGTCTGTTCACACACACAGGCAGGAAGAGTGGTCAACAGAGTGACAGGGAAGTCAGGTCCCACCAATAGAAGAGGAGTGAAAAGTCTCAAGAAGTCAGTGCCAAAGGAACCCCAGCCCCAGAGGCATTAACAAAAAGGATACACCCCGTGGCTCATTCTTCAATGCTGCCAAGAGCTGTGATGTCTGCCAGCAGGAACCCAACCCCTGTCATCACAAGAAGGGAAGAGAGATTAAAAGAGGGGGAGAACAAGGAAAATGGAAAGCAGGGGAGGAGAGAAAAGAGTGCAGGAAGGAGAGGGGAGAAGGCAATGAGAATGTTTGAAGGTGAAAGGGGAAGAGTGCAGAGGAGAGATAGTATGAAGGATTGGAAACCAGTGTGAAGGATGTGGGATGGAAGAGGAGGAGAGTGCAAAAGGGATGGGATGTGGAAGGAAGTGAAAGAGAGTGCAAGGGGAGCAGTATAGAAGGGAGGGGCAGTGAGAAAGCATAGTTAATCACCTGTACTAGGTGTTCTCCAGGGACAGCAGGAATCAGTCCTCACATATCAGTGACATCAGCACTGACAGAGCCTGCGTGGAGCATTTCCCCAGCTTTCAAAGAAAGCCTTTGGGAATGCCACCATGCATGCATGGTCCCCTTCCCGCCCAAAGGTGCCATCTTAGTCAGGTGCCATAGCTAAAGCCCTTCAAGAAGATGGCAAAAATATACAACAACTCCAAGGGGAGGAGGGAGGGTTGTGAGGACTGCTTCCTGCTGTCCCTGGAGAACACCTGTTGCAGGTGAGTAACTACACTTTCTACAGGAACAAGCAGGAAGTCAGTCCTCACATATGGGACTCCCTAGCTACAGGCTACCAAGGACCTGTACGAAAAAACATGGCATCACCGTGAGCAGTTGCCAAGGAAAGCCGAAGGCAGCCTGAGGACCCTGGGTCCATGGATGACCACACTCTCAGTAGCCAGAATAAGAAGGGTCGGAGGGCAAGAATTGCTTAAACCCAAACAGATTATGGAGTACAGCTTGGCCGAAGGCAGCGTCCCGACGGGACTCCCTCTCCAGGCAGTAATGCACCATGAAGGTGTGAGAGGAAGACCTGGTTGTGGCCTGGCAGATGTCTGCCAGTGGCACTGAGCGCAGAGTAGTGACAGACGTCGCCATCACTCAGACATTGTGAGCCGTGACTCGGCATTCTGGGAAGCTGCAGTCTGCCACCCAGATGGACAAGGTATGCTTCGACCCCAAGTGGCTGGGGTCGAAGGAAAGGATGAGCTGCCCAGATCTGCAGTGGTCCTGAGTCTGCTGCATGGGGCTTTGTGAAGAAAGGGGGCAGCACTATCTCTTGATTGAGATGAAAATCTGAGACAACTGTCGGAAGGAATTTGGGGTGAGTCCGCAGGACCATCGGTTCCTATAGAACCTCGTGTACAGTGCCTCGGCAATCAGCACATGGAGTTCACTGACTCTCCAGGCAGAGCTGAAAGCTATCAAGAAGGCCACCTTCCACGACAGGTGCTGCAGTGGGCAGGTAGCCATGGGTTCAAAAGGTGGCTTGGTCAGCTGCATGAGGACTACACTGAAGTCCCATTCCACTGGAGGAGGGCAGGTAGGGGGCTTGGAAAGAAGCAGGCTTCGCATGAAACGAGAAACAAGCGGTATCCATGAAAGAGGTTTGCCCTTGATGGGGTGGTGGTTCACTGAGATAGCATTCAGGTGAACCCTGACTGAGTTACACTTCAGCCCAGAGGAGCAGGTACTGCAAGACCAAACTGGAGGGCATGAAAATGTGTTTGCTCGGACCTCCAAGCAACATGCCGAGAACTGACGCCACTTGAAGGCGTAAGCCCGTCTGGTCAAGTCCTTTCATGAGGTCAAAAGAATGTCATCAATCTCCATGGGGAGATGGTAGGAGGTTACAGCGACCTGCTCAGCCACCAAGCCATGTGGGGCAGGGACCTCAGATTGAGGTGGAGAAGCAGACCCCTCTCCTGCATCAGCAGCTCCAGTTAGAACCAGAGCAGGACCGGGACTCCATCGAGAGACAGAGCAGCAGGGGAAACCAAGGCTGCCTGGGCCACCTCAGGGCTATGAGAAATATCGAGGCCCTGTCCCGCTGGAACTTGAGAAGGATCCAGGCGATGAGGGGCATGGGGAGGAAGGCATATAGTAACCCCGTGTCCCATGAGATGAGGAAGGCATCGGGGGCCACCCTACCCGGGTGAGGGAGGGGACCAAAGAACCAAGGAAGCTGTGAGTTTTCCGGGCTGGCAAAGAGGTCCAGGTCCGGAGTCTCCCAATGTTGGAAGAGCCACTGAGCCATTTGGTGCCACAGGCGCCACTCATGTGGCCAAGGACTCTGCTGAGCCGGTCCGCCAATACATTGTCCTGACCCGGGAGGTAAGTGGCCCGGACTGTCATGCCCTGGTTCATCACAAAGGAGCTGAGGCTGTAGGAGCCAGTACCCCCCTTTTTGTTCATGTAGAACATCATAATTTGGTTGTCTGTCTGGACCAGCACCACTCGGTGCTGAAAGCGGTCCCTGAAGACCCCCAGAGCAAGGCGAATGGTCTGGAGTTCCAGCAGGTTGATCTATTGCCGGGACTCCTTGAGGGGCTAGGACCTCTGAGTGTGCTGTCTCTTGCAATGGGCTCCTCAGGCCGCCAGGGAGGCATCCATGGTCAAGGCCACCTGATGTGCTGGGGCTTGGAGGGGCATACTGCAAAACAGATTCCAAAACTCCTGCCACCAAGTCAGAGACTCCACCGCACTGGGAAAGACCGAGATCGGGTCTCAAAGGCAGCCGGTTGACTGTGCCCATTGCACCCGGAGGCACCACTGCATCACCATGTTGAGATGGGCATTGGACATGACATGGACCATGGAGGCCATGTGTCCGAAAAGGTGAAGCATCGTCTGGGCTGGGATGGCACCACGGCGCCGCACCTCGGATGCCAGGGACACTAGGCGATCCGCCCTGAGGCAGAAAAGCCTTCGCCCGAAGGGTGTCCAAGCGAGCCCCGATGAACTCCAGGGACTGAACTGGAGTGAGGTGGGACTTTGGGTAATTGATCACGAAGCCCAGATGCTCCAGAAGGCAAATGGTGCGGTCTGTGGCCTGCCTGGCTTCGGAGGCCATGCCTCCTGTTACGAGCCAGTCGTCTAGATATGGATAGACAAAGGTGCCCTGCAACTGCAGATGGGCTGCAACCACGGCCAGGCACTTCGTGAAGACCCGCGGGGCGGACCCGAGCCTGAAGGGAAGCACCCTATACTGGTAATGATTTCCCTGAACAATCAAGCAAAGGTACTTTCTGTGTTTGGGTGGACGAGGATGTGAGTGTAGGGATCCTTTAAGTCCAAAGAGCATAGCCAATTGCCCTGCTTGAGATAGGGCAGTAACGTTCCAAGGGAGAGCATCTTGGACTTTTCCTGCACCAGGAACTTGTTGAGGTTCCGCAGGTCGAGGATGGGCTGAAGGCCCCCTGTCCGATGAGGAAGTATCGGGAATAAAAACCCCTTCCTCAGAGTTGTGGTGGGACTGGTTCTACGGTGCTGTCCTCGAGGAGGCCTGCGAGCTCCTGACTCAGGAGGGCCTGGTGCTGGGGAAGCCAATGTGACTTCCCAGGAAAGTACAGAGGAGGGGCCTGGTCCAGATAGAGACGACAGCCCTCCCGAAGAACCGGGTATTGGTGGAGATGGACTCCCACTTATGGGAGAAATAGACCAGATACCCCCCCCCCCCCGATGGGCAGCTGCCCTGCCGGTAGGGGAGAGGCTATGAGGCTGGCTGAGCCGGAGCCAGGGGGTTGCGTCTTGGGGCCCTTCAGCTTATGAGGGCCATGGACTGTGGACTTGCCCTGGTCGACCTGAATGGGGGTCAATGCTGACAGATAGGCTGGATAGCCCCTGTATGGGAGCCCCTTTCGCTGGAAGAAGGGCTTCTTGCTCTGCTGCTTTTTCCTGGGGAGGGAGAAAGTTTTTCAGGAGAGGCGAGTGCGAGTCACGAACTCTGTCTCAATCTCCATGGCCTTCTCCTCCATAGGCTTGCCAAATAGCTGCTCCCCAAGACAGGGGACATCCAGCAGCTTCTCCTGAACCCATTGTTCCAGGTTCGAGAAATGGAGCCAAGCCAGCCGGCAGGCTCTGATGCCAGCTGCCGCCACCTAGGCAGAAGACTCAAAGACATCAAATGCTGCTCATGAGAGGTACTTCAAGCATTCCCCAACGGACTTTGAGAGGGCCTGAAAACACCAGAGATGGTCTCCGTCAAGGCCCGCCACAAAGCCTCCAAGCTCCCTAGCAAGATTGTGGAGGAACATCTCACTGTATAATTGTAAACTTGGATGCGGCATGACAACACGGAGCCCTGATAAGCCTTGCATTCAAGGGCTTTGAGGGTACAAGACTCTCTGCCTAGGGGGACTGACAAATGAGTCTTTGGGCTCTTTAACTTCCACATGGCCGATTTGACCACCATCGAGGTGTGGGGAAGCTGGGCTTTCCGAAATTCCGGACCTCGCTGGACTTTATACATAGTGTCCAGGCACTTGCTCACAATCGGGACAGAGGCCAGGGTCTCCCACATGTGGAGCAGGAGGCAATTCAGAATGGGAAGAATCGTCACTGAGAGAGAGCCTCCCTCAGAGGAGCTTCGTAGTGGAGGATATCAAGCTCCTTGGCGCAGGGCTCCTCCTCCAACTCAGTGGTGAGTGCTAGGGCCTGCACCATGTTCCGGACAAACTCCAGGAAGGAGGTGTCCTTGGGAGATGACCACTGCTTCTGGGTCAGCGGGGAAGGGTCGGAGGGGAGGTCTCGGTGGGACCGAGTCTCTGAGAAGGTCTCTCTGTCAGATTCACAGTCTGAGTAGTTTGTGGAGGACTCGAGGTCGGGCGGCTCAAGATGGGTCGGTGACCCGTGCCGGATCTCCGAGGCCAAAACTTGCCTGGAGTCAGAGGCGCTCGCCCGTGAAGATCTCGCGCCTGAGGAACAGGATGGAGATCAAGACCCTCGCTGAGGATCCTCACGAGGCTTCTGGCTCTCGGAGGTCACAGTGGTGGCCTGAGTAGTCCTCGAGGTTGAGTTCCCTACGATCTCGAGGCACGTGCCAACGAGGCCGGGCATCAGCACCTGCTGGGCATCAGCACCTGCTGGGCAGCGAGGAACGCAGAAATGCTGTGTTCCAAGGCCAGCATTTGGGCCTCCCACTCGGGAGTGGGGCCCTGTGACATCGACACCGGGGTGACTGGGTCGGGTGTCAAGGAGGAGAGGGGGTCCTCACTGGGACGACCCTTGGGAGACCGGGCACCTTTGCCGGAGGCCTCTGTATCGGTTTGAGGTACCTTACTGGGCCACTTCCTTTCCAACTCCAGAAACTGCCGAGACGGGCAGACAAACCGGGCACGTGACCTCTCACACTTGTCTGGTGCCCCCGACAGAGTCCTCAAGGCCTTTTTCTTCTTCTTCCACTCGTGTTCAGACGACCCCTAGTCAGAGTGCCACCGGGCCCAGGGAGGAGCCTTGGGAGACTCTGGAGCTTGCGGGGCCGAAGAGTGTGAGGCTATTGGGGATACCGGGACTGTCTTACAGAAGAGATCATCCAGCTTCTGCTTATGACTCTGGATAGTCTAGGAGCACATCTTCTTACAGAGGGAGCATAGCTCCATATCATAGTCGGCTCCTAGACACCTGAGACAACAGTCATGGGTGTCTGTGAGTGACATGCTTTTGGAGCAACTATCACATTTCTTAAAACCGGAGGCCATTGGGGCAAAAAGGACTCCAGTGAGGGGAAGATCCTCGATGCGGCCAGCAGTTAAAAAGGGTGCAAAGTGCAGTAAAAAAAAAAAAAGGCAAAAAAGAAAAACACCAAGACCAAGGCCGAAGCAGAGGTTCTCAGGCGGTGAAAAGAGGGCCGGCGAAGGCCGGTAGAGCAAAAACCAGTTGGAAACAGAAAACGTTTTCCAGGGATGAGACACACGTCCAAAAGGCTCCACGGAAAAGGGATATTCAGTAAGATGGCACCTTTGGGCGGGACGGAGACCACGCATGCAAGGTGGCATTCCCAAAGACTTTCTTTCAAAGCTGGGGAAATGCTCTACGCGGGCTCCATCGGTGCCGACGTCACCCATATGTGAGGACTGATTTCCTGCGTGTTCCTGGAGAATGTGAGGTGAGAGTTACTACAGGAAGGGAAGAGTGTAAAGGGGTGGGAGTCTGAGAAATGCAAGGGGCAGAGGAGAATGCATGGGGAAGGGGGACAGAATACTTATATGCTAAGAGACAGAAACACACATTCCCTCTGACACATACCCCTCCCATCCTTTCTTGCCACATACATCCCCAAAGATGCACACCTACTATTTCTTTATTTATTTAACAGTTTTTCTATATTGCTATATCTCCAATTCTAAGTGGTTTACATAATAACAATGGGGCCAACAGGGCTTTCCTTGGAACCGTGTTAATATAACATTATAAAAGAACAGGAATTAACAGCATAACATTGTGACATATAACTATATTACATTCAACTGAGTGGGAAATTATGGGGGCGGGGGGTTCTTAGGTTAGGTAGGTCCGTTCAGATTGAGTGGCTATGTTGGGTGTGTAAAGTGTCCAAGTGTGTAGTGTCCAACAGATGGTCCATTCAATTTGGGTGATTATGTCGAATGATTAAGTCGGGTCAGCAAACTGTCCAATGAAGAGGTGGGTTTTTAGCTTTTTTCTGAAATCCGTTAGGTCATTGTGGAACATAGGTTTACTAGCAGTGCATTCCAGAGGGTTGGGGCAAATAATGTAAATGCTCTCCTGGAGGTTGCTTGGTTAGTTTTTATAATTGTTGAAGGGGTGTGTAGCATGTTAAAGGTGCTTGATCTTCTGGTTCTGGTGTGTTTTTAATAAGAGACTGTAGATATGTAGCTTATAGTCCATAGTTGATTTTGAAGTGAGAAGTGCTTTATATCTTATATGCTCTGTGACGGGTAGCCAATGGAGTCATTTAAAAACTGGGTTGATATGTTCAGCTCTAGATGCTTTGTTCAGGATTCTTGCAGCTTTATTTAGGGCAAGTTGCAGCGGGTGTAGTGTGCATTTGGGTAGGCCTTGCAAGATGAGGTTACAGTAGTCCAAGTGTGGGAAAATGAGTGCTTGCAGGACTGAGCAGAAGTCAGTGTTGAAGAGGAGAGTGCAAGAGGGATGGGATGTGGAACAGAAGTGACAGAGGAGGGAGCACTATAAAAGGGAGGGGCAGTGAAAATGTGAGGTGAGAGTTATTACAGGAAGGGAAGAGAGTAAAGGGGTGGGAGTCTGAGGAATGCAAGGGGCACAGGAAAATGCATGGGGAAGGGGGACAGAATACTTATATGCTAAGAGACAGAAACACACATTCCCTCTGACACATACCCCTCCTATTCTTTCTCCTCACATACCTACAATCTCAAGAAAGCGTAAATGATGGCTTAAAGTGTAATGGATGGGATGAGTGATCGTGTCTTACATTAACATGCATTTTCGACCATTGTGCTCATATTTTATACAGAAAAGTAGGTGCCTCCTTATAAAATTACACCCTTAATGCTCCATTGTCTCAGGTACAAACTTAAGCCTGATTTGCTAAGGTTTTTTTCTCATTCTGTGTCTATTGAAAAAATCCTTAGTAAATAGGGCCCTTAGACTTTAAGCCCTCCAGGGCAGGGAAATATCTATTGTGTCTGATAGCAGCTCACCTTGAGCTTGGATTTGGAATGTTGAATAATTAAATCTAAATCTAATGGCAGAGAGGTTAAGGTCACTAGATTTCACCAACTTTCCCTGATTTGGGACCAGTATACTTGGCACAGTATCTTCAGCAATTTCCTGTCCCAGTTCTAGAGGCGCCACATAGGACTTCCCTTCCTGTTCTTTAGCCCTCAGGATCGTATGCCCTTCCCTGTCCTTATCTCAGTCCTCAGCATGGCAGCAGCAGAATCATTGCTTAATAGCACCTTTCCTGTGTGGGGTCAGTCTGATGGTATAAATAGCACAGATCCTCATAGATCTTGCAACATAATGCAAGGTTGGCCTCACCTAGGACAGGAAGCTTATGTGTTATTAAGCACTGCTTTTTCGGCTAACATGGGGTAGGATGGATAGGGAGAGTAATATTGTAGTCTGGGGCTCAAACTGATGGTACTCACCAGCTCTGTAAGCCACCAAACAAATGTTTGCCAGCAGCCAGTCCTGGGCTTCCATCTCTTGCATAGCTTTAATGGCCTCACTGCTGCTGATTCTTCTTGCCTCACCTCTTCTTCTGTAGGACTTAACGGCTGATCACGGCCCAACAGCAAAGACAACGGAAGCCCATCTTCAGCCCAAAGCAGATATTTTTAAAGGGTAGGATCCTACTTTGCCAACAATGTCTTTTTAGCCAGGTGGTATTGAGGGTTTGAGATAAGAGAATTGGGTTGGGCAGAGAATACCAGGAATCTTGATGTGGGGGGGGGGGGCCTTCCAGGGATGGTTTTGTGATGAAGGGAGAGCTCTCCTAGGAGGGTGTACCAGGAATTGAGAGGAGTGAAGACAGAACCTGCGCATGGGGGGGGGGGGGGGGAGAAAAAACAGGGGATGAAAGCTAGAGGAGACAGAACTTGGGATGAAAGAAGAAAGAGAGAAGACAAACTGGGGAGAATAAGAAGAGAATGTACCAGGAACTGAATGGCAGAGAACTTAGGATAGCAAAGAGGGCTAGAGAAGACTGGAAACAGAAGAGAAGATGAAACTAGATAGAAGGGATGTTCATGGAGGGAAAAGAGGAACCAGGATGGAAGAGAAGATCAGTACTGAAAGAGGATGGTGGAGAAAGTGATGATGGGGAAGAGAGACAAAGGACTAGACATGAAGGTAGGGAGAAAGGCCTGGAGATGTAGGGTGATGAAACAGAGGGCAGACTGAGAAAGAGAGAACCCTAGGTGGAAAGAATGAAAGAGAGAGCATGATAAGAGAATATGTGATGAGGGAAAGTTCTAGGGATGAAAAGAGTTTCAAGACATGTGGGAAATACAGAAAGGGGGAGGGGACCTTAGGTTGTGGAAAGGCTGGAGATGGTGGAGGGGAAGAATGTAGGAAGATACTTCAGAAGGGAGGAAAGAAGAGGGAAAGACCAGATAGGAAGAGTAAAAATATGTAGAAGAAACAAGGAGGAATTGAAAACAAAGGAGTGAAGCAAGTGGTCAGTTAAACTGTGGCCTGCAGGTGCTTCTGCCCATCTGTGACTCTTGGGCTGTCTACTTGGGAGTGATACTGTTGTCACCATGGAAAGGATGGAGTTGATCCTCTGCTGGAACACCCACCCCCCAGTTATGCAATCCTGGAACTGAGAGGACCCTCCTACTTCACTTGGGAGAACAAGTGTCTCAGATTTGCCTACCAAAAATGTGATAAATTTAAGAGAGGTGATAACAAAGGGGCTGCCAGAATGCTGCTCCCCAGCTAGAAACGAAGGGTCTGATTACTGCTTTTCTTTTTCCATTAATACATCAGGCCTCAAATAACTTATTATTCGCCCCCTCCCCCGCCCATAAGAATATTTTAATCTTTTGTCAAAAATAGTAACATTTCGTATAGCACTTTAGGAGGAAGACTTTTCTTTAAATGAAGTAGTGAGTTTTGAACCTTGGGACTGATACTTTCACCAAATGTCCTTGTAAAATTCTGGAAAAATGTGAACGAAATAAGTATGCCTTCTTTGATCCTCTTCAGTCAGAGGGAGACCTGTGTGAACAATAATGTTTCTGAGGTAACTGAACAGACACACCTTCTAAACAGGTCTCAGGATACAGCATAGTATATAGAGAGGCTAAATGCAATTATATGTTTGATTTTTCATTGTAAATGTGGAATACCCCTCAGTTGAGGACTAGACCCATGTATGTGGCATGAACTGCAAGTGTTTTTGTTGCTTTTTTGTGTTGTGCAACTGCCATGTATTTCCTATGTCTTTTGTGCAATTTACATGTGAAATGCATATCAAAAGTATACTAAAAAAATAAATAACCCCCTCAGCTATCCATCCAGCAGAAAAAAAAATCCAATGCTGCTTACAATTTCTACTAAGGTAAGGAACACAGTCCATAAAAACTATACAGAGCTACTTCCTCTTTAAACTATCATGAATACAGAGTAAAAATCAAAGAATCCTAATAAGGTTCATAGCCAACCCTGGATACACAGAGCCACTAGATGAGAGGAAAATGGCTTTCCCAGTCACTGCAAGAGCTGACTCACAAAGTACAACAGTGAATCTGAATTCTAAAGGACCATACCTGAATCCGAATCTTTGCCTTTACAACCACAAGCATTGGTTCTTTTTTTTTTTTAATTTCTGAAAAAGCCACCTGCAGCTCCAGATCTCAGACCTCAAGCGGGCTTAAAAGCCTGCAGTGGCAGAGTACATGTAGAGAGCTTGGCGAGACCTGGTGCAGGCACCCATTGTTACAACATTTACCAAAGCGATGCAGAAAACGTATCTTTTATCAACAGCCAGCGCTTTTTAATTTGTCATCCTCCTTTTGCAGGACCTGAAATTGAAAAATGTTTTCCTAACGTTATGAGCACAAAAGCTACTTAAGCTCCTGGCCACTTATGGTCTCATATTTTAAAATTTATGACAGAAGCAAAGCATATTTTACTGAAGATTATCATCTAATCAATAATGTTTCAAAACAGTCTTTTGTTTTATTTTTTATTCTTAGATGGATATCATGATGTTATTTTGAGAAATGCTTATTACCATGTTATAAAGTGTATTGCTCTGCAACAGAATCTTGGCAGTGCTGTTCCCCTCTGATATATGGCAAGGGGAAAATGATAGTCTGGATGGTAATAAAAGGGCCCCATCACTTAAAAACTAGTTTAATGCCCATTGTGCGCATTAAGTCATGTGAGATGCTGAAAGGATCTACTGGAGGAAGAAAAAAAGACAGCAAATCAAATTCTTCCCCCCCCCCCCCTTTGTTGATTGATACGATTGGGAATTTGTTTAAGTGGCCCTTTGGAGAGCTGTCAGGGAGCCACGGCCCATTTAAAGAAGGTTAGCTAATTAATGAACTTGTGATTGAAGATTAATGTGGCAGAGCTTTTTAAAATTTTTTTTTGCCTGAAAACCACTATAATGTTATATGTAAACTGGTACTGTTACAATGACTGGCTGCTTCCATAGCTATATCTATGTATTTATGTATATAGAGAAAGAGAATCACATAGCCAAATAAAGAGATATGCCAAGATATCGACCTCAGCAATATTGCAAGAAATTGGCTTACACTTAGTAATAAATAGGTAGGGCTTTTAATTTTCAGTTGTAACCGGAAAACCCAGATACTCTCCCCTCCCTCATGGGGAAATCGAGGAGTCATGTTTTAACCAAGAAACTTTGAACATGGCCCTCCTTTACAGGCATCCGATGATATCACCAACAGTTGCCATCATGATGACATTATTGGGACGGGCCACTGCTGCCAGAGGTTCTGCAGTGGCAGGAGATTATGCCTTTGCTCCCGCTATCTATGCTGTCTCTTCTAGCTCTTCTGCCTGCACCATAGGACAATTTCAAATGCAAAAACAGTGAGAAACAGGAAGTATCTATTCTCGCATTCTATATTGTCCCTTGGTACAGGAAGAGGAGCCAAAGGAAGCAGCACAGAGTGAAGAGCAAGGTGAAATTAGACCTTACCTGCTAATTATCTTTCCTGGAGTCCTTCCAATTCAGTCCAGACTAGTGGGTTATGCTCATCTACCCACAGGTGGAGACTGAGAACAAAACATGGACTGCAACTGCAGGGACCACCTCGACAGGAGATCCAGTTGAAGGGTGCACATATGTAGTCTTACCCAGGGAAGCAGCAGCTCCAAGGTGGCCACCTTAGAGCCCAGTACCTGAAGGTAATCTCACACGTGCGGGCAGGGAATCTTCCTCATCTCTTTCACTTTGGCCTGCAACTTGGCTATCCTGCCTTCCAGGAGGAAAATCATGCCCTTGAGAGTATCAAACTGAGCCCCCAGATACTCCAAGGATTTAGGCCCCAGCTTACTCATGACCAAGTTGATCATCCAGCCTAACTTTTGAAGGCTCCGGATCATCAGGGACGTTACCTTGGGGCTCTCCTGGAATCATTTGACCCGAATCAGCCAATAATCCAGGGATGGACAAGGAACCTTTGTTTGCACAGGTCTGATGCCACTACCACCATGACCTTGGAGAACACCCGATGCACAAAAGGCAAGGCCTGGAACTCATAATGCCACCTCAGCACTGCAAAATGCAGAAACCTCTGGTGATCAAGGAGGATAGGAATATGTAAGGATGCCTCGGTCAAATCCAGCATGGTCAGGAACTCGTCCTGGCACACCACCACAATCACTGAACACTAAGTCTCCATAAGGAAGCGCGGGACCCTTAGGACTCTGTTGACCCCTTTCAGATCACAAATAGGACACCAAGATCCTTCCTTGTTGGGAACCATGAAATAGATGGAATACCGACCTGATTTCCTGGCTTCATGAGGGACCGGAACAACCGCCTCCAACAGTAATAGGTGCTCGAGCATCTCCACCACCCAAGCTTTTCCAGAGGTCCAGCACGGCGAGACCAAGAAGGCATTCAGAAGGAGCCGAGCAAACTCGAGGACATAACCCTCTCTGATCATCTCCAGTACTCAGACATCCAATGTCATCTGAGCTCAAGCTAGAAAAAGATGTTGCAGGTGCCTGCCCACCAGCTGAATTCCTGCTAGGGCCCCCGCACCTTCATTGGGAGATCTTGGCTGTCCTGGGTGTGCCAGAAGCTCCTCCCTGGCCTCCACGGGCACCACCACGAAAGGAAGGGCCCCACAGCAGGAAATGGGATCTCTGTGGGTTCACCACCGGGACAGGATGAAACCTGTGAGAATCCTGATCATTACTCCACAAGGGAATCCCCTGCTGGCACCTTTTGGCTTATCCTCTGGCAGCTTAGGCACCTTAGAGTCACCCAAGTCTTTGACCGACTTCTCCAAGACCTCCCCAAACAGAAACTTCTGTTGTTTCAAAAACAACTCAAGACAACGCTCTTTATTGAGCACTACGGCGAGAGCACATAATGGTGCCTGACAGCTCCTGGACTAACACCAGCCCTCCCCCCCTTTTCCTTGTACATAACATTGTATAAAAGCTCATGCTGTAAATAGCCCACCGCGAATCAACTCCAACTTACACACACACACACATTCACTGTATAACACTGCATGATAACACAAATGTCAATATAATCTGATTTGTTGCTGTGTACGCCACCTTGATTAAAGGAGAAGGCAGGATATAAATACTTTCAAAAAAGAAATAAATAAATGAAGGGGAGCTTGCTGAGCCTCACCTTGGAGGCCACATCCCCTGACCAATTACACAGTCACATGAGCCGCCATGCTGAGACCACCATAGCCATACTTTTGGCTGAGGCATGAAGCAAATCATAAAGGAAGTCCTCCAGGAAGGCCCACTCAGACTCCAACTGAGTGGCCTCCACCCAGCTGGTGGGATCCGCTCCTATCTCTTCATGTAGTCTCTGAGACCACTGGAGACAGACCCAAGCCATGTAAGCCCCGCATATGTAGGGCCAGCACCAACACCTCAAAAGTCTGCTTGAGCAAGGCTTCTATACACCTGTCCTATGGGTCCTTCAGGGCCACATCACCCTCCATCGGGATGGTGGTCTTATGCATAACCACTGTCACGAATGCATCTACGTGAGAAAAGTGCAACTTCTACCTCTCCTCAGGAGAAAGCGGGCACAGGCGCGCCATACTCTAACCAATGCACAAGCCTGCATTAGCGGTATTCCATTCCTCAGCAATCATAGCTTCAAGGCCCTATGGACTGGAAAGGACTGCAGGGGCTTGCAGATGCCTTATATGAGCAGATCCTCTGAGGACTCCAAGGGCTCTGACCTAGGCTCCTTCGCAATCCATAACACTGCCAGGGACTCTGAAATAAGAGAGAACAGTTCATCTCAGTGAAAGATCTGCACCGCAGTCAGATTTTCCCCCACTGGAAGCTCACCCTCCTCTAGCTCCTCCTCAGATTGCTCATCAAGGAGATCCTCGTCCCCTCCAGGGGGTCCATGGATTCCAACAACCCCATGGAGCCTAGCTCCACATCCTCCTGTGACCTGTCACACCATGGGTGATTAGCCTCAATGGCAGACCCTGGCCCCCAACCCAAGGGAGTCCTGGTGGGAACCAGAGACCCCTCACCCAAGCTTCATGACAAAGACTTGGTGAAGCAGAAGGACAAATCCGGGGAAAAAGGGGATCCCCTGCCCCCCTCAGGACCCCCGATATCCCAGCCAATGATTCCAGAGAAATGTTTCCTATAGCTTGCAGCATCAGAGGCTCAGTTCCCTCCAGAACTGAGGAACTCATTGTATCCAAAATGGCGGCAGTTCCCATCAAAACCTCCAGGTCGCCACCATCTGTGGGAGCACCATTCTGTCCCACAAGGATCCAGCTCCCTGGGCTTCCCCCGAGACGATCCCTGTCAGTTGCGTTCGCACTGAGAGAGCTGCAGCATAGCCCAAGTTCAGCAAACTGTGCCCTACCGCATGGGATGCACCGGCAGTGGTCCATGGCCCCACAGCTGCGAAAAATCTCCCTCAAGCTGAGAAACACCCCCCAGCAGCAGACTTACCAGGTGGCTGCTCCCCCAGGAGACCGCCATTGACTCTGCAGCTGGTCCCCAACACTGCCTGCTCCTGCTTCTGCCACCTTTCTATTTATTTTTCTTTGAATTGCCTTAAAGGCACAGGAGCCTGCTCAACTCTTGGCCATCTTGCAAAGGTTGAGGAGAAGGACAGAAGGAGCCCACAATAGGGGAGCAGCTGGGGGAGATGGTAGAGTACCCGGCACCACTGGGCTCTGCACCCTGGGCCTGAAACATAGCCGTCAGCCCAACTCCAGCACCAGACTCCCAGACTATGTTCACCACCTGCTGGAGACTGAGAAATACTGGCTACTGTCAGTGGTCACAGGCTACTTATAGCATACTTTAAGTTGTGTTCTCAGTCTCCATCTGCTGGTAGATGAGCATAAAACTCACTCATCTAGACTGGGATGGAGGGACGATCAATGACACAAGCTCTTGCAACTCTGTGAGAAGTTGGAGAAAGGAGTTGGAGCTGGTACAAGATGAGGCTGATGCTGATGGGGGAGGGCTGGGGCTGATACTGAGATTTAGGCTTGGAGAAGGGCTGATGGAGTTGGAGAAGGGGGTCTGATGGTATTGCTGGGACTTTCATTGGCAAACACTGGCTCCAAGAGATCTCAATCAGGACACTGAATGGAAGTGTCAAAAAGATACCGTGCTATTTCCCATCATGTTGGATGCCACAGGCTTGATTAAGTAGAATTTCCAAGCACACTGTGATGTTACATCTTATGAACTCCAAAAGGAGGCGCTCTTAGGCATGATACAAGTACTATGTCGAGCATTAGCAGTAAATTTGAGAGACTGAGATCATACTCTACATACCCTGGCCTAGGAGTGAGGTTCATGACTGTCATGGTGCGCACAAAACTAACACATTTGGAGGCACTGTCTATGTGCTCAATTAGAAAATTACCCCTAAGGCTAATTTTATAAATCTTTTTCTACATGTAAAGCAGGTAGACTCCTTATACAATTTTTCATGGATATATAGCTGTAATAGCAAGCACACTGCAAGATAGCCCCTACGTTTAAGTGATCTGTGTGTAGGCTTTCTCTGGTGATAGGATGAGCAAAGTGGCAATGTATGTAAAAAATACACACACCTATTTACTCTTTCTTTGCGGTAGGTATAAATTTGTGCAAAGGCATTGGTGGACTATTGAGAGTGACTGTAGGAGGCATTTTATAAAGGCAAAGGCACATATGCACCTAAGCTATCTGTATAACATAGGCAGACAATAGGCGCTTTTTCTCATAGGAGCGTTATTATAATTTTAGCTGCTGTGGGGGGGAGGATTTTATAAAAGAATGCCTATGAAACTTGTCTAAAAGGGTATCTATTTTATAAAAGCAAGAATGATTTCCTATGTGTTTTTATGAAATAGATCCCCTTTTTTGGTATGAAAAACATGCTTTATACACAGCTTTTCAAAATTACCTGTTATGAAGATAAATTTAACAGGTCATCTTTATGTGAAGGCCAAGTAGGTGCCTATTTTGAGGCTATTTTATAAAGAGACAGGCTTCTGTAAAATATTAGGAGCAAAGCGGCAGAAATCAAAATGTACCTGTGTATTTTGAAAATAATGTGCATTAATCGTGACTCTGCCTGTACTCCATCCAAAAACAAGCTTACACACGGGCCTTCTTGACACAGTGCATACTTTTATGCATGTAATCCCTGGGGCAATTTTAGAAAAACCCTTTTATGTTTGCAAAAAGACCTTTATATGTGAAACATCCTTCACATCTAACTCCACATGCATCCACATTACTTCCTTCACATCTATGTTCATACACACCCACTTAGAATAATAATAGATATATTTCTTGTGTCTTCTGATGCAGTGCATGTTAAGCACACATTTTGAGCTTTGAGATGGTAAACCTAAAAATACCAAAGTTATATATACAAAATATCAGCACTATAAATCTGACTATGCACCAAATAAAAACAGATGCCTGAATGTAGCTCGCCTTGAGCTACCACTGAGAAAGGCATGAACTAAATCCAAATCCAACAAATTCCCAGAACACAGAAGGAATGTAGAAACCAGGTAGCCCAGTGCAAACCAGCAAATCCAACTTGTTCACTACTGATATTCGTCAGTAAATGAACATATGACTTTCAGAAGAATGTTTGCCACTAATAGGTTAGCTATCCTGAGCTATCCCTAGTTAAATTGAAACAGCTGATGCTAATCATGACAAAAGAAGACCATTTAGCAGATTAATTTTTAAAAGCAAGCACTATAAAGTCAAGAAGTTGATAGGTGTACACAAGAAGGGTGACACAATGGTGCGTTTCCCCCATTTCCAGAATAAGCCATATGTGTCTCATATGACGTGTCGAGGGGGAAGGTACGCACGTCTGTGTGTGTGTGTCTGTGTCTGTGTGTGCGTGTGCATGTCGGGAGGGGTGTATCAGGGGCTAGATGGGTGTGTATGTGTGGGTGTCATGGGAAGTTTCATAGGTTGTCTGTGTGAGTGGACGGCTGCATGCATGAGTATGTGTGCAAGTCAGGTGTGTGCTTATGTCATTGGGAGTGTCAGGGTGTGTGTGCATGCCTGTGTCTGTCACGGGGAGTGTCGCTGCCTTCGTATGTGTGCGTGTATGTATCATGGGGAGTGCTATAGAATTGATGTGCTTAAAAGGAAGAGAGGAGGCACTGTGGGTTAAACTAGAAAGAGGGAAAGGGAAATCCATTTGCATTGGAGATATATACAGATCCCCCTTACAGGGTGTAGAAGTGGAAGAAAATGTAATAAAAGACATACATTATATTGCCATAAAAGGAGAAGTGCTACTGATAAGTGATTTCAATATTCTGGATGTGGATTAGGTGTCATCTAGAAGTAAGGAGAGCCTGGATTCTCTACAGGGAGAACTATTCAGGCAATTGGTAACAGAACCCACAAGTGATGAGGCCATATTGGGCTTAGTGTTTATTAATGGGTAAAGTATTTCTGATGTTACAGTGGGAGATCATCTCGCATCCAGTGATAACCAGATGGTATGGTTCAGTATTAGGACTAGGGCTTATAAAATCCACTAAAATGCAAGGGTCTTAGACTTTAGGAAAACTAACTTTGCCAAGATGGGACAATACCTCAAAGAATCGTTAGTGGGATGGGAACAGCTAGTGGATGTAGAAAAACAATGGGCAAAACTGAAAGGGGATATTTTAAGGGCAACAAACCTTTTTGTTAGAAAGATAAATAAATGTGAAAGGAAAAGGAGGCCACTATGGTTCTCAAAAGAAGTAGCTGAAAACGTGAAATACAAGAGATCAAAGAGAGAGGAAGACAGGCATCTATATTTGAAAAATCTTAGAGAAGCTAGCAAAGTAGTCAGGAAAGCAAATATACAAAAAGAAGAAGCAATAGATAATGCAATAAAACATGAGGATAAGACATTTTTCAGATTATAATACTACTACTTTTGCCCTTCCTCTTCTCACTAATTAGTTAGTGAGAAGAGGAAGGGCAAAAGTAGTATTATCAGACTCAAGGGTACAGGGGAAGAATATGCAGAAACTGATAAGGATAAAACAGAATTGCTTAACAAATATTTCTGTTCTGTGTTCACAGATGAAGAACCAGGAGCATCAGCTCAGAAAATACCCACTAATAGGAACAGAAGCGACGGGAATCTCGAATGATTTTCAGAAGACTGTATTCATGAGGAACTAGCTAAATTAAAAGTAGACAAAGCCATGGGTATGGATGGGATACATACAAGAATAGTGAGAGGGACGTTCTAGCGGCTCCACCTTTTCAATGCCTCTTTGGAGTTGAGAGTGGTGCCATAGGACTAGAGAAAGGCACATGTAGTCCTTCTACACAAAAGTGGACATAAGGATGACATTGAGAACTACAGGCCGGTTAGTCTAACCTCTGTAGTTAGTAAACTATTCGAAAGGATACTAACAGACAGAATAGTGAGGTTTCTGGAGTACAGTGGATTGCAGGATCCGAGGCAGCATGAATTTACAAGAGGTAGGTCTTGTCAGACAAATCTGATTAAATTCTTTGACTGGTTGACCAGGGAGTTGGAACGAGGGAGAGACCTAGATGTGGTGTATTTAGATTTCAGTAAAGTCTTTGACAAAGCATCATGTCCCCAACTGTTGCCAAAAAGTTTTTTTCACTGCAGAGATAACCCTCCCTCGCTCTACCCCTGTCTAAGGCTCCCCGTACAACTCTGATGTTCGTACAGGAAGCCTTTTGCCAGCAGCCACATTTGTATGAATAGCAGGGATGTATATCCAGGTTGGAGTACATCCCCACTATTCATGGTTGTTAATGACCCCCATAGCAAATTCAGGGGCCCTTTTCCCTAAATCCTATTAAGGTTGTGCATTTAATGTGCAATTTTAACATATGCTAAGCGCAAAGCTTCCAACAGGCAAGTTCCTGGCAGTTGATGCTAACATGTGGCACAATTAACGTGGGTGCACCTAATGGTACCTATAGATATATCATTAGGTGCACCCTTGCTAACTGCCCCATTGCTACTGAGCACACGACAATTGCGCTCATGCTAGCAGCAATGTGTGCTCCATGCCCACACTCCACCCCTTTTCCAACCATTCGCTGCCTAGCGTACAATGGCCAATTAACCTGCATCTTAGTGATCACTCACTGTTATGTCCACACTTTAGGTGTCACTGTTGACAACAAGTGCACATTAAAACATGCATTAACTACTTAGCAGGCTGAGGTCCCTCAGTGCACACAAAAAAATAATTGGGTCAATATTCAGTCATCACAGTGGGGGGGGGGGGGGTTTAACACCAGCCATGGCAGTAAAATAAAATACATATATTTAGCACTGCTATTTGGATAGCAGGCGGTGCTGAATACACCTATACTGAGATCAGCATCTTGCATTATCCAGACAGTGCCGATATTCATTCAGTTATCCAGATAATTGTATGGATAACTTAGGGCAGCCATAGTTATTCAGATATGACTGAATATCACTGCTATACGCATAATTTCTGGGACTGCCAACACTCCACCCTCGTACTGCCCTGGCGTTAAACAGATAGTGTTGGAGCGGGTAGTAATGATTTTCAGTGGCACTATCCGGATAACAGCATTTTTAAATATCAGGCCATATGTGTCTATATTGATTGAACATCGATGCCCTTGGCAATTTATATATATTTTGATTTTGATTTCATGCCTTTCCTGTTAATCTCAATAAAACACCATCAACGGCACAAAATACTGCAAAATATACACAAGTGTATATAAGCATAAGGATTGCAATAGTGGATCAGACCAAAGATCCATCAAGCCCACTATCCGACTTCCAATGGTGGCCAATCCAGGTCACAAGTTTAATTAGAAAGATCCCAAAAATTAGGATGATTCGCCAAGTCAACCTTAAAAATAGTGTATGGACTTTCCTTGTAAAGGTATTTTGGATTTACTTGCTGATACTTTTTTTTGTGTGAGATATTTAAAACTAAGCACAATCGTACTTTTTTCCTTGATGGTGGTGGTTGTGGGGGGCAGGGGGAGGCCAGGTTAGAAAGGGTGTTTCTACATTTGATCTCTAAAAGTTGCATGAGGAATACTTCTGCGTGATCATACTGGAAGTGGCATCGACATGCAGACAGCTTTTTCACATCATGTTAGACAGTAGAAAGAGCCACCATTAAAGCAGGAGAGCTAGCAAAACATTTGCCGACAATTCAGTTGTCAGCTATTAAAAGAAAAAAAAAAAGATCATTAAGATTCCTCTTTTTTGTTCTGACTTTTATTGTACTGCTGAGGCAATATTGGTGTGGGATTTTTTTTAAATCATTTTATTTAACACATTTTATAAAACATCTAAAACAGAACAAGTAATGTAACGGTTCATGAGAAGAGCAATTTTCATTTATGCGAGTGAATTGGTTCTCTGAAATCTGCTCTCCCTTGTTAAAGCTAAAAGTATACATGAGGTTCCCAAACACTAGTACTCTTAGCTGCAATCTTGGAGAAGCATTCCTCTGCATGTATTTTTCAAATGGGATAAAAAAAAACAACACACATAGATTGTATTTTCAAAGTCATAGATATTATTTTCTGTAAATTTATACCTGCACAAACAGCAGGAGCAAAAATTTGTGCATGCAATTTTCAAAGGAAAAACATGCATCTACTTTCTCTGTGAAATCTGGTACAAATTCTGTGGGTAAAAATTATCCACAGATTTTGGACGAGAACGGATAGTTGGAAAATAACAGTGAGTCACTCATCTCATCTCCACAAGCCTAAGAGTCTCTAAAAATAATAAAGCTGTTCCAGATTTATATATCTATATCAATATCTATCTATCTATATATATATATATATATATATATGTTTATGTATATGTATCTTGTTGATAATTCACCTTGCATTTATATTAAAAATTAAGAGAAAATGCATCTTTCAGGTTACTCACTTAAACCTTGAAGACCAAAACCAGACAATGTACACGAGCCTTCCTAGATATATCCTTCAGTGTTTTAATCAGCTAATCCAGAAATCTTTTTATATGACTAGGAAAATATGAGATTGAAGAGCCACTCACTGTCTGCTTCTGTGCTACCAGTGAAGTAGCTTTATGTAAAGATTCTTGGGCCAACATTTAAATATCAGCAGTACTAATTAAATTATCCACATATATTTGGCACAGCTACTGTATTGTGGTACCAAATATACATGGAGAGTGGTAACCACTACCATTCTACAGATCTGTTTAAATACAGGCTAGCTTGTTTGCTGTCATAAATTAAATTGCAGAGCTGAACCACTAAACATCAACAACTATCCATAGAGTTAAGCATAAAGCTCATTCTTTGCACTGGACAATATCCAAATAGTTCCAGGGCGGTCTCTGAAAATTTTCAGTGGCATTATATAGATAGTGCTGCTGAGAATTCAATGATATGGGACTTATTCATGTGACATGGCATTTTAGAAGGGATGTCTAAGGAGCATCTGGGATGTCCAGAGCAGAATGTACAAAAACCCAGGAGAGTGGCTGCAGTGAAAGGAAGGACATATAAATGCTGTTTAAAATCACTGCCTTCCAATCGTGAAACCTGTAACAGGTGTTCTCCAGGAGCAGCAGGAATCAGTCCTCACATATGGGTGACGTCGGCACCGACGGAGCCCCTGTGCGGAGCATTTCCCCAGCTTTCAAAGAAAGCATTTAGGAATGCAGCGCACCTGCGCGGTCGCCCAAGGGTGCCATCTTGCTCAGTCTGATGACATAGCTAAAAGACAACAAAAAGCAAAATAAAGTATATGACTGCAACTCCAGAGGAGGAGGGAGGGTTGTGAGGACTGATTCCTGCTGCTCCTGGAGAACACCTGTTACAGGTGAGTAACTACTCTTTCTTCAGGACCAAGCAGGAAGTCAGTCCTCACATATAGGACGCCCCAGCTCTAGGCTACCGGGAACCCAAAGCTGAAAAAATGGCTCCCTCTACAGAGACTCAGCATCCGTGATAAGAATATCCTCTGAGAACGTCCCCGTACGGTAGCCCAACACAAGGGCCGGAGGGTAGGAGTTGCCTAAACCTCAAAGAGATTACGGAGTACCGCCTGTCCGAAAGCACTGTCCCTTCGGGACTCTCTCTCGAGGCAGTAATCGGCTGCAAAAGTCTGGCGTGAAGATCAAGTAGCGGCCCGGCAGATGTCTGCCAACGGAACAGAGCGGAGATGAGCTACTGACGCGGCTTTCGTGCTGACACGGTGGGCCTTGACTCGACCCTGCAAGGAGAGGCCAGCTGTCTTGTACGCCCAGGCGATACAATCTGCTACCCAAGTGGACAAGGTACGCTTGGAGACAGGCAACCCCAGTTTATTAGGGTCAAAGGAGACGAAGAGCTGAGTAGCCCTTCGGTGCCCCCGCATACGTTCTATGTAAAAGGACAACGCCCTCTTACAGTCCAGGGTATGCAAGACTGTTTCAGCCCGGCTGGTATGCGGCCTGGGAAAGAATGTCGGAAGAACCACCTCCTGGTTGAGGTGGAAAGAGGAGACAACTTTTGGAAGGAACTTTGGATGGGTCCGTAGGACCTCCCTGTTCCTATAGAACCATGTGTACGGTCTATCAGAAACCAGAACTTGTAGTTCACTCACACGTTTGGCCGAGGTAAGAGCTACCAGGAAGAGTGCCTTCCAAGAAAGGAAGCGTATATGGCAAGTAGCCTTAGGCTCAAACGGTGGGAAAGTAAGTTGCTGCAAGACCACGTTTAAATCCCACTCAGTGGCTGGTGGACGAATCGGAGGCTTGAGCAAAAGCAGGCCTCTGAGGAAGCGGGACACCAAGGGGTGAACCGACAGAGACTGACCCTCCAACGGTGAGTGGTGTGCTGATAGAGCACTGAGGTGGACCCGAACAGAGTTGGACTTAAGGCCTAGGTCTGACAGGTGAAGTAGGTATTGTAGTACTACTGGCACAAGGCAGGAGAAAGGATCTTCATTGCGCTGAGCACACAATATTGAGAACCTACGTCACTTGAGGGCATAGGACTTTTTGGTGGACTGCCTCCTAGAGGCCAAGACCACCTCCTCAACTTCCCTAGGTAGACGTAAGGGAGCTAGCACTATCCTTTCAGCAGCCAGGCCATCAGATTGAGGGATCTGAGATTGGGGTGCAGAAGGGAACCCTGATCCTGAGACAGGAGATCAGGTTGCAACCCCAGAGGGAATGGAGTTTCCAGCGCCAACTGAAGAAGAAGTGGAAACCACGGTTGCCTCGGCCATCTGGGGGCTACCAGAATCACCGAGGCCTTTTCCCGTAGAATCTTGAACAGAGTTCGGGCCACCAGGGGCGTGGGAGGAAACGCATACAGGAGGCCCGTAGACCAAGAGATCAGAAACGCATCTGCTGCCATTCTCAGGGGATGCAGCTGTCTGGAGCAAAACCTGGGCAGCTGATGCTTCAGTGGACTTGTAAAGAGATCGATTGATGGAAGTCCCCATCGTAGAAAGATCTGCTGGACCACCAGTGGATTCAATTGCCATTCGTGAGGCTGGAGAATCCTGCTTAGTATGTCTGCCAAGAAGTTCTCCTGACCAGGTAGATAAACTGCTTTGAGAAACATGCCATGTTTGACTGCAAAGGAGCAAAGGGCCTGCGCCTCCTGACATAGGAGTCTGGACCCTGTGCCCCCTTGCTTGTTCACATTGCTACCTGATTGTCTGTCTGAACTAAGACAGACTGGTGAAAGAGGGCATGAGAAAAAGTCTGGAGAGCCAAGTGGATTGCTCGCAGCTCCAACAGATTGATCTGCTGCGTGGCCTCCCGAGGAGGCCAGAGGCCTTGAGTGCACGTGCCCTGGCAATGTGCACCCCAGCCCTTTAAGGAAGCATTGGTCATCAGCACACTTGTGTGTGCTGGGGCCTGAAAAGGTACCCTCCTGAGAAGGTTTGGGAGATGTAGCCACCACTGCAAGGAGTCCAAAAGTGGTTTGTACACCTTTACTCTGTCTCGGAGGTCGCCTGTGGCCTGTGCCCACTGAGCTTTGAGGCACCACTGAGCAGCTCGCATGTGCAGACGGGCATTCGGAGTCATATGTACCGTGGATACCATGTGGCCCAGGAGCCACAGGAAGTGCCTGGCAGAGATATGAGAATTGCTTTGGAACTGGTTGGCCAAGTCCATCAGTCTGTGGGCCCTGTCCTCGGGCAAGTAAGCTCTTGCCTGCAGGGTATCTAATCTTGCCCCTATAAACTCTAGGTTTTGTGAGGGGAGCAAAGTGGACTTTGAGTAGTTTATGACAAAGCCCAGATGCTGAGAAGAGAGACAGTGCGAAGAGTGGCTTGTCTGGCCTCCTGGAGAGACTGGCCTCTGATGAGCCAGTCATCCAGGTATGGGAAGACCAAAATTCCCTGATTCCTGAGATAGGCCACCACCACCGCCAGGCATTTGGTGAAAACCCTGGGGGCGGAAGTTAGGCCAAAGGGAAGTACTCTGTACTGGAAATGGTTTCCTCCCACCACAAATCTGAGATATTAGAAACATAGAAATATGACATAAAAAGACCACATGGCCTATCTAGTCTGTCCTTCCATATCAACAACTACAACAGTCTCCTTTTTACCTTTAGAGATCCTCTGTGTTTGTCCCATGCTTTTTTGAATTCAGTTACTGTCCTCATCTCTACCACCTCCACTGGAAGACTATTCCACGGATCCACTACTGTTTCCGTAAAGAAATATTTCCGCATATCACTCCTGAATCTATCTCCCTTCACCCTCATCCCATGTCCCCTCGTAGCAGAACTTGCTTTCAATTGAAAGAGGCTCTCTCCCTGAACATTTATGCCACGGAGGTATTTAAACATCTCAATCATATCACCTCTATCCCACCTTTCCCCTAAGGTGTACATATTAAGATCCTTCAGTCTGTCCTCATATGCTTTATAATGAAGACCACTAATCATTTTAGTAGCCACCATCCTGTTCACATCCTTTTGAAGGTGCGGTCTCCAGAATTCCACACTATACTCCAAATGAGGTTTCACCAAAGACTTATACAGAGGCACTATCACCTCTTTTTTTTCTGCTAGCCATTCCTCTCCGTATGCACCCAAGCATCCTTCTAGCTTTTGCCGTCGCATTTTCTACCTGTTTAGCTACTTTAAGATCATCAGACACAACCACGCCTAGGTCCTGCTCTCTTTTAGTGGACAAAAGTACTTCACCCCCTATACTATATTGCTCTCTTGGATTGCTGCAGCCCAAATGCATGACCTTACATTTTTTAACATTAAATCCCAGCTGCCAAATTCTAGACCATTCTTCAAGCTTAGCTAGATCCCTTCTCATGTTATCTATATTGTCTGTGGCCTGGATGGATGAAGATGTGAGTATAAGCATCCTTTAGATCTAAGGAGCATAGCCAATCTCCCTGCTGGAGATAGGGCAGCAGTATCCCAAGGGTAAGCATCTTGAACTTTTCTCTCTCCAGAAACTTGTTTAAGTTTTGCAAGCCTAAGATAGGCCGGAGGCCTCCTGTCCTTTTTGGTACCAGGAAGTACCTGGAGTAGAACCTTGCCCTTCCAGGTGGTGGGGCACCTGTACCACCACCTGTTCCTTTAGAAGACTTGCCAACTCCTGAAGGAGGAGGTTTCTGTGCAGAGGGAGTCTTGAAGGCTCCCTTGGAAAGTAGGAGGGGGGATATCTGGTGGAAGTGGAGCAAATAACCCTTCTGGACTATGCTCAGTACCCAGGTATCCCCTGTGATGGCTGGCCACCTGTAGGCGTACAGGGTCAGCCGACCTCCTGTGCTGAGTGGAGCCAGCTGTGGAGAAGAGGCTATGCTGTGGGAGTCAAAACCCCGCCCCCTGCTGTGCAGGAGCCGGAGCTGGCGGCTTGGGGTTCTTCTGCCTACGGGGTCCATGCCCCTGCCCCTTGGCCTACTGGCCCTGTTGGAGAGCTGGAGAGGCCTGGTATTGAGGGTAGGATTTGTAGGCAGCACCCTTCCTCGGGAAAAAGGGCTTCTTTCCTGAAGACAAGGGGGTAAAGAGCCTAGTTGCCACCTGTGACCGTGGAAGGGAGGTGCATGAAGAGGAGGATTTGGGACCCCAAGTATCTGACTGTAAGGAGAGCTCATAACCCCAAATAGGTGAGGACCTCTCAATAGTACAGCAAGAAGAACTAAGGAAATTACTAAAAGAATTTCCAGATGTTTTGACTCCTATACCTGGAGAGACACATTTAGTTGCACATGAGATTATAACTCCACCTGGGAAGTTAATTCGACAAAGGCCATACCGCTTGCCTGAAGCGAAGAGACAGGAAGTAGTGGCACAAGTTCAGGAAATGTTAG
This sequence comes from Ichthyophis bannanicus, assembly GCA_033557465.1. NCBI lineage: Eukaryota > Metazoa > Chordata > Amphibia > Gymnophiona > Ichthyophiidae > Ichthyophis > Ichthyophis bannanicus. The sequence goes on from CM066031.1 coordinate 1,300,164,502, forward strand.
ACATGGGGGTAATAGAGGAGTCAAAGAGTCCCTGGAATAGCCCCATAGTCTTGGTGCCAAAGCCTGATGTCTCTTTAAGATTCTGTATTGATTTCCGGCAGGTAAATGCAATATCAGTTATTGATGCATATCCAATGCCAAGAATTGAAGAGCTATTGGACCAGCTTGGACAAGCCCAATATTTAACAACCCTTGATATGACGAAAGGCTATTGGAAAATCTCTCTAACCAGGGAGTCGAAGCCAAAGACTGCTTTCAGCACCCCCGTTGGCCTTTTTCAATTCAAAAGGATGCCTTTCGGACTGCATGGAGTGGCAGCTACCTGCAAAAGGTTAGTGGACCAGGTACTTCGACCCCATCAAAATTCTGCCTTTGCCTATATGGATGATGTCATAATCCATAGCAATACTTGGGCGGAACATCTAAAGAGAATCAGAGCGGTCTTATGCTCCATGAAGCAAGCGGGAATCACTTTGAATCCAAAGAAATGTGCCTTTGCTAAGATGCAGACAGCAGTCCAGCAGCGAGATGGGGGCTTTCCAGTCTTTTGCATTGAGTGTCACATGTATGATTTTCTCCCAGTTGGAGAGAGGTCTTACGTGTGCACTAGGTGCAAGGAGCTCTTTGCTCTCAGGGAACGAGTTCGTTCTCTAGAGGCTAAAGTAGCAGACTTGGAAAGCATAAGACAGACAGAGAGGTACATAGACGAGACCTACAGGGATATAGTCCTGAAGTCCCACCTCCAGTCTGGCAGCATCCCTGTTGCCATGGAGGAGAGAGGTCACGTGACAGGAGAGCATCACCCTGGTGTGGCAGGAAGTGATCCTGTAACCAGGACCTGTCCTCCAGGTGATATAAAACCCTCTCGCACCGAGGAAGTTTCTCCAGGGCCATGTGCCCATGAGGGAAGGGTTAGGACAGCCGTTATAGTTGGTGATTCGATCATTAGGCATGTAGATAGCTGGGTGGTTGGTGGACGTGAGGATCGCCTGGTAACATGCCTGCCTGGTGCGAAGGTAGCGGACCTCACGCACCACCTAGATAAGGTCTTAGATAGTGCTGGGGAGGAGTTTGCTGTCTTGGTACATGTCGGTACCAATGACATAGGAAAATGTGGTAGGGAAGTTCTGGAGGCTAAATTTAGGCTTTTAGGTAGGAAGTTGAAATCCAGAACTTCCAGGGTAGCATTCTCCGAAATGCTTCCTGTTCCACGCACAGGACCCAAAAGGCAGGCAGAGCTCCGGAGTCTCAATGCGTGGATGAGACAATGGTACAGAGATGAGGGTTTTGGATTTGTTAGGAACTGGGGAACATTCTGGGGAAAGGAGGGGCTCTTCCAAAGGGATGGGCTTTACCTTAACCGGGATGGAACCAGGCTGCTGGCATTAACCTTTAAAAAGGAGATAGAGCAGCTTTTAAACTAGATATTAGGGGAAAGCTGACAGTCACCCAAGAGCAGATGGTTCGGAAGAATGTATCTTTGAAGGATACTACCAAAAGCAGAGAGGTTCCACAAAAGAGTAAAGTAGCCCAAATGCCCTCAAGTATGGAGCAGACTGAGCTTAAAGATCCCAAATTACCCATGTCTAACAATAGCCAAATTAATATGAATAAAATACATTCTCTAAAATGCTTGTTTGCAAATGCTAGAAGTCTAAAAAATAAGATGGGAGAGTTAGAATATATAGCACTAAATGAAAGGTTAGATATGATTGAATATCAGAGACATGGAGGAAGGAGGACAACCAGTGGGACACTGTGATACCTGGGTACAAACTATATCGTAATGATAGAGCTGATCAAATTGGTGGAGGGGTTGCTCTCTATGTTAGAGAGGGCATTGAGTCAGAAAGGATTAAAGTTTTGCAGGAAACAAAATCTGCTGTAGACTCTATATGGATTGAAATTCCATGTAAAAGGGGGAAGGCAATGGCAGTGGGGGTGTACTATCGAGCGCCTTGCCAGAATGACCAAATGGATGATGAAATGCTCAAAGAAATCAAGGAAGCTAACAAAAGTTACAGTGCAGTAATAATAATGGGTTATTTCAACTACCCCGGTATCGACTGGGTCAGTGTCACGTCAGGACATGCTAGGGAGATAAAGTTCCTAGATGAAATAAATGACTGCTTCTTGGAGCAGCTGGTTCATGAACCGACCAGAGGGGAAGCCATATTAGACCTAGTCCTTAGTGGAACACCAGATCTAGTGCAAGAGATAAGGTTGTTGGGGCCACTTGGCAATAGTGATCATAGCATGATCACCTTTGATTTAATTAGTGGAGGAGGGATAGTAAGGAAATCCACAGTACTACCTTTTAACTTTCGAAAGGGAGACTATGATAAAATGAGGAAAACAGTTAAGAAAAAATTAAAAGGGGCAGTTGCAAAGGTTAAAGACGTACATCAAGCTTGGCTGTTGAAAAATACTATCTTGGAAGCCCAGACCAGCTGTATTCCACGCTTTAAGAAAAGTGGAAGGAAGTCCAAAAAACTGCCAGCATGGTTTAAAGGTGAGGTCAGAGAGGCTGTTGTTGCCAAAAAAGCACCTTTCAGGAAATGGAAAAAAGAGCCAAACGACGAAACCTGGAAACAGCACAAGCACTGGCAAGTCAAATGCAAGGCATTGATAAGGCAGGCAAAGGGAGAATTTGAGAAGAAGCTTGCTGCGGAAGCAAAAACACAAAGTAAAGACCTTTTCAAGTACATTCGTAGCAAAAAACCTGTGAGAGAGTCAGTTGGTCCATTAGATGATAAAGGAGTTAAAGGAGCACTAAGAGGCGACAAGGCGATAGCGGAGAGATTGAATGAATTCTTTGCTTCAGTCTTTACTGAGGAAGATGTAGGGATGTTACCCATGACTGAAGTGGTATTTAAAGGTGCGGAAGAATTGAAGGAAATATCGATACATCGGGAAGATGTATTACAACTATTAGATAAACTGAAGAGTAGCAAAGCACCTGGGCCGGATGGTATACATCCAAGGGTGTTGAAAGAACTGAAATATGAGATTGAAGACCTACTATTAGTAATCTGTGAACTATCATTAAAATCATCTCTAATACCTGAAGATTGGAGGATCGCCAATGTAAAACCAATTTTTAAAAAGGGTTCCAGGGGTGATCCGGGAAACTACAGACCGGTGAGCCTGACATCAGTACCGGGAAAAATGGTAAAAACCATCATAAAGAATAAAATTACTCAGCATGTAGATAGTCATGACCTAATGGGAGACAGCCAACATGGCTTTAGACAAGTAAGATCTTGTCTTACTAATCTGTTATGTTTTTTTGAAGGAGTGAATAATCAGGTGGACAAAGGTGAGTCGGTTGATATTGTGTATCTGGACTTTCAGAAAGCCTTTGACAAGGTCCCTCATCAGAGACTTTTGGCAAAACTAAAGAGTCATGGGATAGGAGGCAGTGTACTATTGTGGATCAGGAACTAGTTAAAAGATAGAAAGCAGAGGGTAGGGCTAAATGGCCAGTTTTCCCAATGGAGAAAGGTGAATAGTGGTGTCCCCCAGGGATCTGTGCTGGGCCCGCTGCTTTTTGACATATTCATAAATGACCTGGAAAGTGGAATAACGAGTGAGATTATCAAATTTGCAGATGACACAAAACTATTTAAAGTTGTTAAAACCGAGGAGGATTGTGGAAAATTGCAAGAGGATCTTGATAAATTGGAAGACTGGGCATCAAAATGGCAAATGAAATTTAATGTGGACAAGTGCAAGGTTATGCACCTAGGGAAGAACAACCCAAACTATGGTTACACGATGCAAGGTTCCACATTAGGAACCGCCACCCAGGAAAAAGATTTAGGCGTCATTGTGGATAACATGTTAAAACCCTCGGCCCAGTGTGCAGCGGCGGCCAAGAGAGCAAATAGAATGCTAGGTATCATAAGGAAAGGAATGGAAAATAAAACAAAAGATATTATAATGCCTCTATATCGTTCCATGGTGAGACCGCACCTTGAATATTGTGTGCAATTCTGGTCGCCGTATCTTAAAAAGGATATAGCGATTTTAGAAAAAGTTCAGAGAAGAGCCACCAAAATGGTAAAGGGGATGGAAGGATACTCCTATGAGGAAAGGCTAAAAAGGTTAGGGCTCTTTAACCTGGAAAAGAGACGGCTGAGGGGTGATATGATAGAAGTCTATAAATTAATGAACGGAGTGGAACGGGTAAACGTAGATCGATTGTTTGCCTTATCAGAATATAGAAAGACTAGGGGACATGCAATGAAGCTACAGGGTAAACTATTTAAGACTAATAAAAGAAAATATTTTTTCACTCAACGTGTAATCAAACTCTGGAATTTGTTACCGGAGGATGTAGTAAAGGCTGTTAGTGTAGCTGGGTTTAAAAAAGGTTTGGACAAGTTCCTGGAGGAAAGGTCCATAAATCATTATTAAGAAGGGACCCAGGATATCAATGCTTGAACCAATACAAACATTGTGGAACCTGTGTCTCTTAGGGAAACTGCTAGGTACGTATGACCTAGATTGGCCACTGTTGGAAACAGAATACTGGGCTTGATGGACCTTGGTCTGACCCAGTATGGCATATCTTATGTTCTTAGGTAAAATACCTAAGCCACTTGGTGGGAAGAGGGAAAATTAAACCCCTAATGAGTAAGGTGGATAGTATCAGGAATTTTCCTCCCCCAACCACGAAGAAACAGCTGAGGAGTTTCTTGGGGCTTATCGGTTACTACCGCAGAATTATACCACAGTTTGCAGAGGAAAGTGCAATATTTACTGATATGCGGCGGAAGAATTGCCCAAATCAGCTGAAATGGACTCCCGAAGCTGAAAAAGCATTTTCAGTGCTGAAAGGGAAGTTGTGTACAGGACCAATACTGAAAGGGGTGGATTTCAGAAAACCCTTCTTAGTTCAAACAGATGCCTCAGATGTAGGGCTGGGAGCTGTGCTATCCCAATGTCATGAAGGGGAGGAGCATCCTGTGATGTACCTGAGCAGGAAATTGTCACCGGCCGAACAAAAGTATTCAACAATAGAGAAGGAATGCCTAGCCATAAAGTGGTCAGTGGAGGCATTAAGGTTTTATCTCACAGGGAGGAAGTTCCTATTGGTTACAGACCATGCCCCACTAAAGTGGTTACAACAGATGAAGAACCACAATGCCAGGTCGACACGCTGGTACATGGCCTTACAGGCATTTGATTTTCAAGTGGAACATCGTGCTGGAAAATTACACAAAAATGAGGATGCCCTTTCGCGTATTACGGACTGTAAAGAAGAGGTTTCACAATTGGAACCAGTCCGTAATAACTTAAGCAGGGGGGTATGTGATAAGGAAGCTTATCATAGTTCAGGAAGAAATAATACAAGAGGTGAATTGGCTCTGAATAAGCAACCTGTGTTGGCTGGTAAAAGCACTAAAACAGGGTGTTTACCTAAAAGACTACCAGACCCAGAATGCACTGGTTTACAGAAAGCCTCTAGGAGAGCTGAAGTAGGGAAATGTGTGCCTAATCAGAGAAGCAATGATGTAATCCCTAATTACACATCTCCTAGGGCAGGGCTTAATTCAGAACACCTGCAGTGTGCTAGGGTGGAGCGGCCATCTAGGCACTTTAAAGCTAGAAGAAATTCATCATACAGACAGCAGGAGCAAGGAGAGCAAAGACAACAAGGACAGCAACGGGAGCTGGAGAAGGAGAGACTGATCGTGAACAGAAGGAAGAACAGCAAGACGTCCAGAAGGTCTAAGAAAGGAGCCCAAGGCAGTACGTATGCTGGGAGAGATTCCTGGGGCAAGCATTCTTCATTGGACTGGAAGAAGCCAGAGGCTTGGAGATATACAGCCAGGAACTCTCAGACAGCACCTGCAAGGGAGACGGCTGCATCTACAGAAAGAAGAAGCTCTAATACCTATTTAAGGAGGTATGGGAAAAGAGACCTGAAGTCCAGGGATTCTGACTGGAGAGCTGGGCACAGAGGTTTTGCTACCTACTGGCCAAAATACCCAGAGAGGAAACCTAATGGCAACGTGATCTCAGGTATGAACTCTGATCTGTTCCCTAGCTTTGCACAAGGAAGACAGCAGGGAAACAGTTTCTATCCTGGTAGAGATCAGTTAGAGAAATCCTCTGAGCCAGTGTATGAAAGTGATCCTATGATATTTCAAGAGCAAGGGGAAATATCAAATGAGGAAGTTGAATGTATGGATTGTTCTCTTTCTAAGCTGCTGTTCTAAAGTAATCCTCAGTTAAGGATCAAACACCAAAAGGAACTGTACTGATTTTTAACTTCCCAGAAAAGTTTCTTTGAGAGAAAGCTTTGGGGAAAGTTGGAGTCACGTGGAGAGAGGACCAGCAATGGTTTGCAGCTGGTTAAGCACCTGTGATTAGAGCAAGGCACAAGTGCACGTGGGACTTTGGAAAAAGCTTCTTCTCTGTGTGGAAGGAAGAAAGCTGTTTTTTTTGATAAAGAGAATTTTCCTTTTGGATTTATTTTTCATTCCAGCACTGCTAAGAAAGTTTATTAGCAGGGGCTAGAAGAAAGACCTTTTCTGTTCCATCAAGGTCTTTACTAAGTTGTTGCCTACGTAATTCAGTTGCCTTATTTGTTTTGTTTTCTGAATAAAACGTCTGGAGAAAATTATCCTGTTGATGTTACCAAGCATATCTGTGCGAGGGAATAACACCCCATAAATAAAATCTGTTTTCTGCTTTACACTCGAGCAACTACAATTCTTTATTCTTTTTAAATGGCTAGTTTTGTGTGATTGAACTACAAGACCCACAATCCTTTGCAAGTCAAGTAAATTCATGTCCTTGCCAAGATTGTGGAACTTTCACAACAAGCACCCCCATTTACAATGCCCATGTACAGCTGGTAGGTCTGGACATGGCAAGATAGCATAGATCCCTGGAAGCACTTTCTACCGAGGGCATCCACGTTCTGGGCCTCCCGGCCGGGGGGCTGGGCACCAAGGAGTGCATCTTCTGACTCTTCAGACCGATTCCACAACCATGGAGTGGTGCGGTAGCTTGCCTTTTGGAACCCAGGGCTGTTATGGACTCGATAAATGGAATTGAGCCATTTGCTAAGAACCGGCATCGAGGCCGGTGCCTCCCACATATAGAATAGCAATCGTTCCAGCATCGGAGGAACTGGTACAGTAAAGGCTTCCTTCGGAGGAAAATCATACTGGAGCGCATCGAGCTCCTCGGCTCGAGGCTCCTCCTCAGTGTCCGCAGGGAAGGCCAAGGCTTTGGCCATGTCCTTCACGAAGTCTGAGAACCGGGTATCCTCCGGGGGGGTACTGTCTCCGAGGCTCGGACTCTGGTGAGTCCGAAGGGACACCCCGGTCTGGAAGGTGTCCGTGGACTCCTCGTCCTCCGTCTCCCACTCCGACTCCTTCGAGGAGGAATCGAGTGGCTCTGGCCGTGTGGGCCTTGGTACCACCCGCCCTGACGCCGAGGGTATCGGTGTCGATGACCTAGGCCCCACACAGGAGGTCGAGGGGGACCTTGACCGACGATCGACTCGAGACTTCATCGACTCGAGGATCGGCTCGGTCTCCGGGGTCAACTTAGACGTCGAGGTCCCGGTGGTCGGGGCAGATGCACCGGTCAGACTGGCGATAAGCACCCACTGCTGTTCCATGAAGGCAGCCAAGCTGCTCTCCAAGGCCTTCAACCTGAGTCCAAGCTCAGGAGACTCAGCAGCCCCCGACTCGGGCCCGACGTCGGCTCCCCCGGAGGAGAGTCCACGAGAACAACTGCACTTAAGTGACTCGGGGACTCCGGCTTCACACAAGGTAGCTTGGAAGGCCTCTCCGACTCCGAGAGCCCGGGGCGGCGGTCACGGCTACGCAACCTGGCCCTCGAAGAAACAGGAGCCTCCACCGATGCCGCCCTCGCGAGTGTTTTCTTCCTTCTGTGCTCCCGGGTGGGAGACTCCCTTTCAGAGGAACCCCGACGGCGCTCGGGGTCGGACTCCCGAGATGTCGAGGCCTCTGACGAAGTCCGGGCCTGGCCGGACGCGGAGTCAGAGAAAATTCTCTCACGTTGATGCTGACGGCTCCGAAGCGCCTTCAACGACATTTTTCCGCATGGGCCACAGGCCAGCGGGTCATGGTCAGGTCCGAGGCATCGGAGGTAGCAGTCATGTGTGTCGGTTAGAGACATAAGTTTTTTGCACCGATCACACTTTTTGAACCCGCTGGCAGTCATCGGGGGACAAAGGGCCCCTGCAAGGTCAAAAGACCGGGCTGCCAGTGAAAACACAAAAAGAGCGCGAACGCTAGTCACAAAGGACAAAAAACGAAAATCCAAACTCCGGATTTGATACCAGTGTACCGAGCCCAGATGGGAAGGAGAACCGGCATCGAACCGGATAAGATAACGCGAAAATTGCAGAAAAAAATCAACTTTTCCCGGGTGACACGAAATCATGTCCGTCGGGCTCCGCGGAAAAAGAAAGACTGAGCAAGATGGCACCCTTGGGCAGGAAGGGGACCGCGCAGGCGCGCTGCATTCCCAAAGGCTTTCTTTGAAAGCTGGGGAAATGCTCCGCACAGGGGCTCCGTCGGCGCCGACATCACCCATATGTGAGGACTGACTTCCTGCTTGGTCCTGGAGAACTGCAGAAACGTTTTCTTAGATATTCCAGCCAGTATTTTCCAGAAGGGAGACATCCATGTTCAGTGACATTTCAGACACTGGTGCTAGGTTAGTAATCTGTTTGAGGTTTGTAGTTACATGCTAGTTTCTTTGACTAGGAAATACTGAGGGAAATTTTAGAAGATTCGTCCAAGTGCAATCTGGGACATCTAAGCCAGAACATCTGAAAAAAATGTATGCTCATCCAGGTGCAGAGATGATTTCACAAACACGTGCTTTATAGGGACATCTATATAGGTGTCTACTTAGACATCCCCAGAATCACACTTCAGAACCCAGATGTCTGGGATAGTGTGATGATTATAGTAGTTGCTTAGGAACAAGGTAACCAGGGTTCACATCCTGCTGCTGCTATAGTTGAAATTGTGCTGAGCAGTGGGGCTGACTGAGTGTTTTCTTCTCTACACCCTCTGGATTTTTTCAGCTACAACAAGCACTTTTCTGATGCCTGTTTCTGATGCACTTTTCTGATGCCTGCCTCAGAGCAGGTCTAAGGTTAGACACGTCACCAGATTACCTTTCTGTGATCAGGCAGGGATATCCTGGTCCCTAGAAATGCCCTAACCCTGCCTCCACGTTCCCAACCATGCCCCCTATATACTCCCATTCAGATTCGGATGTCCTCACACTGGGGACATCCCCAGAGCCAGCTTCTAAAATAGCTCTGGAGACAGTCTCTGTGCCTTGGACATCGAAAAATGGGGATAAAGATGTCTAAAGTACAGAGACTCTCCAGAACCATTTTAGAAGCTGGCTTCTAAAATTACCCCCATTGATGTGGGGTTTCTAAAATTACCCCCATTGATGTGGCGATGAGAGCACATTGTTTTCTTTACCCTGGCAGCATTGCTACCATGAAATGAGTTCTTTTTTGCTCCTTATGGATGGGCAGGTGCAGGTATAGGTGTAGATGCCTCAACAACCAGGGCCAGAGATGCTTATGCCGTCATCAGATTGCACCATGACATGCATCTTTGTTGCTCCACCCAGGCCATTCCTTCCGCACACCCCCATTCTACTTGGACATCCTTACGCTGGGAACATCCATACACCCAGTTTCTAAATTGGCTCCGGGGATGTCCTTGTGATTTGGATGTCTCAGCACCCATTTTCAGATATCCAAAACACAAATAGGACATCTAAAATAACCCCCATGGTGGCTGCTGCTATACAAATAAGTGCTTTTAAATATCAGGCCATTTGATCAAAAGTCAAAAGAAGATTTCACGTCTTGCTGAGTACTGTCACGTTGTGACCTCATTGTATAAGATCTATGCCAGATCTCAGCAAGGAGGCCGCTATAATGTAAATACAATATGAAGGAGAAAATAAAAGGCACTCTGGCTGCATGTCATCCAGAATAAAAAGGCGGTCACTCTTGGGGCCTTTTTATTAAAGTGTGTTAGGATTTTGCACATAAAGCACATTCAATGCAAAACCTAATGTGCATTAAGCGCAAAGCCTCTGTGGTAACTCTTGGGGACATGACCATCATTTATTTATTTATTAATTAACAGGTTTTCTAAACTGCCCTATCATTAATTCAGGGTGGTTTACAATGAACATCACAGCAACAACAACTTTTACATAGAATAGGATAATGAACTTGGGGGGTTATATGGGGTACAAATGATACAGTAGAACTTTTAACTATTTACATGAGTGCATTGATGGTTCTGTCTAGTGTTATTATATCTGGTTAAGGGTACAGTCATGAGGTTTGTGCGAGACAGAGGGGTAAGTGTTCTCATGTGGTGGTTCCATTGTGTTTTGTAGTGGTCTAGGACTTTGTAACTATCCAAGAGTCCTGTACGATGTACTGTGTGGTTATGTTGTGTGTCCATAGTATTCTATAAAGAGGTGTGTCTTTATAGCTTTTCAAAATTCTGTTAGGTCGTTGTTAGCTCGTATGTCTGCAGGCAGATCATTCCACAGTGAGGGAGCATACATGGAGAGGGCTCTTTTGCATGTGGATTGTCTGGCTTTCGTCTTGCTTGTTGGGGTTTCCAGGGTGTTATTGTTGGTGGTTCTTCTTGTTCTGGTGTGCTGCATTTTCTTGATTATTGGTTGGAGGATAGGGGGTGACAAGTTGTTGATTATCTTGAAAATTATTGTTAATGCCTTGTATTTGGAGCGTACGTTGACTGGGAGCTAATGTAGTTGTTGAAGAGTGCGGGTTATGTGGCTGTATCTAGTTATTCCGGTGATAATTCTTGCTGCAGTGTTTTGGACTAGCTGTAAAGGGAGTATTGTTTTTTTTGGGGAGCCCTGGTAAATTATATTGCAGTAATCCAGTATGGGTGTTACTATGGCTTGACATACTGCTCAGAAATCATTATTGCTGAGTAGAGGTTTGAGTTTACGTATTGTTCTTAGTTTGTGGTAGGCTGATCTGGTTATTCTTTTTATGTGGGATTGGAAGCTGAATTGCTGGTCGAATGTCACTCCAAGGTATTTGACCTCTGGCTTGGATGTTGGGGTATGGTCGAGGATCATTATTGAGTCTGGTGGGGAGAATATGACATTCCTGGTTATGTGTATCATTTCAGATTTTTCGAAGTTTATTGAGAGGTTTTGTTCATTTAGCCATAATGTCATCTTTTCGAGACATGAGGTAATTTGTGTGTAGTCTGGATGTCCGATGTTTATAGGAGTGAATAACATAGTCATCTGCATATGTCCTGTATGGAATGTTGTGCTGTTTTATAATGTTGCATATTGGTTGAATATATATATTGAAAAGCAAGTCTTACAGAGCCGAGTCCCGTGGGACAGCCTGTTGTTGTGTGAAGGGATTTGATTGTTGGTTTCCAGATCTCACCTGTTGTATGCGGTGGGATAGGTATGAAACAAACCATTCCAGTTCTTTATCATTGATGCCAGTTTCTTGAAGCCTTGTATTATGGTTGATGGAATCAAATGCTGCAGTGATGTCAATGAAGCCAAGGACAAATCCTTTCTGTATGCTGTCTATGCCGGTTATGAGGGTGTCCAAAGGTGAGGTGATTAGGGTCCCTGCCAATTAATGCATGGATGCATACCCTAACGCACTGCACTATTACCACAGGCACACTCATTGCCACTTATGGAAGTCAGGTTAGGTAAATCCACGCTATTGGCAACATTGACAGAGTGTGATATGTACCCCATGGTAACTGCAATGTGTTCACCATGCTCATTCCCCACCTCTAACCTGCTCATTTGACACCCTAACACATGAATGGCAATTAGCGTGACAATCAGCATGCATTAACTGTCATGCCCCTGGTGCAACTTACTGTGGGACTGAGGGCACAGATGACATGTGCCAAAATCTGCTTAGCTTAAAAACTAGAGCTAAAGATGTTTGGGTGAATATAACATCCCTGGTGCAGCTACAGGCTATGGTGAACTTCTCGTGAACTCACGCAGCAGGAGATCAAGTACAGAAATTGACATAGGTTTAAGGAGACTCCTGAAGGTAAAAAAAGATAATGTGCTGCTGCTTTTATGCCACAAGCCCTGCATTTGTGGCATAAAAGCTTGCCAAACACTGGCCCACAATGGAAAGAATGGAAATACCATTGCCAGATATTTGTCCCCTTGTCTGTGGTAAATAAGAAGCGTGAACCAGGTTTGGCAATACTGTCTCCAGGATTTCAAAGCCTTCTTTTAAACAATTCAGCTCAGGAGACATTTGCAACCTTTAGAAAATTAACCAGATGCAATTGTTTTTCATTTGGAAGGTAGTTGGTGTGGCAAAAATTCAGAAAGCAACTTCTGCAGAAAAACATGTCCACAGTGTCACTTGCATGTAAGAACGCCTTTCAGAGCTGCTCCTTTTTCCCTATGTTTATGCAGAACTTACGATTCTAGGAAACTTAGAATAAAATCCATGAAACTGAACACTGCCAACTGCTGAAGCTCCACGGACTGCTTTTTTGGGATGAGTGCATTAGGAGCCTGCATTATCTAATGCTTGCTAAAGGGACTGTTAATAAGCATTTGCTAGTTGGTGTTTATGTTCATGCAGAATCTATGCTAATAGGAGCTGGAAAAGTATGAAAACCGATTCACTGCCTAGAAGCACAACCAAAAACATATTTACGCTTGCAAAATTTAGCAAAGGCTAGTTAATGCAAAACCATTTAATTCTACTTTCAATGAGCTGTATTGTTTGTAGTTATACCTATGTCGCCTATACATGTAATAGTAGCGATATCCAATCTGGGCTAAATACTTATCCTTTTGCTTTGGCCTTTGGCAAGTCCCCACCGAAGCTTCAGATGGCACCTGAATGCTTTCCTTTTCTTCCTGTTTTCTCTTTTCCCCTTTCTTCTTTTACCTCCCTAAAACTACCTTTTCTTCTTTTTGTTTTTCACCTCTTTCACAATTCACTGATGATTTTATTCTAAATCACTTTGAATTATCCTCTAGGCCGGGCAGAGGTTCCCAACTCCAGTCCTGGAGGGCCAAACACCATTCAGGTTTTCAGGCTGTCCCTAATGAATATGCACGAGATACATTTGAATACAATGGGGCAGTGCATGCAAATGCATCTCATGCATATTTATTAGGGACAGCCTGAAAACCTGAATGGTGTTTGACCCTCCAGGACTGGAGTTGGGAACCTCTGCTCTAGGGCAAGAAAAGTGGTAAATCAAGCACTCAAATTCACTAAACTAACCTAACCTACTTGCCTGCACAGGTGGGGCCAGTAGCCAGGGCTCCACACGCATCACTGATGCAAAGCCAGGATCCTCCCACAGGGCAGAGCACAAAAAGACCACCCCTCTGCAGCATGTTTAGGCACAGCCACGAATAAGGGACTGACACTGTAAATAAAAAGGTAGTTACTGTAGGAGATTGGGGACGGTAGTCAAACAAGCAGAACTAATGGAAAACATTGCACGGTTGGGTAAAGAGGAAAAGCAGGTAAAAGTAACCCACGTCAAATTCTATTGTTGCCAACAGTTATAACACTCAAGTTTCACAATTACAATAGCAATCCAAACTCTGCAATTTTTGTCCCACTAATGGGCCCTTTTACTGGAAGCCAGTAAGGTTTTACACTTAACATGTGTTGCCTGCAAATCAGCTATTGGGGGCGTGACCAGCATGTTCCTGGCAGCTAACACATGACTGAGTACTTAACATGTATGCACTTAATGAGGGTGCACTGACTAAACGACACCTATTGCCACATTGCCACTGAGTACATGGCAACTGACTCATGCTAGCATCAATATGCTCTCCACTCCCCCACTCTGTCCATTCCCCGCCCCATCGTACCATGGCCGATTACTGTGTGTTTTAATTCGCAGTCACCGGTATGCTTCCATATTAGCGTTCCAGGCTGCCAGTTGCCACACGTTAACCGGTCACTGGGCTTTAGTAAAAGGGCTCTTTAGTGTAAGTAAGCAGCACTCCTAAGTGAGTGACCTCTCTTTGCCACTTCAACTCGCAAAGTGTGTGCAGCAAACTCAAACTGTAACTGCATCTCTGGGTCATGTTCTTCTGGTGAAGTACATGAGAAATTTCAACCCAAGCCTCCCTGTATAGGTGAAGCCCCGAGTCTGATGATTTCCCAGTAGTCTATGGCTCAGTCTGGTGTCAGTACCTCAAGTGCCAAGACTCCCTAACCACACCACTGCAATTCAGTTCAGTTATTATGTTATTGGCCAATGTAAACTGTGGGTGCATGCAGCACACTCACCACCGCGCTTCATGAGGTCCTGGGGGTCTCCAGACGTTGGGTGTCCTTTGTTGATCTGTGGTGCCCCCTTTCTGTGGGCAAACATGTCCTCTTGTCCCTCAGTGAAGCTATCTACAAAACTAACAAAAAACCTCTAGGCCCTTTCAAAAATAGTAGGCCTGATCTCTGTGAGTGCCCAGCCTCTGTGCTGTATTCTAGCTGACAGAAAATAAAACATAATTACAGGTGTCTGCAGGGCTGGCCCAAGAGTTTCTGCTGCCTTAGGCAGAAACCCCAGTCTCGCTGCCCCCCCCCCCAGCTGCTGCTGCAGATTCCATCTCGGGAGGGGGAGGCAGGCAGCAGCAGCAGCAGCAGTATTTCAAAAAGTGGCCGCTTCTTGCTGCCACTTTCTTGCCCGTGGCAGCTGCAGGCAAGAAAGCGGCAGCAAAAAGCAACCGCTTTTGGAAATACTGCTGCTGCCACTGCCCAACTCCCCCCCCCCCCCAAATGGAATCAGCGGCAGCTGGGGGGGAGGCAGCAGCTGTGGGGGAGGTGGCACAATTGGTCATGTGCGCCGCTGCTGCTGCCCACCCGTGCCAGCCACCCTAGGCAGCTGACTAACTCACCTACTGGACGGGCCGGCCCTGGGTGTCTGTCTAGCTAAGGCTTCCCTTACTTTCTCCCTAACACTCAGAAGACTCGCGCTCCATGCAGTCACTGTTCCTCTGGAAATGCAGGGACTCTCAAGGTTCTTGCAGCTCATCACAGCTTCAGTAGACTTTTCACTGCTGCTACTTCTCCTTGCTTCCTTTCAGGCTTCAGAGACAGGCTGTCACTCTTTGCTGCAGCTTAAGCTGTAGTTTATCTACAGAAGTTTAGTTTAGTTTATTTATAGTTTATTTAAAATGTGATATACCGCTCTCTGTAATGACACCAGAGCGGTTTACAAAATAAAAACACAACGAACAACAAGCCAATTAATAAAACTAAAATAATAACCACAAAATCAGTACCATACATAAATAACCAGAGGAAAACTACAAACAAACACACACCACATAAAATAAAGCTGATTTCAGCAGGATCCCTGGCAATGGAGCCCATCTAATCTCCTCCAATGACAAATTAAAAAGGTAAGTTTTTGAAGCTTTCCTAAGCATCTTTAACGCAGACTCTGTTCTTGTATATAATGTATAGAATTCCAAAGAACTGGGGCCAAAAAACAGAATGCTGCCTGACAAGTTGATTCATACAGAGCTGAATTGGAATCACTCAAAGATTCTGTCCTTGCGAGCGGAGAGACCTAGATGGTACATAAGGTACAAGCAAATCAGCCCTGAGTTAAATGGTATATGAACCAAAAGTAGAATTTTGTATTTAATGCGATATGATATTGGAAGCCAGTGATTTGGCATCTGAAAACTGGAGAATGGCCAATGTAATACCAATTTTTTAAAAGCATTCCAGGGTTGATCCGGGAAACTACAGACCAGTTAGCCTGATGTCGGTAGTGGGCAAAATGGTAGAAACCATTATAAAGAAAAAAGATAACTAAATATGTAGATAGTCATAGATTAATGGGAGAAAGATAACATGGATTTAGATAAGGAAAGTCTTGTCTTACTAATCTGTTATATTTTTTTGAAGATGTGAATAAACAGATAGACAAAGGTGAGCCAGTTGATAGTGTATCTGGATTTTCAGAAAGCCTTTGACAAGGTCCCTTATGAGAGACTCTAGGCACAATTAAAAAGTCATGGAATAGGAGGCAGTATACTATTGTGGATCAGGAACTGGTTAAAAGATAGAAAACAGAGTAGGGCTAAATGTTCAGTTTTATCAATGGAGAAAGGTGATTCCTGGAGTACCCCGGGGATCTGTACTAGGCCAGCTGCTTTTTAACATATTCATAAATGAACTGGAAATAGGAATAACGAGTGAGGTGATCAAATTTGCAGATGACACAAAATTATTCAAAGCTGTTAAACCCAAGAAGATTGTGAAAAATTGCAAGAGGACCTTCATAAATTGGAAGATGGGATGTCCAAATGGCAGATGAAATTTGATGTGGACAAGTGCAAAGTTATGTACCGAGGAAAGAACAACCCAAACTATGGTACACGATGCACAGGAAAAAATATTTAGACATCATCTTGGATAATATGTTAAAATTCTCTGCCTAGTGTGCAGTCGCGGCCAAGAAAGCAGATAGAATGCTAGGAATCATAAGGAAAGGAATGGAGAATAAAACAAAGGATATAATAATGCCTCTGTATCATTCCAAGATGTGACCACACCTTGAATATTGTTTGCTGTTCTAGTCATCATATCTTAAAAAGAATATAGTAGAATTAGAAAATGTACAGAGAAGAGCCACCAAAATGATAAAGGGGATGGAAGGATACCCCTATGAGGAAAGGCTTAAAAGATTAGGGCTCTTCAACTTGGAAAAGAGACGGCTGAGGGGAGATATGATAGAGGTCTATACATTAATGAAAGCAGTAGAATGGGCAAACATAGATGGGTTGTTTACTCTATCAAAAAGTAGAAAGACTAGGGGGACACACAATGAAGCTACAATGTAACCCATTTAAAAGTAATAAGAGAAAATATTTTTTCATTCGATGTGTAATCAAACCCTGGAATTCGTTACCGGAGGACGTAGTAAAGGCTGTTAGTGTAGCTGGGTTTAAAAATGTTTGGACAAGTTCCTGGAGGAAAGGTCCAAAAAACATTATTAAGAGGACCTGGGCAATCCACTGCTTACTCCGGGACAAGCATTGTGGAATCTGTGTAACTTTTTGGGAACCTGCCAGGTACTTGTGACCTGGACTGGCCACTGTTGGAAACAAGATATTGGGCTTGATGAACCTTGGTCGGACCCAGTATGGCATTTCATATTTTCTTATGTTCTTTAAGAAGTGGAGTTACATGATCAACTTCTTTGAAAAACAAAAAAGTTTTATTGCTAAATTTTGAACCGGTTGAAGCCGTTTCAAATCTGATACAGGAAGACCATTGTAAAGTGAAATGCAATAGTCCAGGAGACTAATTACTTCAAGGAAAATTCAAATAGCATGCATTGACCTACTATAAGTGAAGAAAAACAAGAAGACCCTACTGCAGAAATTTGTGTCTTGAAAGATAACTGGAGTCAATATGGCAACCCAGAGGTTCAAGTGAAGAATGCAACAGGAGTGTATGGCCTGCAAGACTAGGTGTTATTTGAAGTGGTGATGCATGGTCTGAGATCCACATAGCTTTGGACTTAAGCGGGTTAAGCAACAGACGATAATCAGTCAGCCAATGAACAGTAGTCTGAAGACACTCATTAAACATAGTGAGATCAGGTGAAGATGAAGCAAAATAAGCCCCTACTTGAATATCATCTGCAAAACAATGACTTGAAAATCACAAGTTCTGAATAAGCAAAATCAATGGACTCAAGAACAGATTGAAGAGAAAGGGTGACAACACAGATCCCTGAGGATCTAAACAACATCTTGAGCACTACAAGTCACTGAATGAGATGTTACTGTAAATGTACGCTGGGATAAAAAAGACTGAAATCATTTATAAACTACTCCTGTAATCTCATAGATGCCAAACGCTGTACATTTATTTATTTAGTGTACACTTGTATCCCGCTACTTCCAGCGATCAGCAGCGGTTTGCTATACATAACAGTGCGGCTGTACAGGCCAGGAATTAAAACATACATAATGATTTAGTGGAAAAGTACAGGTCATATCACTCGAATTATATGATTCACACTTGATTGCAGGCTAGTGATTTCACAAGTATATACATATTTACATGTCGCTGGGTCTATTGTTGGCTAGAACGCGGAGTTCTTTCTTTGTGCCTGTTGTGCCCCAGTGTGAGTACATGGTGATTAGGCAGGATTGAAATGCGTCTGGAAAAGATGAGTCTTAAGTTTTTTTCTGAAGTACAACAAGTCACTGTTTGCTCTCAGTTCGCATGGTAGTTGGTTCCATAGCAGAGGCGCTATAAATGAAAATGCTCGGTTGCTGGTATTTGTATTGACAGATCTCAGGCTCCCCGGGACCAGGAGGGTATTGAGGTTTGGAGATCTTCTGCTTCTGTTATTTGGCTGTAAGGTGATAAGGGTGTTGAGGTAAGAGGGTGCTATATTATGAATGCGCTTGAATGCGGTGATAATGATTTTATATTGTATGCGTGCAGTGATTGGGAGCCAATGTAGGTCTATTAGTATTGGTGTGATATGATCCTTCAGGCTGATCCCCATGATGATTCTAGCTGCCACATTTTGCGCCATTTGCAGGATATTGAGGGTTTTTTTAGGCAGACCCTATAGTATGGCGTTGCAATAGTCCAGATGAGGAATGATGAGGGCTTGTGCTACGGTCCTGAAGTCAGAGTGATCTATGATGCTATGCAGTGGTTGCACGATATTTAGCTTGTGGAAAATGGCTCGACTGGTAATTCGGAGATGAGATAAGAATATAAGATATGCCATACTGGGTCAGACCAAGGTCCATCAAGCCAAGTATCCTGTTTAAAACAGCAGCCAATCTAGGTCATACGTACCTAGCAGTTTCCCCAAAAGACACTGGTTCCACAATGCTTGTACTGGGTCAAGCATTGATATCCTGGGTCCCTTCTTAATAATAGTTTATGGACCTTTCCTCCAGGAACTTGTCCAAACCTTTTTTAAACCCAGCTACACTAACAGCCTTTACTACATCCTCCGGACACAAATTCCAGAGTTTGATTACATGTTGAGTAAAAAAATATTTTCTTTTATTAGCCTTAAATAGTTTACCCTGTAGCTTCAGTACATGTCCCCTAGTCTTTCTATATTCTGATAATGTAAACAATTGATCTATGTTTACCCGTTCCACTCCGTTCATTAATTTATAGACTTCTATCATATCTCCCCTCAGCTGTCTCTTTTCCAGGTTAAAGAGCCCTAACCTTTTTAGCCTTTCTTCATAAGAGTATCCTCCCATCCCCTTTACCATTTTGGTGGCTCTTCTCTGAACCTTTTCTAATAACGCTATATCCTTTTTAAGATACGGCGACCAGAATTGCACACAATATTCAAGGTGCGGTCTCACCATGGAACAATATAGAGGCATTATAATATATTTTGTTTTATTTTCCATTCCTTTCCTTATGATACCTAGCATTCTATTTGCTCTCTTGGTCACCGCTGCACACTGGGCCGAGGGTTTTAACATGTTATCCACAATGACGCCTAAATCTTTTTCCTGGGTGGTGGTTCCTAATGTGGAACCTTGCATCGTGTAACCATAGTTTGGGTTGTTCTTCCCTAGGTGCATAACTTTGCACTTGTCCACATTAAATTTCATCTGCCATTTTGATGCCCAGTCTTCCAATTTATCAAGATCCTCTTGCAATTTTCCACAATCCTCTTGGGTTTTAACAACTTTAAATAGTTTTGTGTCATCTGCAAATTTGAAAACCTCACTCGTTATTCCCTTCTCCAGGTCATTTATGAATATGTCAAAAAGCAGCGGACCCAGTACAGATCCCTGGGGTACACCACTATTCACCTTTCTCCATTGGGAAAACTGGCCATTTAGCCCTACCCTCTGCTTTCTATCTTTTAACCAGTTCCTGATCCACAATAGTACACTGCCTCCTATCCCATGACTCTTTAGTTTTTCCAAAAGGCTCTGATGAGGGACCTTGTCAAAGGCTTTCTGAAAGTCCAGATACACAATATCAACCGACTCACATTTGTCTACCTGTCTATTCACACCTTCAAAAAAACATAACAGATAAGTAAGACAAGATCTTCCTTGTTTAAAGCCATGTTGGCTGTCTCCCATTAGGCCATGACTATCTACATGCTGAGTAATTTTGTTCTTATGATGGTTTCTACCATTTTTCCCGGTACTGACGTCAGGCTCACCTGTCTGTAGTTTCCCGGATCAGTCCTGGAACCCTTTTTAAAAATTGGCATTACATTGGCGATCCTCCAATCTTCAGGTATTACAGATGATTTTAATGAAAGTTCACAGATTACTAATAGCAGGTCTGCAATCTCATATTTCAGTTCTTTCAACACCCTTGGATGTATACCATGCGGCCCAAGTGATTTTCGTTTGGCTCTTTTTTCCATTTCCTAAAAGATGCTTTTTTGGCAACAACAGCCTCTCTGACCTTACCTTTAAACCATGCTGGCAGTTTTTTGGACTTCCTTCCACTTTTCTTAAAGCGTGGAATACAGCTGGTCTGGGCTTCCAAGATAGTATTTTTAAACAACACCCAAGCTTGATGTAAGTCTTTAACCTTTGGAATTGCTCCTTTTAGTTTTTTCTTAACTATTTTCCTCATTCTATCATTGTCTCCCTTTCGAAAGTTAAAAGGTAGTACTGTGGATTTCCTTACTATCCCTCCACTAATTAAATCAAATGTGATCATGCTATGATCACTATTGCCAAGTGGCCCCAACATCCTTATCTCTTGCACTAGATCTGGTGTTCCGCTAAGGACTAGGTATAATATGGCTTCCCCTCTGGTCGGTTCATGAACTAGCTGCTCCAAGAAGCAGTCATTTATTTCATCTAGGAACTTTATCTCCCTAGCATGTCCTGCTGTGACACTGACCCAGTCGATAACGGGGTAATTGAAATCACCCATTATTATTACTGTGCTGTAACTTTTGTTAGCTTCCTTGATTTCTTTGAGCATTTCATCATCCATTTGTTCACTCTGGCCAGGCGGTCGATAGTACACCCCCACTGCCATCGCCTTCCCCTTTTTACATGGAATTTCAATCCATAGAGATTCTACATCAAATTTTGTTTCCTGCAAAACTTTAATCCTTTCTGACTCAATACCCTCTAAAACATAGAGCGCAACCCCTCCACCAATTTGATCAGCTCTATCATTACGATATAGTTTGTACACAGGTATCACAGTGTCCCACTGGTTGTCCTCCTTCCACCATGTCTCTAATATTCCAATGATATCTAACCTCTCATTTAGTGCTATATATTCTAACTCTCCCATCTTATTTTTTAGACTTCTAGCATTTGCATACAAGCATTTTAGAGACTGTATTTTATTCATATTAATCTGGCTATTGGTAGGCATGGGTAATTTAGGATCTTTAAGCTCTGTCTGCTCCATACTCGAGGGCATTTGGGCTACTTTACTCTTTTTTAGAACCTCTCTGCTTTTGGTAGTATCCTTCAAGGATACATTCTTCCGAACCATGCGTTCTTGTGCGACTGTCGGCTTTCCCCTATTATCTAGTTTAAAAGCTGCTCTATCTCCTTTTTAAAGGTTAATGCCAGCAGCCTGGTTCCATCCCGGTTAAGGTGAAGCCCATCCCGGAAGAGCCCCTCCTTTCCCCAGAATGTTCCCCAGTTCCTAACAAATCCAAAACCCTCACCTCTGCACCATTGTCTCATCCACGCATTGAGACTCCGGAGCTCTGCCTGCCTTTTGGGTCCTGCGCGTGGAACGGCAAGCATTTCGGAGAACACTACCCTGGAAGTTCTTGATTTCAACTTCCTACCTAAAAGCCTAAATTTAGCCTCCAGAACCTCCCTACCACATTTTCCTATGTCATTGGTACCGACATGTACCAAGACAGCAGACTCCTCCCCAGCACTATCTAAGACCTTATCTAGGTCTTAGATTAGTGTAATAATAATTGATGATCAAATAAATCAAATGCTGCCGTTAGGTCTAAAGATAGTATAAGGCTTGTTTATCAGCATAAAGTGATCATTGAATCTCATTAAGCAAAAATGTAAGATATGTCTGAGTGCTGTGCTGACTCCTAAAGCCAGACTGTCATGGATGACGAATATCAGCAAAAAAACAGAGGTGCTATCCAGCATACCAATAAAACAAACAAAAAAAAAGTGGTGATAAAAAGCAAACAAAGGGTATGAAATAAATACAATGTTAATACATTCACATAAAAAAACATAAAAGGATAAAACATAAATACCAAAATGCATAAACATGCATAAAATGCAAATACAGAAACATTAAAAACAGCCCAACATGCTTCGGCTAACTTCCTGCTTCAGGGGCATATTTCAAAAATAATCCACAGAGGTACGAGGTACAACCTGCAACATGAGTAGAATGAAAACACGAATGAAAAACAAAATCATATAACAATAAGGAAAATAAATACACAAAAGAATATCTCAACTCCAACACATTACCCTCCTCCTGGGGTTAGCCCCTCTCTCCTCTGAGTGCAGAACAAAGACTGCTACTACCCACCTATGTAAAAAGTGAAAACTTTATATTACTCCATCACAAAAACTAAAAAATGATTTAAAACATTCTTAGTAGGAATAAAAATGAAAATAGAAGAGACACAACTTACTGGTATTGATCCCAAAACGATCACTTCAGGGGATAACCACTTCTCTGACACAAAGAGGTCATTGCAACTCACACCTCAATCACACACTATCATCAAAAAACTAAGGGATCACCGCAAAAGAATATGCATAAAATATATGTATCTATAGATACATATATACATATATATTTATGTATATAGATAGATACAGATATGTATAGCCCCACGCTAGGGAAATAAAAGGGACCAAAAAAACCCTTAAAAGCATCAAAAACCAACAACAAAAACCCTCTCCAGCCAAAGCAACATTGCCTGGCAGCAAGGAAACCAAAAAGTATCTATATCGGTAACATTGCAACACCTCACTGAGAACCAAGCACAGAGGGATTACATCAAAATAATTGTATGCTACAAACTAGTAGAGGCAAACATAATAAATTCTAAAAGGAAAAACTTTAAAACAAGGGGCTCACATAAAACCCAACCGTGGGAACCATACAAACCCCTCCGGTGCTATCAGGTAGACAGCCCTACTGCACGAACTCAAACAAATCTTTATAACAACGTAAAAATGGGAGAACTAAGGCTTTGGTCTATTCTGCTCCCTTTCGGCCACACTGAACAATGCTGCTGTTTCTTCTCTCCCTCTGCTGTTCCTGTCTGCTTCTGCCAGAACTTCCCCCAATGCTTTCTGATGAGATGTTCCTTCTGCATACAGGCTGACTGCCTTCCACAGGATCTGCTTGTCCCACCAACCCTTCATTGAGGCTGCAGTCTGACTGTTTCTGCTGGCTGGGCTGCCCTTCTCCCCAGCTCTTCTTTGCTTAGATCGCTTCCCTGTTTCCTCCCAGCTTTCTCACTCACTCTTCTGCTCTGCAATGAATCTCTCCCTTCTCTTTTTCCCTTGGCAGTAGCAGCAGCAGAACAGACTTCCAATTGAAAAAAACCCACGGATCTTTCCGACTCCGCACTTGCATGGCTGTTGTGGATCTTCCCTCCTCTGATACGAGCATATGTCAGAGGAGAGAGCAATCAGACCAGCCATGCAAGCGTGGAGTCGGAAAGACCTGCGTGTTTTTTTTTAATTGGAGGTCCGCTACCGCTGCCACCAAAGGAACAGGAAAGGTGGTGGCAGGGCAAGGGCAGGAGATGAAGAGATGTGGAGTAGAATGGGGAGATGACAAACGTGTGATGTTCAGGGGAGGACCGGTGCGCCTGGTTTGCAAGTCACACGGGGCACATTTATGGCTTGGTACAGCCCTGTCTGTACATGCCCTCTATGGTCCATTATGGCAGGCAGTGGTTCCCACATTCCTGTCACTCATCCTGTCTTCTTTGAGCCTCTGTATATTGTTGCTGATGTCACTCTTCCTATATGGAGGAGGGTGATCTTCTTGCCCTCTGATGTCAGACCTCTTCCTCTTTCCTTTCCTGTACGTGACCGTAGGACTCCGGGGGAGGAGGAACATTAGGAGCCTTCTTCCTCTGGCTGCAGACTGAAATCTGGAGAGAACCTTTCTGCTCTTCCCCTTGCTCCTGGCAGGGATCCCATGTGCTGGCCAGACTTCTTTCCTTCACTATGCTAGCACAGTGTTCCTCTTCCTCAGGGGAGGGAGGTCTTGACTTTGTTCCTCATTTTTTTCCTTTTTTGAACATCTGCATGGTTTAGCCTCTGCAGGGCCCGATGCTGCTCTGCCCTGCCGGCTGCGATCCTGCTAGGGGGAAGGTCACAGTGCTGTATTTTTTTAAATGTCCCACGATTCCTGCTCTTTAGTTCTTTTCCAGCACTGCCCACAGGAGGAGGTTGCAGCACAGCTCCTCTCTCATTAAGGCCACTTCGGAGGACCCAGAACAGCATCCCAGGTAGCCTAGAAATTCTGTTTAACCTACATAAACCCGTACACTTTACTGCACTAACATACATGCCATCTGCGTCTCATTAACATCAGCGGTTAACACATGCATGACACACCACATTAATGGCCAATGTTAATGCGCCGTAGTACACTGGCCTGGAATGAGAGAGCTCCTTTGGTCAATGTTAATCAGCTTTTTTATTTTTTTACCATTTTAGTGATGTAGACTAGTTCAGGATTATATACCTACATACTGTTTGGGAATGTCACTGGATTCAGAATGCAGAGGGCCCCAGAGATCAGCGAGTTACAAGAGAGGCTGAAACTTTCAGGTAAGACACCAATATAATCTAAGTATTGTAGTAACAGGAAAATTGTTAGAATTACTGTAAAATACGGGTCTACACATTTTCAGCAGCGTTATACGTATGGTGCCACTGAAACTTTTTACAGATCATGTCAGTATTTTATCCGGAGAGTGCCAGGATGCAACAAGGACAGAGCATGGTAATTCTTCCTAACTCTACGGATAGCAGGTGATATACAGCCACTATCCATATAGCTAAGTGGTTTATTTAGGTCAGCAAGCAAAGGTGTTCTAAATTTAAACAGCTTGGATATACAGACAGCAGCTGAATATCACCAGCTATCCATAAAGTGGCAGTAGCCACCGCTATACACATATAGACAGCGCTGCCAATTCTATACATAAAATATTTAAACATGGTGGCAGGCATTAAAAAACACCAACTGATAGTCTTTGTTGTTCGTTCTGTTCAACAACAGTCAGGAAGTAGCAGTAAAAAATACAGTTATCCGGTTTAAAGAGAAATCTGTTAAACATGGAGTATGAGTCAGTGTTTGGCTGGGTAGGCAGAAGGCTTTGTAATTCACCACAATGAAAGCTAATATGGGCTTAAATCATTCAAAACAAATAGTCCCCTGCTCAAATGTAAATTATATTTGGGCTTACATATGTGTAAAAAATCCTTATACCATCTTGTTCAGATCTCTAAAGTGGCAACTTGTGCGAGAAGCCTTGAAAAGGATAAGGTATCATAATAGCGTTATCATCAACAATATATGTGTCTCACCACTGTCCTTTTGACTGGCTCATTATATGGATGAACCCAGTAGGCAGCCACTCCAAGATCCCAAAAGTACGCCAAAAGGAACACTATACCGACTATGAGTGACACTAAAATTTGCATCTTAAGAAATTATGGATAAGTGGGATTCCAAGAAGGGGCTGATGCTCTAGTACCTACTTTCCAAAGCTATGCTTCACTCTAGGAGTTAGCTTAGCTTGCATCTGAATTTTTTTTCAATTATGATCAAGCAAATGGAGAAAAGATAATAACTTACTCTGCAGAGCATGTTGTTCCTTTCCAAATCTTGATGGTGAGCTTTGATGTATAGGGGTGGCAGGAAGAAAGAGCTGGGTGTTTTTCAGACGTTTCAAGTGTGGTCGGTGAGGGACATGGTCCTTGAGCACCGATCACACTTTTTGAAGCCACTGGCAGGTTCTGCCAGTGGAAAAAGAAGCACGAAACTGCACTGGGGAAAAAAATTAAGAAATGAACCCAAGGCACGATGCCAAGATAATCGAGCTCGAGACCGGGAAGAGTACCAGTCCATGCCAGAGGAAGAGAGAGAACTCTAAAAATCTAGCACTTTTTACTGGGAAAAACAGACAGACGTCTAGTGGGCTCCTGTGGAAAAAAGGAGACTGAGGCATGCTGGCACCCTTGGGCAGGAAGAGGACCATGCATGTGTGGTGGCATGTCCCAAAGGTTTTCTTTAAAAGCTAGGAAGATGCTTCCACAAGAGCTCCATTGACACCAATGTCACCCATATGTGAAGACTGACTTCCTGTTTGTTCCCAGAGAAAGGCTTTCCAGGCTGGTAGCGACAGGTATCCTGAGACCCCCTGGAGTCTGACCAGCACGCCCACAAGGAGCAGGTGGAAGCTGATGGAAAAGGGTTCCTGCCCTCTTCACAGGCCCCTTGGACCTGTCCTCTGGAAGATGGTAAGATTTCATCTCACCCAGGTCCTTCACCAGCTTCTCCAAATCAGACCCAACAGAAGCATCCCTCTAAGGCCAGATGGGCAACCAGGCCTTGAAAGATGAGTCCACTGCCCCATGTCTGAGCCAAGCCAACATCATGTCACCATCGACAGGGCACATTCCCTGGCTGTTAGACATACCAGGCCATACATGGGCATCAGCAAGGAAGACCGTAGCCAACTCCAAAAGAGGGATAAAATCATTCAGTAGAATAGACTGAAGCCATAGGAGCAGGGCTCAAGACATCAGGCCAGCATATACTGCCAACTGAAGAATAGCAGTCGCCACAGCAAACTGAATCTTCAACATGAATCCACCTTTCGGTCCAGTTTCCTTTATGGTCAATCCACCTTCCACAGGAATGGCGGTCCATTTGGTAAATGCCATGACCTGAGTTTCCACCTTAGAAATATCAAACCACAAAACACACTCCTTCTTCAGGAGAGTATGCATCCTCTTATAGACCCTTAGTTCCTGAAGTGGGGAGTTGGGGGAACCCCACTCCAACTGGAACAGGCCCTTGAGCACCTCTGGGAACGGGAAGACAATAGTGGATTTCTGTACATCCTCAGTTCCTGCTCCATGCCATGAGCAACTTCCAAACTCAAGGTGGATGAGACCCTGGGAATCAATACTTCCAGTTTCTCCTTCTGGAACAAGCAGATAACATCAGCCACCTCACCATACTCTGAAGGCGAGAGTACTTCTTCATCCACATCAGAAATCTGAATCTGTGCCACAGGCCAGATCTCAGATAGATTCCAGCTGATCCCCATCTTCAGGGGCCACTCTTTGCCAGGGACACTTAGCCACAGGCAACTGAACAGTGCTTCCACTCTCAGCCTGCCCCTCCTGAGACTGTGCTCGTGGGAACCCAGAGGACACAGGGTCTGAATTTCCACGCCAGAATGATCAGGTCTGTTGTAAAAGGAAAAGAATATCACAGAGAACAATCCAGACTCCGGAAGCTCTCCTCGTGGAAATGACCCCCCCACACACACCAGGAGACCCAGTCTCCATTGATCCCCTAGAGGATGGGGAGCAGTGCACAGAATTGTGCCAGAACCTCTAGCTGGCTGGTTATCCTTACCCATAGAGCCATCAACCACTTTCTGCTCTTAGGTAGGCGAGGTTAGACTAACTGCACACCCTGGCATACAGAGGGCGAGCAATTCCTCCAAGGACAACTTAGGAGCTGCCATGCTAGAAGAGCAGACTCCAGAAGCCAGACATAAGGCACCTTCCTTGCCACAGGCCAAATAACGATTCCTGGAAGAAGACATAAGTATTACAACAGCGCGCGTTAAAGCTACAGCAGCCCAAAGGCATGCATTAACTGCACTTCAACTGTGGTGCACATTAACTGAACTTTTACTGCAATGTGCATTACAGGCACTAGGGTAGCAATGCACAATAGAAGCTCTTGGACAGAATGTGCATACAGACCGCACAATCGCTAAGTGTACAATAGGAGGAAATGCTACTAGTACGTGTAGAAAATGGTGGGAAACTCCACACCACACCAATGGTTGTCAGCAGTCAACCCCAAATTGTGTCCCACACAGATAGAATTGGTAACCCTCAACAAGGACAATGACTAGGTCAAACCTTGGTACTCACCCCGTGAGAGCCCCAGGCAAAGTGTCCATGAAGGCTCAGCTCTACTCCCTGATACTGTTTCACTGGCTTTTTGCAGCACTACACTTATGGTGGCTTGCAAGCAGATCCCTCTGAGAGCCTTCTGTGATCTTTGGGAGAGAGCAGAGGGGAACAGAGGAGAAGAGAGGGGGCACAGAGGTTGTGTGAGGCTGCTGACCTCTTCCAGATCCTTCCAATTTCTAGCTGTTCAACAAGTTCTTATCATGATAAGCATGTGGACCTAGGAATAACACTAGACCAACAGCTTAACTTCTCCTCTTATATCACCAGAATCTCAAGAGCGATATACCACAAGATAATAATACGCCGCAAACTTCAACCTCTACTAGCAACTTCCAACTTCTGCTCTGTTCTTCAGGCACTCATCTTCCCCCTACTGGACTTCTGCAATAGTATATACCAAGGCCTCCCTAAACATTCACCAACTACAAATGGTGCAAAATACTGCAGCACAGATCCTAGCAAAAGCAAAAACGAGTGACCACATTACCCAATATTAAAGGATCTACACTTGCTACCCGTACCCAGCAGAATCAAGTACAAATCAACTAGGAACATATTATAAACTTTACATGACCAATCTGCAACATACTTAAAGTCTCTCATTCACACACTAGCAACCAACAAAAAAAGGCAAAAATGCAACGAGAATCTACTTGACCTACCAGCGCAAATAACAAAGATGCAATGAAATACACACATCAGAGCTTTCGCCACCTATGCACCAGATCTTTTGAATGCACTCCCCAGCAACCTCAGGGAAACACATGAAAAAATAAAATTTCACAAGGATTTCAAGACATTACTTTTCAAAGAACATTTCAACAACTAAATGAGATGCCCTCGGGCAACAACAAAACCATGGACACATACGCCATAACCACCACTCTTCCGCAACCACCGCTCACTTATTCTCACCCTCCCCACCCCCCCAGGCTCAACCTGTACATAAGTCCTAACTTGTAAATATGTTGTAAACTAGAAACTACAATTACCTTTTGTAATCACCATGTTCAATGCTGTTAAGGATTTAGAAGTTTTTTGTAAACCTGTTAAGTTTTTGTTCCTTGTAAACCATCTTGATTCCCAAATAAGGTGGTATAAAACCACAGATAAAGCATAGTTACTCACCTGTAACAGGTGATCTCCGGGAACAGCAGGAATTTAGTCTTCACGTATGGGTATCGTCAGTACCGACGGAGCCTGCGTGGGAAGGCTCCCCAGCGTCCAATAGGAAAGCTTTTGGGAGCATCCCACAGTGCCTGCGTGCTGCCTTCCCGCCTTTCCCAACTGTCCCTCTCCAATTGAGTTTATAGCTGAGACAAAAGAGAGAGGGAAAGAGAGAAAGAGAGAGAGATAGAGAGATACAACTCCTAGGGGAGGTGGGTGGGTTGTGAAGACTAAATTCCTGCTGTTCCCAGAGATCACCTGTTACAGGTGAGTAACTATGCTATCTTGAGGAACAAGTAGGAATGTAGTCTTCATATATGGGGACTCCCTAGCTGCAGATGCCAGGGAGATGGCCCCAGAAAGTTGTGTGCCCTTGTGAAAGGGCTCCACTTCCCCCCATGGATCTCTGGCATCCTACCAGGAATGATGGGTAGGAGTTGATTACGAGTGGAACAGGTGTTGAAGAACAGCTTGACCAAACAAGGCATCCCGGTGGGAGACCTTGTCCAAGCAGTAATGGGCTGTGAAGGTATGAACTGAAGCCCAAGTAGCTGCTCGACAGATGTCGTCGATAGACACAAAGCAAAGATGAGCCATTGAGGCTGCCATGGCTCTCACATTCTGAGCTGTGACATGGCCTTCAAGAGGAAGGTTCTTGCTCTCATAGGCAAAAGATATACACTGTGCAATCCAGCTGGACAGTGTCCTTTTGGAGACTGGAAGTCCCAAATGACTAGGATCAAAAGCAACAAAGAGTTGAGAGGACTTTCTATGTTGCTGTGTCCTTTGCAAGTAAAAGGCCAAAGCTCTTTTACAGTCCAAAGTATGAAGATTCCTCTCTGCATTTGAGGCGTGAGGCCTTGGAAAGAATACAGGAAGTAAACCACTTGGTTTAAATGAAAAGGCAACACCACCTTTGGCATAAAGTGTGGATGAGTCCTAAGGACTACCTTATCATGATGGAATCTTGTATAAGGAGGATCAGCCACCAATGCTTGCAATTCACTGATGCGACGTGCTGATGTGATTGCAATAAGAAAGATAACCTTCTAGGAAAGGAATTTCAAAGAGGTAGTGGCTAATGGTTCAAAGGGCGGTTTCAAGAGCTGCCCAAGTACCAGATTTAAGTCCCATGCCACCGGTGGTGGCTTAATGGGAGGCTTAGTTAAAAGAAGGTCTCTCATAAATCTCGCTATGAGAGGATGAGAGGAAATAGAGTGTCCATTTAGAGGCTTGAAAGAAGCTTCAATAGCACTCAAATGGACTCTCACTGAATTGGTCTTAAGCCCTGCATTTGATAAATGAAGGAGATACTTCAGTAATGATTCCAGAGGTATCGCAAGAGGGTTAAGACCCTTCTACGTGCTCCATATGGTAAACCTTTTCCAATTAAATGCATAAGAGCATCTTGTGGAAGGCTTCCTGGAAGCATGAAGGATATCCTTTACCTGCTGGGAAAGGTTAAGACTGTGAAGTTCTAGGCTTTCAGCAACTGGGCCCTGAGATGCAGAGACTGGGGATTGGGATGCCACAGCATCCCGTCCTCTTGAGAAAGAAGATCTGGAGCAGATCCTAACTCCAGAGGCGGAGCTTGAGAGAGATGTAGGAGCAGAGGGTACCACGGTTGCCGTGGCCAACGTGGAGCGATGAGGATCATATGACCTCTGTCTCTCTGAAGCTTGAACAGGGTTTTGGGAATTAGGGGAATGGGTGGAAAGGTATACAGGAAGTCCTGACCCCAATGAAGGAGGAAAGCATCCCTGGCCTGACAACCACGAGCCGGAATACTGGAACAGAACCGGGCAAGTATGGCATTCAGCGGACTTGCAAAGAGGTCTATGTCCGGGGTTCCCCAAATTTGAAAACTTTTGGCCACCTGATCTGCATGGAGAGACCATTCGTGTGGAAGCAGAACTCGTCTGAGTCTGTCTACCCAAGAGTTTTGAATGCCTGAAAGATACACCGCAAGGAGATGAATCTGATGCTCTCTGGCGAGGGCCCATCATCGCAAAGCTTCGTTGCACAGCGACAGAGAGCCTGTTCCGCCCTGCTTGTTCACAGAGAACATGGCTACCTGATTGTCCGTTTGAACTATGACTATCTTGTAGCTGAGATGGGTGTGAAATACTCAAAGAGCAAGGAAGATTGCTCTGAGCTCCAGGAGGTTGATATGGAGATAGGCCTCCTGTGGAGTCCAGGTACCCTGGGTAGAGAGGCCATACAGGTGGGCTCCCCAACCCACCTATGAAGCATCTGTTGTTAGAGTGGCTTGGGGTGGGGGTTGCTGAAAAGGAGACCCCCACCAGAAGGTTTTTGGGTGACTGCCAGCATTGGAGGAACAAAATAAGGCAATCTGAATCTGCTATTTTGTCTGACAGGCAACCTGAGGCCTGGGTCCAATGAGTGGATAAGGTCCACTGGGCTGCCCTCATATGGAGACGAGCATAAGGAACCACCTGCACGGTGGATGCCATGTGGCCTAGCAACTGTAGCATTTCCCGAGCAGTGAGGTGAGGTTTTAGCACTGTTTGGGAAGCTAACTGCACAATGCGAAGGCAGCTGGGCTGTGGGTGGAAAGCCCTTGTCTCTCTGGTATCGAGAAGAGCTCCTATAAACTCTAGGGATTGAGTGGGAGCAAGGTTGGAGATTGGGAAGTTTATGACAAGTCCCAAATACTGAAGGATGCGCATTGTGTGAGAGAGAGCAACCCTGACCTCTGGCTCTGAAGGGGCTCCAATGAGCCAGTCTTCTAAGTAAGGAAAGACGAATATTCCCAGGATGCAGAGAAATGCTGGAACCAGGCTTCTGGCATTAACCTTTAAAAAGGAGATAGAGCAGCTTTTAAACTAGATAATAGGGGAAAGCCGACAGTCGCCCAAGAGTGCATGGTTCGGAAGAATATATCCTTGAAGGATACTACCAAAAACAGAGAGGTTCCAAAAAAGAGTTAAGTAGCCCAAATGCCCTCGAGTATGGAGCAGACAGAGCTTAAAGATCCCAAATTACCCATGTCTACCAATAGCCACATTAATATGAATAAAATACAGTCTCTAAAATGCTTGTATTCAAATGCTAGAAGTTTAAAAAATAAGATGGGAGAATTAGACTATATAGCACTAAATGAGAGGTTAGATATGATTGGAATATCAGAGACATGGTGGAAGGAGGACAACCAGTGGGACATTGTGATACCTGGCTACAAACTATATCGTAATGACAGAGCTGATCAAATTGATGGAGGGGTTGTGCTGTATGTTAGAGAGGGCATTGAGTCAGAAAGGATTAAAGTTTCGCAGGAAACAAAATTTGCTGTAGAATCTCTATGGATTGAAATTCCATGTAAAAAGGGGAAGGCGATGGCAGTGGGGGTGTACTATCGACCGCCTGGCCAAAATGAACAAATGGATGATGAAATGCTCAAAGAAATCAAGGAAGCTAACAAAAGTTACAGCGCAGTTATAATAATAGTTGATTTCAATTACCCCGGTATCGACTGGGTCAGTGTCATGGCAGGACATGCTAGGGAGATAAAGTTCCTAGATGAAATAAATGACTGCTTCTTGCAGCAGCTGGTTCATGAACCAACCAGAGGGGAAGCCATATTAGACCTAGTCCTTAGTGGAACACCGGATCTGGTGCAAGAGATAAGGGTGTTGGGGCCACTTGGCAATAGTGATCATAGCATGATCGCGTTTGATTTAATAAGTGGAGGAGGGATAGTAAGGAAATCCACAGTACTACCTTTTAACTTTCAAAAGGGAGACAATGATAAAATGAGGAAAATAGTTAAGAAAAACTAAAAGGAGCAGTTGCAAAGGTTAAAGACTTACATCAAGCTTGGCTGTTGTTGAAAACTACTATCTTGGAAG
Source organism: Ichthyophis bannanicus (assembly GCA_033557465.1). Classification (NCBI taxonomy): domain Eukaryota; kingdom Metazoa; phylum Chordata; class Amphibia; order Gymnophiona; family Ichthyophiidae; genus Ichthyophis; species Ichthyophis bannanicus. The sequence goes on from CM066031.1 coordinate 1,300,197,807, forward strand.
CCCAGACCAGCTGTATTCCACGCTTTAAGAAAAGTGGAAGGAATTCCAAAAAACTGCCAGCATGGTTTAAAGGTGAGGTCACAGAGGCTGTTGTTGCCAAAAAAGCATCTTTCAGGAAATGGAAAAAAGAGCCAAACGACGAAACCTAGAAACAGCACAAGCACTGGCAAGTCAAATGCAAGGCATTGATAAGGCAGGCAAAGGGAGAATTTGAGAAGAAGCTTGCTGCAGAAGCAAAAACGTGAAATAAAGACTTTTTCAAGTACATTCATAACAAAATACCTGTGAGAGAGTCAGTTGGTCTATTAGATGATAGAGGGGTTAAAGGGGCACTAAGAGGCGACAAGGCGATAGCGGAGAGACTGAATGAATTCTTTGCTTCGGTCTTTACTGAGGAAGATGTAGGGATGTTACCTATGACTGAAGTGGTATTTAAAGGTGCGGAAGAATTTAAGGAAATATCGATACATTGGGAAGATGTATTACAACTATTAGATAAACTGAAGAGTAGCAAATCACCTGGGCTGGAAGGTGTACATCCAAGGGTGTTGAAAGAACTGAAATATGAGATTGCAGACCTGCTATTAGTAATCTGTGAATTTTCATTAAAATCATCTGTAATACCTGAAGATTGGAGGATTGCCAATGTAACGCCAATTTTTAAAAAGGGTTCCAGGCGTGATCCAGGAAACTACAGACCGGTGAGCCTGATATCAGTACTTGGAAAAATGGTAGAAACCATCATAAAGAACAGAATTACTCAGCATGTAGATAGTCATGGCCTAATGGGAGACAGCCAACATGGCTTTAGACAAGGAAGATCTTGCCTTACTAATCTGTTATGTATTTTGAAAATGTGAATAAATGGGTGGACAAAGGTGAGTCAGTTGATATAGTGTATTTGGACTTTCAGAAAGCCTTTGACAAGGTCCCTCATCAGAGACTTTTGGCAAAACTAAAGAGTCATGGGAGGCAGTGTACTATTGTGGATCAGGAACTGGTTGAAAGATAGAAAGCAGAGGGTAGGGCTAAATGGCCAATTTTCCCAATGGAGAAAGGTGAATAGTGCTGTATGCCAGGGATCTGTGCTGGGTCCGCTGCTTTTTGACTTATTCATAAATGACCTGGAAAAGGGAATAACGAGTGAGGTTATCAAATTTGCAGATGACACAAAACTATTTAAAGTTGTTAAAACCCAAGAGGATTGTGGAAAATTGCAAGAGGATCTTGATAAATTGGAAGACTGGGCATCAAAATGGCAGATGAAATTTAATGTGGACAAGTGCAAAGTTATGCACCTAGGGAAGAACCACCCAAACTATGGCTACAAGATGCAAGGTTCCACATTAGGAATCACCACCCAGGAAAAAGATTTAGGTGTCATTGTGCATAACATGTTAAAACCCTCGGCCCAGTGTGCAGCGGCGGCCAAGAGAGAAAATAGAATGCTAGGTATCATAAGCAAAGGAATGGAAAATAAAAGAAAAGATATTATAATGCCTCTATATCATTCCATGGTGAGACCGCACCTTGAATATTGTGTGCAATTCTGGTCACCGTATCTTAAAAAGGATATAGCGTTATTAGAAAAGATTCAGAGAAGAGCCACCAAAATGGTAAAGGGAATGGAAGGATACTCCTATGAAGAAAGGCTAAAAAGGTTAGGGCTCTTTAACCTGGAAAAGAGACGGCTGAGGGGAGATAAGATAGAAGTCTATAAATTAATGAACGGAGTGGAACGGGTAAACGTAGATCAATTGTTTACGTTATCAGAATATAGAAAGACTAGGGGACATGCACTGAAGCTACAGGGTAAACTATTTAAGACTAATAAAAGAAAATATTTTTTTACTCAACGTGTAATCAAACTCTGGAATTTGTTACCGGAGGATGTAGTAAAGGCTGTTAGTGTAGCTGGGTTTAAAAAAGGTTTGGACAAGTTCCTGGAGGAAAGGTCCATAAACCATTATTAAGAAGGGACCCAGGATATCAATGCGTGACCCAGTACAAGCATTGTGGAACCTGTGTCTTTTGGGGAAACTGCTAGGTACGTATGACCTAGACTGGCCACTGTTGGAAACAGGATACTGGGCTTGATGGATCTTGGTCTGACCCAGTATGGCATATCTTATGTTCTTATGTTCTGCTACCACAGCCATGCATTTTGTGAATACCCTTGGTGCAGAGGCCAGGCCAAAAGGAAGAACCCTGTATTGGTAGTGCTTCCCTTGAAACAGAAATCGAAGGAACGTTCGGTGAGTTGAATGGATGAGAACATAAGTGTACGCATCCTTGAGATCTAGAGAACAAAGCCAATCCTTACTCTGAAGGTATGGCAGCAGAGTTTCTAGAGAAATCATTTTGAACTTCTCTCTGAACAGGAATTTGTTCAATTTTCTGAGGTCTAGAATGGGTCTGTGTCCTCCTGTTTTCTTTGGAATAAGGAAATAGGGGGAGTAAAACCCTGTACCCCGTTGGGGAATGGGTACCTCTTCTATTGCCTCTTGAGCAAGGAGCATCGTGACTTCTTGACCTAACCGGTCGTTGAGAGAGGTCTGAGAATTGAACTGTCTTACTATTGTAGAAGGGGGCATGCTGAGGAAATGAAGCTTGTACCCCTCTCTTATAACAGAGTCCAATTTTCTACTGTTATCTGACCCCATCTGGGGGCAAAATGACATAACCTTCCTGGGATGGTGGAGGGTTCTGGGCCGTTCAGGGCCAGGAAGGCAAAGTTCTCTAGACAGGAGTCAAAGCCCCTGTGGAGGCTGAGTCTGCTGAGCCGGTTGAGGCTTAGCTGCTTTTGGTTTCCTTTGTTGCCTAGGTTGTTGCTGCTGTCCCTTTTGGGCAGACTGACTGAAACGATGTCCCTGCTGGATATAGGAGGGATAAAACTTTTTCTTCTTGCTGAAGAATGGTTTCTTAGAGGATCTTTTTCTCGCAGGATCAGCTGTAGATTTAGACAATCTATCCAAAGTGATGTTGTCAGCATCTATCTCATTAGCTTTTTCCTGCCAATTCTTGCCAAAGAGAGTTTCACCTGTGCAAGGTATATTCCCCAGTTTGTCCTGTAACCAGATTTCCAAGTCAGATGCCTGGAGCCAGGCAATTCTACGTGCACCTATGGCAATAGCAGAGATTCTGCTTATGCATTCAAAGCAGTCAAAGTTTGCACGATTCACAAACTTGGAAACATCCTGAGCATGTTTAAGAAGAGCAAGATAATCTTGCCTTTTATTATCAGGAAGGAGAGGGCTCATAAGCTCTAAGTCTCCTGTGACCTCCTTAAGGAACATTCCCATATACAAAATATAGGAACTGATCCTAGCAGAAAGCATGGAAGCCTGGAAGGATCGACGTCCAAAGGCGTCAAGGGTCCTACACTCACGTCCCGGAGGAATAGATGCATGTCTTTTTGCACTCTTTATCCGTCTCATGGCTGATTCCACCACCATGGGATGGTGTGGTAATTGAGTCTTATGAAACCCAGGACAAGGAGGAACTCGATACATGGTGTCGAGTCTTCAAGAGTGAGGAGATGTGGTCAGAGTTGTTTCCCACATCCTTAACATAAGATCATGTAAGATCTCATGAATAGGTAAAGTAGCTGCCTCCTTGGGAGCTTTAGGGTACTGCAGGATTTCTAATTCCTTTGCTCTAGGCTCTTTTTCAGGAGCCACTGTGATGGAAAGACCTCGGGCCACATCTCGGATAAAATCCTGAAAGGACATATCCTCTGGTGGAGACATCCTACGCTGAGGAGAAGAGGAATCCTCAGGAAGAAGTACTCTGGTATCGGCAGAGCTTTCAGAGTCTTCAGACTCATCCGAGGATTCGAAGTATCTCCGATCCGGGTGATTGTGCAAGGCACGGTACCGGTACCGATCGAAGTCGGCATCGGAGTGGTCCGGTACCGACTTGTCGATGCCGGATAGAGACGCATGACTCGGTCCCGGTAGAATACCTGCCAATGTCGATGCAGTCGGTGCTGGTACCGTAGTCGGTGACGGTAGAATTGTCTGAAGTGGTTTCAGGGGCATCGAGGCCGTGAGAAGAGCCGCCAGACTGCATTCAATAGCCAAGAATCTTTGGTCTATCGACGCTGCCGATGCTTGGGTATCAGTGCCAGATGAAGCGGCTGGAACCCCAGAGCATGGCACCAGTAGTTCTGCCGAGGTTGAAGCCTCGAGGACATCCTGGAGCCCCGTTAGTGCTTTGGAAGCCGAAGCCTCCCGCCAGGGCAGTTTTGCCGGTGAAAGTCCCTCAAGGGCAACGCCAGAGGCATCTCGATGTTTAGAAGGAGATCTACCCTTTGAGGACTGGCTGGATTTATGTTTAGTTACCTGAGATCCATGGGAAGAAGATGAAGCCCTGGAAGATGTCGATGCCAGTTTAGTAGCTCGGTTTTGCCGGCCCCTTTTCGACATCATCCCACAGGCAACACACTATGAAATAGAGTGGTCAGGACCTAAACATTTGAGGCACCACTCATGGGTGTCGGTGATGGAGATGGTACCGCCACACTTAGAACACTTTAAAACCCGAAGCGGGTTTTTCCATTCTGAGGGAAAAAGTTGGGCCTAGTGCCCAAAATGGTGCATGGCATCTGAGAAGAAAATTACTGGAAAAGATTCCAGAAACATTTTTTTTTTTTTTTTTTAAAGAAAAGAAGAACTGGTGATACCGGTATAGCGTCGAGGGAAGGCAGATGCGACCACAAAAAGAAGAATAAAAAGGGAATTTTTTTTGCGGTGACAGGATGTGTGACCTGTTGGCTCCACGGAAAACGAAGAACTGGAGAGGGACAGTTGGGAAAGGCGGGAAGGCAGCACGCAGGCACTGTGGGATGCTCCCAAAAGCTTTCCTACTGGACGCTGGGGAGCGTTCCCACGCAGGCTCCGTCGGTACAGACGATACCCATATGTGAAGACTACAATCCTTCTTGTTCCTGGAGATATGAATAAATAAATGTGGAGCTGAACCAATTTTCCCTCCTCCTATGGCTACCGAAAAGACCTCAGTCTAGTGGGGCCTCCCATGTCATGCTCAAGAGGGAGAGTCACCCTCTAGGTGGTCATTCATGAGTGTTAAATCAATCTTTTCCTTTCAATCTTCAGAATTTTCTTCAGGGAGGAGAAAATCAATCCACTACCTGCTAGAGGCAAAGAAATACTGAAGAGGCCTCTGGTGACTGAGGCATATAGAGAAATGGGAGTGATGTCATTGAAACCTGGGCTTTTTATTTGTTCTTTGTCTCCACCAATCTGCTTGCAGGGGAATACAGCCCACTAGTCTGGACTGGTCAAGCAAGATAATATGGAAACCATTATTAGAGGACCAGGGAATCCACTGTTTACCCCGGGATAAGCAACGTGGAATCCGTGTACCTTCTTGGGAACCTGACAGGTACATATAACCTGGATTGGCCACTGTTGGAAACAGGATACTGGGCTTGAGGGACTTTGGTCTAACTCAGTATATCCTATCTTATATTCTTATTTTAGAAGCATCTATATATGGAAATGGAAATTTTAGAAAGCCACGAATTCCATGTGTCCAAAGCTCGGGATGCAGCGATTTCAAGGCAGTATGGCTTGAGCAGGCCAAAAAATTCATGTAGTTCTCATTTTACAATGGGAGTGCACAAAATGGGAGTTTAACAAAATTTCCACGCTGGCTTTTCTACCTGGTCTGAGGCAAATGCAAGTGCCAATTTCCTGATCGTTTGGACCTGGGGTCTCCATCAGTGATTCAGGGGCAATTGTGCTAGCCTCTGTGGTGTCTTAACACCACCTCAAAAATTCATCCATAGTAACATAGTAAATGACGGCAGATAAAGACCAGTATGGTCCATCTAGTCTGCCCAGCACGATGGTAGGAGTAGGTGCACCTTCCAATCTGTGCAGGCCGCCCCTCCCCATGTCTTTGTTTAGGGGTGAACCCGCCGCTCCGTGTATTTAGCTGTTTCACTCCACTCCTTCTCCACGTAACTTTGCAAATTCTGATACATAGACATGAAAGGGCCAGCAAATATATATGTATGTTTCAAGATTGGCAACTGCACCTGTGGATGTCGGAACTTACACGTGTAAAGCCTCAGTAAAGCAGTTTTTTTTCTGAAGTGGCAGCAAATATGTGTGTTTCTTTCACGCCCAGCAGAGCCTTTTATAAAGTACTGGGGGAAATGTGAATGAATGCTTGTCCTCGACGCCTCATTTCCCACATAAAGCCCCTATAGAAAATGGAGTTTCACGTGCCTATTCTACCTTACATCTATACTGTATTTCCTATTTCTTTTTCTCTGCTATCATTTACTTTAATTTCTGAGCTCAAGTTGTCCTTGAGAGAAAATGTAAACGCACACAAAAATAAAGCGGGAAAAAAGGAAGAAAAGGAGAGACCACAGATAATTGGAATTGCAGTTCATTGCAAATTCAGTTTAAAGTGTTTTATTTCTTTTTACTTTCCTATTGTGTTATTGCACATGTCATCAGAGATTGGGAAAGGAATTTCCAAAAGAGAACAAAAAGCATGTTAGTCCCCATTACTTATAATGATGTAAAATACAGAAAGAACATCAACCAGCAATAAGCAAATTAAAATCAGACTTGATGTTATGTACAGGGTCAAACTCATGCTGTAAAACCTATAATTAAAAGCTACCTGGTGTCAAGAATAATTGCATTACCTGTTTAATTGCTTACAGAGAGAATACAACAGGGTATTAAAAAAGGCAAACCCAATACGCTATTAAACTTAATGTTTTAATTAATAAAACTAATGTTGTATATAATTTTTTTTAAAAAGAGAATCTTTAAGGGGCATAAAGCATTATGAATTAGCAGTGGGTGATCAACACAGTTTCCATAGGGGGGAAAAGTCCAAAATAGGTTGATGTAACTAGAATGCCATTTGGAAAACCTTATTTCAGTGGCTTTCATTCCGCTATATAGGTACATTTTTCCAGGCTCTGTGAATGTCAGAACTAGAACAACTAGGAAATAATTATGTAAGTAAGCTGATCAAAGAAACCTGCTTTCCTTCTTACAAACACATTTAGATATATCTTCTTCAGGAATGTTCCCATCAACCCTACACTGCACTACTTTATTTTTATTTTATGTATTCCATTTTATTACATGCCTACTCAAAAAAAGAGTAAGGCAGCGTGCAATGTAATGCAATACAATATCCCAGCGATAAATACAGCCATCACCCAGCTCAACCCAGCCCAGCCCAGCCAAGCAACCCACCGCTAGAAGAACTCTGCGTTCTGGGGCACAGAAGCTATTGGAATGGCTGACCCAGAAAGTCAGGAAATTGCAGGTGATGCATCCCCAAGCTTTTTTGTTGGTAGCACTATCGCTCTAGAATTTGTTGCCTGATGGCTTGAGAGCAGTGTCTAGAGGTTTGGGGAAGGGATAAAGGCTGCACTATTTTGAAGGCATCTGGAAGGTGAGGATGATGGGATGCTCTGTTGGAGATTTTTTTTTTTCATGTTTAGTATTTGAGGGGGAATAGTTGGAGGGTCAGTGTGGGTTGTTTTTATGGTATTGTTATTTTAAATTGTCTGTCATATGTTTTTTATGCATATGTATTATAAACTTCTGAGAGAAGGTCAACTTGGTCAGTGGTTTCCGTTCAGTTGGGTTTTCAGGGTATTCACAATGAATATGCATGAGATAGATCTGCATACAATGGATGTAGTACATGCAGATCTATCTCATGCATATTCACTATGGATATCCTGAAAACCTGACTGGCCTAGCGGTCCCAGAGGACTGGGTTAAGAATCACTGACCTAGATAAACAGTATATCAAACCTTTCATAAATAACTTATGATCCCTGACTAACTCATGATCCCTGAATCCTCATCCCACCAGTCTGACAAATCAAAACCACCCTAACCCACAGGAACTAAAAAGAGATTCAAATCAGATGAAAAAAAAACTGCTCAAGCAGTCAAGCCTTTATCTTTCTAGAAAAATGTTTTATTCCTGATGACATTCCAAAGTAACATGATTCCATAAATAAGGACCTACCAAAGCAAAGCAGGCTGGCAGGTACACTGAAACCGAATCTGCAGTGAAGACTGCTGTGAGGACCACAAAGACCTTGGAGGCACATAAGAAACCAGCTTTTCCTGCTGATACCTAGTGAAGAAGACCCTAAGGAGCATGTTTACTAAAGGTGCCCATAGAAATAAAAGGGAAGTGTGTACTTAACCCACATTACCTTCATTAACCACGTTAAAACCTTTAGTAAACATGCCCCTAATTCACAGCAAGAGTTTTGTGTCATTATGTTATTATGTACTGTTCAGATTTAAATTAGAATAGAAGGTAAGAGAAAAACATTTGTTTTGAAATAATCAAGTGGAAAAAGTGTGTGAATTGAGCTAATATGGAAGCTGGAGAAATCAGAAATATCTAAAAGCCCTTTACAGTTCCCCTTTAGTTATTTTCCCCTACAAGATCAAGCTATGTCATTGTGATTAAGCCGACCATCAAAGATAGATGATCCAACATTTATTTGTTCCTATTCTCCTTTCTGTCTGGTTTCACCACCTAGAATAACTATCAGACATTTAGGGACATTTCTTGAAGAAGCTGCCATCTTCCCAGTCTCTTTGCATCTTCACTGTAAGCAGTTACATTAGTCCAATTTGGTGGTAATATATCATTAGGTAAGTGTTACCATATCATTTATTTAGGATTACTTAGCTCAAGCCTTTCCAGTAGTTTAAGGCAAGTTACATTCAGGTATAGCGGGCATTTCTCTGTCCCCAAAGGACTTGCAATCTCAGTGGTGGGTTAATTGACTTGCCCAAGGCCACAAGGGGTACCAGTAGGATTTAAACCCTGGTCTTTCTGGTGTTAGGTTGTTGCCCTAACCACTAGGCTACTCCTCCCTCATCATAAAGCACAAAGCTCTGAGCACATCTAAGCAGATTAACACTGCAAAAAGAGTGCATACAATGGCCAAAATTCAGACCTCCAAGGCCAACCCATCATAACACACCCAAACTCCAAACAGAAGAGCAGTACATGAACCAGACTCCCCTAATCAATGGAAAAATCCCTAATTCCCTATATTAGCTCAGACCTTGCAGGCTTCATTTGCAAATCATTTGCCTCTAGCCTATGTCCAAACACTTAGGAGCATGTTTACTAAGCTGGGCTAATGGTTATTATGGGAACCTAGTTACAAATAGCACGTGCTGTTAGCCCAGCTTAATAAACATATCCCTTAGTGCACTGAGTACTACAGGCTCCAATCAACTTGGCAAAGTCCACCATGCAAATCGGAGGTTGCATAAAGCATGGTAAAAATAGTCAAACATGATTTAAACCTGCTGCTCAGACTTTGTTATATTTTAATCTATTCCTTCTATGTGTTGGACATTGTCTTCATGTGCAGCTAATATACAGAACAATCAAAGAAGAATTACCACTGGGCCATTAAGCCTGCCCAATGAAGTTTTATTTTAAGCTTAAATGAAATTCAATATTCAGCAGCAGGGAAAAAAAAGCCCAAATGACACTTTCCAGCTAGAAAGCAGACTAGCACCCTTGCAACCATGAGTTAGCTACCACTGCTTCCCAGGAATTCACATTGTGTTTATGTTATCTGAAACACAAATATAGAAACTGTTATATCTGCATAGGCAGTAGGGCTGTATTGTAGCTCATGATTTCCATGGTAACCATGATTTTTGGGATTCCCAGGATTTCTAAAACCATTTCTACATTCATTTTGATTTTCCAACATCTGTCTGTTGCCCTAAAATCCATGCCTTACTTTCTGTCAACTTGCCAAACATATAGAACTGTTACCATTATTTCAGGTAAGCTGCTATTCCAAAATTTTTACAAGTGCTGTTGGACATATGCAGCTTCACTATCACAGCTGGAGCCAGGATGCTTCTGAATTCTCAGCCTGACCGGGCCATGATTTAGTCCTAAAATATGCCAAGACAAATTTGAAACCCAAAATTCTTGGCAATATTAAAAAAAAAAAATTCCTTACGCTCTAATCAGCACAGCAATTTGATCATTTGTATTACCTTGCCATCTTTGACTGAAGAAATATTTGAAATGATCTCTGGTATTACATGTTACATACATGCTAATGTCTGTTTTGATTTCCATAGAGTTTAACAAGCAATGAAGCTACTAAAGCTGTTTTTCTAATTGTGTCAATTGTAATGACTTGATTTCATATATAAATATATACACGGAAAGCTATTAGACACTAATTTTCACAATGGGCTGATCCTTCCTCAGTTTTTGTAACATGCTCTGTATCTTTCTTTCAAGTAACTGAATGTTGCCTACAAAATTTAAATGGCATAAGAACTGGAATTACTAAATTCCAAACACATTTAGGCTTTCTGCTTTTTTTTCTTTTTGCTTTTGTTTAATGATGCTCCTTGTTAGTAAGATGATGCAAGTGTTACCACATAAGGCAGACAATGTGAGCCAACAGTTGTACCACGTAACACAGCATCTGTTGTGATAGATTTCTACCACCAAAGGTATAATAAAAGTATCTGGATATGACTTCTAGCAAGAAAATTTATCATCTCTGGAGTTGTGGAGGAGGTGTAGCGCTACAGTATAAGGGGATGCGTGACTGCACATTTCACTGCACGGTAAGTCATGGAGGAGGCTAGATCTAAGTCTAATTCTAGCAAGGGGCTAGGGCGTCTTTATCAACACCAAAGGTCAAGTCGTTTATTTATGTAAACAGCCTAAGACAAGTTGGCATCCCTTCAGGTAAACACTTGGGTGTAGTTTATTCTTTTTAACGAGGTGGGGGGCTGGGAGGAGAAGAACTAACTGAAAAATTACTTGAGCCCTGACGAGACAAAAACGACTTAGCAACTTGCAGTAGGGAGCGCTCCCTGGCTGCAGCTCTGAACACTCTATGCATTAAGCTGGTAAGTTGCTTTTATCTTGACAGGACCAATTTTTTTTCCACCCAAGTACTATGCTGACAATATAATTGTAGAGATCTATTTATGGAATGCTGGTGCGAGGCAGGGTGAGTTGATGTTGTAACTTACTGTTTTCAGTGAAGTCTACTGGGAGAAAAAAAAATAGTGTTTGAAAATGAGTTAATTGTGATGGCATAACTTTGATAGATATCGGTGACGTGTGTTACATAGATGGGTAATATTTTCCATTATGCATATCTTTTTAGATATTACAAACACATTTATGCCATTGTCTGTTACAGTGGAATGTCGCAGAAATGCTTTTGCTTCAAGCCACACAGCTTTTTAAAAAAAAAAAAATATTCCAGTTATTTTAATTCTGGATTTTCTCATGGAAGGAGTAATTTTTAACCCCATTACCCAAGGAAATGGGTTTCTATGAAATTGCTTGCCCAATACATGGGTAAAAGGAAGCATGTAAGGTCTGTGTATCTGTACTTTGACCTGCAGCAAGTAGATATTCCTTCAGGCATGGTTGGGGAAGGGCTTGCCGACATGCATGCTTTCGACATTCAAAAGTATTTTTTCCTGGAAATCTGTGCACACAAAACAGCATGCATCCGGGGTGATTTTCCAAGTGAACAGCACATGTGTATGTTTGCTTTGAAAACTCTGCCAGAATCTGCATAACGATGTGTGTATTTTTCACTGATGTAGGCAGTGATAAAATTATCCCCAGCCCTAATGATCACCCTTTTGCAGTGAGAACACAAGGAAAGCTTTTCCTTTCATTTTGCTTTTATTGCTTTTATACAAACACCTCGAGTTGAAAAAGAAATGGTGGACTTGATCATCAGATACTTAAGTATTTAGTGGCTGTTTCCACATGGTTAATGGAGAAAAAATAGAGGGTGACAAATCCACTTTGGATAATGCATTTTGAGAAAACTGCAAGTTATTTGGTGAGTGAAATTTTTCAAACAATGCCACAACCAGCAGCTGTTATAAGTATATTTCCCACATCAAGGATTTCTTCCTGTACCTTAATTTGTCTTATTCGGAACAGAACTGAATTCAGTATTACAAAGTCACCTTGATCTGGGACTTAAAACATTTCTAGCAAAAAGTTAACTGCCGAGTTTGGAAAATGAAAATAATCATACAGAACCTTCTCTGTCTCAGGAAAAACGACCAATCTCTCTTTAGACTGATTTTCACAAGAGTCTGAACTCAGACAAACAAAATGGGGGTAATTTTAGAAGCCCTAGTCATACTTTGGATGTCTGAAAACAGGTGTAGAGACATCCAAAGCATAGAGATGTCCCCAGAGCCTTTTCACAAGCTGGTTCTGTGGACATCCCCCAGTGCAAGGGCATCCACGGCAGAACAGGTGCGTGGTGTAGGCATGTTTGGGGTAATCTCATGAACTTAGTTGTCCCCGCATGATTTCAGTAATAGCCTGGAGGTCCTGAGCTGTATCCCGATTCAGGCACAAACAGGCATCGGAAAAGTGCCCGTTTTGTAAGCCAAAATGCGGAGGGTGTGAAGGAGGTACAGTCACCCCCCTATTATATCCATGTTGACAATGTGGGCTCATGTTTATGTTTTGCCATGCCATGATTTCATAGTGGGGAGGTCTATGTGGACGCTGGTGCAGGCATCCACATTGGGGGCATCTATGTTTATAAAATCATGCAAAACATAGACGTCCCTGGTGTTTTTCTGCATGTTCTGCCCTGGATGTTCCAGATTGCATCTGGACACACTTTCTAAAACGCCGCTAAATAAATTCTCACCTTCATTAGAATAGGCATGAGTCAGTATCCTTCTTTGCATATGAGCATAACTCTCCTTTTATCAGAAACACTAGCAATGCAGTGAAGGAACCTCACCCTGGGATGTTACCCCCAATGTAAGGGCTAAAAGCTGATGCTGCTTTCCCACAATTTTGTTACCATTCTGTCTAATTTAAGTATGCTACAAAATCCCTTGGGCAGCGTAACTCCGTAGAAAACGATGAGGAAAGCATAGAATTCTCAAGTCACTGCCATAAAAACCCTGCGAACACCAGTCAGCACCACAAAGAAGTCTGATATTATCCACAAATTTAAACAGACATGGAAACATAATCAGAAGAAAGTAAAGCAACTGACAAAAGTACATTATTATTTGATAATTGCACCCATAGACATGAAAACTATTTTCAAGGAAAATCAAAAAGCGCCACCCATTAATAGGTGCTCAGGTGGTATATTCATGAAACAGTTGGAGGAGAGGTGGACAAGGTCTCTGATATAGTCATTGACAAAGCATCTCAAGTTCATCTTCATTTGGGGAAGTGAATTTTGATTTTATGTGCAAACAAAAAAACTGAATTAAAAAAAAACCTAATAACGAATAAGGGATTTTAGAGATATAAGGAATTAGTGATATTGAATGGTAAACAGTCCAAGCTGGTCACAGACCTCATCTCTTTGAGAGTCCTCTCTTTATAATATAAACATGTACAGAAGTGAAACAACTGATGATTTATTAGAGATGTACTAGAACATTTACATCAATGATTTCATGAGGAAAGTGGATTGAAACTATTTGGGCATCTCTCAAAGAATAATTAGTAAGGGCACTACACAGAGAAGATGACTAACATATTGCACACATGGAAACATCCTCAATATAGGTTTGATTTATAAACAAATTGTCACCTTTATTTCATTAATGACATATCATCTAAAATAGGTGGTACCCACATATACCCCAGATCTTTATCTGCTACTGAAGGAATGCATCACGAAACAGAGCTTGTGACAACCATGACAGAACTTCCAAGGATATAGCATAGCTTGCTGAAAATTCAGCATCTCACAGTTTGCAGCTTTCAAGAGCCAGGACCTCAGTCGGTCCTTAGGCTTTAAGGACTGCAAAGACACAGACACTCCATGGGTTACAGGCAGATGGTAGATCTAGAATAAAAATATGTGAGGACCTCACTAAAATAGAGGCTCCAGACCTTGTGCATTATTTAAAACTGACAAAGACATATCCCCTTTCAGAGGTTTAAGGACTCAAATCCTGGTTTGGATGTTTGTTGCCAGCTTTGAGAATTACAAAGCTGGCCATACAGATGGCAAACAACAAACCCCAAAGTAGATTACAATGAGCAAACCTTTGAAACTGCCAGGAAGTACTGGATTGACTTTTAGTCATCAACAGGGGGTTTAGCTCTTGTATCAGACTGCAGCCTTCTGTGATTGGGTGAAATCACCTGATTTTTTTTTTGTAACTGAGGAGTTGGTTGCTGGCCAGCTTCTGGCTAAGAAGCATCAAGGGGCTGTTCCTAGTTTTGGGAGGAAAAAAACCTGGAAGATGGGACTTTTAACTCTCTTTCAGAGATCCACACCTTGGACTCGGACTTTAAAAACAGCAAGAATTGATTCTGCCCCAGCTCTGGGTCAGAGTTCAGAAGAAAAAGATTCTGAACTTCCTGACAATCCTGCAACTTCAATGTTCCCTTGTGAAAAGGTTGAACCTTACAGCTACCCGAGACCAAATTGAACTGCCATCCAAACAGTGAGGTCTAAACCATAAATAAACTAAAGAAAGCCATATTTTTTCTAGCAAGAAAAGGCACCAAGGATTTGGATGGGACTGGGCTTGTATCCAGATCCAAATGGAATTTATAGTACTTGTGCAGCATTCTCAAAAATCATTGGGTTTCAAATACCAAATTGACTACTTTAGTTGGGTTAAAAAAAAAACCCCTGCCTTGGATTCTGTTATAAACCAGCAGTGTCAACTTTAAATTTACATATTCTACCAGATTACCTTAATTGATGATTCATATTGGAAGATACTGTTATTTAGTGATTCTGTTCTCTCTTTGGTTTGCTTTGGTAAATATCTGTATTGTTTTTTATTTGTGTGCTGTTTCTTATTTATGAGAGTTAAAGAAAAGGTTTGGTTCAAGTATTTTTTGCCTATTTTTATTCTGAACACAGTATATTACATCACAGGGCTCAGTACCCACTATTCCATTTAGAGTTAACCAATCTCACTATGTCTGAAACAAGTCCTCTGAACCTTGCATATTTTCTATGGACTGGAGTGCATATCTATTTATATACTGCGCTCTTTAGAATCAGTGTGGTTTACATGTATACTAACAGGTACTTTTTATTCCCTTGTCCCCGAAGGGCTCACAATCTAAGGGTACCTGAGGCAATGGAGGGTTAAGTGGCTTGCCCAAGGCCACAAGGAGTGGCCATGGGACTAGAGACCCCAGTCCCTCTGGCCTGAGGTTGCTTGTCCCCATGCAGGAATTGAACCCTTGGCCTTTTGGCCTGAGGTAACCTATCCCAACCACTGAGGCACTCCTCCCTCTAAGCACCAAAAATCTCCAGCCTCCTGAAGATGTCTCAGGGCTTATCTCCTGAAGGTTTTAATCAACTGCAGGGTAGAAAACACAGCCACGGGTTACAAATATAAGATGCAAGGATGGCCCATCCGGAAAAGCGGGATTTACCAACCCAGTAAGACTAAAGGCCAAAGAGTGAGATTTTTCAGGACGTGTGTCTGGAGTATAGATCTGGAAAGCCATGCCCCATTCTCTTCCACTACCTGCAACTCACTCTCTCCTGTCTCTCCTCTGTACCTCCAGTGCCTCATTCTCTTACTGCTACCTCTCCTCAGAGGACCTCACTCTCTCCTTTCCCCACTACTGAACATCACTCTCTCACCTCCTCCCTCTTCCCAGTTCCGCGTTTTGTCTCTCTCTTCCATACTTACTACTGGTCCTTTGCTTTGACTCTGCTCAACCTTACACAGGTGAAAAACAATCAGGATCCTCTCTGCTATGGGACTGATACCGAATCAGCACTTTTTCTTGCTCTTCTGTCTCATCAACCCCCTCTACTGGTTTAGTCTTGTACCTCCACTCAAAGGGAGGAAAGCAAAGTTGGCAAGCAAACCCAGCACTTTCATCATGGCTTTTCCAGCACTGCAGCTAGTGACACTTCCTCCCAAGCCACCCAATTTTTTAAATCGTTGATTTAATGTCCTTCCTGCACATTCAGTCTGCTGTTTAAGAAGCATGCATCCTGAGAGAGATTGACACTACGTGCTGTGCAGGAGGAGCCAGATTGACAAAACACTATAAGGGCTGTGGCGGTTGACAGCATACAGTAACTCCAATGATGAGTCTGCTTGGGGAGTTTTAAGGAAGCATCATTGTTTTCACCATCCACACGCCATGTCCTTCTTATCTGCTATCAGACAAAAATTGGAGGCAGCTGGACAATGGGCGGTGATTTTTCTGCTCTGTCTATCCACAGAGCTCTTGACCCACCACAGGCTAGTTTTGGTTAGTTCTAGGGGGCCCCGGAGGCTTATACTGTTTGCACTATGCTTCTTAATGGCCCAATATGAGGTGCAAATGCTGTTCCAGGGAGTATCGTTTACAAAATTAGCTTGAAGGTAAATGTTCAAGATTCCCTGGCTACTCATGTGCAGTTAAAGGCTCTTGAAAATTCAAGAATCTTAAATTCAGTCATCTCTGGTCACTAGAAATATGGAAGAAGTATTGTTTGGAAATTTTGAAGATGCTGTCAGATACAGCTCCTACCACCATTCGTATATATTATCTGCCTGAGGAAAAGTGGGAAGAACAGGCAAACCCTGTGAAGGAACAGAGTTGGGCTTTGAACAGTTTTAACCACTGATGTAAATTCTGCCCAAGCAGCTGCCGCAATACGAGGAGGGTCCAGGCAGAAAGGGGGCCCACACAGCGGTGGTGGCAGCAGCAGCATTTGCTTTACTGCTCCTCTCTTGTAAGTTCGCTGTGGGTCCACAACTGTTCCCCACCAGGTCGACATTTCGCGGTGTGGCTGTTATCGTGAGACTTCGACCTGGCGAAGAACAGCTGCCCGGCCCACGGAAAACTTACAAGAGCACAGCAGTGTAGCAAACATGATAAAGTAAGTTTGCCATGCTGCTGCCGCCACCACCGTGGAGGGGGGGCCGCACGAAAGGGGCTGCCGCACGAAGGGGGGCCACGCATGGGGGAGTGCGCCGCTGCCACAAGAATGGGGGGACCCTCAGCAAAATTTTGCTTGGGAGCCCCTCACTGTAACTCATGCCACTGCTTTTAACCTATCTCAATATTTGTTGCAATTGATGAAAACTTACTAGTGAAGTTTGTATTGGAAGCAGACTGGAAATTAATATTAAGATTGTTTCCCCATAATACATATGACTTGTTTTTGAACAGGTATGTCTGCAGAAACACCCAGAGTAGAAGGAAACAATGTTTAGTATGTGCCAAGAGTGTTTAGCCCTTGGGACAACATTTTTCTTTGTTTTCCTTGCATCTGTTTGTTGACGTTTATTAATGAGAGTTTTTTTTTCTTGACCCTAAATAACTGAGGTTTTTTTAAATGTTAGAGCTTCTTGTAGTAGATGTTGATGTCTAATACAAACCACCAGAGAATCTTTCTTGACTATGTTGTTTGCCTATTTTCCTTTTATTTTCTTTATGGCGTTTTTTTTTTAATGTATCTGATAAGATGGCCTCTTGGTGGATCTCCTTCATTTCTCTTTTGTTATTATTGTGGGCTAAGAGTTGCGCCAATTGTTTTCTTATTTTGTTGTTTATGTTTTCTTTTCATTTAATTATTTATTTCTCTTTAGAGTACCTATTTCTGATATCAGGAATTCTAGATTGTATTACACTATCCTGCAAATAAAAACTTTGAAAATAAAGAAAATAAGTTTGCAGGTCCCACAAACTATATCCATGGAGTTAAAAAAATGTTCTTCCTATATTACAGATAATACAGATGAAGCAGGATGAAGGTACAATAGTTCAATGCGTGTAGCAGAAGACTTTGGTACATTATCAAATATACGTGCAGAAAAACCGTCGTGTTTAACTCATATCAGTACTTTCCACATCCCATTAGCATCCAAATAAGCAGCTCATATAGAGGTGCTCCACAGAAGTGTGAGGCAACTGAAGACAGCGAGGTCAGTGAAGGGATTTCTATGATTTTAGAGTTACTTCCATTAACTCAGCTGCCCTCAAGTGCTACATCACAGTTGTTCATTATACAGTTTCCATTCTCTTCACTTCCCAAGCAGGTAAGGAATAATTAGGGATATGAGACCAAGTGAGAAAACCCCTTAACCATTCCATTGCACAAAGAGGGGAAAATGGAGTCTCCACAGTCCTCTGGTGAAAGAAAGGCTTCTTTTTGCTGAGATTGGAATGGTAGGTTCTCATTTATTAAGCTGTTATTGTGTTAGCACGTGTAAATGCAATTTAACATGTTAAATAACTGAAGCCCCATTATTCTAAGTAGGACCTATTTACAGATTATGCACGTAGCTTGCACTGGCAGGTGTTGATATGAATTAATGCATCTTAAAGCATTAACACGGCTTAGTAAATGAGGGCCCTACTTTGTTGTATCTCCCAAGCCTCTATGAAGGGGATAGGCCAAAAGAAGTTCCTGCAAAACAGTCAGCTCTTGAGCTTAATCTGGAGAAGTTACTAAAGGCCCCTTTTACTAATGCTCATTAGCCAGTTAACAAGTGTTTTAACGTGCAACAATTGGAAGTCGGGACAGCGTAGTTATCTTTATCTTTATTTGCAGAATTTGATAAACCGCCCAGGCCGGACCATCAGGGCGGTGTACAATACAAAGGGTAAGGCTACTGAAAGCAAAGTCAGAAAGGAACGCCAAAAACCAATAGGACAGGGAGAGACAGCTAATAAGATAGAAGGCAGGAAAGGTCAGAAGAGGGGCGAGAGGATGAGAGAAGGGAGGGAGAAAGGAAAAGTGGGAAGCGGGCATATGGGGAGGTATTATGAGGGGTGGGGAGCGCGACTGGGGGATGAGGCACCATCAGCAAGGGGAGGGAGTAGCAGCAGTTTAAGTTTAAATATAAAACACAGAGGAGAACTTTCTGGTTACATTTCATACCCAGCAGAGAGCGTGAAGTTTAAATTTAATAGTCACTCAGGGCTTGGCATCAGCAAAGTACTTTTAGCTTAAATTTAAAACACAGAAGAGAGCTTTCTGGTTAAATTTAGAACCCAGCAGAGAGCTTGTAGTTTAAATTTCATAAGAAGTTAGGGCCTAGCAGCAGCTAAGAGCTATAATTTAAATCAAATCAGAATTTAGCTTAACTCAGCAGCACAAGACAGGGTACTGTGTAGCAGCCCTCTTTTAATAAGTGTCATTTTGGACTCTTCCCTCTCGTTTCATCAACACATCTCTTCTGTCGTACATAACTCTTTCTTCCATCTGCGCCGAATAAGGGCTGTTCAATCGCTTCTTCCCCCTCCCTCTGTTGTCACCCTCGTCCTGTCTCTGGTAATGACCCGCTTAGATTATTGTAACGCCATCTACGCAGGCCTCCCCTCTTCCCAGCTTCGTCGTCTCCAATTAGTACAAAACGCAGCCGCCCGTCTCATCACTTGCTCCCCAGCTCGTTCTCACGTGTCTCCCTGCCTCTTCACCCTCCACTGGTTCCCGGTTAAGTTTCAGTTCATCTTTAAAGTGCTCATTATCACGCACAAGGCTCTCTACACTAGCACTCCCCAGTATCTGGCCGACATCATTCATCTCCAGCCCTCTCCACGCCTTCTCCGCTCGGCCCATGGTAATCGTCTCTTTCTCCCTCCCCCTGCCCAGGCCCATCTGGAACTCACCCATCACTCCGCCTTTTTTTTTTTAGGCCCCGCCCTGTGGAACTCGCTCCCTTTATCTCTTCATACGGAACCGTCCTATCCCCGTATCATCTCTTCTGTCAGGCCTTCGATCTCCCTAAGAACATAAGATATGCCATACTGGGTCAGACCAAGGTCCATCAAGCCCAGTATTCTGTTTCCAACAGTGGCCAACCTAGGTCACATGTACCTAGCAGTTTCCCCAAGAGACACAAGTTCCACAATGCTTGTACTGGGTCAAGCATTGATATCTTCGGTCACTTCTTAATAATGGTTTATGGACCTTTCCTCCAGGAACTTGTCCAAACCTTTTTTAAACCCAGCTACACTAACAGCCTTTACTACATCCTCCGGTAACAAATTCCAGAGTTTGATTACACGTTGAGTGAAAAAATATTTTCTTTTATTAGTCTTAAATAGTTTACCCTGTAGCTTCATTGCATGTCCCCTAGTCTTTCTATATTCTGATAAGGCAAACAATCGATCTACGTTTACCCGTTCCACTCCATTCATTAATTTATAGACTTCTATCATATCTCCCCTCAGTCGTCTCTTTTCCAGGTTAAAGAGCCCTAACCTTTTTAGCCTTTCTTCATAGGAGTACCCTTCCATCCCCTTTACCATTTTGGTGGCTCTTCTCTGTACCTTTTCTAAAATCGCTATATCCTTTTAAGATACGGCGACCAGAATTGCACACAATATTCAAGGTGCGGTCTCACCATGGAACGATATAGAGGCATTATAATATCTTTTGTTTTATTTTCCATTCCTTTCCTTATCATACCTAGCATTCTGTTTGCTCTCTTGGCCGCCGCTGCACACTGGGCCGAGGGTTTTAACATGGTATCCACAATGACGCCTAAATCTTTTTCCTGGGTGGTGGTTCCTAATGTGGAACCTTGCATCGTGTAACCATAGTTTGGGTTGTTCTTCCCTATGTGCATAACCTTGCACTTGTCCACATTAAATTTCATCTGCCATTTTGATGCCCAGTCTTCCAATTTATCAAGATCCTCTTGCAATTTTTCACCATCCTCTTGGGTTTTAACAACTTTAAATAGTTTTGTGTCATCTGCAAATTTGATAACCTCACTCGTTATTCCACTTTCCAGGTCATTTATGAATATGTCAAAAAGCAGCGGACCCAGCACAGATCCCTGGGGTACACCACTATTCACCTTTCTCCATTGGGAAAATTGGCCATTTAGCCCTACCCTCTGCTTTCTATCTTTTAACCAGTTCCTGATCCACAATAGTACACTGCCTCCTATCCCATGACTCTTTAGTTTTGCCAAAAGTCTCTCATGAGGGACCTTGTCAAAGGCTTTCTGAAAGTCCAGATACACAATATCAACCGACTCACCTTTGTCCACCTGTTTATTCACTCCTTCAAAAAAAAAACAAACAACAGATTAGTAAGACAAGATCTTCCTTGTCTAAAATCATGTTGGCTGTCTCCCATTAGGTTGTGACTATCTACATGCTGAGTAATTTTATTCTTTATGATGGTTTCTAAAATTTTTCCCGGTACTGACGTCAGGCTCACCGGTCTGTAGTTTCCCGAATCACCCCTGGAACCCTTTTTAAAAATTGGTGTTACATTGGCGATCCTCCAATCTTCAGGTATTAGAGATGATTTTAATGATAGTTCACAGATTACTGATAGCAGGTCTGCAATCTCATATTTCAGTTCTTTCAACACCCTTGGATGTATACCATCCGGCCCAGGTGATTTGCTACTCTTCAGTTTATCTAATAGTTGTAAGACATCTTCCCGATGTATTGATATTTCCTTCAATTCTTCCGCACCTTTAAATACCACTTCAGTCATGGGTAACATCCCTACATCTTCCTCAGTAAAGACCGAAGCAAAGAATTCATTCAGTCTCTCCGCTATCGCCTTGTCGCCTCTTAGTGCTCCTTTAACCCCTTTATCATCTAATGGTCCAACTGACTCTCTCACAGATTTTTTGCTACAAATGTACTTGAAAAGGTCTTTACTTTGTGTTTTTGCTTCCGCAGCAAGCTTCTTCTCAAATTCTCTCTTTGCCTGCCTTATCAATGCCTTGCATTTGACTTGCCAGTGCTTGTGCTGTTTCCAGGTTTCGTCGTTTGGCTCTTTTTTCCATTTCCTGAAAGATGCTTTTTTGCATGATGAGGTTGCTCAGATGCGCTCCTGAACTGAGTTTGGAAGCATCCGTGGTTAGGATGCACTAAGTTTGAGGCTTCCAAAAAGGTGATCCCCCCCTAGAAGATTTTGTGGGGGATCACCACCAATGAAGGGAGTTGACTAGAGAAGGTGTCACACGAATTTTGTCTGAGAATCAGCCCGTCGCTTGAGACCATTGGGACGAAAGTGTTCATTGGACTTGTCTCATGTGAAGACAGGCATATGCAATGATGTGCTGGAACCAAATGTGACCTTGGACTATGATAGTGCAATGAAGAGATAGTTTTACCTCTTCTGCGGATTCTCCCCTTATCAACCAGTCATCTAAGTAGGGGAAGATCGAGATCCCCAGTGTGTGCAAGTATGCAGCGATGACTGACATGCACTTTTTGTGAAGATTCTGGGAGCAGCTGCTAGCTCGAAGGGTAGCACTCGATACTGTAGTGGATTTGCTGAACCTTGATGTGCAGATATTTTCTGTGATGAGGGTGTATCAGCAAATGTGTGTAAGCATCCTTGAGATCTAGAGAACATAGCCCAGGGGTCCTCAAACTACGGCCCACAGGCCACATGCGGCCCGCCGAGGACATTTATCCGGCCTGCCGGGTGTTTTTGCTGCTGCTGCCTGTCCTCAGGGGCGGCTCTACCCAGGGCCGGCCCGTCCATTGAGCAAGAATGTTTTTTGCACAGGGCCCCGTGTTTCAGGGGGCCCCACGCAAAAAACATCTTGCATCAGCCCAGCTAGGTTTAAAAAATACAAACCGGCTGCTGCCGCTGCCGCAGCGGCAGAATACAGCATCCCGCGGGGCCCCCCCTGCTCTGCAGTGTCCTCCATGCAGCCTCAGTGTTGGCTGTCAGAGCCACGCGAAGAGAGAGAGCTTCTCCTCTTGCGGCTCTGTTAATCCTGCCGCGGGGCTGATGGGATTTCCCATCAGCTCCGCGGCGGGATTAACAGAGCCGCGAGAAAGGGAAACTCTCCCTTCGCGCGGTTCTGAAAAGCCCACGCTGAAGCCGCATGGAGGACACTGCAGAGCAGGGGGGCCCCGCGGGATGCTTGATTCTGCTGCTGCCACGGCAGCAGCGGCAGCAGCAGCAGCCGGCTTTTGTTTTTTTTTTTAACCTAGCTGGGCTGATGGGGGGGGAGGGGGTAAGGACTGGTAATGGGCTGGGGGGGGGGCTAAGACTGGAAGTGGGCTGATGGGGGAGGGGGTTAGGACAGGTAATGGGCTATGGGGGCTAAGACTACAAGTGGGCTGATGGGGGGGTTAGGACTGGTAATGGGCTATGGGGGGGCTAAGACGAAGTGGGCTGATGGGAGGGGTTAGGACAGGTAATGGGCTATGGGGGGCTAAGACTACAAGTGGGCTGATGGGGGGGTTAGGACTTGCATCACTTGTTACGACTAGCAGTGACAAATATGGAACCGGACATTGACCATCTCATTAGCCAAAAGCAGGCCCATAGTTCCCATTGAAATACTGGTAAGTTTGTTGATTTAACTTTACTCGTTCTTCATTTTAAATATTGTATTTGTTCCCGTTTTGTTTTTTTTTTACTTCAAAATAAGATATGTGCAGTGTGCATAGGAATTTGTTCATAGTTTTTTTTTAAACTATAGTCCAGCCCTCCAACGGTCTGAGGGACAGTGAACTGGCCTCCAGTTTAAAAAGTTTGAGGACCCCTGACATAGCCTGTCGCCCTTCTGGAGATAAGGCAGAAGGGTACCGAGGGAAATCATCTTGAACTTTTCTCAAATGAGAAAATTGTTGAGATCTCTGAGATCTAGGATGGGCCTGTATCCTCCCATTTTTTGGGGGGATAAGAAAGTAAGGAGATAGAAGCCCTTGCCTTCTTGAGTGTGAGGGACTCTTGATAGCTCCCTGAGTTAACAGGGTGGTCACCTCTGAGGATAGGAGACTTGCCTGCGAAAGATTTTCAGGGTAAGCCTTTGGAGGGGTGATTGGGGGTAAGCTCTGGAAGTAAAGCAGATAACCCCTTCTGACTATATTGAGAGTCCAGTTCTCTGATGTGATGAGATGCCACCTGTAGGCATAGGCACAAAGGCATCCTGATATGTGTAAGGGCTGGGGACCCTGCAGAGGTCGAATAGCTATGCTCTCTAGGAAGGAGACAAAAACCAGGTACCTGCTGTTGTGTAGCAGCTGGTTGTGGTTTAGAAGTCTTGGCCTTCTTAAGTTGACAAGGACCCTGAGGCCTCTGCTGTTGTTGCTGAGTCTGATAACCAGTAGATGGTTGGTAAGAAGGATAATATCTCTTCTTTCTAACATAGAAAGACTTCTTAGAAGTGGTTTTCTTCCTAGAGGGGTCTGAAGTCTTTCTGGAGAGATGCATGAGGGTAAGATCATCTGCTTTCTCTCCCCAACCTTTACCAAAAAGGTTTTCACCGGAGTAAGGAATGTTGGCTACCTTATCTTGTACCCATTGCTCCAGATCTGATGCTTGAAGCCAGGCCATCCCACAAGCAGACTCAAAGGTATCAAAGGCATCCATGGTAAGGAATTGTGATGTATTTTGTGCTTGCTTAACTATTGTCAAGTATGAGTCACATTTGTAATCTGGGAGGATAGAAGCAAAGTTTCCTAGATCTCTGGAGACATCTTTAAGGTACATGCCCATGTAAAGGGTATAGGATGTAAATCCTAGAAGCAAGCTTACAAGCTGGGAAGCATTTGGGTCCAAAGGCATCAAGAGCCCTGGCATGCTTGCCAGGAGGTACCGACGAATGAGTCTTAGAACTCTTAATGCGTCTCATTGCTGATTCCAACACCATGGAATGGTGTGGCAGTTGAGATTTTTTCAAACCCTGGTCATGGAGGAACTTGATACATGGTATCTAGATGTTTACTTATAGGTGAAACAGTTAGCGGGGCCTCCCATATATGTAGCATTAGATCTGTAGGATTCGATGCACCGGTAATGTTGCTGCCTACTTGGG
This sequence comes from Ichthyophis bannanicus, assembly GCA_033557465.1. Taxonomy (NCBI): domain Eukaryota; kingdom Metazoa; phylum Chordata; class Amphibia; order Gymnophiona; family Ichthyophiidae; genus Ichthyophis; species Ichthyophis bannanicus. The sequence continues at coordinate 1,300,222,601 of CM066031.1, forward strand.
CATTGAGGGGTATTGGAGAATTTCCAATTCCTCAGCCATCGGTTCCATTTCTGATGAAGCAGTGATTTGAAGGCCCACCGCCATATCTCAGATGAAGTCCTGAAAGGACATGTCTTCTGGTGGGGACCGACGCCGTGTATGAGGCAGAGAAGTATCGGATGGAACATCCATGGTGACCCTGGAGTCCTCCGATGCATCCTTGGAATCAGAAGATTCTGATTCCAAAAGGAACTCAAAGTATCGATGGTCACGAGCCAATGTCGATGCTCGATGTTGGTGCTCAGAATGTACCACACTGGAACCGGGAACCAGTTGGGTACCAATAGTGCCTATCCATTTCAGAGAAGGAATCAGAGGAAGGGGTCCCACTGATACAGATTCCAATGGTAGAATCTGAGGATGGGGTCCCGTCGATACCGTCTCAAGTGGTGGAACTGGCGGGAGTGCCCTCAATGTGACCAGTTCTAGAATTGGTACTGGCACAAAGCAGATGGTATTGCCTGGGTCAATACATTTGGTACCACAGCAGCCAGGAGCTTCTCTAAGGTCCTTTTGATGGACAAGAAATGATGATCGATGGACGCCACAGATGCTTGGGTCGATTGCAATATGGGGCTGAGAGCCACCGTCCCAGAGCACAGTACCAGTAGCTCTCCAGAGGTCAATGCCTCGGGAGCATCCTGGGGCCCCTGAGTGCCTTTGGAGGTTTGGTCCTCCTGCTGGAGCTGCTTGGCAGGTCTGTCAGCTTCCGATTCACCCTTCGATGCATCTCTTGGACAATAACACTTACCTCGATACTTGGTATCAGACTTGGATGCTGAGAATGATTTTGACTTATGCGTGGACGTTTTGGAGATCTTAGACCCAGCAGAGGAGGCCAAGCCCCTCAACAATGCTGAGGTTACTGAAATCAAATCTGGGGCAAACAGTGAGTCATACTGCCTGGCCCTGTTCTGTAGGCCTTGTTTTGTCATTTGTTTGCACAATGGACAGTTGTCTAGCTTATGGTCTGAGCCCAAACATTTGAGATACCAATCATGGGAATCAGTGACTGACATATTGCCGGAGCACTTGCAACATTTTTGAAGCCACTAATATGTTTGTCCATGCAAACCAAAAAAAGGAGGCCTAAAACGGCGGTGGAACCGCTCCAAGAAAAAAGATAATAAAACTAAAGAAAATAAAGAAAGAATAGAGCCGGTATCTGGGGAGGGTACCAGCACTGATGGGAAAGCAGAGCACAGAAATAAAACAAAAAAAAGAAAAATTTTCGGCGGTGACAGGAAAAGCTTCCTGTTGGCTCCGTGGAAAATGAAAAATCGAAGAGAGCTGTGAGGAAATGGGAAGGCAGCTGCACAGACGCAATGGAGTGCTCCCAAAAGCTCTCCTATTGGACACTGGGGAGCGCTCCCGCATGGGCTATGTCGGTACTGGCGATACCCATCTGTGAAGACTGCATTCCTGCTTGTTCCTGGAGATCACTAATGCATGAGTGTGACTTCCATTGCATGCTAAAATGCACAATAATGGGCAATCGCAGGATGGGAAGGGGAATGGGCAGAAAGTGGACATGTAGAACACATTAGAGCTAGCATCAGGGTAACGTGACTTCTCTATGAGAGCCGTTAAGTGAACCAGCCTTAGCGGAGCACACATTCAAGTGGCCCATCACACCTTACCTGCTGGGAACATACTGATCATGCACCTGACACTTTGTTAGGTGTGTTAATTGCAGATCCTTGTGGGCTTTAGTAAAAGGGGCCCTAAATCTTACAGGAGACAATGAGAACCAACAAGATGAGCTTGTCAACCCTTATCCTTATCATGCTGCTGAGATGCAGTCTTATAATGAGCTGCAAGAAGTTACTTTTGCATCCCATTATCTTGTGCATGATGTGCATTTGAAAGCCAAGAGGAAAATGCATGGAAAACATTTCACAGGTATGCAGGGAATGTGGTAGCAACATACGATAAGCACGAAAAAGAAACATGTGCACTTCTTGCAGAGTTGTCAGTTGAAATTTGTACATAATCAGTATCATTGTAATTGTACTACTGACCACCTGATCCAGTTTCCTATAACCTAAGTGTTTCAAAAACCTTGTCCTAAGAACTGGAATGCCTCAGGAAGAAGGGTTGTGCATGACAAAAAGTACCTTGCAGAACTCCACTAGTCAGTCATTGTCTCAGAGACATAATGAGTATTTGTCAAAGTGTGCCCTTTGCCTTCTCCCTCCTTCTGAATCCACAGCCAGCTTCAAGTTACATGTTCCTGGTCAGATAGTTTCAAAAGTCAGGTCTTCAGCAGAGGTTGAAAATGGGAGGATGAACTGGCACACTCATCTATTACAGGTGTGCAGGCAAAAATATTTTTTGCTTTGTTTAGTTTCCTGTGTTGTTTGCAGGTTTTTTTGTTTTGTTTTGCTTTGTTTTCTTTAATTCATATTTCAGGGCAATTTTGTTGACTAAGAGGTGGTTGCGGCTATTGTCCTAACCCCCCCCCCAAAAAAAAAATCCCATCTGACTTTCGCAAAACAAAACAATCCACAAGCAATAGAGCATTTTCATATGTCGCCCCTATTCTATGGAACACCCTACCAGACACCATGAGATCCATCAAAGACCTCCAAACATTCAGGAAACAAATTAAAACATTTCTATCGAGGATTATGGCTATAATTACGGTACAAATTAATTATACCCAACCTAAAGACAAGCTACCAGAAACACTCCAACTTCACTTCCGCCAGATAAATCACTCTCAATTCATTGATAATTCTACCCTGTACCTACATTATACTCACACATAAACCAAAAAAATTGTAAACTATGCAAAACCTGTAGTTTCGCATGTAAATAATTCTGCTATTGTTATTCAATGCTATACCTTTGTTTGATGTAACTATACCCATGTTCAATGTAATATGTTCATTCATTGTAAACCGCCCTTGATCTTCGAAAGGGGCGGTATAGAAAAACTTTGCAAATACAACAAAAAACACTTACAGCAGAACACAACCTGGGCTCCCAATGACAACTTGCATCCCCCCAAGAGCATTGCCTGACCCAGCCCAACCCCTCCAATGCCCCTGGCACCAGGAATAGGCAATGCATTACCTTCCAACTGCCCAGGTGTCAGCATCCCTCCATCCCCCCCCCCCCCCCCCACCAAGGAGGCAGTTGATTCCCCCTCCCTCCCTGCCCGCACTTACTGGAGGTTTTGTTGGTGGTATAGTATCGGTGCAGGAGTGATCTCCCTTCATTCTCAGCCAAGGTGTTGCCTAGGTTGAAAATGGTGGTTCTGACTGTCAGCAATAGTCTTGTGGTACTCCACTAGGGGCCAAGCTGCCAAATAAAGCGTGCACTTGGAATCTCTGGTGCCAGAGTCTTTGGAGTCAGCCTCAATATCATGGAAGCTGGATTGAAGAATGCAGGATTCATTGAGGCCAGGTTTGGAATCACGGAAACTGATGTCTCTGGAGCTGGGCTCTTTGGTGCAGAAGCAGGAACAGCCATGGAAACAGGAGTCTCTGAAGGCAGGCTCTCTGGAATGGATGCAGGAACAGCCAGGGTTGGAATGTCTGGAACTGGAGTCTGCAGTATGAGAGCCCCTGTAAGCAAGATTAAAGGCATGGGTGTTGAAGCCTTGGGAGCAGGGGACACTGAGGCAAAGGTAGCTGTAGCCTGTACTGGAATACCAGGAGCTGGAGTCTTGGAAGCAGGAGGCTTTGAAACATGGCTTGAAGCCACAGACTTAGGAATCTTTGGAGCAGGTGAGGGCACCCCAAGCCTGAGGGTCATGGCAGTTAGAGTCTTTCGGATTGCACAGAAGTGGGCTGTTCTCATTCAATAGGAAAATAACGCAGCATAAGGCTTTTCTTTTTAACAGGAGGCAAATAAAACACACCTGGGCCTCTTCTATAAAAAACTTCTGTGAGTGCATGAGGAACCACTGAAAGCACTTCATAATGAAACTCTCTATGCAGAGATGCCAATTTACCCAGTTCCAGGAGGGAGACTTTTTGGCCAATCGTGATTTTAAACTTACACTCCAAAGCAAAGTGGGATTTATAGTCCCTGATTGTACCCACTGAAATCTGTGCCGCAAGTTGCATAATGCATCATGATAGGGTTTTCAGAAAGCTAAGACTGTCCTAAAATCCCTCTCTTGGAACTGGATATCTTGGCAACTCTGTTAATGCTCCTCCGGTGCCATCAAACGTTTCAGAGAAAGGCTCAGAAGGTTCTGGAAAGATTACTAGATTTTTCCAGACACAGGGCTAATTGCAACTTTTCCATTTCTGAAAAGGATCACTAATTGGTCAACCAGAATCTGCTGTAGACTTGGTAAATGTCTCTGATAGTATAATAGTACATACAAGGATTCAGGATTGTAAGTCTAAGAATTCAACAACAAAACAATTTAACAAGGGTTCCAGAAAACTCTTCCCAGAACTTACAAGGAAAAGTCATTGGAGTAATCTCTAGAGCAGGAGTCAATAGATTCACCAGGCAAAAAATCCAAGAAGGGCTTTCCGCAGAGCTCAACTCTGACCAGCTAGACAGAGGGAGAGGGAAGAGAAAAAACATCTCCAGGCAACTTGAACATGTAAGTTTCTTACCCTCTTAAGCTGCTGTGGGCACTCAAATTTAGCGGAGTCCTATTAGCTTTTCTATTTAGGTAAGTGAGTCGATCTATCAGCATCTTTATTTGACAAAGTTGCTAAGTTATCTAGCTCCAACGGGGTGATTTTAAGGCAGTTCTGGATTTCAGGCAACCCTACCCTGATGCATTGGGATATGTAGCACTGATTTCAAAGGATCTATGAATAACACACAGCTTTTAGGATGTAATTTCACAACCAGGACTGGGTAACTTAACAACACTGCTTTGGCTGATTCCCACTGTCAGAGTCCCTAGCCAGGGCATGAGTGGCTACTAGACAAGGACTACTACGGCTTGAATACTAGACAAGAAGAAGACATAAACTAGAATTGCTCACGGTAAGTGTATCCAACACAAAAGGACAAACAAATATTATTGCAAGCTGGAATCCCGAAGCATCAGGAAGCAAAGCAAATGAAACAAGGAACCGAATGCAGGGCCTCAGGAAAAAAAAAAAAAGCTGGACAGAACAATGAATCAGTGGAGAATAAGCCCGGAGGCAGGACAGAATACCCAAGCCTGTCCTGAGATGGTCCCCAATAGGCCATTTAGGAAATAGGAGCTAAGAGTACCAGAAATACAAGACACAGCTAAGAATGAGCTGGCTAAAGCCAGATCCCCAGGAGGCTGAATAGTTTCTTCTGGAAGATTGGTGCCCTTTATATTTCTCATGTCATTTTAAATGAAAGCACATCTCTGTCATCTCTGCTAGCTCGTATGGGAAAACCATTTCCCTTTGCCCTCCACCACTCTACTCCACCTTTCTTCACCTCACCTCTTGGGTCCCTGCTATTTGTTTCGTCCTTTTTCTACTTTTCCAGAGGAATATTTTTGCAAGTAGTTGTGTATCACTGGAGAAGCACCATGGTTATACTTGCAGAAAGCCGGCAGAAATGTTTCTTTATGGTGCATTATTAACAATGGGTCTTGTAATGTCTAGACAATGACCATGCAGTTTGCTAACAATTTCCTGAGTGTCCCCTTCAAAAGTGAATGGCTCGGATACATAGATCAAGGGCATAATTGTAATCCAGAGTTGTAAGGATGTATAAAGATGCAGAACAGTGGCCAATGCCACATTTAAACTATGAGGAGTCATGTTTCAAAGGATTTAGGATCCTAATTTTGAGAGTAAACCTCTTACACAGGTCTCTGAAAATTTACTAAGCTTGAATACCTAAAGTTTTGCTCAAAATTTCACTGAACTCCTACATTTAAGATCCTAAAACAAAGATGGCAAGAGGGGCAGATTTAGAGTGGGGGAAAAAGGTAGGAGCTTAGCATCGATTTCCAGCACCAAGCACCTAAATTAAGCTCTTAAATCTAGGAAAATGAATGGCAGTCCTAAATTTGGGTAAATTTTCAGCTGAAAACTTAGGATTCCTGAAAATAAGGGACATCTAGCATAGGTTCCTAAATTTAGGAGGTCAGCTACTTTTGAATATCAGGCTCTGGGAGTTTTTGAATGAATCTTCTAATCATCAGCATGCGGTTGTTGCAAAGGTTTATGATGCTCTCTGCTGCTGCTTAACATACTGTTTTGTCAGACGACAGAGGAGAATTGTATCATATGCCGCACTCCTGAGAGTTAACATTCCCAAAATGCTGTGCAGGTGTCCTCTGCCTGCACAGCTGCCAGTAGAGGGAGGTGCTGCAGTAGGGGGGAGGTGTTTTTACTTTTATATTTTTTAATTTTATTTTTATAATTATCAAGTTATTATTCACCACAAAAAGTAGTAAGCAATCAGCATATCACAAAAAAGAAGAAACACAAGCCTGATGCATCATAACTAATTAAGTATTTAGTCCATATCAGGGGAACCAAATCAATGGAAACAATCTGAAGAAAAAAAAGGGGAAAAAAGAAAATCCTCAATATGACAGCCTGAGAACAATTCTAACTGAATATTCTCTAGTGACTAGTATCCTTTTCTTTATCAGTGAGAAATTTCTCTAAATGACCTGAATCTAAGAAAACATATTCTTTATTTAATTTTTTTGTATACCACTTTATCTGAGAATGTAAATAAATAAATAAATAAATCTGAAAGTCAAAGTGGTTTACAGCGTAACTTAACAATATGCTTTTACATAGAATATAGGGCAATTTAACTGTATACTTTTACAAAGAACACAACTTCGAGTCAACTTCTAAATTCTTACATAAAGTAAGGTTGAGGAAACAAGTCAACAGTAGTGAGAAAGTTTGCTGTGTAATGGTGTATATGGGTCACCGAGTAGTCTGATTGAATTCTTGCTACCAAAGCGTTCCAAAAAGACATGGATGTGTCTTCAGTTTCTTGTGGAATTCTGTCAGGTCAGTGATAGCTTGTATGTCATTAGGGAGTAAATTCCACGTGCTCGGTGCGTAGAGTGAGACCTCTCGGTTTAAAGCTGTTTGGGTGCTCTTCAGCTTTTGAGTAGGGATGGTGAATGTGTTTTGGGTGTTACTTCTCCGTGTTCTGTGTAACGAGGATTGAAGGTAGGCTGAGAATAAGTTGTTGGATACTTTGAAGATGGTCAGTAAGACCCTATACCTTCCTCGGTCTAGTATAGGAAGCCAATATACCTGCTTTAGTATTGGTGCTATATGCTCAGTTCTGGGTACACCTTATAGGATGCCAGCACAGTATTCTGTGCCATCTGTAGCGGGTGAAGTGTGTACTTCGGCATACCTTGGAAAATTATATTACAACAGTCGAAGTGCTGGACTACTATGGCTTGAAAGACAATTCGAAAATCATGGAAGTCTAGTAATGGTCATAAGTGCTGTACTGTTTTTATTTTGTGGTAAATAAGCTTTCTGGTATTGCTCATGTGTGGTTGTAAGGTTAGATGCTGGTCTAGGGTTATCCCTAGGTAACGTACTTCAGATATGACTTCTAGTTCAAGCTCTGATAAGCAGGGACCGTCTTTTACATGCGCCTGTTCAGCGCTGCGTGCACCTTGTAGTGGAATATAAATGATCAGTAGTAGTAGTAGTTCTGCTTGTAGAACTTTTAAAGACCTCGATGGATTGAAGTTTGTATCTCTAGTGATGTGGACAACGTCAGTCTTCTTGCAATATACAAAGAGATTGTGCTTGGATAGCTAGTGGGTGATTGCATCAAAGCATTTTATCAAAAGAGTGTATATTGTTTTTTTTGTTAGAGAAAGGGACATAGAGCATAATGTCATCTGTGCATAGGTAACATTATAGGCCTGTACAATTTTGCAGAGGGGTTTTAGGTAAAGATTGAATAGTAATGAGGATAAGGCAGAGCCTTGCGGGACACCTTGTTATAGTGCATAAGAAGCAGATTTTTGTTGGCCTATTTTCACTTGTCATTGTCATGTTAGATAAGAGCAGAACCATTTTAATATTGTGTCATATAATTCTAGTGATTGCAGGTGTAGTAAAAGTATGTTATGAAGAACTAAGTCAAAGACTGAGGAGACGTTTAGAAATATAAGGACCAAATCCTTGATTTGATTTTTCAATACCTTTGATGAGTCTACCCATGAGTGCTGTCAGTAGGGTCTCCACTCCATGGTTTGGTCTGAAGCCATATTGCTGTGAGTCAAGCGGTGTGTGAGAGTTGACATGATCCTGTACAGTAGCTGTAGTTGTATGACCTTTTCAATTACCTTTGCAAGAAAAGGCAGGCTGGAGATGGGTCAGTAGGAACTGGGGAGATTTGGGTCTGATAAGGAGCTTTTGATTATTGGATGGACAAAAGCATTTTTGAGGTCAGGGGACATGTAGCCTTGTGTAAGAGAAAACTGGGTCATCTTAAGTATGATGTGGACTAGTTTGGCTCGAGCTATATTGATACAGCTTACTTACTGGATCAAAATAGCTTGAGCAGAACGAGTTCACATCATAGTTAAAACATACCCATTTTGTTGAAGGGAAATTAAACACTTTCAAGGATACCTTAACATCCCTAACATCAAGATTCTTGACTTAAGAGGAAAAAAAGATTTTCTCCTCATTTGTGTAACCCAGGAGAGGGAACATAACCAGATCATCCCCATAAAAAATGTAATCTTTCTTTTTGAAATAAGCCTTCGGAAAGGAATGACACAAGAAGAGTAGCCCTAGTGGATATTGTATCTTGTGTCCTCCGGCAGCTGGTGATTCGCTGGCCCTGAGCCCTTCCCTGCAGCAAGCTGTCCTCACAGGCGCTCCTGAATATCGTGTTTTTAGTCACAATGAGCAGTGCCTGTTTCTTGCAATTAAAAGTGTGATATTGCTGCACTTCCCCCACCTGCAGCAGCGTGGCTGAAGGACTCCCATGCGGCTACACAGGAATGCCGCTCATAGGTTGAAGGCACCAAACAGGCAGGCTACAAATAAAAAGAATGCAGGGCATTGTTTAAAAAAATAATGGACAACAATCAAGATTCTTCTTTGTCTAGGGTAAGAAAGTACTGATATGGATCGTGACTGCTTTATTTGTGAAAAAGAGGACTGGTGATTTGCAAGTACCTATTAAAAGCATCCGTGAGCGAACACCATTAGGGTAAGTCAGGCTTGGGCACACCATTTGGGCAAAGTCTTCAGAGAATGAGTGAAGGCTACTGCTACCGTGATGTCTGGGGATTAGGAAGAAGCAGAGACCACTGAGGGGAAGAAAAGGATGAAAGAAAACCACCCATAGACTTTGATGAGAGTAGCCACACTGCTACCAAAGTTACACCAGCAACAAGCTGGAGTAAATAGGTTTGAATCTGTGGGCTGCTAGAGAAAAACAAAAGATACACAGATATTTGAGTGAGTTTGTTGATGGAAGCGCATATGGTTCATTTATGGTGGTTCTTCCTGCATGTTCTAAATATGTTCATCCTCCAAATACAGTTTACTTTTTGCCATATACCTCCTGAATATCTTTGTTGTTCAGGGGTTTGGTGCTTTACTTCCTCTCCCTATCTAAATTTCAATTTCAAATTCTTCTGGGATATTATACCTAGAAAAAATTACTCCTGGTTTCATATTTTGAGAGCCAATACTAAACAAGAAAACCCAAACCATTTTATAAATTTTAGTCACACAAAGGAAATGAATTAGGTCCTCATTTTCCTGGATATCACCTCCGCATTTGACATGGTCTCACACAGCATACTACTCCAGAGACTAAAAGATATCGACCTGCATGACACCATCCTGAAATGGTTCACCTCCTACCTTAAAAACAGACGACTACAGGTCAAATATGGCTCCAACACCTCTTCATCTTTCACAACAAGGCAGGGAGTTCCACAAGGCTCCTCCCTTTCCGCCCTCCTTTTGAATGTATACATTCAACCCATCTGCTCCATCATCAAAAGAGACAGGATCAACTACACCATAGATGCAGATGATATAATGATTTCCACTCTGATCATCCTGGACTACACAGAAATTGCGAATAGCCTCCAAGAGATGACATGCTGGCTAAACTGAAATAACCTGACAATAAACTACAAAAAGCATAGTTACTCACCTGTAACAGGTGATCTCCGGGAACAGCAGGAATTTAGTCTTCACATATGGGTATCGTCGGTACCGACGGAGCCTGCGCGGGAACGCTCCCCAACGTCCAATTAGGAAGCTTTTGGGAGCATCCCACAGTGCCTGTGTGCTGCCTTCCCGCCTTTCCCAACTGCCTCTCTCCAGTTGAGTTTAAAGCTGAGACAAAGAGAGAGAGAGGGAAAGGGAAAGAGATAGATAGAGAGATACAACTCCTAGGGGAGGTGGGTGGGTTGTGAAGACTAAATTCCTGCTGTTCCCGGAGATCACCTGTTACAGGTGATTAACTATGCTATCTCCAGGAACAAACAGGAATGTAGTCTTCACATATGGGGACTCTCTAGCTTTAGATGCCAGGGAGAGACCCCAGAAGTTGTGTGTCCCTGTGAAGGGCTCCACTTCCCCCCATGGATCTCTGGCATCCAACCAGGGATGGCGGGTAGGAGTTGATTAGGTATGGAACAGGTTTTGGAGAACAGCCTGACCAAACAAGGCATCCCGGCGGGAGTCCTTGTCCAAGCAGTAATGGGCTGTGAAGGTATGAACCGAGGCCCAAGTGGCTGCTCAACAGATGTCGTCGATAGACACAGAGTGTAGATGAGCCATTGAAGCTGCCATGGCTCTCACATTGTGAGCTGTGACATGGCCCTCCAGAGGAATGTTCTTACTCTGATAAGCAAAGGAAATACACTGTGCAATCCAGTTGGACAGTGTTCTCTTGGAGACTGGAAGTCCCAAATGAGAAGGATCAAAAGCAACAAAGAGTTGAGAGGACTTTCTATGTTGCTGTTTTCTTTGCAAGTAAAAGGCTAAAGCTCTTTTACAGTCGAAAGTATGAAGATTCCTTTCTGCATTTGATGCATGAGGTCTTGGAAAGAACACAGGCAGGTAGACCGCTTGATTGAGATGAAAAGGCGAGACCACCTTTGGCATAAAGTGTGGATGAGTCCTAAGGACTACCTTGTCATGATGGAATCTTGTATAAGGTGGATCAGCTACTAGTGCCTGCAACTCACTAATGCGGCGTGCTGATGTGATTGCAATGAGAAAGATAACTTTCCAAGAAAGGAATTTCAATGAGGAAGTAGCTAAGGGTTCGAAAGGTGGCTTCATGAGCTGACCAAGAACCAGGTTTAAGTCCCATGCCACCGGTGGTGGCCTAATGGGAGGCTTAGTTAGAAGAAGGGCTCTCATAAATCTTGCTATAAGAGGATGGGAGGAGATAGGTTGTCCATTTAGAGGCTTGAGAGAAGCTGCAATAGCACTCAAATGGACTCTTACTGAGTTAGTTTTAAGTCCTGCATTGGATAAATGAAGGAGATATTCCAGTAATGATTCCAGAGGTATCGCAAGGGGGTTAAGACCCTTCTGCGAACACCATATGGTAAACCTTTTCCACTTGAAAGCATAAGAACGTCTTGTGGAAGGCTTCCTGGAAGCATAAAGGACATCCTTTACTTGCTGAGGGAGGTTAAGATCATGAAGATCTAGGCCTTCAGCAACCAAGCTCTGAGCTGCAGAGATTGGGGATTGGGATTTATTTATTTATTTATTTACAGTTTCTTATATACCGCACTATTCGGCATCAGCGCGGTTTACACGGAACAGAAAAGCTCAATACAGTTAACACGTATGAGTTTACAGATAACAGGGCAAATAAACTTGGATAACAGGGGTAAACTATTTACAAACTATTTACAAAACTTGCTACATAGAGATATATGAACAGGCTTTCATGGAAACATATGCATCATTAAGGTTAGAGTATCTGTCTTGGATTTGTTGTTGAGATACCGTGTATTTGCTTAGCGAATTGTATTGTTGAGCTCTATGGGGTGTCATTGGGCTCTATGAGGTACTTGTTGAAAAGGTGGAATTTGAGGGCCTTCCTAAACTGTGTTAGGCTTTTGATAGCCCGGATACCAGGGGGTAGTGCATTCCAGCATCTTGGCGCACTGAGACTAAAGCCCTGTTGGCTGTAGATGTGGTACAATCTGTTAGAGCTTTCGGGACTTTTAGAGAGTTTATAGCCGTGGATCTTCTTGCTCTATTTGGGGATGTGGTATGGATGAGGGCAGTTAGGGATGCAGAGGAGAGCTTGTTAACAGCTTTAAAGGTCAGTAATAAGGTCTTGAAAACAATTCTAGCCTGGATGGGTAGCCAATGTAACTGTATCAGCAGAGGCGTCACATGGTTGCTCCTGGAGGCTCCATGGAGGACCCTTGCTGCAGCATTCATGGCGAGCTGCAGCGGGTTCAAGGTGGATTGGGGAAGGCCTTGTAGGATGGCATTGGCATAGTCAAAATGAGGTATAATCAACGCTTGGTAGATGGTCCTGAAATCATTTGGTTCCAGCAAGGATCGTAAATGCCTAAGTGAGTGGATCTTGTAGTATACGGCTCTGACTGTGTTTCCTATGTGAGCTTTCATGTCCAGGCGTTGATCCAAGGTGACTCCCAGGTAACGTATTGAAGGTTTAGTTTGTAATTCAGCTCCTTTTACTTTGAGATATTGAGGTGGAGTAAAGTTAGGGTTCCTCGTAATGAAGAGTACTTCCGTTTTCTTATGTTGTATTCTGAAGTTTTGGGAGAGAAGTCAATCGGATATTGCACTGAAGCAGCTCGTCAGTGGGGAGAGGTCCAATTGTTCAGTAGAGAAGGGTATGTAAAGCAGGACATCGTCAGCGTATAACATGCAGTCAACATTGAAGGACCGGATGATCTTGCAAATTGGCTGCATATAAATGTTGAACAATAGGGCCGAAAGGGAGGATCCTTGCGGGACACCCTGGCTTTGGTGGAAGGGTTCTGAAGTTATCCCTCCAGAACAAACATGCTGCCATCTTCCGGATAGGTAAGATCTGCACCATTCAAGTGCTCTTCCATTAACTCCTTTCTCAATTAGTCGCCCTAAGAGAAGCTCATAACTTACTGAGTCAAAAGCTGCAGCGATGTCCAGGAAGATGAGAGCAAATCCTTGACGGATGTCATCAATGCCAGTGATTATCTTGGAGAAGAGAGTGGTAAGAAGAGTTTCCACTACATGGAATTCCCTAAAACCATGTTGGCAGGAGTCTAACGGTGCGGTGGTGTCAATGTGATCCTGTAATTGTCGTTGAACCTCTTTTTCAATGATCTTCGCTAGGAGTGGTATGCTGGATATCGGTCTGTAAGATTCTACCTTTTGGGGATCGAGCTTGCAGTTTTTCAGCAGAGGACTGATAGAGGTATGTTTAAGAGCAGAAGGGAAAGAGCCGGTTGAGAAGGAGAGGTTCATTATTTTGTATAGTACTGGACTGAAGTGACTGCGGAGCTCCTTGATCCAAAAGGCTGGGCATGGATCGGACTGGGATGTGGTGGTGTTAAGGGCCATAATAGTGTCTTCAATTCCTTTCTTGGTAGGAGTAGAGAAGACGGTTATGGCTGTTGGACAAACTTGCTCTGGGGTGGTGGTTGTAATAGAGGTTTTGTTGGTCTGGCATATCTTGGATTGTGCGTAGGTTGCAAAATCTTGTGGGTGTATCTCGAATTGAGGCCCAGAGGTTGGTTCCTTTGATAGTCTTGACCAGGTCAAAAAGGTCATGTGGTTTATTTAGAGATCTCTTTAAGGTATCCGAGTAGTACTGTTTCATTGTTTCAGTGATTGCCTTGCGGTGCGTGGTCAGATGGCAGTTGTATGCTGTCTTGTCACTTAAAGAATGAGATCGGCGCCAGCGTTTCTCGAGTTTCCATAATTGGGTGAGAGATGCTCTAAGATCAGCTGTGTACCATGGAGCGCTCGTTCTTTTCCCTGAGGGCTTGTTGGTTGGTGTGCGTAGGGCGATTGCGCTGAGGCAATTGTTCCAGTGAGAAATTAGGTCGTCAAGGTTCAGGGTGGTTTCATTGATGAGTGTTTGAGTTTCCGCAAGGATAAGATCTCTGTTATATGGCTTGAAACATCGAGAGGGCGGTTTTGTTGGTTTGCTTGGTATCTTGTTGCACTTTGAATGGGCTTTGTGCGAAGGAATCTGGAGGATGATCAGTTTGTGATCTGACCATGGAACAGAAGTTATGGATGTTATGGGGTCCTGAGATGACTTGAGAGCTATCTGTGGGGCGAATACTAAGTCCAGGATATTACCCTTAATATGAGTAGGTTCCATAACTAATTGTTTGAAGCCAAGATTTGCTAGGGCGTCAAGGAAGGATGATGCTTGGTTGTCTTGTAGCGTAGGCAGGTTAAAGTCGCCTAGGATCCAATTTGGGATACTTGGGTTATGAGTGTTGGAAGCGAGATCAATGATGGCAGCGAGATCGTCAGGGGAAGCAGTGGGTGCTCTGTAAAGCAAGTTGATTGAGCAGCGTTTGTTGGAAATGGTGACGGTCTCCAGGTGGTTTGTGCTGGTGGAGTCAACCGTCTGGAAATGGAGGTCTGTCCTGGTAAGGATGAGCACACCTCCTCCTCTTTTGTCTTGCCTATGGCTTGTATGTACTGTGAAATTCAGGGGGAGAAGCTGATTGAGTATGATGTTGTCTTCAGCGGATAGCCATAAAATTCCGTCCTCCTGAGACAGGAGATCTGGAGCAGATCCTAACTCCAGGGAGGGAGCTTGAGAGAGATGTAGAAGAAGAGGGTACCACACTTGCCATGGCCAATGTGGAGCTATGAGAATCATGCACCCTCTGTCTCTCTGAAGCTTGAATAGGGTTTTGGGAATTAGGGGAATGGGTGGAAAGGCATAAAGGAAGTCTTGACCCCAGTGAAGGAGGAAAGCATCCCTGGCTTGAGAGCCCTGAGCCGGAATTCTGGAACAGAACCGGGGAACTTTGGCATTCAACGGACTTCCAAAGAGGTCTATGTCCGGGGTTCCCCAAATTTGAAAAATCTTGGCCACCTGGTCTGCATGTAGAGACCATTCGTGTGGAAGCAGAACTCGACTGAGTCTGCCCAAGAGTTTTGTATGCCTGGGAGATACACTGCCAGGAGATTATCTGATGCTCTATGGCGAGGGCCCATAGTCGCAAAGCTTCGTTGCAAAGTGACAGAGAGCCTGTTCCCCCCTGCTTGTTCACGTAGAACATGGCTACCTGATTGTCCGTATGAATGAGGACTGTCTTGTAGCTGAGCAGGGTATAGAACACTCGAAGAGCAAGGAAGATTGCTCTGAGCTCTAAGAGCTTGATATGTAGATGAGTCTCCTGTGGTGTCCAGGTGCCTTGGGTGGAGAGGACTTGCAGATGAGCTCCCTAACCCATTGGTGAAGCATCTCTTGTGAGAGTTGCCTGGGGTAAGGGTTGTTGAAAAGGGGACCCCAGCAACAGTTTCTGAGTGGACTGCCACCATTGGAGGGACAAAATAAGATGATTTGTGTTTGCTATTTTGTCTGACAGGCACCCTGTTGCCTGGGTCCATTGAGTGGATAAAGTCCACTGGGCTGCTCTCATATGGAGGCGAGCATAAGGAACCACATGCATGGTAGATGCCATGTGGCCTAGTAGTTGCAGCATTTCTCAGGCAGTGAGATAAGGTTTTAGCACTGCTTGAGAAGCTAACTGCACCATGCGAAGGCAACGGGCCTGGGGTAGATAGGCCCTTGCCTTTTAGGTATCCAGCAAAGCTCCTATGAACTCTAGAGACTGAGTGGGAGCTAAACTGGATTTTGGGATGTTTTTGACCAGACCCAAATACTGAAGGATACGCATTGTGCAAGATAGAGAAGACTCTGATGGGGCTCGAATGAGCCAGTCGTCTAAGTAGGGGAAGACGAATATGCCTAGAGTGCGGAGAAATGCTGCTACCACAGCCATGCATTTCGTGAATACTCTTGGAGCTGAGGCCAGGCCAAAAGGAAGCACCCTGTATTGGTAGTGCTTTCCTTGAAAAAGGAATTGAAGGAACTTTCTGTGAGTTGGATGGATGAGAACATGGGTGTACGCATCCCTGAGATCTAGAGAACAAAGCCAATCCTGACTCTGAAGGTATGGCAGCAGAGTTCCTAGAGAAATCATCTTGAATTTCTCTTTGAACAGGAATTTGTTCAATTCTCTGAGGTCCAAAATAGGTCTGTATCCCCCTGTTTTCTTTGGGATAAGGAAATAGGGGGAGTAAAACCCTGTACCCTGTTGATGAATGGGTACCTCTTCTATTGCCCCTTGGGCAAGAAGGATAGAGACCTCTTGATCTAATAGACTGATGAGAGAGGTCTGAGAATTGAACTGTCTTACCATTGTGGGAGGGGGCATGCACAGAAAGTGCAGCTTGTACCTGTCTCTTATAATGGAGAGTGTCCAATGCTCTGCTGTTATCTGCTCCCACCTGGGGGCAAAGTGACATAACCTTCCTGGAATGGTTGAAGGCTCTGGTCCATTGAGGGTCAGGAAGGCTAAGTTCTCTAGATGAAAGTCAAAGGCCTTGTGGAGGCTGAGACTGCTGAGATGGCTGAGGCTTAGCAGTCTTTGCTTTCCTTTGTTTAGGTGGTTGCTGACCCTTCTGGGCAGGCTGACCTGCAGAACATCTCTGCTGGGAATAAGAGGGATAAAACCTCTTCTTTTTTGAGAAGAAAGGCTTCTTGAAAGATTTCTTTCTCGCAGGATCAGCTGCCTATCCAAAGTGGAGTTGTCAGCATTTAATTCATTGGCTTTTTCTTGCCAATTTTTGCCAAATAGATTCTCACCTGTACAAGGGATATTGCCCAGTTTGTCCTGCACCCAGAGCTCCAAATCGGATGCCTGGAGCCAGGCAATTCTACATGCACCTATGGCAATGGCAGAGGTTCTGCTTATGCACTCAAAACAGTCAAAAGCTGCACGGTTGACAAACTTAGACACATCCTGGGCATGTTTGACCAATGTGAGAAAATCCTGCCTTCTATCCTCAGGAAGAAGAGGGCTCAAAACCTCTAAATCACCTGTGACTTCTTTAAGGAACATTCCCATATATAAAATATAGGAACTGATCCTGGCAGAAAGCATGGAAGCCTGGAAAGTACGACGTCCAAAGGCATCCAAAGTTCTACACTCACGTCCTGGAGGATTAGAGGCATGCCTCTTTGCACTCCTGATTCTTCTCATAGCTGATTCCACTACAATAGAGTGGTGAGGAAGCTGAGTTTTCTGGAATCCAGGACAAGGAGGGACTCGATACATGGTATCCAGTCTGCGAGAGTAAGTAGAGGTGGTGAGAGGTGTCTCCCACATTCTCAACATGAGATCATGTAAGATCTCATGGATAGGCAAGGTAGCTGCCTCCTTAGGAGCTTTGGGATATTGTAAAATCTCCAACTCCTTAGCTCTGGGCTCTGTCTCAGGAGTCACAGTAATGGACAACCCACGAGCCACCTCCCTGATGAAATCTTGAAAGGAGATATCTTCTGGAGGAGACATCCTACGTTTAGGAGAGGAAGGCTCCTCCGGGAGAAGTATCCAGGTACCGGCAGAGCTATCAGAATTCTCGGAGTCCTCCGAGGATTCGAAGTATCGTCTGTCCGGATGCTCTTGAAGAGCCCGATACCCGTACAGACCGAAGTTGGTACCGGGGGTAATCGGTACTGGTGTATCGGCACCAGAAGGCATCGAATGACTGGGTGCCAGCAAAGCCGATACCGATGTCGATGCTATCGGTACCGGTACTGACACTGGTACCAGCATCAGTGCCGGTTGAATTGTCTGACGCGGTTCCGAGGGCATCGATGCCGCAAGGAGAGCCGCCAGACTGCATTCAATAGCCAGGAACCTCTGGTCTATCGATGCTGCCGATGCCTGGGTGTCGGTACCGGAAACAGCCGGTACCCCAGAGCATGGCACCAGTAGTTCTGCCGAGGTCGAGGCCTCGAGAATATCCTGGATCCCCGATAATGCTTTGGAAGCCGAAGCCTCCCGTCAGGGCAATTTTGCCAGTATGGAACCCTCAAGGGCAACGCCAGAGGCATCTTGATGCTTGGAAGGAGATCTACCCTTTGAGGACCGTCTGGACTTATGTTTAGTTACCTGAGATCCATGGGAGGAAGACAAAGCCCTGGAAGATGTCGATGCCACCGAAGCTGCATCGGAGGAAAAAAGGGCACTGAGCTTGGCAGCTCGGTTCTGTTGACCCCTTTTGGATATCATGGCACAAGCCATGCACTCGGAGATGGAGTGGTCAGGACCTAAACATTTAAGACACCACTCGTGGGTGTCGGTGACGGAGATGCTACCGCCACACTTGGTGCATTTTTTAAAACCCGAGGCGGGTTTCTCCATAGTGGAGGAAATTTTGGGCCTAAGGCCCAAAATGGCGCGTGCACCTGGAAAGAAAAGTTTGAAAAAAAGAATACTATTTTTTTTTTTTTTTTGAAAAAGAAAGAAAGAAGAACCAGCGGTACCGGTATAGCGTCGAGGAGGCAGACGCGACCACAAAAAAAAAGAATAAGGAAAATAATTTTCTGCGGTGACAGGAACATGACCTGCTGGCTCCGCAGAAAACGAAGAACTGGAGAGAGGCAGTTGGGAAAGGCAGGAAGGCAGCACGCAGGCGCTGTGGGACGCTCCCAAAAGCTTCCTAATTGGACGCTGGGGAGCGTTCCCGCGCAGGCTCCGTCGGTACCGATGATACTCATATGTGAAGACTACATTCCTGCTTGTTCCTGAAGATAGACATTATCACGAGAAACTTTGGGTTTAACCCCCCCTCCCCCGACGACAATAAAACTGCATAACACCATTTTACCCATCAAACATGAAGTGAAATACCTGGGAGTCACCCTGGACAACAAACTAAACCTCCATTCTCATATCAGCAAAACCACCAAAAACGCTTACCTGAAGATGCGGGTCATCAGACGACTTAAACCCCTTCTCTGCCCAGAACACTTCCGCACGATTTGCCAAACAATACTCACCCCCATCTGGGACTACTGCAACCCAATATACCTTGGTCTACCAAACCAATCGCTACGCCCTCTGCAGATGGCACAAAACACTGCTCGGATTATAACAGGCTCCTCAAAATATGACCACATCACCCTTGTCCTCCCTATCCTGAAACAACTACACTGGCTTCCTATTACCTCCCGATTAAAATACAAAACTTTACTTGACATCTTCAAAATCAAACACAACCTCTCTGCTAACAGCCTGCAATCTCATCATAAACAACACCAGACCCAGACGGCGTCCCACCAAGGAAATGATTACAGAGCATACACCAGAGCAAACCAAGCAACCTCGGGAAGAGCAATATCCCTTGCAGCTCCAGCCCTATGGAATTCTCTCCCAGACCACCTGAGAGGCACCTCAGACATCAAAGATTTTTAGAAGATGCTGAAAACCACTCTGTTTATCTAACACTTTGAAGACATCACATAACTTGGACCACTGGAAACAGTTCCTCCGCCTCTCAAATGCCCCTTCTCCCCTCTTGAATCTGCCCTGTACCTTTCTTCCTTTCCACTTCCTGCTCCAGCCCTTCACTTTTCCTAAACCCCCTTCCCTACAAACTCACTGTATTAAGGTCACTCTGTTATCAGATACTCTGTACAGAGTTCATATTGCAAGAGCCCCTCATAACTACTGCGCTATAAGTTTCTTTGCAATATCTCCATGCATGCCCCCTCCTTCTCTTTGTTTTATGTAATTCTTTTAGTTGTTTTGTAAACCACTTTGATTCAAGGAGAAAGTGGTATAGAAATTAATTTAAATAAATAAATAAATAAATATTGAAACATGAGCAGCAGCAGCAGCCGTCATCATAGTTGCATCCTATCTGAACCCACTGCACTTACACCTGGAGGGCTGGAATTAGAAAAAAACATTGATTTCTCTTATTCCAACCTACAGGTTGCCAGTTAGGTCCCTTTCCAGCAGTCTGAACTAAAACATGCTTTAGAAGCAGAAAATGCTTTATAAACTTATCCCTTTGAGGATCTACCCCATCTCCTTTCCTTGGTCCTGCTGCATGCAAATTCTACAGAGTTCTTGATAGTGGACTCCCACTCCGCTGCCCTATCACAATCCTTATATTTTTCGGCTTGTTTCACTCAATGGATAGCACCTGTTGGGGAGGGTCTGTATGTCGATGCATACACATGGGTCTGTTTGCGCTTGCAGCTTGGGGAAACGGAGGGGGGGGTTGTTTGGGAGTGAAAATGCAAGGGAAATGGAGGAGAGAGTGCAAGAGGGGAGGAAAAGAGTGCAAAGTGCGAGTAGGGGGAGGAGGACTGCATAAGGGGATGGGAGAGAGGACAGACAAGAGGGAAGGAGGATGGAAAGGAGAATAGCATGTGCAAAGGAGGGTGGGAAGTTGAGAAATGAATGCAGGAGGGGGGTGGGAGAGTGCATGGGAGAAGTGGGAGCAAACACCTACATGCCCAGAGTCACTCACGGCCAGAAACACATCCCTGCATATGTTGCTGTTGTTAAGTGCCGTCGAGTTGGAGTCGACTCATGGCGACCCTCTGGATAGCTATCCTAAATTATATTCGGTCTTCAGTCAGGCGGCTCATTGTTGACAGACTGGTACCCGTAGCTGCTGTTATTGTATCGATCCATCTCATTACTGGCCTTCCTCTTTTGCGTTGACCTTCTATCTTGCCAAGCATGATGTCTTTCTCTAATAATCTCTCTCTTAGCATGATGTGTCCAAAGTATGAAAGTCAAAGTCTTGTCATCTGAGCTTCTAAAGAAAGCTTAGGTTTGATCTCCTCTAGTACCGACTGGTTTGTTTTTCAGGCAGTCCATGGTATACACAGTATTCGCCGCCAGCACCATAATTCAAAGGCATCAATTTTCTTCCTGTCTTTTTCACTGTCCAGCTTTCACATCCATATGATGTTATTGAAAATATCATGGCTTGAACAAGTCGAATCTTTGTATGGAGAGAGACATCTCTGCTCTTGAGAATCTTATCTAGGTCTTTCATTGGCATTCTGCCAAGAGCAATGCGTTCTCTGATTTCTTGACTGCTTGTTGCTTCTTTACTGATAGTTGATCCAAGTAGGTTAAAGTTGTTCACGATTTCAATTTCTTCTCCTTCAACGATGAACCTGTTGATTATGCCAGTTGTCATGATCTTTGTCTTCTTTACATTAAGGTGCAGGCCCATTTTGAGACTATGTTCTTTGATTGTGAGAAGCAAATGTTTCAGATCATCTTCACTTTCAGCCAGTAATGTAGTATCATCAGCATAGCGAAGGTTGTTGATGAGTCTTCCACCAATCTTCACACCTCTGTTGTCTTCATACAATCCTGCTTCTCTGATGATTTGTTCTGCATATAAATTAAACAGGTAGGGGGAAAGTATGCAGCCTTGTCTTACACCTTTGCTTATTTTAAACCATTCTGTTTCTCCTTGTTCCGTTCGAACTGTTGCTTCTTGATCAATGTACAGATTGCGCAAGAGAACGATCAGGTGTTCTGGTATACCCATGCTTCTTAATGTGGCCCAGAGTTTCTCATGGTTTACACAGTCAAAAGCCTTGCTATAGTCCATAAAGCACAAATAGATATCCTTTTGGTATTCTTTAGTCTTTTCAAGGATCCATCTCACATCCGCAATGATGTCTCTCGTTCCTCGCCCTTTCCTGAACCCTGCTTGCACTTCAGGTAGTTCTTGTTCCAGGTATGGTTGTAGTCTCTTTTGAATAATCTTCAGTAGAATCTTGCTGGCATGTGGGATCAGAGCGATTGTTCGATAATTTCCACAGTCAGTTGGATCACCTTTCTTTAGTATTGGTATAAACACAGATCTTTTCCAGTCAGTTGGCCATGATATTGTCTTCCATATTTCTTGGCAGAGCCTTGTAAGTATGGTAACAGCTGCATCAGATTGCTGCAATACTTCTATAGGAATGCCATCAATGCCTGTTGCTTTGTTCTTTGATAAGGCTTTCAATGCTGCTTCAACTTCTTCTTTCATCACCAATGGTTCCCGATCATAAGGTACAGGTTGAAACGGCTGTTGGTCCACTTGATCTTTATCATATAAAAACTCTGTATATTCCTTCCACCTTTTCTTGATATTCTCAGCATCATTCAACATAGAACCTTGAGCATCTTGTAACATTCCAATTCGATGCTCGAACTTTTTCTTTAACTCTCGTAGCTTTAGGAAAGCCGATCTTGTTCTTCCTCTAATAGTTTCTGCTTCTATTTCCTTGCATGCGTCGTTGTAGTACTTTTCCTTGTCCTTTCTTGCTGCACGTTGGAAATCTCTGTTGAGTTCTGCGATTGTCTTTCTTTCTCCTCTGGCTTTAGCTTCTCTGCTTTTCTGGGCAATTTTCAGAGTTTCTTCCGTCATCCATTTGGGCCGTTTTTGCTTTTTCACCTTTTGTAGAGACTTCTCGCTTTCTTCCAACACAACCTTCTTGATGTCATTCCATAACTCTTCCGGAGTTCTGTCATTTGTATCTAAAGCAGCAAATTGATTTTGCAGGCAGTCTTTAAATTCCATTGGTATATTCTCAAGGTCATATTTTGCTGCATTCATGAGTGGTTTGCTCTTTTTCAACTTTAGCTTGAGTTTGCATACTAGTAGTTGATGATCTGTACCACAGTCAGCTCCAGATTTTGTCTTTGTTGATGTTATAGAGCTTTTCCATCATTGACTTCCACAGATGTAGTCAATTTGATTTTTATACAATCCATTGAGTGAAGTCCATGTGTACAGTCGCCGCTTGTGTTGCTGGAAGAAAGTGTTCGAGATGAATAGATCATTGGTCTTGCAGAATTCTATCAGTCTTTCTCCAGCTTCATTTCTGTTGCCAAGTCCATATTTTCCAACTACTTTGCTTTCTTCTTTGTTGCCAACTTTTGCATTCCAGTCACCCATGACTATCAGGATATCCTGTTTGCATGTTCTGTCAATTTCAGCTTGTACTTGTTCATAGAACTCTTCAATTTCATTCTCTTCTGCAGCTGTTGTTGGGGCATATACTTGAATTACAGTTGTGTTGATAGGCAATCCTCGTAGACGAATAGAGATTAAGCGTTTGCTGACTGCATTGTATTTCATTACAGTTCTTGCAAGTTTCTTCTTTATTATAAATGCAACACCATTTCTTCTTTGTCTTTCATTTCCAGCATAGTAGACCATGTGATCATCTGATGCAAAGTGCCCGATGCCAGTCCATTTCAGTTCGCTGACACCCAACAGATCAAGTTGTACACATTCCATTTCATTCTTGACCACCTCCAACTTCCCTTGGTTCATGCTTCGTACGTTCCATGTTCCAATGTGTAAGACATCTTTACAGCTTCTGACTCTCATTTCATGCGCAGCTACATCAGCAGTCAGACTTCCCGAGGGCTTTGATCCAACCACTTCATAAATGCTGGCTTTACTCTGAAAAGTCTTCAACTCTTCCCCAGTAGCTAGTTGAGTGCCTTCCGACCTGGGGGTCTCATCTTCCAGCACCCTGCATATACATGGAGAGATCTCTAAAACTCTGCCTCATTTGAGTGACAGAGGCCTCTATTGGCTCTGCTATAATACTGTATTGTGATCTTTTATTCCTCTTGTGATTTCATGAATAGGGAGGGATTCTCCACATCAGCAAGGTTTTGGTGGGAGGAGACTCCACTGGAAGGAAAGTTTGAACTGGCATAAATGCCCAGCCCAGAAACAGTTAACTATCTTTAAGTAGATAAGTCATTGTATCACTGAATAAGTCATTGCATCATCAAATCCTCTTACAAAAAATGTAAAATGCTTCTGAAATCTTACTTTTTTGACTTGGTTTTTACAGGCCAGGCTGGCTGAGGAGAGTAGCGGTCAGTTTGCGCAAATCTGTATAATTTTACTGTGCTTAACCAGTCATTATCCTATCTCTGTTCTTTCTCGTTTCTTCCATCTTCTTCCTCTCCTGCTTTTAATGGAATTCTTTTCAGTTTTCTTCAGTTTTGATTTTAATTTAGTAAACCACTCTGTAGCTAAAGGGAGAAGGACGGCATAGCAAGTTTTTAATAAACACCAAGCAGGTGGTGAGTGTCTGGCTAAAGCCATCACACCACAAGGAAGAGTGGATAGTAGAAAAGTGACTGAGGTTGCTCAGGCCTCTACACTGCATATGTCATGTCCTGGTTGCTTAAGCCAGCATACCACTGTACAGCAAAGAAGGGAGACAGTACCAAGGAGGAAGACCTTCTTGAATACTGAAGAAACAGCAAGGAGCCCTGGTCCTGGAAAAGCAGGAGAGGTTATAAGGGATGTTGCCTGGAGCTGTGTCAAGGAGAGGCCAGGATTTACCATAGGATTGCGTCTGTGACCATGTGTGGGGTCAGTGTCCAACTCTGCAGGGAATTTTAGGGAAAAAGTCCGAGAAGAGGCGTTCTTGATCTGAAAGACAGAGTCCAAGTGAAACCCAAGTGACTGTAGCTATTAATTCAATATTTTCTATTTCTGCCATTATCTTTTTATTTTTTAGCAGAGAACCGTTACAGTGAAACCGTAGGTTCAGGACAGCAAATCTGGCTTGCAATGATTCTTTTAAAGGGGTTGGAAGTCGAGTGAGTAGATCTAGGGTACCAATGGCCTTCCAGTTTTACTGGTCCCAATCTGGAACCCTGAAAAATTTCAGAGAGGATGTACCCCTGGCCAGCTCCACATCTGAAATTAGCTGCTATAAGGACTCCTAAATTGGTAGGGTCTACAAAATGTACACTCTCCACATAGACAGAAATATACATACCATACCACCCATGCCCATGCAAGCTCACACACATACATATCACCTATCGCCACACACATCCAATAAATCTTCTCCTACCCACCCTACCACATGACCCCTGCCATCCCACTGAGATAAATTTTATCGCCATGTCTCTTTCCACTGAGTCCCCCACAGAGACATGCCTGAGTCTGCAAATGGAGGCAAGGGCAACGGGCCAGCATGTCACACAGTCAGTGGGCCCTTTTCTATTGATATAGCTGATAAGGCTATCTGGACCCCATTGAAACTGTACAGTCACAACTCTGCTGATTCTGTTATTCCAGCTCTGGTACTTTTTGAAATATATTCATTTTTGTCCCACTCTTCAACCATTTTGGGTTCAAATTTGAGAAAATGTTTTACACATTTTAAATACAGTTTGTCCTTTAACTTATCAGATAGTGGTAGGTCCTTAGCCCTTCAAGATTCTCCTCTTCTAAGAGTGACCTAGCAGCTAATCGGCTCTCTCTGTCCCTAAAGCCCATTTAGAAAAATGGGAAGGACTTTTCTTTGTTAAATGTTTATTACTGGTGGAACAATGTTTACATGACATGCAAGTTTGAAATAGTTTCTGCTAATAAAAACAGGAGTATGGCTAAAATATTTACAGATCTGGAAAATTAAGGGCAGAGAAAACTGAGAATTAAGGTTGAGAACATTGGTCTTGATAAGGCCTAAAAACTGCTCAAGCTTCAAGCTGAAGAGAGGGTGGTATAAAAATTTACAGCCCGATACTCAGCGACATTTATCCTTTCTACACACACTACTAAGACACTTATCCACTCTTTAGTCACTTCCCATCTGGACTATTATAACTTACTCCTTGCTGGTCTCCCTCTGAATCATCTCTCCCCTTCAATCTGTTCAACACTCTGCTGCGCGGCTAATCTTCCGCCGGCCTCATCATGCTCATATTATCCCTCTTCTCAAGTCACTTCATTGGCTCCCTATCTGTTTCTGCATCCAGTTCAAACTTCTCCTGCTGACCTATAAGTTCATTCACTCTGCAGCTCCTTATTACCTTTCCTCTCTTATACCTCCCTACACCTCTCCTCGGGAACTCTGCTCTTCTGGCAAATCCTTCTATTGGTGCCCTTCTCTTCTACTGCCAACTCCAGGCTTTGCTCCTTTCACCTTGCTACTCCTTATGCCTGGAATAAACTATCTGAGTCTGTACGTCAGGCGTCTTCATTGGCCCTTTTTAAATCTAGGCTGAAAACTCAACTCTTTGCTGCTGCTTTCGGATCTTGACTCACCTGGTCTCATGCGTTTGTGTTTCCTTACCATTCCAGGATACAGTGCCGGTCTATCACAATATTCAGGGGCGCTCTCCTTACAGCGGATACTGTTATATGGATAGGTGCCGCTTAGTATCAACTCAATAGATTTTAGTGAGAATGAAGATATTTCCAGCCATGAGCACATGGCGTGCGGACTTTCAATTTGCCTTGCAGGTTGGGTTGCTTATGTTTTCTTTTAATACAATATGTCCCCCACCTTACTGGGGCAGAGTGGTTGGGCTATTTCGGCCTTTATCTGCCTTCATCTACTATGGATCCAATATACCAAAAAAGAGCTATTTGTGCTTTGGACATCTGCAAACAGGCACATCAGTGCTCAAACCACAAGAGAAGTCTCTGGAGGTATTTTAGAAACTGGATCCTGAGACATCCCTGGCACAAGGATGTCCAAGCTGTGAAGGGGGCATGGTGGAGGCATGTCAGGGGTGTTTCAGGCAGGATGGATGTGCACAGCCAATTTTAAAAACGGCAATCACGTCAGCACCCACCAGCGGGGGCATCCAAATCTATTTGTGCTCAGGGCTTGGAGACACATCACAAAAGCTCTCGTTCTGCTATCACAGCACCTAGAGGGCAAAGAGAAGGAGGCAAACTGCTATCCCCTTTAATGTGTTATCATTTAGAGAAAACTGACGGGGAATGAGGGCACATGTTTTTGTGTCGGCAGGGCGCTTCAAGTCTCCGCATGCAAAATAGCAGGTATGGACATGCATACCCTATTGGATGGACGTCCCTGTCCTAAATTCTTGTAGCACAGATGGCTATGTCACCGCTGCCACAGCTGTCCATGTCAGAGAAGCCCATGTGTCTAAAATCAGGCCAAAACGTGAACGTCCCCAGCATTTTCCCAGACATTTTGTCATGGATGGCCCAGATTGCACCTGGACGTCCTTTCTAAAACACCACACCACTTACTCACTAGCTGCCAGTGAACGTACACTTCACAATCGCTGGATTTTCCGAGCTCAGATAAGTAGCACTGGGTCAAAAACCTGACTGAGCTCCCTGATAATATCCATATAATAAGATGCCAGGTTTGGGACGGAGCGAGAGCACGATGAAAAAATGATCTGCAAAGCAGTGATATTCAACTGGTAGTTGCCGAAACTAAACAGATCGTGCTGGCCCTGTTAGTGCAGTATTTGTATACTCAGCACCAAGGGAGGAGTGGTCTAGTGGTTAGGACAAGGTACTTCAGACCACAAGAGGGCCGGGGTTCAAGTCCCACCTGAGGACAGCAATCTCAGTCCCAGAGGGACTGGGATTTCTAGTCCTATAGGCACTCCTTGTGGTCTTGGGCAAGCCACTTAACCCTCCATTGCCCATGTTCCCTGTAAATATTAGCATATGTGTCTCATATCCCCTTGTGTTAAATGTATCCCCCAATTGACTGCTCTGACACAGTGAAAAGTGGGATATAAATACAGCTAAATAAATGATCTATATGATAGCAATGTTGAATATCTGTATTAATTTAAGCACCAGTGTTTAATACGCACACTGTGCAGACAATGCGGACACTGCGCTGTCTGGAAATCCATCCTTAGGTTACTATGATTTGAATGCTTTATGGCACAGGGTAGAATACTGACCAAGTGCCATCTGGGTGAAACAACTATAGATTCTGTACATTTGATATCAAACTTCAGCAGCCTGCCTGCTGGGATCAGAATAAGTAGCTAGGTTTAGTGAGAAGAGTAAAAGCTCAGTTTAATGAGGCTGTGGCCTATTCAAACCTCTCAAAATAGCTCCATGTTAGGTGTTCAACACCAGAGATGGCCAAATCAGAGTGTGCCATTAATGCAGTAGGCAGTTCGATATCCAGCAGCGGAAGATGTGAACAGGCCCCATTACTCATTAACATAGATCTAGTGATAAGGGCTCTAGTTCTGAGTATCTCCAGAGCTATAGTTTAACGTACATGCATTCTGCCAATTCAACTGCAGTGGGTAGCAGCCTGTCTCAGTTCAATGGTCCAGTAACCCCCATGACAGAAATTATCACAGACCATTCTGCACATTTGAGCAAAGATGGAACGTTCAGTCAAAAGGGATGACATTGTCCAAATCCTGACAGAGATAAAATTAACCCTGTGAGCAAATCTGTCCACATCAGAGAGGAGGTAATTAAGGAGGCAATACTGCATTCTGCCTGCCTCCCTATCTGTACAAAGAAACTGAGAGCATCAGCACCTCCCAAAAGTCTTTAACACCAGCATTCAAAATGCTCATGTTCTGGAAGAGCTCTATACATAACCCTGGATTATAAAACTGAAACAAAAAAATAAAATAAAGGGTATTTCATATCAGTGCATGGAAAGAGATATGGCAAACTCAGCATCAGATGCTTCATTCTGCACTGGAAAGTCTGTCCACTTAAGTCAGAAGAAAACCAATCGAACCTGGGCTTCATACGTATTACCATCTCTGCCACATATTACATAAATGTACTTCAAAGGACTTTAAACTCATGTTTCTTATTACTGTTTGCAGACATTATAAAAAGAAAATTACAACAAATCACTAGATACCACCAAAGGTTATCTTGATATTGTACATCCCACTTAGTGGTAGCAGCTGATATTGCAATTAAACAGAATAAATAAAGCAAAAATGCAAGAACATCTACAAGAAGAACCAAAAGATCATCATAAGCCAGAACGTATTTAGCAATAAAACTGTTCACCTGACTTGTGCTCCAGAACTGTATGACTCTTGGAGGGAGTTTTTCAGCTACAAATTCAATTAATTTACTCTTTATTGAAATGAAAATTGTCTTTTGTTTTTAGATTTGGGCATTCTCCTTGTTCCTATCACCTCACTCGTACAGTGTGGGGACGTTTGCTAAAAGGCATTAGCTGTCATTGTGGTACTAACATGAGAGAGACTGAGCCGCTGTGACGGCTGAGGGTGAACTGCAGGTATTGCAGGCAATTTTCCACCATAGCTGCATTTCAAGCAGTAGATGAGGGGGAGGGGAGGCGAGGCAAATCACCACTGTTATGACTGCAGATAATGATGTCTTATATGTAGGGGCCAGCACCGTGAGACCAGCGCCATTTTGTATGGCACTCAACACAAGGGCAGGAAGAGGGGGAACTGCTCCTGCTCCCTTCCCCCTGGACCACCAGGGAGACTTAAAGTAAGAGCTGGGGGGGACAAGGGGGTGTCCCACTGGCTAACCTGGTCATGGTTTCTTGGGGGGGGCCTACTGGCTAACCTGACTCATGTAGTTTGGCAGGGAGGGGGGCCGAAAGGCTAGTGTGCCTTGTGTGGTTTGGGGGTGGAGAGGAGGCTGACTGGCTAGCCTGGCTCTTGCGGTTTGGGGGGGTGCCCCAAAGAACCCCCCCAGACAGTATCCCTTCAGGGTTGGGAGCTGTCTGGGGGGACTAAGTGCTGAAAGGGATGGGTCGCCTTAGTTGATGTTGATGTTGCAGATCTTTTGATCTGCGGAACCGGCACCCTTTTGTAGAGGGGGCCCAAGGGGGGGGGGGTCATGGTAAGGGTGGGTATATTGCCACGGCTGAATGGGGAAGACAGAGTAACTGCTTGCTCTGTCCTCTGCTTGCCCCCTCCCTTTAGCCCGTTTCCCTGCATCAGCAGGCAGCGCAGGAGTACCTGCACCTACCTGCCGATGCAGGGAATGCAGACCTGGGAAGTAATCGTCTACCCTGTGCAGTATCTGCAGGGCTGATGGTTGCCACTCCCTCTGCAGATACCGCACAGGTTTTTCAACTACCGCATGGCATTTTTACATATGCCATAGGGTAGCTGCAAAAATGATTACCGCACTTTAGTAAACATACCCTATGTGAATGAAGCTGTTGAGGCCACACATAGAAGGCTGTAAAGATATCTCTGAACTCCTGCATTACCGCGGCCAGAACATAATGGACCATGCTAGTCTCTCTTGACGACAATATTGTCCATCCATAAACGACTTAAACAGAGGGAAAACAAATATTGAACAACTACTCTGTACCTTCTTTTTCTCTCTCTAGTGTGCTTTCTTGTTGTTTGGGGGTTGGATCTCCCCATTTTGGTTGCCAGGGTGAGATAAGAAAAGTGGAAATGGGGGATGGAGGCAAAATGTTGCTTCTGAAACTACAAAGGTTGAAGAAACAATAAATGATGAAAAAGGAAATGCATCTTCTCTTTGCTGACTATGACCACAATTTCAATTTGTGCAATACTAAACCTATTTAAAATCTCCATTAAAAAAAGTCTGCAGCAGTAATTTAATGGTGGGAAAAAAAACCTAATAGGGTTCTATTGGAATTCCTTCATTAACTTTTAATGGATGGTTTCAAGTAGTTGGAATTGTAAACAGGAATAATTCACAAATGTAAAATTAGGCCTTACTTCTCGCAGAGCAGCAATTTCCTATCTTGAGAGTAAGGCTATCATACCAATAGTCCGTTGGGATGTATTATATTAACAAGTGCGGAAAGAAGACATGCACTTTCCAACCCCTCTGTGAGTGTATATGAGGACATATACCCACCCGTCTGCATTGCCTATGTGTGCGTGTGTGTCTTGTGAATGCGGTGTCTGAATAAGTGAGTGTATATGTGCATGCGTGCATGTATATTGTTGTTTTGTATGTTTATTATCTGTTTGTGTGTGTGTGTGTGTGTGTGTGTATGTATCTTTGTGGATTGATATGCCTATGTGTGTCTGTATAAACATGCACGGGTTTGTGAGTCACTGCATGGGTGTTTGAATATACGTTGGTGCATTCTAACAAGTGTGTGCGCGTGTATGTGAGTGTGCATGAGGGTATGAACTTTGTATGTCTGTGATTTTGGAGAAGAGATTAGAGGGGAGGGCTGTTTGGCAGGTACAGTTGCGTATTTGCTATGGTAGCGTAAATCAGTGTTAATATGTTGCAGCTGCTTTTCCTGAAGAAATGGATTTCCTTTAGAGAGGTTACATTTCTCTTGCATCTCCTACCACATGCAAACCCTTAAATTTGTGCAACAAAGAACCTTCCCCCAGCTCACCCTCTCCCTTCCAGTGAAAGAGCAGCATTCCAGTGCTCCACCCACACGGCCTTCTCATTGGCCAGATTCTAGCCACAGTCTAATAGAAGCACACATTTCAGGCTCTCTCACCCAGGGGTGGAGATTTACAGAACTGCAGATAGCAGTTTTAAACTTTGAAAAATGTCCAGATATATTAGTTTTCCTTCGAGCTTCCAGATATTCATGTAAAATTTATTAGAATCATGAAAAAAGTCACACAGTTGTCAGTCCTAACTTCCTGAATACTGACTACATGTGTCAGCACTCCTCTAAACTTTGTCAACTCCTTAATCTAGCCCTGTCCATAACAATAGATACTAGCCGACAATACAGACAGCAACCAATAAGAAAGCAATATACTTCAGTCAGTAGCTTTCACAAGAGAAATAGCAGCAAAGAAAATGAAATATATACATATGAATAATTTAAAATGTAGTACATCACATAGCTAGTAAATTATTTGCAATCCCTGAGTCTCTGTGTGTGTGACATTAATGTGTTTGTGTGTGAATCTCTATTGCAAGTGCTGTGTGTACTGTCAAGCTGTGCATGTGTTGTATCTGTGGTATGGTACATGAGGATGGTGGAGCATTTCACAAAGAACATAGTTTTGCTACAATGTAGCACATTTAAGACAAATCGGAGAAAATATTATTTTTCATTCAACCTGTATCAAACTCTGGAATTCGTTACCAGAGGATGTAGTAAAAGCTGTTAGTGTAGCTGGGTTTAAAAGAGATTTGGATGAGTTCCTGGAGGAAAAGTCTATAAACCATTATTCAATGTTCCCTCTAATTTTCTGTAGACCGTGTGCGCATAAAATATCAGCTGTGCAGCTTTTGAAGGAAGGTTAAATTTTTGTGCGCCACATAACGACACTCGGAGTTATATACTTTAAAATTTGACTACACGTCAGAATACAGTATGTACACCACATTGATTTTAATCAAATTAAATGAAAATAGATGATTACTAAATGAAGCGGAAAATTTCTAGTAATTACAATCACAACTTTTAAATTTTAAGACATCTGTGTTGTTTTCTATCAGAATCAGAACCGTAATTTTTGTGCGCTCTGTTGTAAAGTATGTGCGCTCGCTCGGTGAGGTATGTGCGCGCGCACAGCTTAGAGGGAACAGTGCCATTATTAAAGTGGACCAGAGAAATCTACTGCTTACCCCTGGGACAAGCAGAATGGCAAATGTATACCTTTTGGCAACCTGACAGGTACTTGTGACCTAGATTGGCCACTGTTGGAAACAGGGTATTGGGCTTGATGGACCCTTGGTCTGACCCAGTGTGGCATATCTTATGGTCTTATGCAGGTTAGTGACAATTATCATGAGGTATTTTTGAAGGTGGGGATATTTTGCAGGATGGTGGGGCAGTTACGGGGGGGGGGGGGTTTAGGAGTGGATCATTTGCATGAGGGGGGAGTTTTGGGGGGGGGAGTTGTTTGTTTTTTTAGAGCGGAGCAGTTGTGTGGGTATACTTCTGGTAGGTGAGACAGTTTTCAGGGTGGTGGGGCAGTTGTGGGGGAATAGTTTTGGGGGCAGGCAACTGCAGTGCAGTAGTTTTTGGAAGTTGAAGCACTTTTCAGGATGATGAAGCCAGGGCTGACTGAAGAAGCTGTGGCGCCCTGAGCCAACTTTTGCTTTGCACCCCCCCTCCCCTGGGGCCAGTTTTGCAATATAAGCTACACAAATAGGGGTTCATTTTCAGCCAGATCTGTCACTGTACTGCCATTTAACTTAAGCTATATATTCAGCACCACATTCCATATAGCTAGCAGAGCTGAATATATAGGTAGATAGTGCCAGCGGTCACAGTACTATTTAGTTTGGGCTGTTATTCGTCAGGCCTAAACTAAATATGTAACTTATCCAAACAGTAGCTGAACATCGCTGTTATCTGGGGTGCTTTTTGGCCTACTCTAACTCTTCCCCTACCATGGCCCAGAAATACATGGAAAATATCTGGCTGTTTAGCTATTTTAAATGGCCTCAAAGTATCTGTATATGTTTTTTGAAAACACACAGCTAGGCGAACACATAATTACCTTTGAATGTTAGTCCAATAGAGTATAATTAATCATTTATGTGATCATTCCCAGACTAACCAATAAAATTCCCAACAACAGATGCAGAGCAGAAGTAGGGTGTTTGACGTTACAACTCAGCATAGATTATTTTCAAATTCTGGTGTCACATCAATGACAACAACACAGACTCCTTCCATTGCAAGACCAGTTCCGGCTGTCTTGGTATATGTGGGCGCCCATGATATAGGAAAGCGCGGAAGGGAAATTCTGGAAGCCAAATTTAGGTTTTTAGGAAGAAAATTGAAATGTAGAACTTCCAGGAGACCATTCCCAGAAATGTTTCTTGTTCCATGAGCAGGACCCAAGAGGCAGGCAGGGCGCCAGAATTTCAATGCAGTGATGAGACAATGGTTCAAAGAAGAGGAATTTAGATTTGTTAGGAAATCAGCAAAATTCTGGAGAAGAGAGAGCCTATTCTGAAAAGATGGGTTGCACCTTAATCAGGGTGGAACTAGACGGCTGGTGCTGATATTTAAAAAGGAGACAGAGCAGCTTTTAAACTAGAATCTGGAGGAAAGTTGTCTGTCGCTCATGAGCATACAGGAGTGAAGTATCTTTGAAGGACAAAATTAAAACTGAAACGTTACAGCATTCTGATAAAGAGGTTGCAATAAAGGCAAAAGTAGCCCAAGTGCCTTTAAGTAAAGAGTAGATAGGCTGAAAGATTGTAAAATATCGCTGTCAACTGCTAAGAAAGTTATAAATATAAATGAAAAACTAAATCTGAAATGTTTGTATACAAATGCGAGCAGCCTAAATATAAGATGGCAGAATATATAGTACCAAATGAATAATATCCATCTAATTAGGTGTTTTTGAGGGTATGCCACAGGTATTGTTGCTAGGTACCTTTTCCAGTGGAATCAAACGTGTACATTTGTGTCACTTAGAAAAGACACAAAAACGGAGGATACAAGACAAGCAAGGAAAGGGATGAAAAAGTAGCTTGGGACATGGTTCTTTTCCAGTCTTCTTCCAATAAACCTATTTTAATATTTTTTTATTGGGAGTGTATTAATGATGTTTATCGGTTAACCCCTAAAATCAGAAGTCCTAGATTTAATAGGCATTGCAGAGACCCGATGGAAGAAGGATAACCTATGGGACACTGTGATACCAGGGTACAAATAGTGTAGTACAAATTAGTAGAGGGATGGCATTATATGCTAACGAGGGCGTTAAGTCAGAATAAATGTTTATGCAGGATATGGAATGCCCTATGGATTCTTTATTGATAGAAATTCCTTGTATGAAGGGAAAGAAAATAGTGGTGGGGGTATACTGACATCCACCTGGCCAGAATGAACAGACAGAAGATCAAGGAGCATACTTACTAAAGTGCATTAGGCTTTTGCAGCTAACATCGGCTGATAGCTGCAAAAAGCCCGCATTAGCTGCAAAAGTCCCACAGTAGCTACAGGGGTGTTCCCAGCATTTCTCCTGCAGATACCATGGAGAAGATGTAGGGATGATGGGGGGAAAGCTTCGCTGATTCAGCTATCGCCACCCACTGAGGTGGTGTTAGCTGCATCTGTGAAGCCTGCAAACTTTGGCGACTACCGCCCGATGGTAACATCTGTGGTATGTTTATGTTTATTAAAATCTGATTTACCGCCAACTCTGTACCCTAATGCCCCCCAAGTCTGCACCTACCGCACGAAAGGCAGACATGAAGGGAAAGTGCTGCGAAGTCTACATTTTTCCCACGTTAGCTGTTATCGCCGGGCATGTTAGAGTTGTAATATCAGCTAATGCCTTTTGGTAAACATATTGCTAAATATTAGCAGAAATTAGAGAAAGCTAACAAATTTGACTACACAATAATGGGTGATTTCACTTACCCAAATATTTGACTTAATAAATGTCATTTTAGGATATGATAGAGAGGTAAAGTTCCTAGATTAAATAAATGACTGCTTCATGGAACAGCTGGTTGAGGAATTGACAAGAGGAGGGACTATTTTAGACTTAGTACTTAGTGGAACAAGGATATGGTATGAGAGGTCACAGTGATGCGGCCACTTAGCAATAGTGATCATAACAAGATCAAATTTTACTTAATAGATACAGTGAGGATCCTAAAATCCACTTCTTCAAGGCTGCTTTTGGATCCTGAACCCCTTATTCTCCTGCTCACCACCTATGTGCAAGACCATTCCAAGCTAGAAATGCGTCCTGTGCGACTAATGAAACTGGCGCCCCCTCTACCCTGCCACATGCAGCAACACTCTTTTTGAGATTCATGGAAGCCCAGTGATGATATCAGCCCCCCTTATATGCTTGCACCCTGTGTGGATGCTCCACTTGCACAGCTCTTGGTATGGCCTTGCCTACGTGTATCTTTATCATTCTCTTACATTTAACCTAGTTCTTAGTTGTTATGTTGTCTGACTTTATTAGACTGTAAATTCTATGGAGAAGAGACTATCTCTTACATGTATATATATAGTGCTGCAGATGTCTTGAAGCACTCTACAAATGATAAGTAGTAGTAAGTACATTTACTGTGCTGGCATTTAACATTCAAAAGGAAGACTATGATAAAATTATGAAAATGGTAAAAATAAACTAAAAGGAGCAGCTGCAAAGATTAAGGGGTATGTTTACTATTCGGCAGTAGCAGCTTCCGTGCAATATTGGAGCCAAGGCCCCATCGCATGGAAGCCCTACCGCCGAATAGTAAACATACCCCTAAGAGTTTACATCAGGCATGGTTATTGTTCAAAAATGCCATCTTGGAAGCCCAGACCAGACTGCATATTCAAAAAGGTAGAAGGAAGGCCAAAAGATAACCTGCATAGTTAAAAGTTAATGTGAAAAAGGCTACTACAGTCAAAAGAACATTTTTCAAAACATGGAAAAAGGATCCAAATGAAGAAAACAGGAAACAGCATAAACACTGATAACTTAGACTGCAAAACACTAAGGGAGGCAATAAGAAAATTTGAAAAGATGCTTTACATAGAGGCATAAACTCATGACAAAATCTTTTTCAGGTACATTCGAAGCAAGAAGCCTGTGAGGGAGTCAGCTGGACCACCAGATGATCAGGGGTAAAAGGGGCACTAAGGAAGAGCAAGACCATTGCAGAGAGACCAAATAAATTCTTTGCTTCAGTCTTTACTGAGGAACATGTAAAGCATAGTTACTCACCTGTAACAGGTGATCTCCGGGAACAGCAGGAATTTAGTCTTCACATATGGTGAGTTCAAATAAATGCAATGTGTGTGAGCAACAGCGAGTATAACTGCAAATGTGTGCTTTTTGAAAGAAAATCTACAAACTATCAACTTTATAATGTGGTCATGTTTTAAAAATGTATTATCAAGTTTTGAATCATCAATTCTGAATATTAACATTTGGATATAGTATAATTTTTCGAAAAGATTAAATATCACTTCATTAGAAAATTCTCCTAAAAATAATTAAATTAATTTAATAAAAAAGTATGGCGTTTTTTTTCGGGATCAATGATGTTAGAGTGGACTACCGAGAGGGTCTGCTACTGCTGGAAAGAAATCTGCATTTATAAGTATTTACTTTTGGGAAATTCTCTAAATCACGAGGAAAAGGGAATTCTTTAGGTTAACTCTCATAAATTTGTGTATTTTAGAATCCAGTGTATTTCTTAACTCAGTCGGGGCCTAGTATCAGCAGAGATATTTTAGTTTACATTTAAAACTCAGCAGAGAGCTGTTAGGTTAAATTTAAAAACCCAGCAGAGAGCTTTTAGTTTACTTTTCAAATCAGCAGAGAGTTTTTAGTTTATTTATTTATTTATTTAGTATACATTTGTATACCGCTACTTCCAGCGATCAGCAGCGGTTTTTGATTACAGATTGAAAATTGTCAAATCATGACAGGAAATTTTTGAGGTATAAACACATTGATTAGACAGGAAAGCACAGCACACAGAGAACTATTTTACAAGGAACACGGGCTATGGAGGGTTAAGTGGCTTGCCCAAGACCACAAGGAGCACCTGTGGGACTAGAAACCCCAGTCCTTCCGGCCCAAGGTTGCTGTCCTCTAGTGGGATTTGAACTCCCGACCTTCCGGCCTGAAGTACCTTGACCCAACCACTAGGCTACTCCTCCACTCCATAATTTACTTTTTTAATTTACTCCTCCACTCCATAGTTTACTTTTAAAACCAGCAGAGAGCTCTTAATTTAAATTTAAAATGCAGTCAGAGCCTCATATCAGCAGAAACCTTTAATTTAAATCAAATTCGAGTATAGCCTAGCATAGAAATAAGAATAGGGTAAAATATTTTTTGAGTTGAAAGAAATAAATTGTTTATAGATACCTTTACAAAGAGGCCTTCCACGTAAGAGGCTAGAGATCTGAGAATTTGTTTTAAATAGGTGTTAAAGCCAAGTGAAAGGTCAAAAGGGCAATTTGAAAGGCTCCCTCTATCAAACCAAGGGCTGTGTTAATCATCCAGAAAATTGATAACAGATTACCTTAGAAGCACAGGTCTGGGACCTGTATAGCAAGCCGGACTTGCCCCTGTTTGACCTCCCAGCACTCAGTGTGCCGGCAGGCTCCTTTTTATCACAGCTGCGGGAGAAAAGGCAAATGCTGCTCTTTACTCCCACGGCTGTTCAGAGATGAGCCGGGGCTTCAAGCCTCTCCAGCTCCCTCTGAAGCCGATCAGGCATGATGCGCCTTTTGGTGTGTGGCAGGCAGGCTGAGGGGGAACTGGGGACTAGAATGGGAATGGGGCTGGGGGCTAGAACAGAACAGGGGGGACTGGAGGAGGACCGATACTGGGGATTAGGACTGGAAATGGCCTGGGGATGGGGAATGGGGGACTGGGACCGGAAGGAAACTGATGCTGGGAGGGACTAGAGGAGGACTGATACTGAGGGGTTAGGACTGGAAATGGGCTGATGCTGGCAGATGGGGGACTGGGATTGGACGGGAGCAGATGCTGGGAGGGACTGGAGGAGGACTGATACTGGGGGGGTTAGGACTGGAAATAGGCTGATACGGGGGATGGACAAATGGGACTGGAAGGGAATAGATGCTGGAAGGGGTTGGAACTAGAAGGGAGCTGATGCTGGGGAGGAACAGAAAAGAGAGTGGGGCTGGGACTGGTGGGAGAAAAAAAGAAGCTGAAGGATTGAGGATGGAGAGGGGAATAGCTATTTTGTATAGGAAGGAAGAAATACAGTATCTAGGATTGGCTGAATATTGGGAGAGTGAGTGGGGACTGAGGATGGATGGATGAAATTTGAGTGGATGAAAAAGGAATAAAGAAAGAAATGGAGGAAAGAGCAAAAGGGGAAAGATCAGTATGTTAGAGGCAGATGTAGAGAGAATGGAAAAACTAGAAGAGAGAAAAAAAGACAAATGGACAGCAGACAATGGAGTTAGCAGAAGACATGAAGAAACCGGAAGAAAGCAACTGGGGTAATTGCAACTAAAAAATAAAATGCTCAAACAACAAAAGATAGAAAAAAACTATTGTATTAACTGGAATATGTCAACTTTGGGAAATGTACATCACTAACATTTTGCATTTTGTTTAGTACAAGAGGAAATTAATTTATAGTTTTATTTCTCGAGTTGTTGTACATTCCAAGTTTGGCTTTTGGGGTTCCCAGTTAATTATTGTCTTCATATTTCTAAATTGTGACCACTTGTTCTATGTTTGGTGATGGACCATGTTTTGCATGTGTAACCAAGTTGCAGTATTCTGTTCATGTAGTTTCTATGTGACAGTCCCACGTGTTCTCTTCCCCCAGTAGGAGATGTATTGTTTTAATATTTGCAGTGTTGCCTTTTGTTAGGTAGGGTTTGGTGCTTTGTGAGTCCTGGTAGTGCTGTTATGATACAGTGGGTTTGCTATGGATTCTAAATGAATGGGACTGGAAGGGAGTACAATATTGATTATAATATTGATTCTAATGAGCAGGGTGTATAGTACTTCCTAATGTGCTTGGCAGTTGATGCTGGAGTATAGTAATGTAGAAATCTAGTAGCCTTTTTATCCTCACTACCCATGCAAATAGCACAGAGACACTCATTAAGAGACATGTCTACTAAAAGTTAATACTCATTCACAAATGTTAATGTACGCTAATTGCAGCAACATCCATTTATTTCTATTGGCGCAGTGGTACTTAACTCATATTAATATTTAGTAAACATGCCCCTAGGTCATTGCCAGGACAAAACAGAGGCTTGTGAAGGGCTCTTTTGAAAGCCGCCTAAAATTTTAGATGTGCAACATATACATTTTAAAATAAAATAAATTGTTGTTGTTGTTGTTGTTGTTAAGTGCCGTCAAGTTGGTGTCGACTCATGCGACCCTCTGGATAGTTGTCCTAAATTGTGGTTGTGACTATCCATTGGGTTTTCATAGCAAGATATAGAAGTAGATTGCCGGGCCTTTCCTCCTCGCAGTTTAAGTTTAGTGTTGTCGTTGTCACAGAAATGTAATCCTCAGCCGCAAACACCGTCCCATTCTGCTTCTGCCCAGCTTGGTTTTCATGGCAAGATACAAAAGTAGATCGCCGGGCCTTTCCTCCGCGCAGTTTAAGTTTAGTGTTGTTGCCATTGTCACAGAAATGGAATCCTCCACCGTCAACACTGTCCCATTCTGCTGCTGCCCAGATGGGTGGTTTGTCTTGGTCTGGCACCTCAGCTGAGACCTGTCCATCTTGGGAGACCCTGCCAGTAGTTAAACTACCAATAGCTTAGCCCTCAGCATCACTGATGCACACACAGCACGATAAAATTAATTAAATGTACGCAAATGAAGTCCAGTGGCTGTAGCCCTCATTCTGGAACTTGGGTTGTGGGGCTGCACATCCTGCTGGGACATGCAGCCCCTCAATCCGCCTAGAGCATATTCCCCCACTGGCTCTCCCTGTACGTCCTGAGCTTCAGGCGGGGAGATCCGGTGGGAGACGGGAGGGGACGGGAGTGGGGGCCAGACCAGCAGGACGTACAGGGCCAATTCAGGTGATGGACCTTCTGGGACGTGCAGCTTATACCACCTCCAAGGTGGTATAAACTGCATATTTCAGATCGGGGCAGGGGAGCCACACACAGAGCAGGGGTGGGCATGGTGGGTCCCTGTTGCCCAATCCAAGCCACAACAGGCCAGCCTTTGGTCGGGCAGTGGGGATCAGGGGGGCTGGAGCTGTGGATGTTGGAGCGCCTGCAGAGAGGACATCCCCACAAACCAGAGGGGCACGCCAGGCTATCCTCGGGCCTGATTCTGGCTCCTGCGTGAATGTTTTATTCCCACGGACCAGAATCTGGGCTTAATGGCCCTGTCTTCAGCGGGAACATCCGGATGGCCCGGATGTCACGCTTCCAGAGTCGGGCTCCATGCAAATGAGGCCCCACAATGAGTCTCCGCACATGGCCCCGCATCATTCTTGGGCCAGCCCTGACATTAAAGGTACTTTGTTGAGGAACAAGCAAGAAGGGGCAGAAAAGAGAGAAGCAAGCAGGAAATGCAGGAAATTAAATTGCATTAACCAAAATTTGGTATCTTATGGCTGAAATTGTAAATATGTTTTTTGGGGTTTTTTTGTTTTTTAAATCAAAGAATTAGATGAATAAAACTGAACACATTGTCTCACTTTGCATAAGACACATAGGAATTGGGACATTTAATTCAAGAATGTTCACAATTCCTCGAGTAAGACTAAAATACATATGAATTTGCCTGAAGGTATTGGGGGAGGATCAGTTTCACAAACCTACATGTTCTAAAAATGATTGGCTTCACTTAGGGTTTTGCACATATAAATGCTGCCATTTACATGTACTGTTTAGATGGAAATGTTATAACCTATACTAGGGCTTCACAAATCCTGGGTACCAGCTCGCCATGGCATCTAGACATTGCATCCTGGCACTTGGGATTTCGTGCTTGGCAGGTTTTTTTGTTATTGTTTAGGTACCTTCTACTGTCACCACTGGAATACATCATCTTTGTTAGTATCACACAACTCCGCAGAAATTTGAGATGTGAGGTGCAGAACTTTGGTGTTGCTCTCCCGGTCTCAAGTCTTGCGTGATTTGATACCACAAGACCAGCTCAGGAGTTCCTACACCATGCTGGTGTGACGCTCAAACTTCAGCTGAGTCACGCAATGCTAATAAACAAGATTTGTTTTGGTGGTGGTGGTGGAGCTGCAGCAATGACAAAGGTGGACGGTCAGAAAAAAAAAGGAAGCAGAAGAAAAAGGAAGGGAAGAAGAAAAAATACAAAGAAGGACAGAAAAGGGTAGAGGAAGAAAGAGGAAAAAGGAACAGAAAGGGGGAAGATTAGGAGAAGAAATGGAAATATTAGAAGCATAAAAAAGTGGGAAACAGCAGGGAATAAGAAGAAAATAAATAAAGAGGAAAAACAAAAGGCAGATACCAGAAAAGAGGAAAGTAAGCCTTACTCCTCCTTGAACCTGGAATGTGGGGAGGGGGAGGGGAGGGGACAGGAAGGCTGAGAGTGCAGGATGACAGAGAGGTAGACTACAGAGGAGGCAAGGAGGGATGAGAGAGATGGACTTGAAATGAGGTTTGAGAAAGGAGATTGGGTGAGGAGGGTGGGAGATGAGGAAGAGGAGACTGAGGGAGAACAGGGTTGGAGGGATAAAGGAGAATGAGAAAGAATAATAACATAGTAAATGACAACAGATAAAGACCAGCATGACCCATCTGGTTTGTTTGTTCAAGTATTTAAACATCTGTATGATATCTCCCCTGTCCTTCCTTTCCTCTAATGTATAAATATTCAGGTCATCAGGTCTCTTCTCATATGAATTCTGGCGCAAACCCCATACCATTTTGTTTGCTCTCTTCTATATCACTTCACATCTTTTTATATCCTTAGCAAGATATGGCCTCCAAAACTAAACATAGTACTCCTAGTGAGGCCTCACCAACAACCTGTACAGGTGCATTATCACTTCGTCCTTTCAGTTGTTTATGCCCCTCTCTATGCAGCCTAGTATCCTTCTGGCTTTGGCCACCGTCTTGTCACATTGCTTTTCATCCATGAGGTCTTCAGATACTATCATTCCAAGGTCTCTCCTGGTCCATGCACATCACCCTCCTATTGCATACCGCTTTTTTGGATTTCTGCACACCAAGTGCATCACTTTGCACTTATTTGTATTAAATCTTAACTGCCAAGCATTTCACATAAGGTCAACTTTTTCTGGGATGTCTATTCTGTTGTAAAAGTCTTTGTGTCATCCACAAAAAAGACAAACCTTTCCTTCTAAATCTTTGGCAAAGTCACTTGCAAAGATGTTGAACAGAATCGGCTCTAGTACAGATCCTTGAGGCAGTCCACTACTCACCGTTCTTTCTTCTGAGTGAATTCCATTTACCACCACCCTCTGTCATCTGATAGTCAACCAGTTTTAATCCATTTCACCAACTTGGGTCCTAGTTTCAGGCTGCTCAGTTTATTCATCAGACTCCCATTATGCTTTGTTGAAATCCAAGTAGATCATGTCTGGCATATACCCTTGATCAAGTTCTCTGGAAATTCAGCTAAAGAGATCAATTAGATTTGTCTGGTGCAATCTGCCTTTCGTAAAACTATGTTGCCTGGGGTTTTGCAACCCATTGCATTGTAGATCATTTACTATCCTTTCCTTGTGTCTCCACTATTTTTTCCAACCATCAAGGTTGTCACTTTTTTGAAGAGGGGCCACATCAGTCCTGAGAAACCTCTCGCATTTCTAAGGCTCTATTAAACACATCCTTAAGAGGGCCCACCAGTATCTTTGCAAGCCAAGGCCAGTCCTCCCACTAGGCAAGCTAAGCAATCACCTAGGGGGGGCACAATTTAAGGGGTGGCAGCAGCAGCCGAAGGCAGCCAACTTAGCCATTGCTGCCCTCCCCTCCCAAAACTTTCCAGGAGAATCTCCCTTCTCTCTTCTATTTCTGAATGTCAGCTCCAAAAAGGTAAATGAAGCTACCATGGAGCCTCGCATTCAAGAGAGCTCAAAGCCCCTG
This sequence comes from Ichthyophis bannanicus, assembly GCA_033557465.1. Classification (NCBI taxonomy): domain Eukaryota; kingdom Metazoa; phylum Chordata; class Amphibia; order Gymnophiona; family Ichthyophiidae; genus Ichthyophis; species Ichthyophis bannanicus. The sequence continues at coordinate 1,300,265,834 of CM066031.1, forward strand.
TTAGTCCTGCCCCAACGGCAGCAGGAAGTGCATGTCAGAAAGGATGGGACTGACAGGGGCTTCTAGAATGTTTGAATGCAAGACTCTGTAATGGCTTCATTTACCTTTTCAGTGCCGAAAAAAGAGCTGTCCTTGGAAGGTTTGGGTGGCTGGGGTGGCAATGGATGAAGGTTTATTGAGAGAGCCGCAATGGCTGATACCCTTGGCCCAGCCTTGCTCTGAGTTCCCTCTATCCTGGGATGTATCTTGTCTGGCCCCTATCTACATTTAGTTTTCAAGTTGTTTATAGACACTTTCTTCTGTGAATGGTGTGGTACTGTATCTGTTCCATGTATATATGTATCTTTGTCAGCCATCTGTGTTCCTTCTCCAGACTTTCTTCCTTGAACATAGAACAGAACTATTTGTTCGGCATTTACCTGCATCTTTCAGTCTTACAATTCAATTTCTGACCTTCCTCCATAGCAAAAGCCAATGTGTGCCTTTGAGTCAGTGCTGCTGCCTGGGAACCCAGTAGTCTCTGGGTTTTCTTGGCAATGTGACCAGAGGTAGATTGTTAGATCTTGCTTCCAAGGCAATGGAAAGTTAAGTAATTTGCCCAAGATCACAAGGGTGCCAGTGGGGATCAAGCCCTGGTGTTTTACTTAATAAGGCAGTGCTCCAACCACTAGACTACCATCTCCAATAGAAATGGAAAGAAGTCTTATCTTACATCTTTAGCCATTTTTCCTTCTGCTTGTGCTGTTCTGATTTCTCTCTTTTACCACTTTTAGGTATATCTTGTATTCTTTTCTGAGCTTCTCGTCTTGGGATCTTCTTTATTTTGTGAATGCTGCATTTTTTGTCTTTAATTTTTTTAGCCACTGCCTTGGAGAACCATATCTGTTTCTTTGTCCTCTTACTTTTATCAATGTTCCTTACATAAAGATGAGGGGAGGAGAGAAAGAGGTGGCTGAGGAAGGATAGGGGGAGAAGAGAGAGAGGTAGCTGAGGAACAGCAGGTTGCTGGGGCCAGTGAGAGTAAGGGTTAACAGGGTGATGAGAGAAAAGAGGAGACTGGCAGAAACCTGTACCATCGTCGATAACTGAAGCAGAGGTTATGGTTATGGTTTAATGTACTTGATAATCTACCCTTCAAGGCATCTCAGCAGAACAGTGAATAACGAAACTAAAATTACAATAAAAATGAGTTAAGAAAAGAACTCAATTAAAAACAAGAAAGAAGTGCAACATCATCCATACAAGGTACAGGAAGAAGACAGACGAAACACAATTGTAAATCACTTCTGGCATAGCTATTGTGTGGGGGAAGGAGTTGCTGCTGGCTTCTGCCACCGCTAATGCAGTGACATATTAGAAGCCTAATTTACTAAGTTTTCTTTTCTCATGGAAACAGAATAGGAAAACAGTCTTAGAGGCACATTTTACAATGGGACGTCCAAGTGCAATCTGGGATGTCAAAGTCAGAATGTCTGAAAAAGAAAGCAGGCACATTCAAGATCAGGCACGATTTCACAAACATAGACATGACTGATATGCACGTGTCTTAAACTTCTATATAAATGTCCCCAGAAGAACATTTCAGAACCAAGATGTCTATAGCATAATGGTTAGAATAATGCTTAAGCGAAGAGTGATCAGGGTTCAAATCCCAACATGGGCCTCTGTGATCAAAGGCTAGTCACTTAATTCTCCGTCTCCTCTACACTCTCTGGATGTTTTAAGGTGAAAACAAACACTTTCCTGATGACTATTTGTGCCTGGAGCAAGTATAAACATAGGTGTGCCTGCAAACGTCTCCAATGTTTCTGAGATCTAATGGGGATATGTAAGTACATTGCTACTCCCAGGACATGTCTCCAACACACCTCTGTGCCTACTTGGCTGTCCCTGCAATGGAAACATCTGCAAACATCATTTGTGGAATGGCTAGGAGACATGTCTGTGATTTTGACATGCAAATGCACGTCTTCAGACATCCAAATCAGACTGCAGTAGACCTCCAAGGAGATGCTCCTCAGTCCTCTATTCTTCAACACTGGTTGAGACAATGAAAGACTGGGGAAGGGGTGAGAGGTCTCAGCCACTGGGTTTTAAACGTTTTTGGCTGGCTCCTAGACTGAAAGAAAAATTGTCAATCCCCCTCACTCCTCCATCTCTAGGTCCAAAGGAGCAGATAGCTGACAGTTTTGTGTATAACTGGGAACTGGTGTAAATGCCAACCAAAATATACATAACTGAAAAGGACCACTCAAACCACATCCACAGCATGTGCTATTTCAACCTGTGCGTGCTGGGCATATATACATGTAATTGGTGGCTTTTTGAAATTACTACTTACATATAAATCATCTTTTTAGATGTATAAATGGTCCCTCACCCTTTTAAAATGGCCTGTGAAGGTGGCAAAACTGTATGAAAACATATACAAGAAAAACAATAAACATACCAGTGGTGCCATCCACTTATAGACTAAAGAATGAGACTGAGGAAAGGTGACATTTTAAATACCAGTTAATGTCCTTTCCTTGAGTCCTGCTAGCCTAGTCTAGACAAGTGAGTTGTGTTCCCCTAATAGCAGATTGGTGGAGACAAAGAACCAATGAAAAGCCCAGGTTTCAATGACATCACTCCTATGCCTCTATTCACCTCAGCCAACAGAGGTCCTTTCAGTATTTGTCCCAAAGCATATGGGAGAACATGGCAAGCCTCAAACAAACCTTGATTTTGGGCAATAAGGAGTAATCAACAGTAAAGAACTATGTACAGGAAAGCATAAACGGAAGGCTGTCACTAGAAGATGAACCTGCAGAGCCAAGTATAAAAATCATAGCAGACCCAAGGGTACTGCAGTAGAAGATCAGAGCAAATACAGTTTAAGGGGCAGACCCTCGAATGGCCCAGCAGGACTCAAGGAAACAACATTAACTGGTAAGTAAAATATTATCTTACATATCATCCTGCTAGTCCAGTATAGACAAAGGGGATGTACCAAAGCTACAACTCCATTGGACGGGAAGAAGACACAGCAGCTCACAAAATCCTTGAGCCAAAGGCCATGTTTGCCCTCGCATGGATATCCAAGCAGAAATGCTGGACAAAAGTGAAAAGTGATGCCCATCTTGTTGCCCAAAAAATGGCTCTTTGGAGCCAATTTGGAGAAGCTGGTGAAGGACCTGAAAGAGACAAAATCTTACAGCCTTCTGGAAGACAGGTCCAAGGGGCCTGTGAGGACCTGTGAAGCAGGATGATGCCCCTTTCTCATCAGCCTCCGCCCGTCCACTGAGGGCACACTGGCCGGATCCCTGAGGGTCTTGGGACTCTCGTCGTCATTGACCTGGAAAACCTTTCTTCCCCTCTGCTTCTGGGCTTCAAGCTCATTCTCAGTCCTTTTGTGGAGTGCATGGGCCCAGAGACTTGGCCACCTCCAGAGGAGGACCATCCCGGGCTATGCAGTGAAGGTTTGGGGGCCTATTCTCAGGTTCCTCTGGTTGGAGGCAGGCTTCACCTTTTCTTTCAGGAATGGGCCCGGGTTACCAAGGATAGCTCAGTGTTAGACACCATTCAGTTAGGCTATATCCTGGAATGCATTCATCATCTCCCTTTGTGGATCTGTGATCAAAAGTACTACAGTGCGAATCACCTTGGACAGGTTGCTGTACCTAAAGATGGCAGTACCCATCCCTCTAGATGAGCAGGGCAAGGGCAGATACTCCATCTATTTTGTGGTGCCCAAAAAGGATAGTTCCTTTATTTATTTATTTATTTACAGTCTCTTATATACCGCACTATTCATCATCAGCGCGGTTTACATGGAACAAAATGCTCAGTACATTTAACACGTATGAGTTTACAGGTAACAGGGTATAAATAACTTGGATAACCGGGGTAACTATTTACAAAACATGAGTGACCTTCTATCCCATTCTGGACCTCAAGGGGGTCAATGAGCACTTGCATGTCCTGCATTTCCTGATGGAAAACTTTGTGCTATGTGATTCAAGCAGTGCGCTGAGGGAAGTTCTTGGCTTCTCTGGATCTAGCCAAAGCGTATTTTCATATCCCGATCCAGACAGATCAGCAAACGTATCTGCATATTATTGTGCTTATCTCTCACTATCAGTTCACCGCCCTCCCTTTCGGGCTATCCATCACCCCAAGGACATTCTCCAAGGTCACGGCATCCCAAGTGGTATCTTTTTTGGAAAGCCAGACTGAGAAATGTCGCCACTTGAAGACGTAAGCCCGTCTGGTCGAGTCCTTTCAAGAGGCCAAAAGAATGTCCTCGATTTCCATGAGGAGGTGGTAGGAGGCTAGGGCAACCCGCTCAGCCACCAATCTGTGAGGGACAGTGACCTCAGATTGGGGTGAAGAAGCAACCCCTCCTCCTGCAAAAGCAGCTCCAGTGAGAACCCGAGCGGCACCGGGGTCTCCATCGAGAGACGGAGCAGCAGGGGAAATCAAGGCTGCCTTGGCCATCTCAGGGCTATAAGGATCACTGAGGCCCTGTCCCACTGGACCTTGAGGAGGGTCCAGCCGATGAGGGGCATGGAGGGAAGGCATACAGCAACCCCGTGCTCCACAAGATGAGGAAGGGATCAGGGGCCACCCTGTCCAGGTGTGGGAAGGGACCGCAGAATCGAGGAAGCTGCGAGTTCGCAGGGATGGCAAAGCGTTCCAAGACTGGAGTCCCACAATGCTGGAAGAGCCACTGCGCTGTCCGGGGACACAGGAGCCACTCGTGCGGCCGGAGTACACTGCTGAGCCGGTCCGCCAAAGCATTGTCCTGATACGGGAGGTAAGTGGCCCGGACGGTCATGCCCTGGCTCACCGCAAAGGAGCACAGGGCTCTCGCCTCCAAACATAGGCTACAGGAGCCAGTGTACTCCTGTTTGTTGACATAGAACATCGTGACCTGATTGTCCATCTGGAACAGCACCACCCAGTGGTGCAAGCAGTCTCTGAAAACAAGGAGAGTGAGGTTAATTTCCTGGAGCTCCAGCAGATTATTCTGCTGCCTGGACTCCATGAGTGACCAGGACCCCTGAGTGCGCCGACCCTTGGAGTGGGCTCCCCAGCCCGCCAGGGAGGCATCCATGGTCAACACTACCTGATGCATCAGGGCATGGAAAGGCATACCGCGAAGCAGGTTTTGTGACTCCTGCCACCCAGCCAGAGACTCCGCCATGCTGGGAAAGACCGAGATGGGGTCTCGGAGGTAGTCGACCAACTGCATCCATTGTGTCCAGAAGCACCACTGCATTGCCCGCATGTTGAGATGGGCATTGGGCATGACATGGACCGTGGAGGCCATGTGGCCGAGAAGACGAAGCATCGTCCGAGCTGGGACGTGGCCTCGCACTTCAGACGCCAGGGACATGAGGCAGTCTGCCCTGTCCCAGGGAAGAAAAGCCATGGCCCGAAGGGTGTTCAAGCGTGCCCCGATGAACTCCAGGTACTGAACTGGAATGAGGGGTGAGGTTGGAGGGGAGGTCTCATGGGACCGAGTCTCCGGGGAAGTCTCCCCATCGGATTCCCAGTCTGAGTAGTCCATGGAGGACTCATGGTTGGGCAGCTTGAAACGGTTGGGTGACCCGTGCCAGGTCTCCGAGGCCAAAACTTGCCCACAGCCAGAGGCGCTAGCCTGCGAAGATCTCGCGCCCGAGGAACGGGACGGCGATCGAGACCCTCACCGAGGATCCTCGTGAGGCTTTTGGCTCTCGGGGGTCACAACGGCAGCCCAGGGAGTCCTCCAGGTCGAGGCCCCTCCGGTCTTGAGGTGCGTGCCGGCAGGGCTGGGCAACAGCACCTGCTGGGCAGCGAGAAACTCAGAAACACTGTGTTCCAAGGCCAGCATTCGGACCTCCCACTTGGGAGCAGGGCCCTGTGACACCGACGCTGGGGTGATGGAGTCAGGTGTCGAGAAGGAGAGGGGGTCCTCACCGGGCCGACCCTCGGGAGACTGGGCGCCTTCACAGGAGACCTCTGTATCGGTTCAAGGCACCTTACTGGGCTGCTCCATCTCTGATTCTAGAGACTGCCGAGGGGGGCTGAGAGACTGAGCACGTGACCTTTCACGCTTGTCTGACACCCCCCAACAGAGTCCTCGAGGCCTTCTTCTTCTTCCGCTTGCATTCAGGCAACCCCTGGTCAGAGTGCCACCAGGCCCAGGGAGTAGCCTTGGGAGAATCCGCAGCTGGCAGGACCAAAGAACGGGAGGCTACCGGGGCTGCCTTATGAAAGAGATCATCCAGTTTCTGCTTACAACTCTGGATGGCTTTGGAGGACATCTTCTTACAGAGGGAGCATAGCTCTGAGTCATGGTTGGCTCCTAGACACCTGAGACAACAGTCATGGGTGTCCGTGAGCGACATGTTTTTCGAGCATCTATCATAGTTCTTAAAACCAGAGGCCAATGGGCAAAAAGGACCCCTGTGAGGTTGAAGACCCTTGACGCGGCCAGTGGTTAAAAAGGGCGTGAAAGGGCAAAAAGAACAAAAAAGGCAAAAAGAAAAAAAAAACAGGGCCAGAGCAGAAGTAGAGATGCTCGGGAGGTGGGATGAGGACCGGCTAAGGCCGGTATAGCAAAACCGGTTGGAACACAGAAAAAAACTATTTCTGCGGACGAGACACGACACATGTCCAAAGGGCTCCGCGGAAAAAGGACGACTGAATAAGATGGCACCCTTGAACAGGAAGGGGACCACGCATGTGTGGTAGCATTCCCAAAGGCTTTCTTTGAAAGCTGGGGAAATGCTCCGTGTGGGCTCCGTCCTGCTTGTTCCTGGAGAACTGCCAGGTACACAGTAGATTACATAGTAACATTGTAAATGACGGCAGATATAGACCAGTATGGTCCATCTAGTCTGTCCATTAGATAGTTAAGTTTATTTTTATTTTATCCTGTTGCTGTAAAGGGATCCACTGTGTCTGTCCCATGCCATTTTGAATTCTGTCACTGTATTTGCCCCCACCACTTCCATCGGGAGGGCGTTCCAAGCATCCACCACCCTTTCAGTGAAAAAGTATTTCCTGACATTGCCTTTCAATTTACCCCCTTGCAGCTTCATGTTATGCCCTCTAGTTTTACAGCTTCCCCATCTTTGGAAGAGGTTTGTTTGTTCATTATTTCTCTTTAAGTATTTAAAGGTCTGAATCATATCTCCCCTATCCCTCCTCTCTTCCAGAGTGTACATATTTAGGTCTTCAAGTCTCTTCTCATAAGGCTTCTGACACAGGCTCCAAATCATTTTTGACACCTTCCTCTGAACAGTTTCCAGTCTTTTTACATCCTTTGCAAGATATGGTTCTCCAAAACTGAACACAGTATTCCAAGTGAGGCCTCACCAGTGACTTATACCGCGGCATTAGTACCTCTTCCTTTCTGCTGGTAATTCCTCTTTGTATGCAACCCAACATCCTCCTGGCTTTTGCCACTGCCTTGTCGCACTGTTTTGCTACCTTGAGATCCTCAGAAATAATCCACCAAGGTCCTTCTCCTGGTCCGTGCACACCAACCTCTCGCCCCCTATCGCGTACATTTCCCTTGGATTTCTACTTCCCAAGTGCATGACACTGCACTTCCTCGCATTAAATCTTAACTGCCAAGCATTAGACCATTCTTCCAGCTTTTGTAGTTCTTTCCTCATGTTACCCACTCCCTCAGGGGAGTCCACTCTGTTGCAAATTTTCGTGTCATCTGCAAAAAAACTGACTTTTCCATTCAGTCCTTCAGCAATATCACTCACAAATACATTGAACAGTGCCGGGCCCAGGACCAAACCCTGGGGCATCCCGCTAATCACTCTCCTTTCATCTGAGTGAGTTCCATTTACCATCACCTTCTGTCGTCTGTCAGTCAACCAATTTCTGATCCAGTTCACCACCTTGGGACCCATCCCCAAACTACTGAGTTTATTGATAAGTCTCCTATGAGGAACAGTATCAAAGGCTTTGCTGAAATCCAGGTAGATGACATCCATCACATGCCCCTGATCTAGTTCTCTGGTCACTCAGTCAAATAACTCAATCAGATTTGTTTGGCAAGATCATCCTTCGGTAAAACCATGTTGCCTCAAATCATGCAACCTGTTCGTTTTGAGAAAGTCCACTACTAAAGTGTGCAGATTAAAACACTACTAACGTGTGCAGAAACCAGCAGGAAACCCCCACGCCATGCCAACAGTCAGCAGCGGTCCACCTCAAATTGCATCCCAGGAAGACGGAATTGGGAGCCCCCAACAAGGACAATGACAAGGTCAAGCCTTGGTATTCACCCCCTGAGAGCCCCAAGCAAAGACTCTATGCCAGGCTCAACTCTACTCCTCTAAACTGTTTGGCTGACTTTGCAGCATTGCATTTAAGGAGGTTGACAAGAAGATTCCTCTGAGAGCCTCCTGCAATCTTTGGGAGAGAAAAGGGGGGAGAGGAGGAGGGATGGGGCACTGAGGTTATGTGAGGCTGCTGCACTCTTCCAGGTCCTTCCAATTTCTGGCTGCTCAACCAATTTTCCCTCCTCCTATGGTTACCGAAAAGACCATTCTAGTGCAGCCTCCCACATCACACTCAAATGGGAGAGTCACCCTCCAGGTGGTCATTCATGAGCGTTTAATCAATCTTTTCCTCTCAATCTTCAGATTTTGTTCAGAGAGGAGAAAATCCATCCACCATCTGCTGGAGACAAAGAAATACTGAAGGGACTCTGGTGGCTGAGGCAAATAGAGACATAGGAGCGATGTAATTGAAACCTGGGATTTTCATTGGTTCTTTGTCTCCACCAATCTGCTGGTAGGTGAACACAACCCACTTGTCTGGACTGGTTTAGCAGGACAATATGGAAAGTGGTGATAAAGCTTTGCAAAGGCCACAGACAGACCTGTGCCAGGGCTTCTTGTAGAAACAGGAAGTGCGTACCAAAATACATTAATGCTTCTTCCCAACACAAGCCTGATAACAAGATACTTGGTCTGTTCATCGCCACTCAAAAAAAATTCTAAATGCCTAATGAAAGATCTTCCGTATAAAGCAACTTATAAATTCATTTATATTTTTAAAGTACATCTGGGAAGGATTAATACTGAACTCCTCATGTACAATTCTTCTCCAACAACATACACTCGATGGAATATTTGTATTACAATTATTATGCCCTTTTTGGGAAAAACAAATCAATTTCTATGGGACGTTAGTGAACAATAAAAGAAGAATCAAACATTAAAAAAACAGCAGAAAGGTACTCTTCTGTTCCTGTTGCTTCTGCTTTTAGTTAGCCAGGAAATGTCACAGAAGAACTGCAGTATCATAATGTGCCCAGTGCTATATCTCCACTGGACCCTGGAAATCAATGCTGTGAGACACAGCTATCAAAAAGGGCATCACCATCATCTTTCTAACTCATGAGCATATGATTGTGTGTGTGTGTGTGTGTGTGTGTGTAGCAAAAAAGGTGCCGACCACAGCACTGAAACTCTATTTCAATCTATGCTTGATGAGATATTTTGTTTTTAGATATTTCTGCTTCCTTTGATACCATCGACCCCCTGTCCAGCTTCAGAAGCTTTGCATATCTGGGATAGGTCCCAGGGTATTATCTTGGTTCCATTCTTATCTTGAGGAGCATAGGATGGTTGGCCATTTTTCAGAGTGATATTCTCTTTGTTCAGGAGTTCCTCAACTGGTCCAGCACTGGCCCAGGTCTGTTTAACATATCTGCTCCTGTTGTGTGAAGCACTACAAAGGCAGATGGCACATTATTGCATCTGTGCAGATGATATCATGATCGATTTACCCTTCTTCCCATCTGAAAGCATGTCACTGTCATCCATTTCCACATGTTTGACGGCAGTCCATGACTGTTTGACAGCAAATAAGGTCTCTCTCAATGAAGTGAAAAGCGAGCTGATTGCCAGTAAAACCCCTTTGAGTGATTTTCCTAGTGAGCTGATGCTAGGTTACCATATCATTCTCTTTTCTAAATAGGTTCATTATCTAGGGATGGTTTTAGATTATCATTTTAGCTTTAAGCCTCAGATCCATAAGGTTGTCAAGGCTGTATTTTTAAGTAATGTATGATTTGTCATCTTAAGTCATTTTAGAAAGTTTCAGTCAGTTCTATAAGCCTTAACTCTTCTGTTTTTATTCTTTCCAAACCAACAAAATGTCAGAAAGAAATTATACGTAAGGGTTGAAAATGTCTGGGAGCAAAATAATTCTCTGAAAATTTAAACAAACAGATTTGGTATAGAGCAAAAAAATTGTGAAAAGACACATAAGTTTGACAATGGATCAGACTGAACCATGGTACAAAGAAATAAGTGCACGCCCAAAAAATTACCAATGCATTTCTATGGGAGAAGCAATTGCAGCTTCTGCATCACAGAAACATTGATACATTGAAATTAGAGAATTGCTTCTTTCAAAACACATCATTAGTGCCGCTGAATATCACCGATTAGGGTCCTTATGTGTCCCAATGCTAACCACTTACCATTGGAATGTGTCAGGGACGTTCCGGGGAAGAGCAGAGGTAGAGATGATCGACACCCAGGCAGCAGCGATATTGCGTGCTGCCGGGCTAGCTACTACGGCTTCCGGCATGTGCAGCGATCTCTAGATATTCAATGCCAGGGCTGCATATGACCTCGGCACTGAATATCCTGGGTTAAGGGTCAGTGGGTAATCTATGCGCCGTAGTGGTGCCTGCCCAACTGAATATCGGGCCCATCCTGATCATAGACACACAGAGCTCACATACATACATGGAGAAATTGCTATTAATTCCGTGAGGCACACTCCACATGCTTTCCCCACCATGGACATCTCTATCCCCTGTCAACTGCTGACAAATCCCTGTTTCTGTTGAGCTGGTTCTTAGTGGTTCAGATGTGTATTTCATTCCCGTTATTGTAAATTCTACTGTGAAACCTAGTTACTGAACCATAAGCCTTCTTGTGCAATGCAGGGCGATAACTAGTAATTCAGCCAAGTAGTTTGGTACTGCTTGCTATGTATACTGCCAACTAATGGGAGAAAAAACAGAGCAATACCTGTTGCCATGTGACAAAGGCGCCCTATATGATCCATCCTTTAGTGGTTAGACAAATCACACTTGGCTTCCTTTTATTTTGCATACAAACCAAAGGAATGTTTGGTAGCCGTTCCATTCAAACCTTTCCTCCCTCTTACCCACAAGCCAGCAATACATAAAAACATACACATGGAGAGGGTTAGAAGGAATTCCAGGGACCATGCTTTCTCACTTGTTGATCATTGCAATCTGTCATATTTAGACCTGTCAGTGACCACATTATGTATGCTACAGTTTACTCAAAATGCCATTGCCTTCTTATTAGTGGATAATAGTAATTGTGAGGATATTGCACTAATTCTTTATTCTTTGCACACATTCCCTATCTCTAGTTAATTTAGGTTTAAATGTTTCATGTTGTTTAAATCTTTGCATGATATAGATCCAAATTGCTTAAAGACTATAATAACTGAGCACCAGCTTTTGTGGGCATTACATCATTCTCAATGTTTTCTCATATTTCCAGGCGATAAAAAAATATAAAATTAAATTTTAAAATAGTTGCTGCACATTTTTAGGTGCCAGATCTCATCGCTGGAATACACCACCTGTTGAGCTTCAGCAGTAAGGCTATCTTTTGACTTTTCAGCAAAAGGTTAAGACTCTTGTTTTTAAAGATTTTCATTTGTAAATTTGGATTGATTTTATTGTTTTACTTGATTTGATGTGTCTCTTTGTGTTATATTTTAATGTTAACTATTTTTCTGTGTTTGTTTTAATTTACTTAGAATTTCTGATTGGTGAAATACGAGTGTTTTAAATTAAAAAAATAAACATATATATATGTGTGTGTGTGTGTGTTGTATACTGGAATACCTCATCATTTACTGATTTTCAGTGAGACACTAACTAGCAGTAATGTTGGCCATATCTACAAAGTGCCCAGCAGTGAGAATATTAATGTCAACTCCTACTTCCATCCCCTTCAGTGTCATAGATGGATAAATGATGTAACTGACCTGCTTCCATTGTGATCAACCAAATGGAAGCATCCGGCAGTTACTGAGTGTCGTGTAAAAGCAGCTACAATGGAATCTTTTTTCATTCTTTCCAACTCAAAGAAAGTCAAAAAGAATTATACAAAAGGGCTAAAGAATGTCTGCCTGATAGTTTGTCTAGGGGCAAAACACCTCTCCGAAAATTTAATGGAATAGAATGAAACTTGGCAGGTGGGACAAAAACAGTTAAAAAACCCCATCAAGTTCAAAAATGGGCCACATCAGACGAAGGATTCCAGAAAAATAAGCCCCCACTCCCAAAAAAAAGACCCAATTCATGTTTATGGGTCAAAGAATTCCAGTTTCTGTAGCATAGAAACTTACATACAGTGAAACATAGCAGTTAAGGACTTTCTTCTTTCAAATTGCCTCTCCCTGTTCTTTACTCTCCAAAGCCCCAAACTACCACCTCCATAAACTACCTCCCCACAACTGCCCCACCACCCTGCAAATGGCTCCCCCCCAAACTACCCCACTCCTGAAACTGCCCCCACTCCCTGCAACTGCCCTGCAACCCACAGTCAATGCTCATTAAAACTACTCTCCCCACTGTTCACCACTCCAAAAAATGCCCCTGCCCCCAAAAACTAGCTCCACAGATTTCACCCCCAAACCCACTTCCTATAACTTACCTAACTTCTCACAAAATGATCCCATCCACAAAACTACCACACACAACTGCTCCACCACCCTGCAAACTGACCCCATCCTTACATACTAACCCCTGCAACTGCCCTACCATTTCCCAAACTGTCTCCCCTCCAAAAGCTATCACCACACTGTCTCACCACCCCAAATTTGCCCCATCCCCAAAATTTACCTTTGCAACTGTCCCACCACCCCCAAAACTATTCCCTTCACCTGTTCCATCCCCAATATGATCCCGTGTAACTGGCCCACCATTCTGCAAACTGCTCCACCCCAAAAATCTACCCTAACTCTCCCACCACACTGCAAACTACCCCTCTCCCAAATACTACCCCCTGCAACTAGCTCCATTGCCAAAACTACTCACACAACTGCCTCAATACCCAACAAACCGTCCCACCCCTAAAATCTAACCAATCAAATGCTCCTCCACCCTGAAAAATTACAACCCTCAAAAACTACCTCCACAATTGCCCCACCACCTGCAAACTGTCTCACCCCAAATAGTATCCCCTTCTCCCCCACCCCCCACAACTGTCAAACCAGCCCATAAACTGAAATGATCTTTTCTTGGGACAGCATGCCAAACTTACGCAGCATACATGGGCTGCTAACGCAGATCCTTTACACGTGATTGGCTTGCTCTCCCAGTTTAACACTGACTCATGTGAACTGGTTAATTTGCATGCTATTGCTTAAAGCATCACTGTGCAAAAAGCGTAGTAACTCACCTGTAATAGGTGTTCTCCAGGGACAGCAGGAATCAGTCCTCACTTATGGGTTATGTCGGCACTGACGGAGCCACGTGGAGCAATTCCCCAGCTTTCAAAGAAAGCCTTTGGGATTGCTGCCAGGCATGCGTAGTCCTCTTCCCGCCCAAGGTGCCATTTTGCTCAGTCAGGTCCCTTAGCTCGAGCCTTACCAAGCAGATGGCAAGGGAAGGACAAAAATACAGCAACTCATCAGGGGAGGTGGGAGGGTAGTGAGGACTGATTCCTGCTACATGTGGAGTAGCAGCTTGGACAGGATGGGAGGAACCAGGACAGTACGAGATTCCTGAGGAGGGAACTCATACTGAAGTATGTCGAGCTCTTCAGCTCGAGGATCCTCCTCAGCCTGGGTGGCCAGGTTGAGAGCTTGTGCCATATCCCAGACAAAGACCAGGAAGGAGGTGTCCTCAGGTGGTGAGTGCTGCTGAAATGTGGGCAGGGAGGGGTCTGATGGAAGGTCCCGATGGGCACTGGTTTCCGGAGAGATATCCCGGCTGGTCACCCCGTCCTGTAGCCAAGGTCTGCTTGGAGCCGAAGGCCCTAGAGGATCTCGCTCCCAAGGAATAGGAAGGTGAGCGAGATTGGCGCCGAGGACCCTCATGAGGCCCACGGCTCTTGAGGGTTTCCTGGGTGGATTTCGGTGTCCCACGTGAGGGAACCTCGGTCTCTAGGCACACCCCAGCGAAACTGGCTGTGAGAGCCTGCTGGGAAGCGATGAACGCAGAAATTCTGCGTTCTAGTGCCAGCATGTGGGACTCCCACGCGGGTGTGAGGTCCTGCAACACCGATACCAGGGTCACCGGGTCAGGTCTTGAGGAGGAGAGGGGGTCCTTGCCAGGATGGCCCTCAGGAGACCGAGCGCCATTGCCGGAAGCCTCCGTATCTGTACAAGGTACCTTGCGGGGCCACTCCTTGTCCAACTCTCGGGAACACTGACGGGGCTAAGCGACCAAGCATGAGAGCGCGAGCGCTTGTCAGGGGCCCCCGACTTCGAGGCCTTCTTCTTTTTACGCCGCTCCACTTCCGGGGATCCCTGGTCGGAGTGCTGCTTTCAGTGCGGGGCCAAGGTGGGGGATCCCACCGGAAGAGAGATGACCAAGGGCGCCACCGGGGATTTCGAGGCGGCCTTCCTGAAAATGTCTTCAGACTTCTGCTTACGATTGAGCAGGGCTTTGGAAGACATTTTCTTACAAAGTGAGCAGAGCTCTGGATCATGGTCAACCCCGAGACACCACAAGCAGCAGCCATGGGTGTCCGTAAGCGACATGTTCTTGGGAGCATCATCACATTTTTTGAATCCGGTGGCCATAGGGGCAAAAATGGCCCCTGCGAGGTCAAAGACCCACATGGCAAGCAGTTGGGAGAAAAAAGGGCGCAAAGCCCGTTAAGCAAAAAATGCTAGGAAAAAAAATGTCACCTAACTGCTCAAAAAAGATAGAGTAGGGGAAGGACGGGTAGAGGATCGGTGCAACCAGAAAAGTAATAGGCCTAAGGCCGAAAAACGAAACACTTTTTCCAAGGGGCGAGGACGTATGTCTGAAGGGCTCCGCGGAAAAAGGGAGACTGAGCAAGATGGCACCCTTGGGCAGAAGAGGACCACGCATGCGTGTCAGCAATCCCAAATGCTTTCTTTGAAAGCTGGGTAATTGCTCCGCATGGGCTCCATCGGTGCCGACGTCACCCATAAGTGAGGACTGTTTTCCTGCTTATTCCTGGAGAAAGTCTGCATTAAATTTGTGCTATGAAACCCTGAGCTAGAGCTTTAAGCACTGGGCTCTAGCATAGGATTTCTGCATTGGCCTCATAATGATTAAAGAATTTCACTTTTCAAATTGTCCTTCCCTTTCATCTTCTCTTCCAATCAAAGACAAACAAAACACCAACACATACACATGTAGAGACCCCATGGATTTGATGCACTGAGAGCCCTAGCACCATCCATTGGCTCTACCAATGTTGGGAAATGTGTGGCAACTTCCAGATCAGAGGAAGCTTCCCCCTGCCTGTCCAGCTTAGGCTGGGAGGGACTCTCTTGAAATAGGAGCAGCCCCTAGGTTACAAAAACCTTAGTCAGAGACAATTTCCTGTCTTTGGCCTCCAAACCACCGCACCATGCAATGCTTAACAGGGAGCTGCCCTAAAGATGCAGGTGTCTCAGGCACCCCCACTAAAGCCAGTCACCAGGACGAGGATATGAGGAGGAATGAAGAGGCTGAGAGTCACTGCAATCAGCAGAAGAGCTCAGTCTGAAATGGAATTCCTGAAGAGAGTCTGCAGCAGTCCATCCTGACTCCAATGCTCAGAGGACTGAGAGAAGCAGCTTTACCACAGAAGAGAGAAGACAACAACATCAGCTACATCCCAAGGAACTCATGCAAGGAGGTACTCAACCACACAGGGCCAGGGAACTGTGAGGTCTGAGCCACTGAGCTTCAAGTATTCAGGAAAGAGACTGATTAGGGAAACAGGAACCCAACAAATGATATAATGATCTGGTCAAATATCTTTCACAGAACCGAGTGCCTTCCAGCAGAAGGACTGGGGTAACAAAAATACTCCCACTTGGTTAACGGAAATTTCTTATTTTGTAACATACTTCATAAGTAATGTTTACCCAAATGTTATAAATAGTTTTGTTTATCAATGACCCTGAATTCTAAGTAAACCCTTGGTTCAGAACACAAACATCTGGCCTGAACTCTAATTATTGAGAAGGGTGAATGACAGTGTGTCAAGTGCCTTAACTTTAAATATAGTTCCTATTAAGAGGTAATTCCTCCCCTCAAGTCAAAGCCCTGATATTTTCAGACCAAGAGTTCAGAGAAGCTGGCTAATAACTCTTGGATCTGGTGCGCTCCCCTTGTCCGCCTGGCATTTACACAGCATCTGCCTGGACCACACAGTAAAGGGGGTTACAGCATTGTTACTCACCTGTAACAGATGATCTCCAGGAACAGCAGGAATTTAGTCTTCACATATGGGTACGTCGGTACCGAAGGAGCCTGCGTGGGAACGCTCCCCAGCGTCCAATTAGAAAGCTTTTGGGAGCATCCCACAGCGCCTGCATGATGCTTTCCCGCCTTTCCCAACTGCCTCTCTCCAGTTGAGTTTAAAGCTGAGGCAAAGAGAGAGAGAGGGGGAAAGAGAAAGAGATAGATAGAGATACAACTCCTAGGGGAGGTGGGTGGGTTGTGAAGACTAAATTCCTGCTGTTCCCGGAGATCACCTGTTACAGGTGAGTAACAATGCTATCTCCAGGAACAAGCAGGAATGTAGTCCTCACATATGGGGACTCCCTAGCTTTAGATGCCAGGGAGAGACCCCAGAAGTTGTGTGCCCCTGTGAAAGGGCTCCACTTCCCCCATGGATCTCTGGCATCCAACCAGGGATGGCGGGTAGGAGTTGATTATGTATGGAACAGGTGTTGAAGAACAGCCTGACCAAACAAGGCATCCCGGCGGGAGTCCTTGTCCAAGCAGTAATGGGCTGTGAAGGTATGAACTGAGGCCCAAGTAGCTGCTCAACAGATGTTGTCGATAGACACAGAGTGTAGATGAGCCATTGAAGCTGCCATGGCTCTCACATTGTGAGCTGTGACATGGCCCTCCAGAGGAAGATTCTTACTCTGATAGGCAAAGGAAATACACTGTGCAATCCAGTTTGACAGTGTTCTCTAGGAGACTGGAAGTCCCAAATGAGAAGGATCAAAAGCAACAAAGAGTTGAGAGGACTTTCTATGTTGCTGTGTACTTTGCAAGTAAAAAGCTAAAGCTCTTTTACAGTCTAAAGTATGAAGATTCCTTTCTGCATTAGATGCATGAGGCCTTGGAAAAAACACAGGCAGGTAGACCGCTTGGTTTAAATGGAAAGGCGAGACCACCTTCGGCATGAAGTGTGGATGAGTCCTAAGGACTACCTTGTCATGATGGAACCTTGTATAAGGTGGATCAGCTACTAGTGCTTGCTACTCACTGATGCAGCGTGCTGATGTGATTGCAATCAGAAAGATAACTTTCCAAGAAAGGAATTTCAATGAGGTAGTACCTAAGGGTTCGAAAGGTGGCTTCATGAGCTGACCAAGAACCAGGTTTAAGTCCCATGCCACTGGAGGTGGCCTAATGGGAGGCTTAGTTAGAAGAAGGCCTCTCATAAATCTTGCTATAAGAGGATGGGAGGAAATAGGTTGTCCATTCAGAGGCTTGAAAGAAGCTGCAATGGCACTCAAATGGACTCTTACTGAGTTAGTCTTAAGTCCTGCACTGGATAAATGAAGGAGATACTCCAGTAATGATTCCAGAGGTATTGCACGGGGGTTAAGACCCTTCTGCGAACACCATATGGTAAACCTTTTCCACTTGAAAGCATAAGAGCGCCTTGTGGAAGGTTTCCTGGAAGCATAAAGGATATCCTTTACTGGCTGAGGAAGGTTAAGATCATGAAGATCTAGGCCTTCAGCAACCAACCCCTGAGATGCAGGGATTGGGGATTGGGATGCCATAACATTCCGTCCTTCTGGGACAGGAGATCTGGAGCAGACCCTAAGTCCAGGGAGGGGGCTTGAGAGAGTTGAAGAAGCAGAGGGTACCACACTTGCCATGGCCAATGTGGTGCTATGAGAATCATATGGCCTCTGTCTCTCTGAAGCTTGAATAGGGTCTTGGGAATTAGGGAATGGGCAGAAAGGCATAAAGGAAGTCCTGACCCCAGTGAAGGAGGAAGGCATCCCTGGCCTGAGAGCCCTGAGCCAGAATTCTGGAACAGAACCGGGGAAGTTTGGCATTCAACAGACTTGCAAAAAGGTCTATGTCCGGGGTTCCCCAAATTTGAAAATTCTGGCAACCTGTTCTGCATGTAGAGACCATTCGTGAGGAAGCAGAACTCGACTGAGTCTATCTGCCCAAGAGTTTTATATGCCTGGAAGATACACTGCCAGGAGATGAATCTGATGCTCTCTGGCGAGGGCCCATAGTCGCAAAGCTTTGTTGCAAAGCGACAGAGAGCCTGTTCCTCCCTGCTTGTTCACATAGAACATGGCTACTTGATTGTCCGTATGAATGAGGACGGTCTTGTAGCTGAGCAGGGTGTGGAACACTGAAAGAACAAGGAAGATTGCTCTGAGCTCTAAGAGATTGATATGTAGATGAGTCTCCTGTGGAGTCCAGGTGCCTTGGGTGGAGAGGTCTTGTATATGAGCTCCCGAACCCATTGGTGAAGCATCTGTTGTGAGAGTTGCCTGGGGTAAGGGTTGTTGAAAAGAGGACCCCAGCAACAGGTTTTGAGTGGACTGCCACCATTGGAGGGACAAAATGAGGCGATTTGTGTTTGCTATTTTGTCTGACAGGCACCCTGATGCTTGAGTCCATTGGGTGGATAGAGTCCACTGGGCTGCTCTCATGTGGAGGCAAGCATAAGGAACCACATGCACTGTGGATGTCATGTGGCCTAGAAGTTGTAGCATTTCTCGGGCAGTGAGGGAAGGTTTTAGCACTGCTTGAGAAGCTAACTGCACCATGCGAAGGCAAAGGGCCTGGGGGAGATAGGCCCTTGCCCTTTTGGTATCCAGCAAAGCTCCTATGAACTCTAGAGACTGGGTGGGAGTTAAACTGGATTTTGGGATGTTTATGACCAGACCCAAATACTGAAGGATACGCATTGTGCAAGATAGAGATGTCCTGGCCTCTGACTCTGATGGGGCTCGAATGAGCCAGTCGTCTAAGTAGGGGAAGACGAATATGCCTAGAGTGCGGAGAAATGTTGCTACCACAGCCATGCATTTCATAAACACTCTTGGAGCTGAGGCCAGGCCAAAGGGAAGCACCCTGTATTGGTAGTGCTTTCCCTGGAAAAGGAACTGAAGGAACTTTCTGTGAGTTGGATGGATGAGAACATGGGTGTACGCATCCTTGAGATCTAGAGAACAAAGCCAATCCTGACTCTGAAGGTATGGCAGCAGAGTTCCTAGAGAAATCATTTTGAATTTCTCTTTGAACAGGAATTTGTTCAATTCTCTGAGGTCCAAAATAGGTCTGTATCCCCCTGTTTTCTTTGGGATAAGGAAATAGGGGGAGTAAAACCCTGTACCCTGTTGGAGAATGGGTACTTCTTCTATTGCCCCCTGGGCAAGAAGTGTAGAAACCTCTTGACCTAACAGGTTGATAAGAGAGGTCTGAGAATTGAGCTGTCTTACCATTGTGGGAGGGGGCATGCACAGAAAGTGCAGATAATGGAGAGTGTCCAATGCACTGCTATTATCTGCTCCCACCTGGGGGCAAAATGGCATAACCTTCCTGAAATGGTGGAAGGCTCTGGTCCATTGAGGGCCAGGAAGGCTAAGTTCTCTAGATTAAAGTCAAAGACCTTGTGGAGGCTGAGACTGCTGAGACGGTTGAGCCTTAGCAGTCTTTGCCTTCCTTTGTTTAGGTGGTTGCTGAGTTTTCCGGACAGGTTGACTTGCAGGATAAAATTTCTTCTTTTTAGAAAAGAATGGTTTCTTAAAAGATCTTTTTCTTGCAGGATCCGATGTAGACTTGGACAATCTGTCCAAGGTGGAGTTTTCAGCATCCATCTCATTGGCTTTCTCCTGCCAATCTTTACCAAACAGGTTCTCACCAGTACAAGGAATATTTCCCAGTTTATCTTGTACCCAGAGCTCCAGATCAGATGCCTGGAGCCAAGCAATTCTCCGTGCACCTATGGCAATGGCAGAGGTTCTGCTTATGCACTCAAAACAGTCAAAAACTGCATGGTTAACAAACTTAGAAACATCCTGGGCATGTTTGACCAGTGTGAGAAAATCCTGTCTTCTATCTTCAGGAAGAAGAGGGCTCAAAGCCTCTAAATCTCCTGTGACTTCCTTCAGGAACATTCCCATATATAGACTATAGGAACTGATCCTGGCAGAAAGCATGGAAGCTTGGAAGACACGATGTCCAAAAGCATCCAGAGTTCTGCACTCACGTCCTGGGGGATTAGAGGCATATCTCTTTGCACTCTTAATCCTTCTCATAGCTGACTCCACTACAATAGAGTGGTGGGGGAGCTGAGTTTTTTGGAAACCAGGACAAGGAGGGACTCAATACAGAGTATCCAGTCTACGAGAATGGGGAGAGGTAGCAAGAGGTGTCTCCCACATCCTTAGCATGAGATCATGCAGGATCTCATGAATGGGCAAGGTAGCTGCCTCCTTAGGAGTTTTAGGATATTGTAAAATTTCCAACTCCTTTGCTCTGGGCTCTGTTTCAGGTGCTACAGCAATGGACAGACCCGAGCCACCTCTCTGATGAAATCCTGAAAGGAAATGTCCTCTGAAGGAGACATCCTGCGTTTAGGGGAGGAAGGCTCCTCCGGGAGAAGTATTCCCGCATCGACAGAACTGTAAGAATCCTCAGATTCCTGTGAGGACTCGAAATACCTTCTGTCTGGATGCTCTTGAATAGCTCGATACCCGTACCAACTGAAGTCAGTACTGAGAGAAACTGGTACCGGTGTAACGGTACCGGGAGGTATCGCATGACTAGGTGCTGGCAATGCGGACACCGATGTCGATGCCGATGCTATCAGTACCGGTACCGATACCGGTGCCGGAGACGTTGCCGGTACCGGTTGAACTGTCTGATGCTGTTCCGAGGGAATCGATGCCGCAAGGAGAGCCGCCAGACTATGTTCAATAGCCAGAACCCTTTGGTCTATCGACGTTGCCGATGCCTGGATTTCGGTACCAGATAAGACCGCCAGTACCCCACAGCATGGCACCAGTAGTTCTGCCAAGGTCGAGGCCTCGAGAACATCCTGGAGCCCCGATAATGCTTTGGAAGCCGAAGCCTCCCGCCGGGGCAATTTTGCCGGTGCAGAATCCTCAAGGGCAACGCCAGAGGCATCTCGATGCTTGGAAGGAGATCTACCCTTTGAGGACCGGCTAGACTTATGTTTAGTTACCTGAGATCCACGGAAGGAAGACGAAGCCCTGGAAGATGTCGATGCCACCGAGGCCGCATCCGAGGGAAACAGGGTACTGAGCTTGGCAGCTCGGTTCGGTCGACCTCTCTTGGACATCATGGCACAGGCCATACATTCCAAGATGGAATGGTCAGGACCTAAACATTTCAGACACCACTCATGGTTGTCGGTGACGGAGATGGTACCGCCACACTTGGTGCACTTTTTGAAACCCGAAGAGGGTTTTTCCATTGTGGAAAATATTTTGGGCCTTAAGGCCCAAAATAGCACGTGCATCTGGAAAAAGAATGGAAAAAAAAAAGTACTAAGAAATCTTTTTTTTTTTTTTTTTGAAAAGAAAGAAAGAAAGAAGAAAAGACCGGCGGTACCGGTAAAGCGTCGAGGAAGGCAGACGTGACCACAAAAAGAAGGAAAATTTTCTGCAGTGACAGGAACACGACCTGCTGTCTCTGCGGAAAACAAAGAACTGGAGAGAGGCAGTTGGGAAAGGCGGGAAGGCAGCACGCAGGCGCTGTGGGATGCTCCCAAAAGCTTTCTAATTGGACGCTGGGGAGCGTTCCCGCGCAGGCTCCGTCGGTACCGACGTACCCATATGTGAGGACTACATTCCTGCTTGTTCCTGGAGATACATAGTTACACAAATATACAAACACATCCAAGTGCATGCACACATAAGCACAAATTATTCCTGCTGAAATTCTACAAACAAAATTCAAACTTCTGTGTCAAAAAATCTGAATTATGCAAAATTCTGCATGCTTTCTTTGTTAAACTAACAAAGCAGATTGTTTCTGAAGTGATACTTAGGGGCTTGTTTACAAAGCCGCAGTAGTGGTTCGCGATCGTTATCGGAGCCGCAGCCAATGGGGCCGCGGCTCCGATAACAATCGTGAACCGCTACCGCGGCTTTGTAAACAAGCCCCTTAATTTAAAATACAATACAGGAAAAAATATCAAAAAGTGCAAAATTCTGAATTATTGTGAGCAGAATTCCAGTAGGAGTAGCACATACAAATACACATGCACAGACACACACACGAAACAGATAAACATACAAAACAGATATATACACACACAGGCAATGCAAATTCACAGATGGGTGGCTGCACAAAAACATGCAAGTGCAAAGGGATTAAACAGAATTTCATGAGTCATATTCTGTATGCTATCTGCACTTGTTTTGTTTGGTATCCATGCAGGTCTCCAGGCATGCAGTTTTCCATCAGGCTGCAAACTGACAGCTGCCTTTCCCCAGTCCAGTTTTTTCACATACGAGCCAAGGAACAGTCATCGGTAGCTCTGCTGGTCACACATGTATGCTTTAGACAATTTTCCCTATGCGTAAAACCTCTAGAATGCCAGAAATACTAAAGGAGTATATCATCTTTCCTTTGAATTTCTTCTACATTAGGGATCATCTTGAAATATGTATACATTTCAGCTCTTCTAGGTTCATATGATTTATTTTTTTTCCTTTTGTTTTAATAAAGGTTTGTGCCAAACTAAAGGTATGTGCCCCTCCCCCCCCCCCCCCCCCCCCATCAGTCCTGCTGTGTCATAGACACTCATAGTATCAAACTGGCCTGACCTTCAGTTTCAGGTAATCTCTTTCTGATCCCTGCCTCCAGATACAGCCAGGCTCATCAGTGGTGCCAAACTATGGCAGCTCTTCAACAGACAAACCGGTAGGGACATACACTCGGTACAATGAATTCGGTTCATTTGCATGCCATAAAAAATTAAATGCATGATAAATAAATGGAATGCATATAAGCTATGAATGAACAAGTAATAGGTCAATTAATGTCTGTTAAAATATTATAAATCATGTTGCAAAATTTGTATAAATCAAATGTGTGAAACAAAAGAAAAAAGTCTGAAAAGCATGAGTAAAGTCCAAAGATGACACACAAACAAATCAAAATTTCTTGCTGTACACATTCCTACAGATCAGATCTTGAAAATTGGAAAAACATTTCCTCTCTCTTTAAGTGCAGGCCCTCAAACCATCTGGAATCTCCATATATTTAGAGGGGAACCCTAATATGAAGCAAAAATCTGAAATAAACAAATAAGCAAATCAATCTGCAGTACTTTTGAGCTGACCTTCCTAGGAATCATAAGGAAAGGAATGGAGAACAAAACCAAGGATATTATAATGCCTCTGTATGATCGCACCTTGAATACTGTGTGCAATTCTGGTTGCCATATCTTAAAAAGGGTATAGAAGAATTAGAAAAAGTACAAAGAGCCACCAAATTGTTAAAAGGGATGGAAAGATACCCCTATGAGGAAAGGTTAGGGCTCTTCAATTTGGAAAAAGGACGGCTTAGGAGAGATATGATAGAGGTCTATGAATTAAAGAAGAGAGTGGAACAGGCAAATGTAGATCAGTTGTTTACTCAATCAAAATGTAGAGAACCAGATATTCAGTGCCAGTGGCTAATGTGATTACAGCGGCTAGCATTGGGACTGAACCTTAAATTCGGATATTCAATGTCGGCATGAATATCCAGGGTTGCCGAAGAGCCCAATCGCTAATTGGGCAGCGGTGATATTGAGCTGCTGCCCAGTGAGCGATATGCAGTGAAAGTTAGGGCCAGGGTTTCCTGCGCCTGGCTTTCACTGCACATCCCAAACCAGGTAGCAGCTCAATATTGCCACTGACCTGGTTGTGATGTGCTCTGCCTCCGCTCTGTCCCGGAATACTCTCGACCCACTCCGATACTAAGCACTTAGCATCAAGGTATATAGCAGGGTTATTCGGGGATATTCAGCGGCACTAACAGTGTTACTGATGCTAACTATCCGTATGTGGTTTACAGACCTGTAAACCATGTAAATGCCTTGGAAAATGGGGCACAGAAAGACTAGGAGACGGAAGAAGTAAGCTACAATGTAACCTATTTAAGACAAGAGAAAATATTTTTCACTCAATGCATAATTAAACTCTGGAATTTGTTACCAGAGGATGTAATAAGGTGACATTTTACTTATCAGATAATGTTCTTTCCTTGAGATCTGCTAGACCAGTCCAGACAAGTGGGTTGTGATCCCCCTACCAGTATATTGGTGGAGACAAAGAACCAATGAAAAGCCCAGGTTTCCATGACATCACTCCCATGTCTCTTACCGCCTCACCCACCAGAAGTCTCTTCAGTATCTGTCCCCAAGCACATGGAAGAACTTAGCAAGCCTCCAACAACCTCAACATGAGCAACAATGAGTAACGAAACAGTAGAGATGTACAAGAAAAGCCTAAACAGAAGGCTGTCACTAGAAGATGGACCTGCAGAGCCAAGTATATAAATCATAGTGGACCTCAGGATACTGCCACAGAAGAACAGAGCCAACACAGTTCCAGCTGCAGGCCCTGGACTAGTCTTGCAGGGCTCAATGAAAGGACATTATCTGGTAAGTAAAATGTCACCTTCCATATCATCCTACTAGACCAGTCCAAACAAGTGGGACATTCCAAAGCTACACCTCCACTGGGCAGGAAGACGACACAGCAGCTCACAAAACCTTACAGCCAAAGGCCCTGTCAGTCAAAATGTGAACATCCAAGTGATAATTTTTGACAAAAGTGGAAAGTGATGCCCACATTGCCACCTGACAAATGTCTGCAGAGTCTACCAAGCTCCGTTCTACCCACAAGGATGCTTGCGCTTGGGTAGAATCGGCATGCAAACCCTCCGGAACCAGCCAGTTCTGCAAACGATACGCCAAGGCAATGGCCTCCTGAATCCAGCGCCCAAAAGTAGACTTAGCCACCGCATCACCCTTATGCGGACCAGCAAACAGCACAAAAAGATGGTCTGACTTATGAAAGGCATTTGTAAACTCCAGGTACCAAAGAAGCACCCTCTGGACATCCACAAGGCAAAGATCCTTATCCTTCCCCCAACACTGCTCGTTAGAGAAGGAGGGCAGGTAGACCACCTGGTTCACATGAAAGGGAGAAATCACCTTAGGCAAGAAGGAAGGCATGCCAAATGGAAACGGGTGCCTTTGAAAAAGAAAGGTAAGGATCTCAGCAAGACAGAGCCTGCAGCCCGGAAATCCACTTTGCAGAAAAATTTGCAATCAAGAAAACACTCTTGAGCGTCAAATCCTTCAAAGTAGCTCACTTCAACAGCTCAAAGGGCTCTAACATCAGGACTCTGAGCACCAGACACAGATCCCAGGAAGGGATCACAGATCGTAGGGCAGGACACAGATGCTGAATCCCCTGAAGAAAGCAGAAAACATCTGGATGTAAGGCTAGCGACTTACCAGCCACTGGATCTCTGAAACAGGCCAAAGCTGCCACCTGATCCTTCAGGGAGCTAAGAGA
The DNA here is from genome assembly GCA_033557465.1 of Ichthyophis bannanicus. NCBI lineage: Eukaryota > Metazoa > Chordata > Amphibia > Gymnophiona > Ichthyophiidae > Ichthyophis > Ichthyophis bannanicus. The sequence continues at coordinate 1,300,291,628 of CM066031.1, forward strand.
GAGGCCCTTTTCCAGACCATCCTGCAGAAAGGCCAGCAGGGACAGCACCTTGCTTGCCTCAGGGACCAGCTTTCGTACATCGCACCATCGCTTGAAAAGGCACCAAACCCGCATGTATTTCAGATTGGACAACCTCCTCCAGGCTTCAAACAGAGTGGAAATCAATGCTGGAGAATATCTCTTATGTGTCAAATGTCTCCTTTCAAGAGCTAGCACATAAGCGAGAAAGGAGCCGAGACTTCCAGCACGATCGATACCTGATGCAATAAGCTCTGCGATGGAGGCAAACTAAGACGTGGTGCTTGCAGAAGCTGGATCAGATCTCCAAACCATGCTCTCCTTGGCCAATCTAGTGCCACCAGAACAATCCTTCCTTGGTGGCGATCTATACGCACATGCCCCACCGGGGGCCACTGAGGAAACACATACCGCAGATGTAGACATGGCCAAGGCAGAGCCAGGGCATCGACACCTTCGGACTCCATCTCCATGTGGCGACTGAAGAAGTGGCCCGCTTTGGCACTGGAATGGGTGACCATCAGATCCCTCTCAGAGCAACCCCATCAGCCCAGAATCAACTGAAATGCCTCCTGACTCCACTCTTGCTCTCCTGGATCCACAGAGTGCCGGCTGAGAAAGTCCACTACCACATTATCCACCCTAGCAATGTGCTGAGCTGACAAGGCTAGGAGGTTCTTTTCTACCCATCAAACAGGAGAGTGCTCTCCAGGACTACCACAGCACTCCTCGAGCCACATTGTCAACTGGCATAAGCCACCACCAAGGCATTGTCCAACAACACTTGAACCGCCTTGCCTTTGACCAGAGGCCGGAAATTCAAAAGAGGCAACCTGATGACCCTCGCCTCTAAGCGGTTGGTGGACCACACTGCCTCCATGCAGTTCCAATGGCCCTGAGCTGTTCGGTCTTGGCAATGGGCTTCCCAGCCAGAGAGATTAGCATCCATTGTGAGAAGGATCTATGAGTAATCATCCAGTGGCGTGCCCTTCCTCAAATGACTGAGCTCCTGCCACCATTACAGGCTTGCCTTCACCATCACCAGAAGCGGGAGCCTGAGCTCGAACTCCTGAGAACTCAGGGACCACTGAATCAGCAAGGACCATTGGAGTAGCCACATATGAGCACGCACCCTTGGCACCACCTCGATTATCACTGCCATCAATCCAAGGAGCTGTATAATCCTGAACTCTGGGAGCCTGTGTGTAGAGAATAGCACCAGGCAATCCACCAACCTTTTGACTTTCTCCTCTGGCAGGAAGACTCTGCCCATTCAAATATTGAGATGTGCTCCAAGGAACTCCAGGGACTGGAAGGCATCAACTTGCTCTGTCCACGATTGATCCCCATTTTGGGCGCTACCCGAGATGCCTCTGAAAGAGAATGGGCTTGGATATATCAGTCATCCAGATATGGGTGCACAAAACTCTGTTGGCGCCATAGCATCGCAGCCACAACCACCATGACTTTGGAGAACATCCTTGGGACAGTGTAGAGGCCGAATGGGAATGTGGCGAACTGAGAGTCAAGCACGGCAAATGCATATACCTTTGCTGATTCTCCTGGATCAGGATATGAAAATATGCCTCAGCCAAATCCAAAGATGCCAGGAACTCCCCTCGTGACGTCAATCATGCATCACAAAGTTTCCATCCGGAAGCACAGGATGTGCAAGTCTTCATTGACACTTTTGAGGTACAGAATGGGACGGAATGATGTGTCTTTTTTTGACATAACAAACTGTAATATCTGCCCTTGCCCTGATCGTCTGGGGGAACGGGCACCAAAAGTGTAGCAACTTATCCAATGAGATCCACACGTTGGCCCTTTTGGTCACAGATCCACAATAGGAAATGACAAAAGCCTCTGGCATTGGCTCTTTGCGTGTTGTACTGGATGATGTCTAGTGCCAGTAATCCTTGGTGACCCAGGCCCATTCTGGAAAGAAAAGGCAAAGCTTGTCTCCAACCAGAGGTACCGAGGAATGGGCCCCAAAACCTTCATTGTGCAGTCTGGGAAGAACCCCCTCTGGATGGTGCCGAATCCCTGGGTCCATGAGCTCCTCGAAAGGACTGAGAATTAGTCCAAAATCCAAAAGCAAAGGGGAAGAAAGGTTTTTGAGGCCAGTAGCGATAGTAGTCCCAAGACCCCTAGGGGATCCAACCAGTGTACCCATGAGGTACGGGCAGAGGCTGATAGAAATGGGGCTCCTGCCCACTTCACAGACCCCCTGGATGGCAGTAAGATTTTGTCTCACCCAAATCCTTCACCAGCTGCTCCAAATTGGCAGAAAACAGAAGCTTTCCTTTAAAAGCCAGTTGGGACAACCAGGCTTTGGAAGAGGTTTCGGCTGCCCAGTGTCCAGAGCCAAATCCAATACCTCTTCATTATCAACAAGGCACTGTCCCTGAGTGCTAGGCAGAAAAAAAAGGAATACCCTAGCCAACTCCAGAAGATGGGTAATATCATCCGGCGGAAGAGACAGAATCCACTGGAGCAGACTCCAGACATCAGGCCTGAACATACCACCAACTGAAGAACAGAAGCTGCCGCAGCAAACTGGTTCTTCAATAAGGAATCCACCTTGCCTTCCAGAGCATCCTTTAAGGCCAAGCTACCTTCCACAAGAATAGTGGTCAGTCTGGTAATTGCTGCAACCTGCACATCCACCTTGGATATATATAGCCACACAATGCCCTCCTTCTCAGGGAAAGTATACATCTTCTTATATGTCCTTAATTCCTTAGGTGGGGAGTCTCACTCCAACCAGCTCATGTCCTTGATGACCTCTGGGAATGGAAGACAGCAGTGAATTTCCATACCCTTTCCAGGAGTAGATGCACCGTCGGCTCCTGCTCCATGTCTGGTGTATCCACCAAACTCAAGATAGATAAGACCTGGGCGGTCAAAGCTGCCAGTTCCTTTTTCTCGAACTGGCAGATAATACCAGCCTCTTCACAATCCTCCAAAGGTGAGAGTACTTCTTCTCCACATCAGAGCCAGAACTGAGCCATATGAATCCAAGTCATAGTCTAAATCTTGCACAGATTCCAAGTGATCCCCATCTCCAGGTGGTGCCCTTCACCAGGGCGCTTAGCCAAAGGCAATCGAACAAGGCTTCCACTCTCAGCTTGCCCCTCGCGTGACTGCGCTCAGGGGAACCCAGAGAATGCAGGGTGTGAATTTCCACATCAGAAAGACTAGATCTATTGTAAAAAGTAAAATAATTCCAGTGAAGACATTTCAGACTCTAAAAGCTCTCCTTGCGAAAATGACCTCCCTACGCAAGGGCACATAGCTGCCGCTGAGTCCCTAAAAGACATAGGGGGGGGAAGCCCACAGCATGGTAACTGGGAACCCCGGCCAACTGGACATCTCTACTCACAGAACCATCTGCCCCCTTCCTGCCCTAAGGAAGGCAAGGCCGGACTAACTGCACCACCCGGCTGGTAGAGGGGGAACAAGCCCTCCAAGGACAACTCAGAAGCTGCCATGCATGAAGAGCAGAGTCCAGAAGCCAGAGATAAACCACCTCGCTTGCCACAGGCTAAACGTTTCCTGGCAGAAGACATAGAGAGTTAAGGCAAGTATAACAACAGCATGTGCTAAGGCTGCGGCAGCCTGAAAGGTACGCATTAGCGGTGCTTATACAGTAATGCACATTATGAGTGTTTGGGTAGAAATGCATGTTGGGAGCTGCTTGGGCAGAATGCACATACAGACCACGCGACCACCAGGCACACAATAGTAAAAGACGCTACTAATGCATGCAGAAAAAGGTGGGAAACCCCCATACCGCACCAATGATCAAGAGAAGCCCACCCCAAATTGTGCCCACGGTGGATGGAATTCGGAGTATCCAACAATGACAATGATGAGGTCAAGCCTTGGTTCTCATCGCCTGAGAGTCCCAGGTAGAAATCCATGCCGGATTCAGCTCTACTCCCCTAAAACTGTTTCTCTCCTTTGTAGGCACTGTGTTTAAGGCAACTGGCAGGCAGATTCCTCTGACAGCCTTCTGCAATCTTCAGAAGGGAACAGATGAGGGAGGAAGAGGAGTTGAGGTTGTGTGAGACTGCTGAACCCTTCCAGATCCTTCCAATTTTCTGGCTGCTCAACAAGTCCTTAACAGGATACACGCATGGAGCTGAACCAATTTTCCCTCCTCCTATGGCTACCAAAAAGACCATAGTCTAGTGGAACCTCACACATTACACTCAAGGGAGAGAGTCATCCTCAAGGTGATCATTCAAGAGCGTTTAAATAAATCTTTTCCTCTCCATAATTCAGATTTTCTTCAGAGTGTAGAAAATCCATCCACCATCTGCTGTAGACAAAGAAATACTGAAGAGACCTCTGGTGGCTGAGGCAGATAGAGGCAAGGGAGTGATGTCATCGAAACCTGGGCATTTTATTGGTTCTTCGTCTCCATCAATCTGCTGGTAGAGGAACACAACCAACTTGTCTGGACTGGTCTTGATTATTGATCCAAGCAGGTTAAAGTTGTCCACTATTTCTATTTCTTTTCCATCAAGGATGAAATTATTGATTTTGCCAGTTGTCAGGATCTTTATCTTCTTCATGTTAAGGTGCAGGCCCATTTTAAGACTATGTTCCTTCATCTTGATAAGAAAATGTTTCAGATAGTCTGCACTTTTAGCCAGTAATGTTTTATCATCAGCATAGCAAAGGTTGTTCATGAATCTTCCACTAATCTTCACACCACAGTTGTCTTCATATAGTCCTGCTTCTCTAAAGATTTGTTCTGCATATAAATTAAACAGATAAGGATCAGGTATGCAGCTTTGTCATACATCTTTGCTTATTTTAAACTATTCTGTTTCTCCTTGTTCCATTCAAACTGTTGCTTCTTGATCAGCTATCAGGTGTTCTGGTATAACCATGTTTCTTGATGTGGCCCAGAATTTCTCATGCATTACACAAAGGCCCTGCTGTAGTCAATAAAACACATATAGATATCCAGCAGCAGTAGAAATGTTTAATCAGATGTTGTTTATTGCTGCCAGGGTTCAAAATAGAGCTGAGAGATTTTGAGATTCTTGCTACAAGATTTGGCCCCACTATAGCAAGAGATGATGTCATATTAAACTTTTCCCCTGCTGCCAACTGGAGAGCAATGGGGGAGGGGAATAAGGAGGAAGAAGATTGAAACCAGGCTTGTGTTGCCTCACAGCCCCAAAAAGGAAGATTTGGGGGTAAAAAGGGAAGAAATAGTATAAGAGAGGTGAAAGAGAGGTAAAAGACCATAGGGAGGGAAAGGGTGAGAAGAGAGGAGCATTTAAGTGGAGGTGAAATCCTCTGGAGGTAGATAAGTAGGGGAAAATGTTATTTTTATTTAACAGACTTTTTTATACTGCTTTATCATTTCAGTCAAAGTGATTTACATTGGAACTTAAACTTGGTAATTTACATTAAACAGGGATGTTAATAACTTGGATTTTTCTGAGGTAATGGAGAGTTAAGTGACTTGCCCAAGGCCACCAGGAAAGCTAGTGGGAATCAAACGCTGGTCTCTTGGGTCCCAAAAATCAGTGTGCTAACCATTAGGCTACTCCTCCACTCCTTCTGCAAAAGAGAGGGGATGAGAAGGGAGTAAAGGATGTCTAGAGATAGACAGTGAGGATGTGATAGCCTCCAGACAGAGAGAGAAAGGGGTAAGAAAAGAGGAATAGTGTGTAAATGGAGGGAATGGGAAAGGAAGATAAGAGGATGGATGGAGGGGATGACAAGAGGAGGAACAGTGGAGGGAGGAAGGGCTGGAGCTGATGCTAATAGGGAAAGAGTGACTGGAGTGAGTGAGTATGAAGGGGGAAAAAGTGTTTGGAGGAAGAAACAGTGAGAGGGGACAACTTCTGTAGGCAGTTGGGATGAGGGGGGATTATCACCAGGAAAGAAGGAACAAGAATAGGATAAAGAGTGTCAGGAGGGAGGAAGTCAGCAGAGTGGAAAAGCCTCTAGAAGAAGAAAAGGAGAGTGTGAAAAGCAGCAAAAAAGGTCTGGATGGAGGTATTAACACGAATCAAGAGGGGTGATGACATCAAGGGATGCAAAAGTGGGAGAAGACTGCTTGGAGGGAAGAAGGAAAGGAGAGCATACAAAGGCAGGAAAGTGTCTGGAGTGAGTGGATGTGAAGGTGGAGTGCCTGGAGAGATGGAGCAATAAGAGGAAAATGGCGTCTGGCATCAATGGATATGAGAGGAAAGAGCCTCCAGAGATGGAAGGAGAGGTTAGGGAAGGAAGAATGTCTGGAGGGAGTGGTGGAGACATGGTGAAGGATCCAGAGATGCTAGGAAGGGGATGAGAGAGAGCACAAAGAGAGAGGGGACTGCAGAAGAGGTGAGACATCGTGGAAATGGGACTGGAGAGGAGTTGAAAGAGGGGTAATGGGAAGCTGGGTAGGGAGTAAGGAAAAGAAAGGATGTCATGAGGGGATGAGTGACAGAGAAGCAGCTGAGACTGGTGAAGAAATGTGAGTCAGAGGAAGGTAAATAAGGGTTTTGGAGGGGTGAGAATACAGCACAGAAAGGGGAGACTAAGTAGTTTGGTGAAAGACAAAGGAAGAACAGGAAGCTAAGAAAGGAGAGAGAGAGAGGCAGGAGATAATGGGAGGGATAGATAGTGGGTGAGAGTGGGAAACTGAGGATTAGAGAGTGAGAAGGGGAAAATGAAGGATAAATCCAAACTAAGAATGGAGAGGAAGAAAAGAGTAAAAAGGAATGAAAAAAATGAAATGGGAAGGTAAGTGCTAGACTGATGCAGAAAAAGAAGAGTACACAAGAGGAGAGAGATGAACTTAGAAAATCCACACAAGGAAAGTGGAAAAGAGAGATTGGGAGCAAGCCATTGAAAAAATAAAATGCCTAGATCACAAAGAAAAAAAATACTTAAAATATTTAAGGACTGGAATACATCAACTTTGGGAAATGTGAATCTCTTCTATTTTTGTACTTTGCTCAGTACAGGAGTAAATGCAGCTCTATTTCTTTTTTTACAGTATTGCATTGCCCACGGAGTCCAGATTTTTAAGGAACTTCCATTTCAGCTTTTGTCTGCATATTTATTCCTAATTTGTGGTCCCCTGTTCTTTAATAGCTGAGGATCTATCCCTGTTCTGTGTGTGCAGCTGAGGAGAAGGATTCTACTAGCAAGTAGTTCCTGTGCAGGCATCATAGCAGCCCTACTTGTTCCCAGTAGAAAGTATATTGCTTCTCTGCGGCGCAATGTAATATTTACAGCACTGTCTTTTAATCAGTAGGATTGTTGCAGTTTGAGTCCTTGGAGTTATGGCTATTATGGTATCATACATCTGCTACATAAGTACGGAATGTCTTTTTGCAGGATTTTGTGTTATTTTGAAAAGTATCTGGCAATAGAGAGTGTGTTCCTGTTCCTGAGGTCACACCCTAATTTGAATATTTTTTATATGGTGAGTTGTAAGAAGAAAAATCCTAGCTCCATTGTTGAGTGTACATTACAGAATTGGAGGTGTAGTTTTAAAATGACATTCTATAAAGTCCTATCTAGAATTCATACATCACTCCTATGTATTATTATTATTGAATTTCAATTATAATGGTAGTTTATTTGGTGAACAATACTGGCTGGGGCATAGAAGTCCATTGGGACTTTTTTGGTGATGTCTTTTATAGCTGTGGTAGTGTGGCATGAGATGGGAAGGGGTTTTCTTTCAAACACAGGCCGGACAGCAATTCAGGGAAAAAAAAAACAATTTTATTCTGTCCTGGTTTGTTAAACCTCCACAAAATAAAACCCAGAACAAACAGCAGGTCAAGGAAAACTAAAGCAGCTTTACATCTGTCCCAGCTTGTTAAACATCCACAAGCTGGTTCTCCAGGTCCTTCCTCTAGGCCCATTTAAAGATCCTGCCTCAGAACTGGGCGGAGGAATCTCGTAAGGGGAACTGTTGACACTCCTTTTGGAGAGGGACAAGTAAATTTCTATAGAGCCCATCACATACCCTCCCCCTCTGCTTAACCATGCACCATTGAGCGCCTGCCTCATTCGGGACCCCACCCAGGAAGATAAGTCCATGTTCAATTGAGTCCGACCAGCCCTATGGCAAACCTGAAACTGGTAGGGTTGCAGACTTAAAAACCACCGCATAATAGGACTCTTTATGCTGAGCCACTCACTTAATGTGTTGGTGGTAAATTACCATGGTAAATGGACAGCTGAGCAGTTTGTATTTGAAGGTTTCAAGTAACCACTTGACAGCCAGGGCTTCTTTCTCCATTACCGCATAATGCTTCTCCTGAGGAAGCAGCTTCCTGCTGATGAATGCTATGGGATGTTCTTCACCCTTGATTTCCTTGGCTAGAACAGCTCCAAGGCCCACCTCTGAGGCATCAGTTTGCACAATAAACAGTAGAGAGAAATCAGGGCTAATCAGGATGAGTTCAGAGAACATGGCCTTCTTGAGACACTGGAAAGCCAGATCCAGGTCCAGTGACCATTGAATCCATTCGGGAGGAGATTGGTTAATGGCTCTGCCACCTCTGCAAAATTAGAGATCAACCAGCTGCAATAGCCCATCAATCCACAGAAGGCCCGAACCTCTTTCTTTGATTTTAGAGTGGGGACCTGGGCAATGGCATCCACCTTCCTTAGTTGAGGTCATATCTGCTCATTCCTGATTCAGTATCACAGGTATTGAACATCTCAACTTCCTAGAAAACATTTCTTGGGGTTGGCTGTCAACCCGGCCTTCCACAGATTGGTCAACACAGCTTGTATTTGGGTTAGAAGGGTGGTCCAGTCTCTGCTGTAGATGACGATGTTGTCAAGGTAGGCAGCTGCATATTCCTTGTGCGGTCTCAGTAGGCAGAAGCCCAGTGTAATCCAAAGAGCAGTACTGTACCTGGAACAGACCTTGCAGTTTCAAAAAAGCAGTCTTCTCCTTGGTTGCTGGAGTCAAGTGCACCTACCAGGATCCCTTGATCAGATCCAAGGTCGATACAAAGCATGTTCCACTGAGTCGCTCGATTAGCTCATCTACTCTGGGCACAGAATATACTAGAAGCTGCACTGACCCTCTGGACGTTGCTGCAGAATCTGATGCTATTATCAGGTTTAGGAACCAAGACAATGGGTGACGACCAGTCACTCACAGACTCTTCTATCACTCACAGGTTAAGTATCTCTTCCAGCTCCTTGACGACAGCCTATCGCTGGGCCTCTGGAATCTGGTAGGGTAGTTGCCAGATAACCACTCCATGTCAGTTACGATATCATGACAAATGAAGTGGGTTCATCCCAGGTGGGTGGAGAATACCTTTAGGTTCCGGTGGATCAAATCTCTTCTCTGGGAAGCAGAGAGCTGGTCTCCAATTGAAACTTGAGCTGGATCCGACAGGGCTGAAATTTCCAGTCCAAAATCATCTCCTGTACCACCACAGCTGTCACTGGAGTCCATTGTCTCAATAGGTTAATATGATAAAGTTTGGCTTTCTTCCATTTATCTGGCTTGGCAATCTTGTAGTTAACAGGCCCCACTTTCTCTTCCAGCTCATAGGACCCTGCCATTTGCAGAAGAACTTGCTCTTGGATGAGGGCAGCAAGATTAAAACTTAATCTCTTGGTTGGAAGCTGCAATTGTAGCCCTTTACCTGCTCGGCTTGGGCTTTTTCCTCCAGCTTTCCTCAGCTGGTCAGCTGGTCTTTGTATAACGTACTCCACCAAATTGCGTCCAACATGGGGTTCTTCTTCTTCACAGATTTCCCTTACCATGTCTAATATGCCTCTTGGCCATCTTCCAAACAGCTACTCAAAAGGAAAAAAACCCATGGAACTCTGAGGTACCTCGTCAAAAATCAAATAGGGTGGGTGTCCCAATTCTTCCCATCCTCCTGCACAAACCTTTTTATCATTTGTTTCAGAGTTTTATTGAATCTCTCAACGAGGCCATCCATCTGTGGGTGATATACTGATATTCGCAGCATCTTGACCTTTACCAAGGCACACACTTGCTTCATCACCTTGAATACAAAGGGTATTCCTTGATCTGTGAGGATCTCATTGAGTATTCCCACCTGCAAGAATACTTCCCAGAAGGCATTCACGATCGCAGTAGTCTTCATATTCCTTAGAGCAATGGCTTCTGGGTATCGGATAGCAAGTCCAGTATGACTAAAAAATACTTGTTGCCTCGGGGGTTTCATTCCAAGGGCCCTACCAGATCCATGGCCACTCTTTCAAATGGGGTTTCAATGATGGGCATAGGCACTGGAGGGTGCAGGTTGGACTCTGATGGGGTAATGAAGTTGGCAGAAAGGGCATGACTGGCAATATAACTGCACCTGTTTATGGACCCCAGGCCATAAAAATCGGATTAAAACACACTTTAATGTCTTCTCCTCCCCCAGGTGTCCCCCTAATAAATGGCTATGGACCAACAATAACACCTGTTAATGACAGGGCCAGGGAACTATTGGTTGTTCTACCTCTTCTCCCTCTAGGGAACCCTCAGCCACTCTGTATAATAAATCTCCCTTTAGCAAAAAATAGGGAAAGGTTCTTGCAGAGGACTCTCCCTTACCTACTTAAACCCCGTCCACTCCAAAACCTGCTCTCAAGCATGCTTAAGGGACTCATCCTCCTGCTGGACCCTCCTGAAGCTCCCTTGGTCTTTCCCCAGCCCCCACTCTGGAAAGAGAACAATTCTATTTACCTTTGAGCCCTGAGCTATCCCCAGAGGTTTCTTCCCTAGGTTCTCTCTCCCCAGATCCCTCCCCCATAGCAGCCCCCAGATTCTGTTGGCAAAGTATCTTTTCCTGGTGACGCCAACACCGGGACTTAGCAGACTTGGGATTCTTGACTTATAGATCTGGGTCTTCCAGAGGAAAAATCTCTGGGAAATCTTCCTGGTCTGACTTAGCAGAGCCATCAGTTAGCTGAGCCCATATCGCTCCAAAGTTTGGGTAGTCTCAACCGATCACCACTGGATACAGAAGCTAGGGCAGCACCACAACTTTGAACGTGGCTTGCCCTGCTGGAGTCTTAAATGAAACCTGTGCCATTGGATATTGCTTCTGGTCACCATGTACACAGGCCAGTGTTACCGTCTTTGCATAGACAATTTTAAAACGGGTTACAGGTTCCTGGCAAATGAGGGTCCGCAAATTCCTAGAGTCTATCAAGGCCTAGAGGTGGGTTCCCTTGAGCTCCATTGGAATCACAACGTTCTGTACCCTGGGGTAGGGAGTGTCCACAAAGTCCAGGTGTGAGGTGTGATTAGGCTGGCATCCATAGATTCTTCCATATCCAGGGAACATTCCCGAGCAAAGTATCCCCAGGCTCCATACCTAAAATAGGTGAGGGGGTCGTGGCTGGGCCATGCCCTCACCTAAGAGGTGACTTTTTGGGTCGGAACATGGGAGTCAACATCCATTCTGGTTTCCCCTTCTGCCCTCCTGGGGGGACAGGTGACTTCTTCCGCATCTCACTATCCACTTCAGTCACCGGCTGGGCTTTATGATACCCCTCAGCTATTTCCAGGGCACTGTCCAATGTACAGTAAGCCTGGGGTGCTGACATACTCACTGTTTCATCAGGGCAGTCACGCCCTCCAAAAACTGTTCCAATAGCATAATTTTTGCTACCTCTGACCCAGTTGCAGCCACTTCCATGCAAGCTCCTTCAATCTGCAGAGGAACCCCCGAGGGTCCTTTTTCAACTGGAGCCCCCCCCCCCTTCTGAATCATTGGTAGAAGGCCTCTGGTGTACAACCAGACGGTTCCACTATGACAGCCTTGACAGCTGCATATGTACAGTAGCTTGCCTATCAGGGCTGGCATCCTGGAATGCAGTCTGACTGCTACCCACCAGGAAATTCCCCAAGTAAGTAGTCCAGGTTGCCTCCAGCCACCCAGCTATGTGGGAAGTCCATTCAAAGTTCACCAATAATGATCAGGTTCCTCTTCTTCCATCATTTCCAGTAGCGCATGCAATGGAGAGTGGTGTAGCGGTGCCTGTAGGGCTTGAGACAACTGAGCCAGGGAACTCCTCGGTAATCCCACTGTGCCCGAATAAGATCTTGTAGATGCTACTGATATTGTTGTTGCTGCTGCCCTTCTAGCAAGGCTTGTTGAAACTGCTGTTGTCATTGTTGCTGTTGCTGCTGACCTTCTGCCAGTATCTGGAGGAGTCACTCCATCCTGGCTTGTCACTGTTCTCTTGCAATACCACCACAGCTTCCTCTTCTGCAGCTGAGTAAACCCTGCAGTATTCTAGCTCCAACAAACTTTTAGCAGCCTCTAGTGTCTAAAACAAAGCCTGCCTGTCCAGCACTGGCTATACCTTTTTCAAACTCCCTAACTAGGGTGAAGTTAACCCTCTTAGCCCATACAAACAAAAAAAAAATCCTGACCTGCTGTAGATGCTGAACCCTGGAGGGATGTGGATTTGCCTCAGTCATGTGGTTAGAGGAAATCCCCAAACTGCCACCATATGTGGTAGTGTGGCATGCAGTGGGAAGGTTTTTAACCTCCCCCTGTAAGCCACACCTTGCCAGCCCTGAATTCTGGGCTGCAGACTCTCTTAAACAGAAATGTTAACACTCCTTTTGGAGAGGGACAGGCAGCATTCTATAGACCCCATCACAATAGCTTAATTAAAAGGGAGGGGAAGACCTTGATGTGGTGGTGGCCTGCCCCCTTTCATACTAGCTTGCCCTTCTGTTACCGCCCTAAGTATTTCTGTCTACAGACACCACTGGTTCTGCCTTAGAAACATACATACCATTGAGAATTATTAAAGTAATTTCTAAGTACACAGCATCTCAAGAATTTATCTTGCTTGGATTTACTTCTGAAAAGTGGTCTGTTCTCAGCAAATCAGTGCAAGGGTGCAGGTATCCTGATGCGAGGCGAGGAATTGACAGAAACAAGTTTTTCCCCAAAGCCAAAGTTCAAAGGATGCATAAGGCGCCAGTCTTTGCGGACCCTGTCACCTTCCCTCTCTCTCTCAGAAAAGGGACTCTGTAGCTTTAATACTACGTGCATGCTAATGGGTTTTTTTTTGGGGGGGAGGGGGTTACCACAAAGGTCATACCTGCATGTGATGACTGACAACTTTTCAGCTTGATTCAAAGCAAACAGCTGCTGGTTTGATCGCCTAGCAACTAAAAGTTGATGGATGACCCTCAAGATGGATAACAACCATAAATCACCTCATTTAGACTCTCAGGGAAAAAAAAGATTAAAAAACAATGGTTTTCCTGACATTTGCTGCACTCAGTAATACACTATGATAAATTTGGCCTCCTTATGGATGCGCAGTTGTGGAGTTGCTGAAATTAGACACTTTTGTTTTCGACATTCTGCGTTTCTTGGGAGTTGGGAGCCCTCTCCATAAGGTGTGCTTGTGTCAGTATGCTGTAGAGTCAGAAGAAAGAAGAACACCAGACGCCACTGTCAGTCATCCAGGACGAAAAGCCACAAGGAATCTGTGTCAGGCCAGTGGCCTCTCGTGGAGGAATAGAAGCTTCTATCGCAGGCACAGCACACTCCCTTGCATACTAAAAATGGTAGTTAGCATAATCACCTGACCCCAGTCAGCATTATGGTTGCTGAAGTTAATGTAAATTTGATTAACAGCGTCTTGTTTGCAGACAGTTCAGTGCTTTAAAAAAAAAATCTCTCTCTTTAATCTCTTTCTCTCTCTCTCTCTACATATATTTGTGTATTGTATATCTATATATATATATATATATATATACACAGACACGCACACCATATCTATATGTTTTAGACATATACATCGAGGTACACATATTATTGACGTATTGGAACAGATGGCAACATTGAAGACCTACCTTATTACCACTGATGCCTAATTTTCTGTAACACTAGATTTTACCATTGCATTTGCTCTGTGAAATACTCGCTGCCTATCTGAATCTTTTACCAGGCTCTACTAGTTTGATTGTATAGCCAGGCCCATTATTTTCTAATATAACTACTAAAGAAAGTGCTGGAGGAGAGCTGGGAGGACCAAGATAAAGTGGGCCTGATGTATGAAACATTTTCTTCATAGGCACAAAGGGTCTGATTCAGCAAGGTCTATTCCAGTAGACAAAAGCAGGGAAATTTTCAGTCATTTCCCAAGTAAAAGGGCTTAGCTAAACATCCCACTTGGGGGTAATTTTCTAAGTGACTTGAGCTTGTGCAACAGTGATTTATGCACCCAAGCAGTCGCTTATAGAATAGCCCATGGGGTATATACGCATAAATCTAGGGATTGGGAACACATATCGCCTACATTTATGCAGTACTGGGGTCATTTTCTAGAGCTGTATAAAGTCAATCTATGTGCATAAAATAGCTCTTATGAAACTGCAGCAGGTGTAAAAGTATGTGGGATGGTATGAACGCACATCCTTTTACTAGTTGCTTTGCCGAGGACGGCACTCTGCATGCAGCAGGGTTAGAACCGTTAAGTGCAGAGGTTGATTATGAAATGCTCTGATCTACAGTATCTGCCTCCTCACAAACTCTATGTAGGGACATTTATGCCTGCTCTCAAGGAAGAGTAAGTCCGTGCCTTCAATCTAGGCACAACTGCTGCAGGATCTCTGCTAGTATTTTATAAAGATATCTACTGTAGCTTCCTCTTCACCTAGGCGCCATGTTTTTCTGGGATAATATTCAAAGCAAAAGTACTGGATTATTTTCATTGTGAAGATCCAACAGAGCCTGCATAGTGAAAAGTATATTCGCACTTTGGCAAGCACTTTTTTGTCATTTTGCATGGAAGGCGCGTATATCGAGGAGGTTATTTTAGAAACGTTATTCATAATTTACACATGAAAATACCAGAACTTACACATGAAATTTGCACCCAGGTGGAAATGGCCATTTTAGAAAGGGACAGTTTGTGCATGGATGTTTTGCAAGAGGGGGGTGTTGGGAGCATGGGTACAGCATGGTCTGAGCAGGTTAAAAATCTGGACCTGTATCCCCCATTTCTTATGCAGAATACACACGTACGACCAAAACTGCCCTCGTTGGGATTTACACCAGCTCACTGTCATATTTAGGTTTGTTAAGCATATCATTTATTTATCAGGTCTTTTATACTGCTTTATCATTTCGATCAAAGTGGTTTGCATTGTAACTTAAACTTGGCAATGTACATTAAACAGGGACATTGATAACTTAATTGTCTGAGGCAATGGAGAGTTAAGTGACTTGCCCAAAGCCACAAGGAGTGCTAGTGGGAATTAAACCCTGGTCTCTTGGTTTCCAAACCAGTGCTCTAATCATTAGGCTACTCTTCCACTCTATAGTTGTTTTGTCCAGTCCTGTACATAGGGGATTAAGGAGGTTATCCTACTTAATCCCCATTGTTTATTTCACTCCATCTTGAAATTAGAAAAAGATAGCATCAGGTGTACTTAACTACTGGCATTTACATGTGTAGGCCTGGAAAATGGTTTACAAACATAGGTCAGTACGTGGCACCGACACATGGAAGTCGCAAAATACCAGCCTGCACATGCAGCTACAGCCATAGTCTCTCTTGTTTTTTCCATGTAGATTTGTAAAACGACTCCTGCTGTGGGTGGATGCAATCTATGTGCTCTCCTGCACTTCCTTTTAAGACAATCTAGAAATGGCTCAATGTTTAGCAGAGTCCTTTTTAAAATACTGCTGGAATTATAAACATCACAATCTTGATCTCTCAATTCTGATCTCCATATAAATGTTCCTTCACATGTATCAAGAAACTAATAAACTTACAAAAAACCTGCCAAAATACATCTGGCCGCAAAGGACTTAACTTTCTAACAGGATGCCTATGTGAAATGTCAAGAAAGGCCTAAATTAGGAGCCTATCTTAAAATAATACTATATACGACTACTATTACTACTACTACTACCTATAACACTACAAGGCATACGCAGCTCTGTACGGAGACGTAAGAAATAGACCCTGGTCATAAGAGCTTACAGTCTAGTTAAGCTGTTAGCATAGCTGGATTTAAAAGAGGTTTGGACAAGTTCCTAGAGGAAAAGCCCATAAACCATTATTAAAGAGGACTGGGAAAATCCCCTGGACAAGCAGCATAGAATCTGTGTACCTTTTTGGGAACCTGATTTGTGACCTGGACTGGCCACTGTTGAAAACAGGATATGGGCTTGATGGACCCTTGGTTTGATCCAGTATGGCATATCTTTTGTTCTTATCCTTACAGACAACTCAACAGTCAAGTTAGACAACACAACGGGGACTAAGATAGAGGCATTTGAACTCATTCATACTAAATACAGTGTAGAAACCCCAAGAAAAGGTTTTTAATTTTTAAGAGGCACCAAAATGATGGCATCACAGTAGCCACTTTTTCAAGGCTTATCATGAAGACACATTTATCATCACTTGCCTCTAAACATTTTTTCATATAAAAGAGCAAGGACCAACTCACAGCGTGGGAAAAACAAAAGAGCAGGTCAATGGAACAACTTTGGTCTTGCTACTGAATGAAGCACAGAAATTAATTTGTTTATTAAAAGAGTAAAAAGCTAAATATTTATTGACAAATTTTTGTCAACAGCATGCTTTTGAGTTCTTTTGTTATAAAATGTATAATTCAGTGAGAGTGAGGTTTTGTATCTTTTGTTTTCCCCATGCTGTGAGTTGGTCCACGCTTTTATATAACAAGTTCATCTAGAAGTAAGGAGATCCTGGATTCTCTACAGGGAGAACTATTCAGGCAATTGGTAACAGACCCCACACGTGAAGTGGCCATACTGGACTTGGTGCTTACCAATGGTGAAAGTGTTTCTGATGTTGTAGTGGGAGATCATTTTGCATCCAGTGATCACCAGATGGTGTGGTTCAGTATTAGGACTAGAGCTGTTAGAATCCATTCCAAGGTGAGGATCTTAGACTTTAGGAAGACTAACTTTGCGAAGATGGGCCAATACCTCAGGGAGTCGTTAGTGGGATGGGAACAGCTGGGGGATGTAGAAAAACAGTGGGCAAAACTGAAAGGGGGTATTTTAAAGGCAACCAACCTTTTTGTTAAAATGGTAAATAAAGGCAAAAGGAACAGGAGACCGCTATGGTTTTCGAAGGAAGTAGCTGAAAAAGTGAAGAAAAAGAGGGAGGCCTTCATGAAATACAAGAGATCACAGAGAGAGGAAGACAGGCATCTGTATTTGGAAAAACTTAGAGAAGCTAGCAAAGTAGTCAAGAAGGCAAAGTTTCAAAAGGAGGAGGAAATAGCCAATGCAATAAAATGGGGGGATAAGACATTTTTCAGATATATTAGTGAGAAGAGGAAGAGCAAAAGTGGTATTGTCAGACTCAAGGGTGCAGGGGGGGAATATGTAGAAGCTGAAAAGGATAAAGCGGAATTGCTTACCAAATATTTTTGTTCTGTGTTCACAGATGAAGAACCAGGAGCAGGACCTCAGAAAACACCCACAAATAAGAACAGAAGCGAGGGACATCTTGAACAATTTTCAGAAGACTGTGTTCGTGAGAAACTAGCTCAACTTAAAGTAGACAAAGTGATGGGACCGGATGGGATACACCCTAGAATACTGAGGGAACTTGGGGACGTTCTAGCAACACCACTGACTGACCTTTTCAATGCCTCGTTGGAGTCGGGAGTGGTGCCAAAGGACTGGAGAGAGGCTCATGTGGTGCCTTTACACAAAAGCGGAAGTAAGGATGTGGTTGAAAACTACAGGCCGGTTAGTTTAACTTCGGTGGTGAGTAAATTATTGGAAACGCTGCTGAAAGAGAAAATAGCGAGGTTTCTGGAGTCCAGCGGATTACAGGATCCGAGGCAGCATGGATTCACCAGAGGCAGGTCTTGTCAGACAAATCTGATTGATTTCTTTGACTGGGTGACCAGGGAGTTGGACTGAGGGAGAGCTCTAGATGTGGTGTATTTAGATTTCAGTAAAGCCTTTGACACTGTTCCTCACAGGCGACTTATAAAGAAACTGAGCACCCTAGGGATGGACCCTAAAGTTACTGCTTGGGTTAGAAATTGGTTGGGTGGGAGGCGACAAAGAGTACAAGTAAATGGAGCTTACTCTGAGGAGAAGGATGTTACCAGTGGTGTGCCCCAGGGATCTGTCCTTGGTCCGATTCTTTTTAACATCTTTGTTAGTGATATAGCGGAAGGGCTGTCGGGTAAGGTTTGCCTCTTTGTGGATGATACCAAAATCTTCAATAGAGTAGACACCCAGGAAGGTGTAGATAACATGAGGAGGGATCTAGCTAAGCTTGAAGAATGGTCTAGAATTTGGCAGCTGGGATTTAATGTTAAAAAATGTAAGGTCATGCATTTGGGCTGCAGCAATCCAAGGGAGCAATACAGTATAGGAGGTGAAGTACTTTTGTCCACTAAAGAAGAGCGGGACCTAGGCGTGGTTGTGTCTGATGATCTTAAAGTAGCTAAACAGGTAGAAAAGGCGACAGCAAAAGCTAGAAGGATGCTTGGGTGCATACGGAGAGGAATGGCTAGCAGAAAAAAAGGAGGTGATAATGCCTCTGTATAAGTCTTTGGTGCGACCTCATTTGGAGTATGTTGTGCAATTCTGGAGACCGCACCTTCAAAAGGATGTGAACAGGATGGAGTCCGTGCAGAGGGTTGCTACTAAAATGATTAATGGGCTTCATTATAAAGCATATGAGGACAGACTTAAGGATCTTAATATGTACACCTTAGAGGAAAGGCGGGATAGAGGTGATATGATTGAGATGTTTAAATACCTCCATGGCATAAATGTTCAGGGAGAGAGCCTCTTTCAATTGAAAGCAAGTTCTGCTACGAGGGGACATGGGATGAGGGTGAAGGGAGATAGATTCAGGAGTGATATGCGGAAATATTTCTTTACAGAAAGAGTAGTGGATCCATGGAATAGTCTCCCAGTGGAGGTGGTAGAGATGAGGACAGTAACTGAATTCAAAAAAGCATGGGACCAACACAGAGGATCTCTAAAGGTAAAAAGTGGACTGTTGTAGTTGTTGTTATGGAAGGACAGACTAGATAGGCCATGTGGTCTTTTTCTGTCATCATGTTTCTATGTTTCTAAAAGTGCACAGACTCAGGTAGTCTGTATTGGGGACATGGTGGAAACAGCCATGGTAGAGTGTATCTCAATATGATAGCAGAGGATGTATGAGTGAGCAGGTGAGCACAGTGTGGGTACTAACTAACAGTATATGTGTGCTGAGTGGTTATGTCTGTATATCAGTGGTATAATGTGAATATCTCCATGGGCAGTGTTTAGTGCCAACACACGTGGAGTGGAACCTCAACATTAGGCACTATCGCTGATGTGAAAGGCGCCTAAAAAATGTTTAGAGACAAGTGAGGATAAATGCATCTTCAAGATAAGATGCCATTGTTTTGATGTTTTTTAAAACTTAAAAAAAAATTGGTAGGGGGGGGCGGGAATTCTATACTCTGACTTTAGTATGAATGGGTTTGAATTAAATTTTGTTTTGTATTTAGTGTTTACCACAATTTGAACACAATGTCATTTGTTTTTGTGATGTTAGATTATTTTATAAAAGGCAACAAAGGCACTTGTGTGCCTTTATAATAGGTTTATACAATAACTCCTGGCAGTGCACAAATTCTCTCCCACTATTGATATGTGCTCCGAAGAACATGTGAATGTATACATGTCTCTATGCATGTACATGCATATTTTATAAAATACTCATGTACATTACAAGTGTGTCTAAAATCTGCACCCAGGAACATATAAGCATGCATCGCGTAAAAGTTATTACTATCTTGTGGTATGCCTACCTTGCTGCACAATTTTATAAGCGCCTGCTTTTATGTGAAAGACAAGCTTTACATGTGGACAGAGCTGCATAAAATTATCCCCCATAGTGACATCACCCTGGGGTTATATTTGCATTATGCTGAAATACTGTGCATCCGTAACTCGACAGTACTTTCTCACAGCTTAGAAAAAAACAATAAAGCTTATAGCCAGCGGTTGAAGTCTGAGTGTACGTGACTTTAGATTCTCCTGCAGCTCTACTGGATTCTCCAACAGTACTAAAGCAGTAGAAATCAGCTGCAACATTTAAAAAATATGTATTTTTAATGCTGCTACATGGCTAGGTGGCAGTACTGAATATACATATGGGGTTAATTTTCTAACAGGTCGCCTTTGATGAGAAGGCAAGTAGGGGCCTTTTTTATAAAGACACATAGGCACCTATGGTCCCCTTTTACCAACGGTTGCTGAGCAGATAGTGCATGAATTATCTCGTGCTGTAAGTGCATAAGTGCAGTAACTGTCATTGCACAGGCCTAACAGCGTGCACCAGTTTGCATGCTGAATGCCCTCTTATGGAGTGGGAACTGGGCAGGGTATAGACAGAGAATGAGTATGGACTGCAGGTTGAGTTAGCACACAGTATTTTACCATGCACTAACTCTCACGTCTGCCGAACATCTCCTTAAGACGAGATACTGACGCTTACCCACACTGCTGGCAGGCAGGAGATGGAGCCCCAATTCTCCTCCCAGAATCAGCATACTGACCCCATTCTCACCTTTGATCGGCATCCCAACCCTCCATCCACCCCTGAAGTGATGCCCAACCCTTCTTCCATCCCTCCCGGCCAGTGAGGCACCTGACTCCCTCCCCATCTCTTTCATCTCCCTTTTATGGTGGATTTTGGTATGAACTGGGTTAGGGGGGTTTTTATCTTTCCTGCCTTGCTTGAGAAAGTTTTCCTTTCCTTTACAGAAGTTAATCTATGTTCATTTTTGTGAAGATGTTTATCTTGTTAATTTCTATTGTAAATTAATAAATAATAATAATAAAAAAAGAAATGTGCCAAATCTGAACCAAACTGAAAATCTGAAGGGCTGAATCAGTATCAGGTTTTCTGCCAGTGCCTTGTAAGATCGGTGGGACTATTTGTTTAGTGCAATCCCTCTTCCATGAAGCCTAAATTTGTGCTTTTTGGAACTTGTATCTCAGAAGGTAAAGCCTCCTAGCAGTGAGCCGTCAAAGCAGGATCCACATTTCAGCCTGAAAAGAAATGTAGGTTCCACTTCTGTTATTTTCTGCTGGTTTTAAATTCCAGCTAATTAAAATATAAAGATGATTTCCAAAACAAACCACACTCAGGGGTCCAAGAAGCATTAAAACTGGCTCCTGACCCCAAACTGCCTTTCCACTACCGAAATAAACCTGCGAGCTTCTGATCTGCAGTGGTTTTCTCTGTTGCTTTGCTCTCCCACCTGTTTTGTCATATTGCTGGCCACCGGGAAGTCAGAGGTGCATATTCTCAGTAATGTGTGGTTCCCAAATTATGTGACGACATGGGAAGGTGCTACCATAAAAGTTAAGTGGTTTATTGCCTGACAAAAAGCCATGTGAGAGGCAATAGTAAATTTAAGTATCCCATGCTTAAATCCTAGCGGTTACAAACCAGGTGAGTACAAATGTTTTTTAGAATGCCATTTGAATAAATTTAAGGGGGCATTTTAGAAAGGCCATCTAAGTCAAATCGGGGATGTCCAGGATGGAACATGCAGAAAAATGCTAGGGATGTCTATGTCTGTGGCTGATTTTAGGAACTTAGACGTCTCCAACATGGATGTCCACTCGGACAACCACATAGAGGTCCCGCTTAGGAAAGTGTGGGATGAGGATGTCCATCTCATGCATGCTAGCATAAGAGGACATACAACAGTGTGGCAAAATAAAATCATAAGCCCCCATTTCCTGTCAGTGTTCACTGACATACTGTAAAATAAAGGGGGCATTAGTGTAGCTCCTTCTTCACACTCTGCAGACGTTTGTCTGACAAACCGAGCACCTTTCAGAGGCCTGTTCATGCCTGGAGCAGCTGTAACTTTAGGCACAGCTCCAGACATCCAGGACATTTCGGAGATCAAGTAGGGACGTCCAGGTCCTTGAGAATGCTTCAGTCACGCCTCTGTCATGCCCCATTCAGACTTGGATGTCCTCGCTGTAGGGACATCCACAGACCTGGCTTCTAAAATGACTCTGGAGAAATCTTAATGTTTTGGACATCTCTTTGCCCATTTTCAGACATCCAAAAAATGAATGGGACTTCTAAAATTCCACCCTTAGTGTGTTTCAAACTTTGAA
Source organism: Ichthyophis bannanicus (assembly GCA_033557465.1). Taxonomy (NCBI): domain Eukaryota; kingdom Metazoa; phylum Chordata; class Amphibia; order Gymnophiona; family Ichthyophiidae; genus Ichthyophis; species Ichthyophis bannanicus. The sequence continues at coordinate 1,300,313,797 of CM066031.1, forward strand.
CGTGGCTCAGACTTTTTGTAACCACATTTGCTAGCTGCATCATATATTTTATCAACGAACAGTTTAAACCCTGGACCTGTGATAATATTTGCAGAAGTTGACCAGAGAGGATTTTACTAAGGTCATCAAATTACTTCCAAGGAAAAAAAGAGTAGATTTTTCTAAAGAAAAAACAATTTGCCCTTGAGATGCAACCACAACATCTACAATGGGCGAAACAGCTCTGACAAAATGTCTTGATTGAGGAATCAAGGGAAGAGGCAAGATGAAACACACTGCATTGGCCTCAGCGTTACCCGCTGTGCTAGGTATTATTTCCTGCTCCCTCTCTGGATGACTGCCAAAATTGGCCTGGAACTGCTACTCCTAGACAAGCCTTCGCTGCGTCTCTGGAAACCCTTTGCTCTTCTTGGTAGATTGGTGACTCTACTGCTGGAAAGAATAATGTCTCTCCTCCCATTACCACTCTCTAAATGGCCCTTCACTAGAGGAATGCATTCCTGAGACCCTGCCTTGAGCAAAGTTTAGCTTAGTATATTCATAATCTTGCTATACTGCACCATACTCCAATAGCAATGTGGTTTACAATCAAATAAAATACATAGAATTGCAACAAAAATTACAGTGCATAGGACCAAAGAGTAAGCATGTAGAGCCACAGAGGGAGTAAGGATGGTACAACTGTGGTTAGTTATCTACACTAGACCATACCTAATAACAATGAAATACATGTAAGAGCGGTTCTCGGTCCTGTTCTGGTGTATGCTCTGGCCAGTCAGGTTTTCAGGATATTCACAATGAATTGGGATGTGAGGCCGAGATGGCACAATGTCAGGTAGTTCTCATTGCTACCTGTAATCCACATGGCTAAATATTTGCTGGGATTGAGATTTAACCCATTTGCATGGATCCACTGGGCAGTGGCTTCCAGACAGGCATCTAAAGGTGAAATATCAGAGTTTGATGGTTCAGTGAGGAGCCTGATTCTGGAAGGGACATGTCTGGGCCATCCGGACAGCCCCGAAAAAGACGGGCCCATTAGGACCCGATTCTGTAATGTGGGAGCAAAATGTTCCCGCGACATACAGAATTGGATCCGAGGACAGCCCGGCGTGCCCCAGCATGCCCTGCAGGATGTCCACATCCCTCGCTGTACACACAGCAGCTCTGTGCGTGCAGTGGGGGAGTCAAGCGGAATACCACTAGGACAGATAGTGGGGCAGCACGTCCCCATAGGATGAACTGCCCCACTATTCCCTTTCTAAAATTGTGCCCATAGTGGATTAATTGCATATCATCAGCAAAGTAACGTGCACTAATGCGAAATGTTTGAATTCAAGTGGCTAGTGGACTTTGAAAGAGGTTAAACGACATAACACGGGCATGGATCCCTGTGGGACCCTATACTGTAGCCTGTAAACAGGAGATAGGGTAAACTACCTTGCATAGGTCCCCCTTTCCCAAGACTTCACACAAACAAGAGACACAACCTTTCATCGATCCCGAGAAGAAAATTGCTTCCAAAGCAGTTGGCTCGGTCCTCCAGCTATCTTTGATATTTGCCCACAGGACGTGAGTCAGCTGTAGAAAAGGGAAAAATATCCCATTCAAGCAAGCCAAACTACCATTGGGCCTCCAAAAAAGACATGAGCCGACTTTTTCCACAACTGTCCCATCGCACTTAAACCCATATCTTCTCAATATCGAAAGGCTGGATCCATAGTACCGGGGGCGGGGCGGGGGGGGGGGGGAGGGAAGCCGGATTGAAGCGATTAGGAGACAACTGAAAAGCTCACATAGAACTAATTAGTCTCAATCACACCCTTTCTCAAATTCATAGAGTGTGCCCACCCAGAGATTAATCTGGGTCCATTTATGCACCTCAACCGACTCCTGCCAAAGAATATGTTTTATTGGACAAGTCCCCACTGCCCCCTCTCCACAGAGACCCACTCCTTCCACTCACAAACGGACCACTCTACCACCCCCCCTCAATTGAGCAGCAAGATAGTAACGTGATAAGTCTGGAACGGTAGGCCACCCTTATCATGAGACCGAAAAAGCACCCGCAAGGCAACTGGGGTCGCGTAGAACCCCATATAAACTCTATAATTCCTCACTATCATTTCCTGAGACACACCCTTGGCACTTCCACTGGAAGTGCATTAAATAAATACAAGAATTTAGGTACCACCATCATCTTGACACTATTAATCCTACCGACCCAGGATAAGCTTAATTTCCACCAATTGAGGAGTTCAGAACTGACAGACCACCAAAGAGGTTCATAATTAAGAGTATACAGCTTAAGAGGGTCTATCACCAAACATCCCCTCAAATAGAGAATGTGTGATTTGGCCCACTTGTATGGGTAGAGCTCTCAAATTAACCTTCTTTCGATGGGGTGATAGTGATATCAAGAGTTTGGATTTGGACACATTCACCCAGAAACCACAAATGACCACAAGCCTCCAATTCTTCTGCCACCCCTACCAAAGATTGCACTGGATTTGAAAGAGTAAAGATAAGGTCATCCACAAACATACGAGAGATCTTGTGGGGTGAATCTCCCATTCCAATCCCCACAATATACCCGTGCATCCGGATATGTTGTCCCAGTGGTTCTATGACTAGAGCAAATAATAAGGGAGAGAGCGGGCATCCCTGCCGCGTTCCTTGTTGCAGCTCAAACAATGTTGAATATATTCCATTGACCCTTATATGAGCCAACTAGTACATATAAATGACCTGAATCCACCTTAGAAAGGAGCCCCCCAATCCCATCTTTTTCATCACTTGGAAAAGATAGGGCCAATAGATGCTATCAAAGGCCTTTTCCATGTCAATGACCAAAAGAAGGGCAGAAACCCCCTCTTCCTTAGCTGCAAAGATCTGGTTGAGGATCTTGCAGACATTGTCGGAACATTGCCTCCGAGGTATGAATCCAGATTGGTTACTATGAACAAGGCACGGTAGTAGGAGTTGCAACCTGTTAGCTAACACCTTTGCAAAGATTTTCTGGTCAATCTCTAATAGTGATATCCAGCGGTATGAGCCACATTGGGTAAGATCCTTCCCCTCTTTATGTAGAATAGTAATGCCTGCTTCACACATAAAGGGGGGCATAATTCCCTCTACTAAAACACATTGTATACCTGGGTTAGAATTTCCAAAAGCTGATCTTTAAAGATCTTGTAGAAAAGATTTGTATACCCATCTAAGCCAGGAGCTTTAGATCATGGGAGATCTTTAATAACTTGAAGAATTTCCATGGCAGAAATCGGACTGCATAGAAGTCACTGTTCCTCCTCAGACAACCTTGGAAGCTCACAATTAGCCAAATAACCATCTATCTGTTCTGTCATAGCTTCCCAAACTGGGGTATAAGGAGCTTTCTAAATCTCCACAAAACGGTTTTGAATACTCGCTTGTTCAAAACACTCTATGCCTTCTTGGTTCTTAATTTTCCATATATCTGACTTGGCTTGAGCCCTTCATAACCGAAAGGCCAGAAGCCATCCCACCTTTTTACCAAATTCAAAGTGTACTTGATCTAAACAGTCCAGCATTCGCCTCATTTCATGGAGCTGGATGTCTTCCAAACAACACTTTTTCAATCAGTTCCTCCTTCAATCCGGGAACAAGGCTCCCTTGTTTCAACAACCCTTCTATCTGCGTGATAGCAGCATGCAATCGTTCTTTTTTCCTCTCTCTCTTTTTTTTATATGCCCCCAGATTAATCTGGTGTCCATGTACCACAGCTTTCAAATAATCCCACACTATCCCAGTCGGGCAATCCCCAGTATTATTGAATTATAAATATCCATTAATCACTCCCTTAAATTTGGCGCAAGTTTCTGGGCCATCTATTAGTGTATAATTCAGATGCCAGGTCCCCTTAGATCTTGAAGTCAGGCCCAGACTAAACCTCATCCATACCGGGGCATGATCAAACCATGTCCTGTCTGTAATCTTACACTCCTCAATCCCCGAGCTAACCTATGTGTGTATAAGAATCATAAACTTCATAATAGAAGGAGTAATCCCTTTCCCTGCGGTTCAGTATCTGCTAAATATTAATGAGGCCATAAAGAGCTACCCATTTCTTCAAAGCTCGAAGTCTGGGTGAATTCTCCCTCCCATTCCCCTGTGATGTGTCCATTGCTTGGTTAGTGGCCAGATTGAAATCCCCACCTACGATGAGCAACCATCAACAAATTCCCTCAATGCCAATATTAATCTGTCATAAAGGGGGCCTGGTTCCCACTGGGGGTATACACACTGCACAATGTAATTCTCTGCCCCTCCAATTCCCTCTTGACCAGCAGAAAGTGACCCTTCTAGTCTCTCTCTATATAAATATCAAACGAAATTGAAGGCTTGAGCTCAGCAAAATCATGACACCCCCTCTTTTCTTGCCCAATCAACTGGTGGCAAACCATTTACCTGTGAATTTTTTTATGCGAGACTCAGAACTCATCTCTAGGTAGGAGATGAGTCTCCTGCAGCATAGCGATTTGTATCTTCAGCTGAGAAAGTTCCCAAAACAGCTGCAGGCACTTGTGAGGGGAGTTGAGCCCCCGAACATTAAGAGTATCTATACTCATATCCCCCATATTCCTTGTTCTCTATCTTAGCCCCCCAATCAACAGATTAGCTCCCATCAGCAACCCCATCTTACCCCCCATCCCATCCCTTCCCCGCCTCCCCTTCTTTACAGATTGCCTCAGCATCAGGGTTTCCACATGGAGCATAATCGCACCTCCCACCTCCCACCAGCCACTCAACATTCACCTATTATCCGCATGTATAACTTTCATACTAAACAAACAAGCAAACAAACAACCACCCCCTAACCCCAACAAAGTCCAACCACACAATCCATGCGAAACCAACTACCAGCCCAATTGTGATCACCAAATTGACCTAATAATCAAATGTGCTATGAGTCCAGCAATTACAAAGTCCAAGTCATGCTAGAGGGTCTGATGTTCATTCCAGCTGATCAGACTAACGGAGGAGTCTCTTCCCGCTCTGCTTGGCTCTTTCCCAGCGTGGTTTTGTCACACTTGCTTTTTGCCCACCTGCAGTTGCGATACCTCTGAAGGTAAATTTGCCCAACCAGCACTTTCTTAGTGTTAGACCCTCCTCAGATGTGTCTATTCAGTGAAAACTGTAAGCCAAATTGAAAAGCCCAGCTCTACCTGGCATTGTCCTCCCGAAGCAGCTGGGTAACATCGGAAGTCCCTGCGCTTGCACATTGTTATAGCGGATAAGTCTCCAAAACGTTCAATGTCAGTTCTCCCATTTGACTGTGCCAAGTTTGCGTACAGCTTGCAAAATAGCTTCCTTAGATGCCAATATGTCCCTGGGCATCCTTCTCTCGGCTGCCCCAGAGTGCAGTACGCCCATTCAATGTTTAGACAAAGTGACCCCAGATCCAGTTGTGCAGCCTGAGCCACAGCCCTGCAGATCCGCTGCAGAAGCTCCACATAGTTGGTTGAGCCAGAAGACTCAGGGAGGCCACATATGTGTAATTACAATGATGAGGCCTATTCTCTAGGTCTTCAATCGTTGATAGCATTTCCTCTTGTGATTCAAGCACCGTTGTAATTTTTTTGTTACCCCCATAATAGCTTCCTTATACTATTGCACCCCGGCCTTTGTGTCTTCAATGCTTTGTCCCAATTCATGCAAGTTTGCCCTTACATCCTGCATCCACGTTTGGACATCTTGTTGCAGTGAGGTCTTGTTGCCGATTTCAGGTCTGAAAACCATTGCCTCATGTAAGTGGACAGAGCGCTTAATTCAGTCGGGGACCTCACTGCAGCATCTCCAGCCCCCCAATCTTTAGAATAGGAAGCCTCAGTAGCTGATCCCACCATTTTGGTCGCATTTCCACTCGGTCCTTCATTGCCTGTACAGGCAAAGGATTTCAAGTCCACTGGTGTTTTTTTTGCGGTCCCAGCCATCCCATTGCTACCATCGCTTCAAAGCTCCACAACAAACTTATTTTAGGAGGGTGTAGTTAACAGATGTGCTGGATAGTGCTTGCAAATAGTGGAAGCACTGTCGACTAGGCTGCCATCATGTTGATGATGTCACTATAACCCCAGTTTTGACATTTCATGGCCAAGGAATTGAAATCAATAAGCCTGAGATTACTTGACTATTGTAACGCATATGTAGTGGGTAAGCTAATAGATAAGCAGTGGAGAGTGACAGTCCAGGGACGAGGGAATGTCACAAAGTTCTCTTCCCCTTTCCTTTTCATCATATTGAGGAAAAGAACAGAAGGGCCTAAGATGCTGCCATCACCAAGCTCCAGCCCAGGCCGAATTCAGCACATTTCCATTTCTCAGGTTAGCTTGTTTCTTTATTTATTCATAGCCTGCCCATCTAAAATCCTGAGCTGGTCACAATTCAACATTCAAAATAAACTTTAAAAAAGCAAACATAAATATCTAAAATACACAAACAATCAGAAAAGATTCAATGAGGGGGAAAACTGACTGGATTTGCTACAGATTTGGTGATTTGGAGAAATCTGCACCACATCTACCAGTGGAAGATCCTCCCCTGCAAACTGAAATTATCCACTCAAACTCGGATCCAGATCTGACAACTTTGAGGAATCAAACTCAGATTTACTGTATTTATTTTCTGTCAAAAATGTTTTTAATCTCACTGGACACTCCCCAACTTTCTAACCTATTTCTTTTTAAATTCTGCACATCCATACCCACCTAGCAAACACAGCTATAATAGATGCACAACACTTCCTGCTTCAAGGAAAAGGAACAGTCAGAATGACCATCCCTGTTCAAGATGATCAAATTCTGTGGTTTTACCTTCAAAATAAGTGTGTATTCAGAAACAGATGCTCATAATTCTTTTCAAGAGATTTTGTTAATCTTTCTTTCTATATGCCTCTATTTGTTTGTGCATGCGCAAAAATACAAATGCATGTGCTTAGGCAGAGCAGCGGCACTGAAGAGGTCCCACCTGCAAGACGAGAAGAAGAAGAATGCTAAAGAGCCAGCAGAACTATTACTACTACCACTACCGAGCATTTGTATAGTGCTACAAGAAACACGCATGTAAAAGACGGCCCCTGCTCGTCAGAGCTTACAATCTAGTCTGGACAGACGACACAGTAGCTGTAGACAACGGGACACATCTAGGGGAATGGTAAGGAAACACAAGGGAGATCTGAAAGCGGCAGTGAAGAGGTGAGTTTTCAGCTTGCATTTGAAAAGGGTCAGAGAAGGCGCCTGACGTACAGACTCAGGTAGTTTGTTCCAGGCATAAGGTGAAAGGAGCGAAGTCTGGAGTTAGCAATAGAAGAGGCCCTGCCAGCAAGAGCAGAAGAGGAGCGCTAAAGAGCCAGTAGTAGTCCCAGGGTCTTGCCGACATAGTGAGAGAAGCCGCATCAGGAAGGAAGGGGCAGGTGAACAGGTGAAGCTTAGGAGGAAAGAAAGGGCAAAACATAAGGGGATAGTTAGGAGAAAAGAAAAAGGTGGGATTAGAGGAGGAAAGGAGAAGAGAGCTGGTGCATAAGGGAAGGGGCAAGGTTGGAAGAGCAAAGGAGAAGAGGTAATGAGTACATTAAATGAGAAGGGAAGAAAAAGGCGGGGGGAGTGAAAGGCTGATAGCAGGAATACATGGGAAGTACAAAGTTGGGTAGTAGGAGAAGGAGGGAAGGAGAGTGCATGGGTGGAAGGAAAAGGAGAATTTAAGAAAGAAGGTAGGAAGGGGGATTAATGCAATAGGATGGAAGGGACAAAGAGTAGGTGCAGAACAGGAGAAAATGTACATACACAGATGCACAGAGACAGAGTCCACCTGATATACAAGCACACAGAGCCCCCCCCCCCCACCCCTGACACACACATAAATGCATGACCTACATTACTGTCATAGTATGCACAAAACTAACTCATTTGGAGAAACTGCCTCACCCTCCCCGACGCAGACTGACAACACTTAAAACTCCCTCAACACCCACTCTCATGATACATATACTCGCATACACACATTGTATCTGGGGGGATTCTGCGCAAAACAATGTAAATTATACACAGAAATTTAGAAAATTCCACACATGGTATTTTAAAATTCTGCTTGCTTTATTAGTACATTTTTGTGCAGAATTCTCCAGGGTATAAATCACAGGTCTCTCTCCAACACCCAAGCCTTCCCTGCCTCCCTCTCTTTCTCTAACTTTTAGAAAGATCCCAACTCACCATTATTCCCTCTCCAAAGCCCAGTCATCCCCCCAACTCACCATCAGTCCCTCTTCAGCCCCCATCCACCCCCCTCAAATCACCATCAACCTTCTCCAGCCCCCAATCACCCCACTGATTCACCATGAGTCTTCTCCAGCCCCTCACCAATTTCCAGCTTCAGCCATTCACCTACTCTGCCGAATCATGGCATTTTAAACACAGCCGCTGGAGCATTTCTCTTCGCTCCCATGATGTGCTACATTTCCAACATCGACATCACCACATTTTAAAAAGGTCAACAAAAGTACTTCCTGTTTCTTGCTAGGGAAAGAAAGTGCTTCTGTAGAACTTCTTAAAACACAGCAATGCAGTTGTCAGAAATGTATCACAACCACGGGAGCAAAGGGAAACGCTCCCACGGCCATGCTGCAGCGAACAGTGAGGCAGGCTTAGGCACTCTTAAATCTTGTGCGCTCCGAGTTTGCCTCACTGATGCCAGTGCCTGCACAAAATTCTGATTAGCAAGTGCAGGATTCTGTGCAGGTGGAGAATTCTGCAAAAGTTCTGTGCTCCGCAGTTGTGCAACCCCCAAAACACAGTCCCAGTACTCATACCCGCTGACACACACATTATGCCGAGCCATCCAGACACCCACTCACGCAACCCCTGTTTCTCTGATGAGACATACTTTACCATGGCTGTTGCTGCCAAATTCCCCACACAGACATGCTTCTAAGTCTGTGAGTAGAGGAAAGGGGACATGTGTGATTATGTCATCTCTAAGAAGGTAATTTTATAAGGTGCTTCTAGGTTAACGCGTGTTGCAATGCGTCTGTCTCATGCCATTTTATAAAGTAAAGCTCAAGCTTATTTTATTTTATAAATTAGGGGCGTAACTGGTGTGATATACGCACCAAATCAAGGTGCGATCACATATACCAAATGATATAAAGGCCTGCATCTAGATTTGTAGAGAACACATGTAAATTACAGTATTTCATAACTTACATGCATAGGTTTGCCTTCTGCCCATGCACTTGCCAAGCTCTGCCCATGTGTAGGCCAACATTGAAAGTATGCACCATTGGCCTGGAGCATATTCTTGCAGAATGGTGCCTGTCTAAATTATGTGCACAAGATTCACCCATGCACATAAGTCACTGAAAATACATACGTTGATGATACATAAATTTGCACGGCTCCTTAAAAAATTTCCTCCTGTGTTTAATACAGTTTTCATTCCCTCAAAAATAATGCACAAAATATATAACTTGTGTTCTGAAGAAGCAAGTACTTGAACCAGTTTCTCACTCTGTGCATTAGGGATATTCACAGGCAAGACAAATTCAGTTAGCTTGCTTTTTCATGATTTTTGGGTGTTTTTTTCGGTTAGTTTCACACGTTGATTTTAATGCAGAATTTGTAGTGCATGCTAAATTGTTTCAACACGCGCTAAGGAATAAAGCACGCAAAGCCAGTACATGTCAAATCAATTTAGCACACATTACATTTTTAAAGCGCTGTGGTAGCGTGGCGTGCGGTGGAAAGGGGTTTTCACTAAAACACCGAACAGACAGCAGTCCAGGGAAAACAAAATTAGCTTTTATGCTTTCCCAGATTGTTTTTTCTTCACAAGCTGGTTCTCCCAGTCCTTCCTCCAGCCCCAGTTAAAGTTGCTATCTCAGAACGTCTTTGACGGCTTGCCTTGGAAGGACTTCTGGCTCCATGGGCCTCTCTCCCTCCTGCAGCCTACTGGGTTCTTAACTGCTCCCTGTGAGCTACGCCCTCCCAGCCCTGAGCTCTGAGCTGCAAACTCTCTTAAAGGGGACTGTTGATAATCCCTTTGGAGCGGGATGGGTAGCATTCTATATACCCCATCACAGACGCATTAACTTATGCAATGTGCACTAAACAAATGCACATTCCTACACTGGTCAGTGCTGCAACACAAAAAATGAAAGACCCCTCAAGAATTCACCTCTAATACAGAACTCCTATTCTTGTTAGGACATTACAGTTTTAAAAAAAAGAGTTTTGTGGAATGAATTCAGACCAAAATATGTGACTTGTACTGGAATTTAACAAGTATACCACGGTCAACAAGGCTATTAATGAAAAAAGACCATGGGATCAGAATCATGATTTCAAACATGGAATACTGAGCCTCAAATAGTGCAGTGCTTCCAAACATCTTGCTGGGGAACTGGATAGCGTAGTTACTCACCTGTAACAGGTGTTCTCTAGGGACAGTAAGAATCAGTCCTCATCTATGGGTGACGTCAGCACCGACGGAGCCCTCGCGGAAGCATGCCCCCAGCTTTCAAAGAAAGCCTTTGGGAGATGCCACCACGCATGCATGGTCCCCTTCCTGTCACAGGGTGCCATCTTGCTCAGTCAGATGACATAGCTAAAAGACAACAAAAAGAAAAGATGTTAAGGAGCAACTCCAAGGGGAGGGGGGAGGGTTGTGAGGATTTATTCCTGCTGTCCTCAGAGAACACCTGTTACAGGTGAGTAACTACGCTTTCTCTGGGAACAAGCAGGAAGTCAGTCCTCACATATGGGACTCCCCAGCTACAGGCTACCGAAAGCCCATAGCAAAAATAGGGGCTCCATCATGGGGAGCCGCAAGCAGCAGCAATTTAGTCTGTGTACACAGACCACAGTAGGACCCCTGTGTCCGATGAACCAGCACTTCGGAAGGGTTGGAGGGTAGGAGTTGCCGAAACCCCAAAAAAGTTATGGAGCAAAGCCTGGACGAAGGCATTGTCCCGTTGGAACTCTCTTTCCAGGCAGTAATGGACTGCAAAAGTATGGAATGAAGACCAGGTGGTGGCCCGGCAGATGTCCACCATCGGGACGGAGCGCAAGTTTGATACTGAGGCTGCCATGGTCCTGACACAGTGCGCCGTGACATGGCCTTCCAGTGGGAGCCTCGTCTGCTAATAAGCAAGGGCAATACAGTCCACCATCCATGTGGACAGCGTACACTTGGTCACTGCCTCCTCCAGCCTACTGGGGTCATAGGAAATGAAAAGCTGAAATGTTTTGCAGTGGTCCTGAGTGCATTGGATATAGAAGGACAAGGCCCTGTTACAGTCCAATGTGTGAAGGACCATCTCCGCCCGACTGGAGTGAGGTCTTGGAAAGAAGTTAGGGAGCACCACTTCCTGATTGAGATGGAAGAGCAATAGTACTTTCGGTAGGAATTTGGAGTGCGTGCGAAGCACCTCTCTGTTCTTGTAGAATCTAGTATAAGGCGCCTCAACCGCAAGGGCCTGGAGCTCGCTAACTCTGCGAGCGGAGGTGAGCACAACCAGGAAAACCACCTTCCAAGATAAATAGCGAAGGTGGCAGGTCGCTAGAGGCTTGAAGGGTGGGCGAGTGAGCTGACTCAACACCATGATGAGGTCCCATTTGGTTGCTGGAGGGCAAACCGGAGGCTTCGATAAGAGCAGGCCCCAAAGGAAGGGGGTCAGCAATGGTAGGACTGAGAAAAGCTTACCATCCACCAGATGGTGGTGCGCCGCCAGGGCACTCAGGTGCACTCGGATGGAGTTAGACTTGAAGCCGGACTGGGAGAGGTGGAGAAGGTAGTGCAACACCAGAGCAACCGGGAAGGGAGGAATCAGTCCCGTGCTTGGTGCACCAAACCGAGAACCTGCGCCATTTGAGGGCATACGCCTTCCTGGTGGAGACCTTGAGAGAGGCCAGCAATATGTCCTCAACCTCAGCCAGAAGGTTGAGAGGGACCAGAGTTACCCTCTCAGCAGCCACGTTGTTAGCGACAGGGACCCCAGGTTGGAGTGCAGGAGAGAGTCACCCTCCTGAGACAGGAGTCCCGGGGTGGTCCCCAAGAGGATGGGAGCCTCCACAGTCAACTGCAGCAGCAGTGGGAACCATGGCTGCCTGGGCCACCAAGGGGCTATCAGGATGATCGAGGCTCTGTCGCGGAGGGTCCTGAACAAGGTCTTGGCGATCAGTAGAGTCGGGGGGGGGAGGCATACATGAGGCCCTCCGACCATGAGACTAGGAACGCGTCCGCTGACACCCTGAAGGGGTGGGCTTGCTGGAAGCAGAAGCGGGGCAACTGAAAGTTGTCCGGGCTGGCAAATAGGTCCATCATGGGTTCCCCCCAGAGACGGAAAAGCCAGCTGGATTCTCTGTGGTCTAGCTGCCACTTGTGTGGGTGGAGAACCCTGCTGAGTCTGTCGGCCAGCAGGTTTTCCTGACCTGGCAAGTAAATTGCCCGTAGGAAGATACCATGCTGGATTGCATATGGGCAGATTAGAAGTGCCTCCTGACAAAGGGTATGGGCACTGTTCCCTCTAAGCTGTGCGCGTGTGCACGCGCACACACCTCGCCGAGCGAGCGCACATACTTTACAACAGTGCGCACAAAAATTACGTCTCTGATTCTGATAGAAAACAACACAGACGTCTTAAAATTTAAAAGTTATGATTGTAATTACTAGAAATTTCCCGCTTCATTTAATAATCGTCTATTTTCATTTAATTTGATTAAAATCAATGAGGTGTACATACGGTATTCTGACATGTAGTCAAATTTTAAAGTATATAACTCCGAGTGTCATTATGTGGCGCACAAAAATTTAAACTTCTTTCAAAAGCTGCACACAGCTGATATTTTATGCACACACAGCCTACAGAAAATTAGAGGGAAGATTGGGTATGGGATCCTGTGCCCCCCCTGTTTGTTCACACAGAACATCACCACCTGGTTGTCTGTCTGGACCAGCACCGGCTGGTGACGCAGGTGGTGACAGAAGACCCTCAGGGCTAGGTGTATGGCTCGGAGGTCCAGGAGGGTGATCTGCTGGGTGCTCTCATCCGGCGACCAGTTGCCCTGAGTGCAGAGATCTCCGCAGTGGGCTCCCCAGCCAAGCAGGGAGGCATCCGTGGTGAGGACCCTCTAATGGCTTGGGGCCTGAAAGGACATGCCCGCCTTGAGATACTGGGGCAGCTGCCACCAGGCCAGAGAGTCTGCCAACTGGCAGGTCACCAAAACTCTGTCTCGGAGGCGGCCTGTGGCCTGAGACCACTGGTCCCAGAGACACCACTGCACCATCCTCATGTGGAGGTGAGCGTCTGGGGTGACATGGACCGTGGAGGCCATGTGTCCAAGGATGCGTAGAAGAAGCCGGGCGGGCACCGAGGCATGGAGCTGTACGTCCCGAGCTAGTGACCCGAGATGATCGGCTCGGTCTCTGGGCAAGAAGGCCCTGGACTAGCGAGTGCCGATCTTTGCCCCGATAAACTCCAGACACTGTGTCAGGAGGAGGTGAGACTTGGGGTAATTTATGACGAAGCCCAAGTGTTGCAAGACCTGGATGGTGCGTGTAGTGGCCTGCTGCACCTCTGAGGCCGTGCCTCCCTTTATGAGCCAGTCGTCCAGGTAGGGAAAGATGAAACCCCCTGGAGCCGGAGGAAGGTGATCATGACTGCCAAGCATTTTGTGAATACTCTTGGGGCAGAGGCTAGGCCAAAGGGGAGCACCCTGTATTGAAAATGCCTGCCCTCCCACTATGAACTGCAAGTACTGCCTGTGGTTAGGGTGGATGAGGATGTGGGTATAAGCATCCTTGAAGTCTAAGGAACATAGCCAATCTCCCTGCTGGAGGTATGGCAACAATGTTCCAAAGGAGAGCATCTTGAATTTCTCCCTCACCAGGAATTTGTTGAGATTGCGCAGGTCAAGGATGGGCCTTAGGCTCCCTGTCCTCTTTGGCACAAGGAAGTATCTGGAGTAGAACCCTTTGCCCTTGAGGTGGCCTGTTCCACTGCCCTGTCCTCGAGAAGACCTGCCAACTCTTTCAAAAGAAAGTCCTGGTGGAGGGGAGACCTGAGGGGCTCTCCAGGGAAATAAGGGGGAGGTGTCTGAGCCAGGTGGAGGAGGTAACCCTCCCTGACTGTCCTTAGTGCCCAGTCATCGGTGGTGATGGCCAGCCACCTCTGGGCATACAGGCCAGATGTCCCCCTGTGGGCTGCTGATTTCCTTGGGGTAGAGAGGCTATGCTCAAGGAGTCAAAAGCTTCCCCCCCCCTGGCTGCGCCGGTGCCGGTGCCTGGGGCTTCAGAAGCTTGCCCTTATGCGGGCCATGCCCATGTCTCTTGGCCTGCTGACCCTGTTGGGGAACCGGGGAGGCCTGATAGGGTGGGTAGTTTCGGTAAGCAGCCGCCTTCCTCGGGTAAAAGGACTTTTTACCCGAGCCCTTCCATCGGGGAGGGGCAGTGGTCTTCTTTGAGAGCCTGGTCCTCATCATGAACTCGGTCTACAGCTCGGCAGCCTTGTCGTCATGAGTTTGCTAAAAAAGATTCTCTCCTTGGCATGGGACATCAACCAATTTGTCCTGAACCCACTGCTCGAGATCGGACGACTGAAGCCAAGCTTGGCGGCGTGCACCGATGCCCACCGCGACTACCCGGGCCGCTGACTCGAAACTGTCATAGGCCGCTCGAGACATGAATTTGGAGCACTCACCAACGGCCTTGGCCAGGTTCTTGAACCACTGCAAAGGTTCCTCGGAGGGACCAGCCGAGAACCTGGCGAGTTCCTTAGCCAGGTCTCTCAGGTACATGCCCATGTACAGCTGGTAGGCCTGGATGCAGCAGATGAGCATAGAGCCCTAGTAGCAGTTTCTGCCGAGGGCATCCAAGATACGAGCCTCCCTGCCAGGGGGCAATGAGGAGTGCGTCTTCTGGCTTTTCAGCTGACGCATGGACAACTCCACCATCATGGAGTTGTGCAGCAGTTGTGACTTCTGGAAGCCCGGGCTCCAGCAGACTCGACACATCGAGTCGAATCATCTGCTCACCACTGGCACCAATGCGGGTGTCTCCTACATGCGGAGCATGAGCCGTTCCAGGATGGGAGGAATGGGCAGCGTGAGCGATTCCCGCAGAGGGGCCTCGTACTGGAGGATTTCCAACTTGTCCACCCGAGGGTCCTCCTCTGTCTCGGTCGGGAACGTCAGGCACTTAGACATGTCCTTGACAAAATCAAGGAAGCCCATATCCTCGGATGGGGACCGCCATCGAGGATCTTAGATGAGAGAGTCAGATGGGACATTGCGGTGGCGACGGGTATCGAGGGATTCCTCGTCCTCTGTCTCCCACTTGGAGTAGTCCATTGAGGACTCGTAGGAGGGCTGCTCCGCGGGCCTCAGGGGCCTCGATGCCCTAAGGTCGGCACCCGGTGAACATGCGGGGATGACCACGGTCCCGTTGAGCGGGACTCAGATCGTGACCTCGGCCGAGAATCAACTCAAGGCCGAAGAACCTTGAGGATTGGCTCGGCCTCCGGGGATGTCTTGGACGTCAAGTGCCCAGTGGTCGGGGTGGATGAACTGGTCGGCCACACAACAGCACCCGCTGCTGGTCCATGAAGGTAGACAAACTGTGCTCCAAGGCCGCCATTCTGGACTCCAGACCAGAAGACACCGCAGCCTTTGGCGTGGACACCGAGAGACTTGGGCCCGAAACCAGCTCCCTCAAAGGGGACTCCTTGATGATGATGGTGTTTGCGGACTGAGGCTGGTCCGCAGCCGGATCCTTCCGGGGGACCTTCGTAGGTCGCTCCTTCTATGACATCTTGGACGAGCGTCTTGGACTGCAGGACTGGGCCTGGGAAGCTCCCAGCTGGTCAGAACCATCCAAGGATGCCGCCTTCGAGGGTTCCTTCTCAAAGGAGACGAGGCTCGGGTTTGGAGAGTTCCACCCGAGATGTTGGGGCCTCAGATGAGGCCCTGGCCTTCTGAGGCATCGGGGAAAAACTTATCGAGCTGCTGCTGGCAGCTCTTGAGGGCCTTGCTGGACATCCTCTTGCAGGCTGCCGGGTCAGAGACTGCAGGCTGCCGGGTCATGGTCTGGCCCGAGGCAGTGGAGACAGCAGTCATATGTGTCAGTCAAAGACATGATTTTAGAGCACCGATCACACTTCTTAAAACTACTGGTAGCCATGGGGGAAAAAAGTACCCCTGCAAGGTCGAAGACCCTCAGGGCAGCCAGCGGGAGAAAAAGGCACAAAGACGCCAAAAAAGAAAATAACGAATGACTACAAAAATTAAAGACCTGACGCCGAGGCACTGAGGTTGGTAGGCGGGAAGAGTACCAGTGCAATACCGGAGGCAAGTGTGAAACTCGGGAAAAGAATAATCAACTTTTTCCAAAAAGGGGACTGAGCAAGATGGCACCCTTGGGCGGGAAGGAGACCACACATGCGTGGTGGCATCTCCCAAAGGCTTTCTTTGAAAGCTGTGGGGATGCTTCTGCAAGGGCTCCGTCAGTGTCGATGTCACCCATATGTGGACTGATTCCTGCTTGTTCCTGTGGAAAAATACTAACCGAGAAGGAAAGATGCTCTTGTAACATCGGCTGTTTCTCACACATGCTCCATTCAAATAGGAACCAGGCCTAGCCTTCCATGGCTTCCACTATCAAGTTGAACAACAAGTATCCAAAATGTTAAGGCACAAATGGGGAAAAACAATCAGCTACCAGAGCAGTTTAACTATTAGGAAGACTAGGCAGTTGTCTAGGTTGGCAGCTTTTGGAGGCGTAGTAAAGAAAAGCTGCAGTCAAAGCAAAACAATAAATTCTGATGGCCACAGAACCTCAAAGAACTATTAGTGTGCACTTTTACTCACAAAGAGGCTGGGCAGTTTTCAAATAGCCCACTTAGGGGTCTAATAGCAAACTACATTGTTTAACGTGTGAATTGCTGCACACTAATAGCCCAGGTCTGCACCAATTCCAATGTTAAACAGCTAACCTGAAAATACCATTTTGGAGCAGACAGTGGGCAGGGACCGTACTGTACAGTTAGCAACACATCATTACTGCACATTTAACTGTTAACATGGCTGGTAACACAGAGCAGTTAACACCACCTCGCACGGTAGTGAACTTTTCTCTGGGTTAACTGCATGGCTGCCCTTCCAAAACTACTGGGAACGGACCAGCGATTAATATGGAGATTCTGCAGTTACTATGCATGGATTCTGAGACTTTAGTAGATAGCTTCCTAAGTTTGCTTAATATACATTTACCTAGGGAAATGGCTTTTGGAAATTGCCCTCCTGGTGAATATATGAAACAAAGTTTAATAGTTTAAAGTATGATGCTTACTTATTTGCATTTACAGGATTATTCTGGAAGAGGTGGTGGTGAGGTGATCAGATCTATTGAGTTTAATTATCAAAATCTCAGTGGGAGGTGTCTAGGGGCATACAAATGAATTCTAGGAGAGGGTGTGTGTGCAAGGCTGAAGATTAACCTAGGGCACCTACTATGCATAAACCAGCCGAGGACTACTAAATTTCACACAAAAAATCTCCATCTAAAATTCTCCAACTGCCACACAAGTATCCAAAGCCAAAGTCAACAGCCATTTCAGTGCTTGTTAACCTACTCTATCTGAGAAGTGTGCCCCATAGCAAGATTAGCAAAGGAGATGCAAGCATAAAGCCATGTGATTATGCAACAAAGTCAGAGGTGATGACAAGGAGGAGAATATCCCCCTCACTGTCAAAAAAACAACTGGGGATTGCTGTTCTCCATCAGGCAATTGCGAGAGGAGCACAGGCACTGCAGTTGGACAAAAGCCAGTCTGATTCGGCAGGAAAGGAGCACTGGTTATTCCCACATACTGAAATGGGGAATGAGGCAGAATGGCATTATGTGTCCATCTCTGTTCGATGACTTTTAGACCCACAGAATTGCCAGCTACAGTGCTCCTTCTCCACCCCCTCGTCCCCTGAATTTATGCAGCCATACGGCTCAGTAACACCCTTAGAGAAGAGCTGAGGCAATCCAAAGCACCAGCAGAAAGAGACTATGCCTGTCAGTTATTTTCAAGTGTGTTTCAACTATGTTCCCTTTAATTCAAAATATATATGCAGACGGACGCAGAGGCAAACAGGAAGGGTGTGCAGAGCTTTCCGCAATCTGTAAATAAGAAAATCAAATAGCTATAAAGTGCATGCTCCAGGCCCAGTCTGAACCTTAATAACCAGCCTACTAAGGAGGCCAAAACAATGCACGCTGGCCCTTTAAATCTAAAAGGCTCATTTCCTTTCTGTGAGGAAAGTAAATCATGCTGGAGTGAGTTGCGCTTTGAGAAAGCATCCATCCATTAAAGTTCACGGATCCTTGTTTCCAGATTGTCCGTCCCCTGGCTGTGTCTCAAGTTACAGCCTTGTACAATCCAAGTCTAAATAATATTCACCATGATAAATGAGACCATAACTCCGATATCCACAA
Source organism: Ichthyophis bannanicus (assembly GCA_033557465.1). Taxonomy (NCBI): domain Eukaryota; kingdom Metazoa; phylum Chordata; class Amphibia; order Gymnophiona; family Ichthyophiidae; genus Ichthyophis; species Ichthyophis bannanicus. The sequence goes on from CM066031.1 coordinate 1,300,332,304, forward strand.
TCAATCTTTGCTTTAAAGATACATCCATCTTCAATAATGTTGATGGGGATTCTGTAAAATGGGAAACGTGACTGTTTTCCCGACCTCCTAACAGTGGGGGAAGGAAGCTGAGTGATGGCTGTCAGCCCACATCTGGCTGCAGATATAAATTAGCCTGATGCAGACAAATGAAAGGACCAGCCCTGACTAGAAAACAGCCACTCCTAAGCCAAGGCAAATTTATAAGGCTCCCTTTCTCGAAAGTTCCTGGATAAAGCTACAGTCTTCAGCAGCTATTGCCTTTTCAGGCGGCATCCGACGCTTATGAATGAGCTCAGAGCTGGAAGAACGGTGCAAACCAGTGCAAGACATGCAGCATCAATGACAGCACAGTCAAAATACAAAACAGGGCCACCGTGGAAGTCTCTTTCCAACAAGTACTTTTATATGCTGCCAAGATGTTTCTGTGTATGCGTGTGACAGAAAATCATGTGCTGCTTTCACCAGCACCCTTATTGAAGGACTAGGATTGTGCTAGGTAAGCTAAGAGATTACATATACAGTATATGTGCAATAAGATCAACCTAACCAAGACAGTGCATGGTACCTAGGTTAAAATATATACAACTATCAATTTGATCCAGTCCAATGGATACATATGTTAGGGAGAGCAGCTGTTTTGATTAGTCAAAGCTTGTTTTGTTTGCTTTTAGGGTAACATATAGCAAAAAGCTGCAAGCACACCTCTGATCTGATTTATCATGAAAACCGGCCTATGGCCATTGTCCTGTAACTACCAGCCTTGACCTGCTATGCAGTACTACAGAAATGAACAAAGATATTCTCAGCAAAGCCTCTAGGCAGAGGTATCTGGGTGGGCAACAGGAGGCCAGCCAAAGAGACATTTCCACACATCACAGTCCCTCTGCCTTTAAAATTAGTTATCCAAAGATATAAGAAAGCATTAGAAGGAACTTTTATGCCCCTATTTTCCAATACCCAGTAAAACAACATTGTTTGATAGTATCATTCAACCAGTTCTTCTATGTTGAAATGAGAATGAAGATTCAAGTCTATACAGGATGGCACAGAATTTCTATGTAAATTCTGCACCTTGAGTTCTGTAACATACACTCAGCATCCACAGAATTACCCCATACAGTCTCTTTGGTCACCAAGCTGCTGCTCTAACCATAGGTTACTTGGTCTCCATGTGAATACCAGAACACACTAGCAGAATCACACCTCAGCCACAAACATAATGTGTGCCTTTGAGGCCAGGCTGACTCCAGGCAACCCAGAAGCTCCTGGGTTTTTCTTGACAGTGCGACCAGAAGTAGAGTACCAGGCCTTTCTTCTGAGGCAATGGAGGGTTAAGTGACTTGCCCAAGGAGTGCTAGTGGGAACTGAACCCTGGTTACCAAGCCAGTGTTCTAACCACTAGACTATTCCTCCACTCCACACACAAACATATGCACCCATGTATTAGAAACACAAATATGCAGACAAATCTGGAAATGCAAACGAGAAGAAAGACTATCTGCATTGCAATACGAGAGGAAGAAAGAGAAGTGCATTTCCACCTAGAGTGAGACATAAGAAATGAACATTCCTAAAAGCTGACATAGTCCAATCTTTAAAACCTGAAAATAAAATGTTTTCTCTACTACTTTTGTTGTATGAGCATTCTGTTTCTTCATTGGGTTGGTCTTAATCTCAGACTTTTCTACAGATTTTTCCCAGGATCTCCTTCAATTTCTTTTCTCCTGTCTTCAATAGGCAGCAAAACCAGTGTCCCAAGGCTCAACTGACATTTTGCCTCACACAACATCAGCAACTAAGGAGCTTGGGAGGTGGGGGCAGAGGTTGGTTTGATTGCGCCCAATCAACCAGTCAGGTATTTCATTGCCCTGCTTCTTCCCTTCTCTGATGCTGATCTTTTCATATTTTCCACCGACATTTCTCTTTTCTTTGCCTCTCTAAACACTTATAACTCAATTCAACTCTTCCTTCTCCAGCTCACTAACTCTCCAGTCCTCAGTCTTCCTCTTTTCACTTCTCATCTACCTACTAGCTTTCCATCTCCTATTCTCACCTCCTCCTTTGTGCTCCTAATGCCCCTCCATCTCTCACTCATTCTCCTTTTACTCCTTCTCTGTAATTCACCCACTTCCCTCCTCTATATCCATCCCTTTCTCCTACTCTCATTTACATTCCTCTGCCTCTTATCTCCAGCTCTTTCACTGTTACTCAATCCTTCCCTGGTCTCTGGCTCCTTTTTCCTCTCTTACCCCCTACACAGCCTATTACCTTACTGTCACCACCTCCTCTGCCCCACTCCCACCCTTCACCCAATTCAGAGACTCATCTCTTGCCCTGCTGCTTCCCATTGCCCCGCACCTTATCCCCAGTCCCCCAGGTCATCCACAACATCTATTAGCCCCTGTAGTCAGCCCCATTCTCTTACCATTTCACACTCTACTCAGTACTTCTCAACCCTCTCCTAGAGGCACACCTAGCTAGTGGAGTTTTCAGGACTATTATAATGAATATGCATGAGATAAATTTGCATGTATTGGAAACCCACTGTATACAAATCTAGCTGATGCATATTCATTCTGGTAATCCTGAGACCTCGACTGGTTAGGTGTACCTCCAGGAGAGGGTTGAGAAGAACTGCTCTAACTCGTACCTCCCACCCCATCCACTTTTACACCCACCTAATTTTCAGTCCTCCCAAAGCCCTGTTCAGTCTTTGCAACCCAATCCTTTTCCTTTCACAAATCCCTGCTCTGTCCCCTCCATTATATCTACAAGCCCCCACTTTCCCATCCAATCTCAGTATCCCTACACTTTCCTTCTTCCCACCCAAACTTGGAGTCCTGGTTCTCCTGAATCCCCAACCTACAATCCCTCAGTCCCATTCTTCCCCTGCTCTCCCTCCTCCTCCCCTCAACAAGCCTCTGGAGTCATTCTCCAGAGTTCCCACTCTCCCTGAAATCCCCAAGTCCTGCTTTCTCTCCTCTTTCCCCTTAACTTCTCACCTGTTTACTGTTCCTTCCTTGGGCTGGCATCTCTAACCAGGAGTGGAGGAGTAGCCTAATGGTAGAAGCAGTGGCCTGCAAACCAGGGAAGTCCAGTTTGAATGCCACTGCTGATCACTGTGACCTTGGGCAAGCTGCTTAACCGTCTATTACTATACCTCAGGTACAAACTTAGATTGTAAGCCCTCCAAGGAATAGGAAAATATCTACTGCATCTGAATGTAAGTCACCTTTAGCTACTCCTGAAAAAAAGCATGAGCTAACTCCAAAATCATTTTATCTGGCTGTTGCCCCTGATACTAAGCTGTTTCAGAATCTGCTGCCCAAGCCAAGTGAAAGAAGGGCCCCAGGGCCCTGAAAGACCTTCAAGAGCCCATAGATTTGAGGTTGCAGCTGCCCCACTATGACCCTTCCCCCACAAGGACCTTGTAGTCATTCAAAATGGTTGCGGGGCCTGCCAGTGGGAAAAAGAAATGGGAGGAGCGCAGCCAAGGTACCAAACATTGCACTGGGTCCCAGACTCTATGAGGGGTCCCAAAAATGCCAAAAAGACCCTGCCCTGATGCAATCATTCTGTACCTGGAGAAAAGGGCTGTAGCTGTGAGTGAAAAAAATTACTGAAGACTTAAGGGAGGAATTGGCCACAATTAAGCACTGCAACAGCCATAGGGGGAAAAAAAACATGAAAAACACCCACTGAAAAAGACTGTAAAAAACACAGAAAAAAAGGAACCACAAAAAGGGAATCCCAGCACCTGTCAAAATGGCTGGGGAAACCCAAGTAGGGCTGCCCCAAATGCCCCCGCAGGCCTGAGGTGCCTAGCTGCTGGAGAAAAAAAACTCCATTAAAAAAACAATTGTAAAGAGTCGCTGAACACAAACCACTCAAGAAAAAGCACACACTCCAAAAATATTCGAGGAAAAATATATTTAAAAAACCCAATAACTTCAAAACGCAGCTTCAGAATTCCACAACAAGCTGATACACTTTTCTTATGCTTACAGCAAAAAAAAGTTGAATTGTAGTGTAAAAAGCTGAAAAACTGCAGATGACAACTCAATCAGGCTATACTAGACTAAAACACCGACGCAAATCCTGGCACCATCAACATTTCACTCCCATTGAAATTTCTTCAGGGCATAGCCAAAACCCCAACTTCAAGGGGATAGAACCACTTGCTGGGAATTCACCTAACAAACAAAAAAACAAAAAGAAATATTATCAAAACTACAGAAAAATTACAAAAAAAATCCCTTCAATCACTCCACATCATAAACTAAAGAAATGATGTGAGAAAACCATACTTAAAAAAAAAACTCTTTGAAAAAACAAACCAGCATACCATATTCACAAACCAATTACTTACTGTATCCGGAGTGGAGAAATAAAACATTCTTGTCCCGTGGCCAAGAACTCAATGCAGGCAACTTCAATACCCCACATGTCAACTGTCCAGCTTTTTAACCTGGCAAGAAAAACACCGTGCTGGCGGAACTCAATCAGGCTGTACGCCATACCAATCAACATTATTCAATAGAGGGAACATCTGTCATAGCTCCAAACAAAGCAAAAAGACTCAAAAAACTCAATTACAAATACACCAACCAGTCATACCGCAACCACTGCCACTCATATGCAATTGTTAGCAAAACCAACCCTAAATACACACAAACATTAAACAATAAACTGTCCAAATTATGGAACTTCAAAGCAAAAAAAAAAAAAAGGAAAAAGATACCCACCCACCATCCCACAACAGCTGGCGAACCTAACAGGCAGCCCAATCAATGCCAGAATTTAACATATTAGGCTCCACCGTATTTAAGCGGAAAATCCATTGTTGCTCACAACAGCTGTGGCAGAAGTGACCTCTGTTGAATAATGTTCAATGGTATGGCTTACAGCCTGACTGAGTTGCACTGGCGCAGCGTTTTTCTTGCCGGGTTTAAAAAACAGATGGTTGACCTGTGGGGTGCTGAAGTTGCCTACATGAGGGCTTGGCCGCAGGACAAGAATTTGTATTTCTCCACTGCAGTTGCAGTAATTGGTTTGTGAATATGGTTATGTCGGTTTGTTGGATTGTTTTTTTCAAAGGGGATTTTTTTAAATATGGTTTTCTCACGTTATTTCTTTACTCTATGATGTGGAGTGATTGAAGGGATTTTTTTTGTAATTTTTCCGTAGTTTTGGTAATATTTCTTTTTGGCTTTTTGTTTGCTAGGTGAATTTCTGGCAAGTGGTTCTATCCCCTTGAAGTTGGGGTTTTGGCTATGCCCTGAAGGAACTCTGATGGGAGTAAAACATTAATGGCGCTAGGATATGCGTTGGTGTTTTAGCCTGGTGTAATAGCCTGATTGAGTTGTCCTCTGCAGTTTTTTTAGTTTTTTTACACTACAATTTAATATTTTTTGCTATAAGTGTAAGTGTTGTGGAATTTTGAAGCTGTTTTGAAGTTGTTGTTTTGTTAATATATTTTTGATCCTCGAATATTTCTAGAGTATGTGCTTTTTCTTGAAGAGAAAAAGAAAGGCTTTTTAAAGTTGTTGTTTTTTTATTTAGAGTTGCTTTATTGCAACCAGCAAAGAAAGAGCCAAATACATCCCTTTCAATTCAATGGGAAAGAAAAACGCTAGAAAAAAAAATAAGACAAACTCAGGAAGCAGACAGAGGGCAGGCAAGAGGGAAGGGGTACCTGGGCCTCAATTTACCATCCCCCTCAGGGGCTCCATGGGGTCTTCCTGTCTACTCTCTAGTTCACCAAATGCTAGGAACCCATGGGTCCAAATATAAAATACTCTATCCCAGTGAAAATGAAATACCAAATAAACTAAACCGGGAAAAAAAAAACACCGGTGTAGAAGCACAAACTTTTTTTGTTGGGATAGCCAGCCCAGTAGAGAGGAAGAAGTCCTCACACCGCCGTGGCCATTTCCCTTTTTAATAAATTATTGTAATTAAAAATCAGTATACACTTAACTGAAGTTTTAGCAATCCATCCCGTTCAGTCAGCAATGTAGCAGGCACGACGTGGCACATTTCGGGGCCAAAACAATAATGCCCCTGCGTCAGGTTTAGAACATTGCTCGGTAGCCGAAATGCTGTGGGACTTTGCTTCAAAAGCCGGTTTTTTATCATGACGTTAACAACGTAAACACAGCTGTTTGCTATTAGCTGGTAGCAGTGAACACAGAGAAAGCCAATCAGAGCCAAGAAGGGAGGAGGTCACTATACACAGACCAAGCCCCTGAAGCTCAAAATGGCCATAAATCAGGAATTATATGATTGTATACCAGTCCTGTTGTTGATTAAGACCATATGGTGACAAAGAGTTTAAACGGTAAATCCATCTCTGTTCGCGATATTGTAATGCTTGTAACCAATTCCCTCCTCGTGGATTTAGGGGAATATGATCTAAAATTCTCCAGGTAAGCATGTCAAAAGTGTGGGAATTCTGAATACAATGTTCAACCAGAGGTGCCGAAAGTGTCCCCGTACGTATTCTGGAGGCATGCTCTCCCAAACGGACTTTAAATGGCCGAGAGGTGCATCCTATATAGTATAGAGTACAAGGGCAAATAATAAGATAAACCACAAAGGAAGTAGTACAACATGTATTCCAACGGGTCTGGTAAGTAGTGTGGGTATGAGCATCCAGCCAGGATAAACCTGAAAGGGTGTTAGAACAGTAAGTGCAACTGCCACAAGAAAAATGTCCTGCATTATCATGAAAGCTCACTGGGCGATCCCGGTCCCCCGAGGTATGCACTATCATATCACGCAAATTTGATTGCCGAGAATATGCAATCTGTAATTTTTTCCTGAAGCAAGAGTGCAAACCCAAAATAGGCCAATATTGATGTAGAATGCCTACAATTTTGGAGGAATCTCTCATATAAGGGAATACCGCCGTAACATTATTTGACTCTGAAGGAGAAGAAGAGCCCTCTAAAAGCCATTCTCTATGCATGTAACGAGCTCTCTTATAATCCCTCCTTACAATGTGAAATGGATAGCCCCTCGCCACCAAACGTGAGCTTAGGTCAGCTGCATGTTTCTTATAATCTGCCAGATGGGTACAATTCCTGCGAAGACGCAAAAACTGGCCAAATGGTAAGCCACGTTTCAAAGAGGGAGGATGAAAGCTGTCAAAGCGTAGAAGGGTATTGCGTTGAACGGCCTTCCGGTAAAGCGTTGTCTCAAATCCATCATCAGTAAGCGTAACTGTGATATCTAGAAACTGGATGCTTCGGGTTTCGACTTGAGCTGTGAACTGTATGTTTTCTTTAAACGAGTTCAGAGCCTGGAGAAAATCATCAAGCATCTGTCGTGTGCCTGTCCAGATGAAAAAAATGTCGTCTAAGAAACGACGCCAAAAAGGAATATAGGCATATAGGGGATGAGGATAGATGAATTGCTCCTCAAACCACCCCATATACAGGGTGGCAATGGAAGGTGCTACCGTAGCCCCCATAGCGATACCATAGACTTGGAGATAATGCTGCCGCTGGTAGACAAAAAATTTTTTATTTAATACCAGAGCTAAAAGATCCAAAAGGAATTGTCGTGGGATCCGGTCCGGTAAAGGTAGGGAGCTAGAGGCCAATCCCAGCAATACTTCTCTTTGATCAATGTTTGTATAAAGGGACTGTACATCCAACGTGACTAGATGAGTATAAGTAGAAACATCAGTGCAGGAGGCCAGATGGTTCAAAAAATCACCCGTATCCCTAAGAAAGGACGGTACTGTGCCTGCCAGGGGTTGCAAAAATAAATCACAAAATTGTGACAGCGGCTCCAGGATCGAATCCCGACAGGAGACAATAGGACGTCCTGGGGGATGAAGCAAAGACTTGTGAACTTTGGGTACCAGATAAAAGGTAGGAGTCTTAGGAGATGAATTAATCAAAAAATCTGATTCCTGTTTCATTAACCAGTTGTTTAAGAAGGCTTGAGAGATAAGAGTACGTATTTCACACTGAAGGTCAGGCGTCGGGTCCGGAATGGGAAGATAGTATTTACGATTACTGAGATGCACAAGCATTTCAGACTCATATTGTGCAGGAGATAAAATCACTGTAGCCCCTCCTTTATCTGCCCTCCGTATCACCAGAGAGGAACTAGAAAGTTGCTTGATGGCCTGAGTCTGACCCCGGGAGAGATTATTATATGCAACATAATGGGTAGATTCAAGTTGTGAAAGTCTTTCCAGGACCAGATTTTGATATGTGGAAATCGCTGCCTCAGTGGGACCCGGAGGTAACCAACGCGAAGGGTTTTTAACCAGAGATGGTGTTTCACTGGTTGAAGTTCCGGAGAAATGATGAATCACCCGTAACTTACGAAAAAAACGATGGAGTGCCACCCTTGCTGTAAAACCGTCATATCGGGAAGAAGGCACATAAGATAACCCCAATTCCAGGACTTGCAATTGATCTTCAGTGAGACTTTCCCCCGAAAGGTTTATAACTGATGACTCCTGGCTTTTGAACGAGTGGCTGGACCCTCGAGAAAATCCTGATGACTGGAACCGCGAGGAGGACGGCTCCGAAATGAGCCACCACGGGCACCAGATGAAAAAAGCTGCTTTGAGCGATTAGGGCCTGATTGAGCTTTTTCAGATCCTGTCGAATCCGTATCTGAAATCGAATCTGAGTCATTCATAAAAGACACTTTCTTGGGCCGAGAGCCAATGTTACGAGATGGCCATTTAAAGACACAATTATTATCATAGTCACTTTTATCTCGTTTGAATTTACTAATCTTCAACCCTTTAACATGGTCCCGAAAAGAGATTAATTGTTTGTCAATTTCCGCCCATTGAGCCTGAAAGCTTTGTAATTCTAGAGTAGTCAGTATTTTTGATTTGAACTCTTCCGCCTGAGCTGTTAAACGTTCCTGTTCCACAAGAGACCGTTCAAGTAGTAGAGCAATCAAGTCTATGCTACATTTAGTAAGTATGGCGTCCCATTTAGTCAAGAAATCCTGATCATCAGTAAACTGCTTAGGGGGTTTTATAACCCGTAACCCCCGTGGGACTATAGAAGATTTCAAGTATTGAGCCATGGCTGAGCCGTGTAGGTTAGCCCTAATCAACTTCTTGTGAATTTCTTTTAGTTCTAAAACCGTAGGTGGTAAATCTACCGCTAAGACTTCTACCACATCCTCATCAAAAAGTGATTTTTGTTTTCGAAGCTGTGAAAGACGTTCTTCTGTGAATGCAAACGTCGTGGAAGCCATGATGAAAAAGGTATAAAGCAAATCCAATCCAAATATAAAATACCCTGTCCCAGTGAAAATGAAATACCAAATAATTTACCGTTTAAACTCTGTGGCACCATATGGTCTTAATCAACAACAGGACTGGTATACGATCATATAATTCCTGATTTATGGCCATTTTGAGCTTCAGGGGCTTGGTCTGTGTATAGTGACCTCCTCCCTTCTTGGCTCTGATTGGCTTTCTCTGTGTTCACTGCTACCAGCTAATAGCAAACAGCTGTGTTTACGTTGTTAACGTCATGATAAAAAACCGGCTTTTGAAGCAAAGTCCCACAGCATTTCGGCTACCGAGCAATGTTCTAAACCTGACGCAGGGGCATTATTGTTTTGGCCCCGAAACGTGCCACGTCGTGCCTGCTACATTGCTGACTGAACGGGATGGATTGCTAAAACTTCAGTTAAGTGTATACTGATTTTTAATTACAATAATTTATTAAAAAGGGAAATGGCCACGGCGGTGTGAGGACTTCTTCCTCTCTACTGGGCTGGCTATCCCAACAAAAAAAGTTTGTGCTTCTACACCGGTGTTTATTTAGGAACCCATGGGTAGCAGTGCTAGACACAGGGCAAGCTGTCTGCTCAAGAGGACAGGGGCGTACTCAAGCTCCGAGCAAACACAGGACATCACTGAAAGTTGCTGAAATCTGCCTCCACCTGCTGGCTGGGAAGCATAACCCACTTACTCAGCTAGACTGGTCTAGCAGGATGATAAGAAAGTGTATTTAAGTTTACTTTCTCTTCTATCCCTTATTTTCCTTTTTTTCTTATTTTTAAGGAAGTGGACTTCGACACCTCCTTTTTCCTCTTGGCTTCTCTCTTCTTTTCAGGTATTTTGAGAATACTGTTATATATTATGCTGCCTAGTTTTACTTTTTTGTGTGTAATTTCTTTATATTATGGCATTATGGATAAATCTTACAAACCTAATAATCTGCTTTCCTTCAATCCTGCTAGACCAGTCCAGAAGAGTGGGCTATGCTCTTTTGCCAGCAGGTGGAGACAGACCTGAGCATCCTTCAGTGATGTCACCACTTAGTATATACTCTGGTGCACAACAAGCCATTATGATACTTCCCAAGAAGTAAGCAAGACTGAAAAACTCTGAAAAGACTCAAAAAATGTTATTAAGCAAAAACAACTTTCTCCCAAATAGTATATGCAAGAATTTGGCTCTCTTACCAAGATGAAATTGGTGTCAGACCACAGGACTGACTTAGGCCTTTCATAGCCCTAAACCTACAGAAAAAGGCTTCCAGGCATTGATATCGACAATGCAACCAAAAGGCAGCAGGCTTCCCAACCTGCAATAGGAGTCTTCCAGGACAGGTCCTGGACTAGTCTAGCAGGATTCAAGGAAAGAAAATGATCAGGTATGAAAATGTATCCTTCCTTATCATCCTGATAATCAGTCCATACGAGTGGGCCATACCCAAGCAGTCAGGGCCCAGGGTGAGAAGAAGACAATACGCAGGACAAACTAACCTGCCAAAGGTGCCATCTGCACATCTCCCATGAGTACCTCGTAGGGCTTAAAGGTAAAGACCAGGAAGCCTGCTTATAGATGTCCTTTGGAGACACCAGAGCAGATTCTGCTCAAGAGGCCTGAGTCCTGTGGAGTGAGCTCTGACCCATTCATGCATGCTCTCTCAAACTATCAGACAAAAGAGGTTTGATCTCTCTAAGTACTTTCCTCAAACCACTGAAGAGGACAGAAGAAGATCCGACCAATTTGAGGAATTAGCAAGGGCATCAATCTGAGCAATGCCCTTCACACATCCAACAGACATACCAGAGATCCTTTTAAAGATCATTCTCTGAGAAGGAAGGCAGTGCAACAATCTAGTCAAGGTAAAAACGAGGGAGGGAGAAGCCCCCTTGAAAGAAGGACGACACAGACCCTAAAGCTAAAGAACTAACGAGAAGACCAGGATAGTTCTCTACAAGCAGAGGCGTTAGAATGAAGTGGACCACACAGGCCCTGCTCCACCAAAATTTTACCCGCCAGCCACAGAGAGAAGAGATCAGACTCCTCCTGTCTGTCCACCAGAGATTGGATCCCTGCAGGTGTGCAGGAGTCTTTGCCGTGATCACAACCATTCCCTTCTCTTCTACCTACAGGAGATGGGATCTCCATGGGTAGAACAGGAGGGAATGGCCACGGGGGGCTAGGGGTAGAGTTAGGGTGGAGCCTGGGGTGGAGTCAAGGCAGAGTTTGATCCCCTCAATCAAAGAGGTGTAATGCGGTCTCTGTCTGCAAGCCAAAGACTGCAGTAGGCCACTATAAGGAACCTACCCTCTGGGGAGACCTTACGCATAGGCCCAAAGAAGGGTCCTTTCAGAGCCCCCAACCTCAGAGATCCACTGAGGAACAAAAGGACAACTGCTTCACTCCTGAGGGAGCAGTCAACATCAAGAAATTCCCTTAGAGGTAACTCCTGCAGCGCAATAGAACTGCCACCCAAATGTTGAGAGTTCAAGGACCAAGTCCCAATCCAAGTCAGACTGCTAAAGAGCCCTAACTTCTGGCTTCTCTCACAGCTGCACCAGAGGATATACTAAGTAATGATATCATTGAAAGTTGCTCAAGTCTGCCTTCACCTGCTGGCAAGGCAGCCTAGCCCCTCGTCTAGACTGATCTAGCAGGATGATAAGGAAGTTTCATTTCAATTCAAGATAATCTTGAAATTATTTACTGTGTAGCAGAAATGCTATCATCATCATCCATTTTGTTCTCCATTGCTTTTGTAATCATTCCTAGCATCCTATTTGTTTTTTTGATCACTGTCGCCGCACACTGAGCCAAGGATTTTAACATATTGCCAAAATAATTCAAAGATCTCTTTTTTGAGTGCCACAGAATCCAACATTGGTATCAACAGTTAGGATTATTTTTACCTACCTGCATCACTTTGCACTTAATTTTCACCTGCCTATTAGATGTCCAGTCCCCCATCATGCCATGTCCTCCAGCAAATCCTCACAATCTGCTTGTGATTTAACAACTTTGAATAATTTTGTGTCATCTGCAAATTTCATCATCTTACTCATCGCTTCCTTTTCCAGATCATTCATAAACATTTATTTAGCAAGTTTCTATGCCACCTTACCAGCTACAAGCTGCCAAAGAGGTTCACAAATTAAAAACAGAAAACCAATCACATTAAAATACACAAACCAAAATAAAATAATTATACAAAAAACAAAGAGTTCCAGTAAAGATCCCTGGGACATATCACTATTCACCTTTCTCCACTGAGAAGACTGACCATTTAGTTCCAACCTATTTCATACATTTAACCAGTTCCCAATTCACAACAGGCCCCAAATCAATCCACTTGTTCTGACGACTATAGGGTATAGTTGAGTACAGAATCCAACAGAAGAGCAGTTGACATCATGGCCTATCCTTCACTCTGCTAGAGTACTACTAGAAGCCGTCACAGTCTGCCATGTGTTATGTAAAGCAACAAGATGGAACATGAATCATGTCTTGCATTTTTCTCCCAGTGCTTTCTTTTTAAACGAAACCCGGCAAAAAGCACAGAGAAGGTGAGTCCCTGTAGAACTGGTAGATGTTCCAAAATTTGTGTATGTTTGTTTGAAGTGGGGAAGGAGGGAAGGAGTATGATTTTTCTATTCAAAGACTGGCAAAAGCTCATTCATAAGCTGGGCGCCCAGACCCGAGCAGCAGTAAACAGTGATGGTATTAGATATCTGCAACAGTATGATACTTTATCCACATATTCATCAAAACCTAGAGGGACTGAGAGGAAAATAGCACAGCCTGCCCCCAATTTTTTCCCCAGCCAAGTCTTGCTGTACTTGCCTGCATAAAATTGATGTAGACTGTATTTTCTACCAATGAATTAAAGAGAAAAGTAAAACCTTCTACCTATCTACAGCAGCAACCTTGATTTTGTTACTGAAATCCTTTATTACCTTTCTTGTTTATGTCTTTGACCTTGTTATGCCTACAAGAGGGGAATCCGACACTCCCAGCACTTAACAGCAAACTAAAATATGGTAGAATAAAAATTTTAAAAAAGACACAAAATTCAGATTTAATGCAGAAGAGTATGGTTCAATGAGCTCTTAAACAGCACATCTGTGTCATCTGGGTTTCAGTCCTTATTATCGGGGCTGTGGAGAGGGTTAATTCTAGCGAAGGTTGAAGGACTTACAGTAAGGCTGTGAAGACAGAAACATCACAGGCTTTCCTGGCAAGAGGCTCCAAGGAGGGTAGGAGGGGGCTGCAAAATGAACTCTCTCAGGCTTTGTCGTGTATGTTTCCCAAGGCCTGGCCTGGCCTGGCCTCTTTGATAAATGACACATGTCATTCTGTCAGAGGCTGACACTGCAGCTGGGAGGCCTGCTGATGTATGGCTCTGCTGAAAAGGAAATCAACTTTTTGGCATCGAGCATGACTGTGCCCCTGTGTAAGGATTTTGTTTCGCTAAAAAAAAAAAAAAAAAGTGAAAGATAGACTTAGGATTTTTTTTTAAGTTGAAAAACAAGATTGAACGACAGCTTACACTTAACATAAATTAACTCGGTAATGGTGAATGTGCTAGCTTGTGATAAATAAAAGCTACATTAGTCAATTATTAATCACCCTCCAACTTGTAGCCAAAGCCCATGACTTAAATCTGAGGCCTGAGCTGCCTTACAAACAGATAAGGCGGTGTTTGATAGATGTCCTGCACAGTGTGCAATCAAGAAGGAATCAAAGGCTTACTAGTATAACGAGCAAAGGGGGTGTGCAGAAAGTTCTGGAAATGAAGACTGGGCAGAGTGCAGAACTGGACTGAAAGCACCCTTTCAAAGTTTGCACTTCAGAATTCTGTAGGATTTCTCTCTATGTACAAAATGCATATTAGCATATCTACTTTATGGAGATAGTGGCCCATTACTTCTATGTTTTTCCCCTCGCTGCTTCTATGTTTTAATCTGATCACAATTAAATGTATTCTCACAGAAACATCAAGTGTTTCTAATATGATCATTTTTGCATGGATTACAATTTAAGCATCCTGTTTAATCAAATGGCATTGTTGCGTCAGAATGGCTGGAGGTTCAGGGAAGGAGCGGTGGAGGGGAAAAGGAAACTCATATGGTACCTTTCCTACTCAGTCAGGTTCTCATGACAACACGAAGAACTTCAGCTCCAAAAACTGCCAGACAAGCACAGCTGGAGGTCAGGCATCCTGATTCCAAGGGACAGCAGAAGGCATGTCTGCAAGCCCAATACACCACATCTGGGTGCGTAAGGACTGCTGTTAAACATCTGTCCACTCTCACTACGGGAGGCCTGCACAGAGTGGCACCTACGCCTGCCATCTTACTCCGGCCATCTTACTGGGCAGACTAGATGGACCATACTGGTCTTCATCTGCCGTCATTTACTATGTTACTACCACCTGCAAGACAAGGACCTGTCACACTGAGAGCTGCTTCACAATTCAGAACAGCAGCAGGACTGCAGTCATTTGTCTTTGAACCAGTTTGGTTTCCAATGACTCAACAATCTGCTATCCCCGAAATTCAACTTGCTTTCTAATTTCGGCAAGTCCAAAACATCTCAGTAACAAATTAAAACATGGGGGGGAGGGGGTGGCAAGGGGAGAGATTCTACAACATAAATTTAAAAATCTTTCCCTTCTAAATTAGGGGTGTGAGTGTGCAAATGAAGAGAGGGGAGGGTTGTTTGCCAAGCTGTTTCCTCCAGCCTCTCTGCCTTTCTGCTTGATCTGATACTGTCTCCACTAAGGGTGTAGTGCCATGGGTACTGATTTGCAAGTACCCAGGATTTTCATTCAGTTTTTATTCTTCTCAGTCCCTCCTGTCCAGCTCTTTGCAGAAGCTGAGGGTCACAAACTACAGTTCACTCTAGCGTCCCCCCCTCCCTATCCCCCTAGCTATGAGAGCTGTGACTGGTCCCTCCATAGCCTTTCCAGTTCCAGCAGGCCTAAGGAGCAGGAGCTGAACTCAAGAATCCAATGCAGGTCTCCCACACTATGCTGCTGCTGCTGCTGCTAGATCATCAGCCTGGACCCACTCACGTATTTCTGAAAATTCTGTAATGCCCTTTCTTAGAAAACAAGATATATAGCTCATAAAGTAATGAAATACATATAGAAGGTCGGTCATGTCAGTCTGAATGAGTCAAACTCCCATGATGCATTGCGAGTAATGATGTCATACCAACCTGTCATGACATTGGGAATGGAAAGAGACGCCACTAGCAAAGATAACTGCTTGGGACCAATAACTGAGATATAAAAAAGCGAAGTCTTGGGTATGGAAAATACACGTACCTCCTGAGAAAAGAACCAAGATCTGGCAAACATGATAATGTAAAACATTCTCCTTTGTACATTTCCTAGTGATAACAATGAACATTTTGCCTCTTGTGACAACAGTTTCCCTCTGGCACTGCATCCTCGGCATAGTGAAAAATATCACCATTAGCCAGCAAGCACTTTCAACAAAATGATGTTGAGCTGAAAAGTGAAAACACAGCCCGAAAACTACCCAAGGGGCTCTATGAAGAAAAGAGCCATATTCCATCCTGTATAATATCTGTTTAACAAAACCATACTGTAAGACTTTACATTTCATTTCATTCATTCATATATCTCCCATTCGTCAACAACAAGACATACACAATAAAGGCAAACAATACAGCAAAAGACATAACATGATAAAAGAAAAAGAATAATAGCAGAACAATTATAATAAAGGTGGGCCTTTAATGCCTTCCAGAATTGCAAATGAACGTTTAGTTGCTGAATAGATAGTGAAATAAATTTCCAGCTAATTGGGCCGACCACAGAAAGAGCTCATGCTCTCGCAGTAGTTCTGTACGCAAAGGACCATGTTTACTACAGCTCTTAGCGCAGGGTTTACCGTGCAAGTGGTAATAGTTAACACATGCTAAAAATGCAGGCAAGCTAAAAACCCCAGCGGGGATTGGGGTGGAATCTTGCCAGGTTCAGGGCAGAGTGTGGGCGACGACTATGCATTTCAGTTGGTGGAGGCATCATTAGCGTGTGCTCACCATTAATGTCACAGTGCAAGTGCGCTTACCACCTCCTCAATGGGCGGTAGTAACTGCACTTACGGCACATGTGGCAATCAGATCTACACAAGATGGCGCTGGACCCATGCTAATCACATGGGGACATGCCGTTCACAGTGTGGGTCTGCACCAAAAAAAAAAAATGCAATGTGTGCCTTTGAGTCAATGCTAACACCTGGTGACCCAGCAGCTCCTGGGTTTCTTGGTAGTGTGACCTGAATTAGATTGGCAGGCCTGTCTTCCAAGGCAAAGGAGGGTTAAGTGACTTGCTCAAGGCCACAAGTGAGAATCAAATCTTGCACTCTTGGTTACCAAGCCAGTGCTCTAACCGCTAGGCTACTGCTCCACTCTGGGTCTGGTACCACATGACACTAATATCTGGGAAAGAACATGACGTAAACTAAGGCTTTTTAGTAAACATGCCCCAAAATTAAAGAAAAATAAAAGGGGAACACAGAAATATACAGGCCAAAGTGGTGAGGATATTGAAATCTTGCTGTAGTATCAAGTTCAGAAGAATATGGGAACTAAGTACCTGTAGTAGGTAACCCAAACTCTAAGAGGCTGTACCCAAACTGCTAAATGCCATTCTATGCTCTTTCTTACGAAACAAAGCTAAACTGCATTGGCAGATTTGACCTTTGCCGGTGTGTAAATCCCCATTATCCAGCCCAAAATCCTTACAAGAGTCCCCTAAAGGTTGCTACTATTCTGTACCTATGGGAAACTCTTCGGAGAGCAGAGCTGGGAGAGCCGTTCCCTGTAAGCATAAAAATAGTGCATTGAAAATTTAATGCTCTAAAGCCAATCACACCTGCAAGGCTCGAAATATTTTGCCAAATAACACCAAAACTTCACTTCTATTCAAAGATTATGTTGGTAGATTCGCTTTGCAGAGAGAAGTAACTAATTGGAGTCAATCCAAAGACACTGTAGTCTGTTTATTCACATACATTACAGATTTTGCACTTACCATGTATTAAGCCCCAAATTAATGTGTGGTAAGTACAAAGGCTGTGTGCTATCATGGCCAGCATGTTTCTTATAGCTCCCACCTAGAAATGTTCCTTCCCATGTCATCAGATCCTTTGCAATTAGTGAGCGCACCTGCGCTAAATACAAAAGCAATAGCATGCGATAACTACTGCGCGCTAATCCGCAGTTCATACCCAGTCTCCACTGTGCTAAGCACAGTGAGGCGCCTTTCAGGCCAGTAATGCAGGGGGGCATACTAGGATTGTCCCTGACATGTAACGCAAGGTGACCAAACATGCAGGAAGTGCACAGACTTACCACACTTTAGTAAGCATGAACCGAACTGTCTTAAGCTGAACATCTCCAGATACGCAACAGTTTGTATGGTTCTGGAATTATGCAGACAAGGCCCATGTGCTTCACAGATTTCATTGATGTCTGCCACCATTTTCTGGGATAGTATCTGCTGAACTACTCAATTCTCAAAGTATTTGTGAGCACTTTGTCAAAGCTAAACTTCACGTATTTGCAAGCATGTTGCTTGCATGTACAAAGCCCCAGGTATGTAAGTTCTCAACCCATCCCTGAAGACACACCCCGGCCAATCAGGTTTTCAGGATATCCGCAATGAATATGTATGAGAGAGATTTGGATGCCCTGACTCCATTAAATGTAAATCTCTCTCATACATGCGTGTTGTGTATATCCTGAAAACCTGACTGGCTGGGTGTGTCCCAAGGACTGGCTTAAGAACTTCTGCCTTAGAGGTCTCCACGGAAAGACAAAGGTCATCAGCATCGAGAAAATCAACTCAAAGTCTAAAGCAGGTTGCAGGCTGCTGAAAAAAATATATTTTAAACAATGATTCAATTCATTTTTAGAGTTTAAGAATGTAAAAGATGTCCATTTATCAAAAACTGGAAGTATATGCATATTTCTGGAAGTCAAAATTCACACCACATTAGAGTTTTTTAGATAAATAAGGAAAAGTAAATGTCGAACTTAATTACTTCCCTCCTCTGGTTTTAGGAAGGACACAAAACTACTAGCCAAAATTAACTGAAGCTCTTCCTAAAGCATAACTCAGACTAAGAATTCAAGCTTCTCTGGATCCTGCAAATAATGGGGTTCATTTTAGAAGGGTTAGATGTCAGTTATACAGGTAAAAAGAGTATTTGCATGTGTAAATAATACACGAGTAAGAAGCAATTTTGGAAAAGCCACTACTTACACGTGTATACTTGCAGCTTGTACAGATTTGAAGGGGGTGTGTTGTGGTTTGAGGGTACCTTAGGAGTAATACATCCATACTTCAAAAAATGTCAGCGTAGCATTTACACCTGCTCCAAGTCACCGATAGCAGTCAGCTAACTGCTCGTTTGGACCTGGGGTTTGGAGGAATGTGGAGAAAATTGTTGACATCTCCCACGTTAAAAAAATACACCTATAGGAGCTAAAAAAAAAAGATCTCTGCAACTCTGTTCCTTCCAACTGTACATGCAGTTTTGCAAACTCCACTACTTACATATGCAGGTGGTATTACTTACACATGTAGGACAGCAACATCCACATCTTAAACATGTAAGTACTGCTGCTTGCATGTACAAAGCCCCAGGTGATACCAGTCTCGTGGAACAGCTGTTTCCACTTTACCTGATGCCAAATATGTTATTTTTAAACCATGTCCTTTTTAACCATGCCCTTATAAAGTATTATACAAAATTACTTGGCAAATTTTGAATGCCCAACTTGGACACCTTTTCCAATGTAGACCTATGTAATATTTGGCTTCAAATATCCTCCTTTTGATTTTCTGGATCAGGCAACTAATAATTGTGGGCCAAGAAGAATATGTTAATTGTGCAGGGAATCCTGAAAAGACTATTTTGCTTATTGTTATAATAGACTTTTGCAAGCACTATTAAGCATAGGCAGCAGAATGGAGAGGTCCACAGGGGCCACAGCCCTATCAATTTTATCCAACACAGCATCAGCCACTAGAGAGCTTAATAGCAGGGCTAAAAGTTTGTTTGTTTGTCCCCTCCAACCAAAGAGATATTCTATTGCTCCTGACTATAAGGATTAATGCATAGACTTCATTAAGCCCTGCAGGTACCCAGAAACTCCCTTTAGCGTGGAGTCTGCAGGCTGCAAGGCCTTTACTCGACCGAACACAAGATTTATACAAAGAGTATACTGTTAATGAGCTTTCAAGGGGGATCACACAAGTCCATGCTTTGGATGTGTTTGCCTGTCATTAATATTTAGGCCATGTTTACTAAAGCTTAGAGCATGCTGGGGGACTTTAGCATGCACTAAGTGCTTTGAGGCCCTCAGGAATATAATTAAGGAGCTGCAAGGAACTTAGCACATGCTAATATCATGGTGTGCTAAGCTTTAGTAAACATTGCGTTTAATCTATTAAAACATTAAAAAAAAAAAGAAAAAGAAAATTCACCACCATCGCTAGTAACAGCAACAGCTGTGTGGGCAGAACTGTAGCACTTATACTGAATCTCTTGTGTTATGCTGGCTTCAGACCTAGGTGGCATCCAACTGGATTCAGATTCAGGGCACTCTGTAACTGTTGGTATCTGTATCTGGAGGGGGCTCTTTCTGACTCTATCTCAGTCCGCATAAACAACATGTGCAGGCCTTGAGGTCCTAACTCAAACCTGTCTTAACTCCTCACTCCCTTTGGGTGATACCCCCGCACATTCAGGTAATGGAGCGCAGGTTTAAAAAAAAGAAATACAGGCACGTGTTTTCACTCCCTTCATGGTCCATTTTCAAGTTTCTACGTGCAAGGCAATAAGCTTGCATATGTGCTGACAGAAAAAGCACCCAGATGGTGTTGCTTTCTGCTTATCTCAGCTACCGCAGGCCAGAGAGAAAACTTCGGAGGAGGCATCTCAGATAACCTCCCTGGGTTCCAGATGGGAACAGCACAGTCTAGGCTGAATTACTCTAGAATCTTCTTTAGAACTACAGATGATGTTTTGGCAATTCCCAGTTTGGAGGTGGTGTATGGAGGCCATCAACTCTCACAGTCAAAAGCCATTCAGGCAGCAATGAAGATCCTTACGTAAAAGCCCCTGCTCAGTTACCAAATTGATCCCAGCTACAAGGAAAAAATAAGTTCCTGGATATCAGAGGAGGTTAGATATAGGGCAGAAGTAATATCATCAGATTAATACAAATAATGATAATAGAATAAAAAAATAATTATGGGCACATATGTGTTTTTCTTGCCTTAGGGTTTTGGTTTTTTTTTTCATTTGCAAAATAGAAAAATCTAGGTAGAACTGTGCTCTACACAATCCCATACAGTACTTGGCAAAGGAGGCTGGATTTGGGAAACAGCTTTGTATTAACAAAACAGTCACACCAGCATTTGAAACTTTTGCCTCCCTCTTGATGAAACCTCACTATTCTTCAATCCCCCCTCCCGCCCCCAAAGAATGTGGATTGAGCACAAAATGTTCCAGCATTGCCAAGGCCTCCTCATAAAAGGTTTTATACTTTTACTTTATGACCTGCCCTTGATTTGACACTTCCGCTCATCAGAAAGGGATTTATAAAATAATCCTGAAGGTGAGGAACAGGCATCTGTCAGGGACTAGCTGGGTTTCACTTTACAAAATTTAAGAAGGGATTGAAATCCTGCTAAGCTCTCTCTTTAGTCACCAATAGGCATCAAAGGTAATAATTAAAGAAGACAAGACATCATAAATAAAGGAGAAACGCATTTAGTCCTCTATAGAGCAAAGTACTTGGATTGTGTACAACAGCTATTTGGGTGTTAGTACAACATTCCCCATCAAAATCTCCAAGTGCTTTGGGGGTGGGGGGTGTTTGCTTTCTAACCTACTAAAAAAAAATTACAAGTTTAAACTAAAGTCTTTCAAAGCTTCCCATCTGTGGGTACATGAACTACGGATGACCCTGAATGATTTGCACTCTGCTCAGAATCCCTTAGAAAGCACGGGAAAAAGTACCATTAAGAATGACTGATGACTGCCAGTCATGCTTGACCTCACCCAAGCTTTGGTCTCTGCCTCAGTAATAAGCTGTCCTTTATTAGCACCAACACTCCATAAAAGGGGTGTGTTTAGTCACAGGATAGCGGCCTTCTAACGCTCATTGCTTCTCCCTGAAAGATTGATTAGGGCTCATTTTTACTGCCTCGGCAGCAAATACAGTGACAGCACTGTGGAGCTGCTGCAGTACATATAGGCCGGAAGAAGGAGAGATTTAGAATTTGTTCTAAACAAAAAAAAAATTCCACATGAATATGTCCTACACATCTGGCATTCTGAGCGCTTGGGTGGTTAAAAGCGCAGAGTCCTCTGATGGGATTGCCAGGGTGCGGTGTGTGGGGGGGGTGGGGGTGGAATTAATATTTTCAATTCCTGTGCTGCTTCTTTACAACTATTCTGTGGTATCAGTCCAGTGGCGATGAGTTAAGGGGAAGAGATTTACTGCAAACCTCGATTCCCTCCTGATGTTGCTGCAGACTTAATGCTTCTCGATGGCAAAAGATTAGGTGGCGATGAAGGGAAAAAAAAAACGTTCTTGAGAAAAGCAAGACTACAAGCTCATGCATGAATAAAGGCCAAATCCAGAAATGGATTAGCGTGCTCCTTTATAACATGGAGCTGGGTAACAACCCTAGCGGCCTGTGTTGACTGTCAAAAAGCAGGCGCAGGTACTCTAACAGCACCCAGGGACTTTCGGCAAAAGTGGGAGTTCTCTTAGGAGATTTGCTGGAGGACATGTTAAATTAATGGCAAGAACAATAAGAATACAGACCCATAACAAACTGTTCCTGATCCGAAGCAGGCATCCAACATGTGGAGCACTGTAAGATTTTAGAAGCAAGCACTCAGATGGTGAGTCTGACTGCCTAACGAAAACTACATGAGGGGGAGGGGGGCAGGAGGGAAAGGGAAGGAACAAGCAAGGCTGGGGATTGCAGAAAAAATGTAGGTGCCAAAATGGCTGGAGGTTGCAGAAAAAATATCCAAGGCTAAAAGTGTGTGGAGGTCTTCGTGCTCAACATGTGAATAAAGAAACACGTGTTCCCCCTCTTCATCTTTTTCTTTCTTACACAGCTGAAACTAATATACTACGAGGATGTATCAGATGCACAAGAGGGGCTAAGGAAAGGTAATGGGGCAGATGGCAATTTCAACCAATAACTAAGGCGCAGGAAAAAAAGGAGGCAAGATGAAACATGGAAAACCATGGCAGGTAAAGACTATATGGCCTATCCATTCTGCCCATCCATACCAACTGCTAAGCTCTACAGCCTCTTCCTCTGCCTTAGAGATCCTCTGTGCTTGCACCATGCACATAAATGCTAGGCTAACCTGTGACAGACTCTTGCTATCCCTCACCCCATCCCCAAACTGAGACCTAGCAGAAATTAGTCCCTGTATTATTTCCCCTCACCTAATGCAAAAATGTTCCATAACAGATATCATCTTTAAGTGTCAAAGAACTCCCGTTCTTCTGCCATGTGTTGTTGTTTTGTTTTGTTTTTTAATTGCAGGCATGAAATCAATGTTCCCGCTAAGCTGCACCGGAGTCCTCTACCCGTGCTGCTGCCGGTAGGGGGAGGTGCTGGGATATCACATGCCTGCTCCTCATGACTACAAACGCGATATCACATCACCTCCCCTACCGGCAGCAGCACGGGTAGAGGACACACACACAGCTTGGCGGGAACGTTGACTGGAATCCTACTGTTCACTGTGTCCCCACTACAAATATTCATGAGAGAGATTTGCATACACTGCCTCCGCTGCATGCAACTCTACCTCCTGCAAAGTCATTGTGGACATCCTGAAAACCCGACTGGCTGGGGAGCTCCCAGGGCAGGTTGGGAACCATTGACCTATATGGTTGTAAACCAGCCTTTTCATGTTAAGGAGATGGTGGTACAGTTCACTTATCCTACATTATGCCATCTGCTGTTTACTGTTAAAATGAATAAATAAATAAATGACTTCAACATCTTACTTAATGACTAAAGGTCTTAAAACTACACCCACACACAAACACACATATGTGCATGGGTTAAGGAGGATAAATCCTGAGAATGAGGCATTAGAATTAATGAACGCAATCACGAAGGGCATTCTCCTGCTCCGCTGAAGCTATGCTTGCCCTTCTCCTTATATCGTTGGCTGCTCTGAGCTGACATGGTTGCAGTTGAAAGGTCTCTGCTGTGCCACTGGAAGTGAATGTGAAAGGCTCTGAAGAGGTGCAACTCTTTATACTGAACAGAAAGTTTGTCTTGTCAGAAAGGTAGATTTCAGGGCACTAAGCAGTGTAGTTTCCCTCAAAACCAGTTTCTTTGTTTTAAACAATGCACTATGTGCGGTATTTACATGAAAAGAACTATAGCCTTATATTCTCTTTGGGTGGATTTGACACTTCATGTAGCCTCTGCTTAAAGCAGGATGCTCCCCTATATTGGTCTCTTGATGCAGCAGAAAAAACAACTGCTCACTGGATAACCTTCGAACACGTGGATTTGTTGCATAACACCCAACAGCCGAAGAAGCCAGAATGCCAATATGTGCATGGATGATGACTGACCAACACAGTATAATTATTGCTTCCCAGAGACCGGTGCCATCAATACTCGTGGGACACATGCACTTCCCAGCAAGGCCTTCTTATCAATCTTACTGTATTACTGTTTTGTTTTGGAGGGTTTTAAGAAAGGGTAAGACGCAACTTGTCCTCAATTTGAATAGACTGTGTGGTTGATCTCTATTAATCCATAAGTGCTGTAGATGTATTGCACTGCAGCAAACTGTAAACATCCAAAAACAGGCCCCTCTGCAAGCAACCACCCTCCCTTCTCCATATTCATTCACATTATGCCTACCTGTCTCCCCATCCTATTTTTTTCTTTTCCTTACAGATCTCCAGTTTGTATTTCTCTAGCTGATAAGATTTTTCTTCAACTCCTGTCCGATTGATATTATAGGCAAACATGTCCAAAAAAACTGCCCCGGAGCTATTTTCAATGGAGAAACTCCACAATGAGGTCTACTACTACTATTACTACTACTACTGAGCATTTGTATAGAGCTATAAGTCATACGCAGCACTGCACAGACACATAAGAGACAGTCCCTGCTCATCAGAGCTTACAATCTAGTCAAGACAGACAACACAGAAGGTGTAGACAGGGATAAAACAAGGGGAAAAGGTAAAGAAACAAGGAGATCAGGTGAGTCAAGATCCAAAAGCAGCAGCGATGAGGTGAGTTTTCAGCCTGGATTTGAAGAGGATCAGAGAAGGTGCCTGGCGTACAGACACCGGTAGTTTGTTCCAGACGTAAGGTGCAGCAAGGTGAAAGGAGCGAAGTCTGGAGTTAGCAATAGAAGAGAAGGGCACAGATAGAAGCAATCTGCCAGAAGAGTGGAGTTCCCGAGAGGGGTTGTAAGGAGAGATAAGAGAAGAAAGGTAGTGAGGAGCTGCAGAGTGAATGCACTTATAGGTCAGCAGGAGAAGTTTGAACTGGATGCGGAAACGGATAGGGAGCCAGTGAAGTGACTTGAGAAGAGGAGTAATATGGGCATGATGAGGCTGGTGGAAGATTAGCCATGCAGCAGAATGTTGAACAGATTGAAGGGGAGAGAGATGATTCAAAGGGAGACCAGCAAGGAGTAGGTTACAGTAGTCAAGACGGGAGGTGATTAAGGAGTGGATAAGCATCTTAGTAGTGTGTTCAGAAAGGAATGGGCGGATTTTGTTGATGTTATAGAGAAAGAAACGGCAGGTCTTAGCTATCATATGGATGTGTGTGGAGGAGGAGAAAGAGGAGTCAAAGACAACCCCAAGATTGGGAGCTGAGGAAACAGGAAGGAGTAGAGAGTTATCCACAGAGACTGAGAAAGGAGGAAAAGAAGAGGAGGTTTTAGGGGGAAAAATAAGAAGCTCAGTCTTGGCCATGTTCAATTTCAAGCAGAGGTGAGACATCCAAGCAGCAATGTCAGAAAGGCAGGCAGAGATCCGGTTCTGGATTGCTGGAGAGATTTCAGGTGTAGAGAGGTAGATCTGGGAGCCATCAGCATAAAGAAGGTACTGAAAGCCATGGGAAGAGACGACTGCACCAAGAGACTGAGTTTGTTACATAGTTAGAGCTAATCCTGCCGTAGAGAGCCTTGTGGAGACAGCATGAGCCAAAATGCACCTACCAAGGCATCTTTAAGCCCAAAACCACCCATCAAGTCCTACTCATGCAAATACTCCTGATTGCATATCATTATCAAGTCACCCTGGAGATGGAAACTTTATTTACTTATTTACAAAAATGTAATATACCATTATTCAATTTCTATATCATAGCGCTTTACAAACCAATAAAAGGACCGAAGGTTAGCAGCAATACAAACATAAGAACCCAACGCGAACAAAATGCAGCTAATGTAACAAAACCATCGACCAAGACTAACAAAGTAGAGAAACAAATGATTAAAATGGTAGGGAGAGAGAGAGAAATAAACAGCATTATTCAAAAGTTATCCCTAATAAATTGCAATCAAGTATCTGTAGGCAGATATCAGCTATCTCATGTCTATTCAATAAGGATACCCCAAAAAGCCCAGAGGACTAGACTCCACAGGGACCAAAATTTGCCTATCCCTGCTTCCCGTTCCAAATTCTAACCTCACAATGTCTCTGTTTTCTCCACAACACTTTTGAATTTCACTATGGACTGACAAAGACGGCAAAATAAATAAATAAATAAAGAGAATTGCTTAGGGCTAGAGCCGCATGGAATGTGAAAGAAAAAGAAAAAAAAAAAAAAGAAAGCTAAATTGGCGACGAGAGATCAAAGCAAACAAACCAACGTGATCAGCAGGACTGCTCCAGGAAATATTAAAGGAAGGAGCAGAACATCCATTTTGTAATTATTACTATTATCATGAGATAAAATGGCCATCTAAACTGACAGAATTTTATAGTACAGAAGAGTTTATGGCATACGGTATGAGTGGTTTTAGGGATAGGATCTGTTTGCAAGATTTTACCTCTACGTGTTTGTGCGTGCTTCTGTGCAGGACAGTCATTGGATGAAAAGCAATCTGGGCAAGGGTTACTTTCAGCACGTCCTTTCCCCTTTTGGGTTCATGTGCTTGCAGATTAAAGATGGATTTAAAGGATGCTATGGTGCTTCCTCTCCTCTTCCCGATGCCCTGGGCGATCGCCCTTCTTGCCCACTCCTTATGATGTTTATGTGTTAGTGAAAGGGGAAGGCTGTGCAGGTGTCTGAGTGAGACAGAGGTTTGAAGTGAGCGGGCGTGTGTGTGGCATTTTTGACAGCAGATTTCTGGTCTCATTACACTAAAGAGAGACTAAGACTACTGCTGTAAAAGAAGACTCTGTGCTTTGTTTAAAACCGCTGGCCATGCCAACATGCAGGTATCTGAGGTTTACAGATTCTGGCATCCTTGAAGAAGAAACATTCTTTCAACTCACGTGGAGCCTGAATGAGTAAACAAGTTTTCTGGCTAACCTCCTTCTCTCTTCAACTGGTTCTGCCATGCATCTGACTGGACAATAAAGGACAATTTCTGATTTGCCCATTTCGTAGCAGTGAGCTCTGGGATAGTGTCAGTGACCACTTCTAGAAGCTGGACACTTGCATACAGTAACAATAAGCATGGAAAAATGTCTTAAAAGAGTCTAAAGGTAAAGCAAGAAGTTTCTGCTCCAACATCTTTCTGTCATGAAAAGTTCCTCTGGGTATGCTGCCTACCCAAACCTTGGGCTCTCTTCTACTCTTTCTAGATGCCATCCATATCAGTTCCATTCTCAGCTGTGCCCACTTGCTATTCCACAGACTGAGCTATGACCAGAGGGTGGGTGTCATAAATCACCCTCGATGGGATATTGCTAGCTGCCAAGCCATTTTCCACAACCTGACTGAAGACTGGCCTTTGACCAGTGGCATAACTCAGCATTTCACAAGCCGGTCCTAGTATAGCCCCTAGCCAGCCTGAGTTTCAGGATATCCACAATGAATATGCATGAGATAGATTTCCTTGCACTGCCTCCATTGTATGCAAATCTGTTCAATGCATATTCATTGTGCATATCCCAAAAACCAGACTGGCTAGGGGGTACCCCAGGATCAGCCTGAGAATCACTGACCTAACTTAATGAAACTTCACGAGAGATAAGTTCCTGAGAGAATAAGGTTATGGTTTATTTTATTCTTTTTGGTTTGGGTTTAGAAAGAGATTAATTCAATACTCCAAGGAGTCGTTTTACTAAACGATTTAGCACACGTTAATGATGTTAATGCGTGATAAGTGCCCACAGCCCTTTTATTTCTATGTGTGCAATGGCACTTAACACATGTTAACTTCATTAACGCGTGCTAACCTTTAGTAAAAGGGCCCCCAGATAAACATCTAAGACTAACATAACATTCATAATTGTTTTCTAAAGAAATCTCTGTCTTTCATAACGAAGTATCTCCTTACCTGAAAATGAAAGATACACTCGTCATTCATCAAACACTGTGATTTTTAACCACACTAAACCTTTCATGAACTGTGATAAACATCAGATGGCATTTATCAGATAACTCAGATTAGTAACTAGGCAAAGATGATATTGTCTCATTCTTGCTATTGTACCTATACTATGGGCCCGATTCTAGGATATGGGTTGCGGGGCTGCACATCCTAGCTGGGTGTGCAGCCCCACAAAGGCCTGATTCCTCCTCCAGCTCTCCCCGTACATCCTGAGTATCAGGATGGGGAGAGCCAGCGGGGGGCAGGAGGGGGAGGAATCGGGGCAGAGCAGGGGTGGATCAGGCCGGCAGGACGTAAGGGCCAATTCAGGTCATGGCCCTGTATGACCTGCCAGGTCCGTAGGGACATGCTGCTTATTCCACCTCAAAGGTGGAATAAGCAGCAAAAGCCCGGTGATTGGGCCACCCGATCCAGGCCACAGCAGGCCAGCCTTGGGTCAGGCAACAGGGAAAAGGGGGGCCCAGGACGCAGGAGTTAGGGGCGGCCTGAGGGGAGGACATCCTTATGGGCAGCAGGGATACGCCAGGCTGACCTAAGGCCCGATTCTTGTTACCACAGGAATATTCTGTTCCCGCGGTCCAGAATCGGGTCCAAACGAGCCCGTCTTACTTGGCGCTGTCCGGACATGCTCCTACCGGAATCGGGCTCCACGTGTATTCGGCTGTGTGTGTTGTACATATCTGTGTAAATGAGACACAATGGCTGTATATGAGAGGAAGCCTGCATGTGTGTTTGAATGAGAGACTTTTTGAATGTGTGCATGTGTGTGTAAGAGAGGGAGGTTCTGTGTGTTGTTGAGTCTTCTGTGCGAATGAGAGGAAGATTGTGCATAATTGGTTGTGTGTATCGGACTGTATGAGAAGAAGGGTGTGTATGTGCATGTGAGTGAAGTCCCTTGCCTGTCTGGCTGTATCAGACCTCCTGTGCATGAAACATAAACACAATTGACTATAGACATAATTCAAGCCTGCAGTGCACTTAAATGAAAGAGTATCTTTGCTTTACCACTGAAGCCAAACCCTGGTTCTGGCACTAAGCACCAGCAGAGGCTTAGGTCAGCACCTATAACTTGGACCTCCATCAAGGCCACACTCACCAGCATCCTGGAGCCTTGTTGACCAAAATCACTGTGTATAATGTCTGGGAAGCCTGTTCCCACCAAAGCCACTAGGGCTGGCTGCGGGCCCTGACCCCTGGCTGAGGCGCAAAGATCAGCTTGTTTTGTAATGAATTCCAAAACTTTGGAATGGTCTTCCCAGGAAGCGAGACTATAAAATAATTACTCTACCATCAGAGAACAGGTAAAAAGCTGACTGCTCTGACAATCATTTCAGCAGGTAGATGAATGAGAGCAGGAGGTGAGGTATAATGTAACAGCTCTAATGCAGAGTCCTGACTTTTGAGTTTATGGGTCAGAAGTTAGAAGAATACAATCAGAGTTTCTGATTTTAGCTTTTAATCAACAAAGACAAATAAAACGTCCACGATAAAACATTAAAAAGATATTAAACTAAAGAATCACTTTTCCTAGAACTCTCTCATACTTCCTCTGGCTTCCTTGAATTCTTCACTCAGTTATTGGTGCCTTTTCTATACTAACAACTCTTAAATGTCACAAACATACATATTTGATTCCAACAGAAAAAGAATTTGGTAATAGTAGCTGAACACAAAAACACCTACAACAAAACCCAAATGAGCTGGGAAATAAAACCCCTGTATTTGTACCAAGGAATAGAAGCCCTGCATACAATTTAATGGGACGTTTTGATAGATGTGTTTGTGGTAAGCGCGGCATGGATGGGAAGGGGCTTTCTTTAAAAACACAGGCCAAACAGCAGTTCAGGGAAAACAAAAGTAGTTTTTACTCTGTCCCAGCTTGCTAAACCTCCACAAAGCAAAATCCAGAACAGTCAGCAGTGCAGGGAAATACAAAGCGGCTTAAGTCTGTCTCCATTTGTTAAACGTCCACAATCTGGTTCTCCCAGCCCTTCCTACCTCAGAACTCCTTTGCATGTCTTGCCTTGGAAGGACTTCTGGCTCCATGGGCTCTCTCCCTCCTGCAGTCTGCTGGGTTCTTACCCTCTCCCCGTGAGCCACGCCCTCCCAGCCCTGAACTCTGGGCTACAGACTCTCTTAAAGGTGACTGTTGATACTCCCTTGGGAGAGGGACGGGTAACATGCTATAGACACCATCACAGTGTTACTATTATGTTTGTATGGTAACATGTACAAAGTAATTTTTTTCTTGACAGCATATCATGTGACAGGAAAAAGGAGGCGTCTAGGGTATAATTTCCTACTATGTTTTTCTAGGGAATTATATGTTGTTGTTAAATATTATTGAATTATACTCCTCTCTGTAAGTTGCCACCAGTCTTTTGGTAGCAGTCTTTACTAAATGTAATTTGTAAATGAAAATAAATAGTGGGTGCACGTTTTTTGCACCTCTGCTGGAGTTTCGGGTGCTGGGGGGAGAATGAGGGAGCCATTCAGCTGTATTAGTGATAGCAAGGAATGCCAATTTCATGCCAGTTTACGAGGGAGTGGACACTGAGGTGGTTTTCGGTGGGGAATCCTGTTCTGTGAAGCGATCACCATCACATCTAAGTCACCACTAAGATCATCATTATTTTAGAATAGTTCAGGTCCCAGCAGAGGGTGGAGCTATCATGACATCAAGGTAAGAATGATGTGAGCAACAGAAAATCTGCTAAAGCATCCCAGACAGATGGACATCGACTTGCATAGTATAGGATTACCAAGGTGAGGGGGGGGGGGAGACATTCAGCAGCGGCAGCTAGCGCTTCTAAAGTGCATAGTCATCGCTGCTGAACCTTAACCCCAGGTATTCAATGCCGGGGCCACATCCAGCCACCAGCATTAAATATTTGGGTCTGCCACACAGCACTGCATGGCATGGAAGTTAACCAAGCAGCGGCGATATTGAGCCGCTGCCCGGTTAGCTCCCATGGATAAAGACAGGCAAGTTTATTCCACAGGTCGTTAACCGGACAGCAGTTCAATATCGCCACTGCCCGGTCAGCGACGGGTGCTGTCTCCGCTCCACCCTGCAATGCCCACAACACGCCTTGATGCTAAATAGTTAGCAATGGGGCACGTAGCGGAGGAATCTGCGGATATTCAGTGGCACTATAGCCCTCTAAGCGGCATTTGATTTTTCCCCCCACCATAAATTTAAAAAAAAAAGTGCTTTTTCATAGAAAAGGTAACAGATGCCTTGCATGCCCTTCCATGGCAATTGGAGGTGGCAGTTCAAATTAGTAATGGAATTGTGGAGGGTAATTTTTTTATAACAGTCGCCAAGTAGGCACCCATTTTATAGACACGTAGGGACATGTTTACTAAACCATGTTAGCTGTTAGTGCAACAGACAGCAGAAGCTATCAGGCCACATTAACAGATGGAAAGTGCAGATAATATAGTGATTTTCTGCGCTATCTGAAGAAAGTGCATTATCTGCAGGAGTGGGTGGGATAAGATCAGAGAGTGGGCATGTGTGCAACACACGGTTACTGCAGGTCTCAACAGTGAGCAGAAACCATTGGATCTGAAGACAGCGCTGGTGCTACGAATGCCAACTCAATGGGTGACATTAGCTGCATCCAGGCCACAGTCTAACCGCGCTCGCTGTATCATTGTGCATTAACTGCAGGGGCAATGCTGTGCCCACCCCCAATAGATAACTTATGGCTTTCGCAGCTAATGATACACTATCTGCACTTTTTTGCCATGTTAGCTGCAAAAGCCGAATGCACTTCAGTAAACATGGCCCATAGATCCCTATGGACTATTGTAGTTGTTATGGCAGGACAGACTAGATAGGCCATGTGGTCTTTTTCTGTCGTCATATTTCTATGTTTCTATCTTTATGAAATACTAGAGACAAAACAGAAGAAACGGCACCTCAAATGAATCTGCACACATTTATGTCACAGAGTACAGGCTTATTTTATAAACAACGCATGTAATTCACGAATCCACCAGTGTTCTTCCCAAATTCTACCCCTGAAACACTTAAGGACACACTTATTAAAGGTTAACTTGCGTTAAGTGCTACCACTGCCCATTCATTTCTATGGTCACTTAACACGCGTTAACCTTTAGTAAATATGCCGCTTAGACACAAGTCACATAAAAGTACACACTTTCGTGGCACCATGCGTACCTTTACACATATAACCCCTGGAGTCATTTTATAAAAATCCTTTATTAAATTATGCCCTAAGAGGTCATGGGGATAAGCACAGATGATCTTTATTTGCCAAAAAAATGAGGAGACAGCAGAAGTATAACTTTTTGGCACATGTTTAAATGTTTAAAGCGCCCTGCTCAAATGAGGGGATAGATTCAGGAGTGATATGCGGAAATATTTCTTTACGGAAATACTGGATCCGTGGAATAGTCTCCCAGTGGAGGTGGTAGAGATGAGGACAGTATCTGAATTCAAAAAAGCATGGGACAAACACAGAGGATCTCTAAAGGAAAAAAGGGGACTGTTGCAGTTGTTGATATGGAAGGACAGACTAGATAGAAAAATGATAACAGAAAAAGACCACATGGCCTATGTTTCTATGATTCAAGAGCAAGTGTTGGGGGGCTGCCTGAATGAATAGCAATATGGCTTAGATGGAATATTTTTTCATATGTATATGCTAGTATAAGCATGTAAAAGGTCTCTTATAATATTACCCCATACGCAAACGTATGTACAATGACAAGAACCCATGCGCTTTGTAGATATGTTTGGGAGTGGGTTTTGGGCAGAGTGAGTCGGAATCACTATTTACATCTGTTGTTTATAAAATACACACATATGCTTATGCTAGCTCCTGAGCAGGTGTAATGTACGTGGATTCATTTTGTCCATGATTTTTGAAGAATTTTTGCTTACATTTTATAAAAAACATATAGGCGTCTAGGAGGCATGTTTACTAAGCTAGGCTAATGGTAAGCACACACTATTTGTAGCTAGCACCCATATTTAATGAGACCTAGTTATAAACAGTGCATGGTAACTATTAACCCAGCTTAGTAAACATGTCCCTATGTGTCTTTATAAAACTGGGCCAAAATAGGCATTCACTTGGCCTCTCCAACTAGGCAATGTAGTACTACTCTGTACATATAGCTAAGTGGTTTAATTTAGGACTGCCTTTTTGTGGCATAAATTAAAGTGCTTAGCAACAGGGATAGCTGCTGAATATCACTGCTGTATGTATAGTTAGGTGGAATACCTTTGTTCTACACTGGCACTTTCCAAATAGTGTCAAAGCGTTTAGAGTGAATTTTAAGGACTATCTGCATAGTGCTACTGAAAATTCACTGCTAGAGGGCTTATATATTCCTTTCCTCAAACATATCCTATTTTTCATCTTATTCTTCAGACTCCTTTCTGTCCTGACTTCATATCTTTTGAATAGATGAAAAACAGAAGTGGATCTTTAGATTTCAAACAGTTCATCCGAAAAGTCCTAATTACGAAGTGGAATTGTCCGCTTTGATTTGAAATGGGTGTTTGATTGGTTGTCTTGGTTCTGACTGAGAGTGCCATATAGCAAATTCCGGATGTGTGGTGAATTCAAAATGGAGGTCATCAAATAGGAAGAAGGAAGGTAGGCGTCTTCTTAGAAAGAATGGCAGTAATTACATTGCCTCGGAGAATCAAGCTAAGTAACAATTTTGTGCCCTGATGCAGAACTTTCTAAAAAAGATTTAGTTCGAAACGCAGTGATGTCAGTCAGCAGATATACAGTATAACTCCTGGGCCTCCACCACATAATGTACATATTGTATATAAATTCCGTTGTTCTGCAATTCCCGCATGTCATGTTCCCCTGCCCTGACTCGTTGTTGCAATGTAAACCGCTTTGATTGAAGAACAAGACAGTATAGAAAACCTGTTAATAAAATAAATAAATAAATAACACCGTTACTACTTAGCTAATAACGTTGAAAAAGCCGCCTGTACATGCGGGATCGATGTCTGTCTCGCAAAAACGTCCAAAACCGTATTCTGACCCTCCACGTCCTTGTACGTACACGACCCTTAAATGGGGATTGCAGAACATGGGCGGGAAGGGGCGGGATGGGGGCGTGGCCAGCCACAGAGACGTATAAAGCTTATTCTGGTCGGCCCTGCAGATGTCCAGATTATACCTGCAAAAACATGGAATAAAGGTAGGACTTAGAAATATTTCTGCTCTTCACCCCAATGCAGTGGTGACTGGATGACTAACCTATGCTATGCACTGGTGTGACTGCAGTCGGGAGAACCACAGCATGAAGTGTTATGGAACAGAAAGCAGAGGAGAGGGAGGATGTATGCCAAAGCAGCAGAAATAAACATCCCCGCAAATGTATGCATGAGAGCCCTGCTGCTCAATACGTCCATGCTGGCATTTGCACAGTACGCCATTCCCAGGGGCACCAGCATTGCTCTACACAATGTGCACAGTTGCAGGGAGCGATGGCGGTGTCTCTGGGCATGTCTGCGTGGTGCTTGCACTGCTGTCTGCTGTCATTCCAATGGCCCTTTAGTAGTGAAGGGGACATATTTGGGTAGTTGCCTATGGGGGGGCCTGTACAGTCCTGTTCCTGAGCCGCTCACAGTGTGCATACCTTGGGAAAGCGTCTACTGCCACATCTATAGTGCTGCACTGTATCTTGTGTCAGTAGGTTCACTCTCTACCCATTTTCCTGCTACATTACTGTGCACTGCGAGTGCTTTGTAGTGGGGTCTGGGCATGCCACAAACTGATTCCGATATCTAACTTGCATCTACCTGTGAGTCTCACCAGCTTTCATTGTCATTCAGCCTCAAAATAGCCCACACCAGCTTCGCAGCTGCACGTTTTGAAGGGGGGGGTGGCAGTTTGCGGGCATATCGTGGAGACGGGCAGGGTCACAGACACACATCTTTTCGGAATACGGGGAATACGGGGACATACAAAGCCGTTGCCGGCATATGCCCATCTTCGTACAACGTAGCACTGAGTGCAGGCTACGGCTGGCACGTCTATGTGGGCGATGCTGTGCGCGGCGATTCTGTCCCCGCATGTGAAGAATTAGGTTCTATTTCTGCACATTTCTATTTGGACATGTCCTCTGCCTGGACGTACATGTTTTTGGAATTTGCCTCATACCTTCCTTACGTTAAAATAAAGTAAAACGGACTACTTTGGAAAGTGAATTTCTATAAATTTACCAGAAATACAGTTCAACAAAAATTTTCTTCAGTGCATCTGCGGTTATTGTATATGTATATTTTTATATTTTTATACTTTCTAGGGAGAAAAGGCTGCACGCATTTTTTTAGTTGAGCCTCCTCCTCCCCTTCTCCTTATTTTCTAAATTTCTTTCCCCAAATGGACTCTGGTTGCCTGTACTGCTGTTACACTTTACATGTATCAGGACGACACCTGCCCCAGAGAATTTTGATAAGGAATTAGCGCAACTGCTCTGGTTTACTTCAAAATGTTACGAATAACAGCTAAAGGCTCCTCGCAGACTCCTGTGAAGTTTTTTTCTGCCGCGGCTGGAAAAAAATTTCTTTGGATTCAATATGAGAAGCTATCTCTAATCTCGGTGAGGCACTAGTACCACAACTACAGCTGCTGCAGACTCAAGATACAATGAAACAGAGCATCTATTCCTTGTAATACATAAGCTCTTTTTGCTGTTAAGTTGGAGGTTGCTGAGATGGAAAAGAAAGTAGAACCCCAACAAGGCAGTATGTCAACTTTAATGAAGGACATAACTTTAGTAAAGTTTAAGCTGGAGAATGTTTCCAGATTCTCCAACCTGCGGCTAGTGAATTTTCCTAAGGAGGCGTTAATTTTCCCTCATGATATGTTTAAAGCCTACCTTGTTGAGGTCTTCGATGGCCGCATGGAGTCTCATCTGCCATTACTTTGAGTTTACTATCTACCTACAGCACAGAAATCCAAGACAGACCCCTCAAAGGATGTCCTGGATGTTTCAGCAGCACTGGAAGGTTCTAATTCCCAGAATGTTCCATCAACTCTTTTGGTTTCCTTTGCTTTGACCACAGATCGCGAGTGACTACTTCATACGTATTTCATAAAACGCAGTTTTGTTTTTTGTGGTTTAATGATTAATATGTTTCTGGATCTCTCCCAAGAAACACAGTAGAGACGTAGGGAATTCCTTTTGCTAAAGTCCGTCATTCTTCAGTTGGGGGGCTCTTTTTTTTTATTCCCTTGTAAATGCTTAGTTAGCCTTTCCTCAGTTAATTATGTGCTTTATGAGCCTGTGCAACTTTCCTCTTATCAGGTTAGAGTAAATAATGTGCGGGATGTTGTACAATAATGATTATTTGTAGATACTTGCTGCCTCTCAGGGACCTTCTCTATGTAACTTCTTTGTTTCAGTGATTGTTTCCTATTTCCTACCTCCCAAGTTTACGGCTTGTCAGTGTGATGATTTATTGCTTAAAATTTTGCCTTTGTAAATAGTATTTCCTTTCATTTTTATTTCGTCCTTCTCTGTTTTCCTAGCAGGTTGAAATATCTTATTTAATGTGAAAATTTGAATAAAGAATAAAATGGAAAAAAAAAATGCTAAGAATGGCGGCACTCCAAAACAAGGAACACAAGAAATAAAATCAATATATCCCCAGGAACAATTTTTTAAAAAAATCAGAAAATAAAAAGAAAGGTTGAATGAAATGATTTTATTTAATAAACAAAAAAAAACGTGCAACTAATGCTATCTTTCAGAAGATTAGTTTGGACAATATGGAGTTCAACACCTTTTTGTCTACCATTACCTCTGGCAGAACTATTCACAAACCCAAAGGATTTTGGCCTTGCTACATCCCGGGTTACAAAAATAAGAAAAACCCTATAGCAAATAAAAGAGCTTAGCTAGATAACGAAATCTACTGCCTCATGGCACTCTTGGTAATGTTTAAGTCCAACAAAGCCAGGGCTGAAACTCCACTTTTACTGCAAAATTCAGAATGAAAAACTAAAAGGTCAGCTTAGGAAAACAGGCATATGAACCTCAGCTGAGCAATAGCGTGGTATATAATATTTTGTGAAGAAGGGAAATATATTGATAACAAAGAAAAATAAATAAATAAAATGTTCATACCCACAATGTAGTAACAGCCCCACAGACTGGTTCCACAATTCATATATGCTCGCATAGTTTGCGAACAGAAATAATGGCCTAGATGGCTTTCCATCTTACACAAAGCTGCTTTTTTGAATATTAACACATGTACTTTTATTTTTGGGGGAGGGAAGGAATGCAGTGGGATAATGATGTTTAAATTTGGGCCTTGCAATTCCAGCATTTCAGCGTTTGCTGGGATAGTTAGCACAGTCACGGGGCAGGCATAAATGCAGTACAAAAGAAATACTTTTAGAAAAGATTTTCCGTTAAATACTGACATGACATTGGTAAAAAACAAAGATATATATATGATTTCCATAGAAAATGAATTGCATGCCTGTAGACCACCTGCTGTTACAATGATGGGCTCTTTAAAATCAGACACAGGTCCTGTGAATAGGTCCAACTGGCTAAGGAGCCACAGAGGGCAAAGCTTTTAGTCTTTGAAACCTAAAGCTGAATCTTCTCAGGGTGCAAATTTCTCTGGATGGATACCACACATACATATTTGGATAAACATTGAAAAATAGGCATATAAGTGCGTTACTATCTGTATATAAGTATGCTCAATCCTGATCCTTGAAGGTACATACTGCACTACAGTATCAGGAAATGTGCATGCATACAATGCAACAATAATAATTTAGCATTGCACATATAATTCATTTAGCTAAAATATGAAGGAGGTGTCGGAGGTTATATACTAAAACCTCTATTTTATCGGTCCTTTAAAACGTATCACAACATACTGAGATACCATTCGATTAAATGTTCTTTTAAAGTGCTTACTACAATTAAAGAAAAACTCAAAAAGAAAATGTAAAGAAAAACCTATTTAAACAGCAACACTGTAATTTCCTGATGATCATTTGCCAATGAAGGAAATTATATTACACACAAAAACGCACATGCATATATATGCATGAAACACTATAATGTGTTTATATCATACACACACGCGCACATTTATACATATATGATTCCTGTTTACTATGTGCAAGACAGCATCAGAAAGCCAACCATTATCCTAGAGCGAGGAAAGGCCACCAACTAAGAAAGATTTAACCTTTATTTCCACCTTACTGAAGTCATGACAATTGCGCTTGGTGTGTCTCAAGGACAAATGATCATCCTAAGCTGTATACAATCCCGAGACGTGTTATCGCTGCAGCAAACTGTTGTCCTAAAAATTATATTCATTGCTCTTCAAAATGTTATCAACTTAATAAATACCTTTCAGAGTGAAAAATACAATGCCATGCTATTGGTAAGGACAACCTTTATCAACAGTGTTGCGGTGTGTGTGTGTGTGTGTGTGTGTGCCAACACACACAGACACACACACACATACACACATATAAAATATATATCTTTACTGTACATATCCGTTGGTCCAATTGGCCTGTGTATTTTGAATATTATCTTTTAACGCTTAAACATTTCATTCCGATACGCACATTTGGTTCTGCATTAGAGGATCGCGAGCATCTTAAGTGCTATTTCCTAAGGGTTTATTCTACCTTGCCACCAGACGCATAAATACATGCATGAATACAGTAAACACGAAGCACTATTAGTAATAAGCTACAGTTCTCGCAGAGTTACAGATGTAATTATCTTTTCTTAGGGAAAAGGGAAGGAATAAAAAAAATCCAGACTGCACTACGGCTCCTTATAATTGAATCAGGGAGGGAATGTCAATAATTCACATACTGCTGTTACCAGAAGCATTCAAGTCATAAAAGGTGCCAACTCATTATTAGTGTAACGAACATGTATGTTGTGAGTCAACCTCCTCTCCTGTTCTCAAGAAACGCCTGGCCCAATACCCCCACTTCCAGTGCACCGTTAACCTTGAGACTTTCCCAAGAACCTTCTAAGCCTTATCATTCCCTGCACATGCACACGCATGCTGTTCATTTAGGGATACTCCAATTTGTTATCAAAAGAGTTCAAAAAATGGAAATGAACTGTCAGCTGGAAGGCAAGGGTGGGGGGAGCAAGGACCGAAAACTGACTCGGAGCAGTTGTGCAGTACAGGTGCAGTTCTTGCCCTTTGACTAAGTGGAGCTTGTCTTGTTAACGACGTACAATGATGAAAGTGTTTTGAACCATAGTCCTGTAGAAGATTGTTCTAGACCTGGCCTCTCCGGGAACATATATCCACTCTTAGCTGGGCATAGGCACATTTAATCAGCAGCTAATAACTGGACAGGAGGAGCTGCTCTCCATCATAAATCAATGTGCAAAATAATTGCTAATACACTAGTTATCGATTAGCGCACCAACACTCATTTTGAGGCTATAGCTAAGAACTAACAAAGTGACAAGGGTAAAGTGTTATTTCTTTCACACGCAGACAGCTGGGCTGGAAAAATGACTCCAGCAAGCAGTAATTCTTAATTGACACCTGTCAAGATAATGGCGGCAGTCACAGCTGCTGCAGGAGAATTTGTCCCTCGCCCTGTTCATCTGTCAGCTTTAATACCCTTCCTATGTACATTTTTTTTCTCTTTGCTCTAATCTACCTCAAATTGTCCTGGCTTTTGTTTGAAACCTGGGTTTTGGTGGCAGCTAATCCCTTTCTAATATCTGACCCATTTCTGATTCACACATCTTATGAGGAAAGTTGAGCCATTCTGTTTAGATTCAACCAGATGAAAAAGGACATGCTTTAAAAAATACCTCCTGAAAAGCTATTCTTTAATGCTTTCATTGTTTGTTTTCATTTGCTGCTGGGGAAGAGTGGCACTTAATTTTCACAATTTCAAAATCCACTTTTCTAAAGTCATTGGCACTGGTTTTACAAAATAATATCCCATTTTTCCCTGACTGAAACCCTTCAACTTTCCCACTGAAATTATTCCTAAATGACCTCACGCAACAGACAGCTGAATGGAGTGAGAGAGAGAGGAATAGCAAAATGTGGTATTTTATTAAGTTTTCCAACTATACTTTTTAAATCTTGTCTACAAAATGGTAAGCTTCAGCTTATATAAAACCCAAAGAAGAAAAAGGTCAGTTTTTGAGATGAAAGCATGCCCTTGGAACGGCACGAAAATATAATTTACAACTTTGTGTCAAGGCCTACAACTACTTTGGACTCTCTTTAACACATTAAAATACCCCAAAATCACTAAGATGTTGCACTTTTTCCAAATGAAATCACTGTGAAACACCATATTTCTATTTGAAAAAAAAAAAAGAAAAAAACAGATTAAGATTTTTCTTCTAGTTAACACAGTATACTGGCTTTCATCAACTTTTCCTTTCACTCTTACACAGATACGTCGCTTCAAGAGACATCTGTTCAATGGAGGATACACATAATGTTTATTTAGCAGCTTCGGAATCTGGGGTTTCATTTTCTATATTTGTGAATTTGCAGTGTACCCACATTTAATAATTCTAATTGGATTCCATGCACTCGCTCCTTCTTTGAAACACTTGAATTTACTTTCACAGCTTGGGTCTATGCATTCAAAATTTTCTGGCAAACAAATGCTGTACTCACTCATGGTAGGGACACTAAAATTTACACAGAGGGCCCACAAAAAAAAAATATATATATTTATTTACAAACACACACACACATACACACACACACACACACACATTAAAATAAAAATTTGTCATTGACAACCAACTTCTAGACAGTAAAATCTGCCCATGCAAGAACAGACTGCCACCCAAACAATTAACC
Organism: Ichthyophis bannanicus; assembly: GCA_033557465.1. Classification (NCBI taxonomy): domain Eukaryota; kingdom Metazoa; phylum Chordata; class Amphibia; order Gymnophiona; family Ichthyophiidae; genus Ichthyophis; species Ichthyophis bannanicus. The sequence continues at coordinate 1,300,373,093 of CM066031.1, forward strand.
CCTCCCTACCTTCACCTTGAATAACAAGGCTGATGACCAAAAAATAAATAAATAAAATAAGAGGGGCTCTTTATGGCAAAGCAGCTGGAACCAAGACTGGTACTTCTCATCAAGACCCCCTTCTAACTCCCATTGCCTCTTTCATACGTCACTCATCCCAGGGCCTGCAGCAGTGAAACACCAACCAGTTCCCTCAGGTAGCAGATGTCCATCCTAAAATCAGTTCTATGTTTCTAACAGAACATTAAAAGGCAATAAAAGGAGGGGGATCTTCACATAAAGACCCTTACACATTATTCTTACAAAAGGTTAATTTCTGGCGATAAAAACACTTAACAAAAGTGATATTCGTGAGGCTGCCCAAATTTTATATTACAATTGGAAACAAAAATTTAAAAAAACATACTACTCCAACCAAACTCCAGTTGAAAAAAGGCCTCATTATATCCAGACTTTTCGGTTATGCGTAAAATCCATCACCCTATAATTTAAAAAAATGTAAAAGGGTGAAAGATTTTGACTTTCTGCTAATGCTGATTGAAATTAATTTCCTCTTACTATAGCTTATTTTGTGCCAGCTCCTCCTGCACTCCCTTCTAGAGTCCAGATAAAAAGAAGTAACACACACAGCACCTTCACGCTGCCTCATCCTCTGAGGACAGGAAAGTACCTGAATGTAATGCACCTTCAGCTACTACCGAAAAGGCATGAGCTAAATCCAAAATCCATTTCTTCCTTCAGTCTTTGGGGTCCTTTATAAGACCCACTGTGAAGCACAACACAAAATGAGACTATTTTAATAAAATGATCAACATATTACCAGAAACAATTAAAGAAAATGATTCACTGTTTGCCAACAGTTATGCTAAAGAGATGAATTGTGTGTATGGAGGAAGAGAAAGGCATGCCTACAATTTAAATGTTGTGTGTGTGTGTGTTTGTATAGGGAAAGACAGATGCATTAATTCAAAAAGGTTTTGTACTTTTTTTTTATTGCCCTCCCACCCCTCCCGAATAAATAATAATTAACAAAAATGTACTGAAATAAGCAGGAAGTGGCTATATCCTTTTCATTCAATGAGAATGACCAAAAAGGAGGAGAGGGGGCAATGCACCATAACAGGGCAGTCTTAAATAGCTGACAAAACACTAACAATAGGACACAAGGAAGTACATGCTATCTAGGGTCCCACTGGGACAGCAACCTGTATGTACAGGGTGAGAGGGCAAAGATTAGAGACTGCAGCCACCAAGATAATTGTTTATCCAGACACTACGTGTTTCCATTAAGCATTTTTTTTCAAGTTTACCTATGACAAAAAAAAGCAGCCCAGGACATTATTTGGCCCAGATCAATTTATGATGCTTCATGCTTTAGAATTGATGAAAAGATGAGTTTCACTCTCTCTCACACGCAAACACATGCACACATATATACAGTCTTTGGCCAACTCGATCCAATTTATTTCTCCACACATGTTCCTTCTGTGCAACAGAATAAAAGTATTTTCTACACAACCCTAAAAAGAAGTCATTTTCACTTTTTTTCTTTTTGCTGAATTTGTAAAGGAGAAATGTCAAAATGCAAATGACTTGCTACTGGCAGCTTTAATGAGTCATTTTTCCTATTCTACAATGGGAGATAATGTGTTTGTACTAGCTCTATTGCCAGTCTGGATCCCGATACAGCTGAAGCAGCCACGCTCACTTTCACAGGTGTGCTCGCTCCTATGCACGCGCGCCTCACTAGCTGTGCCTGCACGGCCCCGCGTCACGTACCGCACTGATAATGTTTGGCAAAACCCTGGTGAATGAGAAGGCGGAAACGCTTCCTGGCGATGCTCACCAGCTCTTTCTGGGGCAGTGCTTTTTGCTAAGTTTAGTGTTCAGATGTATCAAGGCACAGACGCCTGTAAACCCTTATGTGCGTGCTATGAGGCAAATGAGATAAACAAACGGCCTCTTCCAAATATAAAAATAAATTTACAAAAAAAATAATGATTTTTTTCTTCAATCTTGGCTTTTGAGCACTGTTAAAAGCGAGGATTACAGTGGTCATTAAGCTGCATTGTCTCTGTGACATGATTAGTCAGGTAGTAAAGTCCATTTGTCACCTGCACCAGCAAATTGAGTTAATACTGCACTACAGGCTATGGGGACTGTATAATATCAACTTGATTACATCAAACCGGCTGCAAACTTGACACCTCACTGAATTTGTCAGCATTAATCGTTAAAGCCTGTCACAAATCCATCAGGTTCACAGATAATTAGGGTCCTGTTAATGAAGCTGGCTAAACAACCTTACCACTTTTTGATAATTAAGAAGCCGTTTCATTACAAAGAGACCCATATCATCCAAACTGTATTTCTTTACTTTTTTCTCCTTCTCTCCTCCCCAAAGCTGTGGCTTCATTTAGATAATTTCCCATTCACTCCCATCACTGCGGAAACATGGCTATTTCATGTATGACAACTACGTCTTTCTGGCCACTAAACAATCAATTATTTGGCATTTTAAAAAAAACTCTCAGGTCCAAGAATTATTAATGTATCCAAGAAATAGGCCAAAGCTGGAACTTAAAAAAACAATACTGTGCTTACAATATGTTATTTGGGGAAAAAAAGCCTGGTTTAAATTTGAGAAACTGCTGCTTAAAACAGAAAAAAAAAGAAAAAAAACATACCCAACTTCCCCATAAGATATTATTTGGCCATTCTGAGACAAATGTTCCGTATTTTCAGATCTGCACACAAATATGAGTTCCCCTACCATATTAGGCAGCATTACGAAAGCACAATTTTTCCAACCTTGCCCACAACAAACATCTTGAGCATTTATTGCCAATGTAAATATTACAGAAAATCAGCAAGTGTGAACAGAACATGTGTTAATGGAATTAATACCTCACGAAAACAGACTGGCTTATTTTGATGATACACATACGCACACACATTAATGCCTGGGATGAGTGAGCGAAAAGAGGATACAAAACAAAGGTACATTTAATGAATACCCACAGGTTTCGAATGAGAGAACAGATAATAGGCCCTGCAATTAAAGATGTACCTGCAAACTGCAAAGACCTTTTGCGAATGAAACACGCTTTTCCAATTTTTTCTCTCAACCTCGCTACAGAAAATACGGGACACTTGAAATATGTGCGGTGTTAATTTCCTCTCAACTAAAATACATTTTAACACAATTTTTTTTTTTTTTTTAGTTTTTCCCTCCTTTCCTCTCGAGTTCCTGTACAACAGATGACTCAGTCATCAGCTCTTCAAAGCCATCACTTTGCAGCATTTTGATTAAGTATGCCAAATGTCGTGTAGAAGAAAGAATGGAAACACTACGCCTGCCAACTTTTGATTGACCATTAAAGCCAATGATATATGTGCCTGTCAAAAGACAGACAATTAAATCAATATTGGGAAAAAAAGTCGCCTTGATGGCTTGTTTTTATGTAAGAGCTGCCACGATGGATTACCATGCACCATCATGCCCTTGTCAACTTTCAAACCTGTTATTAAAAAAATGGCCGTTTAAAGTTTCAGCACTTTATTCCCTCCACAGACTTTATTTTAATTGCTCCGCATCCTATCTTCCCTCCCCAAACACAAATATGCACACTCTCTCTCTTAATAGCATTTACCAGGGCATTCACTTAAGAAAATGTTCCTAGACTATGCAAATACAATTTTGTACCTCATATTTTTAAGTGCAACTTTTTGAAAGCTTGAAAATGCTTTATGGTACAGTAACTGTAGACAGTGTTTATTAAGGCTTTTCAATCATACAGCATTCCAAGGGGCATCACAATTTAATATTTCAGAGGCATGCATGCGTGCAGCCAACTCTAGCCAGCAAAGCATGGTTACCCGTTTTGATGCCTGGGCTGCATAACAGCTTCTAAGGGATGGATGGGTGAGAGAAAGAAGAAGCAACCCAGCACATCAGATAAACAAAAGCAGGGGCAAATAAAGCAACTTGTGGAAGCTCACAGAAAAAGCCAGGTGCTCTAAGGTTATTGGGATTTTCTTTTTGGCTTTGTTTGTTTTTTTATCCATTCTAAGGAGCAACAATTTGGGCCTGCTTTAGTAAGGCTTTCCTCCCATTCTGAGCCTACAGGAGGGATAAAAACATAGTAAATCAGGTCTAGAGAGTCTCCAGAAGCTTGGGACTAGAACTCAGAGGAGTACCAGGAGGTCTCTAGACCACACCTCCTTCCTAAATGGTCCATATATTCCCACACTGCTATTCATTTACAAGAAAGCTGCACGTCTGTATAGGCCAAGCAGTGCAGCTGAGGAAACATGATCTTTCCCCGAGTGTTTCATAAGACAATATGTAAAACCAAAGCCTGTTTACAATTAAATATTCTGTCTTCTGGTTCACTTCCTGTTACTAATCCTCAACATCAAAGTCATCTCCTCCTTAGTGCAGTGGTTAGCATCCCTGGGTTATACAGACATGAATTTAATAGAAATTACTAACCTCCTTAAATAATTCATGTAGTCAGACATTATTCCTGCATTTACAGGAATCACCTCCATTTTATATTCTCCTGCACATAAGTACAGTATTAGGCAAAGAAATTAAGAGAAGAGAAACGCATGCTACACAGTACAGAGAGAGGTGGGGGTGGTTCGGTAATAAATCAGAATCCAATGGAGCTTATTAGACCCGAGGTAACTGCTGTTCCTAGCAAACGCTATAACCGGAATGCCTAATCTTTGTGCCTTTGCTTGAAATTTTCAGTTTGCCATTTTGAAATTATGAGGGTTAATAAAGAAAACTAGCATTAAGTCATAAAACTGCAGCCTCCCTAGCCAGAACAAAATTATGTTTAAGGCAACCTTCGGGAGAGCCATCAAGAACTGCTGTTCTATTTTAAATATTGCCCTGAAAATACACTACAGATGACACATGCCGAGTGACTTTCCAAATGGATTAGTAGGTGTGTTGAGTTAAAGGCCCCTGCAGCTGTAATACTTCCAAAATGGAATTAAAATGGAGAAGGAAAGAGGGGGGGGGGAGAGAAGGAAAAACGTTGCACCGATAGTGGCTAAACTGTCATAGCATGTGTGTTTCCATGGTGAGTGATTTATTAGTGTTTATCAGGAATGGATAGATCAAAGGTTGCCACATGACAGGTGATCAATCACGCATCAAATCAAGGATGGCAATCCTCTAATAAAACAGAACACAAGGAAAACCAGCTTCTGCCAGTTTTACCTTACCGGGGAAAAAAATAACTTTTGGAATCCATCGGACTCTGCAACACCCCGCCTTGTGTTTATCTAATCAAAAGAAATCTTAAAGGTAATGAGAGACTTCTAGGTGACCGGAAAGGTTGCAAGTTTGTTTATATATGCATATAAAGTATTACAGTATTTGAGTTTCATACTGACCAGATTGTTCGTGTTTCTTGCGCCCGCCCTCCTGCAATTATCAGTTTCCCTATTCCTGCATACACTGGTTCCCACATAGCTAGAACACCACAAGGCTATAACAGAAAAGTTTCCTTTCAGCCATGAAAACCAATACTGATAACTAAACTAAGCGAGCACACACGCGCACAGATGTAGGTGACTGTTCTATAGCTCACGCTTCACTCACCCTAGAAACAAAAAAAAGTAAAGAAAAAAGTAACCAAATAACGTGCGACTGGGAACACCTTAGAAGCTATTATGCAGCATCCTTAGTGATGAAAAGGGCACTTTTGACCCCTCCCCTCCTCGCCCTAGCTGCTCCATGATGGCGTTTGGTGTGGTGCTGTGGGGATGGCGGTGGTTCTTGGGATTATTCGTGTTGATCTAATGAATGTGTCTAGAGAAGAAAGAGGGAGAGAAAGAGACGGCGAGAGGAGGAGGAGGCGTTACTGTACCTGCCAAACGCCTAGGTGCTTGCTGTTTTCTCCGCGGCATGCTGCAGCTGCTGGAGAGTTTCCGCAGGACTTCTTCAATTCCTCTCTTTTCATGCAGAATTTAAAAAAAAAATACACTATACAAATAAAAGGGAGAAAGGCAAGTGAGAACAGGGGAGTTAAAAAATACGAAATGTAACTTTTTAACTCCGATCGAAGAAAACCGGCAACAAGAACAAAAAAAAATGTCAGTAGCAACAAGAAAAATCAAAATCAAGAGCAAAAGTTTGCGGGTGAAGTGGTGCCCGGGTGGGCTCCCGATTTGGGAGGGGGGGGGGGGGCAGAGATGGTTCCGCCGCCGCCACTCAAAAACCTCGCTTGGCAAGTGTTTTTCATTGACAGCGTTTTCCTCTCATTTTTAAGTTCCTCCTAGCTTCTGGCGAGCTTCGGTTTTCTCTTTGCCAGATGCGCTCCGGAGTCAAACGCGAAAGGAAAAAAAAAAAAAACAACAACAAAGATTAAATCAGTTCAAATCCATTCTCTCATTTTTCTTGCTCCTTTTTTTATGCGCCTTCCTTCCTCCCCAACACCTCTCCTGGGGGGAAGGGGGGCCGAGAATGCGGTGAGAAGATGGTATAGGATTCAGTCACTCCCCTCTCAGCCTTTCTTCCAAGATCAAAGAGTCTCAGAGCGCAACTTTCTTTCTTCCCCGTGTTCGGGTCGTGGATTTGTGTTTTATGACGTTGATGAAACCTTTTTCATTTTGCAACGAGGTCGATACCGATCTCCTTTCTCCTCCACCCAGCACTCAGTCTAGGAGCAAGAATGCAAATTAAAAAAAGAGAGAGAAAAGGAGAGTAAAGCCCCCCCCCCCCCTCATGCACATACACCGGATGGTTAATGTCAGTCACTCCTCCATCTCCCAGACAGTCAGATAAAAACAGTCTTACCGGAGGACTACTTTCTGTCTCTCCCTCTCTCTTTCCCAAAGATCGTAGCTTCTTCAGATACTAAAGATACATTTTGTCATGTAGTTTTCTTTCCGATCTTGATCTACAACAAAAAAAAATATATAACCCAACACCGTACGCAAGGGGGGAGGGGGAAAGAAAGATATTCACTGTGTGAGAAAGATGCACATGAACTATTTTTCCCCCCTTTAAACTCCTGGGAGAGAAAGAGATACTCTCCCTCTCTTCTCTTTTCAGTGAAATATAACACACACATTCAGATCCCAGGGCTTTCAGACAGTCTCAACTGATAGACAGACACATCGAGCTGCTTTTCCTGCTTCAGTTTCTACTCCTCCTCCTCCTCCTCCTGCCAACGTCATCCCGACAATTACAAATAGGTCTCACACAAACCGTACCTGTCAATCTTTTTAATTGCTTTGTTTTCTTTTCCCCACAACCAAACAATATGATAGGATTTCATTTTTTAATACAGAATTTCATGCGAAGTACACACATTCGGTCCGTTCGAGCTGCAAACGAGCTCGCTACAGTACTTTATGAGGGGCACGTGCTTAGCAGAGATCCGGCAATTTTTTGCCAACTTGAAGCAGCCTTTGACTTCGAGTGAATGTACCTCACTTTACTCAGACTAGCTTTTGTACAAAAGCCAGGCTCAGTCGTAGTTATTTGTCGTTTTGAATATAACTACTGAAAGTAAATGATATGTTACAGAGTGCTGTTTCTTTACATTACAACACACAGAAATCCGCCATAAAATTGTGAATTTGTAAACTGGAATTTTTAGACAGAGACCTCGCTGCAAATGACCAATCAGCACCATCATTAAGGTAAGACACGAACTGTACAGTTTATTAATGAAATCATTCCTAAAATTAACTCCCCTTTTAACTTTATTACAGCACCGATGTCTGCATAACCACGTGTGACTCCACATAGATCACAGGTCAGTCAGTTCCACTACTTATCGTTTGATCTTAATATACTTTCCGTACCTACATCACAAAGATTTTACAAAATGGTGATCCTTGCTGGAAATAAAAGCAAGACTAAGCAAGCAAAATGACTTCAAGTAAAGCAAAATAACCAGGTGAAGTTTTATTTATGGACAAGTCTACGAGGCGTGGGGGAGGGGGACGTTGCTAAGCGCTACGTGTTGTTATATTGGAATATAAAACCTATAGAATTGTAAAACGCCCCTGAAGTGTGTCGCCCATCTCAAAGGACAGACGGTATTTTTTTCCTTTCCTATGTATACAGCAGAACCCCGGGCCGTCAGACGCTGGCAAATCCTTTCATAAATCGTGGAGCTTTTTATTCTCGTCAGCTGTAAATGCTATCCACTAGTGGTTGCTAGTGGCTCTGGGTTGATTTGTATCACCTTGTGAGGAAGTGAACATTTCGCACGGGAAGGGGAGGGATCTGGTGTCAGCGGGAAGCAGCAACGCTGCAAGATATCCCTAACAGCAGCGTGATACATTAGCTTCAAGTTCTCGTTCTCTGGTGTAAAAAAAACCACATAAACAAACATTCAGTTTCCGTTTAAAAAAATAAGCAAATCCGTCCGTTTCCATATACAAGATATAGAGTTTTAAACGATTTGCGTTGAGGGGAACTGGATTCTTAAAGCCTTAGGCTGAGCTCCTGTACCGTGTCAGGACAGTTCTAAGCATCAAGGGAAAAATACATAGGGAAGGGAGTAAAAGTGTGCGAGGAAAGGGGAGAGAGGGGCAGCGCAGCTTTGTGATCGGGCAGCTGCTGCTGTGGCATAGCCGGGCAGCGAGCTGCACGCGCAGGGCACGGCTCTGAGGGTGCAAGTTCGGGATGGCTCCAGGCACATGACAGTGTGGAACAGAGACCAAGTAAACTCCTGTCGTTTCTGCTCCAGACGCTTGACTGTAGAGATTATCAACCCCCAGTGATTCGACCTCTCTGTAAGCTTTATTTCCTTCTGTTTAGGTGTTGTAATGTAGAGCTGTAGAAGTGCGGATGCTTCCGGCAGACTTCCTGATACCTATTACTGATTTGCATAGGGAGATTTTTTTTCCAGTCTGGCAGAGGAGGGGAGTGGGTGGTGGTGAAATTTCTTTTTCTGCCTGCTGTAAACATTGCGAGAGCCGGGGACTGGGCCAGCCAGTAGCGTGCTGCGGTGTGCAGGAGGTGGGGAGGGAGGGAGTAAAGGCCAAGCATGAGTTTTCTGAGCTCGCGGGCGGCCGCGGGGCTCTGGCTGAGGGCTTCCTGCTGGCGGACACGTCGATCTCGATCTATCGTGGACATGTCCTACTCCCAGCACTTCATGGATCCCCATGGTTCCGCTATCCCCAGCACTATGAATAAGCTGGTAGCGACGAAGCTGAGCCCAAACTTCCGCCAGGCTGTCACACTGCAGGCCGGCGTGCCTGTTCCAGTTCCGGGAGATGGAGACCTGCTCATCAGAAACCGGTGAGTCCCCCCTCCCCTTTCCAGCCGGCCTCCAGTAAAGGGGAGCCCTCCTGTGCACACTTCCAAGCGCCGCTCTTTCACGGGACTCCACTGCTCTTATTTAACCCCAAACTCGAACTCTTCATGGCCTGACTCTCTCTCTATCATTGCATGAAATGGGTTGTACCACCACCAGCCGCCATCTGGCGACTGCTAATTTAAGTTTATTATTATTTTAATCTCAGTTGTCAGAGCTAACTCTCCCTTTTCTTCTCCGCATCCTGGCACGCAGCATATTATTGCTCAGTAAAATAAAGTAGCTTAACCCCATCCACACAAAATGAAACTTTCACGCTTGCTGTGTTAAAGGTGAAAGCAAGAAGAGGGGCAACTGACACGAAACTGGTGATACTAAGGGGCGGGGGTGACGTCTACTAATATTTGTCACGTTTGTTCCAAGCTCCTCAGTGTTCATTTACACGCACTGAAAATTTCCATGTGTGCGTCCCCTCCCTTCTTGGGTTTGATGTTTTCTGCAAGTCAATAACCTTTAGTAAGCAGTGAATCAACATTTTAACAAGCACAAACACTTGGAACTCTCAGCCCCTGTTCGCCATTGCCGTCACTTCACCATCTCCATCACTCTCTTACTTCTCTTTTTCGGTAGCAGCCCAGCGAGACCAGCCAGCAGAAGGAAAGAAGCCAGCCCAAACACCTCAGTGGTTTCTCCTGCCTTTCGAAAGTTTTCTTACTGTTTTCACTTTTCATTTCTGAGGGAGGCAAGTGTGCGTGTATGTATTTCTAATGAAATAATAGGAGACCTAAGGTTGAGTTTCACACCAAAATATAAAGTTCTGAATTACATAATTTGGCACCAGTCCATCGGCTTAGTAAATCTGCGTTATAAGATTCGATAATGTCTTATTTTCATAACTAATCTGTAAACTGAATTTTATTTGAAGCCTGGGCCTTAGTTGAAGCCCTGTTGTATCGCTATCCAAATCCTCAATGGGCAGAGTTCATTGGCTAAAACAAGAATGTGTGCAGTGATTTGCTTAATTTAGCCTTTATTGAAAGTGCGAAAAGTTAACAGGTCTGAAAGACTGATTACTTAATCATGCCCCCCCCCCCCCCCCCCCGCAGCGCACGCACTCAATTATTGGGGGAATATTATATAAAATGAACTATGTCTTTTGAAATGTAAACTTTGCAGACAAGCTACGGTTCATGTTGGGGTGTAGGGGCAGGGAGGGAAAACATTGATCGGTGAAAGGCTGAAAGTGAGTGAGTGATTTTTGTCTACCAGTATGTACGCATCGAATTTGTATATAGTGTGGGGCAGAAGCCTATTCGGGCTAAGCAGAGCACGAAAACTCAACCCTACCGCTGCCATCTAACTTATCCTCGCACAGGCAAAGGGCGAATGGGGAAGAACCAGACACGCTTTAATAGTAAGCCCGGGGAACGTGGTGGTTTGGAATTGAATAAAGCCCCGACCCCTCAGTTTTACATAAATCCACACTGGAATAGCTGTGGATTACAGTTTTGCACGATGAAAGGCGAAGTTCCAACAAAGCTTTCAGACTAGAACACCTAGTGCACGTGTGTTTTCATGGATGTTGCAGATGTCATGTTTCTTTCTCTACCATCAGATTTTGCTTTACCTGTCACTTTTTTGGCACTTGCATTTTGTATTATGGCTTTGCTGGTGGGGGTGTTTGATGGACTTTTCTGATTCGCCTCCACATTGGGTGCCCAGATTGTTCTCTGCCGGATAGGTTAATTCAACACGACAGGGTTGGGGAGCTGCCCTAGTCGAGTATTATGTAACTCGTTCACTTTGCAGAACGAATTTGCTATAACTCGGAAATCCATTTTAATAAAATCAGAGCCCCACACAAACAGAATAACAATTATTACCTCTGCTTAGCTCCGTGAGAGCTATATAAGCCAAGTCTAACTTCGTGTAGTTCAAAGTCCGTCCCTTTTTCGCTGCTATTCAACAAAGAGAAGCACTGGTCATATTTAATCTTGAAAGACAATTTTATAGTATGCCAGTGCAAAATTGCGCCCCGTTTTTGTTGGGTGTATTTATGGGGCTTTAACAAAATTATAATTATATGCGAAGAGCTCATTTTATGAAATGTGGTTTGCTAGGATTTGTTGGGTTAAGTTGGAATAAAGGTTAGTATTTTATTCTGGCAAAAAATCATGGCTTTGAATATAACTTTTTTTGCACTCGAAAAGGCGAACTGTAGGGTGGATTTTCCCCTATATTTGTCATAGAAAATAATAAACCAGTTTCATTGTTGTAAGATCAATGGTTTTAAATCGGATCCCGATTTGTAAACTAAATGTAAATCTTTTTAGTTAGGAATACATTTCCACAGTGCAAACACAAAACTCTACGCACTTCTTCCGTTGTCATAAATTCAGCTTTTACAGATTAGATGAAATAATGAATATCTTTTTTGTAGAGTTACGTTTTCTTCAAATTTTCGGTCATAGGTTGATATTTTACTTGATTTTCGAAATAGATATTAAAACGACTTTTCTTTAGAGTGGGCAGTTGATAGAGAAAAGATGAAGAATAAACTTTTTGATGCCATATTCCAATGGCTAAAAACACATTTTTGGTTACTGGCTGTGGGGAGTTCTTTTCTCTTAGGATTCCTTTTGAGGACTTCGTTTTGCCACTGTGTGTTCAGGCATTTTGCACAAGATTTCTATCCTTTCCATTTGGTTTTGTCAAAGATAGCACATTCCCCCTCCCCACCAGGATCGTCTTGTTTTTATAATAAACAATGCTAAAGCTCAAGACTTCCAGTATAAATAAACGCTGTGACTCAGAACTGTGTAATTATTTGGGAAAAGCAAACTCGGCTGTTAATATAAAATATTACACATGCACACACACGTAAAGTTTTTTTTTAAATTAAAAACAGAAACAAAAGCGTACTTAAAAGAATATATATTAGGCAGCTTCCGCTAAAGATGGCCTTTGGACCAAGTTTTATTGAACTTGTCAAAAATTATGGAGCAGAAACCTAGTGTTTTTGAGGACTCGATTAAGCTTGCAGGGTAATTTTAGTATAGATATGTTCAGGGCTGGCCCAACTAAGACTAGGTAGAGCCTAGGGCAGCAGCTCTTGGGAGGGGGCGGGACAGCAGCTCAAAACAATAGATTCTGATAGCCAGCAAACTCAAAGAACCATCAGCGCATACACACACATACAAAACAAAGTTTGCCATTTAAAAGTATGATGTCCAATTGTGCAGTTTTACAAGATTGTTGAGTTTAATTATCAAAATCTCAGGGCGCGTACGGCTGAAAGTCTGCCAAGTCTAGCACCAGCCCTGGGTATGTTCCGTGGTTGTTCTTGTGTTCGAAGATGTAAAAGGAAAACAACGATAATTTACATATCAAAGCAATTAGGAAGTGGCCTGAATGTTCTCGTAGGAGGAAAATGAGGGAAAAGAGAGTTCGTGTTTTAAGATAATTTTCTCATGTGTGAAGTTCTTTTCTAGATTACATTCCAGGATTGATTATAATTATGACTTGTTTCAGATTGATGTTTCAAGATATAGTCGACGCCGAGAACGAATACCAGAGACTGGTCTGGAAGTGATGTATCTCTAATTTTGGGATCTGCTGAGTTTGATGCGTTAAGGGACAGTGGCAGGGTGAGCGGTCAGGGTGGCAGTGGAAAGTGCTAGTTTAGGGATCTGTTAAGTGTGGTCACACCTGGTTCCAGCTGCTGGACCCACGCACACTTATTTGGCTAAGCTGTCAGTGGCCAAGCAGCCAACTGTGGCGCGCTGTGAGAGCGCGGGCTGCCAGGACGCCTTTACTGCTGTTCACATCGCGATGCATCCCCCCCCCCCCCCCCCTTGCTGTGCTACTGTTGTCGGCCTCTTAAAGCTGCCGCTTTGCATTGCCGATGGCGAGAGAGGAGGTTGAGCCGGGTGCAGTGGCGCGCCACAGCTGCAGGCCTCAGAGGGGCCGCTGCCTCGTTTTCTTAGGCATCTGGTAAAAAGTTTGGTTCTGTAGGGCGCAGAAGAATCCTGAAGCGTGTGATGAATGCTGTAGTGGCTAGAAGCAGATTGCTGATCCAGTAAGAAAGGCGCTGCAGATCCTTCCCTCTAGCTTTGGAACAAGGGGGTCTTGGGATGGGTGCGTTTCGCATAGCAACTAGAAAGCCTCAAAGGCCGTTCTCCTTGGACAAGCAGGATGTGTCAACCACACCTGGTGACGTCCTCCAGCAAGAGACCGGTTCTCAACTGTATGGCATCAACTTTGCGCTTACCTATTTCTCTGCTGCCATAAAGGAGAATTTGCTACTTGGAGGGTTCTTTAGGCAGAGTGTCAAGCGCTTCGGCAAATGTAGAAATGAGGGGACCGAAGGCGGACGTTCTCAGCTCTATGTCGCTCTTTGCGCCAGGCTCTAGTCAGTGGCTAATGCTACAGTTACTAAATAGGTGAGAGCAAAGATAATCGCGTGTTAGTTCCTCTGTATAGGCATCTAGACAGTGGTAATTTTCTAAGAATATTTTACAAAGTTACCAGACCAGCAAACGTGCAAAAGGAAGCAAGTTCAAAATGATTCTAGCTGGCCGGCCTTTCTGACCGGAGTGAAAATCAGATTCACCACCGCTTTTAGGCGTGTCAGAATTATTGTGATGCTGCAGTGAATACATAAAGATAAGCTTACGCGCACATCCTCAGATTTCAGGTGGTGTGTTTTAAAAATCATTTATTAGACTTTGTGAAATAAAGGGGGGCAGACTTATGGATAGAGTTCTGCTATTGCAAATCATCTTTTGGGCTACCAGAGACGAAAGTCACTTTTTGGGGCGTTGCACGAGGCCTTCTCCATTCTCTTTAGCTCTAGATGCACCGCTGACTCCAATGCATCCAGTTCTCTGTCACACGGCTTATCACCGTTTCGTCTTAGACTTTGTTGTCAAAAAGGAAAAACGTGCCCTGGCGATCCTCTTTTTATATGAATTTAGCTAGCGCCTAGTAGCTGAAGGCGAGTTATTTCCCTGTCTCCAGAGAGTTTGTGCCTGAGGCAATGGATAGTTAAATCACAGCGACCTGCCCAAAGCATCTATGGTTCATGGGGACTCTCCAGCCAGTCAGATTTCAGAATATTCACACAGAATATGCAGCCATATTCAGTGTGGATATCCTGAAAACCCGACTGGCTGCGGAGCCTCTAGGGCAGGTTTGGGAATCACTGTCTTAGTAAACATTTCCCACTTTCTTCCTCACGTACACGCTCACCGAGTGAGACCTCGGTGTGGCACAGCTTATTCTTTCTCGGAGAGCCGTGCAATTTTATTCTCCTTTACAAAAGTGAACATACTTTTGAACCGGTAATGGAGTGAGGCAGGGTCAAAAGAGCAACCCAAAAGGAAAGCCTCCGAGACTAGTGCCTAGAGGCGGATTCCCGCCTTTATTTGGTGGTGGTGGCGGCGGCGGCGGCGCGCGCTCTCGCGAGTAAGATCAATTCGAGAACGTGCTCGTAACAATCGTTGGGCGCGAATCGCGTTCTGAAATGCCTGGAAACGTTCCGCTCTCATCCCGTTCAGCCGTCAAGGGAGCAGACGGTTCTAGAACTATCGCTGTTCCTTGGCAATAACTCCGCTGCTGCCTTTGCGAGCTCTTCTCAGCGTGTGAGCTCGAGGATACCACGTTCTGGGCGGCTGCGAAAATCATTTTCAGTGAAGTGATGTGCGAACCCTGCCTACTGATGACATTAACGCTCGTCCCCAGTGTTACCTTTGCTTATAATTAGATGTGAAGCGCTGATTTCCTGACATAATCAATACCTCCCTGCTTGTGCATCCATTTTATACCTTGTTTAATTCTAGTTTTTCACTTCTCTGAGTAGATCAATAATTTACATCCCCTGCCAATATGGGAAATGTCTTGCGGAGGTTTTTTGTCTTTCCTTTTCAAACTGGAAAACAATACTGCGTTTTCTTATGTTAAAAAATATTTGAAGTCCGTTGAAAGAGATGCGCCCAAAGTCATTGCTTGGCTAATGCATGTGCCCCCCCCCCCCCCCCCCGGAGAATGATTGATGTTTATATGTAGCTGTATTTTAATGCAGCTTGACAGTAACTCTGGCTAAAATGCTTCTCAAATGACTGTTATTATATATATATAGTAAAACCAAGCATTTCATCTAGTGTTATCTTTTTGTTGTTTTTTTCCCCCCATTCTTTTAGATTTGTTGGCATTAATGCATCTGATATCAACTACTCTTCTGGTCGGTATGACCCTTCATCTAAGCCCCCATTTGATGTTGGTTTTGAAGGCATTGGTGAAGTGGTAGCCTTGGGACTAAGTGCTAGTGCCAGGTACACAGTTAACCAAGTTGTGGCCTATGTGGCACCAGGCTCCTTTGCTGAATATACAGTTGTGCCCGCCAAGTCTGCAATTCCAATGCCCTCTCTGAAACCCGAGTTTCTCACTCTGCTGATAAGTGGCACCACAGCTTACATCAGCCTGAAGGAGTTCGGAGACATAACAGAAGGAGAGAAAGTTCTTGTGACCGCAGCAGCTGGAGGAACAGGCCAGTTTGCTGTGCAGCTTTCCAAGAAAGCAAAGTGTCATGTCATTGGAACCTGCTCCTCTGATGAGAAGGCTGGTTTTCTGAAGTCCATTGGCTGTGACTTTCCAATCAATTATAAAACGAAAAACATTGAAGCAGTCTTGAAGAAGGAATACCCACAAGGTGTGGACGTTGTGTATGAATCTGTTGGAGGAGAAATGTTTGACTTGGCCCTAAGGTCTTTGGCTACCAAAGCGCGGCTGATAATTATCGGGTTTATTTCAGGCTACCAAACAGCTAGTGGTCTATCGCCACTTAATGCAGGGGCCTTGCCAGCAATTCTGCTGAAAAAATCTGCCAGTCTTCGAGGATTCTTCCTGAACCATTATCTTTCTCAGTACGAGGAGGCCATGCTGGCTTTGCTGAAGATGTACACAAATGGAGAACTGGTGTGTGAGGTGGACCTTGGAGATATGTCACCAGAGGGCAGGTTCATTGGCTTGGAGTCTGTATTTCGTGCTATAGATTATATGTACATGGGAAAAAATATCGGGAAGATTGTCGTTGAATTACCTCATTCTTTCACCAGTAAGCTGTAATAACAGAATAATAACATACATCCACATAAACAGAAAATGGACATTTTTCTGCATAGAATTACTGAAAGGAATTATTATTTTTTTAAAATAATAAATAGAATATATTTTTTTTAAGTTTCAGTTTTTTTGATTATCAAAAGTTGCTTAACAGATAGTGGTGTTAAAGGCTTATTGACATTTGATTCTTCAAGTATCTTACTAACAATTGAGTTAGTAACCTGTTAATAAAACTAAGGTGGACATCTTAACATTTTATGTTTGTATCAATGTCTAATGTACTAGCCCTTTGTATAATATAATTTTTGTTTAACTTTCAAACATGTTTATTCCATGCTCTGTAAATACATGAAGTTTTGTTTTTAAATGTTCAGTTCACTTAATAGAACACAGACTACATTTCTATAGAAATAATGCAGATTTGAAATGTGTCTCAGGGTGAACAGTTACTGCTGTCATTTAGGGAAAAAATAATCTTTCCAGGGTTGTCAAATTGAAAAAGAGCTATCCCATTGTGAAAATAAAGATAATTTTTGGACATGTATTTGAATTTCTCCTTTTTCCATATTTGTTCCATTTAGAAATTTAAAATAATATAATAAGTAAGAAAGCCTTGCTAAAAAATGAAGTACGTTCACTTTTCAAACTGTCTGCAGTAGACTAATTTTCAGGTAAGGCTGCAGTCAGTTTTAAGTTAATAACACAGTAACATCCTGTATGGCAGGTAAAGCAAATGTGTACAGTGAGAGTTTAAATAATGAGGAAACATTGAATAAGGCTGGAAAGAGGATATGGTATGCACTCAAACACCAAATTTCCAAATCTGTTATCTTGTGAACTTCAGAAAGTGTATTTCAAAACAGATGTAATGGAGGGACTTCATAATTCTGCTTTTATGCTTGTAACAAGAATTTTTATGCAGCATCCGGAAAAAAATAAATTTTACTAATAGTAGTTGGTCTAGTACCTTATTTTTTATTTGTGTCGTTCAGGCCTGATTTAATAAACTGTTTTCCCAATAGAGAATGGGAAAAAGTGTTAGTAAATCAGGCCCTAAATAAAATTGCTATAGTAGAAACTGATGATACTTCAAGGTCGTAAAATCACAGAATTCCTTCCCCCATTCCCACCTGGCAAGAATAGCAGACATGGCGTCAAGGGCCAATCCTACACTTTCTTCTGAGCTGTGCACGTAGCTGCAGAAATTAACTCCAGTGCTCAGCACATTCAAACACAAATGTGCTTCATATTTAATTGTGTGTGCTGGAATTTTAAAATGCCTTGTAAAGCTATTAAGGTAGAGCCCCACCAGGGTATTTTTCTGTGTCTTTCCTTTTTCTCAGACTTTTATTTGAATGCATAACCCTGGGCAAGTACCAGGGTCGCATCCTATATAAATATGACCATAATTACAGTTGTTCAGGGAAAAAGTTCGTAACAATAAATGGAAAGATGTTATATTTTTCTTCCAGTCAGCTGGAGGACTACAGAAATTCCAGTGCTGAATGGCTTGGTATCTATTTTACAAGATTTACTCATTTGCAGGTACCTAATGTAGCTGCTAGCATGCATGCACAACAATACAATTTATATGGTAAATGGAACCAAATAATGGCCTCGCTGAATGTTATGGCTGCACTGAAGGGAAATGTCACGGTAAATAGCTGCCAAATTATGGATCATGCCGAAGTGTCACAACTGCACTAAAGACAAATAGCACTAGAGGCTATTGCCACTGTGACACTTCTTGAGTTATGAAGAAGAGGAACAGCCTGAAGTGAGACTCTTTGTGTCCTCAAAATAGCAAAGGGTTTACTGGTGCAGTGTTACAAGGGAGTCCCGTCCAATATTAATCTGTGCCTTCTTGATCCTAAGAACCCTAGCAAAAGAGAAAGTGACTTCATTTAACAATCCACTTTTTTTTTCTATCTAGACATGCACACACAGCAGCTAAACTGTAGGGATTTTTGTTAGGTTTTTTTTTTTAATAACAACTGATGCGTAAGAGTTAAAACGACTGGTAGTGACAACATTTTGGAATAGAATAATCAAAGGCTATTATAAAATTGTACACGATATGCATATGAAACATGAAGTTGCTCCTTATGCAGATTTGTGAAATAAAAACAGCAATGCACCTTTCTTCATAAAGACTTGAGCAGTAAGGACATAGCCTGCTAAATTACTTCATCTCCAGTGAAGTCTGGCCTGGGTTCTTTCATTTTAATGGGAGGGTAATAAAGATGAAAGACTAACATTTTAGCTGATGAATCCCTTAAGCTACAGCATATAAATTTATTGTTTTTAGGTGATATGGCTAAATTTTCATACAAAAGGCATCTTGTGTGGATTTTGTCCCATTTTTAAATTACATTTATTTTAAATATTGAAAAAAGTTTGTACACCACAGTGTGTGTGTGTTTTTAAATCTACTTAGAGAACAAGTAGAAAGGACAGTTGGCCTTGTTTTCAAGCGTAAAAAAAAGCCTTCTAAATGGAAGGTTGGATTTCAGCAGTGACTTCTCTCTTCTGGGGGTCAGGGTTCAAGTCCATACTGTTATGTTAAGTGAAACGAGTTTGATGGTCTCAGCACCTTTCTTAGTGAACCGTGGTACACATCACAAAACTGTTATCCATAATTCAGGGCAATTGTCTGTCTATGTTTCAGAGAGGCCCAGGACTGAGCAATCATGGTGGATGAATTACTTCTCATTTCTGCTGAGAGTGGCCTTCCCACCACCCCTGGCTGGAGGTCACTGACAGGGCAGTGTAGGGGGAAAAATTGCATGGTATTTATCTCTACCATGCTTCATGTGTGCCCAGAAAAAAATAATTTCAACAATTGCTAAATAAAATATTTCTTGCTTTCAGTAGGAAAACCCGACATGTAAAGACAAAATATACATTCATGGATTTTTTTTTCATATGTATGTCTGATTGCATAAAATGGTAGTTATGCCAGTGTAAGTCTATCATTCTCATATCTTCCTACCTATCTAAATGTGCATGTGTGTATATATAAAATATTTATGCACTTGCAGACATTTAGATAGGTAGGTATATATGGAGCAATAGACTTAAAACAAACTAGGAAGACAGAAGTACCGTTTCTCAGCTCTTAAGAATTTTCTTTCCCATATGGAAATTACGATTTGAGCACATTTCACACAGAGATATCCATAAAAATTCCTTTAGTGCTGCATCTTCTGCCCTAAAATGGATTGTAAGCCTTCTCTTTCTCTTCTCTGCAGTCTTCTCTAGTATTACTGGAGGGACTTAACGGTTTCAAGTCATTTTACTGCTCAGTAATAGATTGTAAACCTCTTTGATGTGGGTTTTGAATAACAATATGTTATATTTATAAATACAATGAGCATTGTATCTAAGGGAACCCTTTTACTAAAGGGTTTTGCACGTAACATGCGTTTAGCATGAAAACCAACGTGTTACGTGCAAAGCCTAAGCGGTAACTGTTGAGGGTGTTGGCAGAATGTTCCTGGCAGTTACCGAATAGGCATGTACCCTAAAGCGTGGCACAATTAATGCGGTGCACCTAATGCCACCCTTGCTAATTGCCACATTGACAGCACGTGATATATGCACCCACACGAACTGCAATGTGTTCTCCTCGTCTATACTCCACCTATATCCTGTTCATTTTCCATCCTTTTGTGCGATAGACAATGTGCACTTCAGCGGCTGGTAGCTGTCATGCCCCTACAGTGACTGTTATCATGGGCTGTTACCATCCACTAAAATGCACGGGCTTTGGTAAAGAGGCCCCTAAATTAGTTCTAGCTGTACAGTTTAAAAACGTAGGCACTGTATAATTTTAAAAATTATCATCAGATTGGGGCAATCATCATAATTACAATGCCCACTATTTATTTTCTGCACACCTCAGTGGCAAGGACTGTAGCTGCTTCTTATTAAATGAAAATCCTGTATTATGTATTGCAGGAACATTTTAGCTAATGAGTCTGTAACGTCCTTACTGCAACACAGAACTTCTTTTTGTGTTCTCAACCACAAGATGCTGGAAACTTGACAGATGATATCATTTAAGACAGATGCCTGCCTTAGGGACCTGTTTTTTGGCTTCCTGTTTCTGGCTTTTATTTCAGTAACATTTGTAATTGCCATAGGATCTGTACCTGTGTAGCGTTTTTTAACCCCTACTTATAATTGCCAGTTCATGAATTTACTCGATGGATTCCATGTCTTTGAGCTATGCATGTGGGTTTTTTTTAATACTTTTATAGCTATAACTACACATGCAGTTTCTTCTATGTAGTTATTTATAGAGTCCAAATAAAACATGATTCTGTGTGTATATATATACATACATATACATATATATATATACACACACACACACAAAATGTATTAAGTTTCCATTTTTCTTCATCCATGATAGGGTGACATATTTAGGACAGGATACAATCTGTAAAACCGGAGCAATCAGATTAGGATTGCTGGTTCCTGGGGGACAAAAATATGTCTCATAAATATAATGCAGCTTGGGTGGAAATGACCTGACTTTGAGAAACTCCCTCATGCCTCTTCCTGGTTTTTCTATGCCAAGATTCAACTTTGTTTCCCTTTCCTGTGTGTCTTGTACTCATATAAAAGCAAATTATTTGTGTACAGGTTAGATCTGAGCATAAGTCCATTCAGCTGTCACTTTGCACGTTTCTTTAAACATAATTTTAAAATAAAGTGTGTTTGCCTATCTAAAAATGTGGTTTCTTGCTTCTCTCATCAACTGCATTTTTTTCTACGTATAAGGCAAATACTACTGCTTGCAGCTTAATATTTTGTTGTAATTTCAAATGAAGAAATGTTTTCTTATACCAGACATTTTGGATCACATAACAGCTACTTGTAAAAGTACTGTAATATATGAGGTTTTATTGCCGTTATGTAATCAGGCTATAGGAAATGGCAAGAAAATATGTACACTACATAAATACAATGGCATTCTGTTTCAGAGAAGGAAGTGGTTGGCCAAGATGTTTATAAAATAGGGTGGAACTGTTTATTTTTATTGTGAAAATAATTCAGAATTTTCACTATTGACTCTTCCTAATCCAAAATTTACTTGCAATAAAGTCATTTGAAAAAAAAACAAACAAACTGATCAAAAAGTAAGGATCAGATTTATGGCTTTAATACTGATGCACATGGTCCTTTAATTTATTTTTAGTTTGGCAATTTTAAGGAGTGTATTTTTTAAGCTATTGCAGGGGTGATGAAAAGTATATGGTGTATGCCCTGAGCACACAAAATCCAGTGATAGAGCAGGATATGCATGTTACTGCATTATCTCACTGTGAAAAGTATACCCCCTAAAGGCCCCTGTTCACTCATTATTTATTGTTCTCCAGAGGGCCAGTAGCAGAAGATATTCAAGTTTTTCTATATTTCCTTTGTTGGTCAGCATGGCCTTGTGATGGCTAGGAGGAAGGACCACCATGAACATGCCACTAAGACCCTCGACTACACCCATGTACCTACTTTCTGTAGGGCAATGTCCACATGTTACAAACTGACGTACAGAATAGAAGCAGGAGATCAGATATTGTGAGTAATAGCTTTTTGACAATAAATAGAAAAAAAGGGGTAAAAGAACAGGGATACAAGGAGGGGAGGTGACAAAGCAAGGACATAAAGGGAAATGGTAACATGATTAAAAGAGCATGTCTCCTCCTCCACCCACTACTGACTTTTCTCTATAGCCTTTAGGTTTTATGGAGGCACAGTTGGACAGTTGTGACCTAGAGGGCTTAAGTTGACCCATAACACCAAAGAGGCCAAAGGCCTTACCTTTTTAGACTTACCTCAGTTTGATGAAAGGACCTACAAAGTGAGTTTCTTAGCTAGCTTACTTACAGACTTCTATAATTGTATGCTCAAACTTTTAATTTATTGGTATTTATCTGTTATTGTGCTGTGTTTGTAATATTTATTATTTATGTGTATTTGTTTTGTAATCTGTTCTGCCTTTTTGGATTCTGTGGTTTTTTTCCTTACCTGGTGCTTCTCCCTTTCATTTTGGTTTCTTGCTGAATCTGCTAATCTCTCTGTGCCTATACCTCTTCTCTCATTCACTTAGGAAGACATTAACCCTTGTCACTATCACTAAAGGTGGTATCTTCCTTCTAATCTGCTGAATTAATTGCCTCTATCTTCTGACTTTCTACTGACTCTGGCTGGCTTGGATTAGGAGTGCCCAGTTTTTAAAATCTGTATTTATTTGTAAAATATTTGAAATATAACTTGGCTAGGTTGTACTCAGGCAAAGTGTTCTGAAACTGCTTGTATCAATTACCAGAGAGAGTCTGTATCCTAGGAGGAGGGCACCCCCTGCAGAGGCAATGTTAAGGACTCCATATCCGTGAATCCTTTCTGGATTTATCTCAGTTTGTTGAGAGGACCTACAAAGTGAGTCTTATAGCTAGCTTAGGGGTCCTCTTACTAACGTGCGCTAAGATGTTAACATGGGAATTAACATGAGCCATTTAGCACAGAGCTGCGCTGTTACCGCTCTGGCATGGGAGCTACCGCAATCACTAATTTCCACTTTAACTGCACATCGTGCAAGGGGGTGGTGACTGGGCAGGTTAGGGGTAGACAGTAGGTGTGGCCTGCATATTGTAGTTAATGAAATGACACATACCGCACACTAATTGTCAGTGTTGCAATTAACATAGTTGTACTTAATATTACTTCACTGAGTGGTGTTAAGTGCATCCGCATTAATTGCAATTGCTGCTGCCACACGTTAAGGTATTTTTCAGTGCGGTAACTGCTGGGAACATGCTATGTCCCTGGCAGTTAGCACATGACTTTTGTACTTACTGCGCATTAAGTTTTACTCAAAGAGTGCAGTAGGCATAGTGTGATGTAGAAGCCCCTATAGAACCCATGGAAATAGAAAGAAAGGAAAAGGTTACCTTTAAAACTGACAGCCAGCTCACATAGCTCACTGTTTACAAGAGAAAGACAAATAGTGGGAGATAGGAGCTGAGCTGACACGCCCAAGCTCTGATGTAGCAGCAAGCCTGGAGCTTGATCACGCACACCTGTTCAGAAAGGCAGAGCCAAGCCTCAGGGAACAGAAATATAAACGCTGGTTGGGAGCAAAGGAGGGACAGCGAGGACAACAAGAGAAGCAAGGAAGGAAGCCAGAGAGGGAGCAAGAGGAAAGAGCTCCTGAGAGACGTGGTTGGAGAGGCTCAGGAACCCTAGAGAATGGGAGACTTGGCAAAGAACCTACCTGCAGTTCTGGGAGATAAGCCGGCAGACTAGAAGGTGGGAAGGCACAGCCTGTTGCCAGGAACCAGCCTGGGCAGAGAGAACAGGGAGCCCTTCAGTCCTTACTGCCTGAGGAAAGGCTTCAGAGTTTGCACAAGTGGAGACCCAGCACCAAAGCAGGGAGGTTAAGAAGCTCTACCTGGAACAGAGAGCCAGGGGGTGGCTCTAGTCAGGAATTACAAATGGAGAGTCACAGAGCATTTCCTTATAACTGGAAGGAACTAGATGAGAGCCAGAGAAGAAGCTCCAAAGCCACAGGTATTTCAAACCCTTGCAGTCTAGAATTGTATACAGGGGAAACACCCAAGTTTGCAGAGGGAGGTTACCTTAAACACAGTAGTAACAGCTGGCAGCCAAGCTCAGTAAATCCTGAGCTGGAAGATATGCAAACGGACTGTAATGTTAATGAGATAGCTGAAGTTCCAATGGATTGCACGCTTTGCTTAGCTGATGATATTGAGTCACTGTGTTAAGTCTTTGAGTTAAAGAGCTGTGAACCCACAAAGGAAAAGAAGTTATTTTACTTTGCCAGAAGAAGCTGTTTGGTTTTCCCATCTTTGTTACTTAGAAAAGGCACAGCACGTTTTGGAGCCAAAGTGTGAAAAGCAGCTACCTTATTTTGTTGTAAATAATCCTCAAGCAAACACCTGGACACTCTCCTATTTTGTTCTACACTAAGTCCTAATGTGAGGGGAATAAATGTTTTGTCATTTTGCCTTAAACACTCGACTCATAACTATTCCTTTATCAGAGGTCTAAAAAGGGACTACAACTCCCAAGAGGCATTGCGAAAGCGGAAAGGTGTGGTCTCACTTTCTGATTAAAGGACATCATGGCAGACCAGCCCTCTTAGTTGTAGGTGGAGGGCTGACCTCGTGACAATAGGCATAGTATGGGGGGACGGTAACCTCCCCAAACGCTGCAGGCATTAATGGTGATCTGGTATTCCTTCCCCCATTGTCAGTTTGACTTCCTTACCCTTCCCCCCCCCCCCATTCCCCCCCCCCAAAGTAAGAAGGCAAACTACAGAGTGCTGACTCCTGGTGACCCAGCAGCTCCTGGGTTTTCTTGGCAGTTAAGTACAAACAACTTACCAGACATTAGTAAAAGGGTCCCTTAGTTATACACTTCTATAACTGCTTGTTTAGAATTTTTAGTTTAATGGTATTTATTTGTTGTTTGTGCTGTGTTAATTGTAGTATGTATTTATTTTTATTTGTTTCATAATCTGCTCTGCTTTTTTGGAATCTGGGTTGCTGTCCTACCTATTGCTTCTTGCTTTCATTCTGGCTTTGTGCTGAATCTATTATCTCTCTTTCCTTATGTCTCTGCTTTAATTCATGTTGGAAGAAGAAACTAATCCTTGCCACTATCATTAAACTTGGTATCTTCCTTCTAACCTGCTGACTTTATTTCCCTCCCACCCTCCCCTTGGCCACCCAACCCATGATCTAAATTTCTTATATGGCCTTCCTCTGGCTCATTAATACTATTTTTCCCAGGTGCATCCCGATCCACTGGGCTTCTTCTCTTGCCATACCATATCATCAGGGCCAGCCCAAGGGTTTCTACTGCCCTAGGCAGAAGCCCCAGCCATGCCGCCTCCCTCAAGCCCCAAGCTGCACCTCTCTGTGCTGAGCCACGCTACAGCCGATTCCGGTGGCATGGTCAAGGCATGACTTGGCTTGGCAGCAGGCCATGTGCTTCAGCACACATGGCCTACCACCTCTGACCCCCCTTCGACATAATTTCTGGGGTTCAGAAGCGGCAGGTCTTGTGTGCTGAAGCCGTTTCCCTCCTGCTGCCAGAATCAGCGGGAGCGTGGCACAGCTCAGCATGGGGTGGGGGAGTGCAGCACGTCTCAGCTGGGCGCGAGGGGGCTGCAGGTCAAGTGTGCCAAAACACATGGCTTGCCACCCACAGAGATCTGCCACCCTAGGTCGCTACATAGCCTGCCTAGTGGCCAGCCCTGCTTATCATATCAAATCTCTTCAAATTTGCAGCTTTTCTTTCCCATCTATACCCATAGCTCCACATTACTTTCTTCTCTTGATGCTAACCCTCTTCAACATTTTCCCTTCACTCTAGCAGCTTCAAATCCCAAGTCTAAATCACCCATTCCCTACTTTCCTTACCTCTCCAGCCATTTTATCCTTTATCTGCAGTTGAGCTTCAACATTTTAGTCCTCTCATTCAGCTATCTTCACTCTCTGAGAGCATCCCACCCTTGTCACCATCGTGCCTGCTCTTCTCTTTCCCTTACTCTCTTGCATCTTCTTCTCTTATCTGGTGATATCAAACCCAATCCTGGATCCCCTAGGCATCTCTCAGATTCCCTGTGCAGATCCAACCACAATCCCTCAAATCTTATTCGCCTTTCCCCCCCCCCCCCCCTTTCTCCCTTTCTTATGCTCCTTGTGGAGCATCCACTCTGCCTCCAACAAATTTACTTACATTCATGACCTTTTTATCTCTAAATACTCAGCATTTCCTTGCCCTGAGACTTGTCTTCTCCCTGAAGACTCTGCTTCAATTGCTGCCCTCTGGCATGGAGGCTCTTTTCTCTCACATTACTTGCCCAGTTGACCATGGCTATAGTGTTGGGTTGCTAATCTCTTCCTTCCTGCTGGTTTCAACCCTTCCTTCTACCTCAGTCTCATTCATTTTTTTCCTTTTGAAGTCCACTCCGTCCAACTATTTACTCCACTACCTCTCTGGGTAGCTGTCATTTATTGACCCTTTCTCACTGATTTTTGCCACCCATCTTTCTTTCTTTCTTTCTTTCTGTGACCATCTTCTCTTTCCCTCATTCTTGGGGATTTTACCATTCATGTTAATGACCCCTCTGACTCTCATATCTCACAGCTCCTTGCCTTAACCTCCTCATTCAACCTCCAGCTGTGTTCTACCACTCCTAATCACCAATATGGCCACTGCCTTGACCTTGTCATCTTCACCAACTGCTTGTCATCAAACGTCACCTCAGTTCTCCCCCTTTGTGACCATTATCTGTTAACGTTCACTCTTAATGACAACCTACCACTGTCTCATCTGATTTCACCAATATTTTTAGGAATCTTAAGGCTGTTGACTCCTTAGCACTCTTCACTGTTTTCTCATCTTCTTTCTCATTCACTGTATCACCTGAGTCTGTCAATGAGGCAGTCTCTATAACCCTATACTCTCCTCTGCTTTTGATGCTCTCACTTCTCCCAATCCATGTCCTGTGAGGTGTATTGTACCTCAACCTTGGCTGCCCTCCAAAATCTGCTCCCTATGTTCCTGTGCCTACTCTGCTGAATGTCTTTGGCTAAAATCTCATGCTCAGGCTGTGTTCATACCTGTCAAATTATTCCTGACCTATTTCCAGTCAGAGTTAGCATTCACCAAGCAAGAGTACTATATCTGACTAATTATCTTACCATTTGTAACAATGGTCCAAAAAATTCTCTTGCCTCTAACCCTCACCATCTCTTTGCCACATTCATCCCTCTCCTCAAAGTGCCTCCACCTGAGACCCCATTTTCACTTTCTCTTTAGACCTTGGCCGACTACTTCCAGGATGAGGTCCACAAAATTAATCTTGAGTTCTCCTCTGGGTTACCTACATCTCCCCTTCCCCCATTTCATTCTCAAATCCTCCCTTCATTCTCTGCTGCCCTTTCTTCCTTTTCTGAAGTCACTGAAGAAGAAACTGTGCATCTTCTCTCCTTTTCCAAAATCACCACTTGCTCCTCTGATCCCATTCCCTCCCATCTACTAAGCTCTATCTTGCCTACTGTCGTCCCTTCCATTTATCATATCCTCAATCTATCGCTTTCCACTGCAACTGTTCTGCTGCCTTCAAACACACTATGATTACACCGCTCCTCAAGAAACTTTCCTCGTACACTACCTGCCCTTCCAGTTTCAGCCAATTTCCTTCCTCCCTTTCGCATCCAAATTATTCAAATGTGCGATTCACCACTGCTGTCTTGACTTTCTTTCCTTTCAAGCCATTCTGGATCCATTTTAATCTGGCTTTTGTCCTCTACATTCTACAGAAATGGCCCTTGCCAAAGACTCCATTGACTTGTTCCTAGCCAGATCCAAGGGTGTTTACTGGATCCTCATCTTTCATGACCTGTCTGTTGCTTTTGACATTTGATCGTCACCTTCTCCTCAATACCTTGTCCTTGCTTGGGTATCAGGGCTGTGTTCTCTCTTAGTTCTCTTATCTCTCACTGCACTTTTAATGTATGATCTGGTGGATCTCCCTCTGCTCCAATCCTGTTTTTAGTCGGTGTACCTCTAGGCTCTCTGGCTTAGGACCCCTTCTCTTCTGTCTATCTATATTTGTTCCCTTGGTGCCCTGATCTCCTCCTATAGCTTTCAATACCATCTTTACACTGATGACTGTCAGAAATAACTCCAGGAATCTAGGCCCGAATCTCAAACTGCTTGTCTGATGTTGCTGCCTAGATGTCCCACCGCCATGTGATACTGAACATGGTCAAGATGGAGCTTCTTATCTTTTCCCCTAAACCCACATTCCTCTTCTCTAATTCTGTGGAAAACACTGTCATCCTCCTATTTCCGCATTCAGTTCAAATTTTTCCTACTGACCTCTCCTCTCTCATCTCTCCCTACAACCCTTCTTGGAAACTTCACTCATCACACACATTGCTTTTATCTATGCCCTTCTCCTCTACTGCCAACTTCAGACTTCATTCATTCCACCTTGTTGCACCATATGTCTGGAATAGACTGAGTCAGTACGTTAGGCTCCATCTCTGGTCCTATTTAGATACAGTCTAAAAATCCACTTTGAGGCTGCTTTTGAATCCTGGACCCCTTATTCTCTTGTTTAACATGAGTCTTTTAATCTTTTCCCTCAAGAGCTACCCTGAGCCCCTGTTTATTTTGCTTGTTTGTCTTGAGTAGATGTTAAACTCTGAATAGAAGGGACTGTCTTTTATATACAGTGCTGCATATGCTTTGTAACACTCTATAAATGTTAAGTTGTAGCAGCAGTGGTAGTAGTAGTAGAACTTCAACTTCTGTGTGGTGTCATCTTACATGAGACTCTTTGTTGGGGGGGTGGGGTATGTCACAGAATGTTAATAGTAGAATGGAGGAATCCTATAGTGGCTAGCACAACAGGCTAAAAACCAGGGAGTGCCACTTGCTGTGCATTAAAACACATGTTAACCGGCTAACCAGCTTTAGTAAAAGGAGCCCTAGGAGGGGGGGGGGGAGGGGGGTTGCTGAAAATTCACTTACAACTAGGAGCTCAAAAGGTTATGCCCTTAGGCCTGCTATTCATTTGCCTAGATTTATGAGTAGGGTTGCCAGAAGTCCCGATTTTATCAGGATTGTACTGAGTTTTGGAAGCTTGTCCTGATTTTGTCATTTTGTCCTGACTTGTCCTGAATTTCTGTAAAAGTTTGACAGATTATTAAGATGAACCCCTCATTTGGTTTGCAGCTTGTCATGCTGTGAGGGCTTGTGTGTATCAGTGATGATGAGAGCTAAGCTATCAGAAGCTTAGCTACTGACAAGGTCTCCCAAGATAGACAGGTCTCAGCTGAGGTGCCAGACTAAGACAAACCACCCATCAGGGCAGCAGCAGAATGGGACGGTGTTGTAAGCGGAGGATCATGTTTCTGTGACAAATGCAACAACACTGGAATTAACTGCGCGGAAAAAAGGCTTGGCAAATCTACTTCTGTATCTTTCCATGAAAACCCAATGGATCATCACAAAATAAATTGCACTATAGTGCTGGAAGATGAGACCCCCAGGTTGGAAGGCACTCAAATGGCTACTGGGGATGAGCTGAAGACTCCTCGGAGTAAAGCCAGCATTTATGATGTGGTTGGATCTGCTGATGTAGCTGTGTATGAAAAGAGAGTCAAAAGTTAAAAAGATGTCTTACATACTGAGACATGGAACGTACAAAGCATGAACCAAGGAGGCTGGCAAGAATGAAATGGAACATGTACAACTCAATCTGTTGGGTGTCAGTGAACTGAAATGAACTGGCTTTGGGCACTTTGCATCTGATGATCATATGGTCTACTATGCTGGAAGGGAAAGACAAAGAAGAAATTTGTTGCATTTATAATTAAGAAGAAACTTGCAAGAATTGTAGTGAAATACAATGCAGTTAGCGAACACTTAATTTCTATTCATCTACAAGGAAAGCCCATCAACACAACTATAATTCAGGTATATGCCCCAACAACAGCTGCAGAAGATGACGATGTTGATGAGTTCTATAAACAAGTATAAGCTGAAATTGACAGAACATGCAAACAGGATATCCTGATAGTCATGGGTGACTGGAATGCAAAAGTTGACGACAAAGAAGAAGGCAAAGTGATTGGAAAATATGGATTTGGCAACAAGAATGAAGCTGAAGAAAGACTGATAGAATTCTGCAAGGCCAATGTTCTATTCATCTCAAACACCTTCTTCCAGCAACACAAGCGCTAATTGTACATATGGACTTCACCCAGTGGACAGAAATCAAATTGACTATATCTGTGAAAGACAATGATGGAAAAGCTTGATAACATCAACAAAGACAAAACCTGGAGCTGACTGTGGTACAGATCACCAACTACTAGTATGCAAACTCATATTAAAGTTGAAAAAGAGCAAGCCACTCATGAATGTAGCAAATATGACCTTGAGAATATACCACTGGAATTTAAAGATCGATTTGCTGTTTTAGATACAAATGACAGAGTTCCAGAAGAGTTATGGGATGACATCAAGAAGGTTGTGTTGGAAGAAAGCGAGAAGTCTCTACATAAGATGAAAAAGCAAAAATGGCCAAAATGGATGACTGAAGAAACTCTGAAAATTGTCCAGAAACACAGAGAAGCTAAAAGTCAGAGGAGAAAGAGACGCAATTGCAGAACTCAACAGAGATTTCCAATGTGCAGCAAGACAAGATAAGGAGAAGTACTACAATAACACATACAAGGAAATGGAATCAGAAACTATTAGAAGAAGAACAAGATCAGTTTTTCTAAAGCTATGAGAGTTAAAGAAAAAATTCCAGCCTCAAATTGGAATGCTACAGGATGCACAAGGATCCATGTTGAGTGATGCTGAGAAGATCAAGAAAAGATGGAAAGAATATACAGAGTCATTATACCATAAAGATCAAGTGGACCAACAGTCGTTTCAACCCATACCTTATGGTCAGGAACCATTGGTGATGAAAGAAGAAGTTGAAGCAGCATTGAAAGCCTTATCAAAGAACAAAGCACCGGGCATTGATGACATTCCCATTGAAGTATTACAGCAATCAGATAAAGCTGTTACCATACTTACAAGGTTCTGTCAGGAAATTTAGAAGACAAATTCATGGCCAACTGACTGGAAAAGATCTGTGTTTATACCAATACTGAAGAAAGGTGACCCGACTAACTGTGGAAATTATTGCACAATTGCTCTGATCCCACATGCCAGCAAGATTCTACTCAAGATCATTCAGCAGAGACTACAACCATACCTGGAATGAGAACTGCCTAAAGTGCAAGTAGGTTCAGGAAAAAGCCTTGCTGTAGTCAATAAAACACATATGGATATCCTTTTGGTATTATTTTGTCTTTTCAAGGATCCATCTCACTTCCGTGATAATGGGGCTTGTTTACAAAGCCGCGGTAGTGGTTTCGGATCGTTATCGGAGCGGCGGCCCCATTCCATGTGTGAGATACAGTAGCATACTCGTAAATTCCACCCAAGTAGCTTTTGCAGTTCAGCCACACCCAGGGAAGGAGGGAGGCCTGTTTGTAGCAGTTACCATGTTTTCTGAGGTAGCTCTTCCCCTGCTCTGAGGCTCTTTTTCAGTGTTTTGTTTGAGAGTCCTTAATTTGAACTTCTGTCACTGGCATGATACCCAAGAAGGATATATTCTGGAAGAGGGGTAAAGGTGCAGGAATATTGATTTGAGGCTGATAACATATTTATTTATTTAATAGGTTCTATATACCGCCTTCTCCTTCAATCAAAATGGTTCACATAAAAACAAATAAGTACATTACAAATCAGGAAAAAGGGAGGAGGAATGCAGGATACAAATACTAATACTACAAAACTATTAATTATCAATGTCCTAATAGATAGTCTTAAAATGATTTTTGAATAGAAAAGTCTTTAGCTGCTTCCATGACTTGTGTGACTGAGTGGGAGCCATCCTTAAATGTTCTGCAACGGGTGATTTCATGATGTGCAGCCCCTTGGTATTAAGGGATTTTTAAATTCTGAATTTTTACTGAATATTTTTCAGCCATGAATTATTCTAAACCCTGATTTTGGATGTCTCAGACTTCAGTTCAATTGTGCATACAGGACATGGCCTTGCTACATATAAACTGCATGCACTAACTTAATTTAATTTGATTTAATTATAACATTTATATTCCACCTTGCAAAACAAAATCCATTTCAAGGCAGATAACATACAATAAATGTAATATTTTACCCAAAAAATATTTAACTTCACTTTAAATTAAGTATTGCCTGCTTCAACTTTTGCTAAGACATTAAGGAATATGTTTATAACAAAAATCACTTTGTAATCTGTCCTTGATTTGATAAGTGCTATTACAAGGAAAGTTTGTGGTATTATAACTCACTTTGGTAACAGTGTTAAAATCACAAGTACAGTATGTTCTTTTATAACATATGTTTCAAAAGCACAAATTTGCTCCAGCACGACAGATTAAGGAGCACTTACATTATAATGCGATATTCACGTCTGTGTATGCATGGTTCCACACACCCAGCAGAACCAACCCGCAGGCGCGCGCACACACACACCTGAAAACAAGTGCAGCTATATAGTGCTTTAAGTGTGATAGAAAAACAGTTGCAGTGGCTGAAAGATGACTTTGATGTGGGACATAGCAGGAGAGCCATGCATGGCATCGGGGTGGATTTGGAACCATACAAGCAGCTACTGTATCAAAGGAGGGTGCTTGGGAAGCAACAGAAGCTGGATTTATACTTTAAGCCATCAAAGAAGACACATCAAGAGGACAATGGAACACAGCCATCCACATCTGGTGCTACAACGTTTCATCTGAAACCAAGAGCAGAAGAAGATGAAGAACACAGTGATCCTCCTTCATCCACTTCTACCAGTAAAGCGCTGTTAATGGTGTTGGATAGTTAAATATTTGGTCTGTTAACGACAAATGATATGTACAGTACAACTGTTTGTATGCTGGAATGTTGTTTGCCTCAATAAAAAATATTTACAACTAAAGTGTCATTCTTTCTATAGTGCGAATGTACTTAACGCAAAGTTTTCCAGGACCGGAACAATCTCATTATAGGAGAACATATTGTATAGAATTGACCCAATTAAGAACAACTGAAAGGGCTCTTTTGCTAAGCATTGCTATTTTTTATTTATTTGAAAAGCTTATAAACCGCATTTCCAAAGATTGAAGCGGTTTATGGGTAACAGTAACATAACATTACATGAAACAAGTTAACATTACAAGGAACAATAAGCAATACAATTAACCCGTAAACATGAAAGAACTAGTAAGATTACAAAGTGCTAGTGGCATATAGTGAACTAGTAAAACATTACAGGGCACCAGTAATGTTAGAAAATACAGTGAACATTACCATTATCCATTAATAACGGACATAACGATAACTTAAGATGGTGAAGGGAGGAGTAAGGACCCTGTCTTCTGAAATAAGGTAATATGTTTGTAACAGGAGTTGGGAGTGCACTAATTAGTCTGTATTTATGTGATACCCTCAAAGTACATTCAGAACACATGCATTTTTAATAGCTTCCTGAAGTCCTTAATGTCTGCGGTAGTTCTAATTTTTACGGGTAAGGAGTTCCATATTGCTGGAGCATAAAAGGATGCTGATTGGTTGAAATTAACGAAGTCTGGATGAGATGTAAGGCACTTCTTCTCTGCGATTGCTAGGGAGGTTCCTTACTAAAGTTTGCAGGTAACACTGGTAAACAAAATTCAAAAAATTTCTGTCACAAAAATGAAAATGGCTGATTCTAGTACTGTTTTTGGTTACGAACTCGGATATGTACTTAGAAATTCTCCATTACGTAACGTTTTTGAGTGACATGTAGTTTAAATTTAGACTATGTTGCTCATATTTACGTTAGATGTATATAGATGTATATTGTAACGTAATGTCTCCTAAAAGGTATTTGTATATTATTTTCTGCTGTATTGCGCCTCAAGAACATCCCTCTTAAGGGTTCAACAATAGTCTGCAAGCATACTGGAGCTCCACTTGCCCTGGTACCTATTTTCCATTACCGAAATGTCATGATGAAACCTTTCCCCATGTTCATCGCTGGCTGCCCCTAGATTTGCAGGAAAAAAATCCAGGTGTGAATGCAAGAAGTGCATTTTCAAAGACATGTTACATCCCAGTTTCTGGTAAGATTTCAGTAGAGTATCCACTGATTCTGCATAGTTGTCTGCCTTGTTATTTCCCAAGAAGTCGCGGCAAACAGTCTTAAAGGACTCCCATGCAGCTCTTTCAGTTTCATTCAACTGACCATCAAAGTTTTCATCTTTCATCAGTTTTCTAATATCAGGTCCTACAAAGATCCCTTCTTTGATCTTCACCTCACTGATTCGTGGAAATGTCTTTCTTAGATATGCAAATCCAAGTCCACTTCTATCCATGACTTTTACAAAGTTCTTCATAAGACCCAACTTTATATGGAGTGGAGGTAGATATACTTTATTCGGCTCCACAAGAGGGTCATGTGCAACATTTTTTCTGGCCTGGGACTAGTGATGTTCTCTTTGGCCACTGTTTCCGAATGTAATGATTTTTCCTGTCCCTGCTGTTCCACTCACACAGAAAGCAACAATACTTTGTCCAACCAAGCTGTTGTCCAAGCAAGAGGGCAATCACTTTTAAATCGCCACAAATATTCCACTTGGGTTCTTCATACTTGATATTTGTTAGCAGGAGATGCAAACTGCTGTAAGTTTCTTTCATATTGGCGGCATGAGCTACTGGAACTGATGGTAAAATATTTCCGTTGTGGATAAGCACAGCTTTTAGGCTATATTTAGAATAATAATAAATAGTCGCCAATCCTCTGTTCTATAATCCGGACAAAGTGTTTCCATCATGGATTTAACTTCACAACAAAAAGCAATTCCATCTTCAAAGTAATCCACAAACTCGGTATGTCTATTTCTAAAAGTGCACACTTTGGTTTCTTTCTGAAGAAGATTCCAGCCTTTCAATCGTGACCCTAACAGTTCTGCTTGTCGCTTTGAAAGATTCAAATCTCTGACAAGATCGTTCAAATCGCCTTGGTCCAGTAAATGTGGTTCAGAAGAGGAACCGGATGCCTCAAAGCTTGGATCCTGCATTACAGCATCGCCATCATCGTCAACATCATCAGCATTCATTGGTGGTTCTTCTTCTTCATCCTCATTCACTGTAAGATTTTCTGGAGGTTTTGGTACCGGCAATTCTTGACAGTGAGGCTCAGGCCTCATGGCAGATGGTAAATTTGGGTAATTTACAGTGTGTTTTGATTTTGAAATAATGCCTGCAATGTTTGTAAAGCAAAAGTAGCAATCTGTCAAGTGATCTCTTGGTTCCCTCCAGATCATTGGAACAGCAAAATTCATGTGTCAAACACCCTTTACTGACACAGGTAATACAGCAGATGTGAGGCGCCCAATTTTTGTCCTGGTCACCGACTTGACATCCAAAGTACAGCTTATAAATGCGGAGTAAAATGTCTTCTCTGCTTCTTAAGAAGTAACCTCACCGCAAATGTAGCAAAATGAATCCGGACGATTAACACATTTTCGAGGCATTGTTAAACAACTACAAGCAATAACCATAATATTTATTAACCAACTGCTGTTTATGAAATAGATTAAAGCAAACTCACATCCATTCAGATTCAGTTTTTTTCAAACAATGCAAACCACAAACGCTGATGGCGACAGAAAGCATACCAATACATGACTCAGTGTTTTTTCTGCTTGTATCAGCCGGACCAGTAGGGCAAGGGGCCTGGTTAATTAATTATATTATAACTACATGACTTAGCATTTTTTTGTTTGTGGCTGACAACATACAATGATAATTATGATGGAATCTTTTGTATTCAACCTTTGTTTACTGAAACAAAACTATAATGGCTAATTTACAGTAATGTACACACTTTACTAGATGATATTTCCTGAAGTATGGGTGCTAGAAAAATTCTGATACCATATTTGTAAATAATGGGAAAAATTACATATGAAATAGGTCAGAGCAGGTCTGTGACAAAAATTGTGTTGCCCAGTGTAATCAGAGGATTGCTCATGAAAGATTTAAAATATTGTCTTGATGTTTTTATATTTAACTCACTAGTAGAGGTAGCCAGTGGAGCTCTTTCATAATGGGGGTGATATGGGAGCCCCTTGATGTCCCAGTGAGGACCCTAGCTAGCCGCAGTGTGCTGAGCAAGCTGTAACGGGAGCAGCTGGGATTTTGCTTGGTGTTAAGCAGTTAACAAAGAAATTAGCATTTGCTATATTCGCATGACTGTATTAACAGCACAATGATTTGACACTTAGGGACATGTTTACAAAGCAACACTAAGCAACATGGGTTTCAGCACACACTAGCTGTTAGCACGGGCCCATGTTAAAGGCTGCCATGTGGTTAAGATAGCTGTGTGGTAAAGAATCCATGTTATCTGCTTAGCACGGACTGGGGCGGCTCAGGGTGGGTCATGGGTGGAGATAGAGTGTGTCTGGCACTGACAGCTAGCACGAACAGTACTAGGTTATCACATGCTGTCAGGACTGCCGATAAGAGTCACCTCTTGGAGTGGCATTAAATACAGCCATGCTACCAGCAGTCAGGTAGTGCAGCCGCAGCCTAAACCTTAAAAATAAAAAAAAAACCATTCCCCCACAAAGCAATAACTCTTCCCCCAATCAGACTTTGTCATGGGCAGCGCTGAAAGCTCATATTGCATGTATTGGCAGGTACCACAGCTGTACTCACGTTATCTGTCTGTATATATAGTGTGGGCCCACGTGAGACATGTCTGCTCAGTGTGGTCAATGCAGGGCAAATGCTTGCCACATCCCCAACATTTACCACACAGACGTTGCACTTATCACTGCTTAAGTTTTGTATTTAAGCAGCAGTAAGTGCAAACAACTCATCACTCTTTAATAAACATGCCTCTTAGCGCATGTTAATTTCCCTATTTACTGAAAAACATAGAATGGGGTGGGGAATGGGCAGGCATTGTGCCTTACACTTAAAGCATGGTACAGTACCATGTGTTAAGTGTTAATGCGTGTATCAAACAAAACAAATGTGGTCACCTTTCAGAGCTGGAAATACTGCAACGTAACACTCAAATAGTGAAATAGACCCCTGAAGAAACACCAGTGAAACGCAAGGGCGCCAGAGTTAGGCATTGGGGGACCATCAACCGGTTTTCAGATAAGCACTGACTGATTATTATCCGCTTTTTAGATAAGCACTGTTTTGATATTTAAAAGAAAATATTTTAAAAAACATAAAAAGGACACAAGCGATATTTAACACTATAAAGCGCCAGTATAAGGTCGTTGATGCGAAAATGAGCATTTCATCCAAACCTTTGAATCTTGGATAATAAGCTTTACTAAAGTCTGAGACCTTGGTGCATGTGTTCAAAAAAAACATCTGGATTGCAAGTGTTGGATCTCATAGTTAAGAAATAGAGCTGAAAAATATTTGAGTGTTACGTTTAAGTGTTAATGCAGCAGATAATGCATAACATTTAATGTCACATCAATAGATGGCATTAAGTACATCTGTGTTTTCTGCAATTAAGCTAATGCATGCTAAGTATACTTCCATATTGTCCCTCCAGTCCATTCCAGCATGAGTGGGTTGTCAACTTGTCACCCTCCTTCAGCAGCTGAGGACTGAGCATGCCTAAACTTCTGATGTCACAGTAGAAGAGCTTCCTTCTTGGCACCCACAGGCCAGTAACACAGTCCTCAGAAGCTGAAGGAGGAGGCTCTGCGTGGCTGGACTCCACTGAAGGATGAGGGAGGATTTCAACTGGGAATTTCAGGGTTCTCTCTTCCCCCAGACTTCCAAGGATCCTGGTGAGGGACCTTCAGAATTATTTTGTGAGTTTGATTAACAAGATCTGGAAGACGGAGGGATCCCTCAGGGAGAGGACCCCCATGCCGTGAGGGTTTTTCATAGGCATGAACTGGCAGCTTTAATTAAGGATTCACTGGCAGCTCTGAATATCTCCAGCGATGGCAGAAGATCCACTGGAAGATCCCTTATTGCAAAGGTTCAAGCTGGCTCAGAAAGCCTTCTGAGTTCATAGGACAATTAAAAAGATGATTGAAGAGGAATGAGAGGTGCTACAGGTTAGTCTCAGGTGTGGGAATGCTCTGGCCTGTTTGTATCCCATTCTGTAGGAGGAAAAAGAACTCCTGAGAATGCCAAAGGTGGATACATTGATCACGGTGATGACTAAAAAGACCACAATCCCGGTGGAGGGCAGTGTGGCCTTTAAGGATTTGCAGGATTGCAATCTGGAGACATTCCTCAAATAGGCGTTTGACACTTGTGTAACATAGGCCACTATCTGTGGGGCCTATGTTACCAGAGCCTCCATCTGGTGGGTTCAGATCCTCCTGCAGGCAGACCCCCCTCAGAGGAGAGTCCGGTGGCAGTTAAGCTAGAATCAGCATCAGCACATTTGGCGGATGCCTTTTATGATATGGATCGGGCTTCTGCCAAGTCGATAGTATCGATTATTGCGGGAAGATGTTTTCTGTGGTTGCAAAACTGGACAGGGGATGTGTCCTCCAAGTCCAGACTGAGTAAGCTTCCCTACAAAGGTAGGTTGCTCTTTGGGGAGGTCCTAGATAAGATAAAGATCTTGGTTATTCGAAGGGGGCAAAGCTGTTGGAGCACTGGCCGAAAACACCAAAGCCTTGGGGGGGGGGGGGCCCAAGAGGTCAGCCCTAAGATTACAGGAGGCTCTGCTCAGTATGCTTTGCTCCCTATCAGAAAGGTTGGTATGCTCCTAGGGGAGCAGCCCTTTCGGGGCTACCAAGGGGTAGGCAGGGGATACTTCTCCAGCTGCTCCCGCCAAGAAGCCCCAATGAAGTGAGATGAGCCCAGATAGAGATAGTGCCTGTAGGGGGTCAGCTACAACAGTTTTATCCCACCTGAGCCACAATTACTACCAATCAATGGGTGCTGGAGATCAATCGTAAAGGGTATTTGCTGGAATTTGTGCACCCTCTTACTGAAGCGTTTGTAATGTTGTCTTGCAAGGTGCCAGTAAAGCAGCAGGCAGTGTGCCAGATGCTGCAGCGCCTGCTGGATTTAGAGCCAGTGCCTCTACACCAATGCAGATCAGGTCGATACTTGATTTATTTTGTGGTACCAAAAAATGAAGGTTCTTTTTGCTCTATTCTGGATCTCAAGCAGGTGAACAAGGCTTTGAAAGTGCCACACTTCTGCATGGAGACATTGCGCTAAGTGATCCTAGCCGTGTGGCTAGGGGAGTATCTAATGGCTCTGGATCTTACGGAAGCATATGTCCATATCCCAATTCGACCAGAATTCTAGCAGTATCTGCAGTTTACAGTCCCATTGGGACATTTCAGTTGAAGGCACTTCCATTCATTCTCGCCACGGCCCTTTGAACGTTCACCAAGCTAACGGTGGTCATAACTGTGGCCCTAAGGCAGGAAGGAGTGCTATTGCACCCCTATCTGATGGTTGGCTAATCAGGGCGAAGTTCAGGGCCGAGGGAGTGGTGGCTTTTCAGAAGATGATAGCGTTCCTGCAGCACCTAGACTGGGTAATCAACTTTGCAAAGAGTCAAATCAAGCCAATCAAAGACTTGGTCTACCTGGGGGCTTGCTTCTGCATCACAGAGGGCATAGTTTGGCTGCCAGGAGAGTGGGTGCAAAAGCTCTGGAAGCAAGCCAGAAGATTTCTTTAGATAAAGGTGCCCACAGCATGGTTCTATCTGCAGCTGTTGGGATCCATGGCAGCCGCTCTAGATCTCATGCCATGGGCTCGGTTCCACATGTGACTCCTCCAAAGAGCCCTGTTCTCCAGATGTTTGCCCCAGCATCACCCATTGTCGATAGTGCTGGAATCCCCGCGGCTAGTCCGCACACAGTTGCAATGATGGTTATGGCCAGAACATCTGGCAGCCAGGATGCCATTGCAGTTGCCATTCTGGTGATGACCGATGCCAGTCTCACAGGATGGGGTGCGCATTGCGAGTCACACCTCGCACATGATCGGTGGTCTCTGGAGGAGAGGACGTGGTCTATCAACTGGCTAGAGATGAGGG
This sequence comes from Ichthyophis bannanicus, assembly GCA_033557465.1. Lineage (NCBI taxonomy): Eukaryota > Metazoa > Chordata > Amphibia > Gymnophiona > Ichthyophiidae > Ichthyophis > Ichthyophis bannanicus. The sequence continues at coordinate 1,300,413,197 of CM066031.1, forward strand.
TAGTCTTTCTGGCCCTTCAGGCCTTTCAAGTGCTGGAGTGGCGCCGGGTGGTGCGGATCTGTGACAACAGTGGCCTACATCAACCGCCAGGGGGGCATGAGCAGTATGTCCTTCGCCGAGGAGGTGACTCCTCTTCTGGCATGGGTGGAAGACAGCCTCATCACCCTCTCAGTGACTCACGTGGTGGGCAAGGAAAATATCCTAGTGGATTTCCTCAGTTGTCACTGCTTAGACCAAGGGGAATGGGAGCTGAATGCGGAAGATTTTCATAACATAACCAAGCAATGGGGAGTGCCCATCATGGATCTCATGACTTCCTTCTCCAACACCAAGGCCAGCCATTTTTACAGCAGGCACTAGGGGCCGATGTCTGAGGGACTCGATGCCCTGGCACAGAGGTGGCCATTTGAGGGCCTCTTGTATGTTTCCCCTGTATGTGCTCATAGGTCGCCTGCTGCAACGCATAGAGGGGCACTGTGGGTGAGTGGTCCTCATCGCCCCGGATTGAACTTGCAGGCCATGGTATGCTGATCTGATCAGTCTCCTCATTGACACTCCATGGTAGCTGCCTAGCAGAGGCTATCTGCTAGCACAGGGCCTGATTCTGATGACTCAGATGGATCGGTTCTTGCTTACAGCATGGTTCATGAAAGGGCATGGTTAAGATGAAAGGGCTACGCACTGGCATGCTTCTAAGAGTGTGTAAAAGATCCACTTTGCTGGCATATGTACAAGTTTAGAGAGTATTTGAGACCTGATGTGCGGAACATGAAGTTCGTCCCCTAGTGTCCTCGGTGCCAGATCTGCCCGCTTTTCTATAGGTGGGTTTTGAAAAGGGGCTAGCATTGGATTCTCTGCAAGTGCAGGTGACAGCGCTGTTTCTGGGGATGGATGCAGAGGCACCTGGTAGAGTTTCACCTGTTTCCCAGGGCAGTCTGTACTCTCAGCCCTGACGGACAAGCTGTTTGAGCCTTTGGCCCAGGCATTGTTGAAAGATCTCACCCTGAAGGTGGTTTTCTTGGTGGTGATTTGTTCAGTTTGTAGAGTGTCAGAACTGCAGGCATTATCCTTAGTGGTGATGAAAGAGGTGGTGGTGTTGAGGACGGTTCCGTCTTTTCTGCCCAAAGTGATCTCGGAGTTTCACATGAATCAGGTGGTTTCGTTCCCCAATTTCTCACCCCAAAAAGACTCGGGGGAGAGACATCAGCAGCTCTACTTGTTAGGCATTCAGAGAGTGTTGAAACACTATTTGAAGCGTACAAGTCCATTCTGTAAATCGTATCAGCTCTTTGTGCTATTTAGGGGGCTGCAAAAAAGTGAAGGTGCCTCAAAGGCTTCTATTGCATGCTGGATGAGGGAGGTGATTGTTTCAGCCTACCTACTCAGGGGTAAGACGGTGCCAGTTTGGCTCCGAGCTCACTCCACTAGAGCATAGGTGGCATCCTGGGCAGAGTTTGGATTGTGGAGATTTGCAGGGCGGCAACGTGGTCTTCCCTGCATACGTTTACTCAGCATTATCAATTAGGTGTGCAGGCATCAGAGGAGGCGCAGTTTGGGACCGCAGCGTTATAAGCCACTTTCTTAGGTTCTTCCCAAATGTAGTTCTGCTTGAGTATATCCCACTCATGCTGGACTGAACTGGAGGGATGATATGGAATGCAAAATTAGACCTTACCTGCTAATTGTCTATCTCCAGGAACAAGCAGGAATGAGTCTTCACATATGGGGTTCGTCGGCGTCGACGGAGCCCGCACGGGAATGCTCCCCAGCATCCAATCAGAAGGCTTTTGGGAGCATCCCTCGCGCCTGCGCGGTAGCTTCCCGCCCTTCCCACTGCCTCTCCCCAGTTTTCGTTTTTCCGTGGAGCCGACAGGACGTAACTTCTGTCTCCGCAGATTCTTTTTCGTATTTGCTTCATTTTTGTTCGTGTGGTCGCGGTTTTTCCCCCGCTGACTCTGGCACCGCTGGTGCCCCCTTTCTTTCCTCATTTTTTGTTTTCCTTTATTTCCTTCGAGGAGCATCCTCCTCGTGTTATTCTGAGGCCTACCGGGCTTTCCAGCATGGAGCCTTCTTCCCTTAAGAAGTGCCCCCACTGTGGAGACGTTGTCTTCTGCTCTGACTCCAATGCCTGGTGCCTCTCCTGTTGGGGCCCTGACCCCTTCTCCCCCGGTTCCACGGGCTTCAGCGTCGGGAGAAGACCCTCCCTGTTTCGAGTGTCCCTCGATGACGTCTTTCCCTCTGAGGAGCGGTCGTCGGCGTTCTCTCCTCGCCAGGATCAGGTAACCCAACAACAGTCTGTTAAGACTAACCGAGCCTTGAGGGGTGAGTCTCATGCGCCGCATGACGACGGCTCCGGCCTTCCTCTCCAGTCCCTTACACCCCGGAGGGAGTCTTCGGGCTCCAGAGCCTCCACGGGGTTTCAGGTTGTTCCTGAGGTTCGCTCCTCACAGAACATTCCCGAGCCATGCCCGAGGGTGGCACCCGCTTCGAGCGGTGCAGATCCCTTGGCATCGGCGCCGGCGTCGAGTGTTCCACTCTTCGCGAGGGACTGTCGACTGGTGTCCTCAGTGCCTTCGGGGCCGATCGACTCGACCTAGTCTGGCTCTACGGCATCCCGGCCCTGCGCGGGGGCGGTACCCGCTTTCGGCGGTGCCGATTCCCCGGCATCGGCGTCGGTGTCGAGTGTTCCACTCGTCACCGGGGATCGTCGGACCAACCTGACCCGGTATGGCGTGCCCACACCCCTGCCATGCGCGGAGGTGGTGACCGCTTCGAGCGGGACCAAGTCCTCGGCGTCGGAGTCGGTGGCCCCACTCCCCGCCGGGGATTGGCACCGGGTGCCCTCGGCTCCACCAAGGCCGATCGACTCGCCCCCGGCTTCCGCGGGGGCGGTAAAGGCCTTGAGCAGCTCCGCCCCTCCCGCGGCAGTCTCGGGAACAAGGGCCCCGTTCTTCGCCAGGGGTCGCCTCCGGGCTCCGCCTGCGGAGCCGATCGATCTATTCCAGTCGGGCGGGTTGGCACCCCCACCTCGCGCGGGGCCGGGGCCTCCCCCGGACGCCACCGAACTCCCGGCATCTACGCGGGCGTCGAGTGCTCCGCTCGTCACTGGAGTTTGCCCGCGGGACCCGGGTCCTTCGGTCGAGTCGACCCAAAGAAGCACCGCGGAGCCGGGGCTGGGCGTCTCGCTCCCCGCCCGGGCTCGTCGGCGTTTTACCTGGGTATCCTCGAGGCTGTGTAGTACGCCCCGTAAGGGTTTCCCGCTCAATATAACAGGCGCGGGCAGAACCCCGGCACCTAGGAGGGCCTCTCTCCCGGCGTCGGAGCCGACTTTGGGTGTTTCCCTCTTCGCCGAGTTTCGGCCTGGGAGGCCCTCGTTGCCCTCGGCACCGATTGTCGTGACCCCGACTCCATTCGCGGGAGTGGCAGCACCGGCGCAGCCGCCAACACCGGGGCCCCCTAAGGAGGCGTCGCTCGGTTCGATGCCCAGCCTCGAATCGATCTCCAGTCTGGAAAGCGTGGCTCCGGCGCATTTCGGATCCGACCCCGGTCTCTTCCGACGGCGCAGTGCCACGCTCGCCTGCTCTCCAGTGGCCTCGGCACCACTTCAGCCGCCCTTGCGGATTGCCCCGGGGCGGCCCCGCCCCCGGATTCGGGGCCAAGGCCGAGTCCCGCGGGCCCGTCGGGGACGTCGCTCCCTTCGATGCCCCGCTTGGAGTCAATCCCGGGCTCTGACGATGCAGTACCGTCTGCCTCGAATTGGGACTGTCAGTACCCTCCTCTGTTTAGAGCGATTCCTCCCGTGCACCAGCACGGTGAGTCCCCTGGTGTTCAAGCGGGCCCCTTCACCTCGGCCTCCCCTGGGATAGCCCCTCTGGGAGAGCCGTCTTTTCAGGACTTCCTCCTTGACATGGCGGACTTGCTTGCCATTCCTATTCCGGGCCCTTCGCTAGGTCCGGGTACTGCGGAACAGGCGGCCCTAATGCTTCCTTTGCCTCCCTCCCTGCGGGATCTCCTGCTCGGGATTTGGCGCTCGCCCTTACAGGTACCGTCACCGCCTGCGACCATGCATGCCCGGTATCGGGTGCCCTCCTCTCCGGGTTTCCAGACGCACCAGCTTCCCCATCATTCCATTGTGGTGGAATCGGCCCTGAGGAAGGTCGGAAGCAAGAAGAAGCACTCTTCCTGCCCCCTGAATCGTGCATCTAAAACTCTGGACAACTTTGGGCGGCGATCCTTCCAAGCGTCCATGTTGGCTTCCAGGATTCTCTCATATATTTTCTATATGAGCCTGGCACTGCGGGAGGTCACCGAGAGGTTATCTCTTTTGTCTCCCTTTGTGTCGCCCCCACGGGCCCTGACTATTCCTTGCTTCTTTACCATTGCAGGAATATCTATTGGTTTCTTTCTCGGGCTGCCATGGACTCTTTCTAGTCAGTTAGCAGGTCCTCTGCGGTAGCCATAGGGGCACGTCGTACAGCCTGGTTGCAGGCTTCCGACTTGTGCAGCTGGGCACAACATAACCTGGGTACTTCCCCGTGCACCGGGGAGAACCTCTTCAATGGCGAGGCTTTGCGTCAGGTTGCTCTGTGCTCCGCCGACCTGTTTGGCACTGGCCGCCCACGGCCCTCCCCCTCTCCCAGGGGTAGGAAATGTCCTTCCCGACCCTCCTGTCCGAAGAGGAGGAGGTTTCATCCCTCTGCCCGCCTGCCGGGTGCGCCCATGCCAGGGACGTCTCACACCGGTCAGCAGTGCCAGGGCTCGCGCCAGGTTGCCCATGCCAGGCAGCCTTTGGCTACGGTATGCGGCAGTTTGCACTTAACTCCTCTTGCATGAAGTTACGGTCCAGTTCTACACTGAGGTTCTTTCAGTGTGACAAGCGGTTCGGCTGCTTGATGGGAGGTATGGAGCCCCCCTCCCCCGGGGGGGGGGGGAACCTTCCCGCGCTAGGTTAGCCTGGCTCCTCAGGGCCATGCTAATCTTCTTCGGACTTACCCTCGGGTACATCCCTTGGATTCCCCTCTGCCTGGCCCCGGATTGAGGGGATCACGAACCGAATCTCCTTCTCCCAGTGTAGGCCTTGGCCGCTGCTCTCCAAGCGTGGCCGAACCATTCCTCGACAGGGCCGGACCACCCACCGCCCCCCCCCCCTGGTCTGTGTCTCCGCTCTCGCAGAGAAATCCCTGGGTCCGTCAGGCTATGGTGGACAGGGGCCTTACTGACCCATGCCGATCCCCGGCTCCGCTCCCTGCACTCTTTGGAGTGGTGGAGGGCATTGGCCCTAACCCCGAGGGTTTTTTTTATATAGGCCGGAGATGGCCCCACGGTCACGCCGTGGCTATAGGGTTTTCTATCCTCCTGCCTTCCCTGTGGCACGGAGGACACATTTTGGGTGACTGCCAGGTGGACGCCTCAGGGGTCTACGCACTCCTGATGTGCTCCTACCCAACTGATCTGGCGGTCACCCAACCATACTGCTACTCTCGCCGATCTGCCCTGCTCCACGCACATAGGCCCATCACTTGGATGGCCCTTCCTCCTGCCACCTTCCAGGAAGGCCCCCTCCTGTGGATCAAGGGCCGGTCCGAGTTGGCAGTAGCGTTCTCACGTGTCCATACTGGTTGAGTAACCTGGGTGGGCGCTCCCGGGCCCACCTGTAGCCCGATATACATCTATACCTGTTATTCGATATATATCGGTACAGGTGGGCGCTTTTTGGGAAATGTTATAGCGCCCTGTGTCTTACCGACTATCCCCCAATTGTCGGTACTGACGTTTTGTTATTTCCTACGGGGTCCGGCCGGCCTGCTTGCCTGCGTTCTGCGGCTCGGGTGCTCGGACCGGTTATGCTTAAGCTTGCTGTGATGTCAACAGCCCCTTGGTTTACGCCTCCTTGTCTGGAGGTTTTCGAACCCATTGTCTTCCTATCCCTTGCCGGCTACGGTAGACAGTGTACCCCTCGGTATCCCGGGGTACCCTTCTGTTCTTCTCCGGGCTGGGTTCTCCCAGATCGGTCAGTCTTCTGATTAGTCCTCCGGATTAGGGACTCTGCTCCTACTGGAGTTCTCAGCTTCTTAGAGCTCCTCGTGAAGACCTGCCGTCTGTCCGGTGCCGGTTGACACCTGCGTCTCCAGCCCGCCCGGACTGGGAACTTTGTCCTCTCTGCGGTGAAGTTCCCTTGAAGACTTCGCTACTGCATCTACAGTACCCGTCGCAGCTCTGCCTTCTACAATCCAGTCGGTAAGCTCTAGATTGTGCTAGATCATTAACGGTTTAATGATAATTGACGTGGTTTGAAGACTCCCCTGTAGTCTTCGGTTGCTGTGCCTTGGCAACTCTTCTCAACTCCTACCCTCCATCCCTCCAGGGATGCCGGGGATCCCGGTTGGGCGATGCCGCCCTGTTCAGGGGCGCGCATTCTGGGATCTCCCCTGGCACCCTCAGCTAGGGAGTCCCCATATGTGAAGACTCATTCCTGCTTGTTCCTGGAGATAGCACAGTTACTTACCTGTAACAGGTGATCTCCGGAACAGCAGGAATTAGTCTTCACAACCCACCCACCTCCCCTAGGAGTTGTAACTCTCTCTCTCTCTCTCTTTTCCTTCCTCTCCTCTCCTTCTGTTTCAGCTATTAAACACAACTGGGGAGAGGCAGTGGGAAGGGCGGGAAGCTACCGCGCAGGTGCGAGGGATGCTCCCAAAAGCCTTCTGATTGGATGTTGGGGAGCATTCCCGTGCGGGCTCCGTCGGCGCCGACGAACCCCATATGTGAAGACTAATTCCTGCTGTTCCGGAGATCACCTGTTACAGGTAAGTAACTGTGCTTTCCTTGAGTCCCTCCAGTCCAGTCCAGTCCAGGATCCTCCCTTGAGAGCTGTGGATTCGGTGATAATGTAAGTCGAGGCTTGTGATAGCAGGCTGGTCCGGCTTGACAGAGAGGACAGGATTCCTGAGAAGATCATCTCGTTCATGGTTGGGTCCTCTAGCCTGGGGAAGGTGTTTAGGTAAGTCCAGGTGGTGCTAGGGCCAGGTCCTGTTGAATCCTCTCTGCTTGTACATAGTTCTGTTGGGGATATAGTGATACATTGCTTACGTTAAAAGAAAAAAACAGAGAAGATTGCTTGACTAATAAGATTATTAGCAGTTTAAGTCCAATGCTCTGCTCTCTTCAGTTCTGCTTTGTCAGTAGGTTACTAGCCTATAGGCTCCAAGGAGGGAGCTCTTTTACTGTGACATCAGAAGTTTAGGTATGCTCAGTCCTCAGCTGCTGAAGAAGGGTGATAACCCACTCATACTAGACTGGACTGGACTGGAGGGACTCAAGGAAAGACAATAGCAGGTAAGGTCTAATTTCACTTTTCTAGGCTTACTTCTGGGAATGCCCCCAACAGAGGTTTTGCACCTTCAGGAATGAGGTAGGAAAAACACTGAGGAGGAAAGAACATACTGACATATACATTCCATTGAATACACAACAATGGTGCTAAAAGGAGTCCAGAGAGAGAGTCAATTTCCAAAGCCATTTCCACAGATGAAATAGTGTTTTGCCCATAGGAATGGGCTGTTTATACATTGCCCACACTGAGTATGAATAAAAGAATGCACTTTGTTCAAAGACATGCATGCTCTTACCCACATTGAAATTCAGATACAGAAAGCCAAGTGTTAAATAAATCTAAACTCCACAGAAATTTAAAGAGAATAGGGGTCTCAAAATATCCCCACATTGAGCAGAAACTTAGGGTCAGAGTTGGAGCAGGGATTGCATTAAAGCCCGTACAGCTGGAGCTATTGATACTGTATCATACCATGTGAATGTGCATAACACCATTAATATGCATTATTTTACTGCAAGTCACATTTTATGCAATGTAACATTGTTACATCTATGAATGGCATCATTGCTCGCTAACACAGTGGCACACATTAGTAAGTAGCTGTAGTTTGAAAACTAGGCAAATTGTTTTAGTTGGAAAAGTGTCGACAGGTACTTTATTCTTAATCATTTTTCAAAGTGAAAATGCACATATACTTTTCACATTGAAAACTGATGCTGAATTCACAGGTAAAAGTACTGCTACTCTGCAGGCAATGTGAAAATTGCTCTCATGCATAAGTTAAAGTGAAAATACTGCATAGTTTTTGCAAAATCTCCTGTTTATTGATAGTTCTCCTTTCTGGGGGATTTATTATGCTATCTCTTTTTGTCTTTGTCCAAAGCTGGTTCATTTCTCACAGTTTTTGAGTTTGTAAAAGCACATGTGTATACCTTTTATTTATTTAATAATTTATAGCTCACTAATCCAAAGTCCCACAAGTGAGATGCAGATAAAATATTAGAAATAATCCACACAAATAGACCATAGGGCATGCAAAACTAACATAAACAAAACATCGCTAAAAATATAAATTAACCATTAAAGGCGATTACAAAGCAAAATGAATAAAAGACAGATTTGAAAAGTTTCTCCAAATAACACTTTTAAGATGCTTTTCTGAAAAGTGTGGAAATATGGTTCACGGTATATCAGTTATTATTCAGTTCCGTAAGACAATCAAACACCACATTTTCCTACTTCACTTTGCTCAAGCATCCACCCCGCCTCTGCTCACCCACTCACCAATGTCCACAAACCTTACCCTGTCACAAGTATTTTGAGCTTGCCTTAGCCCTTCTTGTATATACAAACCTAATCTAATTGTATTTTGTACATATGTTTATAGTTACCCTGTTGCTCCAAGTTTAAACTCCTGTTACAATGTAAGCTCCAAGTTTAAACTCCTGTTACAATGTAAGCACAGAACAGTCTTCTGACTGTGCACCCTTGTTATATGTGAACCGCACTGATAACAAATAGCGCGGTATATAAAAGTTGTTAAATAAATAAATAAATAAATCATTGCCTTTTTAGACATCTTTTCCATATATAGGTATTATTTGGCTGTGGTATTTCATAAGGAAAGTAGTGCAGGTGTCTGATAAAATTTAGGAAAATACCTCTTCTGTCCTTCTTATTCCTCCCTCTTCATCCCCCCTCCCCCTCCAACCACAAAATATGGTGGCAGTGAGTAAACAGAAGGATCTTCTAGAATAAAATACAAAAAGTGGAAAGGAAAAAGGACATTAGTGAAAGGATCTCTTTTTATGTGCAGATTGTGTCATTAAAACAAATACATCTATTTGATATAGTTAAAATTTCTCTTTCAAAAAATATATTTAGGGTAGCATAACCTTTCCTAAACCTATCCTAGATACCCCATTGCCGGCTACTTTTTCAGGATATCTGCAATGAATATGCATAAGAGAAATCTGCATGCTTTGGAGACTCAGTATATACAAATGTATTTCATTTATATTTATTGTGGATATCCTGAAAAAAATGATTGTGTTCCCCAGGACAGGTTTGGGTAGGAGCTTTTGAACACAATGGCAAAAATAAGTATGGTTTATGCAGCAGCTGCACAGCAAGCCTTAAAGCAGTCAAAATACCAACAGCGATATCCTTGCATTTTACCATCAGCTGGCAAGCCTCTCCCACTTGAACATGGCAGTGTATTTAGCTGTTTTCATGTAAAGGAAAGACTCAGTTGGCCTCCGTGATGAGGATTTTCACAACAGAGACTGCTGTTGGCTACACTTTAATTTTCCATGCTGCGGTTAAATGTTATGGTGCTGCATTTGCTTCTGTTGCTGCTCATGAGAAACTGGCAGGTCCTGCCGTCACAGTCTGTGTCCTCAAGTGGGAGCATAGAAAATGGAAGCCAAGTGTCAACCTTCAAGCAGCAAAAGCTGCTGTTATGTAGAGCAAAGAGAAATAAAACAGCAAAATACCCTGGCAATCACAGCTTTATGGTGCTTATAGCAATGCCTTTTATTCTGTGGATCAAGTGTTGGCACCACCAATAAATGGGTATATTCACTCATACTATTTAGCTGTGCCCCATATTTCGGAAGGCACCTTGGGAGGAATATTTATCTATAGATTTAGATGTACATGCATAGGCAATTTCACGTTCACAAATGTACTGAGTTGCGTTATGAATTATGTCTACTATGAGAAAACTGCAGTATATGTAATGCCATATTTAATGATACACAGAGAGTATGGTTAAATGGTCAATTTTCTTGGTGGAGGAAGGTGAAAATTGGAGTACCCCCGGGATCTGTACTGGGAGTGTTGTTATTTTATTAACATATTTTATAAATGATCTGGAAACGTGCATTAAAACCTTTAGTAAAAGGGCCCCTTAATGTGAACAAGTGCAAAGTAATGTAAACAGGGAAGAATAAGCCAAATTATAGGTGTATTGTGTGCTAGGTTCCACATTAGGATTCACTACCCAGGAATAGGATCTCGGCATCATCATAGACGGTCAGTGAAATCTGTCCAGGGTGTACTGGCACAAAAAACAAAAACAGAATGTTAAGGATCATTAGGAAAGGAATAGAGAATAAAACAAAGAATATCATAATGCCTCTATATTGCACCATGTTGCGATCATACCTTGAATATTGTGTGTAATTCTGGTTATGTCATCTTAAAGTGATATAGAGGAATTAGAAAAGGTATGAAGAAAGGCAACCACAATGATAAAGGAGATGGAACAACTTTCCTGTAAGGAAAGGCTAAAAAGGCTAGGGCTCTTCAGCTTGGAGAAGAGACGGATGATGTGACATATAAAACAATTCTATAAAATTCTGAATGGAATAGAATTGTTTACTCTTTTAACAAGTACAAATACGTGGAAATATGCCGTGAAGTTGCAAAGTGATACATTTAAAAGGAATCGGAGAATATATTTTTTCACTCAATGCATAGTTAAGCTTTGGCCAGACAGGACTCAATAATGACACTGGTTTTCTATCACAATATAAACTATAAATATTTACAGCCTAATCACCAACAGGAATCAAAAAATATATGTACTTTCTGTCACATTATAAACTCTAAACCTCTACAGCCTGGTCACTCTTTGATCAGCCATCCATCCCTTTCCCCTCCCCTCCTGTCTATGTAATGCTGTATAGATTCCTACATATATTTTGGTATCAACATCTGTTGGTCATATGGTCCTGACCTGAATAAGAAGGTTTTACCTTTGAAAGATAATCTACAAATGTATTAAATTAGTCCAATAAAAAAGTATCACCTTATTTTCCTTTTTTATTTAACTACCATTATAGGGGACTAACACAGCTTCCACACCTTTTTAGTTAAGCTTTGGATCTCAGTGCCAGATGATGTAGTAAAAACAGTTAGGTTTAGACAAGTTTCTGGAAAAACAGTCAATAGATTGTTATTAAGGCAGGCCCGGGTAAAGCCACTGCTTATCCCTGGGGTGGGTAGCATGGTATATGGCTACTTTTTGTGATCCAGCTAACTATTTGTGATCTAGACTGGCCTCTGTTAGAAACAGGATACTGGGCTTGACCCAGTATGAAGGGCCAGCCTGATCATTAGGCTAGACTAGGCAGCTGCCTAGGGGCAGCAGCAGTCAGAGCAAAAACAGATCCTGACAACCGCATCTCAAAAACCATCAGCACACTCTTTTACCTATAAGGAGAAGGTTACACACATACATACAATGTTTAATATTTAAAAATGTGACGTTCAGTTATGTATTTTTACAGGATTATAGTGGAAGGGATGTTGTTGCGATTATTATGATTATTGAGTTTAATTATCAAAATTTTGGGGAGGCCTAAGGCTGAAGGTACACCTACGGCACCCAGTAACCTTACACCGGCCCTGCCAGTATGGCAATTCTTTTGTTCTTATGCAAGTTTTATTTTTGAACACCATATTGGAGTGTTGTTGTTAAAGGCCGTTGAGGCAATGTTGACTCATGCCGACCCTATGGATAGTTGTCCTAAACTGTGTTCAGTCTTCAATAAGGTTGCTAATTGTCAATAGAGTGACATCCATAGCTGCTGTTATTGTATTGATCCATCAGATTGCTGGCCTTCCTCTTTTGTGTTGGCCTCCAACCTTGCCAAGCATGATGTCTTTTCTAATGATCTTTCTCTTCGCATGATATATCCAAGTATGAAAATTGAAGACTTTTCATTTGAGCTTCTAACAAAACTTAGGTTTTATCTCTTATAGTACCAACTAGTTTGTTCTTCATTCATCTCTAGTATACACAGTATTCTTCACTATAATTTTAAGGCATCAATTTTTGTCCTGTCTTTCTTCTTCACTGTCCAACTTTCTCATCTATATGACATTATTGAAAATACCATGGTTTGGACAAGTCAAATCTTTGTATGCAGAGATACATCTCTGCACTTGAGAATCTCATCTAGATCCTTCATAGCCATTCTGCCAAGAGCAATGTGTTAACAGATGTCCTGACTTCTTGTCATTTCTTTATTGATTATTGATCCAAGCAGGTTAAAATTGTCAGGATCCTTATCTTTTTAATGTTAAGGTGTAGGATTTTTTTAAGACTAGGTTCCAGCAGATGTTTCAAATCATCTTCAGTTTCAGCCAGTAACGTGGTATCATCAGCACAGTGAAGGTTATTCATGAGTCTTTCATAAATCTTCACACTTCATACAGTCCAGCTTCTCTGCTTATTTGTTCTGGATATAAATTAAACAGGTATGGGGAAAGTATGCAGCCTTATTTTACAGCTTTGCTGATTTCCAACCATTCTGTTTCTCCTTTTCTCCTTGTTCTGTTCAAACTGTTGCTTCTTGATTAATCTAAAGGTTATGCATGAGAACTATTAGTTGTTCTGTTATACCTATATTGCTTAATGTAGCTCAGAGTTTTTCATGATTTACACAATCCAAGGCCTTGCTGTTGTCAATGAAACACATACCTGATTGTAATTTGCCTTGAACTACTACTGGAAAGGCATGAGGTAAATACATTAATAAACAAATAAATTGCAGATATCCTTTTGGTATGCTTTGCCTTTTCAAGGATCCATCTCACATCCATGATAATGTCTTGTGTTCCTCACCCTTTCCTGAACCCTGCTTGCAGTTCAGTCAGTTCTCATTCCAGGTATGATTGTAGTCTCCTCTGAATGATCTTGAGCCTGTACCTTAACATTAAAAAGATATATCTCTGCGTACAAAGATTTAACTTGTCCAAGTCATGGTGTTTTCAATAGCATCATATGGATGCCAAAGTTGGTCAATGAAGAAGAAAGACGAGAAGTAAATCAATGCCTTTGGATTATGTTGCTGTCCGAAGAACAAATCAATTGGTACTAGAGGAGATCAAACCTAGACTTTCTTTAGAAGCTCAAATGACAAGACTTTGACTTTTATATGCTGGACACATTATGTGAAGAGAAAGATCATTAGAGAAAGACATTATGCTTGGTGAGGTTGAAGAGCAGCATAAAAGAGAAAGGCCAGCAATGCGATGGATCAGTCCAGTAACAGCAGCTATGGATGCCACTCTATCAGCAATTAGCCACCTCACTAAACAAGCAAGCACAGTTTAGGTCAATTATCCACAGGGTCACCATGAGTCAACATCGATTCGACAGCACTTAACAACAACATGCCCTTGTTGTAGATACTCCCAACTTTTTTTCAGGAATACCGTTAGAGCATGAAGATACTTTCTTGGTGATAGGGGGCAATTTTAACATTAGACTGGATCCTTATCTAGCTAAAATAGTCGATTGTTAAATAGGCTCCTCAGGGCTGCTAAAGTACTGTAACTTGATTGATCGTGGCATATCATGCACTTAGATAGGAGAGAATATACATTTTTTCCCTCACCATACCTACCTCAAATTGACTACTTTTTTGCTTTCAAGCACTGATTAATGCTGTTATTCATCCACTTATCATATCTGACCATGCAGTGATGTCTATCCGATTATAATGGGTCTCTTAACTCTAGGGCAAAGCCCAATATTGATACTAAATTCACAAATTTTGGATAATGAGGCTAATATTTCCTGGATAAAACAGGTTTTTGATTCTTATTTACAGACTAATGTTAGAGAGGATATCTCCCCAATTATTTAAGATCACAGTTGGGGGGGGGGGGGACAGGACTGATTTTTATAGCAAGCTTTCAAAACAAAAACCAAATCTGGCAAACTTTTAAACCCAGAAAAGGAAACTGAATTCTATGAAGCTCACCATGTTGTCAATTGGAATAATGCCATCTTATTGCAGCTGGTACAATACAAGTATGAATCTAATAAATTACTTAGTCAATGTGTAGGACAAGAATTGTTCACCAATAGGATGAGGTACTATACAAAGTGGAATAAATCTAGCAGGCTTCTAGCTAATTGTTTAAAGCAGAAGACTAGAACTCAAATTCATGCCCTTAGAGTGGTGGGGAGCAGGTTTCTACTTCTATTCAACAGACAGGTTCGGTGCTTCCATTAGGCTGACTAGGCAGTTGCCTAGATTGTTGAGATTTGGGGGGGGAGGCAACAAATTAGCAGCAATAAATTCCTCTCCCTTGCAATCAGTGGTCAGTAGAACAGTGTGAATGAGCAGGCAAATCATCAGTTAAACAAGGAAGCATGCATGGGAGCTCAGCATCTGCATTCTGAAAACCTGCCTTGTCCTCGCTCATGCCGACACAGGCTTCTGATTACGGAGTAGGTGAGGATGTGGCCGCCTTCAGCATGCACATCTGCTGAGGTTCCACACTTCCTTTGTTCGCTGCTTGCTTCCTTGTTTATTCTCGCTATCACACCTGCCATGGCACTAACAGCAGCAAGAGACAGAGAAAGGAGTAATGGGAGATGCTGGACTACCAGGTGGAAAGGGGGGGGGGAGCAGAGGATGCTGGATTGTCAGGGGTTAGAGAAAAGAAAAGAAGTGGAAGATTGCAGGAGGTGGAAGGAGCGGAGAGGTACTGCAGGTGGGGGGGGGGGGGGTGCAACATTAATGGTTCACCTAGGGAATCTGATATCCTTGCACCGACCCTATCAACAGAAATTGGCTCAGTTTCATAAATTTTATTTGAAATTGTATTCCTTCTCAAAAATGAACTCACGCCACCCTTCAAAACAATTTTTTTGCTTTCTTTAGATCACCTGGTTTTAAACCAGGATGAGAGCAATATGTTCCAATCCCCTATTACTGAGGAAGAAATTCACAAAAAAATAGTTTTGTTACAGTTACATTAAGCACCAGGTCCAAATGGACTCAGCTCTGAATTCTACAGTGTTTTCTTAATCCCTTGCCCTTTGGTTGTTGTAATGTTTTGATCAGATGGATCAATCTTGGAAGGGTATCACCAGTTTTGCTGAGATGGTCACAGTTGTGTATGCAAAACCTGGGAGAGATGCCACTAATATAGAAAATTAAAGGTCCATATCATTACTTAATATGGATTATAAAATATATGCGAAATTACTGGTGAATAGACTAGGATGGATGTTGCCTAATATCATCTATGGGAATCAAGTAGTATATATATATAAGGACAATATATAACCAATAATGCCAGACTGTTCGATCAGGTTACACATATGGCTAAATCTTCACCTTATGCTTAGATATGGAGAAGGCGTTTGAGTGGAATCAGAGTATCTTTTTAAAACAATGTTAGAACATAAGAACATAAGATATGCCATACTGGGTCAGACCAAGGTCCATCAAGCCAAGTATCCTGTTTCCAACAGTGGCCAATCTAGGTCATAAGTACCTAGCAGTCTCCCCTAAAGACACAGGTTCCTCAATGCTTGTATTGGGTCAAACAGTGATATCCTGGGTCCCTTTTCCTGGGTCCAGGAACTTGTCCAAACCTTTTTTAAATCCAGCTACACTAGCAGCTTTTACTACATCCTCCGGTAACAAATTTCAGAGTTTGATTACACGTTGAGTGAAAAAATATTTTCTTTTATTAGTCTTAAATAGGTTACCCTGTAGCTTCATTGCATGTCCCCTAATCTTTTTATATTCTGACGATGTAAACAATTGATCTACATTTACCCGTTCTACTTCATTCATTAATTTATAGACCTCTATCATATCTCCCCATGTTCTGGTTTGGATGTGGATGGAATTTTCTTCATTCTTTATTTTCATCCCATTGCAAAAGTTTTGATTAATAATAGGTCAACCAGAGAAGAGATGGCAAGGCTGAGAAGCGTTCAAGACAGTGAGAGTTACATTGAACCTATTAGGGTTTCTCCTTTTCAAAGCAAGGTACCAAAACTCCACCATCTGAATAATGGCTGGGAAAAATCATATTGCCAAAACTGTTGACCCTATTACAGCTTCTACCTCTGTCCAGACAGAGATCCCAATGCCAGTTGAAGGACTGGTTCCATGTGAAGGATGCCTACATGCTGAAGTTCTCAGGAAACAGGTGGGGGAGCTCAGAGAAGAAGTGGCAAGGCTGAGGAGCATTCAAGACAGCGAGATGCTTCTTGAAATATCCATGCTCTCCAGCAGAGGTGAGGATGGGAGCCTGCAGAAGTACCAAGGTTGGACACAAGTCACCAGGGCCTGCAGAATTACCAATCCAACTCCTCAAGTCCTTTAATTGAAGAACCATTATGCAGCCCTGGAAGTGGAGGAGATGGAGGCATCCCAGGAAAGGGAAGAACCAGAGCTCGAGCACCTCAAAGTTGCTGAATCAGTGACCACTAGGAAGCGAAGGGTAGTGGTGGTTGGGGACTCTCTTCTGAGACATACATTTGCCGACCAGACTTGATGTCCAGAGAGGTATGCTTTCTGCCAGATTGCCAAAATCCAAGATGTTACGGAGACTCATCAAGCCTACTAACTATTACCTGATGTTGCTCATCTATGTCAGCACAAATGATACTGCCAGGTATTCCTATGAGCATATCAACAGTGACTTCATTACTCTGGGACAGAGGGTGAAGCAAATAGGGGCACAGGTGGTGTTCTCTTCAATCCTCCCTGTTGAGGGTAACGGCCAGGGCAGAGAAGCTTGCATCCTGGAGATGAATGCATGGTTGCATGGATGGTGTCATCGAGAGCATTTCAGTTTTCTGGATCATGGGATGATGTTCCAAGGGCTGCACAGCAGAGATGGCATCCATCTGTCCAAGAAGGGTCGACATGTTTTCAGTAGCAGACTGGCAAACCTATTGAAGAGGGCTTTAAACTAGATTCATTGGGGATTGGTAAAGAAAGCCCCAAGTAAGTGAAAGCTCCCAGGTAAGTGAAACAATAAATACCTTTATAAAAATAGGTAAAAGGGGTAACATCTGGAAAGCAGTGTCTATAAATGCCTGTAGCATGGGAAATAAGATCCCAGATGTTGAGGCTTTAATGGGAAAGGCTGACTTGGATTTAGTGGTAGTTACAGAGACATGGTTCGCGGACAACCATGACTAGGATATATCTATACCGGGCTATACGTAATTCAGAAAGGACAGGGTAGGAAGAACAGGAGGAGGAGTGGCACTATATGTAAAAATAGTAATAAAGCTATATAAATACGGGGATTAAAGGGAAAGAGTGGGTTGAACTAGAAAGAGGGAAACAGAAATTCATTTACAGGTAAAAGGAGGTTACCAGTGGAGTGCCACACGGATCTGTCCTTGGTCTGATTCTTTTTAATATCTTTGTTAGTGATATTGCAGAAGGACTGTCGGGTAAGGTTTGCCTCTTTGTGGATGATACCAAAATCTGCAACAGAGTTGACACCCATGAAGATGTAGATAACATGAGGAGGGATCTAGCTAAGCTTGAAGAATGGTCTAGAATTTGGCAGCTGAGATTTAATGCTATAAAATGTAGGGTCATGCATTTGGGCTGCAACAATCCAAGTGAGCGGTACAGTATAGGGGGTGACGTACTTCTGTCAAAGAAAGAAGAACGGGACAAGGCGTGATTGTGTCTGATGTTTTCAAAATAGCTAAACAGGTAGAAAAGGCAACGGCGAAAGCTAGAAGGATACTTGGGAGTATAGGGAGAGGAATGGCCAGCAGAAGAAAGGAGGTGATAGTGCTTCTGTATAAGTCTTTGGTGCGATCTGATTTGGAGTATTGTGTGCAATTCTGGAGACTGCACCTTCAAAAGGATATAAACAGGTTGGAGTCGGTGCAGAGGGTGGCTACTAAAATGGTTAATAGTCTTTGTTATAAAGCATATGAGGACAGACTTAAGGACCTTAATATGTATTCTTTAGAGGAAAGCAGGACCGAGGTGATATGACTGAGATGTTTAAATACCTCTGTGGCATAAATGCACAGGAGGAGAGCCTTTTTTGATTGAAAGCAAGCTCTGCTAGGAGGGGACATAGGATGAGGGTGAAGGGATAGACTCAGGAGTAATATGTGGAAATATTTCTTCACAGAAAGAGTGGTAGATGTGTGGAATAGTCTCCCAGAGGAGGTGGTAGAGATGAGGACAGTAACTAAATTCAAAAAAGCATGGGACAAGCACAGATGCTCTCTAAAGGAAAAAATGGGACTCTTGTAGTAGGTGATATGGAAGGGCAGACTAGATAGGCCATGTGGTCCTTTTCTGCTGTCATATTTCTATGTTAGCTTGTTTCTTTCACACTTTAGAGTAATGCTTCAAAGCTTCCCTTCATTGCCTTTATTGTTTAGTATTGCACTGAAACCGCTTTTATTGGTGATCTGGCAGAACCCTAAGATAGAAGGGATTACTTTTAATAATGGGGAAAAGAAATTGTCTGCATATGCAAATTATGCTCTAACCCACATGCCTCCCTGCCGACCCTATTTTTATTGTTAGAAAACTTTTTTTTTCAGATTATAAAATTAATAAACGCAAACCCAAAGTATTTTCCTTAAATATCCATGGGGTCACAGATCACTATAATCTGTCATGGTTTCCACAAAAATTAAAATATGCTGATGTTAATGTCATATAGGATCAGGGCACAGATGTTGCAGCTAACCAAAGATCTGATTTTGACGTGGTCTGCCCTCCATATTTCTTGGTGAGGTGGACTGGAGTTGATTAGCCAATAAGACTCCAAAAATAGCACTCAAAAACTGAAGCTGGCAAAAGAATTTGGGGTGTTATTTTTACTGACTTCCTTTCATGCCATAAAGCCTTTATTCTTCACCATGGGCTGCAATGGGAGATAAGTATTGGCCAAGTTGGTTGGACATAGAAATGATTTTGTTTGAGCTCAAACATTTGAAATCTAGAGTAGAAACTTGTGTTCAGAAAGCATGCAAAGATAATATAGTCTTAGAAGCTACCTATAGATGTTTTGATTGATCTGGATCATAGCTCAGATATTTCTTGGTGCTCTACAAGGCTCAGTCCGAACTGGCAAAACCAACAATTTTGTGTTAATAAGCCTATGATCAATTGACACAATGGAGCAGTAGAGAAATATGGGAAATATGCCACCTCATGGTAGGAGGTGAATTGTTATGATTTCAGGAACTTGTACAGAGCTTTTCTATTCCCCCTTTGCACCATTTCATCAGGCTCCGGCTTAAGCGTTGTGTGAGTTATAGTAAAAGTTTTCCATGCTTCTATCTTAGTTGTCATAACTGAGCAGATTCAAGCAACGGGTCATGTGGTCTCCAATTTCTACAAGCTTTTGTGATCTATGATACCATATTCATTGGTTGGAGAAGACACGTTCCACTGAACTGTAGTGGGAACCTGCTGATGAAGACTCTTATTACTTTTGGTCCAAAACAATCTGAGCTCTCTCCTCTGTAAGTATCATCCAGTTTATGTATTTAGTTATTCACTGAGTGCTGTGGAAGCCCCTGAAGATATATAATGCTAGCATTTCTCCATCCCATAATAGTCTTGTAGGTAGGAGAAAAGCATGTTAATGTATATGCTTTTCCACTGCCATAAAGTGTATGTTTTTTGGACAGAAGTGTGGAATGTTATTAAATTAATATTTAATATCTCTATTGATATCTCCTGTAAGGTCATAATTTTTAAGTTAAGTGTTGTGGAAGCTTTGACAAATGTAAAACAGAGGAGGCTGTTTGATGTTTTGCTTTCAGGTGCCTTAAAAATGGTACTATTCTGTTGGAAGATCTGTTAAAAGAGGTATGAATGTGCAAAAATTGACATGCAGAAAATATAGATTATTTTGGAACCAGGCCTGTGAATTGAACATATGAACATCCGGGAAAATGGACATACTGCATGAAAGAGGCAGCCATACGTGCAACCCTCGGAGAATACAGCATGGAAACCATGCAAAGCACTATTTGCAAAGAAGGGGACATAGAAATGCATGCAGTATCCTATTGACAAAGCAAACTCAATGAAAGCAACAATTAAAACACAAAAATCAACTATCTACAATGTAACCCCCTCAAGTAGAAAACACCCCACCCCCCATCCTGAAGGAGAGAGCGCTTACTACATGTTTCCTCTTCTGCCTCTGAATTTGTTGGAACAGTCTCGACACTGTCGGGTCATGCCCCAAAAAGGTCAGTTTTGTGCCAGACATCCCTACTCCTTCACCATAAACTTACCCCTGGCCAAAAACTCTGTGTTGACCTTCTTCAGGACCGGAGATATCTATTGCAGAAAAAACACAAAACCCCTAGGATGGATCGAGACTGGGCTGAAGTTACACAAGGAACGTCAATTAGCAGGTAAGGCCTAATTTCACCTTCCTTATCATTCCTCAAGTCCAGTCCTATGGAATGTATCATAGCAGTAGTAAACTAAGATAGGACCTGCAAGACCGGCCTGAAGAGCCGCCGATCCACAGAACATTTTCCCAGAAGGATTGTGGTTTCTCAAGGTGGATTTGGGCAAAGATCATGCATGCCTTTTTATGTCTGTCTTTGAGTAGTGGGGTCTCCTTGGCCTTCGATCATGAAGTCCTTTTTTTTAGTGCGTGGCATATGGTGCGGGTTGAAACCACCACTCCAGATTGTTCCAGGTCAGCCTTAAGCTCCTTGAATGCTGTACGTGTGTTTTCCAACAGTTCGCCCTAACTTTCAAAGACTTTTTGGATTAATTTTCTTCTTCCCACCATGTTCTGGGAGGTTATTGACAGTTCCATAAGCAGAAAATGTTTTAACAACATTACATAAACTGTAGACACAGGAATCCCAAGTCTTTGGAAATGGCCTTGCACCCCTATGAATTTTGATGTTTGGTGATAATGGGTTTTCTGATGGTCTCAGGCAGCTCTCTTGTCTTCAACATTGTGAAAATGGAACAGGAACTGAATATGGCCATTTTAAACATTAGAGCCATCATTCATTGGTTGATTCAAATCATATAAATACTGACAATTGATCATAGGTGCGTCTAATCGTACTGCAGTGAGAATGTGTTTTTTTGTCCAAACTGATTTGAATTGTTCATAAGGGTGCCAATAATCATGTCCTAAACAACAGTGTCTCCTTATCAAGAACTCTTATCATGGAATAAATGGCCCAATGTTTCAAAAGTCCAAATGTATATCTTTATCTTTAATTTTATTGTGTTGCTTGATTGACCGCCCATGCAAGAAGCATCAGGGCGGTTTACAATAAATGAGTGAAACTAGAAATTAAGAAAGGAACGCCAATTTTTACAGGAAAGCCAAGAAGATAGAGCACACAGATAAGGACAGAAAACAGATATGGAGGGGATCTCTGATGGCTAGGGGGGACACAGTTGAGTCAGTGGGTGGTAAATCAAACACATGATAGAACAGATGAGTTTTTAGCATAGCCTTAAATTTTGTAAATGAATGGAGCTGGGAGGGAATTCCAGAGTGCTGGTCCAAGAAAAAAAAAAAGCAGAGTGTTGAGTTTGTTCGAGATGGGCGTGTGCAGGTGAAGGAAGAACCAGGCAGTCATTGTGGATTACACAAAGGGCACGGGAGGGGGGGGGGGTGCATGGTGCATGTGAAAGAGATCAGTGAGATATTGAGGGATGCTGGTGTGAATAGCTTTGTGTACACTAATGAGAATCTTGTAAGTGTACCGTAAATTTGAGCGGAAGTCAATGTAAATGGATGAGAAGGGGGGTGACATGGTCTGTACATGAGGAATGGGTAAGGAGTTGGGCGGCTATGTTTTGGATTAACTGCAATTGATGGAGCTGGCATTGGGGTAAGCCTGCTAGAATAACATTGCCGTAGTCAAGGCGGGACAGGAGAAGGGACACTGTGAGAGTAATCAGTGAGGGAAGGGAGAGAAAAGGACAGACTGCACAAAGTTGGCGGAGGGTGAGAAACAGCGTACAAGTGAGGTGACATGCTGATGAAAAGTGAGAGCAGAATCAAGGGTGACTCCAAGATACTGAAGGGATGAGATGAGCAGTGTGCATGTTCCAGACAGAGTGGGAACAACTTCAGGATAGGGGGCACCAGAAGTGAGGCACATGGCCACTGATTTGGATGGATTCAGATGTAGTTAATTAGTAGATAGCCACAAGGAGATGTTGGTGAGACAGGGGTAAGATCAGGGAAGAGAGGACTGGTATGGAAAAGTAGGATTATATCATGAGCATAGTAATATGCAGATATCCTGGACTGCTGAATGACCAAAGTGAGGGGGGAAAAAAGAGGTTGAAGAGAAGTGAAGCTAATACAGAACCTTGAGGGACCCCACGTAGAAGGGAAGTGGGAGAGGCAGTGGAGGAACCCATGTGAACGGAGAAGGAACAAGAAGAGAGGAATGACCTGAACCAATGAAAGACAGTCCCATGCACCCTGTAATCATGCAAACGGTTAAGAAGTGTGGGATGGTCTATGAGATCAAAGGTGGAGGATAGATCTAAAGATACCACAATGGAGAGATCACCATGTTCGTGAGCCAAGGAATTTCATTGAGGAAGGAAAGGAGAATGATTTATGTATTGTGACCTGGTCTGAAACCCGATTGACGTGGGTGGAGGGCGGAGGTAGAATCAAGGTGTGAAGACAATTGTGTGAAAACCAGTTTTTCCAGATTTTGAATAGGAAGGGATCTTGGACACGGGGCACCAATGAGCAAGAGCAGAAGGATCTAGGGATGGCTTCTTGAGTATGAGGCAAACTATTGCATGCTTCCAGATGGCTGGAAAAGACCCTGAGGACAAACTTGAATTGATAATATAAAGAAGATAGGGAAATAGGGCAAGTGTGCTTTCTGAGAGCCAGTGAGAGGGGATTGGATCAAGTGGGCAGGTTGTTTTATGGGATGAGCAGAGGGCCTTAGAGAGTTCAGCAGCTGTGACCTGATGGAAGGAACTCCATGTATGCATAAGGGAAGACAGACAGGACTGGGAAGAGAGAGGGGAAGGGAGGGATGGGGAAGAGGGAGGGGAATGTGGAGATGGAGTCAGAGGGGGGAGGATAGGAAGGAAAGGTGAGATGCAGGGAGTGAATCTTTTCAGCAAAAAAAGTAGCAAGACGGGTGGGATCCGGCGGGGCAGGAGAAGAGGATACAGTGTTGGTAGAGGAGGAGTGAAGCGCAGAAAGGGAGTGGAGAATCAAATAGAGTTGGTGAGAAAAATTGAAGGATGAAACAATATGGTTCAAGTAATAGGATTGTTTGGCAGAGTGGATCATATTGCGATAATGGCAACGGAAAGCAGAAAGAATTACTGGCGAAGAATGTTTCCACCAGAGTCATTCTGCGTGACAGAGATGTGTTCTATGAAAGTAGAGACCGGGTGATGAGATGAGGATTGAGACAGTGGGACAGAAACCTGAGGAGCAACTACATCCAGTGCAGTGGACTGCAGAATTCCAGGTCTAAGCCTGAACGTCAGTTAGGCGTGAGGGAAAGTCAGAAGGAAGACAGATGTCGGCTGATGGAAATGCCAGGAGTGTAGATGGCTTGATACAGCGTATCAAACAGGTCAGATGGTGGAATGGGAAAGGACCCAGGACAGGAGTGGGTGGGAGGGAAGGGAGGGATAGGGAGAAGATTAGACAGAGGTGATCCGACCAAGGGAGAGGAACAGTGGAGACTGCAAGGGGTGCATAAGGCAAATTTAATGGAGTGAAAATTTGGTCTAACGTGTGGCCGGCTGCATGAGTGGGGCAAATTATATGTTGCCTGAAAGCTAAGTCCTCAGGAAGGGAGAGAAGAGCCCGGTCATGAGGGCGGGATGGGGAATCGAAGTGGCAATTGAAATTCCTGAGGATTAGCAGATGGGGGAAGGCAAGGGAGATTTCTGAGAGGGTCAAAAGGGGGGCATCCCAGAGCTCAGGGCACAAGGAAGGTGGGGTATAGACAAGGAGAAAATAAACTGGCAGGGTAGTATCCATGCGGAGCAAGAGAGACTTTGGCTAATGGAGGGGTATATGAACCTCTTAGAAAGGGAGGAATGTACAACAGAGGATAGCCACGCCACCCCCGCTCCGGCCAGACCGAGGTAAGTGGGTGGCTGAGAAGCCTGGGGGAAGACATTGGCGGAGAAGGCCCTCCTCTCCATCCCAGACCCAGGCCTTAGTTAAGAACATTGCATCCAGAGAGCGTTGATCGAGCAGGTCCTGAATATTTCGGGCTTTGGACCAGAGGGACCTGCAGTTTTAGGGCCATGCTGAGGAAAAGAAGGGAGGGGACTAAAGGAGAATTGGCAGTCAAATGCAGACTGAGCTCACAGGGAAGGAGATTAACAGAAATCTGTGTCGGAAGACCTGGAGGTGGGGCCGAAAGAAGGGCTGGGTGCCAGCCCCAATGAACTGGAATAACAGACATTGTTAGGAGAGAGAGAGCAGCAAACACAATATAAGTGTCTTACCCGATGTGGTCATTTGGTGTACAGGGGGTGGCAGCCTGCAGTGATATGTTGTGCAAGGTCTGTGGATGCTCAGGATATTATTGCCGCTGGAGCCGCCCCTAGGAGCTCACCCAAGGACCTGGACCTGCTCCTTGGGCGCGCTCCTTTGGCGCAGCAAGGTTCTTAAATATGCCAGAGCCCTAAGGGGAAACGTGGCCACGTCACTTTGGTGGGCGAGAGTAGCCAGAGAAGGAGCAGAAGGCTGTATTGTAGATACCTCGGGAGACAGGAAGACAGTGAGAGCACAGATTAGCCAGATTGCTGTATGCACAATAACAGGAGGAATCCAGAAGAAGTCAGCAGCACTGGAAACATCGCAGCAAAGGTTTTTAAATATGCCAGGACCCTCAGGGGAAATGCGGCTGCGAGAACGCAGCCGCATCACTTCCGGTGGGTAGGAGCAGCCAGAGGAGGAGCAGAAGGCTGGATTGTAGATACCTGGGAAGACAGGAAGACAGTAAGAGCACAGATTAGCAGGATTGCTGTATACACAATCACAGGAGAAGTCCAGAAGATTTAAAAAGATCTAAGATTTAAAAAGCTCTGACATCCAAAGGGCTCAGTAAACCCAATATGGCTCTTCAACATCCTTATATATCTATCTCCACTTTCAGAGCTAGTGCTATCTATTTAGTGTATAATTTCACTTAAACCCTTCTCGATATCATCACTGCTATAATCAGACTATTTCCCCCCCAAAAATAAATTTTCTTGTCATACTATAATCTGGGTGCTCACCTAACTTAATTCCATCCAGGTCCTGTGATGTTCAGAATAATCATGCATGTAAACTTTGAGGCTCCGCTCCCTATGGAGCTAATCTGAGTATACTAGTCATCATTCCGCGGATCACAAAAAACGGTCTGCCAGCTCACCAAACCTCTCCCCTACTTTTCAAAAGAATCTATCACAGTTCAATCCATATAAAGCTATCATCCAATCACATTCCCTATTCTTTCCTGGTTCTGGCAATGTATCACAATCCACGATTGATTGCTTTACTGGCCAATCACACACTTCCTAATACTCTGCTCTGCAAATAACCAATCCCATCTAACCAACCAATTTTTACCCATTCTCCAGCTGGCAGACTATACTACATATATGCCATTATCTGAGGACCCAAAAAAGGAATTAGAGATTAGAGTCAAGGAGCTTACTTTAGAGGGATTAGCAAACAAATATTTAAGTAAGAAGGAATATCAGCATTTAAATTTGTCGTCTCCATTAGTTCCAATTTTGTATATACTCGTATTACTGCAAATTCATAGGAGATTTACCAATCCCCCATGGTGTCCAATTGTTTCAGCATGGGGGATCTTTATTAGAACCGATTTCCACATTTGTTGACTCATTCCTACATTCCCTTTGATCAAAATTCCCTCTTATGTAAAAGATACAGCACACTTCTTGAACATACTGGCTGAATTTTAAAACAAGAGTTTGTCACAAAATTTGATTATGGTTACCATGGATGTGACGTCTCTATATACCAATATTCCCCAAAGGAAAGCTTCAGAAGTCATAGAGGCAGCATTGTTCTTTGACCAAATTTACCCCACCGGGAATTTAAGAAAAGTTTTGCTATTTGACGCTTAGCAGGGTTTATATTAATCTGGTCTGCATGCAAACAAACCCCCCTCTTTTCTAAATAAATCAGCTATGTACACATTTTGTTTTTCAGTATCATTGCACCATCGAGGGTATGCCCATGTTCCCTGTAAAATAGTTATCTCCAAGTTATAATGCCCTGTTCAATGTAATTTCAGTTTGTTCAATGTAAACCGCACTGATGCAGAATAGCGCGGTATATAAGAGAATGAAAATAAATAAAATAAATAAATAAATAAGCCTCTTGTTTTTGACGGAGGTGTATTTTGATGTATTCGGAAAAGAGATTATCAGATTTTTGCTCAAAATGCCAGATTTCATAGATTTGAACAGCCACATACCCTTTTGCAATGGCTAAATTCATCTCCACTGTACACCAAGTCCCCCACAAAAGCTCTCTCCTCATCCGTGTGGGCACACATTTCCTGTTGCCGTGTGTCAGCACGCATATGACACAGTGGAAACATAAGCTTACCGCCCAACCATATGGGTAACACCAGGAAAAAAGAGCTTTTGTGGAGGATATACTTTTCTTTTTATAGGGGAACCAAATTTGTCATAAATGATTTGTGGATGGCCTGTTGGATATTCCTTTGTTTTATTGACAAAAGGGTATAGACTAGTAAAATCATAGTAGTGTATTTTTTCCCCAGGTCTTGTTTTGTGGTACAGACAAATGGCATTTGTTCTACCCTCCAAAAAGGGTATCTCGTGGAATCAGAGGTTGCGGTAATGCATAGTCAGCTAGGAAATCTGCACAGCCACTGTCATTTTCTTTTACCATCCGCTTCCACTCGTGCTCCCATAGACTTATGACCTTGAACCCCATCGGCTTTCCAGGAATACAGCTTTTAGCTGCGTTTTGTAATAAAGAAAACCATAGGTCGTGGCTGTTACAGGATTCTGGTCTTTATCGTTATAACAACTTGGGCAGCCGTGATGAAAACAATCATTAAATTCAAAAGCTGTTTCTATCCCATCTATCACTGCATAGTCATCAAGAAAATAAGACCCCCACCTTTTTTTTCGCCACCTTTCAGAGCCTGTGTGATCTGTATGTTTTCTTTGACCTCTACATACATCAGCCATTGAATAGTGGGGGATGAATATTTCTTTGTCTGCCGGTGATAGTTATCTGGTGGAATGAGTGCCACAGTCTTGGGTTATAAAAACATTAATCTGAACATAGCCATACATACAGATGCAAGGGTTATATATTGGAAAGGGTCTAAAACATCTTGTTAGAATTTCTGAGATGTCACCCTGCTCTACAAACACTTCTTTCTCTGTCATTTTCATGATTTCAGCTCGGTAGAGAACACAGGCCTGCCGCAAAAGAGATACATCCTGCTGGCAGTAATAAGCCAACTCTTTTTGCAAAATAAAAGTTTTATGCTGGTTGTCCTTGTACCATTGTAAAAATTCCTCTTTTTCTTCAGGCAACATGTTACCCACACCGTGATGTTCAACACCCGGCATGGGGCCCACATAATTTTGATTTTCCAGAGTATTAAAAAAGTGTGGAAAGTACCCCTTGCTGCCTGTAAAACCCATGGCTTATGGAAGTTTGCTAAGTTTCATAGGCAGGAAATTTAGAGAGTCTATAAAACGGATAGTCAAAGGTTCAACGGTAATTTGTAAAAGTTTAGCACTTTGAACCAGCAACCCTGTGTTCATCTTTTCCTTACGCAGTTGTTTAAGAACAAAATACCCGTCATAACCTTTGGAATTATGGGCTATGAAGGTGTAGCCTTTAAATTTTATGTCACAAAAAAAAAATCTGTATAAAGGCAGAAATACATTCGAGACCCTTGAAATCCCAGTTTCTTTCATCATTTAAGTCGGTCGCATATATGTAATTAGGGACATGCCAGCCTGTTTCTTGCATACATTCACAATCATAAAAAAATATACTTTTCAGATGCTTCAGTTTTACCAATAGGTGTCATAAAACATAAGTGGACGCCATCCCCGGTTAGGGGTTCACAACATAGTTTACAATGCCGATCCTTGCGCTTATGTTTCTTGTCCACATAAGACTCACATTTCTGGCACAGTATCTTAGATAAACATGTCACTTCTTTTTTCAGAGCCAAATACGTGTGTCTATCTAAACACTCTTTAGAACGACAAAAGAGTTTGCAATTAGGACAACTCTGTTGTACATCAACATTATTCGCACACGTTAGTGTCAAACAAAGACGGCACCACAATGTGCAATTATGATCGTGGCTGTATGGTTTCTGACAGTAACTACAGAAGTTGCGCTCCCTATAGAATTTTTTGACATCGGTTATACCATAGAAATGGTCATCGTGTAGCAACAAGAACACAGTCTTAGGAAACGCAGGTCTGTCTGATGTCTTAAAACAAACTCATGAATTTGTGTAAAGCACAACGCGTATGTTTATCTTTAAATGCTGTTCAAATATTGCTACATCATCGAGCATGACTTTTCTATGTACCGGCCATCCCAATTCATTATGTAGTTTTTTAGCACCTTCTAACAATTCGACATCTGCCATTTTTACCTGTGAAATGAGGGCTGTGAGGCTACCTGCAAAACACAGGTTATTATCGGTGTTATTCAAGTCTATCAAATACATCCTTTTCTTATGAATAATTTGGCTAAACGGTATAGTCTTTAATACCCCTACGAGCTCCTCCACCCCCGATTTTCTTATGACAAGTACAACAACACGGAATATATCACAAACTTGGATTTCTCTGTGACTCTGAAGGAGTTTAGCGATCTGGTCTAAGAAATCGTCAGCATCTAATGCTTCTGGGTTTAACTTTCCAGAATAGAAGGAATTGTGAAAAAGAGATGAATGTAGATGCACCTGTACATAATCACCGGGTGAAACTCTGCTGCTAACCTCATCCAGAATATGCTGAATACCTTGCCGAATAGCATAATGAGCCTCAGATAATGATGTTACTCTGTCTAAATTAATAAACCAAAATTCCTCTGAATAAATTACACCATTAAACTTGTCCAATTTACGATCCCACCTTTTCACAAACTGAACATAGCTAACTGGTTCTGATTCTTCAGCGGGGCCTAATGCAAGATTATTTGCTCTGTCCTCTGAAACACTGTGATCAAAGACACGGCTTTCACCACACTCTCCGTATTCTGTACCGGCCTGTGTAGATTCACCGTCAGAAAAACTTTCGTTGTGTGATCTTTTCCTGTTAGACTTCTCTCCCATAGTCGTTGATTTTCTAACATTTTCTCGAACTGAAAAGAAAACATAGGGGCTAATACTTTTTTTTTTCTTTTTACAGCGGCCTTAAAATCTGGGTGCTGGATAAAACCGGAATACTCACTATTTTGCTTGTCTTTTGGCATGGAGTTGATTGCTCTTCTGTATCGACATGTGTAGATTCACCATCAGAAAAACTCTTGCTGTATGTTCTTTTCCTGTTAGGCTTCTCCCCCATAGTCACTGATTTTCTAACATTTTCTCGATCTGAAAAAGAAAACGTAGTGGCTAATGCTTTTTTTTTCTTTTACAGCGGCCTTAAAATCTAGGCGAGGGGATAAAGCCTGAATGCTCACTATTTTGCTTGTCTTTTGGCTTTCTGTAAGGTACCGTCTGTTGGTTAGGCTGGTCATCTTGTTTTGTAGCATCTTCTTGGTCTAAAATAAAAAAGATTAAATGTTGAGGCACATTATGAAGAGCATAGCTGCTGGAAAATTAAAAAACACATGACATACCTTTTAACTTTCTTTGCTGTCTTCGTTTTGTAAGAGAAAGTTTATTTGTAACCCTCCGGTTTCTGCTCCTATTTTTAAAGACAGTCATAAGAGACAGAAACATTACACAGCCAATATTTTTAAAAAGTAAGACTCATATCTACTCACCATGTCTGAAGAAGAGGTGCAGATGTTACAAGCTATAGAGACTATGTGATCTTTTCTGGCTGCTGAAATGTACTGCGCCTTTTTAAATGAAATTCTTTGATGGGTTTTACAGACCCCAGACTCTTTAACTGAAACATCTCTGGATGTACATTGTAATAGATGCTATATATTGTGTATGTGGACCTATGTGGCTAATACACATTCCCCCATTCCCAGACGCCTTAAGTGGCTTTTAGTTCTACAATAGAGCTCTGCTCTTCACATTCTTATCATATGGCCTATTGTGTAGGACACACCTAGATAATTCACATGTTCCCATTTTTCCAGACAACCCATTGTAGGTTTAATTAACTAGGCATTCCTAAAACACGCCACACAAAGCTGTAGGTTCAAAATGTTTTATTTCAAATAAAATGTTTTCATCTTGTGAAATGATTCATTTGAGGATTACAAGTTTTTAAAAAAATATAAAGGCATACATATAATTTTTGTTCATCTGTATGTTCAGTTAATAGATTCTGGAAATACATACATTTTCATAAAAAGTCAATTTTTACAGAACTTGGTGTTTTTTAAAGAACGATCTATAATCTCTGTCACAGATTAAACCTTCTACTAGCTCCATATCATAGTCTGCCACAGATCTAAGCAAAATATTGAGCAGTTGTCCTGGATTTCTACTGGTATTAAAATCTCTGATGAGTTCAAACAAAAAATTAAAATTTTCATAAATTAGGTCAGTTGCTTTCATTTTATGACCAACAATCATGGCTACATTTACAATAGGTCCTAGACACAACCTGTTACAAGTTTTATGGGTTTTCTGTTGTATTTCCTTGTGCCCCCACCTCAGACAATCATGATGTCTTTGCCCTGGAGCATGTATTACACAAGCTGCACAGTCTCTATGCATAACGTTCTGCCAGCATTTCTTGATAATACAGCACACCGTTGTTTGTCTAACAGATTTAAATGTGTTTATTTCATCAGGTTTTGAGTTGTCCTTTTGGCTGGCTATGACATCAAATGCCTCCCTTTGATATGTACAGAGAAAGCACAAACAGTGTTTATGTCCTCTAGCTCTTATAGGAGCAGATTCGTTACTTCCCTACAAAAACAAAACAATGTCAGTGTGAAATTGTGAACCACCTCTTCTATAACATTTTTCTACAAAAAAAAAAAATTCTCTTACCTCTGCTAATCCTAGTTCTCCCAGTAAACAGTTTGTTTCTACATCTGCAGTGGCGTAATATAATTCTATATCCTCTGGATCCGTTGCATTGTCAGATGTTAGGTCAAGTTCAGTGCCAGAATCGCAGAATTCTTGAGAATCAAATAATATTTGCCCATCTGGTAAATCTACAACCCCTGATAATTCATGTTCAGGCTCTGCTGGACTCTCCTGTTGTTCAAATGGATTTTCAATCGGTGGGTACCCCTCTGCTGCGGCATCACGATCCTTAAGAAAGTAATTAATGTTGTGTGCCCTGTTGGAAATTCTGCTTGGTGTTCCAAAAAGAGCCATTTTTTCTTTTTGAATATCTGTGTTAAAATGTTCCCCCACACAGGACATACAGCCTTACACCAGGAGCATGCTCAGAACACCTGGAGCATTCTCAGAACAAGTCTCTTGTTTCAACTAATCACGTGTTGCCATATCCTAGAAGCATTCCTAGTAAAAGCATTTCCAGACTTGTCTCTCTGTATTATTTTTTTTTTTCAAAGCCACTAAAAAATAGCTGTAGTAGTGGGATTTGAACTCAGGTCTCTCTCTCTGTATTTTCGGTCTGAACTACAGGACTGCCAGAATACTTCTCTCTAACCATGAGGTCTTAAAAGCAAAATTCTATCACATGGACAGCACTGATTTCTCTAACAAAAGATGTGTTAATTGCATTTGGAAAGAAACATTTCTATACCAAGGGGGGTTGTGCCTCTTTGAAAAGCCCGTATAACCCTGTGCTGTGCTAAGAATCAGTTCTAAATACAGTAGTCTACAATAAAAGCATTGCACTGCTTTGTGAGAAAAAAGAACTGAGGCAGTGTGGGGAGAGAAAAGCATTTTTTGTTTTCCAGGGTTCCTGCTTTTTTGCAGATGTCAGCATTAACCAGAAGCAAAACACATTTCCGGAGTCAGTCACTCTGCTTCTGCTGATGTCAGCAAAAAGCGACACCATCCTTTTCCAATGACGCCCTGTTTCCGGTGATGTCAGCAAAAAAGCGACAATGTCCATTTTCGATGACACCCCGTTTCCGGTGATGTCATTTCCGATGATGTAGGCAGGGGCATGGTTGAGGGTGGGAAGCTGTGGGTGTGGCACAAACCCGGAAGTGGGTGCTGATTGTCTAATGCCAACATTGTGGGGCGGGGTGTGGGTGTGGGACAAACCCGGAAGTGGGTGCTGATTGGATGATGTCATCCTTGGGGGTGGGGGTGGGGGCATGTCAAAGTGGGGCTGTGGCCATGCCTGGGGGCGGGAGTGGGCAGGGCTAGATCACCATTCACTTCTATGGGAGGGGGCATGGCCTAAGGTGGGACATACACCGGAAGTGAACGCTGATTGGCTCCTGTCATCTTTATCTCACCTGTCAATCAGTTTGATGAGTAGTGTACCCATTATGCTACTGGTATTTCTGAAGATGAACTCAAGTACAAACATGGCCTCAGATGAGCTTGAAATTTTATAGTAGGTAGTAGCTGTGATATGAAAAGCTGATATATTCCATCCACAGATCATAATGAGAAAATTCTTTAGTAGTGTTGTTTACTGTGAAATTGTTCCTTCTGCCATTATTTAAGGCAGATTCAAGTTTTTCTCTTTCGGGTGGTCCAGTGACTGCTATCCAAAAAAACCTAGGTTCGGTTCACAGGCCTTGACCTTGCTTGCTGGATTAGCCAGGGCGGGGTATTCCATGGAGGAAGCATTCATAATTCACCGGTGGAAGGGAGCTCCAGCATTGCTCATCAACATTGCCTATATTAGATACAGGGATCACTATTACACACCCTGGAGGGAGCTGCATAATGTGGCCCCAGCCAAGCATCATTGCTCAGGTGACTGGGTTGAGCAGAGAAGGGGCATCAGAACAAGGTAAAATCATACAGTAAGGTATGAATGATGGCTCATGGCTCCATGCAAACCAAAGAGCCGGTGCGTAGAATGGACGTCAAAACAACTTTATTGGAAAACCCCAACACGTTTCGGCGTACCAGCCTTCTTCAGAGGGGGTAAACCTCAAAAGAACGAAACATACATAAAACAATAAATAAATAATAAATATAAAACTTAAAAACATAATATCTAATACTCATAGAAGATATCAATTGAACAGAGAAAGAAATAAAAACAGCCAATGCATAAAAGACCATAAAAAATAATAAACGTGAAGAAACAGAAAAAGGAACAGAAAAAACCAAAGGAACCATCTCATAAAAAGTGCAGTAAAAGAACCCACTGTGCGACATCACGATTCCAAATAAGTGCAATGTCACATGGGACATGCCTGGTAGACAAATTAAGCTATTGTCTTTATCCATGAGGGATGAAGAGGACATGGATGGTTAAGCATTAAATATTGAAAGGTAGTAAACCTCTAATCCTTGCAAAACTATCACCCAGAGAGGAGGAACCAATGTCGGAAAATTACCTGTGTTCTGAAGTCACCTATTGGTAGGTTGTAAAGGCTAGTGGTATAACTTTATATAGTGAAGCCATCTATGTTCATTCACTAGGGGCTGAGTGCTGTAATTCTATGTTATAAAAACACATGGAGAAGCACATGAAATACATAGAAACATGATAACTACCGTGATATGTGAGGGGCAAACATAAAAACAACTTGCCTGATGAACGTGTAAAATTGTGAATGCTGCCAAATGCTAAGAGGAGATACCAAGGAATGGCAGTCCTTTAAAACCGAAGCTGAGTTTCGCGCCTAAGGGAGATCAAAGGTCAACAAAAGTGCCCTTAAAATAGAAAGTCAGAACAGTCAAAACAGCGATAGTACTTTAATTAATGCAAATAAATGACACTAAAGAAATGCTATCTATAATGTATGCAATATGTGCACTGTGCTGAAACATACTACACTAAGGAAAGACTATAAAGTTGGTTGATCCAGTGCTCGTGTGCTGATACAGATGTATAAAACTGCTAAAAATGACTGCGCTGCAGTAAATGTGAAGTGCACTCAACAGAACCAAAAATAAAAATAAAAACCAAGGGGGCATATCAGAAGCCATCACTCCAAGCTATGGAGTAAGGAGAAGAGATTAATTAAAGGAGTTCCAGTGATCCATGTGTGCTCAATAAGATGCATCTTTGCAGTAATGGATAAAACCATAAACCGGCAGAGACATTATAATGCTATGAAAGTTATGTGATCCCAACATAGAAGCAATAAGAAACAGTCCCATAAATTAATATAGTGGAAACCTTAAAAAGAACCATAAAACATAAATAAATAATGAACCTATTAAAACCTGCCCTGAGCCATGTGAGATAAAAACTTAAAGAAACACCAAGAATGGAGGTTCGTAAGAATGTAGGAGCTCTAAACCTCGACTTGATATCATAAGAGCTTGGCCAGAGAACAACGGAAACATCCAGCAGAGCACATTATATGCGCAGGGGATAAGATTACCTTAAAAGTATATAAACCCACAATCCTCTGCTCCTCAGTATGCACATTTGCAGACTAACACTGGGAACAGCTTAGGCAATGTGAGGCACAGTGAAGTGCAGAAAGCCAGAGAACAATGGACAGACACACACACACACACTCTCTCTCACTGCCACATTGTACCAAAGTGGGGATGGTTGGCAATGCTGCCTGCCACTTTGGTATCCATATCATCTCAACCATTGTTAATATGTACTCACTGTGCAGGCACTAGTAGCGTGCTCTGACATTAAAGCCTGTTCAGTATGCCTGTGCTATCAACCTGCCTCTCCATCCAGCTGTGGATGATGGAGCCTGTCTGTGTGACTGATGGACCCTTGCTGGCCGGTTAATTGGGGGTTGCACAAGCTGTTGCTGTACCTGCACTGTAGGCTAAAGTTTAGCCACAGGGACATACAAGATATGAGCCACAGTCCAGACTTGAATCTGGGACCCTCTGCTCATATACACACTGCCTGTGTGTGTTGAGCCTGTAACTGGGGGAGGCTTGCATGCTTCCCATCAGACAGACCTTGGCATATGTTGCAATGAGCATGGTACACAGGACAGGACATGGCTTTGGTCTGCTGCAAGTGGGCGCCTCTGCACCCTCCTCCAACATTCCCACACCATTCTGACATGCCTGCATGTTGTCAGTGGTGGTGGTGTGCAGTCCCAGCCCGTCCAACATGTGGATTTAGCGGGTGCCTAGGGCACACGGTCTGGATGGGGGGGCAGAGGCACACATGGATGGCTAGGCAGCCCCCCAACCACCTGCCTTTGCAGGGACTCCATCCCACCTGCCATGATACATCTCAAGGGGAGGATGACAGCCACACCATGTTAGTTCCCCAGGCGCCTGCATGTTGCAGCTACCTGGAGAGTTACAGCTACTGGCACCATCGGCCTCTTCCTCCACAGCTGGGTTCAGCAGCAATGGGAGGGGAGCAGCTGGGATCTCTACCTAGGGTGCCAGGACCCTTGGACTGCCCCAGGTGGCACATCTCCTTTCTGCAGAAGCAGAATGTCTGTGTGCTGCCACTGTAACTGTGGCATCATGCTGGACATCACAGATGGTACTGCGGATGGAAGGATACCCCTATGAGGAGAGGCTAAAGAAGTTAGGGTTCTTCAATCTGGAGAAGAGATGACTGAGGAGAAATATGATAGAAGTCTATAAAGTAATGAATGGAATGAAACGGGTACACATGGATCAATTATTTATGCCATCAACATGTAGAAAGACCAGGGGACATACAATGATGCTGCAAAATACTAATTAGAGCAAATATTTTGTCAGTCAATGCGTAATCGAACTCTGGAATTCATTACCTGAGGATGTAGTAAAAGCTGTTCGTGTAGCTGGGTTTCAAAAAGGTTTAGACAGGTTCCTGGAGGAAGTGTCCATAATCCATTATTCAAGAGGACCTGGGAAATCCACTGTACAAGTATTGTAGAACCTGTGTCTTTTGGGTAAACTGCTAGGTACTTGTGACCTGATTGGCCACTATTGGACACAGGATACTGGGCTTGATGGACCTTGCTCTGAACCAGTCTGGCATATCATATGATCATCTGTTCTTATGTACCACCTGGGCAGCTGACTGGTCCCCCCTGTGCACCCTAGAAACCCCCACTGCATGACCCACATGCCACCTTTGCCGCATTTGCACCGTCAACATAGTACCCTTCAGGACCGTACCTAGCCCTGTGCGAGTGGTGCAGCCGCACAGGGCGCAAAGGCTTAAGGGGTGCATTTCAGCTGTCTGCCGTTGCCCGCTGCCGCCACTTTTTCTTCTTTCAGCGGTGGCAGGCAATGGCAGACATCTGAAATGCGTCTCTTAAGCCTTCTCGCGGCACTCTAATCAGGTCTAGTCCCTTCCTTCTCTGACACAGCATAGGAGCAGGGAGGGACAGATCTGCTTAGCGTGCCAGTGACTTGCACATCGGGCACGCCTCTTCTCTCCCACCACCATCCAGAAAGTGGCTAGATGGAGGTGCGGGGGGAGGGGGGGCGCACATCCAATGTGCAAGTTGCACAGGGCACGATTCACGCTCAGTACGGCCCTGGTGCCCTTTCATACTTGGGCACCATGCTGATGCTGCTAATGGAGCACTACTATCACTGTCTGGGACTCCCCTGTCCATGCACCACATTGCAGACATTTAAATGGGCTCTAAATACACCCTTTCCACAAGATTTTACGTAGCATTAGGGTTCCCAGCATTAAAGGGCTTTTAGGGATGTTGTGCAACAGGCATTAAGGGAGCAGACGCTGTTACCGCCCATTCTCTGCACCGTTAACGCCCACTCTCTGCCTACTGCGCCCTTAACGCTGCTGGAGCCTTTATCGCCCATTAAAGTGGCTTTTTTGCTGTGTTAAGGGCACCAGGGTGCTGATAGCTGGCTTTACAGCATTCTTGATCCCTTAACACCATTTAGTAAACATACCTCTAAGAATGAGAAACCTCTTTACCACATTAGCAGGTCAAAGTCTTTCTTTGAATTTCATAGCAAAGCATGCTCCTCTTTCAGCTGGGGAGTCATAGCAGTTTGCCTTAATCATAGATTGTTGAATTTACAATTAGAATTAAATGTGTTAATTGTTTAGCTTGCAATGTCTCTTGCCAATTCTCTCAGGGCAGAAGTACAGAAGGGATACCAGTATTATCAATGGGCTTCCAGTAAACTCAAAAAAAGTGAGTTACTGCACCTGACTGGGGCTGAGGGGGGCTCCAGATTTGTTAGTTGCACAGGACACCTTTCTACAGTAGCTTGGTATAGTCCTGCACACAACATAGACATTCCAATGGGGCATGACTTGGGTGAGCCAAAAATCAACACGTGTATTCCCCATCTTAGATGGGGAATACACATCTATATTAAAAAATACAATTCCTCTCAGCTTTTGCATCAGTTAAGAGGCATCCACAGATTTTTAAAAGTTGCTCATTTAAGCCATAGCTGTATACAAGGAATTAAGGAACTAATTGTCCTTAATCCCCTGGTATTTATTTTCTCCTTGAAAAAAAATTGTAGCTTCACTACTTAATTGTAGGTATTTATACATTGTCATGCCCCAGCCCTCTGCCTAAGGCTTAGAGGGGTAGGGTTGCCATTAACGTCTCTTATAAAAGGTTGAATAAACTATTTTTCTCCAGTGAAGCATGCTGGGAGTTGTAGTTTTGGCCTTCTAAGATGAAGTGTAGTCATGAAACTGAAAGTAAAGGCAAATGACAAAATTTATTCCCCAAACGCAAACAAAGTCCATGTAGACTGTAACAGGATACTTCTCCATTCATTCGCTTAAAGTTATTTACAACTTAGGCTGGATGAGCTTCACAGTCATTAATTATATGCAGCTGCTTATCAATATAACGGATAAAGAAAACACAGCTTCTTCATTCAACAAAGTAAACATATCTTCTTTTTACCTTTGTCTTCATTAAGCATTCAAATGTACATGCAACAGGTATCTTCCCCTTAAAAAGAGCAAGTTCCTACCTTCAGTTCAGGCTAGGTTTCATTACTCTACTTTTCAGGAGACTTTATCTTTTCAGCTATTCTTTAGCAAAGGGACTCAATGCTAACAGCTTGACATAGAGTACAGTCCATGAGTACTTCTGGAGGCAATAAATCCTGCTCAATAGGCTCAACCTGCATTTCCTCTGGCTCCAATAATGCAGTGCTCTGCTCTGAGCTTTTAACGTATGTCTCAGGGTCTATTTTCTCTGAGGATTCCTGTGTTTCTCTTGAGCACAACTCCACCCGGTAAGGATAAATTGTACCTGAAGCTGTGGTCACTTCTCCCTGGCTGTGATCACCAGTCTCCCTCCAGCTTCTGAGAAACAGTCCCTGGTTCACTTCCCTGAGTTCCTTCCAGGAGCTCTGCCACGGCTTCCTGTTCCAGGCTTGGCTCCTTTGACTCCTATGCTGAGTCCTGGGCTCCCACCTCTGAACTCTCTGTACCTTCTGATCAGGAACTGGGGTTTGGAGCCTTCTATGCTCTCTCCTTCCGTGCTCTCTCCCTCCGGTCTCTCTCTTCCCGTGCTCTCCTCCTCCTGGCTCTCCTCTCCTGGGCTCTCCCCCTCCGGGCTCTTCTCTCTTGCTCTCTAGCCAAGGTTTATATCCATGCTTCCTGGGCAGTGTCTCTCCCTCTCTGGACAGGTGCTTGCAATTATCTTCCAAGTCTGCAACTACGTCTGCAGAGCTTGGGTGTGGCAGCCTAGGTTTGGTTTCTCTCTGCTTGCTTTCTTTATGCCAAGGCTGAAACCTGTGCACTGCAGGGATGTCACTTTTCTTAAAAGCAAAATCATCAGTTTCTCCTATTTCCATAGGCTCACTACAAGCTTCCTTATCACATACCCCCCTCCCTAAGATATTACGGGCTGGCGGCATTTCTCCTGCACAGTCCGTAATCCTCGATAGCGCGTCAGCATTCTGATGCAACCTTCCTGCCCTGTGTTCTACCCTAAAGTTGAAGGCTTGCAATGCCATATACCAGCGGATCAGTCGGGTATTATTGTTCTTTTTTTTAAAAAAAATTTTATTTATAAGTTTATACATAAAATACAAAGAAAAACAAACATATTTCAATAGTACAACCATCAGTTGAAAAATAAACAAGAAAACAAAGTGTTCAACCACATCAAGGAGGTGCATTTCACTTCACACTAACATACCCTACATTGATTCCCAGAGTAAAAATTTATATCTATACTCCCTTACTTTGTAAGAAATTGAGCAGCTGAACAGACTCATAGAAAACATATCTTTAACCCTGAAAAAGTAACAAACATTTACATGGAAATTTGAGATGAAAAACTGCACCAAGGCCACCACACGTGAGCGCAATTCTAAAAACGCCTTGCGCCTCACCTGTGTGGCCCTGGATACATCAGGAAACACCTGAACTATCTGACCACAAAA
Organism: Ichthyophis bannanicus; assembly: GCA_033557465.1. Lineage (NCBI taxonomy): Eukaryota > Metazoa > Chordata > Amphibia > Gymnophiona > Ichthyophiidae > Ichthyophis > Ichthyophis bannanicus. The sequence goes on from CM066031.1 coordinate 1,300,452,919, forward strand.
TTTCTCTGCTTTTCTCTTGAAGTAAGCTCTCATAATTCTATCTTTATCTATCTCAGACCCTAACGTGACCAACAAAGTGGCCCTAGAGGAAATATCATCTAGGGATGATTCTATAAAGGCTGAGATATCTAGAGTAGAAGAAGCCCTGTGATCATGTAGAGGAGTCACCTCCCCCTCCTTAGGCAATAAGGAAACTAAAACACGTGGAAATACATAGTAAATTTTTGACACCATTATTGAATTACTATCGGCAATCAACAAGTTCTCCTTAAGGTATTTCTGAAATAATATCAAGGGGGAAAGATAATGTGTACGCGGGAAATTCAGCAACCTAAGATTTTTAGCTCTTAAAGCATTTTCCAACATCTCATCCTGACGGTGTAAGGCACTAGAGTCTTGCACAAAAGTAGCCAACACCTCTTGACGGGCAGCACCGTCAGACTCTAATGATGTAAGACGCTGATCAACTATTTCCAAACGCTTATCTTGATTAGACAATTTCTGAACTGTAGCTTTAGAAAAATCAGAAACTTTCTGCAAAGACGCCCCAAGCACTGACTCAATTCGTGAAGTCACCAACCAAATGTCTTTCAAAGACAGATCAACCGGCGGAGCCACTACTTCAGCAACCAATGGAAAAGTAATAATTGAAGGCAGTGGAGAAGGTAACTCCACAATTCGCAAAAAAGAATCTGGAAGAGTTTTCCCATCTTGAGTCACTCCAGGCAAACATTCACTAAGAGCATTTTTTTCAGACAGTTGCTTAAGTTCTTTAATGCGGGGAGTAAAACCCATAACGCGGGAATCATTGCTCGAGGAGGGAGTACTCACAGTTGGTATTTCCGACAAATCCTCAGACATCCTTACAGGGACCGGCGGCACTTCACCCACAGTAACGTGGGCGTCCATCGGCCCCACAACTTTCCCAACTTTGGATTGTACAAGCTGCGGATAGCGCTTCCTCCGTTTCCCCATTACAGGGAACCTCGAACGCCGAAACTTCGCCGAAGGGGCGCCAAAGGGGGCAGGACCTGCGCCTTTGGTCACGCCCCTTCGGACACGCCCACGGGACGCGCCCGCTTCGCGTCCCGCGAGGAGGGTTTAGATCTTATAGCCCTCAGAGAACACCGCCCCAATCAGGACAGCCTCAGCAGGACTCGGGAACCAATCAGGTAGGCAAAGCAGGAACTCCACAATCAGGAAACAAAACTGCACCCCGCTGTCCCATGAGGAGGGCTTAGGTCTTATAGCCCTCAGAGAACGCCGCCCCAATCAGGACAGCCTCAGCAGGACTCGGGAACCAATCAGGTAGGCAAAGCAGGAACTCCACAATCAAGAAACAAAACTGCACCCCCGGGTATTATTGTTCTTCATTTGATGTAACCATTTTAGGGGCGCATGATCCGTGACCAATAAGAACTTCCGCCCGGTGAGATAAAACCTGAGGGCCTCCACCGCCCATTTGATGGCCAAACATTCCTTTTCAATAGTCGAGTAGTTCCGTTCCGTCGGAGACAGTTTCCTGCTGAGAAACATTATAGGATGTTCCTTTCCCTCATGCATTTGCAATAGAACTGCCCCTAAGCCTGTCTCTGACGCGTCTGTTTGGAAGATAAATGGCTGCCCAAAGTCTACGCCACGTAACACCGGAGCTTTACACAACTTCCCTTTTAACACCGTGAAAGCCTTCTCAGCCTCCAGGGTCCACTTGAGGTGATTCGGGGCATTTTTCTTCAGCATGTCTGTAAATAAGGAGCTTTCATCTGCAAAACTAGGGATGAATCGTCAGTAATACCCGATTAGGCCCAGAAAACTCCTCAATTGTTTTTTGGTTGTTGGCCTAGGAAAATGTTTGACACTATCTATCTTGTCAACTAAAGGTTTGACCATGCCTCGCCCCACCATGTGTCCGAGGTATTTCACTTCTTGTCTGGCAAACGTACATTTACCTGGGTTCAGGGTAAGGCCGGCCCGTCTCATAGCCCATAGAACGGCTTCAACTCTTGGTAAATGTTGCGCCCAACTGGAACTATGTATGATGATGTCATCCATGTAGGCCACGGCGTACTTCTGATGTGGACATAGAACGTGGTCCACCAATCTCTGACAAGTTGCTGCTGCACCATGTAGGCCAAAGGGCATCCTTCGAAATTGGAACAGTCCAATCGGCGTACTAAAAGCAGTCTTCGGTCAGGACTCCCTGGTTAGGGGAATTTGCCAGTAGCCCTTTGTCATATCTAACGTGGTCAGAAATTGAGCCTGTCCCAACCGATCCAACAATTCTTCAATGTGGGGCATGGGGTACGCATCAAACATTGAGATGGCGTTCACCTGCCTAAAATCTATGCAAAATCTTAGAGTGCCATCGGGCTTTGGCACCAGCACTATGGGGCTACACCATGGGCTTTTGGATTCCTCAATAATCCCCATTTCCAGATCTCCCGTACCTGGGCCACGACCTCTTGTTTCCTGGCCTCGGGTAGCCGATAAGGCCTTTGCCTAACCACCTTCCCAGGTGGGGTTATAATTTCATGGGCCACCAATTTGGTCTCACCGGGGATTGGTGTCAGGACATCTGTAAATATTTCCAGCAATCTGGCCAGTTCTTGCCTCTGCAGCAGGGAAAGTTCTTCACCCATTCTAGGCTCTGGGTTCATTTTCCATTCCACCAATTGCAGTCCTAAGTCCTCTTCCACTTTCTCCTCGCAGGTGGCAGTCAGTCCCTTCATACCGGTTCGCCCAGTGGACCCGAACCCTCCGGCTCCTCGACCCGTAGGGGTCACCATGGGGACTTCTTCTGACGGGGGAAACCCCACTCTCTCACAAATGAGCTGAGCAATTCGATCGCCCACCTTTACTATGAAATCCTCATCCCCAAAATTAAAGAGAAATACTTTTACTGCCCCCCTATAATCGGGGTCAATTATGCCAGCGCCGACATCAAGAAAATGTTTTAAGGCTAGACCAGAGGGTGGTGCAATCCGGCCGTAACACCCAATTGGCATCTCCATCTGTAGGCCAGTGTCCACCAGGGCCTTTCCATGTCTGGGAATTACTTCCTCCACAGCGCTGCAAAAATCATAACCTGCTGCTTGGGGTGAGGCTCTCCGGGGACTCTGAGCTTTCGTAGACACCTTGCAAAATTTTAACACAAATTTCTGCTTAACTGGGGAATCATTTTGCAGAGGTTGTTCCTTCGGGCTCTGGCCCGGCTTCCTGGGTTTCTCGAACAGGGGGCTAGGAACCACTGTTACCATGGCCTCCGCCTTCTGGCCGAAATCCTTTTCCAACCCTTTTCCTGCGTCCAACCCAGCTCTCCCTTGAGACCTACACTGTCTTTCATGGCATTGCTCAGCTTTTCCCTTCTTACTCCTATCAGCAGGGGAAGCTACTAGGACATCATGTGAGGGTAATTCACCTAGGGATTCATCTGAGGGTTCATCCTTTTTGTCTTGGACCTCTGACTGGGACCGTGTGGACACCAGTCCAACTTTTTGATGTAGGCCCTTCTCCAATCCTCTTTTGAACTGGGGCCAATCCCTACCCAACACTAGGTCATGGGGCAGTCTCGGGACTACGGCTACCAGGACTTCCCTCTGTATCCCTAACCCCTTTATTAACACCTTGTACATGGGATAAAAGGAGGCTGCTCTGTGGATACATCTGATCCGGACCTTCCCCTCTGGTCGGCTCGGGACTGACTCACTCTGGGCTTCTATTGCCCGCCAGAGTCTCCGTGAGATCATACTCTGGTCAGCCCCTGAGTCGAGTAGAGCGTTCGTAGCAATGCCCTGAATATCAACATTCAAAAGGAAACCCTCTCTTAGCTGTTTCTCATTAGCACCTATCAATGCTGTACGTGCTTTACATTCCTTTTGTATGTGACCTAACTTTCCACATTGAAAACATTTTTTTCTTGCCCACTGGCCTTCTTGCGTAGGCAGATAAGTTTTCATACATTCCACATTTTTCCTTGGTCTTCTTTCTGATTGTTCAAAACTAGCCTCTGCTGCTATTTTCAGAGCGCCCCCTTTTGGTTGACCAGCCAATTCTGCTTCTAAATATCGCTCAGTCAGCAGGGTTGCTTCTGTGGTCTGACAGTTTTGTAATATCAGAAAGGATTGGATTTCTTTAGGAACCGCAGCCATAAACTGCTCTAACACAATTGTATCTATCACCATATCCATGGTTTTACCTTCTGGAGCTAACCATTTCAAAGCTAAGCTTCTGACCCGTTGGCACAAAACCTTAGGTGTCTCACTGGCTCTTAACCTTGTAGCTCTCAGCATGCGATGGTAGACCATCTGAGTTAAACCTAAGCGATCTCGGATAGCGTTTTTTAGCTCTCCATAATCTGTAGCAAGTGCTGCTGGCATGGCCCTGTAGGCTGCTAATGCCTCTCCTGTGAGAGACGTGGCTAGCCGTACAGCCCACTGTTCCATTGGCCATCCTACAGTATGAGCAACTCTCTCAAAGGATTCTAAGAAATCGTCAATATCATTCTCTACTGAAAGCTTTCCTAAGGAAAATGTCCCACATGTCTGTGGCCCTTCCATACAGGTATTTGGTGTCCCTTCTAGTCCCGATGGGGTTGGCAATGCTCCAGCTGTTGCTTTCTGGTTAGCGAGCAATGCCTCCATCAAGTCCAGTACCGGCTTCTGTTGTGCCTGCAAAGTGGCTGCTGCCCGTTCTTGTGCCTGGTGTGCCATTTCTCGCTGTTTCTGGAATTGGGACGCCATCCATTGCAGTATGTACTTTGGATACATCTCAGCAATTTCTGCAGGAGAAAAGAAAAACAAAACCCACCAAGTGCGGTACCACCAAAACTCTGCTAGTCCCTTTTAGCTGAATGCTTGGAATCTTCCACCCCTTTTACTTGAATCCAGGTTTGACCCACGCCTAAATACTCTTTACCTGAGGTTAGGCGTTGACTCTGGCCTTAAAAAGGGAGTGTCTCACTGGCCACCTCCGTCGCTCTGGCTGACCCTGCCAGTGATTTTCCACTCTGCAGCTCACAGCACAGCTCAGCAGTTTGGTGTTGAAAAACCTTTAGGGCGTATATCCTGAAGTGTTGTATATCCTGATATAGGTGAGATCCAAACAACTACGCCACTTGTCACGCCCCAGCCCTCTGCCTAAGGCTTAGAGGGGTAGGGTTGCCATTAACTTCTCTTATAAAAGGTTGAATAAACTATTTTTCTCCAGTGAAGCATGCTGGGAGTTGTAGTTTTGGCCTTCTAAGATGAAGTGTAGTCATGAAACCGAAAATAAAGGCAAATGACAAAATTTATTCCCCAAACGCAAACAAAGTCCATGTAGACTGTAACAGGATACTTCTCCATTCATTCGCTTAAGGTTATTTACAACTTAGGCTGGATGAGCTTCACAGTCATTAATTATATGCAGCTGCTTATCAATATAACGGATAAAGAAAACACAGCTTCTTCATTCAACAAAGTAAAAATATCTTCTTTTTACCTTTGTCTTCATTAAGCATTCAAATGTACATGCAACAGGTATCTTCCCCTTAAAAAGAGCAAGTTCCTACCTTCAGTTCAGGCTAGGTTTCATTACTCTACTTTTCAGGAGACTTGGGCCGGAAGGACTGGGGTTTCTAGTCCCACAGGTGCTCCTTGTGGTCTTGGGCAAGCCACTTAACCCTCCATAGCCCATGTTCCCTGTAAAATAGTTATCTCCAAGTTATAATACCCTGTTCAATGTAATTTCAGTTTGTTCAATGTAAACCGCACTGATGCAGAATAGCGCGGTATATAAGAGAATGTAAATAAATAAATAAATAAATTTATCTTTTCAGCTATTCTTTAGCAAAGGGACTCAATGCTAACAGCTTGACATAGAGTACAGTCCATGAGTACTTCTGGAGGCAATAAATCCTGCTCAATAGGCTCAACCTGCATTTCCTCTGGCTCCGGTAATGCAGTGCCCTGCTCTGAGCTTTTAACGTATGTCTCAGGGTCTATTTTCTCTGAGGATCTCTGTGTCTCTCTTGAGCACAGCTCCACCCGGTAAGGATAAATTGTACCTGAAGCTGTGGTCACTTCTCCCTGGCTGTGATCACCAGTCTCCCTCCAGCTTCTGGGAAACAGTCCCTGGTTCACTTCCCTGAGTTCCTTCCAGGAGCTCTGCCACGGCTCCCTGTTCCAGGCTTGGCTCCTTTGACTCCTATGCTGAGTCCTGGGCTCCCACCTCTGAACTCTCTGAACCTTCTGATCAGGAACTGGGGTTTGGAGCCTTCTCTGCTCTCTCCTTCCATGCTCTCTCCCTCCGGTCTCTCTCTTCCCGTGCTCTCCTCCTCCTGGCTGTCCTCTCCTGGGCTCTCCCCCTCCGGGCTCTCCTCTCTTGCTCTCTAGCCAAGGTTTATATCCCTGCTTCCCGGGCAGTGTCTCTCCCTCTCTGGACAGGTGCTTGCAATTATCTTCCAAGCCTGCAACTACGTCAGCAGAGCTTGGGTGTGGCAGCCTAGGTTTGGTTTCTCTCTGCTTGCTTTCTTTATGCCAAGGCTGAAACCTGTGCACTGCAGGGATGTCACTTTTCTTAAAAGCAAAATCATCAGTTTCTCCTATTTCCATAGGCTCACTACAAGCTTCCTTATCACAACATATAAAGGTGCATTTACAAATGACGTGCAACTGCAATCTGGGACACCCAAGCCAGAACATCTAAAAAAAAAGCAGGCCCATCCAAGCTTAGGCACGATTTCACAAATATGGACATGCCTGCTATGCACATCTATGAAATGGCATTTGAAAATGGGACATCTAGGATCCTCATGGCTAGCGTAGTGGGGTAGGACCAGAGAAGTCAGGATTCAAATCCCACTGCTAATCCTTGTGATCTTGGGCAAGTCACTTAACCCTCCATCTTCTCTACAAGCACTTTCCTGATACCTATTCCTGCTTGTAGCAGGTCTAAACTTGGACATACCTGCAGATGTCCCCAGACAATCTCAGAAACATTGGAGATGTCTAAATCCATTGCACCACTCTAGACATGCCTCCACCACACTCCCTGTCTACTTGAACCGGAGACATCTTTAAAAGCCATTTGTAAAATGGCTCGGGCGACGTCTCTGTGATTTGGACGTCCACATGCACATTTTTAGACGTGCACATCTGATTGTGCATACTTTCATTATGGGCATGCACAGTACTGGAGTTTGGGGCGGAGCATGCGCAGAGCACAAAGTTACATGTGTAAATTATAAAATCCTATATTTTAGATGCATCCCTAATAAATTTAGACATGAGCATGGGCGTGTAAGTGATCGGCCCTTAAAATAATGCACATTTTCAGCTCTTTATGCTAGTATTTTATAAAGTCAAGTACATGCATACTTGATTTTATGAAATAGTTGTGAAACATGCGTAAGCTATGTGAGAATTTATAAAAGTACCTTCCACATGTATAAGTGCCAGAACTTCAACGTAAGGGTTGCAGCATCACTGCTTCCAGGTGTAGGTGCCAGAACATAGAAGTGGAAGCGGCCGAGTTGAAGCTGTTCTTTTTGTGCACTTGTAAATTTATAAGATGATTGCTCTCTCTGGTTATGGTAGTAAAGTACATGTGCACTCATAAATATTTTATCAAAGACTCCACATTATGTAAAGCCTTTTGTAAAATACAGGTGAAATTGAACACATCCTGATCTGGATCTCAATTTCTATCTCAATAGTCTATCTAAAATGGGCCTTTTAGACACAAAATAACAAGGTTCAGCACCTGGAAATGTGCCGGTGTACATTTTTACCTAAACCAATCTAGTGTAGGTTAAAGGACAAAGTAATAGCCCCCAGTAATCAGCTCTTCTAAAATTTATCCACATGCTCATCTCTTTCAGGACTGTTTTTATCTATAGGCAAATGGGGCGGCTGCCCTGGCCCCCTGCATAATAGGGGCCCAGCTGCCTACAGGTAAATTCAGGCTGTTGAGGAAGTTGGCACTTGCACTCTACTGTATCCAAAGGCATGCCTTGTCATGACATCACTACTACTACTACTACTATTAATCACTTACATAGTGCTACAAAGTGTACGCAGAACTGCACAGACGCATAGAGAAGACAGTCTTTGCTCATCAGAGCTTACAATCTAATCAAGACAGACAACACAAAGGTGAAGATAAGGGTACAAATAGGGAAAGGCAAGGAAACAGAAGGAAAACAAGGGATCAGGATCCAAAGCAGCCTCAAAGAGGTGAGCCTTTAGCATGGATTTGAAAAGGGAGATAGATGAAGCCTGACGTACAGACTCAGGTAGTTTGTTCCAGGCATCAGTGATCGTGTGACATGCCTTGACTCAGTTGGCTAGAGGCAGCCCTCAGGGCTATATAGGCCAGCATTCCTATCCTCTGCTCTGTCTGTCCATCCCTCCCTCTCTCCTATTGCTAGGTCCTCATGGCTGCGCAAAAGATCTTGGTGTGCTCCATGCTGTATACATATGAGGCATGCTGGTCCTTGTGCTATGGTTTGAAGCTTACTTGCCTATCCTTTGCACACATAATCTCATCAGTGGAAAGATCCAGTCAGGGAGAGACAGGCAGGCAACCATTTTCAGTCTCTGCTCCTTGGAGAGGAAGGCCATGCTGTGCTGGTAAAATTTCAGCCAATCAGTGTTGATACGCATCACTTACTGGCAAAAGTTACCCGGAAACAGGATTAGCCGAACCATCAGGCAATCACCGGAAAATATTCCTACACTCTAGTATTTTTGAGTTGCGATTTAATATAAGGGATTTTGCTTATATTTTTTCGGGTCTCAGACTTCACAGTGGCATGATATCTTGGGTATTGTATAAGCCCAATATTGTGCCTGTTTTGCATCAATGACCCTGTTATATGCAAAAATATTCCCTTTATCGATTGTGTCATACAGCAACTAATAGAAAACGTCAAAACTGTATTTGTTCACTTAACTTGTATTTGATGGATTTTTCAATAAAAGTTGCATGATTATGATTATATCTTGATGTCCCAATGCTGTACTGAAAGTGCCCCCGCGTTTCACTGTTCAGGTTCTTCAGGGGACCATAAATCCTGACACGTTGATGCTGCCCACGTCTTCATAGCCGACATATATTCAAGGACCATTAGAAATATCTTAATGAATCGCTTGGTTGATATGAAAAGCTGAGACTACCTTAGGGAGGAACTTTAGAGTGCATCCTGAGGACAGCTCAATTGTGATGGATCTGTATGTAGGGCGGATAGTCGACCAGAGCTTGGAGCTCGCTGATGCATCGCACTGAGGTGATAGCCACCAGGAAGATGGTTTTCCATGTGAGAAATTTGAGATGCACCTGCTTGAGGGTTTTGAACGGGTGGCTGGTTAGCTGCTGCAGGACAATATTGATGTCCCACCCTGGTGTTGGGGGCTTCACTGGGGAGTGCAGAGGGTTGAAGCCATGCATGAATCGGGCCACACAAGGGATATACCGAGATGGGTTTGCCATCGACCTTGTCATGGTGTGCCGCTATGGCGCTCAAGTGCTTCCTGATCAACGTGGGTTTCAGCCTCCTCCCTCCCTGCAGGAGTGCTGGGATATGGCAGGCAAAGGGATTTTACTGTTTGGTCTTGGACCATGTACGGAATCGTTCCCATTTCACGGGTTGTGGGCATCTGATTGCCAGGAGCATCTCAGGATGCAGTCTCAGGATTGCCCGCTCAACATCCATTCGGTCAATGCTAGTGATTTCCGATTGGGATAGAGCATGCATCCATCATCCTGTGTGATCTGGATAAGTTGGCAGGTGCATAGAAACATAGAAACATGATGACAGAAAAAGACCACATGGTCTAGTCTGTCCTTCCATATCAACAACTACAACAGTCCACTTTTTACCTTTAGAGATCCTCTGTGTTGGTCCCATGCTTTTTTGAATTCAGTTGCCTGATGGATAGTTGCAGTAGGTGCGGGAACCATGGCTATCTCGGCTAGAAGGGCGCTACAAAGATTACCGTTGCCCTGTCCTTTATGGCCTTCTGGAGGGCCTTGGCTATGAGTGAGGTTGACGGGTAGGCATAGAAGGCTTGTGAGCCTCAGTCGATCAAGAATGAATTCATGGCTATCCTGCTTGTTGAAGGTCATCTGGAGCAGAAGGCTTGACATTTGGTATTGTCCTCACTGGCAGTTCCATTGACGGGCATACCCAAAGCTGGAAGAGATGCGAGGCAATGGAGGGTTTTAGAGACCACTCATATAGTGCAAGCTACCAGCTGAGTTTGTCCACTAGTGTGCTGTCATTCCTGGGTAGGTATGTGGCCTGGAGATCCTGTGGAGATGGTGAAGCCCTAAATCCGATAGGCCTCCCTGCACAGTGGTTGCGAGCCTGTGCCTTCTTGTTTGTTGATGTAGAACATGGCCACTGGGTTGTCTGTTTGAACAAGGATGGCCATCTTTTGGACCCATGGTTGGAATGCCCGCAGAGCGTTTCCAATGGCCCTGAGTTCGAGGAAGTTGATGTGGAGCCACATCTCGGCTGGGATCCAGGTTCCCCTGGTGCGGAGGTTGAGTAGGTGTCCTCCCTATCCACTCTTTGATGCATCAATAGTCAGTATGATCTGTGTTTGGGAGGCCTATAGGGGTCTGTCTTTGCTTAGATTCTGTTGCGTTCTCCACCAGCTGAGGGTTCTCTGGGTGTAGAGGTCTACGGGAATCTTGTTGTACAGGGGTTGCATGTGCTGGTCCCAGCATCTTCGTAGGTGCCTGTGGAGTATGGCGTGTGGGATAACATGTACCACCACTGCCAGGGTTCTGAGGAGGTGCAGGAAAGAATGCACTGAGGTCATGTCTGCCACTGTGATCTTGTCCACCTTCTGAGGTGGGAGGAAAGCCTTGGATTGTGTGGTGTGGATCTGAGCCCCTAGGAATTCCAGCACTTGCATGGGATGCATCTGTTATTTTTTGGAGCTGATTAGGAAACCCAGAAATTGGAGAAGGGATGCTGTGGTCTGCATGGCTTCTCACACTTCCCTTTGCAAACGTGTGGCAATTAGCTAGTTAAGGTAGGGGAAGATGCGGATTCCCACCTTGCAGAGGTATGCCATGGCTACCGCTATGCACTTCTTTAAGACCCGGGGTGCAGATAAGGGGCCGAATGGGAGCACCTTGTATTGGTAGTGTCAGTTGCCCACCCTGAAGCGCAGGAACCTTTTCTGTGAGGGGTGCAGAGGAATGTGGGTATAGGTATCCTGAAGATCCAGTGAAGCGAGCCAGTCATTTTCTTGGATGAGGGGAAGAATGGTTCCAAGGGAGTGCATCTAGAACTTCTCCTTGAAAACATGTTTGTTGAGTTGCTTGAATCAAGGAGTGGACTCCAGCCCCCCAACTTCTTTGACACAAGGAAGTACCGTGAGTAGAAGCCTTGGTTGATCTGTGTGTCTGGAACTGGTTCGATGGCTTTTATTTGTAGAAGGTCTTGGACCTCCTTGAGGAGGTGAAGGGGGATTCCTCCTGTTGTCTTGTTGGGGGGGTGGCGGCCAGCAGTTTCTTCAAGAACCAGATACAGAGCTCCCAGCGAATGATCTCGACCCAACGGTTGGTAGAGATGTCCACCCAGGCCTTCACGAAATGGGAGAGGTGGCCCCCCACTGCCACTGACCTCCAGGCTGGATGGTTAAAAATCTTGGGTTGCCTTTGTAGATGAGGAGGGCTGGACTTTTGCTGCTTCCTCTCTCACTGTTGTGGCTTGTGCTGGTAGGAAGTCTGGTATGGCTGGGGTTTCTGATAACTGGCATGGTTGTAGTAGGAGTTGTTTTTGCATGATGGATGGTACAGTTTCTGGGAGCTGTGATGTTTCGATGATTGCTGGCAATTGAGACCTTTGTTGGACAGAGTCTGGAGGGTCATGCAGTCCTCTGAAGCCGTCTACCATCTCCTTGACCCTGCTACCAAAGACGTTGTCCCCCATGCTGAGGGCATTTGCTATGCACTCATGTGTGTCCTAACTCAGGCCGGATGCCCTTGGCCATGCTACCCATCTGGCAGCAATCGACATCCCCGCTGTGGGGAATGCAGTCTTGAAGACATCAGAGTATGATCGGATGAGGTGTTTTCTGCAGTTTTCCAAATCTTGTAGGATCAGGGTGAGGATGCTGCAAGTGTCCGGAGGCAGGGAGGCTAGTGAGTCCCTTGCTTTGGACAGAAGGGTGTTGTGGTATACGACTATTTGGAATTGGTGAGAGGCAATCCTGGCATTAAGCATGGTGCCTTGGTACACCTTCTTCCTGATCCTGTCAAGGTTTTGATGCTCCTTTCCCGGTGGGGCATTGGAGAGCGGTCGCGATGGATTAATGTGGGAGTTGAGACTTCTCAAAGCCTGGCACTGGTCGGACCTTGTACTTTACATCAAGTCTCTTGGTGGTGGCCAGAGCTGTTGCAGGGGTCTGCCAAAGTCTGTCCCTGCAGGCCAGAAGTACCTGGTGGATGGGGACTGCCACCATGTTCTTGGGTGCATCCAGGTACTTGAGGATCCTGAGAACTTCGTTCCTGTTGTCCGGAGTATCATTCGGTGACAGTCCCAATTGTGCTGAGAGTTTCTGCAGAAACGTTGTGCACCTCAGGTCCTCTGGGGGGGGGGGGGGGAGAAGCAGGCATGGGGGAGAAGGCGTAGAATACAGCTGGATGCCTGTGGAGCATGGTGAATTGGGTGTATGTGGACTGCTTTCGCTTTCAGAGTCCCAAGCAGGGTTCGCAGGGTCTATGATCTTGCCTTCTTCCCCAGAGAATTGGTCCTCTGGTAGTATGGTCTGGTCAGGTGTCTCAGTCCTCATGGCATAGGGCAACCGCTGGTTTGGGTGGTGCTGCAGTGGGAGGTGGGGTGGGCTGAGTTTGGGTCCCATGGGAGCTGAGGTATGAGGAGCAGCTGGGCCATGAATCTCCCCAGAGCTCCATCAGCTTCAGATTCTGTAGAGCAGTCATGGGGTTTATTTTTATTTTATTTATTTGACTGTGTTTTTTCACCGGGGCAAAGCAGTGTACATTACAACAACTGAATTTTACATAGAACAGTGGAACTTAAATACATAGTTAATTTCTATTTACAACTGATTGTTATATTTAACAGTAAAACTTATATACAGTAGGAGTTACTTGTGTGGAGGGAGTTAAAGGTAACATACAGGATTGTTGTTTGTTGTTGTTAAGTGCCTTCGAGTCGGTGTCGACTCCTGGTGACCCTCTGGATAGTTGTCCTAAATTGTGTTCGGTCTTCAGTCAGGTGGCTCATTGTTGACAGACTGGTACCCATAGCTGCTGTTATTGTATCGAGCCATCTCAGTACCTGTAGTATTCTATCTTCATGATGCAATAAATCAGAAAAATCTGCAAGCTCAATACATGATTTCCATGTTCGCATCCCACTTCTGTTGTATGCTTTTTGAAAGATGTCCAACAGGAGCGAGCACGATTCCACGTGCAGATAATAAACCCAGTACAAACCATGGAAAGCAAAGGAAGAATAGGTATATTTTATTTTATTGATCAACTTCAGCCATTGGCCCGACACAGGCCGTGTTTCGTAAAGCCTTCCTCATGGGCTAAAATGGCTGAAAATATAAAAATAAAAACATATACATGAAACCATAATAATGATAAATAATGGACCGCCCAAATGTGTACACATGGAACTAAGAACAAACATAGCTAAACACTTCATTAAAAATAATGATAATGTGCAATATTGCACCTATCTTATACAAGCTACAATCGGAGAAACAATTAAATAATGGATAAGAATATAAAAATTATTTAAACAAACCATATCAAATAAATAAATAAATAAAATCATAAGAACACATACATACATAAAAACCTAATCAATCCAAATATATTAATAATGATATCTGAATCATATAATTTAAAAAACTTGTTACGAAAACCTATATCTGAAAACAACTCATTGAGGGTGTGACAACAACATAGAAATAAACATACCTATGTATGTATGGTCTATGTCCAATAAATCTGTATAACCATAAGGGGGTGAATAAAAAGAAAAAATGACATCATCAAGATCAACCATGGAGTATATAAACACCCCTGCCCTGAGGGTACAGTGACCCAAGGAAGTGTAGATGCTTATATTAATGATTCTTATTGCAAAAATGCATGTCCTTGTGCCTAACTGGAACAGCCAGCCCGCACCTTTCATTGTACACTTAATTTTTACTAATTAATATACAGTATAGATATATTTAAAATTTGCATTTTTGCAATAAGAATCATTAATGGTTGATCTTGATGATGTTCTCATTATTAATATATTTGGATTGATTAGGTTTTTATGTATTTATGCGTTCTTATGATTTTATTTATTTATTTATTTATTTATGATATGGTTTGTTTAAATAATTTTTATATTCTTATCCATTATTTAATTGTTTCTCCGATTGTAGCTTGTATAAGATAGGTGCAATATTGCACATTATCATTATTTTTAATGAAGTGTTTAGCTATGTTCGTTCTTAGTCCCATGTGTACACATTTGGGCGTTCCGTTATTTATCATTATTATGGTTTAATGTATATGTTTTTATTTTTATATTTTCAGCCATTTTAGCCCCTGAGGAAGGCTTTACGAAACACGGCCTGTGTCGGGCCAATGGCTGAAGTTGATCAATAAAATAAAATGTACCTATTCTTCCTTTGCAGTCCACGGTTTGTACTTGCTTTTCTTTGAAAGTCTTATGTCAATACTTGGTGCATGAGAACTGTGACACTGTTTAACTCTGATGGCAGGAATCGGTTAACATACCTACATACAGATGCATAGAGTGAAAGCAGCAAAATCAATTGTTAGTGCGGGCAGCCAGGAGAGCCTTTATGTAGCTCTTCCTTCGCACTGGCCGACACCTTTGGGTGGCAAACCACTTGGAGAGCTCCTAGAGCTGTCGTCATAGGCAATATGATTTATAGGTCAATACAATTTTATCCAACTTAGGGTTACATGTTTAACATGTTTACAAGCAATACCCAAATAACATTTTGTTCTGTTACAAAGTAGTAAACTGTGGTTAAATCTAACATTAGAAAAAGTCTGAAGCACAATAAATTTAATATTGTACTGCATTTATCAATTTACTTGTCAAACCGGTGCTTAGATAACAGAAATGGTTCCCAGACTTTGAAATTCTTTCTATGCCTCATACTAAATAGCATTTCGATTATGAGAAGGAAGGGCCTTTGAGTTCTCCATTATCAAAGATGAGGTCTTGTCCTCTATCCATTGCAATATTATGCATCTGTTGTCAATCAAGCTGGCTTGGATCACAAAATAAAATTCTGTACAGTTATCATTTTCACAACTTGTCATTAAGGGTGCTTAATTTACTGGTACCGGTGTGTGGCTGTACTCTATCGGGAAAACGTACAGTGAAGTTTTGTTTTCTATTTGTTTTACAGAGAGTCCAGCTTGGTTAAGCCAGATTACATAGAAACATAATGGCCTATCTAGTCTTCCCTACCATATAAGCTACAATAGTCCCCCTTTTTCCTTAAGAGATCTGTGTTTGGCCCATGCTTTTTTGAATTCAGATACTGTCCTCGTTTCTACTACCTCCACTGGGAGACTATTCCACGCATCTACCACTCTTTCCGTAAATAACTATTTCCACATATTACTCCTGAGTCTACCCCTTTCACCCTCATCGTATGTCCCCTCATAGCAGAGTTTGCTTTCAATTGAAAGAGGTTGTCCTCTTGTGCATTTATGCCATGGAGATATTTAAACATTAAAGGAAGAGCCCTTGTGGAGGAGGCTGCGGCAGGCATAGCAGGAGGTAGCATACATAGGGATGGGGTGCCAGGGCTAGGGCTTATCTCCTGGCCAGCAGGACACATGTGTGAGACCACTGGGCTCTTTTTGTCCTCCATGAGTGTGATGGCTGGGCTCGCTCCTTCTTTTGTCCACGGGAGGGTCATTAGCCTGGTTCTCTTTGCGTTTCTACCCTTGCTTGTGCAAATGTGCTGAGTCCAGGCATTTTGAGCAGCGACCCATCACTGAGGCTGAATTTCCATTTGCGGTCTGCAAATTTTTTTTTTTACTGCAGTCTGCTTCATCGTCTGAGGATTCTTCCTTTTCTTTGCTTCTGTTCTTGTAGTTATTAGGGGGTTTTTTTGGGGGGGGGGGTTGGAAATTTTAGAGGAGAGCTGTGGGTATCTGTCCGTCCCAAATGGCAGTTGGAAAGACTGAGGCAGGAAGGGCAGGACCAGGAAACAAGAAGGGGAAACAGGAGACTCAGAGGAATAAAAAACAAAACAAAAAAAAAAGAGATTCCTCTGAGCTATGGGAGAGCTGCTCTGGTCTCAGAGGATGACACACCTAGGCGTGGCTGACTCAGACTGTTTGTCCATGGAGAAAGAGTGACTACAGGCAAAGCAAAACAAACTCAAAGAACCATTTGCACACATTTTTACCCAAAGGGAGAGTGAGCAGTTTTCAATTAGCCTATTTACATGAATAAGTAGCCACTTACCCTGTTAAACGGCTTTTGGAAATTGCCAGCATTGGAGGTAATTCTATAAAGCTTTTTCTATGCCTGAAGCTGTTTTCCATGGGGAAGTGTTCTTTATAAAATTGTGTGCATCCATACAAATGCAAAAAATAGTCACTTAGAAAGACTGTGCCTGCCTTTTGCGATCTGCGCATAGGCATTCCTAGAAGAGGTATTTTGGTGGAGTGGAGATGGAGTTATGATGTACACACCATATAAAACAGCGTGGCTATACGTGTAGAGCACATTTATATATTTACACCTTTTTCAGAGCAGATGTTAGTTTGTACATGAGAATTTGCACACTGTGCTCTGATTTTTGGGAGTCTATTTTATAAAGTAACATTGATGCCTATGTTGCCTTTATAGAACACAATGTAGGATTAATTATGGGAACCCTTTTATCAACTTTCAGAGGTGCATGGGGGTGGGGTCAGAGGCACTAGACTAGTTACAGGCTCTTTGGTTGCGGGTCTCGCTGACCCAAACAGCACATGGCAGTGGTGCCCTGACCTAGGGAACCTGCGCCAAATGTTCCCTGGACTAAATAGCCCAGGATTGGGAAGTCTGGGGAGCTGGAGGAGGCAATTGGGAGCAATGGAGGTATCTGGGGGAGTTAGGGGTGCGATCAGAAGCATGGGGGCATCTGGAAGTCAGGGAATGCCATAAGGAATTTCATGGGAGAGATCGGGAAGTCAGGGGCATCAGCAGCATCCAAGAGGGATTGTAAGGTGTGAGGCCTACTGTGCTACCAGGGAAATTTTGTAAAGTGAGTCTAGGGGTCCAGGACCTGGGACTAGAAAATTTTGCAGGGTGGAGGTAGGGGACAGGAGTCGGGGAGTCCAGCTTGTTTTATTTTAAATGTCTGCCTTTCTGTCACTGCGTGAACCAATCCCTGCTCACGCACTGACAGGAAGGAAGGAAGATATTTATTCTTCTTTCCTGTCACAATACAGCAAATAGCTGCATATTACCGCAGTGGTGTGCACCGTTTTTTTGTGACAGCACACACTTTTTAATGAAGCAGTAATTTGCCTGACATTCGTTTATTGCATTGGGAGTAAAGATTTGTTTTAGTGCATGCATTAGAACTTTGTGCACTGAAGCTTAATACAAGATTTGAATGCAGTGCTTACTGAACTGAGGTCTTTGTGTGTTAATGACACTGTGTATTTTTTTCTGTTGTTTAATTATTTTATATTTTACTGCAGGAAATGGAAGTTGAGTTTACCATGATTATTTTTTTTATTATTTTTTATCTTGTAATGTTTGATGGTATAATTGTATATCTGTTTTGCTCCATGCCTTGGATACTAGAAGGAATGTTTAGAAATAAAGGGCGAGGGCCAGCAATTAACTTATTCCATATTTCAGTGCCACTATCTGTATAGTTGATATACGGTGCCTTGTGAAAGTATTCATCCCCTCAGCTTCTGTCCTTCTTTGTTGCATTACAACCTGGAATGAAAATGGAGGTTCATTTGGATGTTAGGTAATGGACTTAACAATATAGTCCAAATTGGTGAAGTGGAATGACAATAAAATACCTTCTATATATAAAAACTGAAACGTTGTGAGTGCATATGTATTCATCTCTTTTGCTCTGAAACCCCTAAATAAGATCTGGTCCAACCAATTAACCTCAGAAGTCACATAATTAGTTGATTAGGGTCCACCTGTGTGCAATCAGTGTCACATGATGCCTGTATAAACATACCTGTTCTGAAAGGCCCCTGACTCTGCAACACCACTAAGCAAGCAACATGAAGACCAAGGAGCACTCCAAACAGGTCAGAGACAAAGTTGTGGAGAAGTATAGATCAGGGTTGGGTTATAAAAAAATATCCCAAATTCTGAATATCCCACAGAGCACCATTAAATCCATTATAACAAAATGGAAAGAATATGGCACCACTACAAATCTGACAAGAGAAGGCCATCCTCCAAAACTCACAGACCAGGCAAGGAGGGCATTAATCAAAGATGCCACAAAGACACCAATAATAACACTGAAGGAACTGCAAAGATCCACAGTGGAGATGGGAGAATCTGTCCACAGGACCACTTTAAGCTGTACACTCCACAGAGTGGGGCTTTATTGAAGTGGCCAGAAAAAAAGCCATTGCTTAAAGAAAGAAATAAGAAAACACGTTTGTAGTTTGCACAACAGCATGTGCTGGACCCCCCAAACACATAGAAGAAGGTTCTTTGGTCAGATGAGACGAAAATTTAACTTTTTGGCCATCATGCGAAACTCCCTGTATGGCACAAACCCAACACATCACCCCGAGAACACCAGTCCCACAGTGAAACATAGTGGTGGCAGCAGGGACAGGAAAACTGGTGAGGATTGAAGGAACAATGGATGACACTAGATACTGGGCAATTCTTGAGGAAAACCTGTTTCAGTCTGCCAGAGATTTGAGACTGGAATGAAGTTTCACCTTCCAACAGGACAAAGACCCTAAACATACTGCTAAAGCTACACTAGAGCGGTTTTAAGGCAAACATTTAGATGTCTTGGAATGGCCTAGTCAAAGCCCAGACCTCAATCCAATTGAGAATCTGTGGCATGACTTGACGTTTGTTGTACACAAACACAACCCATCTAATTTGAAGGATTTGGAGCAGCTATGCCTTGAGGAATGGGTGAAATCCCAGTGGCTAGATGTGCTAAGCTAATAGAGACATACCCCAAGAGACTTGCAGCTGTAATTGCAGCAAAAGGTGGCTCTAGAAAGCATTGACTTGGGGGGAGGAATACCTATGCACACTCCTGATTGCTGATTTTTTTTCTGTCTTAATTATTGTTTGTGTAACAAAATAAAGGATATTTTGTACCTTCAAAGTGGTAGGCATATTGTGTAAATCACATGGTGCTAATTCCCAAAGCTCAATTTTAATTCCAGGTTGTAATGCAACAAAACAGGACAAACACCAAGGGGATAAATACTTTCACAAGGTACTGTACAGCACGGTTTACAATAAAAAATGTTTTTAAAAGACTTAAGGAAAGAATGCCAATATTAAAATAGGACAGTTGGAAAAATAGAGAGTATAGAAAAATGTAATGCTTGTCAAGCCATCAACCGTCTTCTCAGTCCTGCCCTATTCCGAATGCCTGTACAAACAGGTGAGTTTTAAGAAGTGTTTTAAACGTTTTAAATGAGGGTTACAGTGGAAGGGGGAGGGGTTCCATAAGGATGGAGCAGTACAGATAAAAAGCAGAACGTCTTCTAGACTCATAGAATGGGTGGGAATGACGAGCCTATTCCCATGAAGGGAATGAAGGTGGTGCATATGGGATGATGAGACAAGCGACATACTGAGGAGATTGTTGTGAAGGGATTTATGAATCAACAAAAGAATCTTAAATTGTATATGTTGCTGTACTGGAAGCCAGTAGTGGTAGATAAACAAAGGAATCACGTGGTCAAATTTCTTGGCACATGACAAAAAACGAACCACGGTGGTTTGTATAGTCTGGAGCCTTTTTTAGTTGGCAGGCCTGTATAAAAAGTATTTCAATAGTCTAAGTGAGCTATTACCCTACTAAGAAGGTTTGATTTTTGTGCCGGAAGGTCTAATACTGAACATGGAGCATGAAACTGACATAGGGCAAAGAAAGCAGACTAGGAGAGGTGAACAATCTGGGTATGAAACGAGAGCACAGAATTAATAAAAAATAGCAAGATACGTGAAGCAAGACTTTAGTAAAATAGGGGGAGAATCCAAAGATAGGGCCAATGAAGATGATCAATCAGTAATCCAAGTAGCCGTATATTTCTGAGAGTTAGGTTTAAGTGCATGCATATTGTGGTAAGGAGAGTGCAGCACAGCCCTGGAAAACAGAAAAAATGAAACTTTTTCTTCTGTGTGGGGGAAGGGCTCACCAAAACACACGTTCCAGAATGAAGGTAGTGGAAAAAAACACACTTCAAAAGCCAGGCTCAGACCACACCCGTGGGTAGGGCCAGGAGAGGGACATCACTTTCAAACATTTAAGCTCACACGAACACAGAGCAAGGGAGGAAGTGAAAGCAGAACTCGAGGTGAAGCCTTCAGAGAGAGTTCAAGCAGGAACAGAAACAGAAAGGGAACACAAGGCAGCAGGTGCAGTTCAGGCAACAGATCCAGTTGGAGACACAGGAACAGCTTCAGAGACAGCAGTTGTGAAGGAGCCAGAACCAGGGCTAATCACACTCCTTCCAGGAGAGAGGAAGTGAGAAGGCTGGCTGTAAGTAAGCTAGAGCAAGAAGTCTCAGACCAGACTGAAGAGGAACAAATCTTCAGTGCTGGAAAGCCTAGAGGGTCTGGAAACAGACACTGCAGTGATTCCCAAGGCAGCTCTGATTCAGACGACGCTACTTCCTGGAAGAGCCCATGCTGTAGGAGGTTCACAGCCAAGCTCAGAGGTAGGAGGGAAAAGTCTGTGGGGGTTAAGGAATATAACCCAGTCTCAGAGATAAGCTTACAAGATTCTGAGGAAGAAATTGTATCTTGTAGAAAGCCTGCCAGGAAGAATGTTCCTAAAGATAAGCTGAGTGAGACAAAACCTTTAAAGGGTTTATTAAAGGGGAAGAAGTCTCATAGCTATATTACAAACCCAGAAGGGGGAAGGAAAGCTCAGTGGGAAAGACTGTTCAGACTTTTAAAAGAAGTCAAACTTGAAATTCCTGAGCCTGTTTTAAACCCAGTGACATGTAATGCAGAGGAGGAAGACATGGAAATAGACTCTGGTGGAGAGGAACGGGATTCCACAGACTCTTTGATGGAATGCTCTTTCTGCATGACTTCAGATTAAGGAAAGCCTAACGGTTTAACTGAGAGGGAAATCCAGAAAACCGTTTATCCTGATTGTTGTATACAGGAAGCTTAGTATAGAGAGAAAGAACTCTCAAGGTTAAAGCACCAACAGTACCTGTGCTGAAGTGAATGTTTTAATGCAGCAATTTTCTAGTATTTTATGCTGACAAGCAGAAGATATCCGGTAGCTAAAACTTTAAGCCGTTGAAGGAAGCTGTAGGTTTGCTGGACTCTGCTAATTGCCATTACTTTCAACTGTGTTTGCTTTTGGAAAAGAAGTTCTTCTGTTAAGCTGCTGGAAGAAACAGTTTGTTTATAGCACTGCTGGAATACAGTTTGGTGACAAAGTTTTGATTTGGAGAAAATATCCTTTTTCTGTTATGGTGTTCAAGATTTTCTGCAAAAGGTCTGTTTGCAAAGCCTGACTGTAAAACGATAAAATTGAATAATTTTTTCCTGTGTTGGTCTGAAAACCACTTGGACTGTTTTTACACACAACTACACCTCCAGAGGTCTGAACCCTGGAGATCAAGTAAAAATATAAGATATGTGATGGCCCGCTGCCTTCACTAGGCAACCGCCTAGTAGGCGCGGCGCCACAATATGTAGCCACGCTGCTATTTTCTCACAGCAGCTATTAACTGGAGAACGATGCAGATGAAGAGAATCAATATGGGCCGCCAAAAGGATGCCTTCAGCATACATATAAAAGAGAGTCCCAGCACTTGAATAAGGTTTGCCAGGGGGCTGAAGAAAATATTGAATAGTAGGGGGGACAAAGCAGACTTTTGCGGGACACCACGGTATACTGCAGATGTGACCTGATCTGTTACCTGGTAAGGTCCGTTGGGACAAAAATGATAACCAAGAGAGAAATATATCTTGTAGGCCGATATCAAACAATCTTGAGAGAAGAAGATTATGGCTGACTAAATCAAAAGTTGCAGTGAGGCCCAATAATATGGTTAAGGCCAGCTTGTATAATTAGTGGCGTGGAGTAAATGTGCTGAGTCGTGACTATTCCTATACTACCTGGATAGATTAGGCCTGTTATTGAATGCCCTAAATCTGTCTGGATAACTTACCCAGATAGTGGCTGAATATTGTTGTTATCTGAATAAGTCCCGATGTTGCCTCCACTGCTTCTCTGATCCATCCCTCTTTTATCCAGATAACATTTATGACCTGTAATTTGATAACCCCTTATGAGCAACAGAGACTCTAAAACAGCTTATATTTTCAAACAGAATACAACGAGATCAATAAAGACATATAAAATATAGTATAATAATCCTTCCTATCCCCTTCTCCCCCTTTCTTAGTGCTCTGACTGCTCCCCCCCGAATGCCTCACAGAACAGCTATATCTTAATCTCCTTGCAAAATCGTATACAATGTGCTTCAGTCTGTACTCCTTCTGGGAGGCTATTCCACAGCTCCAGTGCAAAACAACAAAAGCTGCGCTACTGAGTTGAAATTAAACGAAGCTGGGAGAATCAGAGAACCTCCAAGATCCCATGCTGACCCATTCACAAGGAATGTGCAGTCAGGATCGTACCAAGGACTGTACAAGTGATGCGGCCGCGCAGGGCACAGGTTCGGAAGGGACGCTGTTGTCATCATCACTATGCTTCCAGAAAGCCAGGCAAGATTGACTTCCAGCACGTGGCTAGGTGGGGGAAGAGGGCACCAAGTATGCAAATCACACAGGGTTTGGGTACAGTCCTGTGTGTAACCCTAAAGAAATGCAATAGCTTAGTTTAAATACACTGGAACACCATCTATAAGCACTTAAATACCACACATAGAACTTTAAAAATTACCCTTTGTCTCACCGGCAACCAATGCATAAGGACATAAGAACTGCTATATTGGGTCAGACCAAGGTCCATCAAGCCCAGTATCCAGTTTCCAACAGTGGCCAATCCAGGTCACAAGTAACTGGCAGTTCCCCAAAAGGTACACAAGTTCCACAATGCTTGTCCCAGGGCAAGCACTGGATTTCCTGGGTCCTCTTTAATAATGGTTTATGGACTTTTCCTCCAGGAACTTGTCCAAACCTTTTTTAAACCCAGCTACACTAACAGTTTTTACTACATCCTCCGGTAACGAATTCCAGAGTTTGATTTTGCGTTGAGTGAAAAAATATTTTCTTTTATTTGTCTTAAACATGTTACATTGTGGCTTAGCAATTCCTGCAGCAAAATGGTTACACACTCATGTTCCTCTTAACATAAGTCAGCCTGGCTGCAGAATTCTGCATGTACAGAAGTCTCTACAAATGATAATCTGGCAGACCAGCATATGCCCATTATTATTCATCATTGACAACTGTAATCATTTTAATAATCAGCTTATTAAGCTACGTGCCTAGATATTATCTGGATAACTTTTCAAAATATCCAGATAGGGGAGTTTTGCCTTGGCCATCCGGCAGTCAATGCATAAGGGCTGAGTGTCTTAACTTGGTTTGTTAAGCTGCTTTTTAACTGAATATAAATGACTAGATTTCAGGATGAAAATCATCTTAAATCTAGCCTGCTAAAACTTAGCCACTTAGAATTAGGATGCTCAGACTGTGTGCCTAATCTTAGCTGGCTAGCACTGAAAATCATCACTAGCTGCTTAATTCCTTTCCCATCCCATATGATGCTAACAACCCCTAAAACCCACCTCACATCCACCCTCCCAACTGCAAAACTGTAGCAGAGCCAGGAGATCCCCCCCCCCCCCCCGCTCCCCTGAAGAATCCCACCATAGCGTCCACCCTCTACTTGGCTCAACTGAAGGGGGTTTTGTGCAGAAGGGACAGGTGAATTGGGGGACCTTGGCCCCACTATATTTTTAGATTAGGAGGGAGGGCAGTAAAAGGGAAATTAGGGGGACTTCTTTGCCTTACTATGGGGCTTGTTTACAAAGCCGCGGTAGCGGTTTGCGGTCGTTATCGGAGCCGCGGCCCCATTGAAATCAATGGGGTCGCGGCTCCGATAACGATCGCGAACCGCTACCGCAGCTTTGTAAATAAGCCCCTATGTTTTTTTATTATAATGGCTGGTGAGAGAGGGTAAGAAGAGCTTGTTGATCTTGCTGTATTTTTAGTTGGAGGTGAGAGAAAAGGATGTTGACCCTTACTATATGTTTAGGGCTTTCGATTCTTGTCATTTATTGTTTGAATAAAGCTTTATTGGTATATTCACAGTGCAAAAAATGCTTTTTGTGGCTTTTTCAGTGGATTCCATTTAATGACACAAAACATAATTTTTCAGTGCCAGCTCTTTCTCCCATCCCCAGCATTACCCCCTTCTCCAAGCCCCAGCAGCAGAATTCCCCCCCCCCCCCCAACTTTTCCAAGCCTCAGCAACAACATCAATGAGACAATGGAAATGTAGATTTTGAATATCCTAAAGGGCAGAACACACAAGAGTACTATTAATGCTGTTCAAAACTGCTTTAATTGAAATAGAAACACAAAGTATACAAATACTCTTCTTTACAGACTGAATTTAAATTACGTTTCAGCATATATAGCAATTTATAAGCTAATTTTCCCCCACTAGCAAAACCTTTATGTCATATAATTTGGTATGATATTTCTTTGTCATGTCCATATAAAGCTTACTGTGCCAGTGTTGAGAAATTTCTTTGTTAGAGATGTGCAATATGAAATTTCTCCTTTTCTGATCATTTCATGCAGTTCCCAGGGTTCAGTGAGGTATGCGAGGGATCACTTATGCAGTAAGATGCAGTAAAAATGGTACTAAAAGTAACTTAGTACTTGAAAGCTACTGTAGCTGACCACAATGGTTCTTAGCAGGAGGAAAACATAGGTAGCAGACAGAAGACGCAGAGAGCAGCAGGGGCAAAGGACATAAGCTCCCTCCACGATGAGGGACTCTGACTGCTGCAGCTTTTGGCTCCAGTGACGTCACCCATCTGTGACAGGTGACGGAGTGCCAAGGAAGGAATCATTTTTCAGGGTTGTTTGGTTTTAACCGAAAACCCCAAATTCCCCTTCAGAGGTATTTTATTGGGGTTTTTCAGTTAAAACCAGAAGCCCTATATATTTTTAATTATGTGGGAGGAGAGATAAGGGAGCTTAGGTCTTTGCACTAGATTTGTCGTTGGCCAGGTTGCAGAGGAGGTAGAAGCGTGATGAGAACTAGTCAATCAAGTTTAGGATGCCTAGATTTGGCTAGCCAAGTTAAGAAGCTAGCCACTTATATTTTTACCCTTAACCTCACCTAAACCTGTCTCGGGGACCACACTAAATTTGAGCTACTAAGTTTTAGCCACCTAGTGAAACTTAAGTAGCTAAATTTATCCATTCGGCTTGATCAATTTTCAAAGACTGCGGTCTAGCCAACTATGTCCACACTTAACTGACTAGATCCCTTTAAAACCTGACCCCAAAATGTGTTGTGTTATGTTATGGAATAAGCAGCAGCTAGTAAAATTGTAGTTCATGGGGTAGTTAGGCTGGAACCAAGCTGGAACCATCAGTCTATAACTCATCAAAAACCAAACAATGTTAATGGTGCTACAGTATCATTCAGCAAATTATAAGAAGCAAATGAGGAGCAACTGAAGGAAGCAACATTGCAGAATGTAGGTTGGAATCAAAAGACTTCAGACAACTAAGTTTATGCAGGCCTTTTCCTGGTGGTGGGGTACTACAGTATATAGGAAGGCCATAGAGGCCTAGTTGGTTGTATATTTGTGCAACAGCCTTACTCATTATGGTAACTAAAAAGGTAGGGGGTAAGACAAGAGGAGCCTAGGTGTTGGATTAAGTATAAGAAGTTTTATACTCATCAACAGTATGGTAGAGGCCGAACTAGGAAAATAGCGAAAAATTATCTGGATAGGGAATCGTATCTTAGTATCAGGTTTCTGGCTCTGTCAGTGCAATATTTATTTAGCAGTGCAAGCCAGAATATCTGGGTAAGGGCCAATTGTTCTTTATCTCTTCTCTTAAGAATATAAGGTGTGCCATAATGAGCCAGGTCAAAGTTCCATTGTGCCTAGAGATCTATGTTTGACAGTGCCCAGTGTGAGTCACAAATACCTGGTTAATTTTTATAGGATTTTCCTCCAGGAACATGTCCAAATCTCTTTTAAGCCCTTCTCTTAGTCACCTTGACCATGTCCTCTGGCTACAGTTTCCACAGCTTAATTATGATCTTCATGAAAAAATACATGTTATGATTTGTTTTCAATCTGCTGATTTTTAGTTTCATGTAGTGTCTTCTTGTTTTAGTGTTGTTTGAAAGGTAAAAATATCAGCCCTTATTTAACTGTTCCACTTCACTCATGATTTTATAAATTTCTATTATATCACCTCTCAATTATCTCTTTTCTTAACTGAATGGCCCTGACCTGTTTAGCCTTTATTCAAAAAAGGTGTTCCATCCTCTATCATTTTGTCACCCTTCTCTAAACCTTTTCCAGCTCTGCTATATATTTATTTAGTTATTTATTTAACAGGTTTTATATACCACTTTTTATAATCAAAGTGGTTTACAGAGAACAGTAATGAACAAACTCAAATGAGTTGGGTTACATAGAAGTGAAGGGTACAAGTACCTTGGAATTAACGAAGTGTGGGGAGGGGGAGTAAACTTAGTCTGAGCATGAGTGGAGTTGGCATTCTTAGGGGTTTGGTGTTAGGTATTTTCGTTAGTCCCATGATGTTCTATGAAAAAGTGAGTCTTTAACTTCTTTTTCAGGTCTTGTATTGTCTGGGCTGATCATATGGGTTCCGGGTGGGAGATCCAAATTGTAGGAGCAAAGCGGGTGAAGGCTCTGTTGTTGGTTTGTTGCATGCATCTCGTCTTCAGTGGAGGAATAGATAGCAGGTTCTGATTTATGCATCTTCTAGATCTTGTTTCCGGTATTTTATTGATTAGCGACTCAAGGCAGGGGGCTGAATGGTTATGCAGTATCTTAAATATTGTAGTGATGATTTTGTGTTTTATTCTTAGGGCTATTGGTAACCAATGAAGGTTCTTGAGGGTAGATGTGATGTGTTGGAATCTAGAGGTACTGGCAATTAATTTGGCAGCAGTGTTTTGCACCATTTGCAGTGGGTACAATGCGTGCTTTGGTAGGCCTTGATAGAGGATGTTGCCATAATTTAGGTGAGGTGTGATGATAGATTGGAACACTGTTCTGAAGTTGTTGGGCTCAAGTAGCAGGTGTAAGTGTTGTAGTGATCGCGTCGTGAAGCATGCTGTATTAGTGTATTCTTTATATGAGATAGCATGTTAAGATTTTGGTCTAGTGTTATACCCAGGTATTTGACTTCCTTTTTTTGGGGAAGTCTGTGTGATGTAATCTTATCTTTGGCAGAGGGATAAAGGAGGGGTCCATTGTTACTAGGAGGACTTCGGATTTGGGACAACCAAAACTGCAAACAGGGCTGGTCTCAGAGTTTGTTGAAGGTGTTGGTACCCTAGGTAGACCTTAAGCTTTATGCCCTCCTTGGCTGTCAAAATCTATTGTTAGGCTCTGAATGCCCTGCTCTTTGCCGTGCCCCAGATGTTGCACTGTAGGCAATTACCTAGTTTGCCTAATGGTTGGGACAACCCTGACTGCAAATAATACAGTACTCAAGTTATAGTAACAGCAGGGACCTGTACAGAGGCACAATGATATTCTCAGTTTTGTTCTCCATTCCTTTTCAAATAATTTATAACATTATGGGGCATATTTATGAAAGTGTGCTAATGGTTAACCCGCACTTTATCACATTAACTGCTACTGCATACGAAAACAGTCGGCACATTAAAAATCCCATGCTAATTGCTTAATATGTGATGGGCCAGGAAAGAGGAGGGTTAGGAGATGAGGCAGGGCGTTGACTGCACACTGCGGTTAGCATAGGTGCACTTGATACCTCAATGGATGACATTAAGTACACCTGCGCTAATTGCACTTGATGTCTTAGCATGGTGAGGAGCTTTTCAATGCAGTAGCTGCAGAGGGGCGTGCTAGGAATGCCCCTCAAACTATGGAGCCATTACACTTCCCATAGATTAACATGCAATCTTAGTAAGCATGACCCTATATTTGCTTTTTTTGGCAGTCATGGCACACTGGGATAAAAATGTAAAGCATTATTCACATTGGGTCTGACTTTCGAAGGCATTTACACGGTTAACAGCCCATGTTAACTGTGAAAATGCCTTAATCAGAGATTTTCAAAGGCACCTACATGGCTAGTGCCTTTGAAAATCCCTGATTAAATCTCCTACGTGCCCCATTGCTATCCGGTTAGCATTGGGGCGTGTTGGGGGAGTTCTGGGACGGAGAAGAGGTGGGGAATGGCATTAACCAGGTAGCAGGGATTTTGGATGCTGACCAGTTAGCGCTCTGTGCCTTAAAGAGAGGTAAGGAAAACCCTTGCCTATCTTTAAGGCACCAGGGCTAACCGGGCAGCATCCAAAATCGCTGCTGCCCGGTTAGACTCAGCGGCTTTCTGGCTGTGCAGCAAACCCCAGATTTTCACTTCCGTCGCCGTGAAAGTGACAATCCGGGGTTAAGGGGTCAACGGGCAGGATATGTGGCTTAGCCCAATGCAATATCAGGCCCATTGAGACCAAGATCTTGTTCTTAGGCAGTGACTACTAACTCAGAATGCAGCCTTTTCAACCTATATTTTGGATTTCTTTTTGCTGATATGCATCACTTTGCACATTAAGGGCCCTTTTACTAACACTTAGCTTGAGCTATCTGCCACACACCCTATAGGAATATTATGGGCCATGCAGCTGATAGGTCAAGCTAGTAAAACGGATCCTACATTTCATCTGCCATTTAAATTTCCAATCTGCTAGTCTCACAAGATTCTTCTGCAATTTCTCTCTTAGCCACAAGATCCTGAAATTCCTCTTTGGCATTTCCAATCTACATAAGAGCATTGCCTCCTATCCCATGACATTTTCATTTCCTCAGGAGTGTCTCATGAGGGACTTTCAAATGCCTTCCAAAGATATGCTATAATATGGAAGCATAAACATTTTTTTTGTTTTTTTCTTTTTAACAGTGATAGCCTGCTGAGAGGGAAATGTGAAGAGAATAATGACCCGAAGTAAAAAGTACAGATCCTATATTGAGAGAGTTTGAAAGATGGCTGAGGTTGTTACTCAATAAACAAATGAAATAATGGTGAAACACAAGAAAACTGGGAATCCTTCAAAGGCACATATAAAAAACAGGAATGGGTATAAGGATATAAAGGGACTTGTGAAACGAAACAGTCCCATGGGTACTTGGAGTCTGTGGGAGTGCAAGCACATTTCTAAAAGGAAACTCTCTGTGGCTTTTCCTTTTAAAATGCTAGCCAGGGGAGATTATTTATCAGCAGCCCCTTTTTATGAAGGTAAACCGCTCTGATACACACAGTAAAGGGCAGTATGTCAAGTGCCTAATCCATAAACCATAAACAGGTGTTTCTCCTCCTAAAACACGGTTTGAAAATTGTCCCCCCCCTCCCCAAGAGAGAAGACAAGGGAAGGAGTAATGACAATATTCACAGTCTGGGTAATAAAATGTTAGACATGATGGTCCTTAATGCAGAGACAGTTTTGGATAGTGTTGCTGTCAGGGGAGACATAGTGTAATGAGTCCTATACCTTAAATATAGACATACCAGCCTATAATCTGGTTAGGAGGAAAGAGCAGGCAGAAAAATAGTGCTGGAGTGGCATGCTATTTAAAGTATAGCATTGAATAAACTGAACTGCAAAGGATATAGGCAGATGAAGAGGTACAGTAGCTTTTCTTAGAATTGATATACCGATTTGGTCAAAAACACCTAGAAGACTGCAGTGGAGAGAAAAGTGTTGGTGGGAGATTTAAATCTGTCATGTGTTAGAGCATCCCTGCTGCAGAAACTGAAGTGAGGAGATCCTAGAATATCTATTATCATATACTCCCACAGGGGTTGCCAGAGTGGTGTGGTCCTTGGATCGAAGATTCTGCTTATGAGAAATTTCAGACCCAGTATGTCATATCTTATGTTCTTATGACTTATACAGAGGCATTATCACCTCCTTTCGTCTGCTGTCCAATCCTCTCCCTATGCACCCAAGCATCTTTCTAACTTTCGCCGTCCCCTTTCTACCTGTTTAGCTACTTTAGGATCATCAGACACAATCATGCCTTTGTCCGTCTTTTCTTTTGTGGACAGAAGTACTTCACCCCCTATACTATATCGCTCCCTTGGATTGCTGCAGCCCAAATGCATGACCTTGCATTTTTTTTAACATTAAATCTCAGCTGCCAAATTCTAGACCATACTTCAAACTTAGCTTGATCCCTCCTCATGTTATTTACACCTTCCTGGGTGTCTACTCTTGCAGATTTTGGTCTCATCCACAAAGATGCAAACCTTACTCGACAGCCCTTTAGCTATATCACTAACAAAATGTTAAAAAGAATCGAACCAAGGACAGATCCCTGGGGCACACCCTGGTAACCTCCTTCTCCTCAGAGTGAGCTCCATTTACCTGTACCTTTTGTCGCCTCCCATTCAACCAATTTCTAACCCAAGCAGTAACTTTAGGGTTCATCCCTAGGGTGCTCAGTTTGTTTATAAGTCGCCTGAGCGGAATGGTGTCAAAGGCTTTACTGAAACCTAAATACACCACATCTAAGGTTCTTCCTCGGTCTAACTCCCTGGTCACCCAGTCAAAGAAATCAATTAGATTTGTCTGACAAGACCTGCCTCTAGTCAATCCATGCTGCCTCGGATCCGGTAATCTGTTGGACTCCAGAAACCTCACTATTTTCTCTTTCATCAGCTCTTCCAATAATTTACTCATCACTGAGGTTAAACTAAACAGCCTGTAGTTTTCAACCACATCCTTACTTCCACTTTTCTGTGAAGGGACCACATGAGCCTCTCTCCAGTCCTTTGGCACCACTCCTGACTCCAACGAGACATTGAAAAGGTCAGTCAGTGGAGCTGCTAAAATGTCCCCAGGTTCCCTCAGTATTCTCTGGTATATCCCATCTGGTCCCATTGCTTTGTCTACTTTACGTTTAGCTAGCTTCTCACAAACACAGTCTTCTGAAAATTGTTCAAGATGCCCCTTGCTTCTTTTCCTGTTTGTGAGTGTTTCTGAGGTCCTGCTCCTGGTTCTTCATCTGTGAACACAGAACAGAAATATTTGTTAAGCAATTCTGCTTTATCCTCATCAGAATCTACATACTATTCCCCCCCCTTCACACTTGAGTCTGACAATACCACTTTTGCCCTTCCTCTTCTCACTAACATATCTGAAAAATGTCTTATCCTCCTATTTTATTTCATTGGCTATTTCCTCCTCTTTTTGAACCTTTGCTTTCATGACTACTTTGCTAGTTTCTCTAAGTTTTTCCAAATATACATGCCTGTCTTCCACTCTCTGTGATTTCTTGTATTTCATGAAGACCTCCCTCTTTTACTTCACCTTTTCAGCTACTTCTTTTGAAAACCATAGCAGTCTCCTTTTCCTTTTACCTTTATTTTTCATTCTAACAAAAAGGTTGGTTGCCCTTAAAATATCCCCTTTCAGTTGTGCTCAGTTTTTCTGCATCCCCCAGCTGTTCCCATTCCGCTGATGACTCCCTGAGGGATTGGCCCATTTTGGCTAAGTTAGTTGTATTAAAATCGAAGACCCTCGCTTTTGAATGGATTTTATCAGCCCTAGTTCTAATACTAAACCACACCATCTGGTGATTACTGGATGCGAAATGATCTCCCACTATAACATCAGAAGCACTTTACCCATTGGTAAGCACCAAGTCCAGTATGGCCCCTTCATGTGTGGATCCTATTAACAGTTCCCTGAATAGTTCTCCCTATAGAGAATCCAGGATCTCCTTACTTCTAGATGACACTGCAGCAGGGATGTGCCAATCAACATATAGCATATTGAAATCCCCTATCAGTAGCACTTCCCCTTTCCTGGCAATGCTGCATATGTCTTCAATTAACTCTCCGTTCACCTCTTCTCCCTGTGAGTGAGGTTAGTATATCATGCCAATGCAAATAGATTTCTCTTTCCCTCTTTCTAGTTTAACCCACAGTGCCTCCTCTCTCCCTTTTAAGCCCTATATTTCCAAAGCTTTAATATTATTTTTTACAAATAGTGCCACTCCTCCTCCCCTTCTTCCTACCCTATCCTTTCTGAATAAAGTATAGCCTGATATAGTTACATCCCAGTCATGGTTGTCCATGAACCATGTCTCTGCTACTGCCACTAAATCCAAGTCAGCCTCTCCCATTAAAGCCTTAACATCTGGGATCTTATTTACCATGCATTGTGCATTTATACACCCTGCTTTCCATATGTTGCCTCTTTTACCTATTTCCATAAAGGTATTTAATGTTTCACTTACCTGGGGTCTTTCTTACCCATCCCCAATGAATCTAATTTAAAGTCCTCTTCATTAGGTTAGCCAGTCTGCTACTGAAGACATGTTGACCCTTCTTGGACAGATGGATGCCATCTCTGCTCTGCAACCCTTGGAACAGCATCCCATGGTCCAGGAAATGTCACCATTGACTCAAGGGCATGCATTGAAAAATGTTTTTAACACTGCTCATGTGCCCAGCATATCTTTGTGGAAAGAGTAAACACTCGTGGGGCTTTGAAGAGAATATTTTTTTCAAGTAGGAAGGAGCAAAAAGCTGAAACCCAAAGAAAGAGGAAGTGGTGGGGGAGAGGCTACACAAAAGAAACAAGTTGGTATGTGCATGTTGCCCACATTACACATGGAATCGTTTACTGACACTTATTTCCTCCCTCACATTGCATGTCTCTCTTTTCTCCTTCATTATCTACTCCCTGCCTACTCTGTGTCTTCTCTCATTGCACCCCCTCCTCTCTCTCACACCCTTTTTCTTTGGTCTCTTCTCATTTCTTGGCTCTTCTCTTTAGTGGGAAGTGGAAACCACTTTGTCAAGTCCCCCTTTTTGCTACTGTGTTGAGTGTGATTTGGGAATCTCGCTGGTATGTAAATGTTTATATTTATAGCTATTAAATTCTATTCTAAGGTCACTGGGGGTTCACTTCTGTATGCAGGTGAACAATGTGCAACTGCTTATATTTGGGGAGGAAATGGTGAGATCAATGGCTCTGAACCACTGTTTAGATTAGGGATTCTCAACCCAGTCCTCAGAGAGAGATTTGCATACAATGAGATTGCAGACCTACTATTAGTAATCTGTGAACTATCACTAAAATCATCTGTAATATCTGAAGATTGGCAAATGGCCAATGTAATGCCAGTTTTTAAAAAGGATTCCAGGGGTGATCCAGGAAACTACAGACTAGTAAGCCTGATTTCAGTACTGGGCAAAATGGTAGAAACCATTATAAAGAACAAAATTACTGAACATTAGATAGTCATGGCTTAATGGGAGAAAGATCTTGTCTTACTAATCTGTGATATTTTTTTGAAGGAGTGAATAAACAGGTAGACAAAGGTGAGCCGGTTGAAATAGTGTATCTGGATTTTCAGAAAGCCTTTGACAAGGTCCCTCTCTTGGCGAAATTAAAAAGTCATGGGATTGGAGGCAGTGTACTATTGTGGATCAGGAACTGCTTAAAAGATAGAAAGCAGAGGGTAGGGCTAAATGGCCAATTTTCCCAGTAAAGAAAGGTGAGTAGTGGAGAACCTCAGGGATATGTGCTGGGTCAGCTGATTTTTAACATATTCGTAAATAACCTGGAAATGGGAATAATGAGTGAGGTAATCAAATTTGCAGATGACAAAATTATTCAAAGTTGTTAAAACCCAAGAGGATTGTGAAAAATTGCAAGAGGACCTTGATAAATTAGAAGCCTGGACGTTCAAATGGCAGATAAAATTTAATGTGGACAAGTGCAAAGTTATGCACCTAGGAAAGACAACCAAAACTATGGTTACATGATGCAAGATTCCACATTAGGAACCACCATCTAGGAAGATGATTTAGGCATCATCGTAGATAACACATTGAAACCCTCTGCCAGTGTGCAGCGGCGGCCAAGAAAGCAAATAGAATGATAGGAATCATAAGGAAAGGAATGGAGAATAAAACCAAGGATCTTATAATGCCTCTGTATTGTTCCATGGTGCAACTGCACCTTGAATATTGTGTGCAATTCTGGTCGCTGTATCTCAAAAATTACATAGCGGAATTGGAAAAGGTATAGAGAAGAGCCACCAAAATGGTAAAGGGGATGGAAGGATACCCCTATGCGGAGAGGCTTAAAAGGTTAGGGCTCTTCAACCTGGAAAAGAGAAAACTGAGGGGAGATATGATAGAGGTCTATAAATTAATGAATGGGGTAGAACGGGTAAACGTAGATCGATTGTTTATGCCATCAAAAAGTAGAAAGACTAGGGGACATGCAATGAAGCTACAGTATAACCCGTTTAAGACTAATAAGAGAAAATATTTTTTCACTCAATGCATAATCAAACTTTAGAATTTGTTACCAGAGAATGTAATAAAAGCTGTTTGTCTAACGGGGTTTAAAAAAGGTTTGGACAAGTTCCTGGAGGAAAGGTCCATAAACCAATTTTAAAGAGGACCCAGGAAATCCACTGCTTGTCCCAATACAAGCATTGTGGAACCTGTGTCTTTTTGGGAAACCTTCAGGTACTTGTGACCTAGATTGGCCACTGTTAGAAACAGGATACTGGTCTTGATGGACCTTGGTCTGACCCAGTATGGCATATCTTATGTCCTTAAATCTCTCTCATGCATAATCATTGTGGTTATCCTGAAAACCTGACTGACTGGGGGTGTCCCTAGGGCCGGCCTCAGAGATGGTTCATGCTGTTGGCACCTTAGGCAAACCTTAAGCCTTATGCTCACCAACCCCCCCCCCCCTGTCAGAATTATTGTTTAGCTTTGAATGCTCTGCTCTTTGCCTCCCCCCACAAACTGCCACCCTAGGCAACTTCCTAGTTTGCCTAATCGTTGGGTTGGCCCCATGTGCCCCAAGGACTGGGTTGAAACCACTGGTTTAGAGCATATAATATAAAGTGTTTACTATAAAGAAAACCAAACTTTTAGGGGTTGGTAGGGTGCCTCTCCCTACTGATATGTGAGTGATGAGGTGTAGCAAGGTGGACCTTGTTGCTACACCTACAGTCTAGAATTTAGAAGTCTTATTAGACACTACTTTAACATTAAGAGAGTAATTTTTTTTAAACTGCTATGCAGTTAGCATGCCTTGCCACACGTATTTTTGAGGCCTATTTTATAACATGAAGTATGCGTGTACTTTACTGTATAAAAGTGAAGTATGTATTTATGCCTCTATCTAGTCACGGCAGCAAATTCCTGCACTTATATTGTTCAAAAGTGTGCATAAATTATAATATTTAGGCTCTGCCCATATGCCATTGAAGTTCCACCCCTGTACACACCCAAACTGAAACTATACACAGTAGGAGGCGGCACTCATTGCTAAGCAGACAGAGGTGATATTGCATCACTTCCCAGTTAGTGACCCGTAGATAAAGATAGCCCAGCTTTTGCTGCACCTATCTTTACATTTGGGAGCTAACTGGGCAGCGGCTCAATATTGCCACTGATGGTTAGCTTCTGCGGCAGAGGCTGTGCGGCAGACCTGGATATTCAATGCTGGTGGCCAGATTTGGTCCCGGCCTTGAATATCCAGTTTCTCTTTTCAGCACCGACATCTAGCCGCTATAATCGCACTAGCCGGCGGCACCGAATATTGGGCCCTGCATGTGCACTTACGTTCACTTTACGCTGTCAATGTTCTGTAAGTGCCCATTCATGCAAATAAGTCTTTTAAAATAGAGGATTACACATGTAGCTAGCATGTAACTTTCCACGTATCCCTTATAAAATCAGCATTTAAGAGGGTAATTTCATACCCTCCTGTGCAGTTAATGCATTTAGCCATGCATGTATTTCTGGGCCTATTTTATAAAGTGTCTTACTTTATAGAAATGAGGCACATCTTTATGCCCCTATCTAGTTGCAACAGTTACACCTGCTCTAGGGCAAGTGTAAATGCCCATGCCTAGAGTTTTCAGAAATGCATGTAAGTTCTAGTATTTTATAACTTATGCACATAAATTTGCACTTCCATCATTGCTCTAACCAAGCCCTGCCCCTGTGCATGCCCACATTGAAAGTATGTGCAAGAGGACTTGCATGGGGGTTTAAAGTATATTGGTTGCCCAAAGCATACACATAAGTCCTTTAAAAAAGGAACATGAGGGATAGAGGCAAGATGGTGCCAGGAGACAGACACATGTCAACAGCTCTCTGAGGGGTTTCTATTTTCAGATTTTGTGGCGTTTCTTTTGGCTTACCTGTGCTGCATTCTGGATGCAAGTGGAGGGCGGGGAGCTTGCTGGAGATAGCGGTGGTCCCGTCGGGTGTGCAATTGGCGAGTAGCGGGCCCATGGACGCATTCGTGAGGCCTGTGCAGAGGGGCAGTGTATCTCCGGCTGGCCCGCTGGGTGTGGAAGGGGTGGAAGGAGGACCTCTCAGTGCTTTTGGGCCAGATGTTTCTCTAAGTCTGGAGAGTCGCATACACCCAGAGCAGCCTGCAGTGCCAGCTTTGCTGGAGAGCTTGGAGGTGAGCCTGCGAGGAGCTGCGGTCTCTGATCCTGTGCTTGGTGTGCAGCAGCTCGGTCCTGGAGTTGGTGACTGGGGTAAGGGTTTGGCAGAGCAATACTCTGGGATGTTGGAGGCTGGGAGGGGGGAGGGCGGGGTGAGAGTGGACTCTATGCCTTCCTAATCTCCTCTGAATTTGATGTCATCGGGACATAGGCAAGTTCTGGTGAGAGTCTTCAGTACCAGATTGGTGAGATTGGAGGTGTTTACTATGAAACAGCTTAGGGAGGCTTTTTCTTTTATGAAATCATCTATCTCACAACAGTTGTCTCTTTTTGGACAACAGTTTATTTATTTATTTATTTACAGTCTCTTTTATACCGCGCTATTCAACATCAGTGCGGTTTACATGAAACAGAATGACTAGCACAGTGCAGCAAGCTGATCTGTGTTTACAAAGAACAGGTACTACAACTTGGATAAAACTGGGGTAACTATTTACATCTAGGCGACACGTTATGTCATGTCAAAAGTAATCGTAGTCATGGATGGCTTGCAGGATATGTTGCTGTGGCTGTACTAGATGGGGGAGGGGGCTATTGGAGCGCTGTCTTCCGGGTAGTATTTGAGGAAGAGGTGGTGCTTCAATGCCTTCCTAAACTGGGTTAGGTCAGGGATTGCCAGGATGCTGGGTGGTAGGGTGTTCCAGCATCTGGGTACATAGAATCTGAAAGCCCTTTTTGCTGTTGCATGGGTGCATTGGGTTATTTCCTTCGGGATTACCAGTGTGTTGACTGCTGCAGATCTTCTGGACCTATTGGGGGACATGGTTTGGATAAGCTTTGCTAGTGATGTGGAGGAGAGCCCATTGATGGCCTTGAAAGTCAGCAGTAGGGTTTTGAAGGTGAGTCTGCCATGTATAGGGAGCCAGTGGAGGTGCTTCAGGATGGGTGTAGCATGATCGCTCCTAGAAGCCCTGTGTAGAACTCCCGCCGCGGCATTCATCGCGAGTTGGAGCAGGTTCAGGGTGGATTGTGGGAGCCCTTGTAGGATTGCATCAGCGTAATCAAAGTGCGGTATAATCAACACTTGATAGATTGTCTGGAAGTCGTCCGGCTCTAGTAGGAAGCGTAAGTGCCTGAGTTTCGGATTTTGTGGTAAATTGCTCTTGCTATGTTGCTTATGTGCACCTTCATGTCCAGTCATTGGTCTAACGTGACTCCAAGGTATCGGATTGTGGATTTGATTTGTAGCTCTACTTCCTTAACCTTTAAGTGGGGTGGTGGGGTGAAGTTTTGATTCCTCGTAATGAAAAGGACCTCTGTTTTCTTGTGCTGTATTCGGAGGTTTTGAGATTCAAGCCAGTTGGATACTGCATCAAAGCAGTCTGTCAGTGGGGAGAGGTCCAGCTGCTCTGTTGAGAATGGCATGTAGAGCAGTACATCATCAGCATATATCAAGCAGTTGACATTGAATGATCGGATGAGGTTACAGATGGGCTGCATGTATATGTTGAACATCAGGGCGGAGAGGCAGGATCCTTGTGGCACGCCTTGCCTCTGGTGGAAACGTTTTGATGTTGAGGCCCCGGATCGTACGTGCTGCCATCTGTCAGACAAGTATGACTTGCACCATTCTAGTGCTGTGTTACGGATACCCTTCTCCTAGATGCGACCCAGGAGAAGCTCGTGGCTTACTGAGTCAAAAGCAGCAGCTATATCCATGAAGATGAGGACAAACCCTTGATGGATGTTATCAATTCCAGCAATTAGGTTACTGTAGAGGGTGGTGAGGAGTGTTCCGACACCATGGGACTCTCTAAATCCATGTTGGCAGGGGTCCAGCGGAGCGGTGGTTTTGGTGTGCTCTTGTATTTGTCTATGGACTTCTTTTTCAATGATCTTGGCCAGAAGTGGTATACTGGATATAGGTCTGTATGAGTCCACCTTCTGGGGGTCGAGCTTGCTGTTTTTCAGCAGAGGCCTGATGGATGTATGTTTGAGGCATTGGGGGAACGAGCCTGTTGCAAAGGATAGGTCCATGAGACTGGCTATGAATGGGCTGAAATCGCAGCATAGCTCTTTTATCAAGAAGGTGGGGCAGGGGTTGGTTTGTGCCGTAGTGGTGTTGATCGCAGCGATAGTGTCTTCGATGTACTTCTTGGGTGGAGTGGAGAAGATGGTCAGGGGAGTTAGGTAGGCTTGTTCGTGTACGGTGGTGGATGCTGAGGGCTTAGTGGTCTGGCATAGCTTTGATTGCAGGTAGTTCGCGAATTCTTGAGGGTGGATCTTGCTTGGTTGGTCAGGGGCTGGCTCCTTTGTTAGGTTCTTGACTAGATTAAACAAGTCATGCGGTTTGTTTAGTGATTGTTTTAGGGTGTCCATGTGGAATTGTCTGATTTTCTCTGTTATTGCTTCACGGTGTTTTATCAGGTGAAGGTTGTATGCCCTCTGATCTTCTTCCGAGTGAGATCGACGCCAGCATCTTTCCAGCTTCCTTAGGAGGGTGAGTGATGATCGCAGTTGGTACAATAAGAAACTTCTCAAGTTACGTGAAATCTAAAGTGGCCTCTATTGAAGGCCACTTAGATCAAGTTCAGGAGACTGCCCTGGCTTTTGTAAAGGATTCTGAGATTACACACAGGAAGCTGGAATTTTTGGAAAATACTGCTAGAAGTCGTAACCTGAGAGTGCTTAATTTTCTATTTCGGCCTTGGAACTGTTTAAAACATTTTTGACTTCTGAAAGTTTTGACTGAATCCCTACCTCCAATTTCTAAGGCTTTCTATCTACCTACTGCTAAGGTCAGGACTAGGGCCATGGATAACTCTGAGCGGTCATTATTCCTGTCCTGTGATAGTCTGGACTTAAAAGCATATTCGGAGAAGTCTGCCTCTGAATCTAAAATGACCGCTACTTGGTTGGTCACTTTGGCATTAGAGGCTGACAGGGACTGGTTATTGAAGTTATTCTTTCATACTCCCATTAAAGTGTTTATGGACTCTCAAATTAGGATTTTTCCTGATGTCTCAAGGGCAACCCATTAACAGAGGTGAGAATTTTTGTTATTTAAATCTCGTGTGGTTCAGCTGGGGGGGGGGGGGGTTCTTTTTGCGTTTTCCATGTAAATGCCTGCTAAAGCTAGCAGGTGTTAGTTATTCTTTTTTTTTTAACCCTCCCAGTTGACCTCATTTATTTCTTCCAGGTTTCAGGTTGGTCAGTCTACACCCCCCTCGTGTATTCCAGCTGAAGATCCTACCGTTGGGGTAGGGTAAAGCGACATTTGTTTGTGTAACTCCTTAGCTCTGTCCTTTTCCTGTGTTGTTTTCAAAAGAGATTTCTTATGATTTGTGACCCCTCTTGTCTCCATTTATTGAGGACTTATGGGCTGGTTTGATTGGATTGTTTCTATACTTTTGTATTCTTATGCTGTATAATGTTATTTCTCAACTCATGCTCTTTTCTGTGCAAGGATTCTGGTTTATATTTTGGAAAGTGCATAAATAAATAATTTAAAAAAGGGACTTGCACACATAAATGATGCACATTTTTAAGCAGCTCCCTTATAAAATCATTTTAAGGTGCAGATTAGATCTATAGGGGGGCATGTTCAAAATGGTTATCAGACCCGCTAACTGGTTAAACCATGGTCAGCGGGATATTCTGAATATCTTCTCGTATCAGGTTTGAATAGCCCAATGTTAAGTGCTTAGCAATGGGACATTGCTGGAGCAGAGCGAGGGCGGCACCAGGGGTTAACTGGTCAGTGGTGATATTCAGCCAGCAGCTAGTTAACCCTAACTGGCTAAAGATAGCTGAATGGTTGCCCTAAATTTAGCTGGTTTTGCAATTCAGCCAGCGGCTGAATATCGCTGCTGACTGGATTGCAAAATTGCAATCTGGCCAGCCTGGATATTCAGTGTCAGAGGCCAGATAGAGCCCCAGTATTGTAGATCGAGTTCAGATTTAAAGCGGCAATGGCCAGCTGCTTACAGCAGGCTGGCCACCGCTGTTGAAAATGCCCCCCATAATCTCAACTCCTTTTTACAGACTGTTAGTTGAGGCAGTTGTGTCATTATCTTCTACTAGATAATTTTCACCTGATGCTTCAGTTGTTTGTAGAATCTTTGCCAGGCTCCTGTAATGTTTTGTAACTAGATCTGCCTACATATGTAGGTTCAGATTTAGCCAGCACTGCCACTGCCTAGCTCACTGGCTGACTAAGGATTTTACATTTCTGATGATTCATTCTCCTTGAGCTAGCTTTGTACAGCATATCATGATCCTGGCAGTAAACCCTGAAGCCTGAGCCACCAGAAGCATTAGAGGATAACTCCGGATCCTTTCTAGAAATGAACACTATTTGCCCTGCCAGTGTAGCACTATATTCCTGCAGGTCTCTTCCAAATCCTTGGGCAGCCAGTGATTCACTCAGATATAATGATGTGCAGAACAGATGCCTGAGTAGATCATGACAACCTGTGTAAAAAGACATACTTCATGGTGATTACTTAGCAGGCAAAATGTAAATGTCCAGAGATTGCATATGCAATAAAGTTCTTACAGTATACATTTGCTAAAAAGGTCCCTTCCATTTTGCTTGGTCTCTAGCTCTGTACCTATGAAACGCATATGATGGGCTGTATTGTCATATTGTGTGTGAAGCAGATAGGGAAACGTTTTGTCATGATAATGAAGCAAAAGTGGAAAGTAGATGGAGTTAGAAAGAAAATATCATTGATGTAGTGCATAGTGTTATTGTTCCCCATGTCCCTATCTGAATCCCAATGCACAAATGAGTTGAACATGGGAAAGACCATAAGCATGCATCTGTCAAAAAATAACTTCCTTCAAATCATAAACCAAGATGTGGGAAGCTGTCAGTGTGTGCACTGAGAGAAGCTGGAAAGTGAATTCGCTGTCTGCTTTTGTCATAAGTGCACCACGTCTGTACCCTCTTACTAGTGTGACTGTCTCATTAAAAGATGCATATTGAACCAAGCATGTTTCAGTGGGTAGAAAGTCATTAATAGAATCCCCCCTCCCCACCCCGAGGTATGACAGGTTGTTGATTAACCTGTACTTGGCACTTTCTTCAGGATGACTGCAAGCAGTGATAGCTTCATGTCGTGAAACAGAGGGGACACTTTTATTCACTTTCTCCTGTGCAACCTGGCTAAATCAGCATGTAGGTCAGGCTAAAAGCTTTGTGCACAGAAAGCTTGGTAGTTGTTTTCCTTCTATATCAACAGAATAGATGATGCTACACAAAAATGGAAATGACTCATCCAGTCAGCCCAATAGGGTAATAAAGGCTTGTACAGTCCTTCTCTGCAGGTTACGCCCATACCTTTATTTAGAGCTGTAACTTCTGCATCTGCGTTTTTACATTTGTGGTCAACATTATTGGCACCCTTGCACTTTAGGTATGTTCTGTACAATATCTTAAGAAATAATTTGAAATATTCCAACAGTATGTCATCATAATATTTTAATAGTATGTTCAAAGGTATACAACTAAAAAAAGATGACTGTGCAACTTAGATGTAGTAGTTTCTGAGAAAACAACAAAATATGACCTGGACAGGATTAATGGCACCCTTCACTAATATTTGGTTGCACAACTCTTGGCAGTGATGACAGTCTCCAAACGTTTCTTGTAGCCTATAAGTTTTGTACATCTGTCTAT
Organism: Ichthyophis bannanicus; assembly: GCA_033557465.1. NCBI lineage: Eukaryota > Metazoa > Chordata > Amphibia > Gymnophiona > Ichthyophiidae > Ichthyophis > Ichthyophis bannanicus. The sequence goes on from CM066031.1 coordinate 1,300,495,499, forward strand.
GGAAGTTTCTCCCACTCTTCAACTGCGATTTGCTGCAGCTCATGAATGTTTCCAGGATTCCTTTTAGCAATGGCAGATTTCAGCTCTTTCCAAATATAGCGCCCCCTTGGGTGCACTTCTGGGTCCGGAACTGGCTGACTGAGTCCACTTGAGGGTTGGCTCCATCGGTCCTTGTCCTTGTTTGGCGCCTGGTGCTTCCAGCTGGGGAAGAAAGGTGTTTTACCCTCCTTTTACCCCAGGAAAAAAAACACTGCTCTGAACAAGACTGGCTTGAATAAAATTTACAATTTATTTACAAAATATATACATCAAGTAATGTGATAAAATAATTCAGTATGTGCAATCTGTATTATGATAAGTGGTTCTAGCAGGTAAGGTGAAATAGCAATATAGGACAAGAGGTAAGGCAGTTCAAACAACCAACTATAACCTTATATGTAATGACTCAAGTAAACCTCTAAAGATTATGGACTCAACCTTAATAACCTGTCTCCTAACTCCCTTCCCTTTCCCTTTTCCCACCAGCTCCAAGTTTCACCCACTGCTAGAGCTCTGCAATGGTAGCTGCTTATGAAAATAGAGGTTTTGTAGTTCTGTCCAATCGCCAAATCTGTAGCCTTGGCTTTGCCTTCTCCAAACTCTCCTCCAATCCGGAGAGGGTTTTGCACTCCTGCCGATCAAGAACAACTGTTGTAGCACTTCCTTGAGCTGATCTGCTGCTGGACCTCCCTGGGTCTAGTGGCTCCAATCCAGAATGGACTCTCTAATGCCACAGCTCCCTTGGAGCAGATCTGCTGCTGTAACTCCCCCTGGAGCTGATTATCCACTGCTGCAGCTCCTGATGAGTATTCCTAACAGGGGCTATACATTTCAAGCAAAGGTAAGAGTTTGTGGCTTTTTAAATTACTAGCTCTCTGCCTGGGAACTCTTAAGAGGGTTTTGGTACATTTTTAAAACAAAGTCATATTCTTTTTGGTGCTTTAGTTTAAAAGGGGAAATATTTTCTTTAGTGGGGTAGGTTTAAAACCCGTTTTAGTACCTTTCTTCAGCTCTTTGAAGCTATTGACACCTGATCAGGAGTTAGTGGGCCTGATTAGCCTGTGAAAGAACTGAGAACAGCTGAGGCCTACATAAAAGGCTTCAGAGCCCTATACTGTTGAGGCATTCCTAACAGGAGCTATACATTTCAAGCAAAGGTAAGAGTTTATGGCTTTTTAAATTACTAGCTCTCTGCCTGGGAGCTCTTAAAAAGGGTTTTGGTACATTTTAAAAACAAAGTTACATTCTTTTTGGTGCTTTAATTTAAAAGGGGAAATATTTTCTTTAGTGTGTAGGTTTAAAACTCTGCTTTAGTATCTTTCTTCAGCTCTTTGAAGCTACTGACACCTCATCAGGTGTTAGTTCCCTCCCCACCCCCCCCCCCTCAACTCCCACCCATCCCTAGTGAGGAGTCTTGCTTTATAGGGCACTTCCCCAATTAACTACACAAAGGGACTTGGAACAGCACATTTTTAACACACTTAAAGAGATTTAACTGCTTCTTCTCTGAAAGGACAGCTGGGAAATCGGCTGGTACTTTGTTAGGTCTCTCTCTCTCTCTTTTGCTTTAAAAGATACCTAAGCTCCACCAACTGAACAATGACTGGGAAAAATTGTATCACTAAAGCTGTTGCCCCCGTTACCGCTTCTGCCTCTGTTCAGACAGAGGTTCCAATGCCAGTTGAAGGACCGGTTCCATGTGCAGGATGCCTGCACGCTGAAATTCTCAGAAAACAAGTGTAAACACTCAGAGAGGAGGTGTCGAGGCTGAGGAGCATTCAAGACAGTGAGAAGTACATTGATGAGATGCTTCTTGCAATATCCAAGCTCTCCAGCAAAGGAGAAGATGGGTGCCTACAGAATGACAAAGGTTGGATACATGTCATTAGACACTGAAGAATCACCAATCCAACTTCTCCAGCTCTTGAATTGAAGAACCTTTATGCAGCTCTGGAAGTGGAGGAGGTGAAAGCATCCCTGGAAAGGGAAGAACCAGAGCTCGAGCACTCCAAAGTTGCAAAATCAGTGACCACAAGGAAGCGAAGGGTAGTGGTGGTTGATGACTCTCTTCTAAGGGGTACAGAGGCGTCCATCTGCCGACCAGACTTGATGTTCAGAGAGGTATGTTGTCTGCCAAGTGCCAAAATCTGAGATGTTATGGAGAGTTTGGCAAGACTCGTCAAGCCCGCTGACTATTACCCAATGTTGCTAATCCATGTCGGCACAAATGATACTGCCAGGTATATCTCTGAGTGTATCAAAAGTGACTTCATGGCTCTGGGACAGAGGGTGAAGCAGATAGGGGCACAGGTGGTGTTCTCTTCAATCATCCCTGTTGAGGATAAAGACCAAGGCAGAGAAGCTCGCATCTTGGAGATGAATGCATGGCTGCGTGGATGGTGTCATTGAGAGCATTTTGGTTTTCTGGACCATGGGATGCTGTCCAAGGGTTGCAGAGCAGAGATGGCATCCATCTGTCCAAGAAAGGTCAATGTGTCTTCAGTAGCAGACTAGCTAGTCTACTGAAAAGGGCTTTAAACTAGATTCATTGGGGATGGGTGAAAAAAGGCCCCAGATAAGTGAAACATTAAATACCTTTATGGAAATGGGTAAAGGGGGCAAAATATGGAAAGCGGTGTGTATAAATGCCCGTAGCATGGGAAATAAGATCCCAGATGTCGAAGCTTTAATGGGAGAGGCTGACTTGGATTTAGTGGCAGATACAGAAACATAGTTCACAGAAAACCATGACTGGGATGTAACTATACCAGGCTATATTTTATTCAGAAAGGACAGGGTAGGAAGAAGGGGAGGAGGAGTGGCACTATATGTAAAGAATACAACTACAGAGCTTAAAAGGGAGATAGGAGGCACTGTGGGTTAAACTAGAAAGAGGGAAAGAGATATCCTTTTGCATTGGCGTGATATACAGACCTCCCTCACAGGAGGAAGAGGTGGACGGAGAGTTAATTGAAGACATACACAGCATTGCTAGGAAAGGGAAAGTGATACTGATGGGGGAGTTCAATATGCCAGATGTTGATTGGCACTTTCCTGCTGCAGTATCATCTAGAAGTAAGGAGATCCTGGATTCTCTATAGGGAGAACTATTCAGGCAACTGGTAACAGAACCCACACGTGAAGGGGCCATACTGGACTTGGTGCTTACCAATGGTGGAAGTGTTTCTGATGTTATAGTGGGAGATCATTTTGCATCCAATGATCACCAGATGGTGTGATTAATTATTAGGACTATGGCTGTTACAATCCATTCAAAAGTGAGAGTCTTAGACCTTAGGAAAACTAACTTTGCCAAGATGGGCCAGTACCTCAGGGAACTGTTAGCAGGATGGGAACAGCTGGGGGATGTAGAAAAACACTGGGCACAACTGAAGGGATATTTTAAGGGCAGCCAACATTTTTGTTAAAATGGTAAATAAAGGTAAAAGGAAAAGGAGGCCACTAAGGTTTTCGAAAGAAGTAGCTGAAAAGGTGAAGAAAAAGAGGGAGGCCTTCAAGAGATCACAGAGAGAGGAAGACAGGCATCTATATTTGGAAAAACTTAGAGAAACTAACAAACTAGTTAGGAAAGCAAAGATTCAAAAAGAAGGAAGTGGCCAATGCAATAAAATGGGGGGAGGAGGGATAAGACATTTTTCAGATATGTTATTGAGAGGAGGAAGGGCAAAAGTGGTATTGTCAGACTCAAGGGTGAAGGGGAGGAATATGTAGAAGCTGATGAGGATAAAGCAGAATTGCTTAACAAATATTTCTGTTCTGTATTCACAGATGAAGAACCAGGAGCAGGACCTCAGAAAACACCCACAAACAGGAACAGAAATGAGGGGCATCTGGAACAATTTTCAGAAGACTGTGTTCGTGAAAAACTAGCTAAACTTAAAGTAGACAAAGCGATGGGACTGGATGGGATACACCCTAGAATACTGAGGGGGACGTTCTAATAGCTCCACTGACTGACCTTTTCAATGCCTCGTTGGAGTCAGGAGTGGTGCCAAAGGACTGGAGAGAGGCACATGTGGTCCCTTTACACAAAAGCGGAAGTAAGGATGTGGTTGAAAACTATAGGCTGGTTAATTTAACTTCGGTGGTGAGTAAATTATTGGAAACGCTGCTGAAAGAGAAAATAGTGAGGCTTCTGGAGTCAAGCAGATTACAGGATCTGAGGCAGCATGGATTCACCAGAGGCAGGTCTTGTCAGACAAATCTGATTGATTTCTTTGACTGGGTGACCAGGAAGTTGGACCGAGGGAGAGCCCTAGATGTGGTTTATTTAGATTTCAGTAAAGCCTTTTGACACCGGTCCTCACAGGTGACTTATAAACAAACTGAGCACCCTAGGGATGGACCCTATAGTTACTGCTTGGGTTAGAAATTAATTGGGTGGGAGGTGACAAAGAGTACAGTTAAATGGAGCTCACTCTGAGGAGAAGGAGGTTATCAGTTGTGTGCCACAGGGATTTGTCCTTGGTCCGATTATTTTTAACATCTTTGTTAGTGATATAGCGGAAGGGCCGTCGGGTAAGGTTTGCATCTTTGCGGATGAAACCAAAATCTGCAATAGAGTAGACACTCACAAAGGTGTAGATAACATTAGGAGGGTTCTAGCTAAGCTTGAAGAATGGTATAGAATTTGGCAGCTGAGAGTTAATGTTAAAAAATACAAAGGTCATGCATTTGGGCTGCAGAAATCCAAGCGCTATAGTATAGGGGGTGAGGTACTTTTGTCCACAAAAGAAAAGCAAGACCTTGGCGTTATTGTGTCTGATGATCTTAAAGTATCTAAACAGGTAGAAAAGGCGACAGGAAAAGCTAGAAGGATGCTTGGGTACATAGGAAGAGGAATGGCCAGCAGAAAAAAGGAGGTGATAGTGCCTCTGTATAAGTCTTTGGTGCGACCTCATTTGGACTATTGTGTGCAATTCTGGAGACCACACTTTCAAAAGGATATACAAACAGGCTGGAGTCAGTACAGAGGGTGGCTACTAAAATGGTTAGTGGTCTTCGTTATAAAGCATATGAGGATAGACTTAAGGATCTTAATATGTACACCTTAGAGGAAAGGTGGGAAAGAGGTGATATGATTGAGATGTTTAAATACCTCCATGGCATAAATGCACAGGAGGAAAGCCTCTTTCCATTGAAAGCAAACTCTGCTATGAGGGGAGATGGGATGAGGGTAAAAGGTGATAGATTCAGGAGTGATATGAGGAAATATTTCTTTACGGAAAGAGTGGTAGATTCGTGGAATAGTCTCCCAGTGGAGGTGGTAGAGATGAGGACAGTATCTGAATTTAAAGAAACATGGGACAAACACAGAGGATCTCTAAAGGAAAAAAAGAGGACTCTTATAGTAAGTGACATGGAAGGACAGACTAGATAGGCCATGTGGTCTTTTTCTGTTGTCATGTTTATAAGAACTGATTTGCCCCTGGACTCTCAAGCTTGGATTAGGCTCTCCAGAGTCTCTCTGCTGTCAGGCCGGAAGGTCGGGGGTTCAAATCCCACTAGAGAACAGCAACCTTGGGCCGGAAGGACTGGGGTTTCTAGTCCCACAGATGCTCCTTGTGGTCTTGGACAAGCCACTTAGCCCTCCATTGCCCATGTTCCCTGTAAGTATTAGTGTATGTGTCTCATATCCCCACGTGTTAAATGTATCCCCCAATTGTGTTGTGACCGCTTTGATTGAAGGATAAGGCGGTATACAAAACTGTCTAAATAAATAAATAAATCTCCATTCTCTGGGTTGGGAAAAGATCATCCACCCCCTACTTCATTCCTACCCGTGACTGTCTGTAGGATGCTCTTTAAATCATAGGTAACTGTTCTCCAAACTCTTTTCTGCACAGGCCTGCTGGTGCCAGTGTGAAGTAATATCATTTCTCTTATGGTGAGCAATTTCCACCGGTCCCGGAATTTACTTCTTTACCCTCTGCCTAGTGTGTGCACTTTATTCCCCTAGACTATCCCCTATAGATTTAAAGTTAAAACTTAATAATATATATAAATGTGAGCAAATATTACCCTTGCTTTTTCAGCACAGGCAGTGATTTGCATATCCCTCTTAAATGTTTACTTTCTAGCTCTGCTAGTCCAGTGACTGTTACTGCAGGCTGCTGTTTTGATGTTGCCCCAAATCTGACCTCTTCAGCAGCATACAGTGACCATTTACCCTTTGATTCTACATTATTCAGCACACTCTGAAACACCCACCTTTAGGGGGGCTTCACAAAGGTTCTCGATTGGATTGAGATCAGGACTCATTACTGGCCAGTTTAAAATAGTCCATTTCCTCCTTTGTAACCGTTATTTTGTACTTTTGGTTGTATGTTTTGCGTCATTGTCCTGATGGAGGACCCATGACCTTTGACCTCTGATTTCATGATTCCTTTAATACGTTCCAGTCCTCCAGTTCCTGAGGTGGCAAAACAGCCTCACAACGTTATGGAACCTCAACCATATTTAACTGTAGGAAGGGTGTTTTATTCCTTATAAGCTTCATTTCTTTGCCTCTAAGAAATGTAGCCAGCCAGCGGTGTGTTAGACACTATGGAGATATGGCTCACTGGCTGTTTCAATGGCTGTGGGGGCAGCAGTCATGGGTTTGATCCCCCAGTGGTGTTATAACTGTCTTAATGTTACTGGCGCTAGTTGCAGCGATAATGTGAAGGATGCCATATAAGGAGTGGGGGTTCCGGCAGCAAGGTAGCAAGAATCTGTATCGCACGATAGTGGGCGCCGTGGCATGTTAACGCGCGTTAACCCTAAGTTCATGCCAGCACAGTGTTAGACACTATAAAGATGTAGCCCACTGGTTACTGCAATGACTGTGAAAGCAGAGGTCATGGGTTTGATCCTGCAGTGGTGTTATGTAAGAAGGCTGTCTGAGGCAATTCACTCTTTCTAATTTAAATCAGTGCTGTCTGAGGCATTTCCTTTTTGTAATTTAAATCAGTGCTGCCAGCAAAAACACCCTCACAGTGCCATAACCTAAGGTGCCACATAGGGCACCCCATAGGGCACATCACAAAGTGCCCTGTCCACCAAGGCACCCTATAAAGTGCCCTATAGGGCACCTTATAGGGCACTGTACAGGGCGCCTTATAGGGTGCATTATAGGGCGCCTTATAGGGCACTTTATAGGATGTCCTATAGGATGCCTATGAGGCACCTTAGGCTACGGCACTATGAGGGTGTTTCTGTTGACAGCACTGATGTAAATGAAAAGGAAAAGCAGCAGACAGCATTCCTAAATAACACCACTGGGGGATCAAACCCATGACTGCTGCCCCCACAGCCATTGAAACAGCCAGTGAGCCATATCTCCATAGTGTCTAACACACCGCTGGCTGGCTACAGAAAGACTGCAGATCACCACACAAACTGTCTGCTGTGGTTACCTGGATAAGGTAAACCCACCCGTACCCATGATGCACTGCACATGCAGATCAGCAGCCTACATCTGAACACAAGATGGGGTATGCGCCTCTATAGCAACCCAGCCTGGTAGGGGGAACCGACCGTGTGTGTTACTGGCACAGAGTAGCTACAGACTGTGACATTGCGCGGTTCCTGTGCTCATCCTGAGGGTTAGGTGTGGGGCCCAGCACCAGGTCCGCAGGACCAGGCATGGCTGAGATAGGCTACTCTGCAGGTCCTCATTAGTGCCAGTGTGTGATGGGTAGTCCTTACAGACACACCTGTGTCCATCTGTATGCCCAGTCACATCTAGGTCTTGTGGACTATGATGCACCCAGAATAGTGCATATCCTGTGTGGGGGTCATGGTTACATGTTATAAGTGAAAGGTGTTGTGTGGACCCCACAGCAGATTATGTAACACCACCCATCTTGCCCTCTGTGGGTCAGGGTGGGGTACAGGATCCCCCACCACGAGATCCACATTCTACATCTCTGCAATGGTGGTAGTAGAGGGGAATGGGTACCTTTCCAGCCAATCTTTGCAGATCTGTACGCATCACATAGGGCGATAGGCCTAGCAAAGCTCAGCTGCCCCCCACCCCTATCTGACATTCACCAGCTGAGGGCAGAGTCAGTCTCCACCCTGCAAGGTGTTCCAGCCATACACATGCTAACTGCAGACAGTCTGCAAGCAAGTACATAGTGCATGTTCCTGGAAGAACTGTATGCACCCAAAACTGGGATGTGGGTACACACACCAAGCAGGTATGGCCGTGATTGGGCCCCAGAAAGGGAAACCAAAAAATACTACATAGCACTATGGGGGAACCTAGCCATGCTGTGGGCACTGCTCAGTCAGGGTGAGTGCGACCCCCCCCCCCCCAGCATGACATGCTGTGGCCACCCTGTCCGTGCAGGTGGTGGCCGGGCACTACAATGTCCCAGCCATTGCCCTATGCCCTGTGCAGCTGCTTCATGCCCAGGCCACCCTGTCTCGGCCATAGTACCTTGCTCCTCATTAGGCACATTGGCAGGCTAACACTGGAAACAGTGCAAGCATTGTGTGCTCAGGAAGGTGTAGGCAGCCACATAACACTAGATAGACATACGTACACTCCCACACCTATTTCAGCATTGTGCAGAGATAGTGGTGTTTGGAAGCCCTGGCCGCCATACCAGTCCTGGGCACAGTGCAGGCATTGCTAAGGTATGCAGGTGCTAGTATTGGTAGCTCCTGCTCCGCGCAGGGCCCAACAGCCTGGCTCTCTATGAGTCGCTGGATGGTGGGGCCTGTGGGTGTGGGTGTGTGCGCCCCTTTTGGCCGCTGCTCTGGGGCAGAGGTTCCCAACTCCGGTCTTGGTGGTCTGAACACAGTTCAGGTTTTCATGCTGTCCCTAATGAATATGCATGGCTACATTTGCATACACTGGGGGCGGTGCATGTAAATGCATCTCATGCATATTTATTGGGGACATCCTGACACCCTGAATGGTGTTTGGCCCTCCGGGACTGGGGATGGGAAACTGCTCTAGGGATTGCACATGTTTATGGTGTCTGTGCTCTGTAGGGTAATCTATAGATGTTTATGGCATGTTTATTTAATCTGCAATAAAGGTTCCGTCTTTGTGACCATGGTTTAGTACTGGGTAAAATATAGGGACATGATTTATAGGTGCCACAGCTGGAACTTGAACCTGTGACCTTCTGCCCCTGAACACACTGGCTGTGTGTACTGCTCCACACTATTGCCACAGAGGCAGGGCATTTCCTGGGGATACCATTACTGTTCATAAGACAGCCCTTGTCTGTTGCACTGCAGGCCACCCACCTGAACGGGGCTTGGCCTTGGTCTGCTGTGGGCAGATGCCACTGCCCCCTCCACCACCAGTACCCCTCCGCCACCATGCTGACATGTCCTTATGCCGGTGGTGCTGGTAGTGCGCAGACCCAGGCCATCTAGTGTGCCTGTAGGCGGCTGCCTATGGTGTGGGATCTGGGGTAGGGGTACCTACATAGACATCTGCGCTTCCCCCCGGCACTGCCTGCCAATGTTATGTGCCCTTTGGGTTACTTGCTAGGTACTGTCCCCTGGGACACTGTGGGACACACACTCGTGGCCATGTTTGCCTTTGGTCAGTTGCTGTCTTGCTGGTTTTCTGCTTCTACATTCCTATGCATCACCTAGGCATCTGCCTAGCCCACCCTGTGCCCCAGCTGCCCCACTGCATGTCCCGCCTGCAGCGCTCTGTACCCCATTTACAGCCTCACAGTAGTGCCCTCTCGTACTTGGGCACTATGACTGTTGCTGCACATGTAGCACTACTATCACTTTTCTTGGTTTCCCTGCCTTTGCTGTACATTGCTGACTGAAATGGTCCCTCTCCCCTCCAAATGTGCCTCTAGCGCAAGGTTTTCACTGGCGCTAGTTTTCAGACCTTCATTTCACGGTGTCAGTGTGCATGGGGCCTCTCCCCGCCCACACTCCGTCCATTGACCCCTTCCCTCTGCTTCTGGGGAGCCTTACTCCGCCCTCTGGGAAGCCTTACTCCACCCTCTGCGCACCTTACCACAGCAGGATACGTTATCGCGCGATACATGACGTTCTCGCACAGTAATGCGCCATTATCATGTGATAACATCACATATCACGCAAAAACGTTGCAGCTGCTACGTTTGCACAACATACGCCTAAATGTATCACTGGTCTGCATTGCCAAAGAGCTCATGTTTGGTTTCATCTGTCCACAGAACATTTTCCTAGAAGGACTGTGATTTCTCAAGGTGTGTTTTGGCAAAGATCAGGTGTACCTTTTTATGGCTTGTCTTTCAGCAGTGGGCTCCTCCTTGGCCTTCGCCCATGAAGTACTTCTTTGTTTAGAAAAACTGTGAGAGAGTCAGTTGGACCATTAGATGATAGAGGAGTTAAAGGGGCACTAAGAGGCGACAAGGCGATAGCAGAGAGACTGAATGAATTCTTTGCTTCGGTCTTTACTGAGGAAGATGTAGGGATGTTACCCATGACTGAAGTGGTATTTAAAGGTGCGGAAGAATTGAAGGAAATATCAATACATCGGGAAGATGTATTACAACTATTAGATAAACTGAAGAGTAGCAAATCACCTGGGCCGGATGGTATACATCCAAGGGTGTTGAAAGAACTGAAATATGAGATTGCAGACCTGCTATTCGTAATCTGTGAACTATCGTTAAAATCATCTCTAATACCTGAAGATTGGCGGATCGCCAATGTAACACCAATTTTTAAAAAGGGTTCGAGGGGTGATCCGGGAAACTACAGACCGGTGAGCCTCACGTCAGTACCGGGAAAAATGGTAGAAACCATCATAAAGAATAAAATTACTCAGCATGTAGATAGTCATGGCCTAATGGGAGACAGCCAACATGGCTTTAGACAAGGAAGATCTTGTCTTCCTAATCTGTTTTTTTGAAAGTGTGAATAAACAGGTGCACAAAGGTGAGTCGGTTGATATAGTGTATCTGGACTTTCAGAAAGCCTTTGACAAGGTCCCTCATCAGAGACTTTTGGCAAAATTAAAGAGTCATGGGATAGGAGGCAGTGTACTACTGTGGATCAGGAACTGGTTAAAATATAGAAAGCAGAGGGTTGGGCTAAATGGCCAATTTTCCCAATGGAGAAAGGTGAATAGTGGTGTACCCCAGGGATCTGTGCTGGGTCCGCTGCTTTTTGACATATTCATAAATGACCTGGAAAGTGGAATAACGAGTGAGGTTATCAAATTTGCAGATGACACAAAACTATATAAAGTTGTTAAAACCTAAGAGGATTGTGGAAAATTGCAAGAGGATCTTGATAAATTGGAAGACTGGGCATCAAAATGGCAGATGAAATTTAATGTGTACAAGTGCAAAGTTATGCACCTAGGGAAAAACAACCCAAACTATGGTTACAAAATGAAAGGTTCCACATTAGGAACCACCACCCAGGAAAAAGATTTAGGCTTCATTGTGGATAACATGTTAAAACCCTTGGCCCAGTGTGCTTTGGCAGCCAAGAGAGCAAATAGAATGCTAGGTATCATTAGGAAAGGAATGGAAAATAAAACAAAAGATATTATAATGCCTCTATACCGTTCCATGGTGAGACCATACCTTGAATATTGTTTGCAATTCTGGTCGCCGTATCTTAAAAAGGATATAGCGTTATTAGAAAAGGTTCAGAGAAGAGCCACCAAAATGGTAAAGGGGATGGAAGGATACTCCTATGAAGAAAGGCTAAAAAGCTTAGGGCTCTTTAACCTGGAAAAGAGACGACTGAGGGGAGATATGATAGAAGTCTATAAATTAATGAACGGAGTGGAACGGGTAAACATAGATCGACTGTTTACGTTATCAGAATGTAGAAAGACTAGGGGACATGCAATGAAGCTACAGGGTAAACTATTTAAGACAAATAAAAAAAAATATTTTTTCACTCAATGTGTAATCAAACTCTGGAATTTGTTACCGGAGGATGTAGTAAAGGCTGTTAGTGTAGCTGGGTTTAAAAAAGGTTTGGACAAGTTCCTGGAGGAAAGGTCCATAAACCATTATTAAGAAGGGACCCAGGATATCAATGCTTGACCCAGTACAAACAATGCGGAACCTGTGTCTTTTGGGGAAACTGCTAGGTACATATGACCTAGATTGGCCACTGTTGGAAACAGGATACTGGGCTTGATGGACCTTGGTCTGACCCAGTATGGCATATCTTATGTTCTTATGTTCAGCATATGGTGTAGGTTGTGCTCCTTGGGTGTGCTCCTTGGGGTGCCTGCGCAGGGAAATTCACCTCCTCTTTTCTGAGAACGGTCTCTCTGTATCGCGGACTTAGGGGTATGTTTACTAAACCTTCCTAATGTGCGTTCTGTGACGTTACCACGCATTAAGGTACCTTAACGCACGTTAATGGCGCTTTATCAGGCGCTCAGGTACCTTAGCGCGCGCTAACTCGCGCAGCGGCACAAATGAGCACTGAAGGCGGGGAAAGGCTCCCGGAGGGCGGAGGAAAGCTCCCCAGGGGCGGAGAGAAGGGGTCAATGGGTGGAGAGTGGGAGGGGAGAGGCTCCCCGCACACTAATGATGTGAAATCCGAGGCTCAAAACTAACGCCAGTGAAACCCTGGCGTTAGAGCTGATTTAAAGGGCAGAGAAACCATTTCTGTCAGCAATGTACAGCAAAATCAGGGAAACCTACAAAAAAGTGATAAGTGTGATACATGTGCACGGAACAAAAGTGAAAAGAAACATTGAAAATGACCCCAACAAAATATAAAAAAAACATAACTAAGCTGGGCAATAGTGATATTAATGGGAAACATCAAAAAGCACTCTTGAGAAAGCTCCAAAAAAAAGATATGAATTTTGGAAGGGTCTACGCTCCATCCCCATACAAGGTGAATGATCCCACAGTGCAATTGCGCTCATCAGGGTTTCCCTCTCCATTGGACAGGTTTCCTATGGGGTGCACATGTTCCACAACAGCAGGGCGGGCATGTCGGAATGGGCAACTGGACAGATGCTGGGAAAGGGGACACAGAGGGCTGCAGACGGCACATGCTGTACTGCAGCTGGGCCACAGTGCGGACTAGGGTGATGCCTAGGTGGCCCATAGGAATGCTGAAACAGTAGAGCAGCCAGACAGCAACTGATGAGGGCCCAGCATGGGCACAAGTGTGCTTCCCACAGTGTCACAGGGGATAGTACCCAGTAGGGACCCCCAAGGGCACAGAACAGTGGCAGGCGGTGCTGAGGGGAAGCTTGGACACCTATGCAGGCACCCCTACCCCAGAACCCACACCATAGGCAGCCGCCTACCCGCACACTGGATGGCCTAAGACTGCTCTCCATCAGAACCACCAGCAGAAGGGCATGTCAGCAGGGTAGCACAGGGGCACTGGTGGTGGAGGTGGCAGTGGCAGCGGAAGCTGCCCAGAGCAGGCCGTGGCCTAGCCCTGTATAGGTGGGTGCCATGCACTGCAACAGACAGGCCCTGTCTGATGAACAGTCATGGTATCCCCAGGGAATGTACTGTCTCTGTGGCAACATGGTGGTGCAGTGCACACAGCCAGTGTGTTCAGGAGCAGAAAGTCACAGGGTCAAGTCCCAGCTGTGGTTCCTGCCAACCCAGCCCCCATTTTTTACCCACTACTAAAACGTGCTAATATAGACAGAACCTTTATTGCAGATGACGTAAACATGCCCAAAACACCTACATTTTACCCTGCAGAGCACAGACACCATAGACAGGCGCATTACCTAGAGCAGAGTCACCCAAATGCAGTCTTGGAGGGCCAAACACCATTCAGGTTCCATGCTGCCTCTAATAAAGATGCCTGTGCTGCATATCTATGCACCGCCCCCATGGTATGCAGATGTATCTCATGCATATTCATGAGGGACAGCATGAAAACCCGAACAGTGTTTGGTACACCAGGACTGGAGTTGGGAACCCCTGCAGTAAAGCAGCAGCCAACAGGGGCAGACACACCCACACCCACAGGCTCCATTAGCCAATGCCTCCTGGAGAAGCAGGGGTCAGGCAAATATCAATAAAGCAACTGTGTCATCATCACTCTTGCTCCTTGTGTTTCCTGGAGAAGCAGGACATTGGGCCCTGCGTGCATCTCCCAATACTAGCACTTGCATACCTTAGCAATGCCATCCTAAACCTGGGAATAGGGTACACAGCTATCAAAAGGTAGCTATGATTACTGGCAGATAGCAATTCCTACTTTAAGCACAGTTTGCTGATTGAGCTCCATCATAGCAACCTTTCTGCTGTCTGTGAAGTGTGCTTCAGGTCTGGTGTCTGACAGTGTTTACCACCCTGGGGAGTGACCCCCAACAGTATTGCGTACCATATCCATGCCTGCACTGTGCCCAGGTCTGGTGTGGTGGCCAGGGCTGCCAAACACCTCTATAGTAGCACAATGCTGGCATAGGTGTGGGAGTGTGTGTCTGTCTATCCAGTGTGTGGTTGCTGCAAACACCCTCCACAGCCCACACTGCCAGCACTGTTGTCAGGAGGAGCAAGGTACCATGGGTATAGCCCGGACAGGGTGGCCTGGCCAGGATGCATCTGCACAGGGCATAGGGCAATGGCTGGGACATTGTAGTGCCCGGCCCCACCTGCACAGACAGGGTAGCCACAGCATGTTCTGCTGGGAGATCACTCTCACCCTGACTGAGCAGTGACAACGGCATGGCTAGGTTCCCCCATAGTGCTCTATAGTATTTTTTTCATGTGATATTTATGGGTTCCCTTTTGGGGCCTAGTCACTGACTTATCTGCTTGGTGTGTATGCTGAGATCCCAGTTCTGGGTGCATGCATTTCCACCAGGAACATGCACTGTGGACTAGCTAGCAGACTGTCTGCAGCTGGTATGTGTTTTGCTGGAACACCTTGCAGGGTGCAGCGGCTGAAGGCTTGCTGCAGGAGAATATCAGATAGTGGTGGGGTGCAGCTTAGCATATCCAGGCCTAATGTCTGTCTGCTATTGCTTTATGGATGTGTTCAGAGCTGCATTGACTGCCCTGTAGGGTGTCTGTTCCCCAGCAGGACTGGGGTTGATGGTCCCCTTTACTGCCACCATTGCAGGGAGGGTAGAATGTGGATCTGTTGGTGGGAGACCATGTTTACCACCCTCAGCCCCAGAGGCCTATTTCTGCTGTGGAGCTGGTGCTCGGCGCCCCACCTCACCCTCAGGGTGAGTACGGAACCTGCATGATGTGATGGTGTGTAGCTACTCTGTGCCAGTACCACACATGGTCAGTTCCCCTTACCAGGCCGAGGTGCTGTGGGGGTGCATACCCCATCTTGTGATCATCTGTAGACTGCTGATTTGCATGTGCAGTGCATCATGGGTATGGGTGGGTTAACCCTATCCTGGTGACCACAGCAGACTGTTTGTGTGGTGATGTGCAGTCCTTCTGCAGCCAGTCAGGGTTTTGCTAGCAGTTATGGAGCTGTAGCCCACTGGTTATTTCACTGCTTGTGGAGCAAGAGGTCATGGGTTCAAACCCACAGTGGGGTTATTTGATAGGGCTGTCCGAAGCATTGTCTATTTTTAATGTACATTAGTGCTGCCAGCAAAACACCCTCAGGGTACTGTAACCATAAGGTGCCTCAGAAGGCGCCCTATAAAGCGCCTTAAAGGGCACCCTATAAAGCGCCTTCTGAGGCACCTTATGGTTACAGTCCGTATAAGGTGTCCTATGGAGCGCCTTATAGGGTGCCCTATAGGGGACATTATAGGGTGCCGTGGCGGACAGTGCACTTTATAATGTGCCCTATGGAGTGCCTTATAGGGTGCCTTATGCGGCACCTTAGGTTACGGCACGTGAGGGTGTGTTTGCTGGCAGCAATAATTAAAATACAAATAAAATGCCTCAGGAAACAATACTTACATGTCAAAGCTGATGCCTCAGCCAGCCTTATGCATTATGCACACTGGTTTGTGCATTCAAGCTATCTCTCTCCCCTCTCAGGTAGGGTTTCCTCGTGGTTCTTCTGTGCTCCTCCCAGTACCAATCCCCATCGCCACCTCTGCTTTCATGCATCCTATCCCGGCTTTTTGGGGTAACCGTCCTATCCCGCCAGCCTTTCCCTCTCCATTTCCGCGATCTCTCTACTGCTGTCCTGCTAATCTCATCCAGTGTGCATCCCCTCATCTTTCCTTCCCATCTCAGTCGCCGGCTGCTGCCAGCACCCTCCCCCTTAAATTAGGTCTCCTCAACTGCCGATCTTTGCGTTCCAAAACTCTTCTGGTTTCGGACCTCGTTACTCGTGAATCCCTGGATCTTCTTCTCCTTACAGAAACTTGGCTGAAGGAAGGGGAAGATTCCCTCCTGGCCCGTTGTCTTCTCCCTGACTTCTCTGCCATCTCTGTTCCCCGCATAGGTCGCACGGGCGGCGGAGTGGCTATTCTACATTGTGCCTCTATCCCTCTTTCGCAGATCTCTTCTCCCGCTCTACACTATCCCGAGGCCCTGCTTATTCGTCTTCAAACTCTATCTCCTCTCCACATACTTCTTGTTTACTCCCCTCCTGGCCTCCGTTCAGATCTCTGGGACTCCCTCCTTTTATCAATTTCCGACTTATCATTGCTCTTCCCCCATCTACTCATTACAGGAGATTTTACCTCTCCTTCCTCCTCTAGGGATCTTTCTTTTACCTCACTCATGCAAGATTTGTCTCTCCTTCAGCACGTTTCTTTTCCCACCCATTCAGCAGGTCGTACCCTGGATCTCGTTCTTTCCCCACTCCCTCTTTCCTTACACATACAGTCTCTTCAGGCCATCCCCTTACCTTGGACTGATCATTTCTGCCTGACTTTCAATTGCTCCTTACCTGCATCCACGGCACCTTCCCAGGCTCCTTTCTTACCCTCTCCTTCCGCACAGCGACTGTCACATCGTATTACCCCCCTTACCCTTCAAAGCTTTCCACCTGCACCGGATCTCCTGCCTTCAGATTTTCCATCCCTCTCCCCAACCTCACAGGCCTCTACCTGGTTTTCTTGCCTCTCTACTGCTCTTGATCACCTGGCTCCTCTTCAGCCACATCCCCCATCCCGTCGCTCTTCCCAACCATGGTTTCATGCAGGTCTCCGTCTTCTCTGGACTCACCTCCGTCACTGAGAGCGTCTTTGGCGGAAATCACCCTCTTCATCTACCCTGCTCAACTTCAAAACTAACTATGCCCACTACCGTACACAAGTTCATACAGCCAAACAGTCTTATTTCTCCACTGCTATCTCCTCTGCACCTAATCAGACCCGTCACCTATACACCGTCCTCAGGTCTCTCACATCCCTACAATCCAATTCTACCCCTGCATTACCTCTGTCACTTCCTCCTTCTCAACTTGCGACCTTTTTCAACAACAAAATTCTGGACTTACGTAAGTCCTTGTCTCATTGTCCCCCACCCATCTCTTCTCCCCCTCCTATCTCCCCCCCCCCTCAACATCTCAACTTTCTCACAACTGGACATCTTTTCATCCTCTCTCTACCTCCGAACTTGTAGGACTAATATCCTCCTCCAACAAAACGTTCTGCACACTCGATCCGATTCCTTCCTCCTGGCTCCTCACTCCTTCCCTTGCCCTTGTTCCCCCCATCCTCACCATGATCAACACCAGTCTCTCCACAGGTGTCTTTCCCCAACCCTGGAAACATGCTCTTATCCATC
Organism: Ichthyophis bannanicus; assembly: GCA_033557465.1. NCBI lineage: Eukaryota > Metazoa > Chordata > Amphibia > Gymnophiona > Ichthyophiidae > Ichthyophis > Ichthyophis bannanicus. Next base: position 1,300,513,189 of record CM066031.1, read on the forward strand.
CTATCCTAAAGAAGCCCTCTCTTGACCCTCAGACTCCTGCTCACTATCGCCCAGTTTCCAATCTTCCCTTCCTCTCCAAGATACTTGAGAAAACGGACTTCGCGCAACTTTCACAACACCTCGATTCAATTCACTTCCTTCATCCTTGTCAGTCAGGCTTCCGACAAGGTCATAGTGTAGAGACCGTCCTCTTGGGTTTCCTTAACGAATTCCATGTAGCTCACGATCATGGTGACCTCTTGGTGGCGGTGTCCTTAGACCTCTCGGCAGCCTTTGACTTAGTGGACCACTCTTTTCTTCTGTCTCGTCTACGCGAAGCTGGTCTCCATGGCACAGTCTATCATTGGTTTCACTCCTTTCTCTCCTCCCGTTCCTGCACAGTAGTCTCCTTGTCTGGCCCACCCACTCCCTCCGACTCCTTCCCTTTACCCTGTGGTGTCCCTCAGGGGTTTGTTTTGGCACCTCTTCTTTTCAATTTATTCCTAGCACCGTTGGCACTTCCGGTCCAACAATTTGCTATTTCCGCATTCTACTATGCTGATGATCTGCTCTTCTTATATCACACCTCACCTCTCCCCTTCACCCTGACCTCGTCCCACTGAACTCCTGTCTTTCAGCTGTCGCTAACTGGCCCACTCTAAACTGTTTGCACCTCAATCTTGCGAAAACAGTAGCTATCTGGTTCACTCATGGCAGCCCTTCTCCTCAGGTCACTCCCTCTTTCTCAGGTTCACCAATTCCCCTTGTTACAAGTTTTCGTTATTTGGGTGTAATTTTTGATTCCGACCTTTCCTTCCATGCTCACATCTCCCACATTACAAAGACCTCCTTCTTCTTTCTTCGACAGATACGGGCCATTCGCCCCTTTCTCACCCCTTTCTCACCCCTGAAGCCCTCACCACCCTTCTCTTGTCTCTGGTAATGTCACGTATCGACTTCTGCAACTCAGTTCTAGCCGGGCTCCCTCTCTCCCAACTTCACCGTCTTCAATGTGTTCAGAATACTGCTGCGCGCCTTGTCTTTCACTCCTCCCTCCGCGATCATGTTACTCCTCTCTTTCTTCGTCTACATTGGCTCCCCTTGCAATTTCGCATCCGTTATAAAATCCTCACACTGGCTCACCAAGTCTTATATCACCGCACTCCCCTATATCTGGCAGACCTTCTTCAATTCCATACTCCCACTCGCTCAATTCGTTCAATTCACATCAACCAGCTCCACCTCCCATCTCCCTCACGTGCTCTTCTACAATCCACACGTTCCTCTGCCTTCTTCTTTATCGGCCCTGCCTATTGGAACTCTCTGCCCATTTCCCTCAGACTTGAGCAACACTATACCACCTTCAAGAAGGATCTGAAGACACATCTCTTCTCCACTGCTTTTGACCTCCCCTCCCCCTTTGTGTGATTCACCTCCCCTCCTCTCCCTTGTCTTTCTCTTTCCTTACTCATGTCTAGTTTAATGTCTTGAGTGCTCTCCTGTCGCACATTGTAATTTCTTTTCCTTTTCAGGCCCATTGGCCTTCCTGTATATTATTTTATTTTTGTAAACCGCCGTGCTCTAACTGGAACTGCGGTATATCAAGCCTAATAAACATAAACATAGGTTGAAACCACCACGCCAGATTGCTCCAGGTCAGTTTTAAGCTCTTTGGATGTTGTACGTGGTGTTTTTCCAACAGTTCGCACTAATCTTCGAAGACTTCTTGGATTAATTTCTCATCTCACTATGTGCTGGGAGGTTTTTGACAGTTCCATAAGCAGAAAACGTAATAAGATTGTGAATTGTAGACACAGGAATCTCAAGATCTTTGGAGAATGCCTTGTACCCCTTTGAAGTTTGATGGTTGGTGATAATGGCTTTTCTGAAGGTCTCAGGCAGCTGTCATGTCTTCACCATTGTGAAAATGGAACAGAGAGTGAATGTGGCCATTTTAAAAATTAGAGCCATCATTCATTGGTTGATTCAAGTCATGTGAGTACTGAAAATGGAGCACAGGTGCATCTAATTTTATTGTAATGGGAATGTGGTTCTTCTGTTCAAACTGATTTGAATTGTTTATAAGAGTGTCAGTAATCATGTCCTGCAATGTCCCAGTTTTTAAACGATTTCCTACTATTTCCTTTTTTAATTGGCCTTGTTTTATTTGATTCTTTTATGTGTCAAATATGTGTGCATATATAGCTGAAAGCCATTTCACTGGCCGTTTTCTTTTTTTTTGGAAATTGTACATTTAATGGATTAAACTGCAAGGGGCCCAATAATGTTGACCACAACTGTAGAAGAAGAAAAAAAAGTTTTTTCTGTGCTATTTTAGGCTGAAATGTCCAATGCTTGCTTTTTGCTATTAAGGGATCTTTTGTGTCTGTTAGAGGAAACAATGGCTCAAGGGTAAAATTGACAGAAGGTTACAGTTTCCTACCCACACAGGACCAGTGCAACGATATGAGGTGCCCTAGGCAAATCTCATCCCTAACGCACCCCTGCTCCCAACTCCTGTCTCCGTCCCTCTCCAGGCCCACCAGTGGTTACAATGACTTCAAAGAGTTCCACTGTGCTTGCCTAAATCTCCAGCGCTGTGAGGCTGCTTGGCTTCTGTTCTCTCTTACAGCATCAGGTGTCAGAGGAGACGGAAGCCAAATGGCCTTTCAGCACCAGAAATTTAGGTAAGCAATGTGAGGCTGTTTGAGAACATTGCTGCTGTTGCAGGTCCCGGAAAGGGATGGCAGTGGCAGCAATAGGCAGTTGTCTAGGTCAATTAATGGTTGTCTCGGCCTTGTCCACTCATAAATTGATAAAAAGGTTTAACATATCTCAAAAACCAAATATACATAAGAACATAAGATATGCCATACTGGGTCAGACCAAGGTCCATCAAGCCCAGTATCCTGTTTCAAACAGTGGCCAATCTAGGAAATAAGTACCTAGAAGTTTCCCCAAAAGACACAGGTTCCTGGGTCCCTTTTAATATTGGTTTATGGACCTTTTCTCCAGGAACTTGTCCAAACCTTTTTTAAACCCAGCTACCCTAACAGCTTTTACTACATCCTCCAGTAACAAATTCCAGAGTTTGATTACACGTTGAATGAAAAAATATTTTCTCTTATTAGTCTTAAATAGGTTACCCTATAGCTTCATTGCATGTCCCCTAGTCTTTCTGTATTTTGATGATGTAAACAACAGATTTATGTTTACCCGTTCCACTCCATTCATTAATTTATAGACTTTATCGTACCTCCCCTCAGCCATCTCTTTTCCAGGTTTTAGAGCCCTAACCTTTTTAGCCTCTCTTTGTAGGGGTATCCTTCCATCCCCTTTACCATTTTGGTGGCTCTTTTCTGTACCTTTTCTAATAACACTATATCCTTTTTAAGATACGATGACCAGAAATGCACACAATATTCAAGGTACAGTCACACCATGGAACGATACAGAGGCATTATAATATCCTTTGTTTTATTTTCCATTCCTTATGATACCCAGCATTCTGTTTGCTCTCTTGGCTGCCGCTGCACACTGGGCAGAGGGTTTTAATATGTTATCCCACAATGATACCTAAATCTTTTTCCTGGGTGGTGGCTCCTAATGAGGAACCTTGCATCATGTAACCATAGTTTCAGTTGTTCTTTCCTAGGTGCTTAACTTTGCACTAGTCCACAATAAATTTCATCTGCCATTTGGATGCCCAGTCTTCCAATTTATCAAGATCCTCTTGCAATTTTCTACAATTCTCATATTTTAACAGCTTTAAATAGTTTTGCGTCATCTGCAAATTTGATAACGTTACTCATTATTCCCTTTTCAAGGTCATTTATAAATATGTAAAAAAGCAGCGAACCCAGCACAGATCCCTGGGGTACTCCTCTATTCACCTTTCTCCATTGGGAAAATTGGCATTTAGCCCTATCCTCTGCTTTCTATCTTTTAACCAGTTCCTGATCCACAATAGCACACTGCCACCTATCCCAAGACTTTTTAGTTTTGCCAGAAGTCTCTGATGAGGGACCTTGTCAAAGGGTTTCTGAAAGTCCAGATACACTATATCAACTGACTCATCTTTGTCTACCTGTTTTTTCACAGCTTAAAAAAAACATAACAGATTAGTAAAATGAGATCTTCCTTGTCTAAAGCCATGTTGGCTGTCTCCAATTAAGCCATGACTATCTACATGTTCAGTAATTTTGTTCTTTACGATGGTTTCTACCATTTTTCCCGGTACTGACATCAGGCTCACCTGTCTATAGTTTCCTGGATCTTCCCTGGAACCCTTTTTTAAAAATTGGCATTACATTGGCCATCCTCCAGTCTTCAGCTATTACAGATTATTTTAATGATAGTTCACAGATTACTAATTGAAGGTATGCAGTCTCATATTTCAGTTCTTTCAATACCCTTGGATGTATACCATCTGGTCCAGGTGATTTGCTACTCTTCAGTTTATCAAATTGCTGTAATACATTTTCCCAGTGTATCAATATTTCTTTCAATTCTTCTACGGCATCACCTTTAAATACCATTTCAGTCAAGGGTAACATACCTACATCTTCCTCAGTAAAGACCGAAGCAAAGAATTCATTCAGTCTCTCCGCTATGGCCTTGTCACCTCTTAGGGGCTTGTTTACAAAGCCACGGTAGTGGTTTCCGATTGTTATCGGAGCCGCAGCCCCATTGAAATCAATGGGGCCGCGGCTCCGATAACGAGCAGAAACTGCCAACACGGCTTTGTAAACAAGCGCCTTAGTGTCCCTTTTACCCCTCTGTCATCTAACAGTCCAACTAACTGTCTCACAGGTTTTTTGCTATGAATGTACTTTAAAAAGTCTTTATTATGCATATTTATTCCACAGCAAGCTTCTTCTCAAATTCTCTCTTTGCCTGCCTTATCAGTGCCTTGCATTTAACTTGCCAGTGCTTGTGCTGTTTCCAGTTTTCGTCATTTGACTATTTTTTCCATTTCTTGAAAGATGCTTTTTTTGGCAACAACAGCCTGTCTGACCTCACCTTTAAACCATGCTGTCAGTTTTTTGGACTTACTTCCACTTTTCTTAAAGCGTGGAATACAGCTCGTCTGGGCTTCCAAGATAGTATTTTTAAACAACACCCAAGCTTGATGTAAATCTTTAACTTTTGCAACTGCTCCTTCTATTTTTTTCTTAACTATTTTCCTCTTTTTATCATAGTCTCCTTTTTGAAAGTTAAAAGGTAGTACTGTGGATTTCCTTTCCATCCCTCCTACATTAATTAAATCAAACACGATCATGCTATGATCACTATTGCCAAGTGGCCCCAACACCCTTATCTCTTGCACTAGATCTGGTGTCCACTAAGGAATAGGTCCAAAATGGCTTCCCTTCTGATTGGTTCATGAACCAGCTGCTACAAGAAGCAGTCATTTATTTTGTCTAGAAACTTTATATCTCCCTAGCATGTCCTGCCGTGACACTGATCCAGGGTACTGGGTAAGTGTGGATGGAATGGGGGAGGGAAAATCACTCAGTATTATTGGCTGTAACTTTTGTTAGCTTCCCTGATTTTTTTGAGCATTTCATCATCCATTTGTTCATACTGGCCAGGCAATAGATAGTGCACTCCCACTGCCATCGCCTTCCCTTTTTTATATGGAATTTCAGTCCATAGAGATTCTACAGCAAATTTTGTTTCCCGCAAAACTTTAATCCTTTGTGACTCAATGCCCTCTTTAACAGAGCGCAACCCCTCCACCAATTTGATCAGCTCTATCATTATGCTATAGTTTGTACCCAGGTATCACAGTGTCCCACTGGTTGTCCTCCTTCCACTATGTCTCTGAGATACCAATCATATCTAACCTCTCATTTAATGCTATATATTCTAACTCTCCCATCTTATTTTTTAGACATCTAGCATTTGCATACAAGCATTTTAGAGACTGTATTTTATTCATATTAATCTGGCTATCAGTAAGCATGGGTAATTTGGAATCTTTAATCTCTGTCTGCTCTGTACTCAAGGGCATTTGGGCTACCTTTGTCTTTATTGGAACCTGTCTGCTGATATGCCCTAACTTCATTCTTTTGGTAGTATCCTTCAGGGATACATTGTTCCGAACCATGCACTCTTGGGAGACCGTCGGCTTTCCCCTATTATCTACTTTAAAAGCTTCTCTCTCTCTTTTTTAAAGGTTCATGCCAGCAGCCTGGTTCCATCCTGGTTAAGGTGAAGCCCATCCCTTCGGAAGAGCCCCTCCTTTCCCCAGAATGTTCCCCAGTTCCTAACAAATCCCAAAGTGGAGTGGAGGAGTGGCCTAGTGGTTGGGGCAAGGTACTTCAGGCCAGAAGGTCAGGGGTTCAAATCCCACTAGAGGACAGCAACCTTGCTCCTTGTGGTCTTGGGCAAGCCACTTAACCCTCCATAGCCCATGTTCCCTGTAAAATAGTTATCTCCAAGTTATAATGCCCTGTTCAATGTAATTTCAGTTTGTTCAATGTAAATCACACTGATGCAGAATAGCACAGTATATAAGAGAATATAAATAAAATAAAACCCTCATCCTTGCACCATTGTCTCATCCATGCATTGAGTCTCTGGAGCTCTGCCTGCCTTTTGGGTCCTGCACGTGGAATGGGAAGCATTTCGGAGAATGCTATCCTGGAAGTTCTGGATTTCAACTTCCTACCTAAAAGCTTAAATTTAGAATCCGGATCTCTCTACCACATTTTCCTATGTCATTGGTACCGACATGTACCAAGACAGCAGACTCCTCCCCAGCACTATCTAAGACCTTATCTAGGTGGCACGTGAGGTCCGCTACCTTCGCACCAGGCAGGCATGTTACCACGTGATCCTCACGCCCACCAGCCACCCAGCTATCTACATGCCTAATGATTGCATCACCAACTATAATGGCTGTCCTAACCCTTCCCTCATGGGCACATGGTCCTGGAGAAACGTCCTCGGTGCAAGAGGGTTTATATCACTTGGAAGACAGGTCCTAGCTACAGGATCACTTCCTGCCACACCAGGGTGATGCTCTCCTGTCATGTGACCTCTTTCTTCCATGGAAACAGGGATGCTGACAGACTGAAGGTGGGACTTCAGGACTATATCCCTGTAGGTCTCATCTATGTATCTCTCTGTCTGTCTTATGTCCTGCAAGTTTGCTACTCTAGCCTCCAGAGATTGGACTCATTCCCTGAGAACAAAGAGCTCCTTGCACCTAGTGCACACGTAAGACCCCTCACCAACTGGGAGAAAATCATACATGTGGCACTCTCAATGCAAAAGACTGGAAAACCCCCATCTTGCTGCTGGACTGCTGTCTGCATCTTAGTTTTAAGGTTGTGTTTAGATATTTAAGTTCTTTACCCACTAAGGGTTGCTGGGGATACTTATACTAATAAAACTATACCTAATATGTTTAATGTACTTTGTTCACCTGAAGCTTAATTCATCTCAGCTCCTTAATGTATGCCTGATGAGGATAAACAGCTGCACCTGAGAGTGAAAATGGCACCTCCTTTCCTTTAAGAGGTTTAAGCACCTATAAATCTACGATTTTCCCAGGGGAGAGAGGGAGGGAAAGAAGACTTATTAAAAGCTGTCTGCTACACAGTACCCTGTCCTGTGCTTCTAAGGTAATCTGTGACCAATTTCCAGGGGGAGTCCCACAGCCCTTGCTTGGATAGAGGGAGTCTTGGGGTCTAAATTTAACCAGAAAGTTCTCTTCTGTGTTTTAAATTTAAACTGAAAGCTCTTTGCTGCTACTAGGCCCTGATTGATTTAAGAAATACACTGGGTTTACAGATTAATCAGCTTTAATCTAAATAATTCCTTTTTCCCCAAGATTTAGAAAAATTCTCAGAAGTAAATACTTACAATTGCAGATCTCTCTCCAGAAGTAGCAGTCCCCTTTTGTAGCCCTTCAAGGTGAATATACAACCACATTATCAACATACAATTCAAAATAACTTAGACATATTCAAATCATATGCATATTCAGCAATGGTACCGACATCATCTGCCTGCGCCCTCCAAAAGCTTGCATTTCACCATTTCACCACAGGTGCTGAAATTACACACGCACCCAACACACACACACACACACACACACACACACACACCCCGAACTTGCAGCCGCACAGCTAATTGGAACCCTCACCAGCATCAGGACTTGCACAACCCTCTTCACCAAACGAAGCCCAGACAGCAGAAACGGGGGGGGGGGGGGGGGGAGGTAAGCCCCTCCCTGCTGTACCAATATCTGCTTGCGTTCTTCAGCAGCTTGCATTTCATGGGCTCACCACAGGTGGGCCTGTGCCTGAGGGCCTCACCAGAGGGCCTTTGGCGTGGCCCTTAGGCGTGGACCAATGCAGAGATCCCCAGTTAAGAAAGCCACTTGCCAACATACTCTAGCCTCAGCTTCCACCCAGGAACCCACAACCAAGACCCAAATGCAAGTGAATACAATCTGACAAAGAATGCTACCCCTGTATATCATGCTATACACCCTATTGGCAATCATTCTACTCACAATCAACATACCCACAGCACACCCCATCTATGGTTTGGCCCACATTTTCACCAAATAACACCCCCCACCTACCAATATCTGCACACCACCCATAGAAACCCCATATATCTCATACACATACTCACCTCATGCAACCGTACCTCCATGACCACAACCAAAAAACCTCCCATATACACACTCCAATGTGCACTCATCAATGCCCACTCGATCAGAAACAAAGTCCCCATCATCAGAGACCTACTTACGACTGAGCACATGGACATATTATGTGAACGGATACATGGATCACAGAAACAGACAACATCCTCCTAAACCAGTGCACATCAGATGGATATACCATCTTCCACTGCCCACGAACATGGTGAAGAGGCGGGGGTGTAATGATCATAGTGAAAACACACCTCAATTTCAGATACCACACAGAGAGCACAAATGAAACAGACGTCCTCATCTTAACAAACAGCTGATTATCGTTCTCATGTACAGGACACCAACCACAACATCCACTGACTTATCCAACATACTGGATGGAGTATTCCTGACCAGCAGAATGAACAAAGATCTTCTAGTATTAGGAGACTTCAACCTCCCATCTATAGAGTCAAAACATGCCTGCTCATTCCTGGAAGCAATGTCAGCAATGTCAGCAATGAACCTCAACCAGCTTGTCCAAACTACAACCCACGACAAAGGAAACACACTTGACCTGATATTCTTCAACAACCATACAACTCACGTAGACTCCCCTCCCCCACTCCATCCACATTTACCCAGTACCCTGGTCCGACCATAGACTGATCAGCTTCTCCCTCCCCCACGCTCACCCTAACATATCCCCCTCCCACCATACAAAAAGAAGACGGTTCAAACAGTTCAACAATGAGAACTTCATAGAGGAGATCCTTCCTCAACTACTAACCAACTCAGACAACCCTGACATATTTGTGGAACACTGGAACCGCATCATTGAAAAAACAGTCATCGCAATGACAATGGCACCACCCTCACCCAGGAGACACTGCAAAATCCCATGGTACACCCCAACCCTATGCATGTTCAAAGCTCAGGCCCAGAAGCTCAAACAAAGATGTTGAAAAGTGATGGATCATGATGACAAATTCAACTACCTAAGACTACTGAATAAATACCATACCACAACTGACAAAGAGAAGCACGAATACCACAAGAAACTAAGCAAATCCTCAATCAATCATCCAAGAGAAATCTTTGACCTCATAAACCGATTAACAATGACCCCATCCACCAACAACCAAGAAATCATAATCACCTCCCAACAACTGGCAAGATACTACAGACAGTTTCACCTCCAACCAGTACCAGTCCCCTCCTCCCCCTGATGAAACCATCCACCTGAAACTATGGTCTTCCTTTGGCAACATCAACAAAGAACACATTGAAGATATCATCTCTCAACACAAGAACATTGTCCCTTGACCCATTTCCAATCACCTGGATCAAGGCAACCATGAAGGAACTTAATCCAACACTCACCAGTCTGTGCTCCAACAAAGAAAAATGCCTGAAAATCTCACCCATACATCCCACTCTGAAGAAGCCAGACCTTAACCCCTCTGACTGAACCTCATACAGACCTATCAACAGCCTCCTCTTCATTGCTAGACTCATAGAAAAAAAATGTTCAATGTCAATTGCAGGAGCATATTGACAGGAATGACCTGCTTGACCCACAACAACACGGCTTCCACCACCTTTAGAGAGTGGAAACACTACTAGTCACCCTAATAAACAACCTAATACAAAGGACACAACACGCCATTCAGGGATTCCTATTGATCTTCCTGGATATTTCCACAGCCTTCGACATGAGTCTGATCTCTCGAGGCTAGAATCCAATCTCTGGAGGCTAGACATAAGGAAGACAGAGAGGTACATAGGCTCTTCAATCTGGAAAAGAGACAGCTGAGGGGAGATATGATAGAGGTCTATAAATTAATGAATGGAGTGGAACAGGTAAACGTAGATTGAATGTTTGCGCCATCAAAATATAGAAAGACTAAAGGGCATGCAATGAAACTACAGGGTAACCTATTTAAGACTAATAAGAGAAAATATTTTTTCACTGAACCTGTAATCAAACTCTGAAATTTGCTACCAGAGGATATAGCAAAAACTGTTAGTGTAGCCGGGTTAAAAAAGGGTTTGGACAAGTTTCTGGAGGATAGGTCTATAAACCAATATTAAAGTGGACCCAGAATATCCACTGCTTGTCCCAGTACAAGCATTGTGGAACCTTTGTCTTTTGGGGAAACTGCTAGGTACTTGTGACCTAGATTGGTCACTATTGGAAACAGAATACTGGGCTTGATGGACCTTGGTCTGACCCATTATGGCATATCTTATGTTCTGAAATCGTATATGGACTATATATTTAACCAAATGCATGCATAGTAAATTGTTCCACTGTAACTGTAAATATCCTTGTTTCATGTAAACCACTTTGACCTGGTGAAAGGCGGTATATAAATTCATTGAATGGCGAGCATGTGTTTAATATCATCACGTGTCTAATATGCTTGCACTCCAGCAAACACTGTGAAACACCTCTGTTTTCCTCTGATTGGTGGTTCCGTAGCGCCCTTTTTCCCTTTAAATTCAAATGAGTACATCTCCACGCAGGCGCGGCGTTTTTTCAGCACACTTTCCAAATGTTGAAGAGAAGAGGGTGTATGGTTTAGCCGCAAGCTTAAAGGTGGGTGCTCCATTTTGTATGAGCGGTTTCCTATACACAATAGTGATTCGGTGATCGAGATGTAACTGAGTCATTTTTGGGTTGTTTTGTAGATCGTGCTAATATCAAGATATTCCCCCTGAAGAAGAATAACGAAACGCAGTAGCGGTACCCTTTGGTGGCGTCGGGGATTAGCACCAATGATATCGAGATAAGCAAAGCACCATCTTAAATACATTAGTGCACAGATAAACAAGTGCAAATGAATTTCAGAAGATTCTGCTATTGAGTCTAAAATTCCATCTAATGATAAGAAAAAGTACATTTTAATGAATTACTGGTGAAAATAACAGTGAATTGGAATGGTCATTGATGCGAACAGGCATATCGCTTTGGAGAAATATTCTAAGCGTTGCCGTTGTTAGTCTGAGACCGAGTTTCACTGTTGATTGTCACATGTAGATGGTAAGATTTTCTTAAGTATAAAGACAGTACAGTATTGCTTTCAGGAGAATTCTGAAGACTAGTAGAGGGGATTATCGCAAGATTTTGGTAGTAACCTCCCTCTGATAGTGGACCTAATTGGGGTATATAAATTCAGCTAAATAAATAAATACATAAAATATCTGTTAAGATAGCACTGCTGAATATCCCTATATAATATGAACTGTCTAATTGCAGACCATCTAAACATATAGGGCCCAATATTCGGCGGCGGCGGTGTCTAGTGCAAGTACAGCGCTTAGCTGTTGCCGCAGAAAAGTTAACCCGGATATCTGGTCACAGTGCTGCATGGCATGGAAGCTAACCGAGCAGCAATATTTAGCTGCTGCCTGATTAGCTTTGGCGGCAAATTTTAGGACAGTTTTTGCTGAATATCACCGACTATCGGTTATCCCCTGGTACCGCCCCTGAAATGTCCCCAGAACACCCCGATGCTGTAGCGGCAGGGCATATAGCAGCAGAATCTGGGAATATTCAGCAGCACTAACCATGTTAGTGCCACTGAATATCTTGCTTAGAGACAGTTACATGCTTTACAGATCTGTAAATCGTGCAACAACTTTGGAATATCAAGCCTATAATTTATACGTGTAAAGGGTTAGTTGTTTTTTTTTCCAACAGGGTGCCTAGTTTAAGGCAGCCAAAATGTAAATGCCAAAATGCCCTAGAGCTGGTCTGAAATGATAGTGCCTACATTTTGCAACTATGTACATAAAGTATTCTATAATTAACATACATACCTCTACCCTGCACTCAAACTCCACCTCTGTGGATGCTCTCAGTGTAAGTACATCACAGAATCAACATGCGTACCTTTATGCTGGGTGCTGTTCTAGAAGGGGTCGTTTATGCATATATATGACTGAAAGACCCCTTTTAGGCCATAATCTCATGCATAAAAGTAGGTGCTTCCTTATAAAGTTACCCCCTTAGAGGCTGAAAATCAGTGCTTCGAGGTATTGGTTAATTGGGTGATATTTAGCCCATATTAGTGAGAGGAGGAAGTGCAAAAGTGGTATTGTCAGATTAAAGGGTCAAGGGAAAGAAAATGTAGTAGCTGATGAGGATAAATGTAGCTCCCCACTCCCAGAGAAGGGCTTGGCCAGATTCTTCCAACAATACCTCAGATGTTGTATATAGTCCAATGGGCCAAGTGGGTACCTCAGAGTCTGGGTTTTTTTCAAAGAAAGGCAGTTTCCCCTTTTCCCCTTTCTCAGAGGACTCCAATCTGCCACACCCAGCAGAACTACCAGTTCCTCCGCACATGATTTAAAATATTTCTTTCCTCTAAGAAGCTTTGCTACAATCTTAGCTTTCAGAACATTTAGTTCTTTGAAGGAGCTTAATCCAGTATTCCTTAGAAACTTTCCAATTTATAAAGCAGGAAATGTTTCCCTGTTTCTTTTCAAACCCTGCTCCTAGAAATCCTTTCAGCATTTTGGTTGTACTTCTCAAACGATAAAAGCTGAGCAAATTCCTTATGCTCAGAAGCTTTTCACTACTTAAAAAAAAAGTATTAAAGAAGCTCTCTTCTGTTCCTTCCTTACAAACTCTTAGTTCTGTCCTAAACCAGAACTTTTAAAATGAAAAAACTCAGTCAGAAGGTTCTGCTCCGAGCTGTTTGAGAAATTCTTTCCCTCCAATACAGCTTGTACCCAGCAAATCTGTGTTTCAAAAACAGGGCACAATTAATAAAACTCAATCTGTTAACTCTCTGTCTTCCAATTCTCTCTGTAAGCAGCCATCAAACAATAAGCAGACCAATGACTTAACAACTTTAAAACTTTTAACCCAATTTCCAGTTACCTTAAACTTTCAAAGCACACATAAAACTCCTTCCCTCTTCTTTTCCAGCCTCCAACTGCTTCTTTCAGTTTCAGGTCAATCTCCCAAGATCAACTGTTTAGTAGTCTTCCACTGCTAGAACTGCAAATAGTACCCCAGCACTGTTCTGGAAAAGGGCAAAAAACCCCAAATGTCCAGGAACAAGTATTTTTCCACAACACATCAGAATATATCCTAGGGTTCTGTGCTGTTCTGAAGCAGCAAATGTAAATACTGCCTCCCTGCAATCAGTCTCTGCAGTTTCCCTCCTGAAAGACTGCTCACTAAAGAGATCCCTGCACTTCCCCCAGCCCCTGCACTTCCCCCAGCACACTCAATGCTTTCCTGTGGGGCCGAGACTTGTTTTTAAATGAAACATAATTTTCACCTTTAAAATAGGCTTTTTATAGCTTGCAAATCCAGGATTACACTTCTTTTAATTTATCTGAGGCTCCAGTGCTCTGAGTCCTGGGAGTGAAACCCTGCACTTCTCCTGGGGCACTAAACAGGTAGTCTATTTATTTTAACCTACTGGTTACATAAAGCAAAATTGCTTAACTAATATTTCTGTTCTGTTCACAGATGAAGGACCAGGAGCAGGACCTCAGAAAATACAGACAAATAGGAAAAGAAGTGAACCGGACCCCAAACTATTTTCAGAAGACTGTTCGCGAGGAGCTACCTAAACTAAAAGTAGCTAACTAAAGCAATGGGGCCAGATGGAATATATCCAAGAGTGCTGAAGGAACTTAGGGAAGTTCTAGCGGCACCAATGACTAACCTGTTCAATACTTCTTTAGAGTCTGGAGTGGTCCCAGAAGACTGGAGAAAGGTGAATATGGTCCCTTTACACAAAAGCAGAAGTAAGAATGAGGTTGGGAGCTACAGGCCAGTTGGTCTGACCTCTGTGGTGAGTAAATTAAAGGAAAGGCAGCTTAAACAGAGGACAGTGAAGTTTCTGGAATTCAATGGATTGCAGGATTCAGGGCAGCATGATTTTACGAGAGGCAGATCTTGTCAGGCAAATCTCATTAATTTCTTTGACTGGATGATGAGAGAGTTGGACCGAGGGAGAGCTCTAGAAGTGGTGTACTTAGATGTCACTGAAGCCTTTTACACTGTTCTGCACAGGCAGAGCTGGCCCAAGGGTTTCTGCTGCCCTAGGCAGAAATCCCAGCCTTGCCCCCCCCCCCCCAGCTGATGCTGCACCCCCTCAGCTGCTGTCGCCACTGCTGCTCCCCCCCAATTCCATCTCGGCAGGGGGAGGCAGGCAACATCAATATTTCCAAAAGTGGCAGCTGGGGAGGGGCTGCACTGCTGCCCATGTGCTGCCACTGCCCACCCAGGCTGCTGCTGCTGCCCACTCTGGCTGCCCACCCTAGGCAGCCGCCTAGCTCACCTAGTGGACGGGCCGACCCTGTGCACAGGTGACTTTTAAATAAATTGGATGCCCTAGGGATGGGCCCTAAAGTGACTGACTGGGTTAGAAATTGGTTGAGTGGGTATGGATAAATGGTGTTTACTCTGAAGAGAAGGATGTTACAGTGGTGTGCCGCAGGGATCTGTCCTTGGTCCGATTCTTTTTTACATTTTTGTAAGTGATATTGTGGAAGAGCTATCGGGTAAGGTTTGCCTCTTTGCAGATTATACCAAAATCAGCAATAGAGTAGACACCCAGGAAGATGTAGATAACGTGAGGAGAGATTTAGGGAAAGTTGAAGAATGGTTGAGAATCTGGCAGCTTAGATTTAATACTAAGAAATGCAAGGTCAAGCATTTGGGCTGCAAAACTCCAAGGGAGTTGTACAGTATAGGGGGTGAAGTGATTCTGTCCACGAAAGAAGAGTGGGACCTGGGCGTGATTGTTTCTGATGATCTTAAGGTCACTAAACAGGTAGAAAATGCAAAAGCCAGAAGGATTCTTGGGTGCACAGGGGGAGGAATGGCCTGCAGGAAGAAGGAGGTGATAATGCCTCTGTATAAGTTTTTCATGAGACCTAATTTAGAGTATTGTGTGCAATTCTGGGACCCACACCTATAAAAGTATATAAACAGGATGGAGTCTTTTCAGAGGGTGGCTACCAAAATGGTCAGTGGTCTTCATTATAAGCCATATGAGCCAGACTTAAGAGGAGAGGCAGGAGAGAGGAGATATGATAGAAATGTTTAAATACCTCCGTGAATAAATGCACAAGAGGAGGGCCTCTCAATTGAAAGCAAGCTCTGATACGAGAGGACATAGGAGGAGGGCGGAAAGGGGGCAGACTCAGGAGTAATATGCAGAAACATTTCTTTACGGAAAGTTGTAGATGTGTGGAATAGTCTCCCAGTGGGGGTAATCTTTAGGAAAAAGGACTGTAGAACTTAGTGGTTCATGGTCTTAATCTGCCATCATGCTTCTATGTGGTCAGCATTTTTTTAAACACCAGCCATCATGGGTATAAAATCCAGATGTTCAGCTCTCCTATCTGGATACTGGCTAGTGCTGAATATCCAAATTTAGCCGTCCGCAGCAGTACTATCTGAATAGCAGCTTTACTCAGCTGCTATCCAAATAAGCAATGTGCATAGCACTTAGGACAGCTTTTTTGCTGTCCTAGTCATGCAGATTGTTATTCGAATAGCGGTGCTGGAAATCTCTACTGTCCGGAGAAGTGTCAGCTCTGCCTTAGCTTTGGACTGCTCTGCCTGGATAGTGTCGGAGGAAATATTCAGCGGCACTGCCCAGACAGGGTCGCTGAATATCCCTCTCATTGAACCTTTGAGTATTGATCTGAAATAGTAAGGGATGGTACCCTGTAATGCCCCAAATCTTTCCCTTTTTCAGACAGATAACATTGGCTGTACAAGAAGTGGCCTGGATTTAAAGAAAAAAGCGCATATGAAGTTGCCCCCTCCATAGACCATATTAAGTGCTTTTGAATATGAACCTCGTTTAATGTTTATATGTAAACAGAATATATGAAATTATGATTAACAAAAATAAAGTTGAAATTGCTCATTTATAGTTTGACCTAATGGCGTGTTTTGCTGTTCTCCATTTCCAAATGCATTCATATCTATGTGGGGTCTCTGTAGCTAAAGACATGATAAAGTGTGGCTCGGTAGAGTGTTGGTGAGGAGGCGGGGGCTATATGGGGGTGTGGATGAGTAGTATCATATACATTTTTGTCTTTCTTGAGAGTGTAGGTGTGTATCTATGGGAATTTGTATGGAGGTGGGGATGTGGAGTTGTATGTGTGGCGTATGTGGTTTTATGTGTGTGTATGTACATGGGAGGTGTGGAGGGGTGGGAGATAAATCGGATGTGGAAGGCACTATTGCTTGAGTGAAATGCATCCAACAAATACAAATAAATACCTTCACCAATGTAAATAAAAAATAAGATAAATAAATAATAAGCAATAGCAAAACCAACATGCCTATGATTTGGAGTCTCGCCAAATCTCTTAAAGCATATCTCAGCACAGAATCACAAAACTAAGCTGTCCAAAAATTTTTAAGTGCAAGATGTTCAAAGCAAAGTATAAATATGCCAAATTCTGCACATCGGATAAAGGATCCAGCCTCTATCTGTAGAGAGAAAATCGTAAGAAAAGGGAGAAGCCAGGAAGAAGAAATGAAAAACATGTGTGACATAAGATTAAAATGTGAGATGTTGAAAATCTTTTCAAAATGTATCAAAACAATTTCTTAGAGGAAGAGTTACACCATGAAAACTTTACTTACGGAGCTAATACGCATATGGAGCATCTTCTTAAAGCGAAGGGAAACTATGTCCCGAAGATGGCAAGTCCCAGGGCCTATAATTTAACAAAATGGGTTATTGATAACTTCCGGTCATTTAATTTAAATTTGAATCCAAACAGCCTGGGACTAACAAGTAGCAGATCACCTGAATTATCTTTACAATGGAGTGTCTCTGGTGTGCTACTAACCGCGGCAGCAATTCAAAACAAACCAAAGGTAGGTTTTTCTAGATGTTCCCGATATTCACTTTCTCTCCAACAGGTCGAACTGACTCTGTTGAATCATAACTTAGATGCCAAAACGCAATAACATATGAGCCAATATTCAGAGGGACTTGTACATTTTTCAATGGCTACTAAATGTATAAGTCTCCTATCTGTGAATTTTTAGCAGCACTATATCGATGGTGCTGAAAATTCCCTCTAAATGTCCCAATGCAGGTGGGTGAGCTGTTCCACCTTACTAAATACATAGTGATGATATTCAGCTGCATCCATAGAATTGTTTTCAGTTAGGCCTGCAAAAAAGCAGTTCTAGCTTTAACCACTTAGCTATATGTATAGCCGCTAAATACCATTGCTATACACATACAGTAAACACACACTTGAGAGCAATACTGCAACCCCTGGAAGATAAAGACTGTACTGGATGTAGGGCTCCCAGATTTCCATAAATTTTGCACGTCAGGATACAGAACTCTGGGCATCAATGTTTTCCATCTGCATTAAATGATGTAGCAGGTTGTGCCAAGCCCAAAACTCAGGCAGTTCTTGGTCTACATATACCCGAAGGACCCCCCTCAGGCCCAACAAGCACACTTTACGTACAAACAACTTGGCACATCTCCCTTTATTGTTTATTTCACATGATATACTGCCTTTCAGGTAAAAGCAAGGTGGTTTACAAACTCAAACAATATAGAAGTGGGCCATGGGCACCGAAAAGGAAAAGGAGGTTACATCGGTAGACAGGAAAGCGAGAGACAGAGCAAGCATACAAAGGCTGCACATTAAACGTGACAAGGAGAGAGGAGCACACAGGACAAATAGAAAACAAGAGGCAGAGCAAGCGAGAGATGGAGCAAGCATACAAAAGCTACACATTGAACTTGACTAGGAGAGAGGAGCACATAGGACAAAACAGAAAACGAGAGACTGGGGAAACAGACATGCATAAATATTGAACCGGACTGTTGGAGAGGAGCACTAATGATTAAACGTGGGCAGTGGGTAAGTCAAAAGCTTTGTTAAAAGGATGAGTCTTGAACTGAGCCTTGAAGGAGCGATAGTTTTCTTCCAGATGGAGGGAGGTGGGGAGGGAGTTCTATAGGGCAGGGCCAGCAAAGAAAAATGCAGAGTTATGGGTGGATTGGAGATGAGCGCATGAAGGGGAAGGGAGGTGAAGGCGATTAATATGTACGGACCTAAGGGAACGGCTGGGAGTATGAAATTGTAAAAGATCAGACAAATACAGCGGAGTGTGGGTCGCTTAACACAATTCCCTCAGAGCTAAACTCCACCTTCCAGTGTAACACCACTCCAGATAGGCACATATCAAAATCCAGAAATTTTGAATCTGGGGGCTTGGCACTTAATATAATCATCGCCCTGGGCCAGTCATGCTGCCCCTGACAGAGAGTAGAATCCCAGAAACATAGCCTTGCACAAAGGTTCTCGCAAGACAAACTCCATGGCAACTGCATAATACTACGTGTGATGTCCTCACTTATCCACTCCGTATCTAACTTGATATTCCAGCTGGCAACTGGACAAACGAGATACGCAGAAGTGTCATTTGTATAAAGCTATATTTATTTATTTATTTAGCTGTGCTTTTATACTGTTTTTTGCTGGGATAAAGTGGTTTACAATCAACTGAAGGATACAATAAAACGTGAAGTACCGGTAAATGTATATTAACTTTGTACAGATAACTTAGTTATGAAATGTTTAATATAATTAACCAAAAGCTATATGCCCTGTGAGTGACAAAGGTAGGTTCCCTCAACATTGGAGTTCTCACATTAATGTCGTAAAAGTGATGGGATGTTCAGGTGGTACAATAATGACAAGTTTATGGGCAGTTAGACTCCCAAATACTTAAAGGATCCTGACATTCATTGAAGGGGAAAGGTTCACTGCCAATGCTCTTGCACCCTCAGATCCATGGGCAATGCCTCTGATTTGTCGCTGTTCAGTTTCAAACCTGACCAAGACCCAAAATGTTGGAATTTGTCCATCAGGTGTACCAGAGAAATCTGTGGGTTACCAAAATACAGCAGAATGTCATCTGCAAATGCCACAATTTTAAAGGTAGCGCTTCTCACACTGACTCCTTCAAAAACAAAAGAAACAACAAGGGAGAGAGTGGGCAACCTTGTCTCATACCTCTAGTAATGGGAAGTCCTCTGAAACTTTACCATTAACATCCACGGCTGCAAGAGGATCAGTATACCACAGTCGGAACACAAGTAAAAACCGGTCTGGGAACCCTAGGTGCTCCAAGACTGCAAAGAGAAACCACCAGTTAACTAAATCAAAGGCCTTTTTAGCATCAAAACTCACAAGTAGAGAGGCCTGATTTCTGCCCTTACTAGCCTCTAAAAATGCTATTATTCTCTGTAGGTTCAAAACTGGGTGGCAGTTCCGCACAAACACAACTTGATTATTCTGGATTAAATCTGGCTTTATCAAGGCCAAGAGATCAGCTAGCATTTTGGCTAATAATTTGTTGTCGCGGTTAAATAGTGAAATCGGGCGTTATGAAGAGGCCAGCAAGGGATCTCGACCCAGCTTAGGAAGCACAATTATATGCACCCTGTTAATATGGTGGGGTAAAAACTGGCGTGCGACAAGGGCAGTAAACAGTTGTTGCAAAGGAGCCATCACACAGTCTCGCAGCATCTTATTCCATTCATTACTAAAACCATCAGGACTAGGAGTCTTATGAAGTTTAGACTGAATGATGACTATCAAGCTTGTCCTCACTAAAGGGCTTATTCAAAGCCTCCTTTTGCTCCTCTGTAAGGGACAGCTCCATCTTTATAATAAGAACGTCTACGTTCAAACAGCACTTTCTTAAAAATTATGTTTTTTGTTAAAAAATACGTGTGGTTGTGTGTGCACATGTATCTGTACTGTGTGTCCGTGGAGAATCTCAGTAATGGGGTATATTCAGCTTATGCCTTATGTGCCACAGTGATGTGTATCACAGCTATTGTAAAGAATATTGTGGCTGCTAGCATCTTCCAAATATCCCTGCAGCTAACATTGCCTTTTATCATTGGCCCTCCACATTCATTTTATTAACCCATTTTGGACAGCTCGCATATTCTTTCTCTGTTCTGGATGATTTATTAGATTTGTTACACTCAAACAACTATGAAATACCGGCAATAATAAAAACTATTAAAACTTTGCAGGAAATAGAAGTTTCACATAGTGTATGTTTTTCATATACTGGTCCAATATAGTATATTGTCCGTCTTCAGAAAAGATAGGATTCAGTTCCGATATTCATTGACATAAACATACTGTATGATACTATTGAAACTGCAGTTTTCATTTAAAACCCTTTATTATGATATAATATAGTTTGTCAACAGTCCATTCTGATGGCGGAATATGATACACGTGAAAACACTTCTCATGCAGTGCGTCGATATTGCACCATTGAAACACCTAGAACAGAATGCTTGACAGCAATTAGTTCTGACAACATATTAGCCCAGCATATGAAAAACATACAAGGTCGATATACGCACCAATAACTCTGACACTAAGCGGTATGTTTACTAAACTGCGCTAATGTGCGCGGCGCACATTAGCGTGCGCTAAGGTACCTTAGCGCAGGCTAATGTCACGTTACGGGGCACAAATGTACCCCGCACAGGTGCGCGGCGCACTAAAGTGCACGCTCATGTGCGCGGAACGCTAATGTGCGATAAAGGCGTGGAAAGGCTCCCGGAGGGCGGAGGAAGGCTCCCCAGGGGCAGAGAGAAGGGGTCAATGGGTGGAGAGTGGGAGGGGAGAGGCTCCCCGCACACTAGCGGGGCTGAAATTCAAGGCAAAAAATACCGCGAGTGAAAACCTCGCGGTAGAGCCGATTTAAAGGGAAGAGAAACCATTTATGTCAGCAATGTACAGCAAAATCAGGGAAACCTACAAAACAGTGATAAGTATGATACATGTGCACGGAACAAAAGTGCAAATAAACATTAAAAATGACCCCAACAAAATAAAATAAAATTATAATCAAGCTGGGCAATAGTGATAGTAATGGGAAACATCAAAAAACACTCCCAAGAAAGCCCCCCCCAAAAAATATGAATTTTAGAAGGGTCTACGCTCCGTCCCCATACAAGGTGAATGATCCCACAATGAAATAGAACTGATCAGGGTTTCCCTCTCCATTGGACAGGTTACCTATGGCTTGCACATGTTCCACAACAGCAGGGCGGGCAGGTCGGAATGGGCAACTGGACAGATGCTGGGAAAGGGGATACAGAGGGCTGCAGGCGGCACATGCTGTGGTGCAGCTGGGGCACAGTGCGGACTAGGCAGATGCCTAGATGGCACTTAGGAATGCTGAAACTGAACAGCAGCCAGACAGCAACTGATGAGGGCCCAACATGGGCACGAGAGTGTTTAGCACAGTATCACAGGGGATAGTACCCAGCAAGTACCCCCAAGGGCACAGAACATTGGCAGGCGGTGATTGGGGGACGTGTGGACAGATATGCAGGCACCCCTACCCCAGAACCCGCACCATAGGCAGCCACCTACCCACACACAGAATGGCCTGAGACTGCGTACCACCAGCACCACCAGCAGAAGGGCATGTCAGCAGGGTGGCACAGGGATACTGGAGGTGGAGGGGGGCAGTGGCAGCTGCCCAGAGCAGACCATGGCCTAGCCCTGTGTAGGTGGGTGCAATGCACTGCAACAAACAGGCCCTGTCGGATGTACCGTCATGGACTCCCCAGGGAAAGCATCATCTCTGTGGCAACACGGTGGTGCAGTGCACACAGACAGTGTATGCAAGAACAGAAGGTCACAGGTTCAAAGCCCAGCTGGGGCTACTGCCAATCCAGTCCACATATTTTTCCCACAACTAAACCGTGATAGTAAGGACAAACCTTTATTGCAGAGAACATACGCATGGTTAATACGCCTATATTTTACCCCACCGAGCACAGACACCATAAACAGGTGCATTACCTAGAGCAGAGTCTCCCAAATGCAGTCCTGGAGGGCCCCACACCATTCAGGTTCCATGCTGCCTCTAATAAAGATGCCTGTGCTGCATATCTATGCACCACCCCCATGGTATGCATATGTATCTCATGCATAATAATGAGGGACAACATGAAAACCCGAACAGTGTTTGGCACACCAGGACTGGAGTTGGGAACCTCTGCCGTAAAGCAGCAGCCAACAGGGGCAGACACACCCACACCCACACCCACAGGCCCCATTAGCCAATGCCTCCTGGAGAGGCAGGACATTGGGCCCTGCGTGCATCTCCCAATACTAGCACTTGCATACCTTAGCAATGCCACCCTACACCTGGGTATATGGTACACAGCTATCAAACGTTTGCTATGATTACTGGCAGATAGCAATTCCTACGTTAAACACAGTTTGCTGATTGAGCTCCATCATAACAATTTTTCTGATGTCTGTGGTGTGTGCTTCAGGTCTGGTCTCTGACAGTGTTTACCACCCTGGGGAGTGACCCCCAACAGTATTGCGTACCATATCCATGCCTATACTGTGCCCAGGACTGGTGTGGTGGCCAGGGCTGCTAGACTCCTCTATAGTAGCACAATGCTGGCATAGGTGTGGGAGTGTGTGTCTGTCTATCCAGTGTGTGGTGGCTGCAAACACCCTCCACAGCCCACACTGCCAGCACTGTTGCCAGTATTGGCCTGCCAATGTGCATAATGAGGAGCAAGGTACCATGGGTATAGCCCGGACAGGGTGGCCTGGCCAGGATGCATCTGCACAGGGCATAGGGCAATGGCTGGGACATTGTAGTGCCCGGCCACCACCTACACAGACAGGGTGGCCACAGCATGTCCTGCTGGGAGATCACTCTCACCCTGACTGTGCAGTGACCATGGCATGGCTAGGCACCCCCATAGTGCAATATAGTATTTCTCTCATGTGATATTTATGGGTTTCCTTGTGGGGCCCAGTCACTGACTTATCTGCTTGTTGTGTATGCTGACATCCCAGTTCTGGGTGCATGCATTTCCACCAGGAACATGCACTATGGACTAGCTAGCAGTCTGTTTGCAGCTGGTATGTGTCTTGATGGAGTGCCTTGCAGGGTGCAGTGGCTGAAGGCTTGCTGCAGGAGAATATCAGATAGTGGTGGGGTGCAGCTTAGCATCTCCAGGCGTAATGTCTGTCTGCTATTGCGTTATGGATGTATACAGAGTTGCCTTTACTGCCCTGTAGGTGTCTGTTCCCCAGCAGGACCGGGGTTGATTGTCCCCTCTACTGCCACCATTGCAGGGAGGCAGAATGTGGATCTGTTGATGGGAGACCCTGTTTACCACCCTCAGCCCTGAGGAGGAGGGTGGTGGTACATAATCCTCCTAGGGGTCCATAGGGGCTATACTTAACTGAGACATACAGATATAGCCAAGGTGTGTCTGCAGAAACTACCTATCTCACACATTAGCACTGCTGGGGACCTGCAGCATGGCCTATTTCTGCCATCGACGGTGCTGTGGACCTGGTGCTGGGTGCCCCACCGCACACTCAGGGTGAGCACAGTACCCGCACAATGTGACGGTGTGTAGCTACTCTGTGCCAGTAAAACACATGGTCAGTTCCCCCTACCAGGCCGAGGTGCTGTGGGGGTGCATACCCCATCTTGTGATCATCTGTAGACAGCTGATTTGCATGTGCAGTGCATCATGGGTACGGGTGGGCTAACCCTATCCTGGTGACCACAGCAGACTGTGTGGTGATGTGCAGTCCCTCTGCAGCCAGCCAGGGGCTTAGTAGCAGCTATAGAGCTGTAGCCCACTGATTACTTCACTGCTTGTGGAGCCAGAGGTCATGGGTTCAAACTCACAGTGGGGTTGTTTAATAGGGCTGCCAAAGCATTATCTCTTTTTAATGTACATTATTGCTGCCAGCAAAAACACCCTCATCGTACTGTACCCATAAGATGCCTCAGAGGGCGCTTTATAGGGCGCCCTATAGGGCACCTTATGATTACCGTCCATATAAGGTACACTATACGTTATCCTGTGGAGCGACTTATAGGGTGCCCTATAGGGGACATTATAGGGTGCCGTGGCGGACAGTGCACTTTATAATGTGCCCTCTGGGGTACCTTATGAGGCGCCTTATGCAGCACCTTATGTTACAATACTTTGAGGGTGTGTTTGCTGGCAGCACTAATTAAAATAAAAATAAAATGCCTCCTAAAGCAATATTACCTATAACAGGTAATGCCTCAGCCAGCCTTCTTCATTAGGCACAGTGGGGGATTGAACCCATGATCCCTGCACTATCGGTCAGTGTCTTAACCATTGTGCTACACTGCTGCTCCTCCTTGCATGTCAGCGCACCTACTTAAGATTTTCATTCGTTACACTGCACAGTGCTGCCATCAAAAACAGTGCTGTGACATTGCGGTGCCTCATACGGCATCCTATAAAGCGCCCTATAAACAACATTCTAGGGTGCCCTGGCAGACAGTGCACTTTAAAATGTGCCCTCTGGGGTAGCTTATGGAACGCCTTATGTTACAGTGCTTTCAGAGTGCGTTTGCTTGTAGCAGTAATTAAAATAAAATTAATATGCCTCAGACTGCAATATTACCTATAACAGGTAATGCTTCAGCCAGCCTTCTTCATTGGGCACAGTGGGGGATTGAACCCATAATCCCTACACCATCGGTCAGTGTCTTAACCATTGTACTGTGGCTCAGTTTCTGTGCTTGCACATCAGCGCACCTCTTATGCTTCCCGCGCAAGTTTCTCATGCGCTAATGTGCGCGGCGCACATGAGTGCACATTAGTGCATGCTTAATCCCGGTTTGCTTTTTTCAGACTGAAACGCCCTCTCCTTATATGGCATCCCGCACACTAGCGCGGCGCGCACCTAACGGAGTTTTAGTAAACATACCCCTAAGGGGTATGTTTACTAAACCTTCTTAATGTGCGCCCGGCGTTAGTGTGCAGGATGCCATATAAGGAGTGGGCGTTTCAGTCTAAAGTAGCAAAACGGGATTAGCACACGATAATGCGCGCTGCTGCGCACATTATCGGGCAAAGCGCCGCTAAGTGCGTTACCGCACGGCAATCTTAAGTAGGCGCACAGACATCCAAATATAGAAACAGAAGTGTAGCACAATGGTGAATACACTGACTGATGAAACAGGGGTCATGAGTTCGATCCCCCAGTGTGCCTAATGCATAAGGCTGGCTGAGGCATCAGCTTTGACATGTAAGTATGGTTTCCTGAGGCATTTTATTTGTATTTTAATTATTGCTGCCAGCAAACACACCCTCACGTGCCGTAACCTAAGGTGCCGCATAAGGCACCCTATAAGGCACTCCATAGGGCACATTATAAAGTGCACTGTCCGCCATGGCACCCTATAATGTCCCCTATAGGGCACCCTATAAGGTGCTCCATAGGACACCTTCTGAGGCACCTTATGGTTACAGTACCCTGAGGGTGTTTTGCTGGCAGCACTAATGTACATTAAAAATAGACAATGCTTCAGACAGCCCTATCAAATAACCCCATTGGGGGTTTGAACCCATGACCTCTGGCTCCACCAGCAGTGAAATAACCAGTGGGCTACAGCTCCATAGCTGCTAGCAAACCCCTGGCTGGCTGGCTGCAGAAGGACTGCACGTCACCACACAAACAATCTGCTGTGGTCACCAGGATAGGGTTAACCCACCCATACCCATGATGCACTGCACATGCAAATCAGCAGTGTACAGATGATCACAAGATGGGGTATGCACCCCCACAGCACCTCGGCCTGGTAGGGGGAACTGACCGTGTGTGGCACTGGCACAGAGTAGCTACACACCGTCACATTGTGCAGGTACTGTACTCACCCTGAGGGTGAGGTGGGGCACCCAGCACCAGGTCCCCAGCAGAAATAGACCATGCTGCAGGACCCCAGCAGTGCTAATGTGTGAGATAAGTAGTGTCTGCAGACACACCTTGGATACATGTGTATTTCTCAGTCAAGGTTTTGCCCTTATGGACCCATAGGAGAATTATGTACCACCACCCCCTCCTCCCTCCTCGGCTGAGGGTGGTAAACAGGGTCTCCCACCAACAGAACCACATTCTACCTCCCTGCAATGGTGGCAGTAGAGGGGACTATCAACCCCAGTCCTGCTGGGAAACAGACAACCTACAGGGCAGTCAGTGCAGCTCTGTACACCTCCATACAGCAATAGCAGACAGACATTCAGCCTGGTTATGTTAAACTGCACCCTACCACTATCTGACATTCTCCAGCAGCAAGCCTTCAGCAGCTGCACCCTGCAAGGTGTTTCAGCAAGACACATACCAGCTGCAGACAGTCTGCTAGCTAGGCCATAGTGCATTTCCAGGTGGAAATGCATGCACCCAGAATTGGAATGTCAGCATACACACCAAGAAGATAAGTCAGTGACTAAGTCACATGAAGGACATGCTATCTAGCACTATGGGGGAACCTAGCCATGCCGTGGTCACTGCTCAGTCAGGGTGAGAGTGATCTCCCAGCAGAACATGCTGTGGCTACCCTGTCTGTGCAGGTGGTGGCCGGGCACTACAATGTCCCAGCCATTGCCCTATGCCCTGTGCAGATGCATCCTGGCCAGGCCACCCTGTCCGGGCTATACCCATGGTACCTTGCTTCTCATTATGCACATTGGCAGGCCAATACTGGCAACAGTGCTGGCAGTGTGGGCTGTGGAGGGTTTTTGCAGCCACCACACACTGGATAGACAGACACACACTCCCGCACCTATGCCAGCATTGTGCTACTATAGAGGTGTTAGGCAGCCCTGGCCATCACACCAGTCCTGGGCACAGTGCAGGCATGGCTATGGTACGCAATACTGTTGGGGTCACTCTGTCAGACACCAGACCTGAGGCACACTCCACAGACATCAGAAAGGTTGCTATGATGCAGCTCAATCAGCCAATTGTGCTTAATGTAGGAATTGCTATCTGTCAGTAATCATAGCTACCTTTTGATAGCTGTGTACCATATTCCCAGGTTTAGGGTGGCATTGCTATGGTATGCAAGTGCTAGTATTGGGAGATGCACGCAGGGCCCAATGTCCTGCCTCTCTAGGAGGCATTGGCTAATGGAGCCTGTGGGTGTGGGTGTGTCTGTCCCTGTTGGCTGCTGCATTACGGCAGAGGTTCCCAACTCCAGTCCTGGTGTGCCAAACACTGTTCGGGTTTTCATGCTGTCCCTCATAAATATGCATGAGATACATCTGCATACCATGGGGGCGGTGCATAGATATGCAGCACAGGCATCTTTATTAGAGGCAGCATGGAACCTGAATGGTGTTTGGCCCTCCAGAACTGCATTTGGGAGACTCTGCTCTAGGTAATGCGCCTGTTTATGGTGTCTGTGCTCTGTAGGGTAAAATGTAGGTGTTTTGGGCATGTTTACATCATCTGCAATAAAGGTTCTGTCTGTATTAGCATGTTTTAGTAGTGGGTAAAAAATGGGGACTGAGTTGGCAGGAACCACAGCTGGGATTTGAACCTGTGACTTTCCACTCCTGAACACACTGGCTGTGTGCACTGCACGACCGTGTTGCCACAGAGACAGTACATTCCCTGGGGATACGATGACTGTTCATCAGACAGGGCCTGTCTGCTGCAGTGCATGGCACCCACCTACACAGGGCTAGGCCATGGTCTGCTCTGGGCAGCTGCCACTGCCCCCTCCACCACAAGTGCCCCTCTGCCACCCTGCTGTTATGCCCTTCTGCTGGTGGTGTTGGTGGAGTGCAGTCTCAGGCCATCCATTGTGCGGGTAGGCAGCTGCCTATGGTGCATGTTCTGGGGTAGGGCTGCCTGCATAGACGTCCACGCTTCCCCCCAACACCGCCTGCCAATGTTCTGTGCCCTTGGAGGTTCCTGCTGGGTACTATCCCCTGTGACACTGTGATAAACACTCTCGGGCCCATGTTGGGCCCTCATCAGTTGCTGTCTGGCTGCTGTACAGTTTCAGCATTCCTAAGTGCCACCTAGACATATGCCTAGTCCGCACTGTGCCCCAGCTGCACCACAGCATGTGCCGCCTGCAGCCCTCTGTATCCCCTTTCCCAGCATCTGTCCAGTTGCCCATTCCGACATGCCCGCCCTGCTGTTGTGGAACATGTGCATGCCATAGGAAACCTGTCCAATGGAGAGGGAAACCCTGATCAGTGCTATTTCACTGTGGGATCACTCACCTTGTATGGGGACGGAGCGTAGACCCTTCCAAAATTCATATCTTTTTTTTTGGAGCTTTCTTGGGAGTGTTTTTTTATGTTTCCCATTACTATCACTATTGCCCAGCTTGGTTATGTTTTTTGTATATTTTGTTGGGGTCCTTTTCAATGTTTATTTGTACTTTTGTTCCGTGCACATGTATCACACTTATCACTTTTTTGTAGGTTTCCCTGGTTTTGCTGTACATTGCTGACAGAAATGGTTTCTTTTCCCTTTAAATCAGCTCTAACGCGAGGTTTTCACTGGCGTTAGTTTTGGCCTCGGATTTCACATCATTAGTGTGCGGGGAGCCTCTCCCCTCCCACTCTCCATCCATTGACCCCTTCTCTCCGCCCCTGGGGAGCCTTCCTTCGCCCTCCGAGGGCCTTTCCCCGCCTTCAGCGCTCGTTTGCGCCGCTGCGCGCGTTAGCGCACACTAAGGCACCTTTGTGCCCCGTAAAGCGCCATTATCGTGCACTAAGGTACCTTAGTGCGCGATAATTGCACAGCGCGCACGTTAAGAAGGTTTAGTAAACATACCCCTAAGTAACTTACAGTTATCTAAACCTATTTTCTAAAGTCTACAAATACTTTTATTTGCAAAATAGTAGCTATTACAGCATTATAAGCTACTTACTATTTTTTGTGATCTTTTTATGTTGAGCTGCCAGTACTGTCAAAATTAGCAAACTTCGAATACCTATTAAACTTACTAGATCTCAGATAAAAAATCTGTATATAACGCTTTTTGACATAACGATAATAGCTAATCATAGTTCCATTGAATTTATAACCATTAATTAGTAAACAGTTGAGTAGTAAGTATGGAAACCTTATGTATGTAAAGCATACACTTGTCCAAAATGGGTTAATTTGATTTTTTTTTTAAATAAAAATCTGTCAATTAAAGCTTTTTTATGATAAAATACACTTCATTCAGAAAAATGCCAAATTATACTAAAAAGAAAATAAATCAATCAAAACACTTAATACTGGATTCCATCAATTTCACTCATCTGAATTCCATTTTTAAAAAATGGAGTAAACCAAAACTTATGTATTCACTCTCCCAAGTTTGCTGTAGTATGGATCCTCCTGAAGTTATTAATTAAGCAGATCTTTTTGACTCAATGAGTTTCTTCAATGTCTTGACTGCATCAGGGGAATAAATAAAACTGGCTGTGCTCAAATGCAATGAGTTCAGAAAAATAAATGTTCTAAATTTCATATACATAAAAAAGATGCCAAAAAACAGTGCTTAAGAGTCTGTGCAGTAGCGCCACATTGATCATGTTCAACAACACAGTGGCATCATGAAATCCGATTATAAAGGGGCCACATTCAATTCACCTAGTCTATATCACAGAGCTGTAGACCATTCATTCTCTACATTCAACCCATGTGGAGCTTCCATATTCAGCTCAGATGTCCATCTTTGTTTACTCTTAGTCAGTAAAGCAAGTCTGTCTCCGTGCACATATGTTGGTATCTTTGGTTGTAGGCAGTGTGAGGCAATGACACACGGCTCCACCATCATTGGAGCCCCAGCACACCTTATCTGGGGAATAAACAACCAAACAACAATTCTGGCCCATCTTGGTTCTGTAGTCCACGTAGAGCTAAAGAAGCACATTGTTGCTCCAGGCTTTTCCCCCAGCTGTAGCAGTTCCTTAATTAGACTCTGCAGGACTGATCTGCTGAGTGGGAACAAATGCTGTTCCAGCAGCGACAGTACTTCTGAGGTAAGAAATCAAAACTGGTTCTTCCGAAGTTCCTACACTCTGAGTAGTACTACTCTTTCAGTCCTTGGCAGCAGGGTAACCTAACCATAAATAAAGGAACAGCAGCTATCTGTGGCACAAGAGTCCTCCAGCCGGGTAGACGTTTAACAGCCAGGCTGAGTGCACAGTAACAAACTTAAACAC
The DNA here is from genome assembly GCA_033557465.1 of Ichthyophis bannanicus. NCBI lineage: Eukaryota > Metazoa > Chordata > Amphibia > Gymnophiona > Ichthyophiidae > Ichthyophis > Ichthyophis bannanicus. Next base: position 1,300,543,888 of record CM066031.1, read on the forward strand.
AGTCCTACTTTCTTAGCAGTCTCCTCTTCAAAGATAAGTGGTCTCCGCATATGCCATAGAACCCCAGGCTCGTTTTTCTCTCAGGTCTACTGCTTCCTGGTTTCAACCCTGGGACCTGGCCACACCCTCCTCAAGCATTCTCCAGCCTATTTTCTTAAAAGCTAAATTCCAAATAACATCATTCTACCTATTCTTAACAAATGGAGATAATTTCTAACTTACATCAATAAGGGAGGGAAAGAAACTCAGCACCCATGAACTCAATGTCCCAGCTTAGGAAAATTAGGCCATGGTCTAGCTCAGGGATGGGCAAACTACGGCCCACGGGCCGTATACGGCCCGGCGGACCTTTTAATCCGGCCCCTCCCAACATTCATAAGCCTGTATGGACGGCATGGTAGTGGCTGGGCCGGCCAGCAGCTAGTGGGGGGGCAGGGCCGTGGGCGGAGTACGGATTGAGCCGTACGTGCAGGCGCAGGCAGGGAGTTGACGTCACGTCAGATGACGTCAACTGCCTTTCCGCGCGCCTGGAAGGGGGATCTCACGAAGCATAAGAGCAAAAGTCCATGTGAAAAAAGTGGCAGAGCAGCAGTAAATGTGTCCTGTTCAGCCTTTCATCAATGCAGCTCCCCCTCCAGAGGTAAGAGACCTCGGGATCCCTCAGGGGAAAGGTCCTCCTTGTAAACGGGATGCATGCATGCGCGAGTCCCTCCTCCAAGCTCTACAGAGACCCACGCTCCAAGAGTGCATCAAGTGCTGATTTTTTTGTGGGTTTTTTTTTTTCTTTTTTGCAACTAATGAAAAAGTTCATGAGGGAGCATTCTGAACAACTCCTGGTCAATTGGGAGGATCTGGATATCCCACTTCCTGACGCTTCGGCATGCAATAACTGCAGATTCATGTGAGGTGATTCAGAATCTTAAATCTCGCTCATATCTTGCCCACCCCATCTTTTCGGATGAAGCGGGTGGGACAGCCCTCACTTTGGCTACCACGCTTCAGAAACCAATACATTGCATAAGAAATACATTGCATAAGAAATACATTGCATAAAAGTTTTGTAAAATAACTCTTTTTATGCTTTTCTACCTTAAATTAATCTAAACATTTAGGGGTATGCTTACTAAACGTGAGTAACGCGCATAGTATGACGTTAACGATCGTAAGTGCAGTGTAACGCGTGTAAACACGCGCCAATGACCGGTAACGTCGTACTACGCGCGGAAACCGCGCTTAACGATCGTAAAGCCCCGCGGCGCGTTAAAACAGCGCAGAAGGTGGAGAGTGGGTGGAGAGAAGGGGTCAATGGGCGGAGAGGGGGCGTGGAGAGGCTCCCCCTCACTAACGCGCTGTAATTCTGAGCTCAATTCCAAAGCGAATGAAAACCTGCCGTTAAAAGGCATTTAAAGGGAAGAGAAACCATTTCCGTCAGCAATGTACAGCAAAACCGGGGAAACACACAAAACGTGAGCAGTGTGATACATGTGCACTGAACAAAATAGCACATAAAACGTTAAAAATGACCACAGGAAACATTTTAAAAAGCATAATACAGCTGGGCAACGGTGATAGCAATGGGCAACAAGGAACAACACTGCCTGGAAAGCAACAAATAAAAAAGAAATGATGTGTGGAAGGGTCTACGCGTCACAGACCCTTTTAAATATCATTTCATTGTAATGGATTGTCCTGGGAGTGTTGTGTAATGTTTCCCAATGATATCATTGTTGCCCAGCTTGGTTATGGGTGTGTGCCCCTTTTGTGAGGTATTCTCTGAGGTTTATGTGCACCGTTGTCTGCATACAAGGTAAATGAGGTCACAATAAACCTGTTGCAGAGCAGGGTTTCTGACTTGTCAGGCCGGTTTAACTAACTCCAGGGACTGCACTGTCTCTGTGGCTACAGTGTGGTGCAACAGCCACAGCCAGTGTCTGTAAAACCAGAGGATCACAGGTTCAAATCCCAGCTGGGGGTCCTGCCAACCCAGTCCCCATAGCTTTACCCACCACTAAACATTGATAGTAAAGACACACCTTTATTGCAGAGAACATACGCATGGCCTATATTTTACCACACCAGAAACAGGCACATTACCGTAAAGCAGAGTTTCACAAATGTAGTCCTGGAGGGCCCCACAACATTCCGGTTTCATGCTGCCTCCAATAAAGATGCCTGTGCTGCATAGCTATGCACCACCCCCCATGTTATGCAGATGTAGCTCATGCATATTTATGAGGGACAGCATGAAAACCCGAACAGTGTTTGGAACACCAGGACTGGAGTTGGGGAACTCTGCCGTAAAGCAGCAGCCAACAGGGCCACACACCCACCCACAGGCCCCATTGGCCAATGTCACCTGGAGAGGCAAGAAATTGGGTCCTGCCTGTATCTCCCAATACTAGCAGTTGCATACCTTATCAATGCCACCCTACACCTGGGTATATGGTACACAGCTATCAAACGTTTGCTATGAGAACTGGCAGATATCAATTCCTCTGTTAAGCACATTTTGCTCATTGAGCTCCACCATAACAATCATTCTGATGTCTGCGGTGTGTGCTGCAGGTCTGGTCTCTGACAGTGTTCACCACCCTGGGGAGTGACCCCCCAACAGTCTTGTGTACCATATCCATGCCTGTACTATGCCCAGGACTGGTGTGGTGTGTATGGCTGCTGACCACCTCTATAGTAGCACAATGCTGACATCAGTGTGGGGGTGGTTGTCTGTCTATCCAGTGTGTGGTGGCTGCAAACACCTTCCACAGGCCACAATGCCAGCAATGTTGCCAGAATTGGGCTGCCAATGTGCATAATGAGGAGCAAGGTACCATGGGTAGAGGCCGGACAGGGTGGCCTGGCCAGGGCGCATCTGCACAGGGCATAGGGCAGTGACAGGCACATTGTAGTGGCCGGCCACCACCTACACAGACAGGGTGACCTCAGTATGTGCTGCTGAGAGATCACTCTCACCCTGACTGTGCAGTGACCACAGCATGGCTAGGCACCCCCATAGTGCTCTCTAGTATTTCTCTCATGTGATATATATGGGTTGCCTTTTGGGGCCCTGTCACTGATTTAACTGTGTATGCTGACATCCCAGTTCTGGGTGCAGGCATCTCCATTGGGCACTAGCAGACTATTTGCAGCTGGTATGTGTTGTGATGGAGTGGCTTGCAGGGTGCAGTGGCTGATGGCTTGCACCAGGGGAATATCAGATAGTGGTGGGGTGCAGCATGCCATATCTAGGCCTAATGTCTGTCTGCTATTGTGTTCTGGATGTGTACAGAGCTGCATTGACTGCTCTGTGGGGTGTGTCCCTCAGCAGGACTGGGGTTGATGTTCCCCTCTACGTCCACCTTGCAGGGAGGTAGATGTTGTATCTTTTGATGGGAGACCCTGTTTGCTGCCCTGGGGGAGGGGGTGGTGGTCCATGGGGGCTACACCTGACTGATACAGACAGAGATGTCCAAGGTGTTTCTGCAGAAACTACCTCTCACACTATAACACTGCTGTGGACCTGCACCATGGCCTCTTTCAGCCATGGACGGTGCTGTGGACCTAGTGCTGGGCGCCTCACTGCACCCTCAGGGTGAGCACAGTACCCGCACAATGTGATGGTGTGTAGCTACTCTGTGCCAGTACAACACACGGTCGGTAACCCCTATCAGGCCGAGGTGCTGTGGGGGTGTATTCCCCATGGTGTGTATGTGTGGACAGCTGATTTGCATGTGCAGTGCATCATGGGTGTGACTGGCCCAATCCAACCCTGTGAAACACCAGCACCTGCTCACAGGCTCTGCTAAACCATAGGCCATCACACGTACATCTGTTAGCATAATGCATAGGTGCAGGACACCCTACAAAGTCTGTAATATAGGATGCCCACACTGGTAAAAACACACGTACCCACGCACGAATGTACGCGCGCGGCTACGCACTTACCAATGCACGCACCAACGTACGTGGCTAGGCACACTCCGAGGGTGTTTTTCTGACACCAATACTCAGCGTAACGAAAAACATGCCTCCTCTTTCCTTCTGTAATGTACAGGATGATGCATGAGACAGCCTTTTGCGTTAGGCACACTGGGGGCTCGAACCCATGCTGCCTGTAACAGAGGTCACGACCGTAACCATTGTGCTACAGCTCTGTTTCAGTGCTTTGTGTCTGTACGTCTTCTTACGATTAACGCGCAGTAATGCGGCACGGCGCCCGGTAATGCTCGTTAATTTTTCTAACGCGCGGTAGTTGTAACGATGTACCGCCCATGTCCTTATTTGGGGTTTCTTTCACTACCGCGGCTCCTAACGCGAACTGCACTAACGCGATTTAGTAAACATACCCCTTAATGTTACAAATTTAAATTTAATTTATATTAATTCACACATACACACCGTCCATCTACTCTTGGTTCGGCCCCCGGGTCCAATATATGAACCCATTGCGGCCCTCGAGTCAAAAGGTTTGCCCACCCCTGGTCTAGCTCTATGACATCTTAGGTCCAAAAAACTCCCTTCAGATGTGATACACTTCTATTCAGTACAATCAGTATGCCCTTAAACTCATCACAAACAAAAACGCATGACAAAATATATAATACCTATTACATATATTACACACAGCCCTTATGCCTCAAACCATTATATATATTGAACACGGCCCATATGCCTTAAACCCTTGAACCTATCATAAAAATACTCATTTTATATATATAAAACATATATATATATATAACATATACAGTCTCTATAATATTGCATAATGTATATTACACACACTCCTAAAGCCTCAGCACTTATCTCAGCTTATCCCTTATGCTTTAAAAAGCTTTCTCAAAGGTGTCACTGGATACCACTTATCTCAGCACTTGTGATATCATCAGCTGATCCCAACGCTTTAACAGATGCCCTGATCGTGTTTCGCTTCTGCTTCTTCAGGGGAGGGTCGTAGCTGGCATTTCACCAGCAGGTCTCCTCTTCCTCAAAGGAAGGTCCTGGTTGGCATTTTAACAGCGGGTCACCAGACACAGTGAAACATGCTACAAAACATCACAAAACACCTTTAAAACACATTCTCCTTTAAGAGAAATGAGATTGCAGTTAATGGAGGGCCTCTCTCTCTTCTTTGGTGACTTTGAAGTGTCTCTTCTTATAGATCTTACCAGAAGAAATCCTAGAAGGATCATGCAGTACCAGATCATGAAAAGTTTCCATGTGGGGATCTAAAGGGCTAGGTGGTATCTATGTTGATTTTGGATGTGACACTGAGCAGTTTCATGGCAAAGGTCTTTGTTGTGAAAAAATAACGAAATATGCAAATTCCTAATAATATGATATATGTCCAAATGTGCTTGAAAAACATCAAATAATAGTACCGTAGGTACAAAAGATAACCTGTATTAAGGACTTGCTCTTGTTCTTTTGTCAGGAGAATCCCTGATAGGTTAATTACTGATGACTGGATCTGGTCTGTTCCCTCTCCAAGTCTTGCTGGGTACTTTTACAGGGTAACCCCATTGTAGAAAATATATACTAAATCCCAGCCAGGCAACACTACAATTGAAGTATGTTAAGAAAGAAAAAGAAAAATACATACTGATCGCACTTCACCCAGGATAAAAAGGTGCCCACCTGTAGCCTTCGCCCTAGGACTAATGATGGTGGTAGCGATAGTGCAGACACTGCAGATGCGGGTAACATCCCTGCCACAGATAAGGGCCATGGTGAACATATTAATGAACACACTGGCAGGAGATAAACCACAGAAATTAATGATAAAGATAAGAAGATTAGCTACAGCTGCTACCCACTACCCATTATAGGGGTATATCAAGTAAATAAACTATAACCATAAACTATAACTACAGCTAAGTGGACTTCTGCAGCTAAAGAGATAATGTACTGTTACTTTTATGCTAAAAGCCCTATATTTAAATCAAGAGGTTATACAAAGAGATTCTGCCCCAAACTGGAAGAAAGAGTAAAATTGCCACTGGAAAAACTGCAAAAAGCAAGAGATGCAAATTTATGATCTTTAATTTCACAGTATGTGAATCAACTAAGGGCTTCCGTGGAAAAAGAAATATATGGAGGAGGAGACCTAGATGAGAATACCAGAAGAAAGGAATACAAAGAAAAAGAAAGAGCAGTTGAGGGGAAGATGGAGCTTAGAGATCTGGAACTATAGATGAATAAAGGACAGGTTAATAAATCAACTGAAGAGGAGGAAGAAAGGGAAGAGAAAGATCCAGAGGTGGAGGAATTCAAGATCGAATTCCTAGCACAAAAAGGAAAAAGATGAATATGCTGGGTTCCAGGCAAGGGAAAGATTACCCAAGTTCAATTTAACACCTAAGATTTAAAAGTATGATAATTAAGATAAACAAGACCATAAAGGATTAAGATCATCAAAGATATTTATTTTATTTATTTATTTATTATTTATTTGTGCTTATTTACTGCCTTTCGTGAATCAAAGCGGTTTACAATGAACTCAAAGAAAAGAAAAGTACATCTAGCAAAATACATTTAACACAATTATACATGGAACATTGTAAACAAGGAGTGAAGGGGATTAAAGGAAGATCCAAGACATCAAGCTGAAGTATGCTGCATTAACAGAAGAAGACCTGAAATTTATATGCTCCGATAATAAATTAAAAGTAGCAGCTGAAGCACAAAAACTACAAAGATATAAAGAAAACAGAAAATGTAGATATCAAAATAAACTATTTAGAGAGAACCCAAAACAGTTCTACAGGGAATTGGGAAAGAGCATTAATATGGTAAAAACACCACCACAGAAACCTTCTGAAGAAGTCTATACAAGGATACTATAGAGCACAATCAAGAAGCAGAATGGTTACCCTGCATACATGAACATTTAGAAAAATCAAACATCAAATCTATGGACTGGCCTGTAGTAACAATGAAAGAGCTGCAAAGCAGGTTAAAATGAGCCTCCAGCTGAAGAGCCCTGGCCCAGATGGAATGACCAACTTTTGGCTCAAACAATTAACTTCACTCCACCAAGATCTGGAAACTGCAAAAACCAATTGATCAAGCAGCCAAACTTAATACCGCAATGGCTTATAACAGGAAGAACATTTCTCCTTCCAAAAGGAGACCCAAGTAACATTCCTAAAAATTACAGGCCAATAACTTGTCTACCTACAATTTATCTTATAGCTTTTATATACTGCTTTATCATTTCAATCAAAGTGGTTTACATTGTAACTTAAACTTAGTAATGTACATTAAACAGGGATATTGATAACTTGGATTTTTCTGAGGCAATAAAGGGTTAGGTGACTTACCAAAGGCCACAAGGAGTGCTAGTGGAAATTGAACCCTGGTCTTTGGGCTCCTAAGCCAGTGCCCTTAACCATTAGGCTACTCTCCCACTTCAATGTATAAGCTGTTCACTGTAATAGATGCAGACAGAATATATGATCATATTGCATCCAATAACATCATGGCAATAGAGAAAAAAGGCAATAAGAGGAGAGCATATGGAACCAAAGAACAATTAATGTTAAATAAGGTCATCACAGCCAACGCTAAGAAAAACAGTAATATCAGTATAGCATGGAAAGTGTCCCACATTCTTGGATAATAAATTGCCTTGAGATGTATAAGATAAATCCTGGTTTGATAGAGTACCTTAAGTTCACCATGACAACCTGGCAAACTACCCTTTTTTTTGAAGTATGAAAAAAGTCAGTACTTCATTCTTAATATCAAGATCCAGTGGGAAATATTTCAGGAAGATTCTTCTTTGCCACTTCTGTTTTGTATGGCGCTTAATCCAATGAGTACTCTCATCAACTCTTTCGGATATGGATTTAACCTGAATCCTAAAGAAAGTAACAACCCAAAGGTAACATCCCATTTACTATTTGTAGATGACCTGAAGCTCTACAGTTCCATTGACCAACAATTAGCAGAGCAACTCCATGTAGTGAAAAGCTTTTCTGATGATATCAGGATGACTTTTTACCTAGACAAATGTGCTAAGGCAACTTTTTTTAGAGGAAAATTGAACAAAACAGAAAGCATCTCCCTGGCTGAGAGCTGTGACATCAAGGAATTTGAACATGAAGGCATATATAAATATCTTGGAATAGAGTAAGGAACGACACCCAAGAAGAAATTACTGAGAGAAAAGATCAGTAAAGAATACTATAGAAGGTTAAAATCAATACTGAAAAGTGCCTTAACATCACAGAATAAGATACAAGCTATCAATCAGTTGGCAATTCCAGTGCTCCCATACAGCTTTGAGATTGTGGACTGGCCTCTTAAAAATCTTGAAAAACTGAATGTGTAAACAAGAAAATTGCTCCATGCCCATGAGATAATTTACAGGAATCAGTGTATGCCAAGACTGTACATTCCTAGAGCTGAAGGAGGGCTAGGCCTCATAGAGATTGATTACACATACAGAGCTACTATCATTGGCCTCCAGGCGTACCTAACAGCATCATTCGAACCAAATACACAAAAAGTCCTGAAATATGAAAGTAAACATCTAGAATCTGTCTCCATTGTTAAACTTGGACAAACATTCCAATGACTAGAAGGAATGAGTGAGAATCCACAAGCACAGACAGGAAAGGAAGCAACAGAATTTGCAAAACAAGAGAAAAAAAACTCTTCAAAGAATTAGATCCGCAGATAAGGAAAAGCAAGTGGCAAATGCACAAATACAGTGGAACATGCAAAGTGTTACTCCAGGAACCCTTTGTCGTTCATGAACAGACATATGAATGGTTAAGGAGAGGTGAACAGAAACTGAAGGATGAGAGATTGAAGTTGCAGCCCAGGACAGCGGACTATAGATGAGATGGGTTACAGTGAGCACTGAAAAAATTGGCAACACAGAGATATGTTGATTCTGTATGAAAGACCTGGAAACAGTGACTCACTTCATAGCTGGCTGGGAAGTTCTGATGGCAGAAAATTTCTATACAGAAAGGGACAACATAGTAGCATACTTCATCCATTTGAAAACTTTGTAAACATTACATCATTGTTCCTGAAAAGCATTGGGATCATGACTGTAAGAGAATTACAGAGAATGCAGAGGTTATGATCATCTGGAATATTCCTATTCCGACAGATAAGGAACTGAATTTGACGAAACCCGACATAGTGGAAAAGGAGAAAAACACCAGAACTGCATTGAGAAGAGAGGTGTCGGTTCCGAGTGATTATTCTGTGAATGGCATGGAGAGGCAGACGATCCTTTAGTACCAAGAAATGCAGTCAGAGAGCAAGGAAATGTGGCAGAAAGATACAGTAATACAGTATTTCCCATTGTGCTGGGAGCCACAGGCTTGATAAAGAAGAATTTGTATTTTCTTGTTTCGGGTTTGCTTGAGTTCTGTCTTGGGGCAGTTTCAGCTGGTTTTCATTCCAGCCCAGAGTTAGGATAGTTGGACCATTCCAATAGGTAACTGAAAAAGGAGGAGCTTAGTATTTTGTGGTTGCTTAGCTCTGTGAATATCCTCTCTTGGCATGGCTCTGCTCCATAATATGGAAATTTCACTAATAAAGCACAATATCTGTAAGCTCATCTGGGTTGCAACGCTCCTCGCTAAGTAAACAATGTTTGGGTCTGACAGATGACATCAGATAGCTTTCACAAAAAGAAAATATAAAATTAAACTTTAATGTCTGATATGCAATGAAGCAGTTTCGGAATCAATAGAGATTTTTTAAAATTATTTTGGCAGGTCTTTGCATACTTAAACAATATTTTTTTTTCTCTTTTAACTTTTAAGCTATACCTATAGAAGGTGATGTTACAAATCTGTATCAGAAAAGTATCATTTTTTTAGTTTCTCTTAACTCTTACTATAAATCTCTCTTGTATACTTGTCTGTTATACATCAGAAGTGTTGAAATGTTGTGCCCCCCCTTTTTTTTTTTTTACAGAATCAATACCTTCTAGAAATCGAAAAGTCAGGTAAGTGGAACTACTGCCCTTTATATGTGTGTCTATGTTTGTGTGTGCGCCCTTCTAAGAAAAAAACCCTATTCAAAATATTAGGGAGAACAATGTCCCATTTACTAGTTCCATAGTCAAAAGGCAACACACTGCCGACACAGAACAGACTGCAAGACAGGCGATGATAAATGCAACTAATTTTATTGCAAAACAGTCAATAAGATCACAGTCAGACATTACACAGCCATGTTTTGGCAATAGCACGCCTTCTTAAAATTCTTATTAGAATATAGAAATCAGTGAGGTAAAGAAAGTTTTATATATATATATATATATATATATATGAATTTTGATTGCTGCATATCAATTGGATGTTGATACTGATGATTATAGACCCAATATTCAAAGACATTTGCACGGTTTACAGATCTGTAAACTGTATAAATGCATCTACTGTAAGTGGGATAGAAACATAGAAACATGATGACAGAAAAAGACCACATGGCCCATCTAGTCTGTCCTTCCATAACAACAACTACAACAGTCCACTTTTTACCTTTAGAGATCCTCTGTGTTGGTCCCATGCTTTTTTGAATTCAGTTACTGTCCTCATCTCTACCACCTCCACTGGGAGACTATTCCAAGGATCCACTACTCTTTCCGTAAAGAAATATTTCCGCATATCACTCCTGAATCTATCTCCCTTCACACTAATCCCATGTCCCCTCGTAGCAGAACTTGCTTTCAATTGAAAGAGGCTCTCTCCCTGAACATTTATGCCATGGAGGTATTTAAACATCTCAATCATATCACCTCTATCCCGCCTTTCCTCTAAGGTGTACATATTAAGATCCTTAAGTCTGTCCTCATATGCTTTATAATGAAGCCCACTAATCATTTTAGTAGCCACCCTCTGCACCGACTCCATCCTGTTCACATCCTTTTGAAGGTGCGGTCTCCAGAATTGCACACCATACTCCAAGTGAGGACGCACCAAAGACTTATACAGAGGCATTATCACCTCCTTTTTTCTGCTAGCCATTCCTCTCCGTATGCACCCAAACATCCTTCTAGCTTTTGCCGTCACCTTTTCTACCTGTTTAGCTACTTTAAGATCATCAGACACAACCACGCCTAGGTCCCGCTCTTCTTTAATGGACAAAAGTACTTCACCTCCTATACTGTATTGCTCCCTTGGATTGCTGCAGCCCAAATGCATGACCTTACATTTTTTAACATTAAATCCCAGCTGCCAAATTCTAGACCATTCTTCAAGCTTAGCTAGATCCCTCCTCATGTTATCTACACCTTCCTGGGTGTCTACTCTATTGCAGATTTTGGTATCATCTGCAAAGAGGCAAACCTTACCCGACAGCCCTTCCGCTATATCACTAACAAAGATGTTAAAAAGAATCGGACCAAGGACAGATCCCTGGGGCACACCACTGGTAACATCCTTCTCCTCAGAGTGAGCTCCATTTACTTGTACTCTTTGTCTCCTCCCACCCAACCAATTTCTAACCCAAGCAGTAACTTTAGGGTCCATCCTTAGGGTGCTCAGTTTGTTTATAAGTCGCCTGTGAGGAACAGTGTCAAAGGCTTTACTGAAATCTAAATACACCACATCTAGAGCTCTCCCTCGGTCCAACTCCCTGGTCACCCAGTCAAAGAAATCAATCAGATTTGTCTGACAAGACCTGCTTCTGGTGAATCCATGCTGCCTCGGATCCTGTAATCCACTGGATTCCAGAAACCTCACTATTTTCTCTTTCAGCAGCGTTTCCAATAATTTACTCACCACCGAAGTTAAACTAACTGGCTTGTAGTTTTCAACCACATCCTTACTTCCGCTTTTGTGTAAAGGCACCACATGAGCCTCTCTCCAGTCCTTTGGCACCACTCCCGACTCCAACGAGGCATTGAAAAGGTCAGTCAGTGGAGTTGCTAGAACGTCCCCAAGTTCCCTCAGTATTCTAGAGTGTATCCCATCCAGTCCCATCGCTTTGCCTACTTTAAGTTGAGCTAGTTTCTCACGAACACAGTCTTCTGAAAATTGTTCAAGATGTCCCTCGCTTCTGTTTTTATTTGTGGGTGTTTTCTAAGGTCCTGCTCCTGGGTCTTCATCCGTGAACACAGAACAAAAATATTTGTTAAGCAATTCCGCTTTATCCTTATCAGCTTTTACATATTCCCCCCCTGCACCCTTGAGTCTGACAATACCACTTTTGCCCTTCCTCTTCTCACTAATATATCTGAAAAATGTCTTATCCTCCCATTTTATTGCATTGGCTATTTCGTCCTCCTTTTGAATCTTTGCCTTCTTGACTACTTTGCTAGCTTCTCTAGGTTTTTACAAGTACAGATGCCTGTCTTCCTCTCTCTGTGATCTCTTGTATTTCATGAAGACCTCCCTCTTTTTCTTCACTTTTTCAGCTACTTCCTTCGAAAACCATAGCGGTCTCCTTTTCCTTTTGCCTTTATTTACCATTTTAACAAAAAGGTTGGTTGCCCTTAAAATACCCCCTTTCAGTTTTGCCCACTGTTTTTCTACATCCCCCAGCTGTTCCCATCCCACTAACGACTCCCTGAGGTTTTGGCCCATCTTCGCAAAGTTAGTCTTCCTAAAGTCTAAGATTCTCACCTTGGAATGGATTCTAACAGACCTAGTCCTAATACTGAACCACACCATCTGGTGATCACTAGATGCAAAATGATCTTCCACTACAAGATCAGAAACACTTTCACTGAATATAGCTGGGTGCTGCTGCTATACACCCTGATGCTAACTGCTTAGCACTGGGGCATTCCGGTGGTGTTCTGGAGTAGTACCCATCACTAACCAGTGAGCAGCGATATTCAGCAGCTGCCTGGTTAGCAACATGTGGGTAAAGATAGGTGTGAGAAAATCTGGCCTATCTTTACCTGCAGGAGCTAACCTAGCAGCGGCTTAGTATCACCATTGCCTGGCTAGCTTCTGGGCTGTGCGGCTGACCCGGATATTGAATGCTGGTGGCCAGACATTGCCTGGCATTGAATATCTGTTTTTTGTGTTCAGCAGGGACGGCTAAGTGCTGTAATTATGCTAGCCGCCTTCTCTGAATATTGGACATGATTCCAGGATGCGAGTCACAGGGCTGCACGTCCCGACGGGATGTGCAGCCCCACAAGCCGTCCGGGCCCGATTCCTCCTCTGGCCCTTCCCTTACATCCTGATGCTCAGGATGGGGAGAGCCGGCTTGGGGGCTGGAGGGGATGGGATCAGGGTGAAGCAGGGTGAAGCAGGGGCAGGCCAGCCCTGCAGCATGTACAGGGCTGATTCAGGTCATGGACCTGTACATCCTGCTGGGCCCATGGGGATGCGCTGCTTATTCCACCGCAAAGGAGGAATAAGCAGCACTTATGGCACAATCGGGGCCAGGGATCACCCTCCCCTGGGGGCTGGGGCCAGATGCTGGGAGGTCCCTGCTGCCCGATCCAGGCTACGGGAAGCCAGCCTGTGTCAGGCAGTGGGGAAAAGGGGGGGGGGGGGCTGGTGCCGCGGGAATTGTGGGCACCTGCGGGGAGGACGTCCCCGCAGGCAGTAGGTGAACGCCAGGCAGTCCTCAGTCCCGTCTTGCTTGGGGCCGTCTGGACAGCCTGGATGTGCTCCTCTCTGAATCGGGCTCCACATATTTTATTTATTTATAGTGCATTCTATGTACCTTGAGCCCTGATGAAGGCGTGCTATTGCTGAAACATAGCCGTCATCTTATTTTCAATAAAATTAGTTGTGTTTATCATCGCCTGCCTTGTACTCCATTTACTAGTGCTTCTTTAAAATTTGTGTCTTCTCTACTTAAAAAAAATTCTCAGTCCAGAGTACATAACAGGTTCATTGGTACACATTTATCTTAACCCATGGATCATGGATGATGCTCTGGTCCCAACAATTTTGTTGCTCCTCAGTGAAGTCTCTGGCTCTCAGGTTTCAGGCAGCATCCTTCTTTCTTATAGTCCTCAGAGATTATTAGGTCCTACCACCTATCTTTAGCAACTCAGCATGGGAAAATCCTTACTCTTTCCCTTAATCTGCTTACAACCCATGTAGGCCTACTTAGTCTCTTAAACCTTATTCTATTTAAAAAGAAATAAAGATAATTGTAAATCCCTGTCTAGTGAGATCACAATTGAGCACTAAATTTGACACTTTCATCACTCTTTCATTCACAATTCTGAATTCAAGCTACCATAGTCTGACCAGGTTTTCTTGGTTGAGCAGTCATCTGAGTTCCATTGAAAGCCCTCCCCACTGTTTCCCTTACTGCCTTTCATGGAGTAGAGAGTGGATGTCTCTCCTGCACTCAAGCTTTAAGTCAATCTACTGCCACACAGGCTTACCTTAAGTGGCTCAGTGATTGTTAGCTTTGGCTCAGTGGTGTAAGTTATCATGAGGGGCCCTCAAGCAAAATTTTGCTAAGGGCCCCCATTGCCACGGTGGTGGTGCACCCCACCATTGGGTGGGCCCCCCATGTGGTGGCAGTAACAGTGGCAAAATTTACTTCATAGTGTTTTCCGCACTGCTCCACTCTTGTATGTTTTCCAGGGGCCCAGCAGTGGGGTTATTTTTCCAGGACTTCGGCTCAGAAAGGAACAGCTGCCAGGACCACAGCAGACTTTCAAGAGCGGAGCAGTGATAAAGTAAATTTGCTGTGCTGCTGCCGCCACAGCCTTGTGGGTCTCCTTTCTACCCAACCACCCCCCTCCCACTGCATTGTGGGGGCTGCTTGGGTGTAATTTACATCACTTCTTTGGCTCCATCTGATACAGCCTTACATGCAGCCCAATGCATTTATAGTACTTTTTCTGGTTTACTCACTCAGCGTGGCATAATGTCACAGACCACTGCACTTAGCTTGAATTCATTCTCTCAAAGACTAGAAGGCCATGTGGTCTTTTTCTGTCGTCAAGTTTCTATGTTTCTATACACACATTAAACAAGGAAAATTCCAACCTTGCTGCTTTCTCCAGCGAAAAATAATTTTAGACTCTCAGCTCAACAAAACAGGTATGCTCTCATAGAGAGCACCTAGTGATCTTCCCCAGCAGCATCAAGGTTTCCAGGGCAATCTAAAGGGTTCCTCAGTGCTGTCATGATATCTTTATAATGTTACCATGTAGCAACCAATCAGGCTTTGACTCTGAGTCCCCCCGAGCTTATGATTCCATAACCACTTCCCTTGGAATATTTGCAACTTTCAATGGTTGTTAGGGCAGCATCCATCGACTTTAATAGATTTCCATTAATTCCTATGGGAGCCATCAATGTCTATGGTCATTAAACTCTTAACCTTCCAACTGTATACCATACTCCCAAAATCACCCCCCAAAAAACTGTAAACTCATCCCAACACAACTTATGGTTTTCCCAAAACTTCTCCCTGGCAGATCTTCAACATTCCAACTCCCTTTACAAATCAGCTAGCATTCCTCCCAGAATCGATCTCTAACCTTTAATAGTTGAGCATCCAAGAACGCCAATGGCCCTTGTCATTTTCACTGGCACTCCCCCAGCCATGTTCACTCTTCTTCACCCCACCTCCTAACTTAATGGAGATTTGCTCTGCTGCAACTTTACTGATTTCTGGGGTGTCTGTACTTTTAAATTGAAAACTGTGTCTATACTGCTCCTCTACCAGGGTTCCTCACCTACTTCTGTGCCCCCTTTCAGGGTAAAAGATGCCTTTTGGTATCTTTTTATCATATTGTTATATGGACACTTTACATTTAAAAATAGCTCACAGTAATGCAGCTCCAGCTTCCTGCACTGCTCTGCTCTGGCCCCTCCAGCAATCTAAACGGACTGTGCTTGTGTCCCTTAGAGCCCCCTGATCTCAACTTCATTTTTAATTAAAACTGGGCATGGGCTCTTTGGGGAAGGGGGATAAGAGATGGGAACATTTTTAGAAAGTTGTGGAGCTATCATTGTATAATGAGTCATGTGTTAAAAAATATTGCTTGGAAAACGCAATAAAAACAAAACTACAAAATAAAAAAAAATAAAAAAAGATAGCTTAGCCACGCACAGCTGCAGACAGCCTCCAGCAGTGCTCTCGACTTCCATATCATGGCCCTCCTGACTCCCTGCCCTGATTCCATTTTTAAATAAAACAGACATGAGTCCTCTAATGTAATCACGGCCTTAGTGTCACGATCATTCCAGTTTCCTCCAGTGACTTGCACTCTTTGCTGGCCATGAATCGCGTGGCCTTCCAGCCCATGCAGCCCCCGTGCTGCCTTCAACCCGGGCCCCGATGCATCCATCCTGCATTTTTTCTCCTTTTGCTGCCTTGACTTTTTTTTAATCAATGCAGTCAAGTGTTGCAATAGTTTATGCTGCAATCTGCATCTTCCAAGCACCAGCCTCCTTTGCACTTCAGTCCTTCTGTAAGTGCGGCCTAATGCCACTCACAGACCTGGGCCCAACAGTCCTTTAGTGCCACCGTCATGATGATAAAAATTGCCTGGACCTGCTCCTTATCAGCTATCCTACTATGTCCATCTGCTGCTAGCTTTGGCATATCATGGATCCTGTCATCCACTGAAGAATTTATAAAAAATGTTTTCTTTTAGAGATGGGGATAAACAGCCATTAGACAGGACCCTTCAAATTAATAAAAATGGTTTCCTGAATGTGAGACCCGCTTCCATCCTTCTAGCCCGCCCAATGAAAATTTAAAAAATGCCTGGGACTGATGTTCTCTTTTCCTTTCTTCCAATACCATAAAGGTGTGTGTAGGAGGAGCCTCTTTGGATTATTGATTATGGTAATTAGAGCATACTAACTGCTTCCGTGGTTACACCGCTCCTGAAGAAACCTTCCCTAGACCCTCCCTGTCCTTCTAACTATTGACTCATCTCCCTCCTCCCCTTTATTTCTAAACTACTTGAATGTGCTTTTCACTGCCATTGTTTTGACGTTCTCTCTCCTCAAGAACTTCTGAATCCATTGCAATCTGGCTTTTACCTTCTACATTCTACTGAAAAGACTCCTTGCCAAATCCAAGGTCCTTTAGTCAGTCCTCATCCTTCTTGACCTTTCTTCTGCTTTTGACACTGTTGATCACCATCTTCTCCTCAATTCTCTGTTCTCACTTGGATTTAGGAGCTCTGTTCTGTCCTGGTTTTCTTCTTATCTCTCCCATCGCACTTTTAGTGTATGTTCTGGTGGATCCTTCTCTACTGCTAATCCCGCTTTCAGTGATGTATCCCAGGGCTCTGTCTTGGAGTCTCTCCTTTTCTTTCTCTCTACACCTAGTGCCTTGGTGTACTCATGTCCTCCCAAGTTTTTCAATACCATCTCTATGCTGATGACTCTCGGATCCACCTCTCTGTATCTGAAATCTCTCCAGGAATCATAGTCATCAAGCAACAAATAGCAAGTTAACTAATAACATTCCCCATGCCTTTGATGCAGCAATCTTTTTATATGATATGACTTTTGCAAACAACTAAAGATCCATCTCTTCCTGGAGCACTTTGGCAACCGTCACCCACCAATTACAGTTCGGAACAACCACATGCAAACAAACACATCATCCCCCACCACACCCCCATAAAGCTCCCACAACCCCACACCTCTCATACTCCCAATCCCTACTCCCCACTGTACATAGTTTTTACATATGCCTCTGCGCGAATGTATTGAGCTTTAAAAATGTTCTTCGTTCTCTGTTTACTTTTGAAATGTTCTCATTGTTTATTGTAAAATGGTCATAATGTTCCTTTCAGCCTGTTCATTGTATTAACCCAGTTCCATGTAAATCGTTTTGACTTGTAGAAAAGTGGTATATCACAATTTATTAAATAAATAAATAAATTACCCTTTTACTACCATTGGGTTTGTTTGTTGTTTGACTATTCTTGTACAATTGGATGCAAATACATTTGAGCCTTGATGAAGGCTTTGTTGCTGAAAAATGGCCATGTTTGGCAGAATAAACGTTTATTATTGCACACAAAATGATTGTGTTTATTAATCCATGGTTAATCTCCGCTCTTCCTGTGGTTGACTTTTTTCTTGCAGAGCTCTCCCCTTCTCTTCGCTGCACCCATCCAGCATCCATAGAATATAGCACATGAATCAGGCTTATGACTTTCAAAACACAGCCAAACCAATCTAGGTTGTTGAATAAGATCTTGGCCTTCTCAATAGATAATAAGAAGGCCAAGACTAGTTAACATAACAACATAAGATAAGCCATACTAGGTCAGGCCAAGGTCCATCGAGTCCGACATCCTGTGTTTGACAGGGGCCAGTTCAGGTTACAAGTACCCAGCAGATCCAATAGCCATCGCATATACATATGGAGTGGAGTGGAGGCCTAGTGGTTGGGGCAAGGTACTTCAGGCCGGAAGGTCGGGGGTTCAAATCCCACTAGAGGACAGCAACCTTGGGCCAGAAGGACTGGGGTTTCTAGTCCCACAGGTGCTCCTTGTGGTCTTGGGCAAGCCACTTAACCCTCCATAGCCCATGTTCCCTGTAAAAATAGTTATCTCCAAGTTATGATGCCCTGTTCAATGTAATTTCAGTTTGTTCAATGTAAACTGCACTGATGCAGAATAGCATGGTATATAAGAGAATTCAAATAAATAAATAAAAATAAATATACCTGGAATTGAGCTGTAAGAAAGTCTTTCTCAAGTCTATCTGGCTAATAATTTTTCAGTTTCTTTTATTTGTAATGTGAATCATGTTGGCAAATATGCATTCACTGGAGATAATTTTAAGGCTGTTTTACATGCTTATGCTAGTATACATGCCTCTTATAAAGTTACTCCACTTGTAAAAATATGGTTGATGACAAGAACATGTGTACTTTCATGCAACCTAGATTTAGGTGTGTTGGGGCAGGTTTTGGGTGACGTGCAGGCAGTCATGATTTGTGGGTGTTCTTTATAAAATATATGCCTACTATTTGCAGGTATATTTTACACCTACTACTAAGTAGCTGCAAATATATGAGGGTTCATTTTATCTGTAATTTCTACAGGATCTGCACTAGTATATTATAAAGATATATAGAGACCTATTCCATAGCATGAATGTCCAGCCTGCGGACATGTTCAAATCAAAAAAGGGCCCGATATCACCCTGATTACACAGCCACGGGTATAGACGCGTCCAGGTTTCTGGAATTGGGGACATAGGTGTCTTCGGCGCAGCACGAGTAAAACCACTGTGGAGCAACATGGGCCCCGCTGTTATAACGAGAGACTAGTATATGCAGCAAATGATTTGGATGTCCCCACGCTCACCGTATCCTGAAAAGATGGACATTTCTGATCCTGCCTGTCTCTGCCATATACCCGTGCCACAGACGTCTATGCCTCCTCAGTTAAAATGTGCATCTCTTAAGCTGCTCCTCTCACTGACAGTGTCGTGCTGATGCAAACTACACATAAATAATGATGATGCATAAATATTGATGCAAACTAGACAAGATATACTGTACTTATCTGTTGCATGCTCTGAACAGTGCAAGGTAATCTCAGTGCACTCAAAGATATAACAGCAAGTAGAAAGTGATATGTTTGTCATGACATACCTTGCATCAAAACATACATGGTAGTAGAAGGAATCCTTTGTTATTTTTTCATTGGTCATCTATAAAAAGTCTTAACAATGCTAAGTTTGGACCCATACCAACCTCACAAAAACCTCGTTCAACTTTGCAATTCCCCAAAGGATGCATAGTATTTCTGAGTGACATAACAATGCTCTTCAAATGACTATGGCATCTGTTTCCCACATATCTGGGTACGGGCATTTCACACAGCAGCTCCCTACATGTGGCTACACCAGTTCCATAGAATGTCACAAGTCCTGGTTTATGCTAGTCTGTATACATCTGCTATCTGTGGGGCAACCCTGCCTGCCTTCCCACAGTCTACTGTGTGGCAGTGCTCCCCTGGTCAGGCCCGTGTGGGCATGGAAGGGGAGATCCTTGTGCCATCATACCAAGTAGCCAGCCTCCTGATATATCACCAGTCTTGCAGCTCTCATAGAGCCTGGAATGGATAAGGATGTCCTCTGGGGGAATGTTGGCACAACATCAATCATGTCTCCCAATGCCTGGCACAGCGGATGTATGGCTGCCCTATCACACTTCCAACAATTTATGATCTTATTAGAGTAACTTATGAAACATATTCCAGAAGAAAATCACAAAAGATTCTCCATAGCTAAATGTCAAAATATATCCCTTTCAATAATAAGAGACCATCAGAATAAGAGCATTCAACAGTGCAAACAGCACTAATACATGCCCAAAAGCATCATCATCAGTCTCTATAAATGTGCACATTTTTAGAGATCGATGCTGCTGCATTTGGGCATGTTTTAGTGCTATTTGAACTGTTGAATACTCTTATTCTGATGGTCTCTTATTTTTGAAATGGATATGTTTTGACATTTAGCTATGGAGAATCTTTTGTGATTTTTTTTCTGCCCTATCACACTGGTACCTAGTGACTCTGCAATCATTCGTACGGTCCAGGTACTGGCCATGCATTCATGTCCCCACTGAATTGCACATGAACATACCAGATCCTCCCATGCAACTCTCAAATCACACACACACATATACACACACACACACTGACACACACACTCTCACTTTCAGTCACAAAAAAACATACTTCTGCCAAAAAGATGCCCTGAACCTATAAATAACAGCTGGTATGACATAATAGCATGGAGTCCAAGGACTAAAAATATATTCTCTGTTTCTCACCCAAAAAAGAATCCTTTCCAAACTCACTCACATACTATTCCTACATCAACAGTCCCATTTTTCAGGACACAGGAATTGTTAGGGTTCTCTAGATTAGCTCCTTTAGCACAAACAGCAAATGTCAGCATGGTCAGAATAATCATTATTGCTCTTCTTAATATTTCTTTCAGGGTAGTTATTAATTTCTCCTTAGCTTACAAGATTGCCACACCTCTGATTTATGTTCATTATAATTGCATCTTGTGGTGTTTTTCCATACTAAAGTCCAGCAATTTAGAGCAGACTAGTCACCACCTTTATATAAACACAGCAGAATATTTTCTAAGTACTGGCCTTATTCCATGTCTCCGGCAGGTATAACGGGCATGAATGTGGGGACCTCCCAAAATGTACATGGGCTTTTCCCAAATACACTTAATGTGTCTTTGCAGCAAACCACGCCCCCAATCTGCCCCTGCTGGACACGTTCTGAGATCCCTGTGTTAGCGAGATAAACATCCATGGGCGCTATGTACTAGAATACGCTTGTAGACATTTTTGGCAGATAAACGTCCCCAGCGCATATGTTGTTGTTGTTAAGTGCCGTCGAGTTGGAGTTGACTCATGGCGACCCTCTGGATAGCTATCCTAAATTGTGTTCGGTCTTCAGTATTTACATGTGTAGTGTGGTGACGAAAGCTCTCTAGAAGACATGGAACTGGATGAAAATCCTGAATTCCCCTTGGAAGTGAATGGCAGTGCATATGTGCAGGGGAATTACAAGCCAAGTCAGAGGAAAAGTCAGCTCCCTGCAAAAGTCAGGCCACGCCCTAGCTCAGGGGTGGAGACAGGCTTCCCTGCTGATTGGTCACACAGGTGCAGAGAACAGGGAAGGCCTAGCAGGCAGCAGTGTTTAAAATCACGAGCAGAGCAAAGCAAGAATAGTAAGGAGTATCAACAAGGAAATGGAGGAAACAGAGGCTCAGGCTGGAGCCCTGACACAATCTCAGACACGGGAGAGAAAGACCCGGTGGAGAGAGATACTGAGACAGCAACTGAAGGCAGAGGCACAAGTGAACGGAGGAGAGAAAGGAACAGGAACAGCTGTTGGAGCTGGAAAGGTGAGAGAGGAGAGAAAGAAGCTGAAGCTGTGCTTAGCTGGAGGAGAAAGCCAGAGGGAATTTACCCAGAAAGCAGCTACCTCAGAGGGACTGGAGTAGGACGGAAGGACCTTGCATTTCAGAGCCTGGAGGAACCCAGGAGGAGAGAAAGCAGCGTTTGTCTGAAAGAAAAGCCCCAAGGTAAAGCCAGCAGTTTCATTACTGATAATCGTTAGTGGGATGGGAACAGCTGGGGATGTAGAAAAACAGTGGGCAAAACTGAAAGGGGGTATTTTAAAGGCAACCAACCTTTTTGTTAAAATGGTAAATAAAGGCAAAAGGAACAGGAGACCGCTATGGTTTTCGAAGGAAGTAGCTGAAAAAGTGAAGAAAAAGAGGGAGGCCTTCATGAAATACAAGCGATCACAGAGAGAGGAAGACAGGCATCTGTATTTGGAAAAACTTAGAAAAGCTAGCAAAGTAGTCAAGAAGGCAAAGATTCAAAAGGAGGAGGAAATAGCCAATGCAATAAAATGGGGGGATAAGACATTTTTCAGATATATTAGTGAGAAGAGGAAGGGCAAAAGTGGTATTGTCAGACTCAAGGGTGCAGGGGGGAATATGTAGAAGCTGATAAGGATAAAGCGGAATTGCTTAACAAATATTTTTGTTCTGTGTTCACAGATGAAGAACCAGGAGCAGGACCTCAGAAAACACCCACAAATAAGAACAGAAGCGAGGGACATCTTGAACAATTTTCAGAAGACTGTGTTCGTGAGAAACTAGCTCAACTTAAAGTAGACAAAGCGATGGGACCGGATGGGATACACCCTCGAATACTGAGGAAACTTGGGGACGTTCTAGCAACTCCACTGACTGACCTTTTCAATGCCTCGTTGGAGTCGGGAGTGATGCCAAAGGACTGGAGAGAGGCTCATGTGGTGCCTTTACACAAAAGCGGAAGTAAGGATGTGGTTGAAAACTGTAGGCCGGTTAGTTTAACTTCGGTGGTGAGTAAATTATTGGAAACGCTGCTGAAAGAGAAAATAGTGAGGTTTCTGGAATCCGGCGGATTACAGGATCCGAGGCAGCATGGATTCACCAGAGGCAGGTCCTGTCAGACAAATCTGATTGATTTCTTTGACTGGGTGACCAGGGAGTTGGACCGAGGGAGAGCTCTAGATGTGGTGTATTTAGATTTCAGTAAAGCCTTTGACACTGTTCCTCACAGGTGACTTATAAACAAACTGAGCACCCTAGGGATGGACCCTAAAGTTACTGCTTGGGTTAGAAATTGGTTGGGTGGGAGGCGACAAAGAGTACAAGTAAATGGAGCTCACTCTGAGGAGAAGGATGTTACCAGTGGTGTGCCCCAGGGATCTGTCCTTGGTCCGATTCTTTTTAACATCTTTGTTAGTGATATAGCGGAAGGGCTGTCGGGTAAGGTTTGCCTCTTTGCGGATGATACCAAAATCTGCAATAGAGTAGACACCCAGGAAGGTGTAGATAGCATGAGGAGGGATCTAGCTAAGCTTGAAGAATGGTCTAGAATTTGGCAGCTGGGATTTAATGTTAAAAAATGTAAGGTCATGCATTTGGGCTGCAGCAATCCAAGGGAGCAATACAGTATAGGAGGTGAAGTACTTTTGTCCATTAAAGAAGAGCGGGACCTAGGCGTGGTTGTGTCTGATGATCTTAAAGTAGCTAAACAGGTAGAAAAGGCGACGGCAAAAGCTAGAAGGATGCTTGGGTGCATACGGAGAGGAATGGCTAGCAGAAAAAAGGAGGTGATAATGCCTCTGTATAAGTCTTTGGTGTGACCTCATTTGGAGTATGGTGTGCAATTCTGGAGACCGCACCTTCAAAAGGATGTGAACAGGATGGAGTCGGTGCAGAGGGTTGCTACTAAAATGATTAATGGGCTTCATTATAAAGCATATGAGGACAGACTTAAGGATCTTAATATGTACACCTTAGAGGAAAGGCGGGATAGAGGTGATATGATTGAGATGTTTAAATACCTCCGTGGCATAAATGTTCAGGGAGAGAGCCTCTTTCAATTGAAAGCAAGTTCTGCTATGAGGGGACATGGGATGAGGGTGAAGGGAGATAGATTCAGGAGTGATATGCGGAAATATTTCTTTACGGAAAGAGTAGTGGATCCGTGGAATAGTCTCCCAGTGGATGTGGTAGAGATGAGGACAGTAACTGAATTCAAAAAAGCATGGGACCAACACAGAGGATCTCTAAAGGTAAAAAGTGGACTGTTGTAGTTGTTGTTATGGAAGGACAGACTAGATAGGCCTTGTGGTCTTTTTCTGTCATCATGTTTCTATGTTTCTATGTTTCTATCTAGCAAAGAGACAATTTGCCAGTCTTAAAGGGCAGGAAATTGTGTCCTCATCTTCCACTGTTAAGGAGTGAGTAGAGAGCTTATCAGAAGCTAAAAGCCATAGTCCTGTTAAAAGTATAGCCTTTGAAACCTCAAAGTTAGAGGCATTAAGGAAGCTGTTCTCTGAAGAGAAGGTTCACTCCCCTAATTTAAAGGTGCCAATGCAGGCTGAGTTGCTGTGGAGTCAATTTCAGGAGTTCTTGAAAGAAAGAAAGTTTGGGAAAACTCCTAACCTTGAGAGAGACACTATTGGCTCTGATAATATTGAAGGAATGCAAATAGATTCATGTTTGCCTAATAATGGTGAATGTTTGCCCATTGCAATGGACTGTTCTTTAGCCCTAAGGAAAGATTCTGCAGTGAAGAATATGAGCTGAGAATCTGTGAAATCCCTATAGGAAAATAAGGGCAGTATCTGCTTTATGCTGAAGAAAGCTAAGTTTGACTTTACTGAGTTTTACCACTGGCTGAAGATAAGCAGTGCTGTGAAAGAACTGTGTGCTTTCAAAAGAGAAACCACGGCTGTTATAAGTTTGTGTTACTGCTAATTGACCACACGGGGCAGTCCCCGGTGTGAATGTGTATGAGAAGCAGAACAGCTGTGAAGTGAAGCTTTTGTTACATTATCCTGATTTAGTCTTGATTTCATCTTTTACGTTGGAGATGTATCCTTCTGCTTATGTTGTGTATTGAACCTTTTGCATGACCTGGAAAATCCCCACAATAAATTTCTTGCCGCCTTACAACTACCGACTCAACTACAATTTTTGTCCCTCGAGGGTAAAGAGCACTACAAGTCCCAGAATCCTCTGGTCAAGTTTAAAGGGAACTTTATTCAGGGAGGACATACAAGGCCGTTGTCCAGTCTGTAAGCCCTTGGGCCCAGATGGCGATGTGGCAGTAGGTTGAATACAGGTATAAATGGTGACTTCATAACCCATACCACAGCACACAGATTTTAAGGGGACATGGTTTGGGCGTGGGTTGGATGGGCAAAAAAAATATATGTATACTCCCCATTTTACAATGTGAATACAAGTATATGATAAAAGATTTCCCTGACGGGTTTTGCACCAGCTCAGAGGCAAACACGGATTTTTAAAAAGTGTTCCTTTCAGCCAGGACTTCAAGGAGTAATTCTCCTTAATCCCTTACAGGCTCATTCCGAGCCAAAAATAGAGAGGATGGACATTCCAATGGGATGTCCATCCCCACTATTCGTGCCCCTTCCCACCGGCATCTAACTTCCCCACCAGTTGTATGAGGAAGTTAGATGGGGATGGGAAAGGGGAGGATCGGGGGCGGCATTAGGGCGGGCAGTGGACGATCGTACAGGGCCGATTCTAATGTCGGCCCTGTATGTCTGGGGCTGGCGACTTGAACAGGCAAGTTATTTCACCACCGAGGTGGAATAAATTCCCCTGATTCTGCAGGATCGGCGGGCCCGGGGCTGGGAAGGGGCAGCAGGGGGCAGAGGGTATTCCCTGCAGCCTGACCATGACCCTGGAGGCCAGATCAGGGTCAGGCTGCGGGGAATTAGCTGCAGGAGTTGGCAGCCGGGAATCGCGGCTTTTAAGTGGAGCCACGGTGCCATGATGCCATGGCGCTGCGGCTCCATTTAAAAGCCCTACCGAGTTAGTCAGGCAAGGTCTGTACATGCAGGTTGGGCTGAATCACAGTCCCAGCCTGCACATACAGGCCAGATCAGTTATTCAGATTCTGCAGAGCTAGATGTGCCCCGCGGGATCAGAATTGCAATGCCCTCTGTACATCCGGTTCAGACCGGGCGTACATGGATGCCTCAACAACCAGGGCCAGATGTGCTTGTGCCATTCTGGAATTGTATCGTGATATGCTTCTTCATTACTCCATCCAGGTCATTCCTCCAACATGCTCCCATTCTACTTGGACATCTTCGCACTAGGGATGCCCATATACCTGGTTTCTAAACTGGCACCTGGGATGCCATTGTGAACCGGATGTCTGCATACCTGTTTTCAGATGTCCAAAACATGAAGTGGGCTTCTAAAATAATCCCATAGGTTTGTAAGTAAGCTGGGTACATGTGAAAGTGGCAATTACATGTCAAAGTTGCAAAATTGCTTCTTCAACATGGAAGCTGTGGAATTGATGCTATTCATTTTTTCCACATGCATTTTTGTAAAATGACTGTTTTTGTTATGCATGCTAGCAAATAGACTGCACTTCTGCTTCTCCTTATATGTATTCTACATAAGACTCCGTGTTCAACAGAGCCTTTGGAAATACCACCAGAACTGAACACATCCCAGCCTGAACTTTCTATATAAAATGAGCCTTATTAAATAATAGCAATTCTTTGTTTCTCGCCTTAACTTTAACTTTAGTTCATCCACTCCTTAAATCAGATGTTTGTGAATCTCTAAGGATTTCCTAAAAGTAGCTACCCCCCCTCTCTTTTTATTTTTAGCAACTGAAAAGGTATTGTACTCAATTCACTGACCCCTCAGTTTCAATGACCCTCGATATGAGAGATAGACTTCCTGCAACATGATGATATCAGCTTTCTCCTTTTAAATATAATTTATTACAATTCCATTTAAACAAGGGGTTTAATCCATTCAGATAGAAACTATTTTTAGTAGATTATGTTTTGAACTGGTCATTGTGATAGCTATATCGTATATCAATATGGAAATAACTCTTTATCGAAGTACTAATAGGTAGAAAGTTGAAATCCAGAACCTCCAGGATAGGATTCTGGGGAATGCCCATTCCATGCAGAGGATCCCAGAGGCAATATTAGGTCTAGAGTCTCAATGCATGGACAAGATGGTGCAGGAAAGAAGGTTTTAGTTTTGATAGTTATTGGGCAACATTTTGGAGAAAGAGGAGCCTATTCTAAAAGGATGGGCTTTACCTTAACTAGGGTAGAACCAGGCTGCTGTCATTAACATTAAAAATTAAATAGAGCAGCTTTAAACTATATCATGGGGGAAAGCCGTCAATTGCTCAGGAGCACATGGTTCATAGGGTATTTTCAAAAGGTACTAGCAAAAGACTAAAGTTAGAATATGGATCCCAATAGAGAGGTTGTAGTAAAGACTAAAGTAGCCCAGGTAAGATCCAGAGATAAATGGTTTCAAATGACCCCCATCAACTGAAAGGCAGATTGTGAATACAAATTTAAAAAAATACTTTAAACTGGCTGTATTCAAATGCCAGTAGTCTAAAAAATAAGACTAGACAGAATGTATGCCACTAAAATAAGATATAGACATATAGGAGGTCATTTTAAAAGGCTTAGTCATGATGTAGGACTTCTGCAGTCATTCCACAAGTGACTTTTACAGACATGTCAGGTACAGGGACTTCCAAGGAGGCAAGGGGGCATGCTGGAGGCATGTCCAGGGAGGTGCTATGGACTTACACATTTCCATTTGATTTCAGGAAGGACTGGGACATATGTAGGCACGTCCATGTTTATACTTGCTGCAGGCATAAATAGGCATCAGGAAAGTGCTTGTATTGGCCCTAAAACATTCAGAGAGTGTAGAGAGTTAAGTGACTAGTCTAAGATCACAAAGGCCTACATTGGAATTTGGCCACTGCATTATCAAACCACTACTTTTACCGTTATGCTGTTAGACGTCCAAGTTCTAAGATGCTATTCCGGGGACATCTATGTAGACGTCTCTATAGACGTCCGTATCATGCACATTCATGTTTCTGAAATCATGCCTGAACCTGCACGTGCCTACATTTTTTTCAGACATTCTGGCTTTAATATCCCAGATTGCACTTGGACATCCCATTGTAATAACATAAGCAGGCAGGATTTATGTCCGCCCCTCCTCTGAACATAATCTTTTTTGTCCTCTTTCCCTTAGGCCCAATGATCACTTTACTCAACAATTATGGGTAAAACATGGCTGCAGCTTTACTGCAAGATCAACATAATCAATACAAATATGTATACGCATGCAACATATGTACAGCGGGGGGAGGTTCCCGCTGTAGTCACCCGAGCCAGTATGTGACATGCCCACTTCTGTTGCTGTCAAGTCAGCCCGCCATGGGGGCTAGGGCCTGCCTTGCCAAACTGAGCTGGGCCCACCTCCGTACAAGGGGCCTTGCCGAACTGCCTGAGGATGGCCTGCGCTGAGTGGTCATTGTATATGGGGACTCGTCAAGGCGCCCTGCCCTGGTGGCAGCTAGGGCAGCCTACCGCTTTTGCTTGTACTCTGCGTGTGCTTGTGGCTTGGCTCGGGTAATCACTGGTAGCTTATTCATCTATAATGAGTGAGGAGCTATGCAGACCCTATCCAGGGCAATCATGAAGGGTGAACGGGGTGGAGAAGCAGACAATCCCAAAGGAAAATCACTCTTTTCTTTCTGCTTTTATCAAGGGCTGAGATCTTGCCCGGATGCATGGGGCTGGCGACACTTGTCTCAAGGTTTGCCCCATGGTGGGAGATTTTCCCACCATGACCCCTGCATGATCCCAGCCCCCCTGAGAGTCAGGGGGAGGGAGTGGATGGGCCCGCCACCATGTTAAGCAGCTGGCCCATCACATTCACGCTCAGCACATTTTATTAACATAGGCAGGAAGGACTTACGTTTGCCCCTCCCCTGAACAAAATCTCTTTGCCCTCCTTCTCTTAGAATCCCGCTCTAGTCACCTGAGCCAGTATGCAACATGCCCTCTTCTGTTGCCGTTAAACCAGCCCGTCTTGGGGGCTGGGGGCCTGTCTTGCCAAACTGAGCTGGACCAACCTTCATACAAGGGGCCTTGCGGTGCTGCCTGAGGACCGCCTGCGCTGGGCAGCCATTGTATATGGGGATGTGCCCTGCCTTTGTGGAAGCTAAGGTGCCCTACCCCTTTTGCTCATACTCTGTGTGCGCTTGTGGCCTGGCTTGGGTAACCACCACAGGTATGTGCAAGCTCGCATTTCATATGCTCCTCACCAAGGGAGCCTCTCCCCAGGGCCTGGAAATGGCTGGGTCTTGCTGGGTGCTGGCCCGAAGGAAGGCCTCCAAGGTCTTATGTAAGTCATTAAGGAACAAGTCCAGTCCAATGTCAGATAGGTGGAGCAGGACCCCAGCAAAATATCCAAGCAATAAGGAGTTTGTCCATTCGTGCCGGATCTGCCGTCCCCCAGGACCAATGAGGCCAATCTGCCTGTTGATTTTCTTGCAAAAACGTTTTAGGTCCAATTTTTAAGAGTAATATTATACTGAAAATCAAGAAAAAAATTACTCTATTCTTAACCTTAAAGCCTATATAATTTGAGGATAAATGTAATCTACTAATTTGCACGGAAGTGGTCTCAGTATTCCTCGGCTGCCTTAAAGACAATGTGCTGTCTCTTATGGCACGTGTTCACATCAATGACTCACTATCCGACTTTTTTGTTATCTTCTAATATAGTACCCCTCTTCCTTTGTGCTTTACACTTCACAATCCACACTGAATTTATGCTCTTGGCTTCTAGTAAATGCTTTATAAAAATGCTTAAAAATGTAACATATCTGTGGTTAGATTCTTTCCCAACGCCTCACATGCAACGTTGTATTCGCGTTTCTCTCGCCTTCTTGAGGTTCTTCAGGGGAGCGTATTTAGATCAACCAAATCATTTTAATATTTGCTGAATGTTCTTAAATCAGACCCAGCTTTCTGTAAACCAAATAAAGCATATATGAATTTCGTTCGTTAAAAGGCATTACATAGCATGTTATAAATCCAAACCGACTCAACTTTCTTTGTAGTCATGTATAAACATACCCAATGTTGCTAAGCTGGTATTTGCTGAAAAATGCCATGACGTCTCACTAAATCTTATTTCCTTTTTCTTTTTTCTTTTTTCTTTTTCACCTCTTCTTCTCGCGTATTTCCTTCTAGTTCTCAAAAAACGCCACGCATGTGCAGAAGTGGCTTACCGATTCCTCTTTATAACTCCTCCCATTAACTAATGCTGAATAAACTTTTTCCCTTCGATCAACAGACTCCCCATTCTATTTACGCATTGAGACCTTTAGGTATCAGAGTCTGTGTATGGAAAATCCACCGTTGTTCACGGTAAATTAAGGTTTGTTCTACAGATTTCCCCTGCATCGGAACCAAAACTTGTTCGATGCAAAAACACTTTAAATTCTCAAAATTGTGATTTTGTTCCTGGCAATGTGGAACTATAGGCGCTGTCAGGACTTTATGTTTTAAGCGACTTCTATGCTCCAACATTCTAGTCTTCAATGATCTAATCGTTTTCCCTATATAAAGGAGATTGCAGGGACAAAATATCCCATATACAACACATTTAGAGCTACAAGTTGTACTACTTCTCAGAACATATTCCCTTCCATTATAGATGAACTTCTTTATTTCACTGGTAATTTCACAAATAGGGCATTGTCCACATTTAGAATGCCCTTGATTTGTTTGTTGAGTTCCCTCAAGTTCCATAGGACGAAGTATCGCTGGCCTGAGTTTATCTTTTAGATTTTTGTTTCTCCGCCATACACAGCGTATTTGTTTATCTTGTAGCCCCGGTATCGTGTTCAAGATATTAACATGTTTTGAAACTATCTTCTTTATTTTAAAACTCAACGGAGAAAACTGCGTCGTAAAATTAACCATTTCAGAATCTGCTATCCTCATCACTGCATTTATGTTACGCTCTTTTGTTGGCCTCAGTAACACAGATCTATCATTACAGAGTGCCCGCCGATATGCTCTGGCTATTATCTTTGGGGGATAACCCCTTTCTTTAAAGTTAGTCGCAAGAACGCGAGCTTCACTTTTATAATCTCGCACTTCTGAGCAATTCCGTCAATATTTAAGGAACTGAGAGAAGGGCAGACCTTCCTTTAGTTTTAATGGATTGCACTTTGAAAATGAAGCAGAGTATTATGATCTATTGGTTTTCTATACACGGATGTGATCCAATTCGAATCTCCTTTTCTTATCTTCACATCCAGAAACACTATCTCTGTTTTATGGATATTATGAATGAACTGAATATTTTTGTCCTGGGCATTCAGCCATTCCACAAACTGATACAGGGCCCCAACCATACCATAAAGATGTCATCTATAAAACGATGCCAAAGCTTGATATGGATGTTCAGAGGGGATGAAAAAAATCTTCTGACCCTCAAAATGGCCCATAAATAAATTTGCTACGTTGCATGTGAGGCGTTGGGAAAGAATCTAACCACAGATATGTTACATTTTTAAGCATTTTTATAAAGCATTTACTAGAAGCCAAGAGCATAAATTCAGTGTGGATTGTGAAGTGTAAAGCGCAAAGGAAGAGGGGTACTATATTAGACGATAACAAAAAAGCCGGATAGTGAGTCATTGATGTGAACACGTGCCATAAGAGACAGCACATTGTCTTTAAGGCAGTCGAGGAATACTGAGACCACTTCCGTGCAAATTAGTAGATTACATTTACCCTCAAATTATATAGGCTTTATGGTTAAGAATAGAGTAATTTTTGTTGATTTTCTTGAGCTCCCTGCCCCAGAGACGAGTGTCTGCACACTTGAAACAAGGAATGAGGTCGGACCAAATGAAGAGCGTGTGGGGAAAGTTGCGTGCCATCCAGGAGAGGTCCATTCTGATCAGGTCGATGCGGTGCTTTCCGGAGACCATGCCAAGGTTGTTTCCCCCATGGTGAACTATCAGGGCTGCAGGTCGGGGCGTGTGTTTTTATACATTGGTATACGAAGGGTCGCAGAAACCAAGCCATATCCAGGAAACCCAGCCATAAGAGATGCACATCACGATCAAAAATTCCAAGGTGGATCCCCATAGGCCGCATGGATGCTCTTTCAGATGCCTGGTGGACGAAGGAGTGACCCACAATCCAAACTACGTGTTCTGCAAAAGAGGAGGGGACAATTTTAGTGAAGGGCAAAAACAGTCAATCTGCATTCCCATTTGGGTCCGGGCGAATATATGATGAGTAAGCATGGGACCACCAGTGCCCCAGCACCTGGATCGCTTGTATTGGAAGGTCCCTTTCTGCTGCTGCTGTTGCAGCCCCAATCTGGAAGGAGTGTGTTCTGAATAGGCTGGGTCATAGTCCTAATGCCACTAATGATTTCTTGAACACTGCTGCAAACTGGAATTTGGAGGGTGGCGTGCAATCAAAGTGTATCAGGAACTCTGAGGTCGAGGAGGGCCGGGCTGTGAGGTACTGGAGCATGTTGGCCACAGGACTTGTGTGAAGCCCAGGTACTGCCTTGAGGGAGATGGTTTGCCCTTTTCTCCTGGGATTGTTTTTGGCCCTCATAAACTGGATGTGCAGCAGCTCCTCTGACACCAGGACCTCCAAAAGCTTAAGGCCAGAAGGGGCCCAGTTTTTTGGAGGCTGCCACCAGCTCGCTAATTCGGAAAGCGCAAAGAAAGCCAGAATGAATGCTGACCAGAACAGACAGGTTTCGTATTTGGATGAACAAGTGATCAACAACGCCACCCAGAGCCTGTCCAGTATCTCATGTGTGACCGGGCTTCACGTATTAGGCTGCCAGGGGAGGTTCTGTGCCTAGCCCTTCATCAGTGTTTTAAGCAAAACGTTGTCACATGGGTTCCCCCAGCCTGCCAACTTTGCAAAGAAGGAAAACCCTGACAGGTGTGACTGAATGGTATGTCAAGACAGGCCTAGGGTGCCAACACACGAGACGTATGCTGCTAACAGCCCTGGATTCAGTAGTTCCTGTCTCCATCTTTGCAGTGCCAGGTAGGATAAGACAGCTGTATAGCCTCGGATGTATGCTGCCCAGATGCAGGGGGGGGGGGGAGACCACCTCCCACTGGATGAGCTGCCAATACATATGGATGCCGTGTCCATATGCAGTCCGGAAATGGGGTGGGGCGCTCGTCTGCTGCCAGGGCCAGTCACCAAAATGTGTCCCAGTGCAAATGGGAGAGGGAATCAGCAATATTATTGGACTATCCAAGGACATGACATGCATGTGCTGTAACATTCAGCTGCAAGCACTTCAGAACAAACTTCCGTAGGAGCTCAGTTACAATGACACACTTGGCTGAGTGACTGTTCACAACAATGATGACTGCTTGGTTGCACAGCAGAAAAGGATTCTGTGATCATGCAGATAATGGCCCCAGATGCACAGGGCCACATAAATAGGAAAGAACTCAAGGAATGTGATATTTCTGGAGAGACCACTAGTTACCTAGCAATCAGGTCAAGGGGTGGAAGCCCAGGATCCCTTGAAAAACATGCCGATGCCAGAGGCCCCTACTGCATGGGTAAAGAGGTCCAATTCAACATTGTTGCGCATGCCCTGCTGCCACATGTTCATGCCGTTGAATGTATTGAGGAAATATGTCCAGATGCTCATGTCTTGTTTCAGGCTTGGTGAGATGCAAAGACAGTGGTGACTCTTGTGCAGGCTAGCCATCACATGTGCAAGGCGTTTCAGGAACAGGTGACCCACTGGGATAACCCTGCATGCAAAGTTCAGCGAACCGATGAGGGACTGAGCCATCCAGAGAGTGATCTTTCATTTACCCCGCATAGCAGTGAACTTCCCTTTGATGTCTTCCAACTTGTTAGGGGGACATCGAGGGATACCTTTCCTTGTGTCAGTCTCATTGCCTAGGAATGACAAGGACTGGATAGGTCTGACCGTCTTATCCTGTGCCAGTGAGATGCCAAATTCCTTTGCCATATCCTGGAAGATATCCAAGTGCATCGCACATGTGGGGGAATATTCTGGACTGACATACAGGAAGTCATTGAGGCAGTGGACCATGGATCGCCGCTGCATCACCAAGTGAAGCAAGGTGCTGAATGCCTCAAAGACCAAGCAGGACACTGAGCAACCCATCAGCATGCATCTGTCAAAGTACTACATGTCCTTGAATAGGAATCCAAGTAGGGGAAAAAAAGGTGGGGTGGAGAGAAAGAAACCTAAAGGCAGACTCTATGTCAACCTTTGCCAGGTACGAGCCCCATCCAGAGGCCCTAACAATGTCCAGTGCCTGGTTGA
This sequence comes from Ichthyophis bannanicus, assembly GCA_033557465.1. Lineage (NCBI taxonomy): Eukaryota > Metazoa > Chordata > Amphibia > Gymnophiona > Ichthyophiidae > Ichthyophis > Ichthyophis bannanicus. The sequence goes on from CM066031.1 coordinate 1,300,578,084, forward strand.
AAGAGGTGTACTTCACTGCACAGACCTCGCTCGGTATGTAATCATTCACAGAGTTCCCCCGGGGGAAGGAGAGGTTGTGTATTAAGCTGTACTTCCTGGGGTCCTTTTTAGGGACCACTCTCAGGGGGGAGATGTGAAAGTCAGGAATCGGCAGGCTGTTGAAGGGGCCAGCCATGCGCTGAAGGTTCACCTGAGTGTCGATCTTCTCATGCATAATGTGCCAAAGATGTTGCGGTGGTCGAGTAGGATGAGCGATGAGACCCTGGATGCACCCCTGAAATGGAATTATGAAGCCAAAGCAGAAGCCCTCCCTGAGGCACCTAGTGTCCGTCCTTTTTGGGTAGCGGTCAAGCCAGGGGTCCAAGGCTGAGATAGAAACTGTTGTGTGGGCTCACTGAAAAGTGGGGTCACTGCTTCAATTGCTGTGCAGTCTTTGACTGCATCCTCCTGATGCACTCAGATGTGGGGTGAGAGGCTGCGCAGTGGAGGCAGGCATGTCGATATTTGCAGTCACGAAAGGAACACGTGCCTTTGTTGTAGCACCTGCAGATGTCATTCCTCAGCATGGGCTTGCTTGTGCTGGTCACAGTTTGCCTTTGAAAACTCTGGCCATACTTCGAGTTCATCCTCCACAGCCAAATCTCCACATCATCTGCACCCCAGGACATGTTGGGGCGCACTTCCATCTTGTCATGGAAATTCTTGTCATATGAGAATCAAGCATACCCTTCATACTTCTTTACGGCATTGACAATAGTGTCCATATATGCCAACATTTGCCCGAGCTGGGAGGGATCCTTGCGGCAAGTGATGCTGACCATGCGGGCATACGCGATGGTCCAGTTGAGGATGTTACACAGAATGTGCCGCTCTCCTGGGTATGATAGATCACCCGTCTTAGCTCTTTTCTTTGCATTGCTCCAGCGCCTCCTATCTAGAAGCTTGAAAATGTAAAAGTATTCCCTTCAGATGACCTTCTTCCGAAGGGACTGTGGGACAGTCTCCCACAATTCCATTTTGCTGGGCAGCAAGATGGCATGGGTGCTGGCAACTCTGGCTCTCTCAGCCTCAAGGGAGGAAGAAGAGGAGGAGGACAAGGAACTGGAGGAAGAAGATGAGCATGCCTGCCTGCGCCTTTTTGTACATTTGTGTGAGGGTTTTGGGACTGGTGCTGAGGGGGCATGGCGGGCATTAGAAGCACTCACCAGGGGGATAGAGGACGCATCAATGGAAATAGTCTCACCTGACTTCCCCATCGGAGCTGCCCCAGATGCGCTCGGTGGTACAAGTCACTGGGACTGTGTGGACTGAGTGCTGTTCATTGGATATGCTACCAGAATCTTGGAATATGACCCTCTCTCAGACGCAGACCATGGGCGGACTGCCTCAGGGGAGGTCGCACCCTTCCGGAGCGAGTGGCGATGGCAGCATCTTTTCCATTGTGAGCTGCTGGGGGGGGGGGGGGGAATTGACCCAAAGAGCTGCTGCACGAGGCTCAGTGCCTTCCCCTTCAGTGTCGGCAATGTGGGTGACAGCTCCACCTGTATAACGACCTACGATGGTGCCGGATCTGGGCAGAGCTCAACGAGTTCCATCTCTGACTGCTTGCACTTGAGGATGTAGAGTGATGTCTTCTCCTCCATCTGGGCAGTGTCTGGATTGTGCTGGTGTGTTGATCTTGCCATCTGGATGCTCCAGGGTAATAGGTGCCATAGGATTGAGGACACCTCCGAGGGGTAGTCAGCACGGGTGGGGCTGGTGACCATTGCATTTTGTCGTGCTGAAGTTCTAATCTGCTGGTATCATATGTGGTAGGAGAAGGGTCCTTGCCAGAGTCCACGGTTGGGGGAACTGGGGTAGGCGCATTGGTTGCATCTGGTCCTGTGTTTCTCAAGTGCCATCTGGAAGCCAAGGACGGTGTACAGCTGGGGTTATCCTTCGTGCCGCTGCTGCCCCTTTTTGAGTCACCGGGGTGTCGGAAATGCTGACATATCTCACTGGGAGCTTCCTGAGTCTTTGGGGGTGCAGCCCGCAACTCCACCCACAGTGCCCAGGACCTAGCTAGGTTAAGGGTCACGTGGTTCGAGAGTGTCTGAGTTATTGTTGGGCTGGTAGGAAAGTTCTCCATGCTGCAGGCGTCTTCTAGGCATGATGATGGTCTGCCTATAACCGCAACTGCTCCGTCTGCTTCCTGTTAAAGGGGCAGGGCTGTCCGGTAGGCTGCTCCTCCATTATGGGCTCCTCCACATGCAGACGAGCCTGCCGCCCACGAGCAGGCCAGAGGGTTCCTTTCCCACCCCTGTGCTTCTTGGCTCCTTTTTACCCCTGCACTGCTTGGCTCCTTTCCCAGGGGTTAGCCTCCCTCTACTTCCGGACATGGCCACTCCACCAGCCACCAGGCTGTCCCTCCCTCGATGAAGAAGGGAGCAGTCCCAAGGGAGTAACAACAGGCCGTCAAGCCGATGATCGAGGGGGTGGAGGAAGGGAGCAGCTAGGCTCCTCATCAGGCATGGAGCTGGAAGCAAGCAAATCAGCAGGCAAGATGATCGGCAGCAGAACAGGGGCCAGGCAATCTACAACAGCAGCAGTCTGGAATTACAGCAGTCCGATGCAGGGAAGCCTATGCCGGTGATTGGAGGAGCAGAGGTCATGCCGGAAATTACAGCGGGCAGAAGATGCAATGATGAATCAGTCCCACAGCAGGGAAACCCACTCTCTGCAGACGATTGAAGCAGAGAAGGTGAGCTCAGCTCTGGAGCAGCAGGCAGAAGCAGACGATCTGAAAGGAGAATCACTCTTCTCTTTCTGCTTTTATCGGGGGCTGAGATCTCGCTTGGGTGCATGGGGCTGGCAACACTTGTCACAAAGGTTTGCCCTGTGACAGGAGATTTTCGCGCTGTGCCCCCTGCGAAATCCCAGCTTCCCCCCGACAGGCAGGGGGAGGGGGTCAGATGGACCCGCTGCCATGTTAAGCAGCGAGCCCATTGTACTCGCACTCAGCCACTTGTATAATGTGCTTATAGTAAAAGGCAATGAGACAGCATTGGAATGTTAGGGTGGATCAAACTATTAAAGGAGTGGTGCTATATGTAAAGAATGACATATTGTCAAGCAGGATAAAAATCCTACAGGAAACAAAATGCAATGTGGAATCTTTAGGAACAGAAATTCCAAGTGTGATGGGAAAGAGTATAGTGATCGGGTATACTATCATATACCTGGACAGAATGAAGAAACAGACAGTGAAATACTAACACAAATTAAGTAGGCTAATAGATTTGGTAAAACAGTAATGATGGGAGATTTCAATTATTTCAATATTGATTCAGCAAGTGTCTCATCCAGACATACTAGAGTGGTAAGATTTTTAGATGTGATAAATGATTGCTTCGTGAAGAAGCTGGTCTTGGAAGTGATGAAAGGAGGAATTACTTTAGATTTCGTATAACTAGAAAATGGGACCTAGTGTGAGGAGTAATGGTGGTAGAGCCATTTGGCAATAATGATTATAAAGTGATCAAATTTGTCATAATCACTGAAAGGAGGACACTAAAGAAAACTACTGCTGTGCATTTAATTTTTAAAAAAGAGAATAATAAAAAAAAGAAATTAGAAGAAAACTAAAGTATCTTTTTTCTAATGTTCACTAAGCAGTAAATGTGTGAATTATCAAACTGTAACTATTAGTGCATGGCTGTGATAGCCATTACTTCACTGGCAAAATAGCACATGCTAACTATTTACCGTGTTATGGAAAAGGAAATGAGTGGGTTATGGATAGGGATTGGTTGTGGACTGCCTAAATTGAAGGCAGTAAATGTATCCACACTGTCAATATACTTACTACAGAGAACCATGGGAACATGCTGTGAATGCCCATAACAATTAGCATATAGGCTCTGCACATACCTTGTGTTACTTTTTTGTATGTAGGGCTATTTACCAAAGTGTAGTAAATGTGTGTACTTACTGCTTGTTTGTTGTTAAGTGACGTTGAGTCGGTGTCGACTCATGGAAACACTCTGGATAGTTGTCCTAAACTGTGCTTGGTTTTCAGTCAGGCGGCTCATTGTTGACAGACTGGTACCCATTGCTGCTTTTATTGTATCGATCCATCTCATTGCTGGCCTTCCTCTTTTGCATTGACCTTCTACCTTGCCAAGCATGCTGACTTTCTCTAATGATATGCCCAAAGTATGAAAATTGAAGTCTTATCATCTGAGCTTCTAAAGAAAGCTTAGGTCTGATCTCTAGTACCAACTGGTTTGTTTTTCGGGCAGCCCATGGTATACATAGTATTTGTTGCCAGCACCATAATTCAAAGGCATCAGTTTTCTTCGTTTCTTTTTCACTGTCCAACTTTCACATCTACATCTCTGCACTCCATCTTCCCCTGCTAGGGGATCGCAGCACCGACAGGCCATCCGGCCCTCCTGTGAAGCACCTCCAGCCCAGTCGGGGCTGTGGGAGGGGGAGGAGCAGCGGGCCAGCTTAAAAGAAGGCTGCCGCCGGCGGGAAAATCTCTCTGCACTCCATCTTCCCCTGCTAGGGGATCGCAGCACCGACAGGCCATCCGGCCCTCCTGTGAAGCACCTCCAGCCCAGTCGGGGCTGTGGGAGGGGGAGGAGCAGCGGGCCAGCTTAAAAGAAGGCTGCCGCCGGCGGGAAAATCTCTCTGCACTCCATCTTCCCCTGCTAGGGGATCGCAGCACCGACAGGCCATCCGGCCCTCCTGTGAAGCACCTCCAGCCCAGTCGGGGCTGTGGGAGGGGGAGGAGCAGCGGGCCAGCTTAAAAGAAGGCTGCCGCCAGCGGGAAAATCTCTCTGCACTCCATCTTCCCCTGCTAGGGGATCGCAGCACCGACAGGCCATCCGGCCCTCCTGTGAAGCACCTCCAGCCCAGTCGGGGCTGTGGGAGGGGGAGGAGCAGCGGGCCAGCTTAAAAGAAGGCTGCCGCCGGCAGGAAAATCTCTCTGCACTCCATCTTCCCCTGCTAGGGGATCGCAGCACCGACAGGCCATCCGGCCCTCCTGTGAAGCACCTCCAGCCCAGTCGGGGCTGTGGGAGGGGGAGGAGCAGCGGGCCAGCTTAAAAGAAGGCTGCCGCCGGCGGAAAAATCTCTCTGCACTCCATCTTCCCCTGCTAGGGGATCGCAGCACCGACAGGCCATCCGGCCCTCCTGTGAAGCACCTCCAGCCCAGTCGGGGCTGTGGGAGGGGGAGGAGCAGCGGGCCAGCTTAAAAGAAGGCTGCCGCTGGCGGGAAAATCTCTCTGCACTCCATCTTCCCCTGCTAGGGGATCGCAGCACCGACAGGCCATCCGGCCCTCCTGTGAAGCACCTCCAGCCCAGTCGGGGCTGTGGGAGGGGGAGGAGCAGCGGGCCAGCTTAAAGAAGGCTGCCGCCGGCGGGAAAATCTCTCTGCACTCCATCTTCCCCTGCTAGGGGATCGCAGCACCGACAGGCCATCCGGCCCTCCTGTGAAGCACCTCCAGCCCAGTCGGGGCTGTGGGAGGGGGAGGAGCAGCGGGCCAGCTTAAAAGAAGGCTGCCGCCGGCGGGAAAATCTCTCTGCACTCCATCTTCCCCTGCTAGGGGATCGCAGCACCGACAGGCCATCCGGCCCTCCTGTGAAGCACCTCCAGCCCAGTCGGGGCTGTGGGAGGGGGAGGAGCAGCGGGCCAGCTTAAAAGAAGGCTGCCGCCGGCGGGAAAATCTCTCTGCACTCCATCTTCCCCTGCTAGGGGATCGCAGCACCGACAGGCCATCCGGCCCTCCTGTGAAGCACCTCCAGCCCAGTCAGGGCTGTGGGAGGGGGAGGAGCAGCGGGCCAGCTTAAAAGAAGGCTGCCGCCGGCGGGAAAATCTCTCTGCACTCCATCTTCCCCTGCTAGGGGATCACAGCACCGACAGGCCATCCGGCCCTCCTGTGAAGCACCTCCAGCCCAGTCGGGGCTGTGGGAGGGGGAGGAGCAGCGGGCCAGCTTAAAAGAAGGCTGCCGCCGGTGGGAAAATCTCTCTGCACTCCATCTTCCCCTGCTAGGGGATCGCAGCACCGACAGGCCATCCGGCCCTCCTGTGAAGCACCTCCAGCCCAGTCGGGGCTGTGGGAGGGGGAGGAGCAGCGGGCCAGCTTAAAAGAAGGCTGCCGCCAGGCGGGCCCGCGCCTGGTCGGCCCGCGCCTGAGGGCCTCGCCAGAGGGCCCTTTGGCGTGGCCCTTAGGCGGGGCACTGTTACATAACTCCCTAACAGCAAGCTGCCCTAACTCAACTAAAGCTCTGAACATACGTGACGCCCGAATAACCTGCAACAAATCAACTCGGAGAACCCCTACTACCCAGCGGAAATCTGACAACACCATAGCAGAGTCTAGCACAAGGTACTAACTGCCCTGAAAAACGAATGCAAACACATCAAACTCTGCAAAGGACTGTAAGTGGACTGATCTCTCCTATAACTAATCTCTTGAAACTAATCTCTTGTTTTCACCTGATATTCCTTCAGTGTTAAATGTTGCAGGGTAGACCTACAAAGCTACATTTCAATTAATTGCTCTGCTGTTACAATTTAACCGAGACATTGCAACATATGTATACATTGTTAAAATAGCAACTCTAAGATACCACACTAATGCATTGTGCCTCAAAATGTTGCAAAACCTGTTGTAATCCTGTGTTGTAGCAGCCAACCAAACATTAATATGCCCTATTCAACCTAATGTATAATGTGAACTGATATTCCACACTATGAACCACATTTGTTCTTGATTTACTGTAATCTACACACGAGAATCTAGGGTACCACTTAGTGTGGTTAATCGGAATACCGCCGTACCATCAATACACTAAAATTATTTGCTAACCCAGTCGTAGACTCTAAATAGATCCAGCAATCTCCCTACCAAGTTAGAGCCGGGTCTGGGCAACAGTAAATATAACAACCTCCCATAGTCCCACCCATTAGTTGCTCTAGATCGCCTCTTGTGTTCCATTTGATAATACTCCTCTAGTTTTCATCCTCATTCCCCTAACACATTCCTCTCATCCGTATAAAGATGAGTCCCCTCATTACCATCATCCTTGGATGCTACATCATCCTCACTAACTGGCTTTCCTGCTCGCTAGCCTTAACACCATCCATCAAACATATCCCAATACTAAAGAGCCACGGAAGGAGATGGGCTGGTACATCCCACAACAACAAACACTGGGATACACGCCCCCGCCACCCTCACCTCCTCCATATTACCCTTCAACATTCCAACAGAAGCAAACAATATGATAAAATTTACCCTGACAGCCTCAAATGTGCCCTCATCAATGCACGCTCCATCCGGAAGAAATGGCCAGCTGTCACTGACTTAATTTCCTCTCATGACCTCGACATACTCTTGGTCACAGAGACGTGGTTAGCTGAGGAAGACAATGTCATAATCAACCAGCTCCGCCCCCATAATTTTACAGTACATACCAGTCACAGGCAAGATAAAAGGGGTGGTGGTGTCCTCATCCTCTCTAGATCAGACCTCCAGTTTCAGACGACGCACTCCACCAACACAAGTCACATGGAAACTATTACCATCTCCAATAGACGATGCTCAATCAGCTTGCTCTACAGAGCCCCCTCCACATCACTCGATGAGCTCGCCTCTATCATTCAGCTTGCCTCCAACCCTCACAGCTCACACACCCCAATGTGGATCCTAGGTGACTTCAACCTACCAACTTTACAGGACAATCAAGCAGTTCCATTCCTAGAAGCCCTTGAGAACCTTGGCTTCACGCAACTAGTGAAAGCCCCCACTCACACTAAAGGCAACATTCTGGATCTGATATTCGCCCCACAGCCATCCCTCAACACATCTCTCGATCCTATTACATCCATTACTTCTGTTCCCTGGTCTGATCACAAATTGATCGTCTTCCAGATTCCTTCAAGCAAAACTCTCTCCAAGAGCCTCAAGACAACAACTAACACAGCAAATCCAACCTCTAGATCTTTTAAACCATTTAATAAAGAGATCATCCTCGCGGAAACTCAACAACTCATAAATACCACTACCACAAATCTTGAGGACCTAATCTCTCATTGGAATAATAGTCTCAGCGCTATTGCCTTGCGTCCCCCAGCAAAAAAGCACTCAAGGAAAAGAAAAAACACACCCTGGTACACTGCGGACCTTAAAGAATCCCTCATCCTATTACGGGAAACTCGAAAAACGTTGGCGTCGCTCCCATGCTATTGTTGACCTGACAGCATTCAATAGCCACCTAGCCGCCCACCGCAAGGCAATCTCTGAGTCAATGAAAAGATACCACTCGGATATCTTGATGAGATCTCTCAATAAGCCACACGACCTTTTTGACCTTGTTAAGTCTCTATCTAAGGAACCATCCTCTGGGACACAAGTTGAAATAGATCCTCAAGACTTTGCAGCCTACTTACAATCTAAGATGTGCCTTGTTAACAGAGCCTCCACAACAACCACCACCCTTGGACAGGTCACCCTCGGAGCTTTTTCTGCATTCTCTATTCCTTCTAAGAAAGGAATTGAAGACACTATTACAACACTCAACATCACTACATCCCAGTCAGATCCATGCCCTGCCTTCTGGATCAAGGAACTCCGCAGTCACCTCAGCCCTGTAATTGCCTCCATAATGAACCTTTCCTTCTCAACAGGATCATTCCCTTCAGCCCTTAAACACACTTCTATTAGACCACTGTTGAAAAATTGCAAACTCGACCCCCTAAAGGTTGAGTCCTATAGACCTATCTCTAGTATTCCTCTACTTGCTAAGATCATCGAAAAAGAGGTCCAACGACAGTTACAGGACCATATTGACACTGCTGCTCCATTAGACCCCTGCCAACATGGCTTCAGGGAATATCATGGAGTCGAAACTCTCCTCACAATTCTCTTCAGCAAGATAATCACTGGCATAGATAACATCCGTCAAGGATTTGCCCTCATCTTTCTGGACATCGCAGCAGCGTTTGATTCAGTGAATCACGATATCCTTTTAATGAGGCTAACAGAGAAGGGCATCACTGGAACAGCGCTTGAATGGTGCAGGTCCTACTTATCCGGAAGATGGCAGCATGTCCGCTCAGGGGGCAGAACTTCAGAACCCTTCCACCTAGATCAGGGAGTCCCTCAAGGTTCCTCACTCTCTGCACTTCTATTCAACGTATACATGCAACCGATATGTAAGATCATACGGTCATTTAATGTCGATGCAGACATTATGCAGATGATGTCCTACTTTATACCCCCATCTCAACTGACCATTTGGATCTTTCCCCTCTAATAAACTGTTTCAACGCAGTTTCTGACTGGTTGCTCTCCCAAAACCTCCGTATACAACATAAGAAAACAGAAGTCCTCTTTATCTCAAGGAATCACAATTTCATCCCACCTCAATCTATAAGAACTAATGATGCTGAACTGCAAACCAAACCCTCAATACGCTACTTAGGAGTCACTCTGGATCAACATCTGGATATGAAGTCCCACATTGGAAACACAGTCAGAACAATATATTACAAGAACCGATCCCTGAGACACCTACGCTCCATTCTAGAACCAAAAGATTTCAGGACTATCTACCAGGCACTTATAATACCCCACTTCGATTACGCCAATGTCATTCTTCAAGGTCTCCCTCAATCTACCTTAAACCCTTTACAGCTGGCCATGAATGCTGCAGCAAGGGTACTCCAGGGGACCACCAGGACTGACCATGTTACTCCTTTGCTGATTAAATTACATTGGCTACCCATTCATGCCAGAATTATCTTCAAAACTCTACTCCTTACGTTCAAAGCTCTCAACAAGCTTTCCGCTCCTTCCTTATCTGACCTTATTAATACTACCACACCAAACAGAGCAAGAAGATCCTCAGCCATCAACTCCTTAAAACTCCCAAAGGCCCTTAGAAACTGCTCTTCTTCCACAGCCAAGAGAGCCTTTATCCTCTGTGCCCCTAGGTGCTGGAATACACTACCTCCTGGCATTCGGGCTATCACTAGTTTATCACAATTCAGGAAAGCTCTCAAATTCCATCTCTTTAATAAACATCTTATTGAGACATCGATACTCATTGACATTAGTGATCCCACCCAGATACCCAGCTTCGTGGTTTCTCAACAACAGACATGTGATGAATCGCTTTGATTATTGAATATTTTCTTAGCACCTGTTCCTATTAACCTGTATTCATTCAGTAGTATTACATCTGTAAATAGACTGTAAATAGTTTCCCTTGTTATCCAAGTTCCTTCCCTTGTTATCTGTAAACTCATGCTTGTTATTGTACTGAGACCTTTGTTCTGTGTAAACCGCGCTGATGCTGAATAGTGCGGTATATAAGAGAATGTAAATAAATAAAAAATAAAATAAAATGTTATTGAAAATACCATGGCTTGAACAAGTTGAATCTTTGTATGGAGAGATACATCTCTGCTCTTGAGAATTTTATCTATGTCTAGGTCCTTCCTAGACATTCTGCCAAGAGCAATGCGTCATCTGATTTGACTGCTTGTTGCTTCTTTATTGATAGTTGATCCAAGTAGGTTAAAGTTGTCTGCTATTTCAATTTCTTCTCCATCAACAATGAACTTATTGATTTTGCCAGTTGCCAGGATCTTTGTCTTCTTTCTTTCTTTCTTTAACATTTTTATTGCGCATTTTTCCAGGCGATCAAAATCAGTTTACATATAACAACAATTTGGGAAGTACAAAACATCTGCATATTCCATTACATAGAACATTTTTAACTATATACATTAACATTGGTGAAACAGAGTTTTATTAATATGGAGCTATATACATTATAAAGGCATTGCAGATAAAGGGGGGGGGGAAGTAGTGTTTTTATTGGGTGGGAATGGTAGGGCTTGAGCTGTTGTAGTCTGGTAGGGCTTTACATTAAGGTGCAGGCCCATTTTAAGACTGAAGATTGGTGGGGGACTCATCAACATTGCGAACGTTGTTGATGAGTCCCCCACCAATCTTCATAACTGTTGTCTTCATACAGTCCTGCTTCTCTGATGATTTGTTCTGCATATAAATTAAAGAGGTAGGGGGAAAGTATGCAGCCTTGTTGTACACTTTTGCTGATTTTAAACCATTCTGTTTCTCCTAGTTCCATTCAAACTGTTGCTTCTTGATCAGTGTAAAGGTTGTGCAAGAGAAAGATCAGGTGTTCTGGTATACCCATGCTTCTCAATATGGCCCAGAGTTTCTCATGGTTTACACAACCAAAAGCCTTGCTGTAGTCAATAAAACACATATAGATATCCTTTTGGTATTCTTTTGTCTTTTCAAGGATCCATCTCACATCCGTGATAATATCTCTCATAGCTTTAGGAAAGCTGATCTTGTTCTTCCTTTAATAGTTTCTGCTTCTATTGCCTGGCATGTGTCATTGTAATACTTCTCCTTGTCTTGTCTTGCTGCACGTTGGAAATCTCTGTTGAGTTCTGTGATTGCCTCTCTTTCTCCACTGGCTTTATCATTTCTGCGTTTCTGGGCTATTTTTCTGAGTTTGTTTGGCTGTTTTTTCTTTTTCACCTTTGGTAGAGATTTCTCACTTTCTTCCAACACAACCTTTTTGATGTCATCCCATAACTCTTCTGGAGCTCTGTCATTTGTATCTAAAGCTGCAAATTGATTTTGCAGGCAGTCTTTAAGTTCTGGTTGTATATTCTCAAGGTCATATTTTGCTACATTCATGAGTGGCTTGCTCTTTTTCAACTTTAACTTGAGTTTGCATACTAGTAGATGGTGATCTATATCACAGTCACTGTTCCCTCTAAGCTGTGCGTGTGTGCGCGCGCACACACCTTGCCAAGCGAGCGCACATACTTTACAACAGAGCGCACAAAAATTACGGTTCTGATTCTGATAGAAAACAACACAGACGTCTTAAAATTTTAAAGTTGTTGTGTATTTACGGTTTTCACAAGTTCTGCAATATTTTCTAGTGCAATCAATGTGGTGTACATACTGTATTCTGACGTGTAGTCAAATTTTAAAGTATATAACTCCGAGTGTCGTTATGTGGCACACAAAAATATAACCTTCCTTCAAAAGCTGCACAGCTGATATTTTATGCGCACACAGTCTACAGAAAATTAGAGGGAACACTGATCACAGTCAGTTCCAAGTTTTGTCTTTGTTGATATTATAAAGTTTTTCCATCATTGACTTCCACAAATGTAGTCAATTTGATTTTTGTACAATCCATTGGGTGAAGTTCATGTGTTATGTTTCTACTTGTATTGCCGGAAGAAGGTGTTTGAGATGAATAGATTGTTTGTCTTGCAGAATTCTAGCAGTCTTTTTCCAGCTTTATTTCTATTGCCAAGTCCATATTTTCCAACCATTTTGTTGGCAACTTTTGCGTTCCAGTCACCCATGACTATCAGGATATCCTGTTTACATGTACTGTCAGTTTCAGCTTGTACTTCTTCCTAGAACTCATCAATTTCATCCTCTTCTGCAGCTGTTGTTGGGGCATATACTTGAATTATTGTTGTGTTGATAGGCATTCCTCGTATATGAATAGAAATTAAGCATTCACTGATTGCATTGTATTTCATCACAGCTCTTTCAAGTTTCTTCTTAATTATAAATGCAACACCATTTCTTATTTGTCTTTCATGTCCAGCATAGTAGACCATGTGATCATCAGATGCAAAGTGCCTGTTGCCATTCCATTTCAGTTCGCTGAAACCCAACAAATCGAGTTGTACACATTCCATTTCATTCTTGACCACCTCCAACTTCCCTTGGTTCATGCTTCATACATTCCATGTCCCAATATTTAAGACATTTTTGCAGCTTCAGACTCTCATTTCATGCGCAACTACATCAGCAGTCAGACATCCCGGTGGCTTTGATCCAACCACATCATAAATGCTGGCTTTACTCTGAAAAGTCTTCAGCTCCTCCCTAGTAGCCAGTTGAGTGTCCTCCAACCTGGGGGTCTCATCTTCCAGCACTATAGTGCAATTTCTTTTATTGTGACTATCTGTTGGGTTTTTGTGGAAGTTTAAGTTTAGTGTTGTTGCCATTGTCACAGAAATGTGATCCTCCACTGCCAACACATTCCCATTCTGCTGCTACCCAGATGGGTGGTTTGTCTTGATCTGACACCTCAGCTGAGACCTGTCCATCTTGGGAGACCCTGCCAGTAGTTAAGCTACCTATAGCTTAGCCCTCAGCATCACTGATGCACACAAGCCCTCACTCCACGACAAACTGCAAACCAAGTGAGGGACTTATTCCTTATTAGGTACAAAAATGAACATGTGGTAAGTGCTAAGCCTGTATAGTAGCTGTTTAGGGCCTGCCCAGCATATGCCCTGCGGTTAACATACAGAGCAGACACTTACTGCATGGACTGGGAAAATCCACTGCTTATCCATTAGATAAGCAGCATGGAATCTGTATACCTTTTGGAAACCTGACAGGTACTTGTGACCTGGATTGGCCACTGTTGGAAAAAGGATACTGGGCTTGATGGATCCTTGGTCAGATCCAATATGGCATATCTTATGTTCTTATGTTCTTAAATGCATTGGCAGATAATGCAGTAAGTGAGCTCACACTGTCTGGACGCAGTTATCATGGTGCACCCCATTAAAAAAAAACCTTATCCCTCCCAAACTCCATCCCAACCCCTCCCATTTCCACCCTCTCAATCAGGTTCAAGATCCCTCCTCCCACTCCCTCAATAAGGTTCCATTCCCTCCACCTACCCACCCAAGATCCCTCTAGCACTTAATGGGCATGTCCTTGGAGTGTTGGGGGGGGGGGCAGCATAAGAGTGATCTCAGATGTTCCTGCCCCTTCACCAGCTGAGGTAAAAATTGGTAGCTCTAAGTCTTGTATACCACTGCTAGGGGTCAAACCCCCAGTAAGGTAGAGGAGTAGCCTAATGGGTGGGCTGACAACAAGGGAAGCTGGGTTTGAATCCCACTGCTGCTCCTTGTGATCTTGGGCAAATCACTTATCCTTCCATTGCCTTAGGTACAACATCTGTAAGCTCTCTGGAGACAGGAAAATACTTACTGTACATGAATGTAGCTCACCTTGAAGTGAGAAAGGCATGAGCTAACTCTAGTTCCCCCTTTCCCCCATATCGCTAAGAGTCAGAGCTGCCATTTTGAACCTAGGGCAGCGATGGGTCAAGAGCATCCAGAGTTCACTGGTAAATACTGGAGGATGGTCTGGAGCCATATTGGGGGTGGAAGGGGGTCAGTATACGGACTGGGCTGTGGAAGGGGGTTGGGTTGCAGATAAGGGATGGAAAGAGGGGTCTGGAGCCTTATCAAGGGGGTTGGAAGAGGTCAGGATGGAGATAAGGAGGGTGAGAGGGGATCAGAATGCAGATCAGGGAGGATCATTTTTATGCAGAGGGCTATGGCAACTGCCTTCAGTAGCACAGGTGTAATTAATGTCCCCTTTTGAGGTGTTAAGTGCACCCATTCTATTGATAGCCATGAGAGAGAACACATGGTAAAATATACTGTGTTAGCTCAACATGCATTCTGTGTTCATTCTGCACCCATAGCCTGCCCAGTTCCTGACCCATATTACAGCATGCAGTAAATACGTGAAATAGCCTGTGCTGACTTACCTGCATGGTAACAGTTACCACACCTGTGCACTGATTTGCTCACTAACTGCTTAGTGTACTTTACTAAAAAGAGCCTCTAATGTGGTAAATGCAAAACTATACCGCACTTTAATAAAAGGGCCCCTAAAAGTTTATCTGAGGTGTGGATACTGTTTAAAAATACTATTCTGGAAGCTCAGATTATATGTATTCCATGCATTATGGAACGTAAAAAAAGACTAAATAACTGCATGTCTAACGAGTGAGATGAAAGAGGCTATTAAAAACAAAAGGATCATTTTCAAAAGAATAAAAAGTATATTCTATTGAAGACAATGGGAAATAACATCATAACTGGCAAATTAGAAGTAACAAAAAAATATCTAAAACCCAGATACTATAATTTTATACTTTATTTTTGTTATTGAAATTTTGAATGTGGTGAAAAAGGTTTGTTAATTAAAGTTTTCTCTTGTAACTCCATCCTC
This sequence comes from Ichthyophis bannanicus, assembly GCA_033557465.1. Taxonomy (NCBI): domain Eukaryota; kingdom Metazoa; phylum Chordata; class Amphibia; order Gymnophiona; family Ichthyophiidae; genus Ichthyophis; species Ichthyophis bannanicus. Next base: position 1,300,593,194 of record CM066031.1, read on the forward strand.
TGTGGAGAAACATGTATGTCTTACAATAACATCACACACACAAAAGAAAGCCTACGACAAAATGCACTATGGCCCCTTTTACTAAAACGTAGCTCAAGCTATGCCCATTTTATTCCTATGGGCTATGTGGCAGGTAGCTCAAGATAACTGTTAATAAAGGGGCCCTAAAACTCCTAAAGATAAAAGGCCCAATATTCAGGGATGGCAGCTAGTGTAATTACAGTGGCTAGCCATCACTGCTGAATGCTAAACCCAATATTCAATGCTGCGGCCATATCCGGTCATCGGCATTGAATATCCAGGTCAGCTAGCTAAGCAGGAAGCTAACCAGGCAGCAGTCTTCAAACAGTGTAAATGTCTTTGAATACTGGGCCCAAAAATACAATGATTTTAAAAAATATCTCAAAACTTAGCTTAAATATCTTGCTTTATTCAAATGTTCCAAATATGAAGAAAGTCATCATCCTTGACACAGCCCGTTTTGTCATGATGGTTGCTTCAGGAGAAGCGAGTCATATTTACATCGGTGGTAATAATACTCAATAAAAATTAATTAAATAAATATATATGATACCCACTCAGACTAAAACATATATATATATTTCAAAAATACATTTCACAGCCAAAACTAAAGAATAAGGTACAGTTGTGGTCAACATTATTGGAACCCTCGCATTTTAGGTATATTGTGTACAATATCTTGAGAAATAATTGGAAATATTCCAACTGTATGTCATCGTAATGTTTTAATAGTATGTTCAAGGCTATACAACAAAAAAAAAGATGTCTGTGCAACTTAGACGTAGTAATTTCTGAGAAAAAAAAAACAAAATATGACCTGGACAGGATTAATGGCACACTTTACTAATATTTGGTTGCATAACCCCTGGAAGTGATGACAGCCTCCAAATGTTTCTTGTAGTCATCTATAAGTTTCATACATCTGTCTGCTGATAGTTTCTCCCACTCTTCAAATGTGATTGGTTCCAGCTCATGAATATTTCCAGAATTTATTTTACTAACAGCAGATTTCAGCTCTTTCCAAAGGTTCTTGATTGGAATGAGATCAGGACTCATTGCTGGCCAGTTTAAAACAGTCCATTTTTTCCTTTTTAACTATTCTTTTGTACTTTTGGATGTATGTTTTGGGTCATTGTCCTGCCAGAATATCCATGACCTTTGACTCAGACCTAGCTTTTTGACACTATGTAGCATAATTAGCTCCAAAATACCTTCACTATTCCTTTAATACATTCCAGGCCTCCAGTTCCTGAGGCAGCAAAACAGTCCCAGAACATTGTAGAACCTCCACCATATTTAAGTGTAGGAAATGTATTTTTTTTCCTTATAAGCTTAATATCGCGCGATAAGTGGCGTTATCGCACGATAATGTAACATTATCACACGAAAACATGGTGGTGGCGTTAAAGCACACTAACGCTGTGAAATCCAGGTCTGAAGGGTGGAGTAAGGCTTCCCAGAGGGCGGAGAGAAGGGGTCAACGGGCGGAGAGTGGGTGGGGAGAGGCTCCAGGCACACTAATGCTGTGAAATCCGGGTCTGAAAACTAACGCCAGTGAAAACCTCGCGCTAGAGGCACATTTGCAGGAGAGAGAAACCATTTCAGTCAGCAATGTACAGCAAAGGCTTGGAAACCCAGAAAACTGATAGTAGTGATGCATGTGCAGGAACCAAAAAGGCAAATAAACATAGAAAATGACCAAAACCACGTTTGAAATCACAATAACCAAGCTGGCCAATAGTGATATTAATGATAAACATAAAGGAACATCACTGACAAAGCACAGAAAAGAAGATATCATGTTTGGAAGGATCTATTCTCTGTCCCCCTATAAAGTGAATGATCCCACATTGAAATAGCGCTGATCAGGGTTTATTCTCGTTTATATTGGGCAGATTTGTTATGGCGTGCACATGTGCAGCAACAGCAGAGTGGGCATGTAGGAAAGGGCAACTGTACTGATGCTGTAAATTGGTTACAGAGGGCTGCAGGCGGCACATGCTGTGGTCCAGCTGGGGCACAGTGCGGGCTAGGCAGATGCCTAGGTGGCACATAGGAATGTTGAAACTGTAAAGCAGGAAGACAGCAACTGACGAGGGTACAACATGGGCAGGAGTGTGAGTCCCACAGTGTCACAGGAGATATTACCCAGCAGGTACCCCTAAAGGCACATAACATTGGCAGGCGGTGGGTGGGGTGTTTGGACCCATAGGCAGATTATGTACCACCACCCAACCTGCCCTCTGTGGCTCAGGGTGGGGAACAGGATCTCTTACCAACAGATCCACATTCTACCTCCCTGCAATGGTGGCACTAGAGGGGACCATCAACCCCAGTACTGCTGGGGAACAGGCACCCTACAGGGCAGTCAACACAGATCTGTACACATCCATAAGGCAAGGCAGACAGACAGTAGGCCTGGAAATGCTCAGCTGCCCCCCACTACTATCTGACATTCTCCAGCAGCAAGCACAGTGAGTCTCCAGCCACTGCACCCTGCAAGGTATTCCAGCCATACACACACTAACTGCAGACAGTCTGCTAGCTAGTCCATAATGCATGGTCCTGGAGAAGATGCATGTACCCAAAACTGGGATGTCAGCATACACACCAAGCAGATAAGTCAGTGATTGGGCCCCAAAAAAGAGAACCCATAAATATCACTAGAGAGAAATACTAAACAGCACTATGGGGGAACCTAGCCATGCCGTGGTCACTGCTCAGTCAGGATGAGAGTGACCTCCCAGCATGACATGCTGTGGCCACCCTGTCTGTGCAGGTGGTGGCCGGGCACTACAATGTCCCAGCCATTGCCCTATGCTCTGTGCAGATGCATCCTGCCCAGGCCACCCTGTCCGGGCTATACCCACAGTACCTTGCTTCTCATTATGCACATTGGCAAGCTAACACTGGAAAGAGTGCAACAGTGGAGGAGTAGCCTAGTGGTTGGTGCAAGGTACTTCGGGCTGGAAGGTCGGGGGTTCAAATCCCACTAGAGGACAGCAACCTTGGGCCGGAAGGACTGGGGTTTCTAGTCCCACAGGTGCTCCCTGTGGTCTTGGGCAAGCCACTTAACCCTCCATAGCCCATGTTCCCTGTAAAAAAAAAATAGTTATCTCCAAGTTATAATGCCCTGTTCAATGTAATTTCAGTTTGTTCAATGTAAACCGCACTGATGCAGAATAGTGCGGTATATAAGAGAATGTAAATAAATAAATAAATGTGGGCTGAGTAAGGTGTTGGCAGCCACAACACACTGGATGGACAGACACACACTCCCACACCTATGCCAGCATTGTGCAAATATAGAGGCTTTTGGCAGCCCTGGCTACCTCATCAGTCCTGGGCACAGTGCAGGCATGGCTATGGTACGCAATACTGTTGTGGTCACTCTCCGGGGTGGTAAACACTGTCAGAAACCAGAACTGAAACACACTCCACAGACATCAGAAAGGTTGCTATGATGCAGCTCAATCAGCAAATTGTGCTTAACCTAGGAATTGCTATCTGCGATTAATCATAGCAACCTTTTGATATATGTGTAATGTATTCCCAGGTTTAGGGTGTCATTGCTAAGGTATACAAGTGCTAGTATTGGGAGATGCTGCTGCACGCAGGGCCCAACATCCTGCCTCTCCATGAGACTGTGGATATTGGAGCCTGTGGGTGCGGGTGTTTCTGCCCCTGTTGGCCACTGCTCTGGGGCAGAGGTTCCCAACTCCGGTCCTGGTGGGCCAAACATTGTTCGGGTTTTCATGCTGTCCCTAATGAATATGCATGTGATACTTTTGCATACAATGGGGGCGGCGCATAGATATACAGCACAGGCATCTTTTTTAGAGACAGCATGACACCTGAATGGTTTTTGACCCTCCAGGACTGCATTTGGGAAACTCTGCTCTAGGTATTGCACATGTCTATGGTATCCGTGCTCTGTGGGGTACAATATAGGCGTTTCAGGCATGTTTATGTTATCTGCAATAAAGGTTTCCTCTTTATTACCACCGTTTAGTAGTGGGTAAAATATGGGGACTAGGTTGGTGGGAGCCACAACTGTGACATGAACCTATGACCTTCTGCTCCTGAACACACTGGCTGTGTGTACTGCACCACTGTGTTGGCACAGGGACACTCCATTCCCTGGGGATATGACTGTTCGTCAGACAGGGCCTGTCTATTGCAGTGCATGGCACCCACCTAAACAGGGCTAGGCCATGGTCTGCTGTGGGCAGCTGCCACTGCCTCCTCCACCACCAGTACCCCTCCGCCACCATGCTGACATGCCCTTATGCTGGTGGTGCAGGTGATGTGCAGTCTCAGGCCATCCAGTTTGCCGGTAGGCGGCTGCCTATGGTGAGGGTTCTTGGGTAGGGGTGCCTGCATAGACGTCCACACTTCCCTCCACCACCGCCTGCCAATGTTCTGTGCCCTTGGGGGTACCTGCTGGGTACCATCCCCTGTGACACTGTGGGAAACACACTCATGCCCATGTTGGGCCCTCATCAGTTGCTGTCTGGCTGCTGTACAGTTTCAGCATTCCTATGTGCCGCCTAAGCATCACCCTAGTCCGCACTTTGGCCCAGCTGCACCACAGCATGTGCCACCTGCAGCCCTCTGTATCCCCTTTAATAGCATCTGTCCAGTTGCCCTTTGCGACATGCCCACCCTGCTGTTGCGGAACATGTGCATGCCATAGGAAACCTGTCCAATAAAAAGGGAAAACCCTGATCAACGCTATTTCACTGTGGGATCATTCACCTTGTAGGGGGACAGAGCATAGACCCTTCCAAAATTAATATCTTTTTTTTGGAGCTTTCTCAGTAGTGTTTTTTGATGTTACCATTAATATCACTATTGCCCAGCTTGGTTATGTTATTTTTTACATTTTGTTCAGATCATTTTCAATGTTTATTTGCCCTTTTGTTCCGTGCTCATGTATCACACTTATCACTTTATGTAGGTTTCCCTGGCTTTGCTGTACATTGCTGACGTAAATGTTTTCTCTTTCCTTCAAATCTGCCCTAACACCAGGGTTTCACTGGCGTTCGTTTTCAGACCCAGCTTCCACAGCGTTAGTGTGCAGGGAGCCTCTCCCCTCCCACTCTCCACCCATTGACCCTCTCTCTCCGCCCCTGGGGAGCCTTCCTCCGCCCTCCGGGAACCTTTCTCCACCTTCAGCGCTCGTTTGCGCCGCTGCGCGCGTTATCGTGCGCTAAGGTACCTTATTGCCCATTAAAGCGCCATTATTGCGCGATAATGTACCTTATCGCATGACAACTTCTCAGCAGCGGAAATAGCGCTCTTTAGTAAACATGCCCCTTTGATTCATTCTTTACTATGCCAGAAATGATATTTAATAGTGGCGATTCAGAAATGAAACAAACTGCATTGAACCGAGAATATATAATAGACCAAATCAACAAACTAAAGAGCTGGATGGTGTACTTTCCAGAATGCTGAAAGAACTCAAATATAAAATTGCAGATATACTATTACTAATCTGTAATCTTTCATTAAAAATCAACTATGGTGCCTGAAGAATGGAGGGTAGCCAATATAATGTCATTTTTTAAAATAAGGATTCAGGTATGATCCCAGAAACTACAGAATGGTGAGCTTTACATGAGTGCCAGACAATACAGTAGAAGCTATTCTAAAAAAACAAACTTACTAAACAAATAGATACACATGTTTAATGGGAGAAAGTCAACATGGATTTAGGAAAGGGAAGTCTTGCCTCACTAATCTGCTCTATTTTTTTGAAAGCGTGAATAAACATGTGGATAAAGGTCAGCCGGTTGATATGGGAGGCTAGTTACTAAACTGTGGTAAAATCAGGCACTGTACCACAGCTTAGTTTGTTGCGATAGCCACTAACCTGTAATTCTGTACTGCAGATTAGTGACGCCCATGGTAAAAGAATAACACAGTTTATAGGAACATCAGGCTGCTAACACATAGCCTGATGCTATGGGCTGTGAAATTAAAGGGGCTGAGACTAGTAATTCAATAGGTGGTCCAGGGCTCCCTTTCCCCAGGCACCACCAATGACTCAGCTTCCCCCACCCCCAAACTACTCCTCTCCTCCTGTGTCCCTGGTACTCCAGTACAGCCCCTCCTTAAGGACCCCCACTTCCTTGATCTCAAAAGACAACTCTTCACAAATATTCTCCCTAATTCCCAAAGGCTACAGTGTCCTACCTTTGAAGTTCATGGGGGTATGGGGGTAGGCAAGTAGAAGCAACCTTCCTAGCTCTTGCTGGTGTTGGCTCTGGCTTCAAAATGGCACTTTTTAAAAATCTAGCTAGACTAACAGCTTTTACTACATCCTCCGGTAACAAATTCCAGAGTTTGATTATGTGTTGTGTGAAAAAATATTTTCTCTTATTAGTCGTAAATGGGTTACGTTGTAACTTCATTGCATGCCCCCTAGTCTTTGTACTTTTTGATGGTGTAAACAATCAATCTATCTTTATTCGTTCCATTCCATTCATTAATTTATAGAACTCTACCCCTCAGCTATCTGGAGACCAAGAGTGGTGCCAGAGGTCTGGAAAAAGGCACATATAGTCCCTTTACACAAAAGCAGTCATAAGGATGACTTTGAGAACTACAGGCCATTTAGTCTAACTTCTGTGGTTAGTAAGTTATTGGAAAGGCTACTAAAAAAGAGAATAGTGAGGTATACTTCAATTTCAGTAAAGCCTTTGACACTGTTCTGTACAGACGACTTATAAACACTACTTCAATTTCAGTAAAGCCTTTGACACTGTTCTGTACAGACGACTTATAAACAAACTGAGTACCCTATGGATGGACCCTAAAGTGACTGATTGTGTTAGAAATTAATGGCGTAGGAGGCGACAAAAAGTACTGGTAAATGGAGTTCACTCTGAGGAGAAGGAGGTTACCAGTGGTGTGCCAAAGGGATCTGTCCTTGGTCCAATTCTTTTTAACATCTTTGTTACTGATATTGCGGAAGGGCTGTTGGGTAAGGTTTGCTTATTTGCAGGTGATAACAAAATCTGCAATAAGGTAGACACCCAGGAAGGAGTAGATAACATGAGGAGGGATCTAGCTAAGCTTGAAGAATGGTCTAGAATTTGGCAGCTGAAATTTAATGCTAAAAAATGCAAGGTCATATACTTGGGCTACAAAAATCCAAAGGAGCGGTACAGTGTAGGGACTAAGGTATTTCTCTCCATGAAAGGAGAGCAGGACCTGGGCATAATTGTGTCTGATGATCTGAAAGTAGCTAAACAGGTAGAAAAGGTGATTGAGAAAGCCAGAAGGATGCTTAGGTGTAGAGGGAGAGGAATGGCCAGCAGAAAAAAGGAGGTGATAGTGCCTTTGTGTACGTTTCTGGTGCAACCTCATTTGGTGTATTGTGTGCAAGTCTGGAGACCTGACCTTCAAAAGGATATAAGCAGGTTAGAGTCGGTGCAGAGGGTGGCTACTAAAATGGTTAGTGGTCTTCGTTATGAAGCATATGAGGACATCCTTAAAAATCCTAATATATATGCTTTAGAGGAAAGGTGGGATAGGGGAGATATGATAGAGACATTTAAATAACTCTGTGGCATATATATGCACAGGAGAGTCTCTTTCAATTAAAGGCAAACTCTGCTATGAGGGGACATAGGATGAGAGTGAAAGGGGATAGACTCAGGAGTAATATGTGGAAATATTTCTTTATGGAAAGGGTGGTAGATACATGGAATAGTTTCCCAGTGGAGGTAGTAGAGACGAGGAAAGTATCTGAATCCAAAAAAGCATGGGACATACAGAGGATCTCTAAAGGAAAAGAGGGGACTATTGTAGTTGATATGGAAGGGCAAACTAGATAGGTCATATGGTCTTTTTCTGCCTTCATGTTTCTATGTTTCTATCTATATAAACAGGATGGAGTTCGTGCAGAGGATTGCTACCAAAATGGCCAGTGGTCTTCATTATAAAGCATATGCAGACAGATTTAAAGATCTCAGTATGTGTACTTTAGAGAGAAGGTGGGATACAGGAGGCATGACAGAGATGTTTAAATACCTCCATGGCATATATGCAGAGGAGGGGCACTCTCCTCATGCATTACTAACCGTTTCTGCTCGAAGATACCGATTGTAATGACTGCTGATCCACTTGATCTTTATAATGACTCGGTGTATTATTTCACCTTTCTTTGATCTTCTAAGCATCATTCAATATGGATCTTTGAGCATCTTTTAACATTCCAGTTTGAGGATGGAATTTTCTCTTTAATTCTTGTAACTAAGAAAGCTGATATTGTTCTTTCTCTATATTTTCTGATTCCATTTTCTTGCATATGTCATTGTCAGCTGTGTATGTCCTTTGGGGAACTGCAATGAAGGAGCCCAGAGACAGGCTTAAGGTAAAACTGAGAAGCACTGGGGGGAGCTGCAGGAGTATTCTCAGGAAGAGGATGGGGCTTGTAACTTAGGAAGTGTGAGATAGAGGCCACAGGAATGAACCCTGGCAGAATGTAAAAGGTCTTAGAAAAGCTGTAAGCAAGGTAAAGGAATTTTAGTTTAAGCTGAGCTGTAAGGAACGGAAGTGCTCAGCTGGGCCGATTAACTATGGGACTGGGGAAAACTCTATGTTTACTTTCTTTGCATAGCTTGTTTGCATAAGAAGCCAGGCATTATGGGACATGATTTTGAAAGCTCCAGGAAGTAAGACTCCTGTGGCCGAGATTAGTGGCTGCGGGACAGAGGCAGGCAGGGAAGGGGCCAGGAAGGGGTTACAAGGTGGGGACAGAGGGATGGGGGGCAGAGGGGGGGAGGGCAGGCCTTGGCGAGGGCTATTTTAGTGGCCCACAGGACCGTGGGTCACCCTCTTGCCCCTCCTGACTGAAGGACATCGGGTGACTTTCCTGCCCACCCACCCGTTCTGAGTGGATTCTGTGCGGTGTGGCCGTGAAGTGGGGAACACGAGACAGGGCACACAGCTGTCCACTGGAGCTAATTGTCTTCTCCCAAATCAGGGTCAACGGGTTCCCAGCAGGGCCAGTGGGTATGCAACACCTTCTCCACCCTCCATGCTTTTACGGCGGGGGGGGGGAGGAAAGAGGGAGAAGGTCACATCAATGACACTTGAGTGAGCTGGGCCCGAACACTGACCTTTGATGGGCCAGGAGTGGAGCCAGAGGGTAGAACCCCTCCAGCAGACGGAGGGGGGAGGTCAGGGCATGATTTTTTGGCCTGCCTCTCCCCTTACCCTAGGGCTAATATGGTAGTTTGGAAAAAATTTGATGACGAGCACTTTAAGTGGACAAGTATGCAGAAACAATAAAAGGGGTCGGGCTTTAACGGCCTGACCTGAGGGAAGTACAGGCTGTATGTCCCCCATGTCTCACAGGATCCCATTCATTGAATGTTCTTGTAGTATTCTTCGTTGTTTGGATTTGTTGATGTTTGTATATAAGTTGCATTGAGTTGATATCCAATTGTTATGTATAAGATAGGCCATGCTGCAGCTAAGAGTTTTCCAAATAAATTTCATCTCTTTTGAACATCAGAGAAGTCTGCTGAATCCTTGGCAGGGAGAAAAAAGGGGGGGGGAGAGACATACAAGGGGGAAGGTATGGGTGGGCATGCCCACGATATGGCTACTCCTTGCCTGGCTGGAAAAGCTATGAGAAACTGTGTTCCAGTGAATTTCCATTAAAGTCTCTCTCCAGCATACTTACCTGCAGGGAAACCCAGGGAACCATCAGTAGCATTTAAAATGGAGAATCGGAGCTCAGCAAGCAAGGTAGGCCTGCTCCACATGGTACCTTAACCCCACCCACTAATGTCATCAGTGCTGGCATCATCTTGTATTTCAGGCGCTTAATCACAGAGACTCTTTCCAGCATACTTACCTGCAGGGAAACTTGGGGAACCATCGGTAGCATTTAAAATGGAGAATCGGGGCTCAGCAAGCAAGGTAGGCCTGCTCCACGCAGCACCTTAACCTCACCCACTAATGATATCAGCGCCAGCATCATTTTGTATTTAAATCTCTGTGCTTTAGGCACTTAATCACAGAGACTCTCTACACCACGTTTACCTGCAGGGAAACCATCGGCACCATTTAAAAAGGAGAATTGGGGTTCAGCAAACATGGCACCTTAACCCCGCCCACTAATGACATCAATGCCAGCATCATCTTATATTTAAATCTCTGCACTTCAGGTGCCCTTGCGCCAAAGAGCCCTTAGATTGACCATTAGAGTACAGTGGAATCCTGGTAGTATCAGATAGGAACAACTCATTATAGCTAACATCTTAGGATTAGGATCTAATAGACAACATTTTGGTGGTGGTGAGAAGCGAGGAGGAATGTGACAAAGTCTATCTACCCTTTTGATGTCTAGGACATCTGTACCTTGCGCACTCACAATCTTAAATGACAGAGGTGTAAGGCAGGGGTCTCCCAATCCAGTACTGGAGGGCCACAAACCAGTCAGGTTGGGAGGATATCTCTAATGCATATATATCTCATGCATATTCATTAGGGCTATCCCAAAAACCTGCCAGGATTGCGGCCCTCCAGGACAGGTTTGGGGACCCCTGTTCTAATAGTTTCAAATGCTGCACTCTCACTTTACCTAGCACAGTGGTTCTGAACCAGTCCTCCTTGAACCCCTAGGCCAGTCGGGTGTTCAGGATAGCCCTAATGAACATTAATATGAAGATTAATAGGTAGCCCTGTTTGATATTTATTTATTTATTTATTTAACATTTGCTTCTATACCGCGCTATTAAAATCAGCGTGGTGTACATCAAACAAGCATACTACAATGTATACAAACAACATTGAGTTTTACAAAGAACAGGAAATTGAACATGGGAAGGAAACCAGGGGAACTAAATACATATTAACTCAAACTATGTACAATACTTTAATGTAAATGGGTGTTGCATTAGTTTTGTGAAGCTAACCATTATCTGAGGAGATGATGTGCAGGGGCGGCAGGTATATGGGGGAAGTTTGCAGGTTGTTGGATGTGCTTCTATCACTGGAGGTTTCTGAGTAATATTTTGTGAATAGGTGGAGTTTTAAAGCTTTTCTGAATAGTATGATGCTTTTTATTCCACGGATTTCATGGGGGAGTGCATTCCAGTTTAAAGGGGCAAATAAGGAGAAGGCTCTGTTGGAGGTAGCTTTTGTGCATTTAGTCATTAGGTTGGGGACTGCTAACGTGTTCCGTGCAGTAGATCTTCTGCTTCTATTTTCTAGGGTGCCATGGATTAGCGTGCTGATTGGCGTAGGGGGGTAGTTATTTAGGGCTTTGAAGGTAAGAACCAGTGATTTGTATTGGATCCTGGCGTGAAGAGGTAGCCAATGTAAATCCTTCATGATGGGTGTTATGTGGTCGGATCTTGATGATCCGGAGAGGACTCTTGCGGCTGCATTCAAGGCTAAGCGGAGCGGGTTTAAGGTCGACTGTGGAAGGCCATGAAGAATAATATTCGCGAAATCAACATGTGGAAGGACTAGAGCCTGAAAGGTTGTTCGGTAGTCTGTGAAGTCCAGTAAGTGTCGGAGGTGACGTAGAGTTCTGATCTTATGGTATATTGCCTTTGTGATGTTTTTTATATGCGTTGTCATGTTCAGGTGCTGGTCCAGGGTGATGCCGAGGTAACGAATTGTGGATTTGGATTTCAACTCTACATTGTTGACTCGTAGAGATGAAGGGGGTGTGAATTTGAGGTTCCTCGTGACAAATAGGACATCCGTTTTGCTGTGATTGATCCGTAAATTCTGGGATAATAGCCAATCTGTTACTGCTTCGAAGCAATTAATTATTGGGGAGAGCACTGGTTGGTCTATCAAGAATGGCATGTAAAGGAGGATGTCATCAGCGTATGCAAGGCATTTTACGTTGAAGGATCGAATTAAGTCGCATATCGGCTGCATATAAATGTTAAACATCAATGAAGATAAGGACGATCCTTGGGGAACTCCCTGTGTTTGTAGAAATGGTTCGGAGGATGAGTGGCCAGCCTTGACTTGCTGCCATCTATTGGATAGGTAGGATTCACACCATTTTAGAGCTGTATTTTGGATCCCCTTTTCTTTCAGGCGTTGTAGAAGAATGTCATGACTCACTGAGTCGAAGGCAGCAGATATGTCCAGGAAAATAAGGACAAAGCCTTGTTGTATGTTGTTGATTCCTGTGATCAGATCGTTAAACAGGGTTGTGAGGACAGTGTCTATTCCGTGTGCTACTCTGAATCCGTGTTGGGCTGGATCCAATGGTGCTTCGGTGTTGATATGTTGCTGGATTTGTTGTTGGGCGGCTTTCTCAATGATCTTGGCAAGGTGGGGGATGCTCGATATTGGTCTGAAGGATTCTACTTTGGCTGGATCTAGTTTGCTATTTTTTAGTAATGGTTTGATAGAGGTGTTTTTGAGGCTCTGCGGGAATGATCCTGTGGTGAAGGACTGGTTCAGAATTTTGGCCAGGATGTTGCTTATGTCATGACGAAGCTCTTTGATCCAGCTGGCTGGGCAGGGGTCATTAGGTGCTGTGCTGGGATTAACAGAAGCAACGATGTCAGCGACCTCTTTAGTGGATACTGTGGTGAAGTTGCATAGTGGCGTTGCTTGAAAAGTTTCAGATGGTGTGGAGGGATTATTAGTGCCTATGTTTGCGTTGGTCTTAACCATCTTCGATTGTAAATAGTCTGCATAGTCCTGTGGTTGAGGCATTGGGGGGTGGACTGAGATTGGTTCTCCTGTTATGGACTTTACTATATTGAATAAAGCATGTGGTTTGTTGATGGAGCGTTTTAAAATATCAGTGTGATAGAGTTTCCTTTTTTGTGTTATCTTCTCACGGTGGGTCAGCAAGTATGAGTTGTATGCAGTGTGTGCTTCAGAGGTGTGGGTTCGACGCCATTGTCTCTCGAGTTTGCGTAGATGGTGAAGCGATGTTCGTAGGTCCGTGGAGAACCAGGGTGCATGTTCTCGTCGTTTTGTAGTTTTTTCGGCGAAAGATGGACAGGATGCAGCTCTGAGGTTATCATCCCATTTTGATATGAGGTCATCAAGGCTGAGGGATGTGTTGGTCATAAGAGGTTGGAGGTTCTCTAGGACTTCGCTCTTGTTGAGTGGGCGGAAGCGGGCTGCTGTAGTTCTGGAATTATTTGTATTTGTTGTTGTCTGGATGTCACTGGGAGTGCTTATGGGTATGTGGAAGCTAAGGAGGTGGTGGTCGGACCATGGCACTGGTGTCACGGATAGTGCGATGTCTTGGGATGATGAGGCATTAGAAAGAGGTGCGAATATTAGGTCCAGCTTGCCCCCCTTAGTGTGGGTGGCAGAGTTGACACATTGTATGTATCCTAGATCCTCTAGGGCTTCAAGGAATGTTGTTGAGTGGCTGTTTTGAAGAGATGGGAGGTTAAAGTCGCCGATTAACCAATTTGGAGAGTACGGGGTGGAATTCTGACATGTTAACTCAATTATTGTTGATAGGTCATCTTGTGATGGAGTGGGCGCCCGGTATATGAGGTTGATGGTGCAGAGTTCACTTGATATGGTGAGGGTGTCAAGGTGAGTAGAGCTGGAGGTGTTACGCAACTTAAATTGAAGGTCAGCTTTGGCCAGGATGAGTGTCCCGCCTCCTTTCTGAGTGGACCTGTGGCAAGTATATAGGGAAAATCCTGGGGGTAGCATCTGGTTTAAGAGAACATTGTCGCATGCTGACAACCAAGTCTCGGTGATCATCAAGATGTCGAGATTGTGTAGTGATATCAGGTCAATGGCTGCAGGCCATTTTGAGCGCACTGATCTGGCGTTTATCAGAGCACATTTCAGTAGGCGTTGCTGACGTTGTTTCTTGGCTTGTGTCTTTTTGAATAGTTGGAGGGGGATGTTAAGTAGGTGGGAGTGGGGTGTGTGGTTGGTTTTTGTTGTGGTATGGTATGGGAGCTCGGGCAGTCTCCTTCCATGGTGTAGGATTGGAATGGGGTTAGAGTCCTGGTGGAATGCAATTGAGAGGTTGGGGAGTCCAAGGGTAAGGAGAGAGATGAGTACTATGTTGTATTCCTTGAATTAGTGTATTTATCAGGGTGGTTAGAAGCGTCTCCACTCCATGGTTTGGACAGAATCCATGTTGTTGTGGGTCTAGAAGGTTGTGTCTGTCAATATGTTCTTGAAGTTAATGTTGGGCAGTTTTTTTCAATGATCTTGGTGGTAAATGGTAGGCTTGCGATGAGACTGTAAGATGCGGGATCAGTAGGGTCCAGGGTAGGTTTCTTCGGTGTCGGTCATATGGATGATGTTTTTAAGCATGTGGGCATGACGCCTTGTTGTAGCATTGTTTGTGTGATTTTGATGAGTGCACCTCTGAGTTCTTTCTTGGTTGCCTTGATCCATGAGACTGGGCAGGGATCCAGAGGGGAGGTCCAAAAATCTGGACTCATATAAAAAATGATCAAGGAGAAAAAACTTTCCAAATTTAGAAGAGATAAAGATGACTACAGTTTTGGATATGTCTATCCCTGGTGCAAAAAGAGGGGATCACTATAGGAGGAACAAGAACACTTATAAGCCCAAGACTGACCAAGGAGAACATTCTGACCCGGATCCAGGACCGGCTAAGAATAGAATAAGAAGTCATTCGGATGAACCTCTAGATTCCTCTGCTCCATGATTCTCTACTGACAGATCACCACCATGGGATTTTTCAATGGACAAACTTTGGAAAGGAGGAGAGAAGGGGCCCCACTACTACAAACCTCAGAACTTGGACCAACAGAAAGAACAGGAGCAACACAGGTTGAATTAACAATCTCACTTTCCAGGCAGGGGAAGGGGCCGGGGACGGAGGTGGCAAGAAGGGAATCGCTGGCCATCCTACAAAGATTAACTAACAATGCCCTCAATCTTTCTGATGTTGTTCTTTCCTCTACCCAGCTGGATGTTTTAGAAAAAGGTCTATTTTTTTGTCCTTACTGTACAATATGATCCCTTTGACACTAGGGCTGATTTTTATAAAGAAACTTAAAATTAGAGTTTTTCTCTAATGTTCAATTATTACATGAAGATCCACTTGGTAACCCCCCCCCCCCTCCCTCAATAGTACAAACTCTGCTATAGATGTTTTTGATAAAGCTGTCCTTAAGGGCATCAAAGACTTAGAAAAAAGCAACATCACACTCTTTTTAACATCTCACATGCACAACGTTCAGCACTTCAAGAGCTGAAATTCGATTTCAGACTTGTTATTAAACCTGCTGATAAAGGAGGGGCTATAGTTGTTATGAACCGTAGGGACTACATTTCAGAAATTCAGAAACAACTTCAAGATAAAAAATTCTATGTACGATTGGACAAGGACCCCACACCAACATTAAAACAGAAATTGGATGCCCTTATCTATATCGGTGCCCAAGCTGGTTACCTAACCAAAAAGGAGCAATGTTTTTCTTACAGTCGCACATCCGGTGGTACTGACTATTTATGTACTTCCTAAGATCCACAAATCACTTCACAATCCTCCTGGATGGCTTATCATTTCTGCAATCAGATCTCTTTTTCAAAGGTTATCAGAATTCTTAGATGTTTTATTATGACCTTTTGTATCTCAGGTTCCCTCGTACACACGTGACTCTGCACATGTCATCCAACTTCTAAAAAACTTTCCAGGATGTCATGGTGGTCTCTTATTAGTGACTTTAGATACTGTCTCATTATATAGCAATATCCCACAGATTACGGCTATCAATGTGTTCTTACAACGCACAGAGAGGTTTAAACGGTTTCCAACATTTTTTCTTATGCAGTTGGCCCATTTAGTTCTTACGTCATCTGCACTACAGGTTCTGTCTGTATTAGCACGTTGTAGTAGTGGGTAAAATATGGGGGTTGGGTTGGCAGGAACCACAGCTGGGACTTGAACCTGTGACTTCCTGCTTCTGGACACACTGGCTGTGTGCACTGCATCACTGTGTTGCCACAGAGACAGTGCCTTCCCTGGGGATACCATGACTGTTCATCAGACAGGGCCTGTATGTTGCAGTGCATAGCACCCACCTACACAGGGCTAGGCCACGGTCTGCTCTGGGTAGCTGCCACTGCCCCCTCCACCACCAGTACCCCTCTGCCACCCTGCTGAATGCCCGTCTGCTGGTGGTGCTGGTGGAGCGCAGTCTCAGGCCATCCATTGTGTGGGTTTACTAAACCGTCTTAATGTGCGCTCTGTGATGTTATCGCGCGATAAGGTACCTTATTGCATGATAATGGCGCTTTTTCAGGCGCACAGGTACCTTATCGAGCGATAACGCGTGCAGCGGCGCAAACGAGCACTGAAGGCGGGGAAAGGCTCCTGGAGGGCAGAGGAAGGCTCCCCAGGGGCGGAGAGAAGGGGTCAATAGGCGGAGAGTGGGAGGGGAGAGGCTCTCTGAACACTAACGCTGTGAAATCCGAGGCTGAAAACTAACGCCAGTGAAACCCTGGCATTAGAGCTGATGTAAAGGGAAGAGAAACCATTTATGTCAGCAATGTACAGCAAATTCAGGGAAACCTAAAAAAGGTGATAGGTGTGATACATGTGCACGAAACAAAAGTGCAAATAAACATTGAAAATGACGCCAACAAAATATAAAAAAACCATAACCAAGCTGGACAATAGTGATATTAATAGGAAACATCGAAAAACACTCCCAAGAAAGCTCCAAAAAAAGGATATGAATTTTGGAAGGGTCTACGCTCCATCCCCATACAAGGTGAATGATCCCACAGTGAAATAGCGCTGATCAGGGTTTCCCTCTCCATTGGACAGGTTTCCTATGGCATGCACATGTTCCACAACAGCAGGGCGAGCATGTCGGAATGGGCAACTGGACAGATGCTGGGAAAGGGGACACAGAGGGCTGCAGACAGCACATGCTGTGCTGCAGCTGGACTACAGTGCGGACTAGGTGATGCCTAGGTGGCCCATAGGAATGCTGAAACAGTAGAGCAGCCAGACAGCAACTGATGAGGGCCCAGCATGGGCACGAGTGTGCTTCCCACAGTGTCACAGGGGATAGTACCCAGCAGGTACCCCCAAGGGCACAGAACATTGGCAGGTGGTGCTGGGGGGAAGCGTGGACAGAACCTGCACTATAGGCAGCCGCCTACCAGCACAATGGATGGCCTGAGACTGCGCTCCACCAGCACCACCAGCAGACCGGCATGCAGCAGGGTGGCAGAGGGGTACTGGTGGTGGAGTGGGCAGTGGCAGCTGCCCAGAGCAGACCGTGGCCTAGCCCTGTGTAGGTGGGTGCCATGCACTGCAACAGACAGGCCCTGTCTGAGGAACAGTCATGGTATCCCCAGGGAATGCACTGTTTCTGTGGCAACACAGTGATGCAGTGCACACAGCCAGTGTGTTCAGGAGCAGAAGGTCACAGGTTCAAGTCCCAGCTGTGGTTCCTGCCAACCCAGCCCCCATATTTTACCCACTACTACAACGTGCTAATACAGACAGAACCTGTAGTGCAGATGACGTAGACATGCCCAAAACATCTACATTTTACCCTACAGAGCACAGACACCATAAACATGTGCATTACCTAGAGCAGAGTCTCCCAAATGCAGTCCTGGAGGGCCAAACACCATTCAGGTTCCATGCTGCCTCTAATAAATGTGGCTGTGCTGCATTGCTATGCACCGCCCCCATGGTATGCAGATGTATCTCATGCATATTCATTAGGGACAGCATGAAAACCCAAACAGTGTTTAGCCCTCCAGGACTGGAGTTGGAAACCTCTGCCCTAGAGCAGCGGCCAACAGGGGCAGACACACCCGCACAAACAGGCTCCATTATCCCAAGCCTCCTGGAGAGGCAGGATGTTGGGCCCTGCGTGCACCTCCCCATACTAGCACTTGCATACCTTAGCAATGCCACCCTAAACATGGGAAAACTGTACACAGCTATCAAAAAGGTTGCTATGCTAACTGGCAGATAGCAATTCCTATGTTAAGCACAATTGGCTGATTGAGCTGCATCATAGCAACCTTTCTGATGTCTGTGGAGTGTGCCTCAGGTCTGGTGTCTGACAGAGTGACCCCAACAGTATTGCGTACCATAGCCATGCCTGCATTGTGCCCAGGACTGGTGTGGTGGCCAGGGCTGCCAAACACCTCTATAGTTGCACAATGCTGGCATAGGTGTGTGGAGTGTGTGTCTGTCTATCCAGTGTGTGGTGGCTGCCAACACCCTCCACAGCCCACACTGCTAGCACTGTTGCCAGTATTGGCCTGCCAATGTGCATAATGAGGAGCAAGGTACTGTGGGAATAGCCTGGATAGGGTGGCCTGGCCTGGCTGCATCTGCACAGGGCATAGGGCAATGGCTCGGACATTGTAGTGCCCGGCCACCACCTGCACAGACAGCATGGCCACAGCATGTCCTGCTGGGAGGTCACTCTCACCCTGAATGAGCAGTGACCACGGCATGGCTAGGTTCCCCCAATGTGCTCTATAGTGTTTCTCTCATGTGATATTTGTGGGTTCCTTTTGGGACTTAATCACTGACTTTTCTGCTTGGTGTGTATGTTGACATCCCAGTTCTGGGTACATGCATTTTTTCCAGGACCATGCACTATGGACTAGCTAGCAGACTGTCTGCAGCTAGTATGTCTCTTGCTGGAACACCTTGCAGGGTGCTGCGGCTGGAGGCTTGTTGCTGGAGAATGTCAGTTAGTGGTGGGGGGCAGCTGAGCATTTCCAGGCCTACTGTCTGTCTGCTATTGCTTTATGGATGTGTACAGCTCTGCATGGCCTGCCCTGTAGGGTGTCTGTTCCCCAGCAGGACTGGGGTTGATAGTCTCCTCTACTGCTACCATTGCAGGGAGGTAGAATGTGGATCTATTGGTGGGTGATCCTGTTTCCCACCCTGAGCCGCAGAGGGTGGGTTGTGTGGTGGTACACAATCTGCCTATGTATCCAAACACCCCTCCCTCCCTCTCCCCTCCCTTCCTCCCCCTTTCCTCTCCCTCCCCCTCCCCTCCTCTCCCTTCCTCCCCCCTCCCCTCCCCATTGTTGGTTGACATAACCAAGCTGTCCATCCCCCTATGTGTGGAGGCATCGTCTGATTCTCTGCTTCCAGAAGCCCTTTATATAACCATGAAGTTAAACTTTTATTTATTTATTTATTTAACTGGTTTTATATACCGTTTTTCTGCAAGGCAAAATGGTTTACATTGAACAAGTAGTAACATTTACATGCAACAGTTAGAATTATGGACAAATAACTAGTAGAAATATTACATTGAACAAGTAGTAACGTTTGTATGGGACAGTTGGAACTATGTACTTTTCTTTGTGCCCATCACATGGGTTTTCTTATGAGCTGGTGGAGAGTCCCCTCATGTTGAATAAAAAAATCATAATTGAAAATATTGATAAAATGGGAGTAGCCTTCCTATTCTTTCATCTATCTTGGCTTGTGCAAGGCAATTCCCCTCTCTATTAGATCTGAGAAGCGAGTAATCCCCTTCTGTGACAAGTCCCGCCAAAAGTGAATTAAACTTGGGATCCGAAAAGGGCCTGTGGTCTCGGATTAAGGACCACTTTGATATAATTGAGGGGAGGAAACCTTTTTTCCGGCACAATCTTCCTTTCTTGTGCAAGGGTCCTATAAATGGGTGTCTGCCAACTCCCCTCCCCCTGTTCTCCCTTTCCATGTTTTCCGGTGTCCTCACACCTCTCCCATATGGATAGTGGTGACAACACTCCCCTTTCCATATCCACCCACATAGTTTCTTCTGCTCTATCCTGATGCACTTTGAGAGCTCGCATTATAAATGAAGTAGGGGAAACTTTACCCCTCCTGTTCTTTATTCCTAGCTAGTCGAAGGACTCCAATGTGGGTTTTTGCCCCCCCCCAATAGAAATCTGATGAGCCTTAAATCCCACTTCCGAAGAACTCCTTTCTGAAGAGTGATAGGCAACTGGGAAAACAGGGAAATTAAATTTGGGTGTGATGGTCATTTTGACTGCTACAAGTCACCTCAGCCAGCTCATGGTTAACTCTGCCCACTGATCTAGAGCAGTATTTATTGTGCTATAAGGGGCTGGTAGTTAAGTCGGTATAGGTCTTGAGGATCTCTCCCAATATATACTCCCAGGTATTTAATTTTTTGGGTGGCCCATCGA
The DNA here is from genome assembly GCA_033557465.1 of Ichthyophis bannanicus. Taxonomy (NCBI): domain Eukaryota; kingdom Metazoa; phylum Chordata; class Amphibia; order Gymnophiona; family Ichthyophiidae; genus Ichthyophis; species Ichthyophis bannanicus. The sequence goes on from CM066031.1 coordinate 1,300,613,369, forward strand.
AATGTGAACTGAATAAAGATCTCTCTCTTTTGCTTTAAAAGATACCTAAGCTCCACGAACAGAACAATGGCAGGGAAAAATCATATCACTAAAGCTGTTACCCCCGTTACAGCTTCTGCCTCTGTCCAGACAGAGGTCCCAATGCCAGTTGAAGTACCGGTTCCATGTGCAGAGTGCCTGCATGCTGAAGCTCTGAGGAAACAAGTGGAGGAACTCAGAGAGGAGGTGACGAGGCTGAGGAACATTCAAGGCAGTGAGAAGCACATTGATGAGATGCTTCTTGCAGCAACCAAGCTCTCCAGCAGAGGAGAAGTTGGGTGCCAACAGAATGACGAAGGTTGGACACAAGTCACCAAGGCCTGCAGAATCACCAATCCAACTTCTCTAGCCCTTGAATTGGAGAACCATTCTGCAGCCCTGGAAGTGGAGGAGGTGAAAGCATCCCTGGAAAGGGAAGAACCAGAGCTCAAGTACCCCAAAGTTGCAGAATCAGTGACCACACGGAAGCGAAGGGTAGTGGTGGTTGGTGACTCTCTTCTGAGGGGTACTGAGGTGTCCATCTGCCGACCAGACTTGATGTCCAGAGATGTTTGCTGTCTGCCCGGTGCCAAAATCCAAGATGTTACGGAGAGTTTTCCGAGACTCATCAAGCCCACTGACTATTACCAAATGTTGCTAATCCATGTCGGAACAAATGATACTGCCAGGTATCCCTCTGAGTGTATGAAAAGTGACTTCATGGCTCTGGGACAGAGGGTGAAGCAGTTAGGTGCACAGGTGGTGTTCTCTTCAATCCTCCCTGTTGAGGGTAAAGGCCAAGGCAGAGAGGCTTGCATCCTGGAGATGAATGCATGGCTGTGTGGATGGTGTCTTCGAGAGCGTTTTGGTTTCCTAGACCATGGGATGCTGTTCCAAGGGTTGCGGAGCAGAGATGGCATCCATCTGTCCAAGAAAGGTCAATGCGTCTTCAGTAGTAGACTGGCTAATCTACTGAAGAGGGCTTTAAACTAGATTCGTTGGGGATGGGTGAAGAAAGCCCACAGGTAAGTGAAAGCCCCCAGGTAAGTGATACATTAAATACCTTTATGGAAATGGGTAACAGGGGTAACATATGGAAAGCAGTGTGTATAAATGCCCGTAGCATCGGAAATAAGATCCCTGATGTTGAAGCTTTGGTGGGAGAGGCCGACTTGGATTTAGTGGCAGTTACAGAAACATGACTCACAGAAAACCATGACTGGAATGTAACTATACCTGGCTATACTTTATTCAGAAAGGACAGGGTAGGAAGAAGGAGAGGAGGAGTGGCACTATATGTAAAAAATACTATTAAAGCTTTGGAAGTACAGAGCTCAAAAGGGAGAGAGGAGGCATTGTGGGTTAAACTAGAAAGAGGGAAAGAGAAATCTGTTTGCATTGGCTTGATATACAGACCTTCCTCACAAGAGGAAGAGGTGGACAGAGAGTTAATTGAAGACATACGCAGCATTGCTAGGAAAGGGGAAGTGCTACTGATAGGGGATTTCAATATGCCAGATGTTGATTGGCACATTCCTGCTGCAGTATCATCTAGAAGTAAAGATATCCTGGATTCTCTACAGGGAGAACTATACAGGCAATTTGTAACAGACCCCACACATGAAGGGGCCATACTGGACTTGGTGCTTACTAATGGTGAAAGTGTTTCTGATGTTATAGTGGGAGATCATTTTGCATCCAGTGATCACTCGATGGTGTGGTTCAGTATTAAGACTAGGGTTGTTAGAATCCATTGAAAGATGAGGGTCTTAGACTAGGAAGACTAACTTTGCCAAGATGGGCCAATACCTCAGGGAGTCGTTAGCGGGATGGAAATAGCTGGGGGAAGTAGAAAAACAGTGGGCAAAACTGAAAGGGGATATTTTAAGGGCAACCAACCTTTTTGTTAAAATGGTAAATAAAGGTAAAAGGAAAAGGAGACCGCTATGGCTTTGAAAAGAAGTAGCTGAAAAAGTGAAGAAAAAGAGGGAGGCCTTCATGAAATACAAGAGATCATAGAGAGAGGAATACAGGCATCTATATTTGGAAAAACTTAGAGAAGCTAGCAAAGTAGTCAGGAAAGCAAAGATTCAAAAAGAGGAGGAAATAGCTAATGCAATAAAATGGGGGGATAAGACATTTTTCAGATATGTTAGTGAGAAGAAGAAGGGCAAAAGTGGTATTGTCAGACTGGTGAAGGGGAGGAATATGTAGAAGCTGATGAGGATAAAGCAGAATTGCTTAACAAATATTTCTGTTCTGTGTTCACAGATGAAGAACCAGGAGCAGGACCTCAGAAAACACCCACAAACAGGAACAGAAACAAGGGACATCTTAAACAATTTTCAGAAGACTGTGTTCGTGAGAAACTAGCTCAACTTAAAGTAGACAAAGCGATGGGACCGGATGGTATACACCCTAGAATACTGAGGGAACTTGGGGTGTTTTAGCAGCTCCACTGACTGACCTTTTCAATGCCTCGTTGGTGTCGGGAGTGGTGCCAAAGGACTGGAGAGATGCTCATGTGATGCCTTTACACAAAAGTGGAAGTAAGGATGTGGTTGAAAACTGCAGGCTGGTTAGTTTAACTTCGGTGGTGAGTAAATTATTGGAAACGCTGCTGAAAGAGAAAATAGTGAGGTTTCTGGAGTCCAGCGGATTACAGGATCCGAGGCAGCATGGATTCACCAGAGGCAGGTCTTGTCAGACAAATCTGATTGATTTCTTTGACTGGGTGACCAGGGAGTTGGACCAAGGGAGAGCCCTAGATGTGGTGTATTTAGATTTCAGTAAAGCCTTTGACACTGTTCCTCACAGGAGACTTATAAACAAACTGAGCACCCTAGGGATTGACCCTAAAGTTACTGCTTGGGTTAGAAATTGGTTGGGTGGGAGGCGACAAAGAGTACAGGTATATGGAGCTCACTCTGAGGAGAAGGATGTTACCAGTGGTGTGCCACAGGGATCTGTCCTTGGTCCGATTCTTTTTAACATCTTTGTTAGTGATATAGCGGAAGGGCTGTCGGGTAAGGTTTGCCTCTTTGCGGATGATACCCAAATCTGCAATAGAGTAGACACCCAGGTAGGTGTAGATTTTATTTATTTATTTATTTATTTATTTATACATTTTTCTATACCGCCTCTTCCAGAGATCAGTGGCGGTTTACAGGTAACAAAAATGTTAATAATAGAAGACTATTATTTTACAGAGAACAATTGTAGAACATTTATAACATTTAACTCTTAAACATCAAAACAATTAGAACTGGTGGCAAATTAAATGCTGTACCCTATAACTAATTACATTCAAAATTAAAAGGTGGCTATTTACATTAGTGATAAACATCTGTATTCAAAAGTTAGTTGATCTAGATGGTGTTATGGCTGTGTGAGGAGTGAATGTGTGCCTTGTCTAGGTAGGATATATGTATGATTGTTCAGTGCTGATCTGTGAAATCTGAACATTATCAAGTTGAAGGTTGTGATAGTGCAGGGTAAATAGATGAGTTTTTAGTTCCTTTCTAAATAATTGAAGGTCTTTAATTTCTCTAAGATCGATTGGGAGGTTGTTCCACAATGTTGGGGCGAAGAAAGAGAAAGCAGAGTTACTTGTCTTCCGACTTGTCTTTCGAATGGTATCCGGGACTAGTAGCATGTGTAGGTTCACTCTTCTTCTTGATCTGTTTTCATGTAAGATGTTGATGAGCGTAGACAGGAAAGACAGTGCTAAATTATTAAAGATCTTGAACGTAGTAACTAAGGATTTATAGATAATTCTACATGAGAAGGTAGCCAGTGCAGAGCGAAGAGAATGGGAGATATGTGGTCTGTTACTTTCGCTTTGTAGATGATCCTTGCTGTGACATTTTGGGCTAATTGTAGGGTGTGTAGATTTTTCTTAGTGGTTCCTTGAAGAATAGCATTGCAGTAATCTAAATGAGGTGTTATTAGTGTTTGGGCCACAGATCTGAAGTCGGTGCTATCTATTAACGGTCGTAGCTGTTAGATTGTCCTTATTTTAAAGTATATGGCTTAAACAGTCTGTTTTATGTGTTGAGTAAGGCTGAGAGTCCTGTCAAGCGTGACTCCTAGATATTTGACCTCTTCCTTAACTGGTAGGAGGGTCTTTCCGATGTTGATTTCTGACGGTGGGGTGAAGTTCGTGTTTCTTGTTACAAATAGTGCTTCTGTTTTTTTTAAATTAATGTTCATGTTCATTGATTTCAGCCACAGTTCCGCTTCAGTTAGGCATTGGTATATGTTGTTATAATCAGGGTTGGACACATCGAAAGGTGAGTACAACATAATGTCGTCTGCATAGATGTGATAATTTATCTTGTAGCGTTTAAATATATAACAGTATATTTAAATGTTGTTATATATTTAAACGCTACAATTAAATTATATAAATAGATAAATAGATAACATGAGGAGGGTTCTAGCTAAGCTTAAAGAATGGTCTAGAGTTTGGCATCTGGGATTTAATGTTAAAAAATGTAAGGTCATGCATTTGGGCTGCAGCAATCCAAAAGAGCAATATAGTATAGGGGGTGAAGTACTTTTGTACACTAAAGAAGAGCGGGACCTAGGCGTGGTTGTGTCTGATGATCTTAAAGTAACTAAACAGTTAGAAAAGGTGAAGGCAAAAGCTAGAAGGATGCTTGGGTGCATACTGAGAGGAATGGCTAGCAGAAAAAAGGAGGTGATAGTGCCTATGTATAAGTCTTTGGTGCGACCTAATTTGGAGTATAGTGTGCAATTCTGGAGACAGCCCATTCAAAAGGATGTGAACAGGATGGAGTTGGTGCAGATGGTGGCTACTAAAATGGTTAGTGGTCTTCATTATAAATCATATGACAGACTTGTTGTTGTTAAGTGCCGTCGAGTCGGAGTCGACTCATGGCGACCCTCTGGATAGCTATCCTAAATTGTGTTTGGTCTAAAGTCAGGCGGCTCATTGTTGATAGACTGGTACCTATAGCTGCTGTTATTGTATCGATCCATCTCATTGCTGGCCTTCCTCTTTTGCGTTGACCTTCTATCTTGCCAAGCATTATGTCTTTCTCTAATGATCTCTCTCTTCGCATGATGTGTCCAAAGTATGAAAGTCGAAGTCTTGTCATCTGAGCTTCTAAAGAAAGCTTAGGTTTGATCTCCTCTAGTACCGACTGGTTTGTTCTTCAGGCATTCCATGGTATACACAGTATTCACCGCCAGCACCATAATTCAAAGACATCAATTTTCTTCCTGTCTGTCTTTTTCAGTGTCCAGCTTTCACATCCATATGATGTTATTGAAAATACCATGGCTTGAACAAGTCAAATCTTTGTATGGAGAGAGATATCTCTGCTCTTGAGAATCTTATCTAGGTCTTTCATACCATTCTGCCAAGAGCAATGCGTTGTTTGATTTCTTGACTGCTTGTTGCTTCTTTATTGATAGTTGATCCAAGTAGGTTAAAGTTGTTCACAATTTCAATTTCTTCTCCTTCAACGATGAACCTGTTGATTATGCCAGTTGTCATGATATTTGTCTTCTTTACATTAAGGTGCAGGCCCATTTTGAGACTATGGGGCTTGTTTACAAAGCCGCGGTAGCGGTTTGCGATCGTAATCGGAGCCGCGGCCCCAATGGTTTAAAAGGGGCCGCGGCTGCGATCGCGATCGCGAACCACTACCGCAGCTTTGTAAACAAGCCCCTATGTTCTTTGATTGTGAGAAGCAAATGTTTCAGATCATCTTCACTTTCAGCCAGTAATGTAGTATCATCAGCATAGCGAAGGTTGTTGATGAGTCTTCCACAAATCTTCACACCTCTGTTGTCTTCATACAATCCTGCTTCTCTGATGATTTGTTCTGCATATAAATTAAACAAGTAGGGGGAAAGTATGCAGCCTTGTCTTACACCTTTGCTTATTTTAAACCATTCTGTTTCTCCTTGTTCCGTTCGAACTGTTTCTTCTTGATCAATGTACAAATTGCACAAGAGAACGATCAGGTGTTCTGGTATACCCATGCTTCTTAATGTGGCCCAGAGTTTCTCATGGTTTACACAGTCAAAAGCTTTGCTATAGTCGATAAAGCACAAATAGATATCCTTTTGGTATTCTTTAGTCTTTTAAAGGATCCATCTCACATCCGCAATGATGTCTCTCGTTCCTCGCCCTTTCCTGAACCCTTCTTGCACTTCAGGTAGTTCTTGTTCCAGGTATGGTTGTAGTCTCTTTTGAATAATCTTCAATAGAATCTTGCTGGCATGTGGGATCAGAGCGATTGTTCGATAATTTCCACAGTCAGTTGGATCACCTTTCTTTAGTATTGGTATAAACACAGATCTTTTCCAGTCAGTTGGCCATGATGTTGTCTTCCATATTTCTTGGCAGAGCCTTGTAAGTATGGTAACAGCTGCATCAGATTGCTGCAATACTTCTATAGGAATGCCATCAATGCCTGATGCTTTGTTCTTTGATAAGGCTTTCAATGCTGCTTCAACTTCTTCTTTCATCACCAATGGTTCCCGATCATAAGGTACAGGTTGAAACAGCTGTTGGTCCACTTGATCTTTATCATATAAAAACTCTGTATATTCCTTCCACCTTTTCTTGATCTTCTCAGCATCATTCAACATAGAACCTTGAGCATCTTGTAACATTCCAATTCGAGGCTGGAACTTTTTCTTTAACTCTCGTAGCTTTAGGAAAGCTGATCTTGTTCTTCCTCTAATAGTTTCTGCTTCTATTTCCTTGCATGCGTCGTTGTAGTACTTTTCCTTGTCCTGTCTTGCTGCATGTTGGAAATCTCTGTTGAATTCTGTGATTGTCTTTCTTTCTCCTCTGGCTTTAGCTTCTCTGCGTTTCTGGGCAATTTTCAGAGTTTCTTCCGTCATCCATTTTGGCCGTTTTTGCTTTTTCACCTTTTGTAGAGACTTCTCGCTTTCTTCCAACACAACCTTCTTGATGTCATTCCATAACTCTTCCTGAGCTCTGTCATTTGTATCTAAAGCAGCAAATCGATTTTGCAGGCAGTCTTTAAATTCCAGTGGTATATTCTCAAGGTCATATTTTGCTGCATTCATGAGTGGTTTGCTCTTTTTCAACTTTAGCTTGAGTTTGCATACTAGTAGTTGATGATCTGTACCACAGTCAGCTCCAGGTTTTGTCTTGGTTGATGTTATAGAGCTTTTCCATCGTTGACTTCCACAGATGTAGTCAATTTGATTTTTATACAATCCATTGGGTGAAGTCCATGTGTACAGTCGCCGCTTGTGTTGCTGGAAGAAGGTGTTTGAGATGAATAGATCATTGGTCTTGCAGAATTCTATCAGTCTTTCTCCAGCTTCATTTCTGTTGCCAAGTCCATATTTTCCAACTACTTTGCCTTCTTTGTTGCCAACTTTTGCATTCCAGTCACCCATGACTATCAGGATATCCTGTTTGCATGTTCTGTCAATTTCAGCTTGTACTTGTTCATAGAACTCTTCAATTTCATTCTCGTCTGCAGCTGTTGTTGGGGCATATACTTGAATTATAGTTGTGTTGATAGGCAATCCTCATAGACGAATAGAGATTAAGCGTTCGCTGACTGCATTGTATTTCATTACAGTTCTTGCAAATTTCTTTGTTTATTATAAATGCAACACCATTTCTTCTTTGTCTTTCATTTCCAGCATAGTAGACCATGTGATCATCTGATGCAAAGTGCCCGATGCCAGTCCATTTCAGTTCGCTGAAACCCAACAGATCAAGTTGTACACGTTCCATTTCATTCTTGACCACCTCCAACTTCCCTTGGTTCATGCTTCGTACGTTCCATGTTCCAATCTGTAAGACATCTCTACAGCTTCTGACTCTCATTTCATGCGCAGCTACATCAGCAGTCAGACTTCCCGAGGGCTTTGATCCAACCACATCATAAATGCTTGCTTTACTCTGAAAAGTCTTCAGCTCTTCCCCAGTAGCTAGTTGAGTGCTTTCCGACCTGGCTGTCTCATCTTCCAGCACCATAGCACAATTTGTTTTGTTGTAACTATCCATTGGGTTTTCATGGCAAGATACAGAAGTAGATTGCCGGGCCTTTCTTCCACGCAGTTTAAGTTTGGTGTTGTTGCCGTTGTCACAAAAATGTGATCCTCCGCCGTCAACACTATCCCATTCTGCTGCTGCCCAGATGGGTGGTTTGTCTTGGTCTGGCACCTCAGCTGAGACCTGTTCATCTTGGGAGACCCTGCCAGTAGTTAAACTACCGATAGTTTAGCTCTCAGCATCACTGATGCACGCAAGCCCTCACAGCACGACAAGCTGCAAACCAAGTGAGAGATTACAGACTTAAGGATCTTAATATGTACACCTTAGAGGAAAGGCGGGATAGAGGCGATATGATTGTGATGTTTAAATACCTCCAGGGCATAAATGTTCAGGGAGAGAGCCTCTTTCAATTGAAAGCAAGTTCTGCTCCGAGGGGACATGGGATGATGGTGAAGGGGGATAGATTCAGGAGTGATATGCAGAAATATTTCTTTACGGAAAGAGTGGTGGATCCGTGGACTAGTCTCCCAGTGGAGGTGGTAGAGATGAGGACAGTAACTGAATTCAAAAAAAGCATGGGACAGACACAGAGCATCTCTAAAGGAAAAAAGGGGACTGTTGTAGTGGTTGATATGGAAGTACAGACTAGACAGGCCATGTGGTCTTTTTCTGTCATCATGTTTCTATGTTTCTATGTTCTTGTCGAAGATTAAGGACCTTGGTTTTACTAAGGTTGACTTTGAATCCAGAAACTTTGGCGAATCTCGGAATTTCTTCAACCAGTATGGGGAGCGCGTCTTGCAGTTTGGACATAAATAGGAAGGCATCATCTGTGTATAATAGTATTTTATGTTTTTGTCTCCCTACTTCAATTGGCGAAATCTCGTGGTTAAGTCTGATACTAGCAGCAAATGCTTTGATCATCATAGCAAATTGTACTGGTGACTATATGCAGCCCTGCCTCGTACCCTCTGCAATTCAAAGAAGTCGGATCGATCCTCATTAACCAGAATCCTGGCCGCTAGGTCTCGATAAAGAGCTTTGATACCATTTAGAAACCCTTCTCCTAGGTTGAATTTGTTTATCATCTCAAAAAGGAAGCCCCACTCCACATGTTCAAAGGCTTTCTCTGCATCTAAAGCTACACATACAGCTGGGGTTTTCCTATCTAATAATTTGAAGAAGATTCACTGCTGTCCTAACATTATCTGAAATATGACGCCCCTTTATAAAATCTGTTTGTTCCAAGTGTATCAGCTTTGGGAGAATATTCTCAATTTGCTTTGTGAGGATCTTGGCGAACAACTTTGCATCATAATTGATTAACACAATGGGCCTGTAGCTGCTGCATTGGTCTGGGGGTTTTACTTCTTTAGGCAGGATTATACCATTGGCCTGTGCCATTGAAGCTGGAAGAGGTTCACCCCTGAGTGCCCCAGTAAAGGACCTGTGCAAGCAGTGGGGAAAGAGCCTCCATCAGCCCTTGGTAAAATTCTGCCAGGTATCCATCAGCTCCTGAGACCTTCCCTTTTGGCAAAGCCTCAATTGCCACCTGTACTTCACTCTCTGTAATTGGGCCTCCTAGTTTTGTTGCTACCTCATTTTCCAGTTTCGGGAGAGAAAGAGGCTCAAGATATATTTTCATGTCCGCAACTGAAGCTAAGCTTTCAGAAGTGTATAACTCTTTGTAAAAGGCCTGAAAAACTTCAAAGATCCCCTTTGTGGAGCAGATTCTTTTCCCCTTCCCCCCCCTTGATTTCTGCGACAAGTCGCATGGTTCTCTGCATCTTTAATTGCCACGCGAGTAGTTTACTCGCCCTGTTGTCTTGTTCCATAAAGTTACATTTTGTCAGGCTCAGGAGGCGGGCTATGCGTTCACTTTCAAGGACATGGATCTTATGTCTTACCTCTATTAATTTGCGCAACATGTCTCGTTTTGCACTTTTGCTGTGCTCTTGTTGGAGTTCCCCCAGTTGCTGAAGCAACTGTAACTTATACTGCTACTTACTTTTTTTCCCTTGGAGGCCCACTGAATAAACAGACCCCTCAGGAAAGCTTTCCCCCCATCCCACAATGTACCATCTGAGACCTCCCCATTATCATTAAGATCCAAGTACTGCCTTCATTCCTGAATAAGCTTGTTTAATATCCCCTCCTATTTGCACTCTAGCATTCCATGATCAGCTATTTCTATTGGGTGTCAAATTTTCCAACCGCTCCCTTACCAGTTAAAAGGTAGTCTAACCTGGCATAAGTACCTGTTCTGGATGCGAAGCATGTATATTTCTTGGTAACGCCATGCTTTACCCTCCATAAGTCAGTCATCTCCCACCACTTGATGCATTCTCTTAGTTCCTTGCTCTCCCTTTTATGCAATTGTGGCGCATAGTTTGAATGGTCTGCTTTTCCCACTGCTCAGTTAAGGTCCCCCGCTATCACTCTTCTGCTACCTTAGCAAATTCCTGAAGGCTCTGCTGGAACAATGAACCTTTGGGGCCATTGAGGGCATACAGATTAAAAATGGCTAGTTCATGTTGTTCTATCCTCCCAGTGATCCATACCACTCTCCCTCAGGTATCCCTCCTGGTCACGTATTTGACAAAGGGGACCCTCTTGTGCACCAGTATAGCCCCCCTCCCCCACTGACTGACCTTTTCAATGCCTCGTTGGAGTCGGGAGTGGTGCCAAAGAACTGGAGAGAGGCTCATGTGGTGCCTTTACACAAAAGCGGAAGTAAGGATGTGGTTGAAAACTACAGGCCGGTTAGTTTAACTTCGGTGGTGAGTAAATTATTAGAAACGCTGCTGAAAGAGAAAATAGTGAGGTTTCTGAAGTCCAGCGGATTACAGGATCCGAGGCAGCATGGATTCACCAGAGGCAGGTCTTGTCAGACAAATCTGATTGATTTCTTTCACTGGGTGACTAGGGAGTTGGACCGAGGGAGAGCCCTAGATGTGGTGTATTTAGATTTCAGTAAAGCCTTTGACACTGTTCCTCACAGGCGACTTATAAAGAAACTGAGCACCCTAGGGATGGACCCTAAAGTTACTGCTTGGGTTAGAAATTGGTTGGGTGGGAGGCGACAAAGAGTACAAGTAAATGGAGCTCACTCTGAGGAGAAGGATGTTACCAGTGGTGTGCACCAGAGATCTGTCCTTGGTCCGATTCTTTTTAACATCTTTGTTAGTGATATAGCGGAAGGGCTGTCGGGTAAGGTTTGCCTCTTTGCGGATGATACCAAATCTGCAATAGAGTAGACACCCAGGAAGGTGTAGATAACATGAGGAGGAATCTAGCTAAGCTTGAAGAACGGTCTAGAATTTGGCAGCTGGGATTTAATGTTAAAAAATGTAAGGTCATGTATTTGGGCTGCAGCAATCCAAGGGAGCAATATAGTATAGGGGATAAAGTACTTTTGTCCACTAAAGAAGAGCGGGACCTAGGCGTGGTTGTGTCTGATGATCTTAAAGTAGCTAAGCAGGTAGAAAAGGCGACGGCAAAAGCTAAAAGGATGCTTGGGTGCATACGGAGAGGAATGGCTAGCAGAAAAAAGGAGGTGATAATGCCTCTTTATAAGTCTTTGGTGCAACCTCATTTGGAGTATAGTGTGCAATTCTGGAGACCGCACCTTCAAAAGGATAAGAACAGGATGGAGTCGGTGCAGAGGGTGGCTACTAAAATGATTAGTGGTCTTCATTATAAAGCATATGAGGACAGACTGAAGGATCTTAATATGTACACCTTAGAGGAAAGGCGGGATACAGGTGATATGATTGAGATGTTTAAATACCTCCGTGGTATAAATGTTCAGGGAGAGAGCCTCTTTCAATTGAAAGCAAGTTCTGCTACGAGGGGACATGGGATGAGGGTGAAGGGAGATAGATTCAGGAGTGATATGTGGACATATTTCTTTACGGAAAGAGTAGTGGATCCGTGGAATAGTCTCCCAGTGGAGGTGGTAGAGATGAGGACAGTAACTGAATTCAAAAAAGCATGGGACAAACACAGAGGATCTCTAAAGGTAAAAAGGGGACTGTTGTAGTTGTTGATATGGAAGGACAGACTAGATGGGCCATGTGGTCTTTTTCTGTCATCATATTTCTATGTTTCTATCCTCTCGCTTGAAGTTTTTTATGTTCGCTGTCTGTTAAATGAATTTCTTGTAGAGGTGCAGTATCTATTTTGGCCCAATGTAGCATGTCTAGAACTTTGCGCCTTTTACTTGGGTGATGTATCCCCCTTATATTGATGGATCCAAATTTAACCTCTTCCATTTGTATTTGTTATCTTTCATGGACTCCTCAAAAGCTCCCTAGCACCTCTGCCCCTGTAGTTTTCTCTTACTCTCTTTGCTTCACTGGATGCTTTTAACCTTAACATAATTATTCTCAACATAAACCACTTATATAACTGTCTCATCATTCCCCCCATCTTTTGCCTCTCAATGTTTTCTTTTGTTTACTTCTGTTTGTGACCCCCCACTGTTATTCCCCCCCCCCCATACACATACACTCGATTCATCAATTTCCCCCTCCCTTACTCTTTCATTCCCCCACACACTCCATCTCACCCTTCCCCTATAGTGAGTGCCCCTTATCCTTTCTTAAACCTCTGCAAACCAAAAACGCATTAGTCCATAAAGTTCTTGTGACCTCTTTTCTGTTGAATGTCTTGTGTGTCCCACCGTTGGGAAACTTTTGGCGACGGCCCACCACCTTATAGGCCTCAATTCTCAGTCCCCATCTTGTTCTAAGGGATCCCAATTCATCTCACCCTCCCTCAATTTCTGTAGGCCATGCCCTCTTGGCACCAGTCTTTCTGCTTGTCCTCCATTATCATTCAGTTCCTTCATCAACTACTCCCTCCTTGCTGTTTCCTCCTTGTTCTTATTGTTGCGGGACTCAGATCTGTCCCTTTGTATATGTGGGGCTTTGGGGAGAGCTGCTGCAAACTGGTGGACTGCTTCTGCTGTGGTAAAGAACTGCTGCTTGCCGTTTTCCATAACTGTTAGTTTGGTGGGGTATCAGATTGCCGGTTTAAAGCCTTTGGAGGTAAGCAGTTTTCCAGTTATTTTCTTCGGCATACCGTGTCCATGGCGAGATCTGGAAATATTCTCACTGTCCAATTATTGTAGTTGACAACCCTAGATTTCCGTGCTGCTTTTATGACATGTTTCCACTCCTGGAAGTGCAGTAGCTTTGTGATGGCTCTAGCTTGTGCGTTCCTGTCTGGTTTCGGCCGAGGCTCTCGGTGGGCCCTCTCGATTTTGTATTCTGACTTGGCGGGGGAGCCCAGGAAACAGTCTCATAACATGCATTGAACAAAACTGACTGGGTCTTGGCTCTCCATCCCTTCTGGTACCCCAAAGATTCTTAAATTCAATCTCCTGTTTCTATTTTCATAGTCTTCTAGTTTTTCTTGAAGATGCACCATTTGGTTTTTCAAAGTATTCATTTCTCCCATGCAGCTTAGCTGAGCATCCTCCACCACCCAGATTTGGCTTTCTACCTGCTCCATTCATTCTCCGATGAACACAAATTTTTCTTCTAATTTGCTTAACACTCTTTCCATGATCTCTGCTTTGGCTGCTTGAATTTCCAATGGGGATCTCTTCCTTTGTACTACCTACTAATGTAGCAGAGCAGGGCAGTTGCGAGGGAGGTTCTGCCTGCTTCCCTGCCAACTTAGCTTTTGCCGCAGAGAGTTCTCTTATTGTTTTGGCAGTCTTAGGTTTAATTGTTTTCGGCATTTTTAACCTATGTAATCCATTTTCCCTTGGTGCGGTAGGTTTTAATTACTTCAGGCTGTGTGTGAAGGGAGGGAACATCACTCTATGCATCCATTCAGGTCGCCATCTTAACCAGAAGCCCCAGAGGTTGCCAATTTGATTTTCTTCAATCCACTGGTCAAAATCCATGTGTACAGTCGCTGCTTGTGTTGCTGGTGGAAGCTATTTGAGATTTTTGGTCTTGCAGAATTCTATCAGGCTTTCTCCAAATTAATTTCTGTTGCTAAGCCCATATTTTCTAACCAATTTGCCTTCTTCTTTGTTACCAACGTTTGCTTTCCAGTTACTAATGACTCTTATTTTAAGTGCAGCTACATCCCGAGGGTTTTGTGCCAACTGCATCATAAATGCCATCTCTACTCTAAAGATTTTGCAGCTCTTCCCTAATAGCTCGTTGAGTGCCTTCTGACCTGACCGACTCATCTTCTAGCACTATATCACAATTTGTTTTGTTAACTATCCATTGGGTTTTTGTGGCAAGATATAGAAGTAGATTGCCAGGCTTTTCTTCTGAATGAGTGATTCCAATGTTTTTGCTCTTGTAACAGAAATGTGATCCTCTCTCACCAATACTGTCTCATACTGCTTTTATCCAGATAGGTGGTTTGTTTTAGTCTGGCAGCTCAGCTGAGACCTGCCCATCATGAGAAAACCTGACAGTAGCCAAGTGAGTTTTTTTTTTTTAAATTTATGCAGATGATATCCAGGCTTTGGTTACGTTTCTAAGGGACATGAAGGTCATTAATGTGATTTAGTTTAAGTTGACTTGGCTAAAGTTATGATTGTTGCAGTTACAGCTGAAGCTTAATATTGGGAAAACAGAATGGCTATGGCTGTCGGGACCTAGGTATTTGAGACTGCCAATCTTTGATATTTCAGTCCCTGTTAAAGGGCTTGTCTGGAATCTGGGAGTCTAATTAGATTTTCAATTTATATAACATTACTGCTATTCATCTTTCAACAAGGGTGGCTCCATATGTGCTGGGCTATTCGTTGTGACCAAAACAAGGGAGAAGTTAGAGGTACCAGGGATGATGATTATGCAGAAGAGCTTCCATCACGACAGGGCTTTTTCAGTGCAGGAATCCTTGTTATGGAATACCCTTCCACTGGAATTGTGCTTGAAAAGAGAATACATAAATGTGTAACTGTAAATAAGTTAACTGTATTTGGTTTAACCTATCCCATGTCCCTCCTATTATCTGGATAGTTATAATCAACCACTGTTATCATGTATCCTTTTTACACAGTTCCTCTTATTGTTCTACGCATGTAACTTAAGTTCATAAGAACATAACATAAGAACATAAGATATGCCATACTGGGTCAGACCAAGGTCCATCAAGCCCAGTATCCTGTTTCCAACAGTGGCCAGTCTAGGTGATATGTACCTAGCAGTTTCCCCAAGGGACACAGGTTCCACAATGATTGTACTGGGTCAAGCATTGATATCCTGGGTCCCTTCTTAATAATGGTTTATGGACCTTTCTTCCAGGAACTTGTCCAAACCTTTTTTAAACCCAGCTACACTAACAGCCTTCACTACATCCTCCGGTAACAAATTCCAGAGTTTGATTACACGTTGAGTGAAAAAATATTTTCTTTTATTAGTCTTAAATAGTTTACCCTGTAGCTTCATTGCATGTCCCCTAGTCTTTCTATATTCTGATAAGGTAAACAATCGATCTACGTTTACCCGTTCCACTCCGTTCATTAATTTATAGACTTCTATCATATCTCCCCTCAGCTGTCTCTTTTCCAGGTTAAAGAGAACAAACCTTTTTAGCCTTTCTTCATAGGAGTAACCTTCCATCCCCTTTACCATTTTGTTGGCTCTTCTCTGAACCTTTTCTAATAACGCTATATCCTTTTTAAGATACGGCGACCAGAATTGCACACAATATTCAAGGTGCGGTCTCACCATGGAATGATATAGAGGCATTATATCTTTTGTTTATTTTCCATTCCTTTCCTTATGATACCTAGCATTCTATTTGCTCTTTTGGCCGCCGCTGCACACTGGGCCGAGGGTTTTAACATGTTATCCACAATGACGTCTAAATCTTTCTCCTGGGTGGTGGTTCCTAATGTGGAACCTTGCATCTTGTAACCATAGTTTGGGTTGTTCTTCCCTAGGTGCATAACTTTGCATTTGTCCACATTAAATTTCATCTGCCATTTTGATGCCCAGTCTTCCAATTTATCAAGATCCTCTTGCAATTTTCCACAATCCTCTTGGGTTTTAACAACTTTAAATAGTTTTGTGTCATCTGCAAATTTGATAACCTTACTCGTTATTCCCTTTTCCAGGTCATTTATGAATATGTCAACAAGCAGCGGACCCAGCACAGATCCCTGGGGTACACCACTATTCGCTTTTCTCCATTGGGAAAATTGGCCATTTAGCCCTACCCTCTGCTTTCTATCTTTTAACCAGATCCTGATCCACAATAGTACACTGCCTCCTATCCCATGACTCTTTAGTTTTGCCATAAATCTCTGATGAGGGACCTTGTCAAATGCTTTCTGAAAGTCCAGATACACTATGGGGCATGTTTACTAAACATTCCTAACGTGCGGGGCCGTGCTAGTGTGCCTGTGCCATATAAGGAGTGGGCGGTTCAGGCAGAAAATAGAAAAAAAACGTTAGTAAGCAACCGGACGTGTGTGCGTCGCGCTAATGTGCGGGGGTCGACATTAGCGCGTGAAAAGGCAAAGTGGCGCGCTGCTGAGTATACAAAACAACAGAGCCGTGGTACAATGGTGAAGACACTGACCAATGGTGCAGGGGCCATGGGTTCAATCCCCCAGTGTGCGCAACGACAAAGGTCAGCTGAGGCAGTAGTAACTGTAATGAGTAACATTGTTTTAGGAGGCAAATTAATTTGGAACGGCATAAGGCGGCGCACAGTTATTTTTGGGCAGCAGAAGGCGGCGCACTGGTCCCCTTGGGCTGCAGAAGGCGGCGCGCTGATAGGCACAAGGCGGCGCGCTGATGCACAAGCACAGGAACAGAGCCACAGCACAATGGTTAAAACACTGACCAATGGTGCAGGGATCAGGGGTTCAACTCCTCGCAATGCCCAGTGAAAAATGCCTGCTGAGGCAGTATGTATTATGTTGTGGAGTGCTGTAGGAGGCTGTATAATTTTATTTTGTTATCACTACTAGCAAACGCACTCTCCCAGCATGTTAACATACGGCGGCCCATAAGGCACATGTTACAGTGCACTGTTCACCAAGGCACCCTTGAATGACCCCTATAGGGCAGCATGTATGTTGCGACACAGGATAATGTATAGTGCACCCTATAGGGATGGCAACCATAAGGTGGCCTACAGGGCGCCCTATGAAGCACCCTCAGAGGCACCTAATGGGTATAGTAAGCTGAGGGTGGTCTTGCCGGCATAGACATATGTACAGTAAATAAAAATAAAGCTGTGGACAGCCCTACCAAAGGGCCCCACTGTGGGTTTGAACCCATGACCTCTGGCTACACAGGCAGTGATGTAACCATTGCACTACAGCTCCATAGCTGTAAGCAAGCCCCTGGCTGGCTGCAGATAGCCTACACGTCACCTCACAGACAGTCTGCTGGTGTCAACAGGATAGGGTTAGGCCACCCATACCCATGATGCACTGCACATGCAAATTAGCTGTCCGCAGATGGACACAAGATGGGGAATGCACCCCCACAGCACCTCGGCCCTGTTGGGGGAAGTGACCGGGTGCACCCACACAGCACCTTGGCCTAGTAGGGGGCACTGACCGGGTGTTTTACTGGCACAGAGTAGCCACACACCGTTACATCGTGCGGGTACTGTGCTCACCCTGAGTGTGCAATGAGGTGGCCAGGACCAGGTCAACAACACCTGCCATGGCTGATGGAGGTCAAGCGGGCGTTCCAAAGCAGTGTTAATGTGTAAGATAGCTAGTTTCTGCACAAACACCATGGATATCCCTGTCTGCTGCCATCAGGCACCCCCCCCAGTGGCAAACATGGTCCCCATCAAGGGATCCACACTCTACCTCCCTGCAAAGGTGGCAGTAGAGGGCAACATCAAACCCAGTCCTGCTGAGGAACACCACCCCCCCCAGGCAGGCAGCTCCATACACAGCCATAACACAATAGCAGACAGACATAAGCCCAGGGTATGGTAAGCTGCACTCCACCACCAGATATTCCCCTGCAGCAAGCCAACAGCCACTGCACCCTGCAAGCCATTATAGCAAGACATTTACCAGCTATAAACAGTCTGCTGGTTAGTCCATAGTGCAGTGTTTCCCAACCCAGTCCTATGGGGCACACCGGCCAGTCAGGTTTTCGGGATATCCCTAATGACTATGCATAAGATATATATGCATTAGAGATATCCTGCCAACCTGACTGGTTTGTGGCCCTCCAGGGCTGGATTTGGAGACCCCTGCCTAACACCTCTGTCATCTAAGATTGTGAGTGGGCAAGGTGCAGATGTCCAAGACATCAAAAAGGTATATAGAATGTGTCACATTCCTCCTCACTTCTCACCACCACCAAAATATTGTCTATTAGACAACTTTTTGGTGGTGGTGAGAATCGAGGAGGAATGTGTCACATTCTATATACCCTTTCGATGTCTAGGACATCTGCACCTTGCCCACTCACAATCTTAAATGACAGAGGTGTAAGGCAGGGGTCTCCAAATCCAGCCCTGGAGGGCCACAAACCAGTCAGGTTGGCAGGATATCTCTAATGCATATATATCTCATGCATAGTCATTAGGGATATCCCGAAAACCTGACTGGCCGGTGTGCCCCATAGGACTGGGTTGGGAAACACTGCCATAGTGCATGTTCCCAATGGAGATGCATGCACCCAGAACTGGGCTGTCTGCATACACAGCAAGCAGATAGATCAGTGACTGGGCCCCAAAGAGAAACCCATATCTATCACATGAGAGAACTACTATACAGCACTATGGGGGGGCCTAGCCATGCTGTGGTCACTGCACAGTCAGGGTGAGCGTGATCCCCCAGAAGGACATGCTTTGGCCACCCTGTCTGTGTAGGTGGTGGCCGGACACTACAATATCCCAGCCAATGTCCCTGCCAGGGCCCTATGCCCAGTGCAGATGCATCCTGGCCACGCCACCCTGCCCTGGCTATACCCATGGTACCAGCACAACAGTGCTGGCAGTGCGGGCTGTTGAAGGGGCTTGCAGCCAACACCCACTGTATAGACAGACACACACTTCCACACCTCTGCCATCATGGTGCTACGATTGAGGGGGTAAGTAGCCTTGCCCACCAAACCGGTCCTGAGCACGGCAAGGCATGGATATGGTACGCATTACAGCTGGTGGTCACTCCCCAGGGTGGTAAGCACCGTCAGAGGCCAGGCCTGGAGCATGCCCCGCAAACACCTAACAGATTGTTTGGATGGGGTCAACTAGCAGTATGTACGTAACGTATGGATAACTGCCTGCCTGTGCTCCTAGCAAATGTCTCCGAGCTGTGTACCGTATACCTCAGGTGTAGGGTGACATTGGTAAGTTATGCAAGTGCTCGTTTTGGGTGCTGCATGCACGGTCCAATGTTCTGCCTTTCCAGGAGACATTGGCCAATGGGGCCTGTGGGTGTGGGTGTGTCTGCCCTTGATGGCTGCTGCTTTACGGCACAGATTCCCAACTCCAGTCCAGGTTTGCATCACACTGTTCGGGTTTTCCTGCTATCCCTCATGAATATGCATGGGCTACATCTACATGCCATGGGGGTGGTGCATAGATATACAGCACAGGCATTTGTATGAGTGTCAGCATGGAACCTGACTGGTGTGTGGCCCACCAGGACTGCATTTGGGTGATTCTGCTCTAGGTACTGCCCCTGTTCATGGTGTCTGTGCTCAGTGGGGTAAAAGATAGATGTCTTACCATTGCATATGTCCCCGCCATGAAAGGTGTGTCCTTACTATCACTGTTTAGTTGTGGGGAAAAATATGTGGGCAGGATTGGCAGTAGCCCCAGCTTGGCTTTGAACATGTGACCTTCTGTTCTTGTATGCACTGTCTGTGTGCACTGCACCACTGTTTAGCCACAGATTGGTTGGATTCCCTGGACTGTCCATGACTGTGGATCCGGCAGGACCTGTCTGTTGCAGTGGACTGTGCCAGCCTGCACATGGCTAGGCCTCTGTCTTCTGTGGTTAGCAGCCACTGCCCCCTGCACCACATGTACTTGTCCGCCAACATGCTGGCATGAACTTCTCTCAGAAAAAGCAGTTGACCTGATTGCAATGTGGCAGTATGGGACTGCATTTGGGGGACTTGGCTGTAGGTAATGCCCATTGTTGTGGTGTGTGTGCGGTGTTGGGTAAAATATGGGTGTTTTCCCCATGCATACAGGGGTGTCTGCGCTATCTTTATTTAGTGGTGGGTAAAATATAGGGACTGGGCTGGCAGGTGCCCCAGCTGGGTTTTGAACCTCTGCCCTCTGGTCCTAGAGGTAATGACTCTGTCCGCTGTACCACACTTTGGCCACAGAGACAGTTCAGCCCCTGGAGGCAGTAAGCCTGGCAGGATGGAGTCACAAACCCTGCTCTACGCAATTCTACTGTGGGCATATGCACCCTGTCTGGTGACAAACGTGCACATAAACCCCGGAAATGACCACGGGAAATGTGGGACAAAATATCACCACGCTGGGCAACAGTGATATTAATGGGCAACCATAGCAAACACTCCCAGGAAAGCTCCAAAACGTGGAAATGTTTTTTGGAAGAGTCTCCTCTCAGTAGACCCTTCCAAAATTCATTTCTTTTTTCTGGAGTTTTGCTGGGTGTGATTTCTGTATTTGCCCATCACTATAACTGTTCCCCAGCTGAATTACTATTTTTAATAGTTCTGTTGTGGTCATTTTCTATTTTTATTTTCACTTTTGTGCTGTGCACATGTATCACACTGCTCACGTTTTGCTGGTTTCCCCGGTTTTCCTGTACATTGCTGACGGAAATGGTTTCTCTTCCCTTTAAATGCTTTCTACCGCGAGTGTTTCACTCGCGGTAGTTTTTACATGCAAATTCGGGCCCGATACTGTGCGGGGAGCCTCTCCCCTCCCACTCTCCACCCATTGACCCCGTCCCTCCGCCCCTCCGGAGCCTTCCTCCGCCCTCCTTTCGCCGTTCCACGCCTCTATCGGACATTTGCGGGCCCGCACTTATACGGGGCCCGTTAGTGAGCTGCGTACCTGTGCGGGGGTGACACGCATGTGTGCGGGGCGTTTAAACGCGTTTCTGCACGTTTCAGTGCCGCGTTGCCGTGCGCTATTTTGCGGCGCGCTATTTTGCGGATTTTAGTAAACATGCCCCTATATCAACCGACTCACCTTTGTCCACCTGTTTATTCATACCTTCAAAAAAACATAACAGATTAGTAAAACAAGATCTTCCTTGTGTAAAGCCATGTTGGCTGTCTCCCATTAGGCCATGACTATCTACATGCTGAGTAATTTTGTTCTTTATAATGGTTTATACCATTTTTCCCGTTACTGACGTCAGGCTCACCGGTCTGAGTTTCCCGGATCACCCCTGGAACCCTTTTTAAAAATTGGCGTTACAGTGGCGATCCTCCAATCTTCAGGTATTACAGATGGTTTTAATGATAGATCACAGATTACTAATAGCAGGTCTGCAATCTTATATTTCAGTTCTTTCAACACCCTTGGATGTATACCATCCAGCCCAGGTGATTTGCTACTCTTCAGTTTATCTAATAGTTGTAATACATCTTCCCGATGTATCGATATTTCCTTCAATTCTTCTGCACCTTTAAATACCACTTCAGTCATGGGTAACATCCCTACATCTTCCTCAGTAAAGACCGAAGCAAAGAATTCATTCAGTCTCTCCACTATCGCCTTGTCGCCTCTTAGTGCCCCTTTAACCCCTCTATCATCTAATGGACCAAATGACTCTCTCACAGGTTTTTTGCTACGAATGTACTTGAAAAAGTCTTTATTTTGCATTTTTGCTTCTGCAGCAAGCTTCTTCTCAAATTCGCCCTTTGCCTGCCTTATCAATGCCTTGCATTTAACTTGCCAGTGCTTGTGCTGTTTCCAGGTTTTGTTGTTTGGATCTTTTTTCCATTTCCTGAAAGATGCTTTTTTGGCAACAACAGCCTCTCTGACCTCACCTTTAAATCATGCTGGAAGTTTTTTGGACTTCCTTCCACTTTTCTTAAAGCGTGAAATACAGCTGGTCTGGGCTTCCAAGATAGTAGTTTTCAGCAACACCCAAGCTTGTGGTAAGCCTTTAACCTTTGCAACTGCTCCTTTTAGATTTTTCTTAACTATTTTCCTCATTTTATCATAGTCTCCCTTTCAAAAGTTAAAAGGTAGTACTGTGGATTTCTTTACTATCCCTCCTACACTAAATAAATCAAAGGCGATCATGCTATGATCACTATTGCCAAGTGGCCCCAACACCCTTATCTCTTGCACCAGATCTGGTGTTCCACTAAGGACTAGGTCCAATATGGCTTCCCCTCTGGTCGGTTCATGAGCCAGCTGCTCCAAGAAGCAGTCATTTATTTCATCTAGAAACTTTATCTCCCTATCATGTCCTGCCTGTGACACTGACCCAGTCGATGCCGGGGTAATTGAAATCACCCATTATTATTACAGTGTTGTAACTTTTCTTAACTTCCCTGATTTCTTTGAGCCTTTTATCATCCATTTGTTCATTCTGGCCAGGTGGTCGATAGTACACCCCCACTGCAATCGCCTTCCCCTTCCCCTTTTTACATGGAATTTCAATCCATAGAGATTCTACAGCAAATTTTGTTTCCTGCAAAACTTTAATCCTTTCTGACTTGGTGCTCTCTCTAACATAGAGCACAACCCCTCCACCAATTTGATCAGCTCTATCATTACGATATAGTTTGTACTCAGGTATCACAGTGTGCCACTGGTTGTCCTCCTTCCACCATGTCATAAGAACATAAGATATGCCATACTGGGTCAGACCAAGGTCCATCAAGCCCAGTATTCTGTTTCCAACAGTGGCCAATCTAGGTCATACGTACCTAGCAGTTTCCCCAAGGGACACAGGTTCCACAATGCTTGTATTGGTTCAAGCATTGATATCCTGGGTCCCTTCTTAATAATGGTTTATGGACCTTTCCTCCAGGAACTTGTCCAAACCTTTTTTAAACCCAGCTACATTAACAGCCTTTACTACATCCTCCGGTAACAAATTCCAGAGTTTGATTACACGTTGAGTGAAAAAATATTGTCTTTTATTAGTCTTAAATAGTTTACCCTGTAGCTTCATTGCATGTCCCCTAGTCTTTCTATATTCTGATAGGGTAAACAATCGATCTATGTTTACCCGTTCCACTCCGTTCATTAATTTATAGACTTCTATCATATCTCCCCTCAGCCGTCTCTTTTCCAGGTTAAAGAGCCCCAACCTTTTTAGCCTTTCTTCATAGGAGTAGCCTTCCATCCCCTTTACCATTTTGGTGGCTCTTCTCTGAACCTTTTCTAAAATCGCTATATCCTTTTCAAGATACGGCGACCAGAATTGCACACAATATTCAAGGTGCGGTCTCACCATGGAACGATATAGAGGCATTATAATATCTTTTGTTTTATTTTCCATTCCTTTCCTTATCATACCTAGCATTCTATTTGCTCTCTTGGCCGCCGCTGCACACTGGGCCGAGGGTTTTAACATGGTATCCACAATGACGCCTAAATCTTTTTCCTGGGTGGTGGTTCCTAATGTGGAACCTTGCATCGTGTAACCATAGTTTGGGTTGTTCTTCCCTAGGTGCATAACCTTGCACTTCTCCACATTAAATTTCATCTGCCATTTTGATGCCCAGTCTTCCAATTTATCAAGATCCTCTTGCAATTTTCCACAATCCTCCTGGGTTTTAACAACTTTAAATAGTTTTGTGTCATCTGAAAATTTGATAACCTCACTCGTTATTCCACTTTCCAGGTCATTTATGAATATGTCAAAAAGCAGCGGACCCAGCACAGATCCCTGGGGTACACCACTATTCACCTTTCTCCATTGGGAAAATTGGCCATTTAGCCCTACCCTCTGCTTTCTATCGTTTAACCAGTTCCTGATCCACAATAGTACACTGCCTCCTATCCCATGACTCTTTAGTTTTGCCAAAAGTCTCTGATGAGGGACCTTGTCAAAGGCTTTCTGAAAGTCCAGATACACAATATCAACCGACTCACCTTTGTCCACCTGTTTATTCACTCCTTCAAAAAACATAACAGATTAGTAAGACAAGATCTTCCTTGTCTAAAGCCATGTTGGCTGTCTCCCAATAGGTCGTGACTATCTACATGCTGAGTAATTTTATTCTTTATGATGGTTTCTACCATTTGTCCCGGTACTGACGTCAGGCTCACCGGTCTGTAGTTTCCCGGATCACCCCTGCAACCCTTTTTAAAAATTGGTGTTACATTGGCGATCCTCCAATCCTCAGGTATTAGAGATGATTTTAATGATAGTTCACAGATTACTGATAGCAGGTCTGCAATCTCAAATTTCAGTTCTTTCAACACCCTTGGATGTATACCATCCGGCCCAGGTGATTTGCTACTCTTCAGTTTATCTAATAGTTGTAAGAAATCTTCCCGATGTATCGATATTTCCTTCAATTCTTCCACACCTTTAAATACCACTTCAGTCATGGGTAACATCCCTACATCTTCCTCAGTAAAGACCGAAGCAAAGAATTCATTCAGTCTCTCCGCTATCGCCTTGTCGCCTCTTAGTGCTCCTTTAACCCCTTTATCATCTAATGGACCAACTGACTCTCTCACAGGTTTTTTGCTACGAATGTACTTGAAAAGGTCTTTATTTCATGTTTTTGCTTCTGCAGCAAGCTTCTTCTCAAATTCTCTCTTTGCCTGCCTTATCAATGCCTTGCATTTGACTTGCCAGTGCTTGTGCTGTTTCCAGGTTTCAACGTTTGGCTCTTTTTTCCATTTCCTGAAAGATGCTTTTTTGGCAACAACAGCCTCTCTGACCTCACCTTTAAACCATGCTGGCATTTTTTTGGACTTCCTTCCACCATTCTTAAAGCGTGGAATACATCTGGTCTGGGCTTCCAAGATAGTATTTTTCAACAACACCCAAGCTTGATGTACGTCTTTAACCTTTGCAACTGCTCCTTTTAGTTTTTTCTTAACTGTTTTCCTCATTTTATCATAGTCTCCCTTTCGAAAGTTAAAGGGTAGTACTGTGGATTTCCTTACTATCCCTCCTCCACTAATTAAATCAAAGGTGATCATGCTATGATCACTATTGCCAAGTGGCCCCAACACCCTTATCTCTTGCACTACATCTGGTGTTCCACTAAGGACTAGGTCTAATATTGCTTCCCCTCTGGTCGGTTCATGAACCAGCTGCTCCAAGAAGCAGTCATTTATTTCATCTAGGAACTTTATCTCCCTAGCATGTCCTGTTGTGACACTGACCCAGTCGATGCCAGGGTAATTGAAATCACCCATTATTATTACTGCACTGTAACGTTTGCTAGCTTCCTTGATTTCTTTGAGCTACACAGTACCCTGTCCAGTGCTGCTGAGGTAAGCTATATTTTGATTTGATTTAAATTATAGCTCTTTGCTGCTGTTAGGCTCTAACCTATTATGAAATTTAAACTACAAGCTCTCTGCTGGATTCTAAATTTAACCAGAAAGCTCTCTTCTGTGTTTTAATTTGAAACTAAAAGTACTTTGCTGATGCTAGGCCCTGAGTGACTATGAAATTTAAACTACAGCTCCCTACTGGGTATGAAAGGTAACCAGAAAGTTCTCTTCTGTGTTTTAAATTGAATCTTAAACTGTTGCTACTAGTCTCTGACTGATTTAACAAAAAATAGTGGGTTCACAGATTAATTAGCTTTAAAAGAAAAAAATTTCCTTTCAGAAAAATTCCCAGAAGTATATACTCACAATTTCAGATTTCTCTCCAGAAGTAACAGCCCCCCTTTCTAGTCCTTCAAGACTGAGGGTCACAGAGCTCTGGTTGAGCTATTTATGCTTGTGCTGCTGATGTAAGCAGTGACCTACTTCCTGGGTAATTAACAGTCCTTGCTTGGATAGAAGGAGTCTTTCAAAATGGCCTTTTGAACTGCCAGCTGGTGTTAACACCTATTGAAAAAGCTTCACAGGTCGCTTGCCCACTAGGTAGAAGGCCTCTTTGTAAAGGTCTCTAGAAGACTTTATATGCTGCTCAAGGAGAATTGACCTTGTTTTGCCTTTTGTGCTAAGCTATATTCTGATTTGATTTAAATTATAGCTCTTTGCTGCTGCTAGGCTCTAACCTATTATGAAATTTAAACTACAAGCTCTCTGCTGGATTCTAAATTTAACCAGAAAGCTCTCTTCTGTGTTTTAATTTGAAACTAAAAGTACTTTGCTGATGCTAGGCCCTGAGTGACTATGAAATTTAAACTACAACTCCCTACTGGGTATGAAAGGTAACCAGAAAGTTCTCTTCTGTGTTTTAAATTGAATCTTAAACTGTTGCTACTAGTCCCTGACTGATTTAACAAAAAATAGTGGGTTCACAGATTAATTAGCTTTAAAAGAAAAAAAAAATTCCTTTCAGAAAAATTCCCAGAAGTATATACTCACAATTTCAGATTTCTCTCCAGAAGTAACAGCCCCCCTTTCTAGTCTCTGATATTCCAATCATATCTAACCTCTCATTTAGTGCTATATATTCTAACTCTCCCATCTTGTTTTTTAGACTTCTAGCATTTGCATACAAGCATTTTAGAGACTGTATTTTATTCATATTAATCTGGCTATTGGTAGACATGGGTAATTTGGGATCTTTAAGTTCACTTGTGTTCAATGTCAACCACTTTGATACCCTTGAAAGGTGGTATATAAGAAATGTTAATTAAATAAATAAAATTAGAGTCATTTAGGAAAGCCCTTAAGCTATTTCTGTTTCGCTGTATGTATGGGGGAAAGAAGATAAAGGAAGATTGTATATGTGAGGGGGTTGACTGCACAGTTTTTCAATCCAGAATTCATTATTTGCTTTATATATTTAGTAGGAATGGCGGATGGTAATTTACATTGTTTTATTGATTGATAGATGTATTTTGTAAACAGCACGGAACAGATTTATAATGTAGAAATAAATAAATAAATACTTCTTCAAATGAATTTCAGGGGACAAGAAGTAGGTTACAGGAAAATTCAAAAGTCATAGATTCTTAGCCCTGAGCAAGTTCTCTAGCGCTTCTAATTTATAATGTAAACTCAAACTGTCTTTTATTGCAGCCACTCCTTTGGCTTGTAATTTAGAAAATTGTGACTCCAAGACCTTTATTCGCCTAGTCACGAGTACAAATTTACCATCCGTTTCTTCCATTTTATGCACAGCACCTTTTGTAAAAGTACACAACTGTGTCACAGAACTACTGAGCATACCTTCCATTCCAGTCACCAAATCCCATATACAGTATCAGATAAAGAAATCTTTTCATCCACTCATCCTTCCTTCTATGAAGATTCCACATCTGAAAGAGGTAGAACCAGGGCAGGAATAGGAAGTCCTCCTGAAAGTAAATTGTCCCACTTCTGCAATGTCATTTGGAGAGGAGGAAAGTATGGGGACATTCTCATCCACATGTGGAAAATCAGGGCCTTGGATAGGAATGGGGTTGAATGGCCACCTGTGCTACTAGAAGCCCCCAAGACAGGAGAAATGGTAGAAAGAGCAGAAGTGACCACTTCAACCTTTTAACTAGTGAGATATGCTGATCCATAGGATCTCTTAGTCCACTGAAGGGACCACTGCACTCTTGTTCTTGATCTTCCTTCTCCCCATTAGTATATACAAGGCAAAACAAACTTCAAGCAGACTCACCAAAAGCAGATGTCCTCAATTCCTTCCCTATAGCTCCTCAGAAGTTGTTCTGTAGATTTGAAGGGGCTCCAAAGGGAATTTCTCTTTGGAAACACTCCTTTTGGACACCCAACCACAGCTGCATGCCACAAGGGAGCATAAACTTAATGCTCTTTCAATACCTGGCCCACCTTGATGATGACAGCAGGCCGTGTTGGCCCAGAGTCCTGCCAGTAACCACACTGTGCATGGATTAAACTGCTACCAGCCCTCTGGCTGCAGGTATGATCGATCTCCTCTCTCAACTGGAAGTTGCAGGAAAATATGAATTTAAGGACTTGATGACATCAGCGGGCCATGCTATCCCAGGTTCCTGCCAGGTACCAATGCCGCAGCTGGATTAAACTGCCACCGGTCCCTCTGGCCATTACTCTCCTCCCCTCCTCATCTTCTTAATGCCTTCTTTAACATATAGAGCCACACCTCCACCAGTTTGATCCACTCTATCATTGCAATATAATTTGTACCCAGGTATCAAAGTATCCCATTGGTTATCTTCCTTCCAATAGGTCTCTGAGATGCCTATTATATCTCTCTCTTCATTTAGGAGTGCATATTAAGTGTTACTATGACCCATTTATTTCTATTTAGTGCCCTTTAACTTTTGTTAGCATAACCTTTAGTAAACATGCTCTTTTTTGCATCTCCTCTTCAGCTACACATAGAAGTTCATGGTGCAACACCATACTCTTCCCTCCTTACCATACATAGGAAATACACAGGGGAAATGCTACTGCTCTTGAAAGCTGTCTATTATGCTCACCTAATTTCCTTAACTCCTCTTGTACTATGTTCAGTTGAATTCTAGCCAGGTCATTCATCCTCAGAGAAAAAAGACAATGGTTACAGACTGACTAAAAAACATTTCCTAATTACTCTTACATGTGGGTGCATGTGGTAGTAATGAGACTAAATGCATCCTATGTTCATGGACCTCCATATCCTGACTTTTTACTTACATGATAGCACCTGTATTCAGTCACCTGTATAGGGCACTATAAGTTGTTGATCCAGATAAACTAGCAGCCAGTACAGACAGGGCAATATTGAAAGTACTTCAAAAATTATTCTGGCCTAATCATTTAAACCATATATCTGGTTAGTGCTCACTGTTTGAAAATCATCAGTTTTACACATTACAAAAGAGTATGCACTTAATGCCACGAGTGGAGAGGAGACGAGGTTGACCATTAATTCTGAAACTGCCTTTTGCAATGTAACTGTCCTATTTCAGGCTTTCTCCATTGTGATGGCGCAGGAAGCAGAGAGAATAGAGAAAGAGGGAAAAAACAGGCATTTTCCCCAGATAGTAGGAAAAGAACCAGAAGTTTAAGGGTTAAAACTTCTGATCTAGAAAAAAACTCTCCACAGAAAGCAGGTAGCAAGGAGACACACCCCAGCTCCATGGTTACCAACCCTGCTCACGAGGGACAGCTGGGGGTGGGGCCAGGAAGCCGAAGGGGAAAGCACTCATATAAACTGCCAGAGAGTGAACTCAAGGGAGAGGAAGCAGCAGAGGAGGACAGAGAGGAGTCTGACTTCAGAGGGAAGCCTGAAATCAGAGAGAGGTCTGAGAACCGTGAAGGGAAACGCTTGACGAGGATTCCTAGTTCTGGTTCCAGTGCAGCTTGGAACAGGTCAGAACGTCCCAGGAGGGGAGGAGATCCAAGAAGCTCAGGAGAACCACGCAAAGAAGGTACCCGGGGAGTCAAGGGGGCTTCATTGGAAACCTCTGGAGAAGGGCAGAGCCAGCCAGAGGATTTGGAGCTAACCCAGGGCCCTGTAAGGGAGACAGGAGATATACTTCTAGAAGGAAAGCTTACCCAGGGGAGTTGGTCAGCCATGTTGGCAGCAGAAGCCTTTCCCCCGAAGTATGCATGGAGCATGAGCCTTCAACAGTAAAGCCTGTTAAGTGCTTGATTCCAAAAGATAAGGTGAGCAGCCTAAAGCCTTCTATTAACTCCTCAAAAGCTAAGAGACTTTCTAACTGCTATACTATTCCTCAGAGAAGGAAGGACACTGCCTTGACTAAAGTCTTAGAAATCCTGAAGGGATTAAAGCCAGATAGTTTTGAGTCTGAATCCTGTGCCTCTCAAGCAGACTCCGACCTGGAGAGTATGGAAATAGAGATACCTGGTTTAATAGAGGAGAATTCTGAGGAGGAAATGGAATGTTCGGTAGCCTCTAGGCATTGAGAAAGGCTAGAACATTTACAGAAGCTTTAAACCTGGTAGCTGCTCCTTCAAGAGAGCATGGCTGGGAAATATGCAAATAAGGTTCCTGAAGTTTTAAGCCGTAGCTGAGTGTGTGAGCATTTGTATGCTAGAAAGTGGAAAGCCTGAGATACAACAAGCTGAAGGAATTACTTGGTGAAAGGAAAGAAAAACCAATGAGTAACAGAAGTTTGCCTGCTTGGAAATGTAACAACTTCTGTTTGTTTTAAAGCTATGAAAGAAGATGGGGTTTTTTTTCTAATTCTTTTTGCACTGGAGTTTCAGTGCTGTGTTTGGTTATAGTATGAGGAAATACTGTGTTTTCAATTAAGTGCCAAAGCTGAAGAGAAGCAAGTTTGCCTTTGTTTGATGCTGTTGGAAAATATCCTTACCTTATCCTGATATTTGGAATCTTTAAAGTTCCTTTGGCTGAAAATAATAAAAATCCTGCGTGCCTATAATTACCATCTTGGCTGGATTATTACACAACTACAAGAAATAGGCACTTCAAACAAATAAATATATTGACTGCCCGTTCCCAAGCCTTAGGCAACCACCTTGGCAAGGGAGGCGGTGACACCATACACTGTTAGAAAGTAATTTTATAACAGGTCGACTATGTGTAAAGGCCACATAGACATATATGAGGGGTTCTCAGGCGTCCATCAAACTGACTAGACTTGATGTCCAGAGAGGTGTGCTATGTGCCAGGTGCCAAAATCTGAGATGTTATGGAGAGTTTGCTGAGATTCATCAAGCCTACTGACTATTATCCAATGTTGCTCATCCATGTCGGCACAAATGATACTGCTAAGTGTCCCTCTGAGCATATCTAAAGTGATTTCATGGCTCTGGGATAGAGGGTGAAGCAGATAGGGGCACAAGTGGTATTTTTTTCAATCCTCCCTATTGAGGGTAAAGGCCAGGGCAGAGAAGCTTGCATCCTGGAGATGAATTCATGGCTGCGTGGATGGTGTCATCAAGAGCGTTTTGGTTTCCTGAACCATAGCATGATGTTCTAAGGGTTGCAGAGTAGAGATGGCATTCATCTGTCCAAGAAGGGTCGAAGTGCAGCAGACTGGCTAACCTATTGAAGAGGGCTTTAAATTAGATTCATTGGGGATAGGTGAAGAAAGCCCTCAGATAAGTGAAACATTAAATACCTCTGTAGAAATGGGTAAAAGGGGCAATATCTGGAAAGCAGTGTAGTAAACAAGATCCCAGACATGCTGAGGCTTTAATGGAAGAGACTGGCTTGGATTTAGTGGTGGTTACAGAGACATGGTTCATGGACAACCATGAGTGGGATCTAATTATACGGGGTTATACATTATTCAGGAAGGACAGGATAGGAAGAAGGGGAGAAATGGTGACACTGTATGTAAAAAATAATATTAAAGCTATAGAATTATAGGGCTTAAAAAAGAGGAAGAAGGCACCCTGGGGTAAACCAGAAAGAGGGAAAGGAAAATCCATTTGCATTGGTATGAAATACAAATCTCCCTCACAGGGAGAAGTGGACAGGGATATAAAAGAAAACATGCACAGTATTGCCATGAAAGGAGAAGTCCTACTGATAGGTGATTCCAGTATGACATATGTTGATTGGCACATCCCTGCTGCAGTGTCATCTAGAAGTAAGGAGATTCTAGATCATCTACAGGGAAAACTCTTCTGGCAACTGGTAACAGAACCCACACATGAAGGGGCCATACTGGACTTGGTGCTTACCAATGGTGAAAGTGTTTCTGATGTTATAGTGGGAGATTATTTTGCATCCAGTGATCACCAGATGGTGTGGTTCAGTATTAGGACTAGGGCTGTTAAAATCCATTCAAAAGCGAGGGTCTTAGACTTTAGGAAAACTAACTTTGCCAAGATGGGCTGTTAGCAGGATGGGAGCAGCTGTGGGATATAGAAAAATAGTGGGGAAAACTGAAAGGGGATATTTTAAGGGCAACCAACCTTTTTGTTAAAATGGTAAGTAAAGGTAAAAGGAAAAGGAGACTGCTATGGTTTTTGGAAGAAGTAGCTGAAAAGGTGAAGAAAGAGGAAGGCCTTCATGAAATACAAGAGAACACAGAGAGGATACAGGCATCTATATTTGGAAAAACTTAGAGAAGCTAGCAAAGTAGTCAGGAAAGCAAAGATTAAAAAAGAGGAGGAAATAGCCAATGCAATAAAATGGGGGGATAAGACATTTTCAGATATGTTAGTGAGAAGAGGAAGGGCAAAAGTGGTATTGTCAGATTCAAGGGTGAAGGGGAGGAATATGTAAAAGCTGATGAGGATAAAGCAGAATTGCTTAACAAATATTTCTGTTCTGTGTTCACAGATGAAGAACCAGGAGCAGGACCTAAAAAAAACACCCACAAACAGAAACAGAAGCAAGGGGCATCTTGAGCAATTTTCAGAATACTGTGTTTGTGAGAAACTAGCTAAACTTAAAATAGACAAAGCAATGGGACAGGATGGGATACACTCTATAATACTGAGAGAACTTGGATGTTCTAGCAGCTCCACGGACTGACCTTTTCAATGCCTCCTTGGAGTCGGGAGTGGTACCAAAGCACTGGAGAGAGGCATATATGGTCCCTTTACACAAAAGCGGAAGTAAAGATGTGGTTGAAAACTACAAGCGCTGCTGAAAGAGAAAATAGTGAGGTTTCTGGAGTCTAGCGGACTACAGGATTAGAGGCAGCATGAATTCACCAGAGGCAGATCTTATCAGACAAATCTGAGTTGGACCGATGGAGAGCCCTAGATGTGACATATTTTTTTGACACCGTTCCTCACAGGCAACTTATAAACAAACTGAGCACCCTAGGGATGGACCCTAAAGTTACTGCTTGGGTTAGAAATTGGTTGAGTGGGAGGCGACAAAGATACAGGTAAATGGAGCTCTCTCTGAGGAGAAGGAGGTTACCAGTGATGTCCCCCAGGGATCTGTCCTTGGTCGAATTCTTTTTAACATCTTTGTTAGTGATATAGATGAAGGGCTGTCGGGTAAGATTTGCCTCTTTGCAGATAATATCAAAATCTGCAATAGAGTAGACACCCAGGAAGGTACATAAGAACATAAGATATGCCATACTGGGTCAGACTAAGGTCCATCAAGCTCAATATCCTTTTTCCAACAGTGGCCTATCTAGGTCATAAGTGCATAGCAGTTTCCCCAAAAGACACAGGTTCCTCAATGCTTGTATTGGGTGAAGCAGTGATATCCCGGGTCCTTTTTAATAATGTTTTATGGACCTTTCCTCCAGGAACTTGTCCAAACCCTTTTTAAACCCAGCTACACTAACAGCTTTTACTACATCCTCCAGTAACAAATTCCAGAGTTTGATTACACATTGAGTAAAAAAATATTTTCTCTTATTAGTCTTAAATAGCTGCTACACAGTACCCTGTCCTTTGCTTCTAAGGTAATCTGTGACCAATCTCCAGGGGGAGTTCCACAGCCCTTGCTTGGGTAGAGGGAGTCTTGGGTTCTAAATCTAACCAGAAAACTCTCCTCTGTGTTTTAAATTTAAACTGAAAACTTTGCTGCTACTAGGCCCTGACCGATTTAACAAAAACACTGGGTTCATAGATTAATCAGCTTTAGTCTTAAATAAGTTACCCTGTAACTTCATTGCATGTCCCCATGTCTTTCAATATTCTGATAACATAAACAGTCGATCTATGTTTACCCGTTCCACTCCATTCCTTAATTTATAGACCTCTATCATATCTCCCCTAACCTTTTTATCCTCTCTTCATAGGGGTATCCTTCTATTCCCTTTACCATTTTGATGGCTCTTCTCTGTACCTTTTCTAATAACGCTATATCCTTTTTAAGATACGGCAACCAGAATTGCAGACAATATTCAAGGTGTGGTCGCATCATGGACTGATACAGAGGCATTATAATATCTCTTGTTTTATTCTCCATTCCTTTCCTTATGATACCTAGCATTCTATTTGCTTTCTTGGTCGCACTGCACACTGGTCGGAGGGTTTTAACATGTTATCCCACGATGACACCCATATCTTTTTCCTGGATGGTGGTTCCTAATGTGGAACTTTACATCATGTAACCATAGTTTGAGTTGTTCTTTCCTAGGTGCATAACTTTGCACTTCTCCACATTAAATTTCATCTGCCATTTGGATGCCTAATCTTCCAATTTATCAAGATCGTCTTGCAATTTTCCACAATCCTCATGGGTTTTAACAACTTTAAATAGTTTTGTGCCATCTGCAAATCTGATAACCTCACTCGTTATTCCCTTTTCCAGGTCATTAATGAAATTGTCAAAAAGCAAGGGACCCAGCACAGATCCCTGCAGTACGCCACTATTCACCTTTTTCCATTGGGAAAATTGGCCATTTAGCCCAACCCTCTGCTTTCTATCTTTTAACCAGTTCCTGATCCACAATAGTACACTGCCTCCTATCCCAAGACTTTTTAATTTTGCCAAAAGTTTCTGATGAAGGACCTTGTCAAAGGCTTTCTGAAAGTCCAGATACACTATATCAACTGACTTACCTTTTTCTTCCTGTTTATTCACACCTTCAAAAAAACATAAAAGATTAGTAAGACAAGATCTTCCTTGTCTAAAGCCATGTTGGCTGTCTCCCATTAAGCCATGACTATCTACATGTTCAGTAATTTTGTTCTTTATAAATCTTTTTTGGCGATGAAGATTCAGAGAAACTAAAGAAAATCACTAAAAATCCAGAAGATGTAAATGATCAAACTGACAAAATAAAGAATAACAGAAAACTAAGACTAGAAGATAGTTGCACCATCAAACATGAATAGGCTGATAGCGTGCGGTAGTTTTTTAAGCACTGGCTGCCAAAGGCAAAATGAAACCTGGACAGCGGCAATCTGCCACTAGCCAGATAGCAAAACCGCATAAAGTTAGGCCTGCCTTTTTTAGCCTAACCTTTTGCTGTTTCTTATGCATACATTTAGCGGACTGGAAATCAATGCTAACTGGATAACCTTTTTGACTGCACATAATCACCTACTGGTTGCTCCGACACTCTCCAGACAGTGTTGGAAATGCCAGAGCAGATATCCAGATAGTGCAGTTGAATATCGTTTTCATCGGCACTTATCAGTTATCAGGTGCTGCTAAACAGATATGTGCCTTTGAATATCAGATCCAGAATTTCTAGTGTGTTGCTAGGAATCTATAACCTATCATTTAACATGGTTATGGCACCTGAGGACTGGAAGGTGATCATAGTAACAACAAACCTTTAGAAAAAGCTCCAGGAAAGTATAGCCCAGTGTTCCTGACATTGCTGCTTGGTAAAATGGTAGAAACTGTTTTAAAAAAACAAATTTACTGACCAATTTGGTAGACACAGCTTAATAAGAATGAGTCTGCATAGGTTTAGCAAAGACAAGTCCTGTCTTACCAACTTATTAGATATTTTTGAGGTTGTAAACAAACATGTGGATAAAGATAAGCCAGTTAATATAGTGTATTTGTATTTTCAGAAGATATATGACAAGGTCCCTTTTGAGAGCCTCCCCAGGAAATTAAAAAGTCACCAGATAGGAGGAAATTACCTATTATGGAGTGGAAACTAGCTGGAAGATAACAAACAGGGTAGAACTAAACGGTCAGTTTTCCAGCAAGAGAAGGGCCAATAGCTCGGAGTCCCAAGGCTCTGTACTGGAACCTGTGTTAGTCTGTACTAATCTAGCATTCCATAATGTTGCTCTGGTAAAAGTTTCAGACCATTTCAATGCAGTCACTAAGGAAGACAAATCACAACTCACAGTTGGTATTTCAGCATATTGCACTGTAGCTCCTCCAGATAGCCTATTAGAACAATCTTCCATGGCTTTTGAAACACTTTGGGAATTGCTTCCTGCAATTTCCCTTCTCTCAGTTAAAACACTGTCGTCATCTCCAACATGTCTGCAGACCCAACATGGGCATCAGCAGGGGGTGCAGATTCATGTGGAGACCTTCCTCCTCGTCCTGCCAATGCTATTAATGTCATTCGATCACTGGGGAGCATCACACTGGCCTCATTGGACAACAAAGCTCCTTCTATACTGCTTGTCACCACAAGCAAAGCATCTCCTGGTGAATTCCAAAGTCCATAGAATACAGGGTGGGTGTAGAAGTAGGAGCCGTGCTCTGAAATATCCTAGATGCAAAATGAGTCTTCCCCTTTTTCTTGCTCTTATTATCAGACATCAGAGGCCAGGCTAAATGGACCTAGCATGCTACTGACATGCTCCTTTCCACATTGAATCTAAACAGTCATCTAACATTCTCATATATGACTTCTGATCCTCATAAAAATATGGAATGATTTAGATAGCATCAGCATTAAAATATTTATTCATCTCCCAAGCCATCAGTGCTAAATAAAGGTCAAATAGCACTGGAGATAACAGGGAGTCCTGCAGAATGCCCTGCCTAATCGGTTGAAAGCCTGGATAGCTTGCCTCCTCAAGCTAAACATTGCACATGATCACTCAAATAGGAATGAAGACAGACCAATACACTACTCTACAAGCCTATTTTCTCTAGGTGTGCTAGCAATCTGCTATGGTGGATGATATTAAAGGCTGCAGATAGAATAATTGGAATCTAGACAGATTCAGTTCCTTAATCGGCACATTTTTGAATCCCATCAACCATGGCAAGCACTATCATCTTGATGCATTAGCTGGCCCGAAAGATAGATTACACAGGGCGCAATGGCAGTACAGTTTCTAAGAAGCCATCAAATCCTTTCAAAACGACCCATTCCATTACCTTCATTAGAGTGGGTAAATTAGAGACTGACCAACAATCAGAGGATTATCCTGTCCCTTCTTCAGGCGTGGCACCCTCAATGAAAAACTGATTTATCAGATTTGCCCACAGAGAGGCCACCTAATCAGCCAGAGAGAGAGAATCCATTGTGTGGTCAGGCCATCTAAAAGATACTCTGATGACAACAGCTCAGAAATTGTTTGGGATAGTTCAACTAAGGAGGCCAATCTCAATTCTTCCCATCTAGTAAACACAGTTGTGGTTAACATATCAGGACCTTTGCATTTTAGGAATGTTGTGTACAATATCTTGAGAAATAATTGGAAATATTCCAACTATATGTCATCATAATATTTTAATAGTATGTTCAAAGGTTTTCAACAAAAAAAAGATATCTGTGTAACTTAGACATCGTATTTTCTGAGAAAACAACAAAATATGACCTGGACAGGGTTAATGGATAGGATTAATGGCACCCTTCACTAATATTTGGTTGCACAGCCCTTGACAGTGATGAAAGCCTACAAATGTTTCTTATAGCCATCTATAAGTTTCGTATATCTGTTTGCTGGTAGTTTCTCCCACTCTTCAACTGCGATTTGTTCCAGCTCATGAATGTTACCAGGATTCCTTTTACCATTAGCAGATTTCAGCTCTTTCCAAAGGTTCTTGATTGGATTGAGATCAGGACTCATTGTTGGCCAGTTTAAAACAGTCCATTTGTTTCTTTTTAACCATTCTTTAGTAGTTTTGGATGTATGTTTTGGGTCATTGTCCTGCTGGAGGACCCATTGTCTTCGACCCAGACCTAGCTTTATGATACTAGGTAGCACATTTCGCTCCAAAATACCTTGGTAGTCCTCTGACTTCATGATTCCTTTAATACGTTCTGGGTTTCCAGTTCCTGAGGCAGCAATGCAACCCCATAACATTATGGAACCTCCACCATATTTAACTATAGGAAGGGTGTTTTTTTTTTCCTTTTAAGCTTAATTTCTTCTCCTGTAAATGTATCACTGGTCTGCATTGCCAAAGAGCTTAAGTTTGGTTTCATCTGTCCACAGAACATTTTACCAGAAGCATTGTGGTTTCTCAAGGTGGGTTTGTCTTTGAGCAGTGGGGTTCTCCTTGGCCTTTGTCCATGAAGTCCTTCTTTGTTTAGAACGTGACGTATGGTGTGGGTTGAAATCACCACTTAAGATTGCTCCAGGTCAGCCTTAAGCTCTTTGGATTTTGTATGTGGTGTTTTTCTAACAGTTTGCACTAACCTTCAAAGGCTTCTTGGATTAATTTTCCTGTTCCATGATCAGAAAACCTCTTAACATTGTGAAGTGTAGACATAGCAATTTCAAGGTCTTTGGAGATGGCCTTGTATGCCTTTGAAGTTTGATGTTTGGTGATAATGGCTTTTCTGATGATCTCAGGCAGCTCTCTTGTCTTTATCATTATGAAAATGGAACAGGGCATAAATGTGGCCATTTTAAACATTAGAGCCAAGTCATATGGGTACTGACAATTGATCACAGATGTGTCTCATTTTACTACAGTGGGAATGTGGTTCTTCTGTTCAAACTGATTTGAATTGTTTATAAGGGTGCCAATAATCAAGATGCGTTTTTATACTATTTCCTTTTTTAATTGGTCTTGTTTTATTTGATTCTTTGTGTGCCTATATAGTCCAAAGCCATTTCACTAGCCACATTTTTTTAGGAGATATTGGACATTAAGGGGTTGACCACAACTGTATTAGGGAGAATCACAAGGCTAAATCCACCCCCACCCTACTAACTCTCCCCCTACATATTACCTAAGGAAATACGAAGGGGAAAGCTAAAGTTTAAGGGAGTAAAAGCAAGCATGTGATATCTACAAAGGGATTGCTCATATGTATTGCAGCTGTTCTGATAATGAGGACAAGGCAGCATGATATAAGATAGTAATCTCGATTTTTATTCTGCAATAATCTGAACATTGTTTAACTTCTGTGTGGAATGTTTTTAACTTCCCTCCATTATGAATATGTCTCTTTTCCACCAAAAGTCATACTTCAGCTATTTTGCCTGTCCCGTCTCCTCATGGTTTACTATGGCATAGATTCACGTAAGTGCTCTTGAGTGTATTTAGTTAGGCAGTGTGGCGATTGAAACACAGGAATGGTATGTATCTTCTTATCTTCATTTTGAGGTGTGTTTACTAAACATTAGCCAGTGCAGGTGCTACCTGCTGCAGCATCCTATGGGCCTGACGGCAGAAAATCCGCGTTAGTGTTTAGCAATCATGACCCTTTGTGTTGACATTTTGTCACAAGTATGTTCACCGTACATTCTCCATCCTTATTATATGTTGGTAAATCTGCCTATCTGGAAAGAGAAGAGTTACTGAGTAATCTTCTACCAGAAAATTTTCTAAGTCTTAAACCTGGGTGAACTGAACTCTTAGCACCGTCATATTGTTATTGTTAATCCCTTTAATTAAATCTAAATGAAATGCAATTAATTCAAAACCTATACTTTTCTGCCTTTTATAAGAACATCAGCATCACTTGTACATTGCCTGAGACGGGGCCTTACTTATCTTGAAAGCATATATCTTAAACCATCTGATTTTCTTTAAATTTTTGTGAGCTAGGTTTTCCCTTTCTATCTTCTGAAATGCAGGTGTTATATAACTAACATAGCACTGTAATATTTACTGGATATGATAGACTTGTGAACTTGACTAATGTAGGATTAATAGAACTGCAGTGCAATTTTCCTGCTTCCTGGGGTTACCGATCATGAATATCTGGAAGGGCTGCATCTTTCAGACAAAAACCTTGGATAGCTTTTATTCATCTTGCCAAAGACAAACAAAGGGGATCTTTTAAACGGATTACTTCTTTTATTCTGTAATGCTAAAGTTAGATACATTAACAAACTTTAACTCTCATACCTGCTCAGTAGTCTACAATTCCCTCTATCCGCCCCCCCCCCCCCATTTACAAAAACATCAGTATCCCAAATATCACGTCGAAGAAAGAGATGCATTATGTATGGACTCTGCTTACAGCATTGATAAATGTTTATGTGCAACTTGTGCATATACCCATTGACATCATGTCTTAGGTATTCAATTAAAGCTAGACATGAAAATACAGGGTTACAATTAACTGTTTAGTTAAATGAGGATTTCTGCATTGAAATGTAAAAGTATTTTAATTCAGCTGTATGCCAGCAGGCAATCAATAGAAATCAACCCACCGAAGTGACTGTAGGAATGAAATGTATATAAAAAGGGAGAAAAGCAGATTGTTTCATGGTGAAGTCGTGGCAGAGGTTTGACAGGAGCTGCTTCTCCCGATATAGCAATAGAAGGAAGGGAAACCCTATTATATGGATGAGTGGGGCCAGCAATGGCATCTTGTCATTCCAACTTCTATAAGTAAGCAAGCTTAATTGCTCCTTGTCTTTGCGAGATGACTTTTCACCAACAATCTCATTATCACGCACGTTTACTGCACATCTACAAATCCTTTCATGCAGACTTGAATGCCGTGCAGAGAGATATATTATGTTAACCAAATTTTTTTTCATTGTCCTCTTTTCCAGATGGATCAGACCGGCCCTCTTTTTTAAAATAAAACCTAAAGGTGACCAGAAGCAAAACAGGATCACCAAGGGATGGGAGGAAAAGAGCCACGGGGAGATGACAAGCTGTCAAGATAACGATATAATCAAGAGAGCTAAACAAACATGATTTCTATGAGCTACGATTAGTATGTAAATATATATGTTAATATGTTTGTCACTGAATTTATAAATATATATATTTTCTTCCTTGTCACATTGTTGTATGAGGTCCATGTACTAAAGCTTCACGAGTGTTAAGGCTGTTTAGTAAGCAGTAAAGCCCTAGCATTTATCTTAAATCAGTCTCAGATGACATAAACATATATGCACATGTAAATGAAGCATGTTGTATGCAAATTATGCTTAGTAGTTACATGGTAAATTGTGTGGTGTATTTTCCTTCGTGTGCTATTTGGCTCACATGTACTACACCATTAAAACTTAATACCTACTTGGATAAAGTATTAATCCTTTTGCACACAAGCAAAATAAAATGCTCATATGTCATCACGCATCTATCCTCCAATTCAAGATGGAGGTGCTGCACTAGGAGTAGAGAAGTGCACAGGGATAGACAAAGGGAGAGCAGGAACACAAGAAAGAAAGGAGGAGAACAGAGAGAGGGAAGGGAATGGAAGGGAAGGAAAGGGAAGGGAGAGGAGAGGAGAGCAAGAAGAGGGCCAGATGCAGGGGAGTTCAGATAAAGAGTAGTTACTCACCTGTAACAGGTGTTCTCCAGGAGCAGCAGGAATCAGTCCTCACTTATGGGTGTCATCGACGCCGATGAAGCTCCAGCGGAGCATTTCCCCAGCTTTCCATGAAAGCCTTTGGGAATGCTGGCACGCATGCGCGGTTCCCTTCCCGCCTAAAGGTGCCATCTTACCTCAGTCAAATGACATAGCTAAGAACAGCACACAAAAATTGAAAAATGAACTATGTACAACTGCAACTCCAAGGGGAGGAGGGAGGGTAGTGAGGACTGATTCCTGCTGCTCCTGGAGAACACCTGTTACAGGTAACTACTCTTTCTCCAGGACCAAGCAGAAAGTCAGTCCTCACTTATGGGTGACTCCCCAGCTCTGGGCTACCAGGAACCCAGGCTGAACAAGAGAACTCCCTCTAGTCTCAGCAACACAGAAAAGGCTTTTCAAGAACACAACCTCCAAAGGTAGCCCAACCAGAGGGCAGGAGGGCAGGAGTTGCCTAGACCTCAAAGAGATTCCTGAGTACTGCTTGGCCAAAAGCACTGTCCCTACGGGACTCCCTCTCCAGGCAGTAGTGGACTGCAAAAGTCTGGCTTGAAGACCAAGTAGCAGCCCTGCATATGTCTTGCAATGGAACAGAGCGGAGATGAGCCACTGATGCAGCCATTGCCCTCACACCGTGGGCCGTGACCCTACCCTGCAAAGGAAGGTCAGCCGCCTTGTAAGCCCAGGTGATACAGTCAGTCACCCAGATGGACAAGGTACGCTTGGATACAGGCCTCCCCAAGTTATTGGGGTCAAAAGAAAGGAAGAGCTGAGAAGCCTTCCTGTGACCTTGCGTACGGTCAAGGTAGAAGGATAAAGACCTCCTACAGTCCAAGGTATGGAGAACTGTTTCAGCCTGACTTGCATGAGGCC
Organism: Ichthyophis bannanicus; assembly: GCA_033557465.1. Classification (NCBI taxonomy): domain Eukaryota; kingdom Metazoa; phylum Chordata; class Amphibia; order Gymnophiona; family Ichthyophiidae; genus Ichthyophis; species Ichthyophis bannanicus. Next base: position 1,300,655,348 of record CM066031.1, read on the forward strand.
TAGGGAAGAAAGTAGGAAGAACCACCTCCTGGTTGAGGTGGAAAGAGGAGACAACCTTAGGAAGGAACTTAGGGTGAGTCCTGAGGACTACCCTGTTTTTATAGAACCTGGTGTATGGTCTATCACAGACCAAGGCCTGAAGCTCACTCACTCTCCTAGCCGAAGTAAGGGTGATCAGAAAAAGAGTCTTCCATGAGAGGAAGCGTAGAGGGCAAGTAGCCATAGGCTCAAAAGGTGGTCGAGTCAGCTGCTGCAAGACCACATTCAGCTCCCACTCAGGAGCAGGAGGACGTATGGGAGGTTTGAGCAGTAACAAACCTCTGAGAAACCTGGACACCAAAGGGTGCACAGACAAGGAATGGCCCTCTACTAAGGAGTGGTGAGCTGCCAAAGCAGAGAGGTGGACCCGAACAGAGTTGGACTTGAGACCTTGATTGGACAAGGGCAGCAGGTACTTAAGCACTACAGACACAGCACAGGAGAAAGGATCCTCTGCACGTAACTGACACCACACAGAAAATCTCTTCCACTTGAGAGCATAGGTTTTCCTTGTGGACTGTTTCCTAGAAGCTAGGAGAACCTCCTCAACTTCTTTAGGCAGGCCCCAGGGAGCCAACACTACCCTTGCAGCCTCCATGCCATCAGATGGAGGGATTTGAGATTGGGATGCAGTAGAGAGCCCTGATTCTGAGAGAGAAGGTCGGGCTGCAATCCCAGAGGCAGAGGGAGATCCACCGCCAGTTGAAGCAGGAGGGGGAACCAAGGCTGCCTTGGCCACCTGGGAGCTACCAGGAGGACTGAGGCCCCGTCTCGGAGAATCTTGAACAGTGTTCGGGCCATCAGAGGGGTGGGAGGAAACGCATAGAGTAGGCCCTGAGTCCAGGGAATCAGAAAAGCATATGTCGCTACTCTCAGAGGATGCGGTTGCCTGGAGCAGAACCTTAGCAAATCAAAATATACCTTCAGGTCAGGGCAAATCAGTAACAAATATATAAAAAGCACCCAACCTCAATCAGTGACCACCAAATAATTATTCTTTATGTCGGAGCTAGTCGTAGGAAGGTCGGAAGGGAAACGACCTACACCGGGCGGGTAGCTACTTTTATTATTAAAGGTTCTTCACCAAAATTAAAGTTAAAGTTCATTTAACCATTAAAATATTAGTCAAAAGACTTATTTCAGTCCAGAAACGCCAGTTATAATGAGTACACGACGTGCACGTTTCGGGCACTCTAGCCCTGTTTCAAGTGTAATAACTAGAATTCCATCGTCTTCAAAAGCCGTGTTCCAAACGCCGTCAATGCAGCTGAGGTCATTCTTACAATGGCTGATAGATCACTTTTAAAATAGAAGAACCAACCAATCAGTATCGGGAAAAACCCCCACATGATGGGGAACCCCTGATCTGATTGGTTTGCATAGAGTTATGACGAAACTTCATTCATATGAGATTTTGCCAGTCAATTTCGCTATTCAAGCCACCTGACTTCATCATTCCAAGGCGGGAGATCCAATGTTGTTACAATCTGATTGGCTTGCATAGAGTTTTTGACGAGAACTTATTCAAATGAGACTCTGCCAGTCAATTTCTCTATTCAAGCCTCCTGGCTCCATCGTTTCAAGGCGGAATATCCAACGTTGCTCTAGATATTGGAGACGCTCTTCACGCTGTCCTCCCCGAGGGTTGGCTGGGACATGATCTATTATAGACCAGTGAAGCTGGTCAAAAGCGTGAGAGTATTCCATACAATGAGATATCATAGGTGCAGACAATACCACACATCGATGACAAGAAGCATGTTCAGTTAAACGACATTTCATAGAGCGAATAGTTCTGCCAATGTAGAGAAGGGGACAAGGACATTGAATGAAATATACTACATAAGGAGTATCACAAGTAGTATCCCATCGACGGCGATAAACGTGATGTGTAGTTGGATGACTCCATTCTATACCGGTAAGTGTGGAAACACAATATTTACAATGTTGACATGCTAAATGGCCATAATTAGGCTCTGAATAAGAGCAGCGATCTTCCTTCATAGATGTTTTTACGAGGGTATCACCTATATTACGACCTCGAGAAAATGCAATCTGTAGAGGACTATTAAAACAATCATGAAATTGAAGAATTGGCCAATGGGTTTTTAAAATCCGTAACACTTGCGGGCTCAGAATCATATATGGTAAAACCCCTGTAATTTTTGGTAGAGCTGGTGATTTTGAGACAGCATAAGTAGGATCCAGTAGCCATTCACGATGAGTACAACATGCTCGTTTAAAAGCTTTCCTTATAACAGAATCTGGATAGCCCCGTGATTTTAGACGACTACAGAGATCTTGAGCATGAACTTTAAATACTTCAAGAGAATGGCACAAACGTCGTAGTCGGAGAAATTGCCCATAAGGAAGCCCACGTCGTAGGGGGCCCGGATGAAAGCTACAAAAATGTAGAAGGCTATTTCTTTCTACAGGTTTACGATATAATGATGTATATAAGTGCCCATTTTGATGAGAAATTTTAAGATCTAAGAATTCAATCTCATTTACTTCAATATGTGCAGTAAAAGCAATATTTGGTTTCAACCCATTCAACCATTGTATAAACTCCTGCAATGTTGTAGGGCTAGATAGCCAGATAAAAAATATATCATCAAGGAAACGCTTCCATATCAGAATATGTTGATACATAACAGATCGCTCAATCAAAGAAGTTTCCATATCCGCTAAATATAAGGTGGCTATAGATGGCGCCATCTATGGGTAGCTATGGGTAGCTATGGGTGCTACAATGGCGCCATCTATAGCCACCTTATATTTAGCGGATATGGAAACTTCTTTGATTGAGCGATCTGTTATGTATCAACATATTCTGATATGGAAGCGTTTCCTTGATGATATATTTTTTATCTGGCTATCTAGCCCTACAACATTGCAGGAGTTTATACAATGGTTGAATGGGTTGAAACCAAATATTGCTTTTACTGCACATATTGAAGTAAATGAGATTGAATTCTTAGATCTTAAAATTTCTCATCAAAATGGGCACTTATATACATCATTATATCATAAACCTGTAGAAAGAAATAGCCTTCTACATTTTTGTAGCTTTCATCCGGGCCCCCTACGACGTGGGCTTCCTTATGGGCAATTTCTCCGACTACGACGTTTGTGCCATTCTCTTGAAGTATTTAAAGTTCATGCTCAAGATCTCTGTAGTCGTCTAAAATCACGGGGCTATCCAGATTCTGTTATAAGGAAAGCTTTTAAACGAGCATGTTGTACTCATCGTGAATGGCTACTGGATCCTACTTATGCTGTCTCAAAATCACCAGCTCTACCAAAAATTACAGGGGTTTTACCATATATGATTCTGAGCCCGCAAGTGTTACGGATTTTAAAAACCCATTGGCCAATTCTTCAACTTCATGATTGTTTTAATAGTCCTCTACAGATTGCATTTTCTCGAGGTCGTAATATAGGTGATACCCTCGTAAAAACATCTATGAAGGAAGATCGCTGCTCTTATTCAGAGCCTAATTATGGCCATTTAGCATGTCAACATTGTAAATATTGTGTTTCCACACTTACCGGTATAGAATGGAGTCATCCAACTACACATCACGTTTATCGCCGTAAATGGGATACTACTTGTGATACTCCTTATGTAGTATATTTCATTCAATGTCCTTGTCCCCTTCTCTACATTGGCAGAACTATTCGCTCTATGAAATGTCGTTTAACTGAACATGCTTCTTGTCATCGATGTGCGGTATTGTCTGCACCTATGATATCTCATTGTATGGAATACTCTCACGCTTTTGACCAGCTTCACTGGTCTATAATAGATCATGTCCCAGCCAACCCTCGGGGAGGACAGCGTGAAGAGCGTCTCCAATATCTAGAGCAACGTTGGATATTCCGCCTTGAAACGATGGAGCCAGGAGGCTTGAATAGAGAAATTGACTGGCAGAGTCTCATTTGAATAAGTTCTCGTCAAAAACTCTATGCAAGCCAATCAGATTGGAACATCATTGGATCTCCCGCCTTGGAATGATGAAGTCAGGTGGCTTGAATAGCGAAATTGACTGGCAAAATCTCATATGAATGAAGTTTCGTCATAACTCTATGCAAACCAATCAGATCAGGGGTTCCCCATCATGTGGGGGTTTTTCCCGATACTGATTGGTTGGTTCTTCTATTTTAAAAGTGATCTATCAGCCATTGTAAGAATGACCTCAGCTGCATTGACGGCGTTTGGAACACGGCTTTTGAAGACGATGGAATTCTAGTTATTACACTTGAAACAGGGCTAGAGTGCCCGAAACGTGCACGTCGTGTACTCATTATAACTGGCGTTTCTGGACTGAGATAAGTCTTTTGACTAATATTTTAATGGTTAAATGAACTTTAACTTTAATTTTGGTGAAGAACCTTTAATAATAAAAGTAGCTACCCGCCCGGTGTAGGTCGGTTTCCCTTCCGACCTTCCTACGGCTAGCTCCGACATAAAGAATAATTATTTGGTGGTCACTGATTGAGGTTGGGTGCTTTTTATATATTTGGAGCAGAACCTTGGCAGCTGGTTGTTCAGTGGACTGGCAAACAGGTCTATGGAGGGAAGCCCCCATTTCAAGAAAATCTTTTGAACCACCAAAGGATGTAGCTGCCACTCGTGTGGTTGCAGAATCCTGCTCAATCTTTCGGCCAGGGAATTCTCCTGGCCTGGAAGATAGACTGCTTTGAGGAGCACGTTGTGTTTCAGGGCAAAGGAACAGAGGTCCTGGGCCTCCTGGCAAAGGGGCTGGGAACCAGTCCCGCCCTGTTTGTTTACATAGAACATGGCTACCTGATTGTCTGTCTGGATCAAGACAGACTGATGGGCCAGGGAAGCAGTAAAGGCCTTGAGGGCCAATCGGATAGCTCTGAGCTCTAGGAGATTGATCTGCTGGGATGCCTCCCAAGGAGACCACAGACCCTGGGTGCACTTGTCTAGGCAGTGTGCTCCCCAACCCAACAGAGAGGCATCGGTGGTCAGCACCACTGTATGAGGAGGTATCTGAAAGGGCACCCCCACCAGCAGATTGGGGGGGGGTGTAACCACCAGTTGAGGGAGGTCAGAAAATGGTGGGACACTCTGATCCTGTCTCTGAGGCTGCCTGAGGTGCTTCCCCCTAGTGAGAGGTTAGAGGGCAGCACATCGAGACGGTGGCCATTTTGTATTGGCAGCAAAATGATTTAGGAGTGAATAGGCTCACTCCTTTCCCGTTCTCCACTAGACCACCACAGAATTTAAGGTATATACTAGGGGCCCTGTGTGGGTCAGAGGGCACGCCCCCTCCCCCTGCCAGCCAGCTATCTGGGATTTTATTTTGTAAGGGGAGGTGAGAGGGGAAAGGTGGGGGTACCACAAAGCCCCCCATCCTTGCCATTGTGTCTCAGGGAGAGGAAAGGGGGCTTAGCCTGACTGGTTAGCTGGGACTCTGACAGTCAGGGGGTGCACTGTCTCCATTGCAATCGGGCCCAATTTTTGCAGCTACCACACAAAATCTTTTCTGCATGGTGGCTGCCAACAATGACCATCTGCACTGACTACCCCGATCCCACCCCACTCGAAAATCGGATATCATGGGAAATTGCCTGCGATATCTGATTTTTTTGCAGGTTAACTGCTACCACTGAGGGCATTAATCCTGCATTATCCTTCGTGGTAGAAGCTAACACACTTTAGTCGCTTCATTGGACATACCCCTTAGTCTTTTTGCTATGGTCTTGTCCTTCCTTAGTGCTTCTTCTACCTGTCTCTCATCTAATTTTCCAACTGACTTCCTTACAGGCTTCTTGCTTCAAATGTATCTGAAAAAACTTTTACTATGAGATCTTGCTTCCACAGCAAGGTTCTTTTCAAATTCTTTCCTTGTTTGCCTTTTTAATGCTTTGCATCTAATCTTGACAGTGCTTATGTTGCTTCCTGTTTTCTTTTTTTGGATAATTTTCCATTTTTGAAATATGTTTTTTGGCTATAAAAGCCTCTCTCACTTCACCTTTAAGCTAGGCTGGCAGAGTTTTGGCCTTCCTTTAACTTTTTTTTAAAGCATGAAATACATCTGGTCAGGGCTTCCAACCTGATGTAAGCTCTTAACTTTTGTAGCTGCTCCTTTTAGTTTTTTCCTAGTCATTTTCCTCATTTTATCATGGAGTCCTTTCTGAACATTAAATGCCAGCATAGTAGATTTTCTTGCTATTCAGCCTGTAGTTATTAAATCAAATTTGATTGTTATGATCACTCTTGCCAAGTGACTCCAACACTGTTACTTTCACATTGGACCTTGTGTTCCACAAATGGCTTCCTCTCATGTTGGTTCCTGAATCAACTGCTCCAAAACGCGCTTATTTATTTCATCTAGAAACTTTATCTCCCTAACATGTCCTGATGTGATATTAACCCAGTCAATACTGGGGCAATAGAAATCACCCATTATTACTATGTTTCCAATTTTGTTAGCTTCCCTAATTTCTGTTGGCATTTCATCACCTGTCTGTTTATTCTGGCCAGGCGGATGATAGAACATCCCTACTGCCATCCTCTTCCCCTTCTCACATGGAATTTTTAACCATAAAACTTCTATTGTACATTTGTTTCCTTCCTGCAAACCTTTGTCTTGTTTGACTCAATGTTTGCGGCTAACATATGGTGCCACCGCTCCACCTATGTAATCTACCCCATCATTGTGATGTCATAGTGTCCAATTGGTTGTCCTCCTTCCCCAGGGTTTCTCAGATGCCAATTATATCTACCTCTTTATTCAGTGCTATATATTCTAACTCTCCCATCCTGGCATTTGTAGTCACAAATGACGTCTCACCAAATGGGAGATAATCATACACGTGGCTATTTTGAAATTTGTGACAGTCATTTTGGGAGACTGTGGAGCTCGTTACATAAATTTTCTGCAGAAAAGGACTTTTATAAATGAGCATGGCTGCATATTTACATATGAGTACACGTGAGTATATGTACCAACTAGAGTGTGTGTACTCATATAAGTGCTAGGCAATAGGGGGTTGTTTGGGCAGAGTAGGAACAGAGTTGCATGTATGCACATTTTTTTTATAATACATGTCTCCATGCATTGAGTACATACACATTTTTACATTTGCTGGGCAGCAGATGTAAATTTGTGTGTTTGACTTTGCAGCTTCTGGGGCTGATTCTGAGTGCTTATTTCATAAAGGCACATAGATGGTTCTGTTTCCTTTTTAAAATAGATAATCTGCTCCAGATCCTTATTCAGAGAACACATAGTCAAATTATGCTCTGCTCTGCTTAGCTCCAGGAGGAGCTGAGCCATCTACCCGAGTCGAAGCCTCATCGAAGGGAGCCTGCCCTGCTCCAGAAGATCGGCGGCAAGAAAAGAGCAAGCCAGCTACAAAAGACCTTGCTGCACACAAAAGAGCTCTTCGGGGGAAGCTGCTTTTTGGCTCCACCCCTCCAGCAGCGTGTCTCAGAGCATCTCTACCCAATCGGGGCACAGCTCTCCATTTAAAAGGAGAAGCCACAGGCACAGGATCCTCTCTTGCTCTGCTTAGCTCCAGGAGGAGCTGAGCCATCTACCCGAGTCGAAGCCTCATCGAAGGGAGCCTGCCCTGCTCCAGAAGATCGGCGGCAAGAAAAGAGCAAGCCAGCTATAAAAGACCTTGCTGCACACAAAAGAGCTCTTCGGGGGAAGCTGCTTTTTGGCTCCACCCCTCCAGCAGCGTGTCTCAGAGCATCTCTACCCAATCGGGGCACAGCTCTCCATTTAAAAGGAGAACGCCACAGGCGCACCCGCGCCTTGCGGGCCCGCGCCTGAGGGCCGCGCAAGAGGGCCCTTTGGCACGGCCCTTAGGCAAAGGCACCCCCAAGATCGTCACAGAAACATAACAGAAAAAACGACGCTGAGACTACACCTCCCTCTTGGTACAGCTGAGCTCCCTCGGGGTCGAGCTCGCGTACAATCAAGGAACTGACAATCCACCAACTCACAGTGGAAACGCAGAATACCAACTCCGAAGACGCCGAACTGCCTAAAGAGCTGAAACTCTGGGGCACGTAAGTCACACTCATTTGAGTGATTTTTAAACTATCAACACTGCTTCATTACTTATATGAATTAACTGCACTCCTAACAATAATTGAATGTATAGTTCTGTTTAAATCATCTGATTGCAGCAGCACCACTCTCTACAGCTAGGATTATCCTCCTGCCTCTCATAAAAATACTAATTTAAAGGGTAGAAATTCATGTTTGGGACTAGAATCCAAGATCAGTGTTGGGCACTCTAGTGACTAGTTCCCTCTGGATACTGTTGTTAGCTTCCAGCGTTTACAGGCCATATTAGGTATTACCATGTTTGTCCAGATCGATACTGTAAACCCAAGGATATGCCAGTGTTGTTAACTACCATCGTTTATAGGCCATATTTGGTATTACCATGTTTGTCCAGATTGATACCTTAAACCCAGAGATATGCCAGTGCTGATGCTATGTTAGAGCAATGTCATCTTTAGCTAGATAAGAACATAGGGACTTGGGATGTACCATAGTGGGTCAGACCAAGAGTTCATCAACAGATCCAGCTGCACACACACGAAACAGGCTCCCTCCACGGGACAGGCTCCCGCACCGCGACAAACCCAGCTCCACATCCACGGGACAGACCCCCGCAACAGGGCGACCACCACAGATCCGGCTCCACCTCCACGGGACAGGCTCCCTCCACGGGACAGGCTCCCGCACCGCAACAGATCCAGCGTCACATCCACGGGACAGACCCCCGCACCAAGACGACCGCCACAGATCCAGCTCCACATCCACGGGACAGGCTCCCTCCACGGGACAGGCTCCCGCACCGCGACAGACCCAGCTCCACATCCACGGGACAGGCCCCCGCACCAAGGCGACCAACACAGATCCAGCTCCACACACACGGGACAGGCTCCCTCCACGGGACAGGCTCCCGCACCAAGGCGTCCGCCACAGATCCAGCTCCACATCCACGGGACAGGCTCCCTCCACGGGACAGGCTCCCGCACCGCATCAGATCCAGCTCCACATCCAAGGGACAGGCTCCCTCCACGGGACAGGCTCCCGCACCGCAACAGATACAGCTTCACATCCAAGGGACAGGCTCCCTCCACGGGACAGGCTCCCGCACCGCAACAGATACAACTTCACATCCCCAGGACAAGCCCCTGCAACAAGTACAGCTCTCCTCAAAAAAGCAAACAACAGACGAAAACCTAAGGACACAGGCGTCGCCCTATCAGAACATCACAAGCTATCAACATGCACACCACATACTTCCTCCCACTATACCTACTAGTCACACAACTCCTCCCACCAACTACACACCCCCACTACACCCAAACAAACACACCATGGTACCCACCAACTGCACTGCCATATCCCGGTCCACAACACACACACAAAGAGACACTCGCAACCTCCCAAACAAAGAGACAAAACAGACACAAATCAAACCCCAACACCGGCCCTAAGGAAGCACACGTCGCAACAACCTCTTCCACAAAGAAAACATCAATTGAGCTCATAAACGCCAGATCCATCTGCAACAAGATACACACTCTGGTAGACCACATTGAAGAGCGACAGCCAGACATAATATGCATCACAGAGACATGGCTCAACCCTACCGACAGTGTACTACTCAACCAACTAGTACCGAACAACTACTCAGCATACAACTGCCCACGCATCCACAAGCGTGGAGGAGGAGTCCTAATAATAGCAAAAACAGAACTCAAGTTCAAGACACTGAATCTCACAGATACAAAGCAGTGTAACACAATTAGCATCAAGAACAAGAATATTGCAATCTGCCTAACCTACAGAGCACCCCGTGCTCCACCCGACGAACTAGCCTTCATACTCGAAGAAGCCTGTGCCATAACGTCAAACAACAAACCAGCACTACTAATCGGAGACTTCAACCTCAAGTCCGCCAATACAAAAGATGCAGAGGCCTTCCTTCAGGCAATGTCATCACTTCAATTCACACAGATAGTCAATGCACCAACACACAGACTAGGATCATCCCCAGACCTCATCTTCGCATCAAACTACCTAACTTCAAGAGACCTAATCTCTACACCCACCATCACCCCAGTACCATGGTCTGACCATTACTTAATCGAGACAAATCTGCAATCACAAGAAGACTGGACAAGCGAAAGAGCGAACTTCCCACACACACAAAGACGATTCAAGTCCTTTGACAAGGACGAATTCATCCAGGACACAATACAACACTTGAACATTGACTCAGAGGACCTGGAGGAACAAGTTTCCAACTGGAACAATGTCCTAGCTAACGCCGCCAAACCATCCGTTGACAGGACCAAGAAACAACACCACAACAAGAGACAAAACAAACCATGGTACTCAGCAAAAATACGACAGGAAAAGAGGGAGCTCAGGAAAATTGAACGGAGATGGAGAAAAAACAAAACTACTTCCGACCAACATCTTTACCTAACAAAGCAAAAACAATACAATGAACACATCAACCAATCAAAGAGAGAATTCCACACAAACCTGATAAATTCTTCCATCAACAAACCCAGAGAACTTTTCGAAATAGTAAAAACCCTGACAAAAGAGCAAGCAGCAGAAAGAGAAATACAAGTGGATCCACAGATATTCGCCGACCACATCAAAGACAAATTTCACTCCACAGAGCGCTCAACACCCAGTAGAACCAACAGAACGAACGTCCACCCCAAAACCTGGGGCACATTCCACTCACCCTCAAAAGAGCAGATATCAGACATCATCTCCACAATCAACACAAGCACTGCTCCTACAGACCCTTGCCCAGTGTCATGGGTCAAAGCCACCAAAGCAAGCCTCATACCAAACATTCATAAAATGGTACACAACTCACTCACTCAAGGACTCATGCCACAGCAATTAAAGCTTGCCTCAGTAAGACCAATCACAAAGAAAACTTCTCTCGACAAAAAGGACCCAGCAGCATACCGACCAATCTCCAGCATACCCTTCCTCGCAAAAATAATCGAAAAGACGGTTCAACTACAACTTCAGGAACACATTGACGAACACGGAACTCTCGACGACAACCAACACGGATTTCGTCCCAACCATGGAGTCGAAACTCTCCTGATCTACCTCTTCGACAGCATCATAAGAATAATTGACGACATCAGGAATGGAATTATAATGATCTTCATCGACATCTCCTCAGCGTTCGACACAGTTGATCACAATATACTCCTGGAGAGACTGAAGAACACTGGTATACACGGTACCACTCTAAAATGGTTCCACTCGTACCTAACAGAAAGACAGCTACAGGTCAAGGTGGGACAGGACACCTCCCGGCCCATAAACGTCCAACAAGGAGTACCACAAGGATCCGCACTCTCAGCACTCCTTTTTAACATCTACATCCAACCAATATGCAACATTATGAAAGAGAACAACATCCAATACACAATATACGCAGACGATATAATGGTATACTCCCCGATATCAATCGAAAACCCGGACTTCTCTAAGATAGCAGACTGCCTTACCCAAATGGCGAAGTGGTGCCAAAACAACAATCTAGCTATAAACTACAACAAGACTGAAGCTTTAATCATCACTCGAAACCAAAGCTTCACACACCCACCAAACATAAAGATACAAAGCACCACGATACCGATAAGATCGGAGGTGAGATACCTTGGGGTTACTCTGGACAGTAAACTCAACCTCAAACCACACATAGACAAAACAATCCAAAAAGCATATTACAGGATGCGAATCATCAGGAGACTGAAACCACTCCTCGCTCCAGAACACTTCCGTACAGTCTGTCAAGCACTGATAACCCCAATACTGGACTTCTGCAATCCGATATACCTCGGACTACCAAAACAAGCTCTCAAACCACTACAGCTGGCACAAAACACTGCAGCTCGAATCATATCCGGAGCCGCAAGGCAGGAGCACATCACACCTACACTAAAGGACTTACACTGGCTCCCAATCATTGCTCGCATCAGATACAAGACTATCATAAACCTATTTAAGATAAAAGAACACACATCAGCCAACAGCCTCCACCTGCTCATACAACCGGAGACCAGCGCACGTCCCAGAAGAAGTCAAACACGCAACCGAGTCAGCACCCCAAATGAGTACAAGCACACACGCAAGGACACAACAGACAGAGCTCTCTCCATGGCTGCTCCAACAATATGGAACAATCTACCGGACGATCTAAGGGCAACTCCAGACCTCAAAGACTTCAGAAAACAACTGAAAACCATCCTGTTCATAGAGCACTATGGTCACATCACATAACCTAAGAGAATGGATAACAGCACTCCAATCCTCCCAAACAACTGAATATATATAAAATATGATTCTAGCACCACTGTAAATAGCCCACCCTGTATATAGCTCAAACAAATCAAGCACCCAACACATCCCTCACACAACTAAGTTTTATCCTCACTGCATGTACAACACACACACTTTACCTGATTGCTTGCTGTGATACCACCTTGATTATTAAGATAAGGCGGTTTAGAAATACTGTTAAATAAATAAATAAATAAATAAATGACTTCTTCCCCTGTAGTTATCAGGTTTATCAGTGTTTTCTTGATAACAGAAGCAAATAAGTGATTTCATTATTCATTTTGGGGGGTCATTCTGAACTGCAACTAGCAGGGATGTACGTCCGTTTTGGACATACAACCTCTGCCAATCGCAGGGATCGGATTCTGTCCCTTATGTCCGGTGGTGTAAAGATGGACGTCGGACTTTTTTGAGATCAGAGACTCGGAGGTTGAAAAATGGTCACTTCCACGTCTAAGTACTAGAAGCTGTCACATGATGCCGCTCTTTGTTTCCATGTGTAGCCTGTGAAAATTGTTGTTTACCCTGTACAGCAAATACACATATTTCCGGTGTCCTTCTACATATTTTGCAAAAGATGTGGCGTTCAGCAGTCTTTAGTAAAATGCTGGCAGAGATGTGAATGTCCTGATCTGGATATTCCTGTTCCTTCCCTGCCAACCTATGCAAAATGTGTTTTCTAATCTGCTAAAGTGATCTGGATATTCTTGCCAGGATAACTTTACACCAGCTATTTATGTGGCTCAGGTAAGTTTAAGCAAAGAGCTGTTATATTTATCAGTGGCTGCATAAACTCAAAGTGTGCTTTCTGGCATAGTTTGTCCTTTCAGATAACCAGAAAAGATTTCAACAGGGAGTGAGGATGGGAGAGGGGAGAATTTTAAAAACAAAGATTTGTATGTGTAATTCCAAAGGTTACTCAGGAGATATGATTTACAAAAATTTCCACTGACAGCATATGTGTGCTGCTGTTAGACAGACATTTGTATATTATTTTATATTTGATTAACTGCCTTTAGTGTCAGGACTCCAAAGCAGTGAGCAATGCTAAGAGAAACTGCATTCAAAGGCTGGAAAAGAAAGTGAAAAGGGAGAAAGACCAACACTACTACTACTATTTAACACTTATATAGCGCCACGCACGCAGCGCTGCACAGACATACATACAAGAGACAGTCCCTGCTCATCAGAGGCTTGCTTGTCCTAGCTTACAATAGACAAATGGAATATGATGTCATAATTTGTCATTTAGAGGCATATTTCACAGTGGGACCTACCAGTGCAATCTGGGACGTCAAAGCCAGAATGTCTGAAAAAAAAGCAGGCACATGCAAATTCAGGCACGATTTTGGAAACGTGGACATGACTGATATACACGTTTCAAACGTCTATATCAAGATCCCCAGGATAGCATTTCAGAGGCAAGACATCTGATAGCATAATGGTTGGAACACTGGCTTAAGAGCTGAGTGGTCAGTGTTCAAATCTCAAAGGGGGACTTTGTGATCTATGGCTAGCAACTTAATTCTCCAGATGTTCTAAGGTAAAAGCAATCACTTTCCTGATGCCTATTTGTGCCTGGAACAGGTATAAACATTGAAGTGGCTGCAGATCTCTCTGAGATTGAACAGTAATGTGTAAGTATAGTTGTGGTCAATGTTATCAGTACCATTGTAGTTCAATCCTTAATGCCCAATATCTCCTAAATAAAAGTGGCCAGTGAAATGACTTTGGACTATATATGCACAAATAAAATAATCAAATAAAACAAGACTGATTTAAAAAGGAAATAATATAAAAACGGGGACATTGCCAGGACATGATTATATTGGCACCCTTATAAACCAAATGTTCAGTTTGAACATTTCAATTGCAGTAAAATCAGACATACCTGTGATCAGCTATGAGTACTCACATGACCTGACTTAACCAGTGAAATGATGATTCTAATGTTTAAAATGGCCACATTCATTTCTTGTTCCATTTTCACAATGGTGAAGACAAGAGAGCTGCCTGAGACTATCAGAAAAGCATTACCACCAAACATCAAACTTCAAAGGGGTACAAAGCCATCTCCAAAGACCTTGGGATTCCTGTATCTACAGTTTGCAATATTATTATTGCTCATGGAACAATCAAGAATCTCCCAGGTGGGAAAAGAAAAATTAATCCATGAAGTCTTTGAAGGTTAATGCGAACTGTTGGAAAAACACCATGCACAACATCCAAAGAACTTAATGCTGACCTGGAGTAATTTGGAATGGTGGTTTCATCCCGCACCATATGCCATGCACTTAACAAAGCAGGACTTTGTGGGTAAAGGGCAAGGAGGACCCCACTGCTCCGAGACAGACATAAAAAGGCATGCCTGATCTTTGCCAAACCCACCTTGCGAAACACAGTCCTTTTGGGAAAATGTTACGTGGACAGAAGAATCCAAACTTGAGCTCTTTGGCAATGCAGACCAGTGATACAATAACAGGTGAAGAAATGAAGCTTATAAGGAAAAAACACCCTTCCTGCAGTTAAATATGGTGAAGGTTCCATAATGTTGTGGGGACAGTGGCTATTATACCAGGTGGCAAACTGTTGTTCTAACCACTAAGCTATACCTCCACTTGGTTTCCAAGCTTTGGAATTGCAAAGACCTAGTCTTAGTCTGAAGCACTAATGGCATTCTATTCCATATCCTAGGAGCAACACAGCAAAGCATCTTTTGTCTCATTGCAGTTAGCCTACTCCAGAGGATTTTAGAGACATACAAAACATGATAGCAGAAAAAGAAGATATGGCGTATCTAGTCTGCCCTTCCATATCAACTACTATAGTCCTTTTTTTCCTTTAGAGATCTTCTGTGTTTGTCCCATGCTTTCTTACTATATAAGTAGATTTCCTTTCAATGATGTAGTAAAACTGTCACCCTTTATAATTTGCTGGTAGCCAATGAAAGAAATGTAGGGGCCCTTTTACTAAAGCTTGTTAAGATTTTGCACGTAATGTACATTTCATGAAAAAACTAATGCACATTAAGTGCAAAGTTTCTGCAGTAACAGTCAAGGATGTGGGCAGCATGTTCCTAGCAGTTACCACATGGATGTGTACCCTAATATGTAGGACAATTAAGTAGGTATACCTAATGTCGCCCATAGAGGTTTCACCAAGTGCACCCATGCTAATTGCCACATTGACAGTTGGAACATGATGTTGGTACATGATATGTATCCCCCATGCTAACTATAATATGTTCTCCACACCCCACTCCACCCATACCCCGCCCATTCTCTGCCCTTTCACACAATGGACAATTAATTGGCATTTTAGAGACTGGTAGCTGTCATGCCTGTGCGTTAACAGTCACCATAGGCAATTACTGTATGTTAATCTCTTAGCAGGCTTTAGTATGAGCAAAATTTGAGTGAGACAACATTTGGAGTGTACATTTTTACCAAGGTGTGCATATAAGCTCCAGAAAAACACATGCTCCCATGGAATTGGGCTGAAGGCATGTTTGTACCTACACAAACAGCTGAGCCTGCTAGGCGTGCAAGCTGTGTACATGTGAACACTAAAAATGTCTCCCCTGTAGCTCGTCTAAATCACCCCTATAGTGTATGTGCATTGCTTGCCTACGACCAAACCAGAGTCCGGTGATTCCGCTGTCCATGTGTAACTCTGAAAACATATCCATCTTTAATGAACAGAGGTCCATGTGCAACCGGAAACAGGATGGAGTAGTGCCCCATCCCATTGCAGTGAAATCCAGACCACAGAGGAAAGATAATGACTATGAAGCAGCAAAACTCTTCAGAAGAAGAGACCCACCTGCTCTGCAGGCTTGTAGTGCAGGAGGAGGAGGTGCCACTCCCAAGAGAGCATAGGAGGCCAGCCCATGCTGCAGCACGCAGGGGCTGAGAAGGATAAGATCCACCCTTGCCCAGTAACTACTGAAACAGCAGTAAAGCTGGCACACATAGATAGATGAAAACGGACAATCACAAAGTGAGGGACAAAGAGAGGGCACAAAAGGAGGAGCATGTGCAGGACGCCTGACTGTGCAATATGTAGATGCTAGAGGAGAGGGGGGACAGGGGAGATATTATACAGACCTTTAAATACCTAAAGGGTATTAATGAACAAACAAACCTTTTTCAAAGACGGGGAAGCTGGAAAACTAGAGGGCATAACATGAAACTGCAAGGGGGTAAACTGAAAGGCGATGTCAGGAAATACGTTTTCACTGAAAAGGTGGTGGATGCTTGGAATGCCCTCCTGATGGAAATGGTGGGGGAAAATATAGTGACAAAATTCAAAATGGCATGGGACAGACACAGTGGATCCCTTTATAGCAACAGGATAAAATCAAAATAAACCTGCCACTTACAACCCAACAAATAGGGGTGACCTGCACGGAGCAGTGGGTACACCCCTAAACACAGGCATGGGGAGGGGTGACCTGCACAGAGCAGCAGGTGCATCTACCCTTGCTACCTTTCTGGGCAGACTAGATGGACCATGCTGGTCTTTATCTGCCGTCATATACTATGCTAATATGTTACTATATGGGTGACAAGATGCAAACCCCAATGCCCAATATGTTCTGCTGGCCAAGTGAGCAGGTACATTGCTAACCAACATCACAATATGCATGGACATCTAAAACAAGGCTCTGAATATGGAAATAGGAAGCAGGGTATCAGTACTTAAATATTATGGTAGCAGAGTGGTGACCACTGAAACCACCACTCAGTGAGCAACATGAAACAGTGACACAGATAACCCAAAACAGATATAATGTGGGAGGTAAAGTGACATGACTGGTGACACAAGGGGAGCAAATGGGAACTGAACCTTATGTACCCAGGCACCAAGCCTTTAGTGAGAATCACAAGGCCACCCCTCCACTCCAAGAACATGTTACAAGAACAGAAATGATACCTCCACACCAATAAGAGGTGATAGGAAAAACAATTAAGACAAGGTCTTAAATAGTGCCAGTGGGAATGGGGTATTAGACAGTTGCCCTAACCACTAGGCCACCCCTTCACCACAAGAGCATACCACAAGAACAGAAATGACACCTCAACATTAGTAAGAGGTGACAGGAAAAACAATTAAGATAAGGTCACAGGTTGTGCCAGTGGGAAAAGAATCCCTGATCTGTTGGGTACCAGGCAGTTGTCCTAACTACTAAGCCACTCCTCCAACCCAAGAGCATGCTACAAGAACAGAAATGACATCTCAACACCAATAAGAGGTAAACAGGAAAATCAATTAAGATAAGATCACAAGTAGTGCTAGTGGGAATTGAACGCTTGATCTTTTGGGTACTATGAAGTTGTCCTAATCACCAGGCCACTCCACCACCCCGACACAGTAGGGTACAGCAAATGCACTCATGGATGGCTCTTCCTTTCCTATCCACAGACACTTCCACATCATGAGGGACACCGAGGCCTACAGGGTCCGTTACCAGACCATATAATGCACGAGGCCCAGGCTGATCCTGCATCTCCGACAGCAACTGTATCAGGAGCAAGGTGAGTGTCTATATTGAAGTTAAGGACATTTCTGAGGTAGCCCCCCCACCACACATGCCCCCAACCATCACACATAGCAACAATGTATAGCACATCCCCCCAAGGCATAAGCACTGCTATATGAGGATGTCTGAGACAGATCAGACACACCTGCCCCGTCCATCTGATCCAGACTGACAATACATCAATACTGGGGACAAAACTGTGGGAGGTGACACATATATAGTGCACTGGCAAAGAGGGAGCAATGTCAGGCAAGACCAGCTGTAAAGCGGTAGGACAGGAGCTGTGGTCTGCAGGTGGATCTGGAAGCCAGGGAAAGAACAAGATGCTGTGGGGACTGTGGTGTGTCCCATGCTATAGAAGATGCAGGGTGAAAAGAGTGTGGTCAGGACCTGAGAGTGACATGTGGAATGTTTGATGAAGGAAACTAATCATCCACATGACCGGATCATGACGAATAATGTCCATGTGTGGACCCAGGAGTGCAGCAGACCGTAACCAATATGCCAAATTGACATACATGTTGCTGCCACTGATGACATGGCCTAGCCACTATCGCTGTGGCCAGTGTTCCCCATATGCAGCTATGTGCTTATCATGGGTGTCACCAGATCCACACCTTGGGTATGCACGGTCAGAGCAAGACAGGTGTCAGTAATGTCTAGATATCCTGCAGCACAGGGCAGAGACGGGCTCAGTCATGTCCCAATATTGGGCACATAACTGGCAATTCAAGACAGAGCTGCAGATAAAGGACAGCACACCATACATGTGCCCAAATGTGCACCATTCCCTCCCCAGTCTCACTCAGCTACACACAACCCATGTCCAGACCATGCAAGACCAGCTAATCAAAGAAAATCAGTACAGGCAAGAGTAGAGAGGCTCCCCACAGCCCAATGTCCACCTGGGACCCTGCCAGCCCCACAGGCCAGTACAAATGGGTGTGCAACCACAAACCTACCTTTGGGACATACATAGTATGGGTCTGAAAGTTGCGCACATATTGCCACTAACCACAAGGCTGACCACATCAATGCCAGGACACACCAGTACCTGATACCAACTCTGCTGGGATATGTATGGATGTCAGCAGGCAACATGTTCAGACAGGGCCTGGCAAATGCCACATCACAGGAACCCATACCCCTTGAAGTACCTAATGTTCTGCTTTTTGCCTCCCTTATATAGCTGTCCCAGAGAATGAGTCACCGCCCTCCTAGTCAGAGGAACCCACTGAGGAGGGGGAGTAGTAGCAACAGCAGTAGACACAGCTAGTTGCTCCTGACAGGTGGCACCAGTGAAGACACAGCAGCTCCAGCAGCAGGGCCAGCAATGAGGCTATCCCACGCATATCCAGCTCCATAGTGCTAATCAGCTCTTCCCCTTTGAAGGAGAATGGGGAGGTTGAGGGGTGGTCCTCATGTTGATGGAGATGCCTGGTCCTCTGGAAGGGGAGGGGCTTGATAGCACCTGCAGCTGGGGGATAGGCCTCTGCAGGGAGTGAGCCAGCTGCCTGAGGAAGGTGCCCTGGAGGGGGCAGTGGCACAGGTGGGGTGGCCAGGGGCAGCAGAAGCACAGGCCCACCAGGAGGGAAAAGTCACAGAGGAGGTGGGGCCCTAGGATGGGGATGCGGGAATGTCCAATGAGAGTCCCTGGTGGAGGGTGAGCTGAGGGACAAGGAATCTCCATCAGATGCCAGGCATTAGGTGGAGGAGGGTGTAGAGGGGAGTGGGGAGGAGGAGGAGGGAGGTGAAGTGGGTGGGTTGAAGGAGGAGGGAGGACTGGGAGGGGGTCAGGTGAAGAAGTTGGGGATGGGAATGGGATGGGAGTGGGATGGGGAGGGGACAGGAGTAGGCCTGGGGAGGAGGGAGGTGTTGGGGGGGCTGCGGGAGGAGTGTGGGAATGAGGGAGGGCTGGGGTAGAGGTAGGGTATGGGAATGGGCTGGCGGAGAGGGTGGAGATGGGAGTGGGCTGGGTATACAGATGGGGGAGGGAACAGCAGTCACTGCCCACCTCCCCTCCAGCTATGGTGCATCACAAAGAGGCACCAGCAGCCATTGCAGTCAGCAATACCCTGCAGAAGTCGGAGATCTTTGAGTGCTCTGCGCTGCAGGGCCTCACTGCCCTAGCTAGGCCACTAGACCTCATTGTGATGCACCTAGAGGGCATGTGAGGGGAGATACATGGCCGATGCAGGAGGTACACCACTTCACAGAGACATTTGCCTCCCCTCCAGGCCCTTCAGCTGGGGGAGAGGAGGGCCAGTTAGGTTACCTGTGTCATGGGGTCAGTGCCCCCAGCATACCATATCATCTGTGTGGAGGGTATGTATGTATTTATTTATGTATTTGTGCTTTTATATCACTTTTCAGGAATCAAAGCAGTTTACAATAAACTTAATAACAAGAACAGAAGTTTACATTGAACAAAATAGAAAAAGAGCATATAACCATAATCACAAAATTATTTATTTTAAAACATTTTTAAACTTTGTACAGGAGGTATTGTTATTGAAGATTCATGAAGACTGACATAGCTAAAGAAAAATTAAGTAGATGTCTCCCCGAAATGTTCCTTGAACAAATGAGTCTTTAGAAGTCTGCAAAAAATGTTTGGGTCCTTGTTGTTGTTAAGTGCCGTCGAGTCGGCGTCGACTCAAGGCGACCCTCTGGATAGCTATCCTAAATTGTGTTCGGTCTTCAGTCAGGCGGCTTATTGTTGACAGACTGGTACCCGTAGCTGCTGTTATTGTATCGATCCATCTCATTGCTGGCCTTCCTCTTTTGCGTTGACCTTCTATCTTGCCAAGCATGATGTCTTTCTCTAATGATCTCTCTCTCCGCATGATGTGTCCAAAGTATGAAAGTCGAAGTCTTGTCATCTGAGCTTCTAAAGAAAGCTTAGGTTTGATCTCCTCTAGTACAGACTGGTTTGTTCTTCGGGCAGTCCATGGTATACACAATATTCGCCGCCAGCACCATAATTCAAAGGCATCAATTTTCTTCCTATCTTTTTCACTGTCCAGCTTTCACATCCATATGATGTTATTGAAAATACCATGGCTTGAACAAGTCAAATTTTTGTATGGAGAGAGACATCTCTGCTCTTGAGAATCTTATCTAGGTCTTTCATAGCCATTCTGCCAAGAGCAATGCGTCGTCTGATTTTTTGACTGCTTGTTGCTTCTTTATTGATAGTTGATCCAAGTAGGTTAAAGTTGTTCACAATTTCAATTTCTTCTCCTTCGACGATGAACCTGTTGATTATGCCAGTTGTCATGATCTTTGTCTTCTTTACATTAAGGTGCAGGCCCATTTTGAGACTATGTTCTTTGATTGTGAGAAGCAAATGTTTCAGATCATCTTCACTTTCCGCCAGTAATGTGGTATCATCAGCATAGCGAAGGTTGTTGATGAGTCTTCCACAAATCTTCACACCTCTGTTGTCTTCATACAATCCTGCTTCTCTGATGATTTGTTCTGCATATAAATTAAACAGGTAGGGAGAAAGTATGCAGCCTTGTCTTACACCTTTGCTTATTTTAAACCATTCTGTTTCTCCTTGTTCTGTTCGAACTGTTGCTTCTTGATCAATGTACAGATTGTGCAAGAGAACGATCAAGTGTTCTGGTATACCCATGCTTCTTAATGTGGCCCAGAGTTTCTCATGGTTTACACAGTCAAAAGCCTTGCTATAGTCTATAAAGCACAAATAGATATCCTTTTGGTATTCTTTAGTCTTTTCAAGGATCCATCTCACATCCGCAATGATGTCTCTCGTTCCTCGCCCTTTTCTGAACCCTGCTTGCACTTCAGGTAGTTCTTGTTCCAGGTATGATTGTAGTCTCTTTTGAATAATCTTCAGTAGAATCTTGCTGGCATGTGGGATCAGAGCGATTGTGCGATAATTTCCACAGTCAGTTGGATCACCTTTCTTTAGTATTGGTATAAACACAGATCTTTTCCAGTCAGTTGGCCATGATGCTGTCTTCCATATTTCTTGGCAGAGCCTTGTAAGTATGGAACAGCTGCATCAGATTGCTGTAATACTTCTATAGGAATGCAATCAATGCCTGGTGTTTTGTTCTTTGATAAGGCTTTCAATGCTGCTTCAACTTCTTCTTTCATCACCAATGGTTCCAGATCATAAGGTACAGGTTGAAACGGCTGTTGGTCCACGTGATCTTTATCATATAAAAACTCTGTATATTCCTTCCATCTTTTCTTGATCTTCTCAGCATCATTCATCATAGAACCTTGAGCATCTTGTAACATTCCAATTCGAGGCTGGAACTTTTTCTTTAACTCTCGTAGCTTTAGGAAAGCTGATCTTGTTCTTCCTCTAATAGTTTCTGCTTCTATTTCCTTGCATGCGTCATTGTAGTACTTTTCCTTGTCCTGTCTTGCTGCACATTGGAAATCTCTGTTGAGTTCTGTGATTGTCTTTCTTTCTCCTCTGGCTTTAGCTTCTCTGCGTTTCTGGGCAATTTTCAGAGTTTCTTCCGTCATCCATTTTGGCCGTTTTTTCTTTTTTACCTTTTGTAGAGACTTCTCGCTTTCTTCCAACACAACCTTCTTGATGTCATTCCATAACTCTTCTGGAACTCTATCATTTGTATCTAAAGCAGCAAATCAATTTTGCAGGCAGTTCTTAAATTCCAGTGGTATATTCTCAAGGTCATATTTTGCTGCATTCATGAGTGGTTTGCTCTTTTTCAGCTTTAGCTTGAGTTTGCATACTAGTAGTTGATGATCTGTACCACAGTCAGCTCCAGGTTTTGTCTTTGTTGATGTTATAGCGCTTTTCCATCATTGACTTCCACAGATGTAGTCAATTTGATTTTTATACAATCCATTGGGTGAAGTTCATGTGTACAGTCGCCGCTTGTGTTGCTGGAAGAAGGTGTTCGAGATGAATAGATCGTTGGTCTTGTAGAATTCTATCAGTCTTTCTCCAGCTTCATTTCTGTTGCCAAGTCCATATTTTCCAACTAATTTGTCTTCTTCTTTGTTGCCAACCTTTGCGTTCCAATCACCCATGACTATCAGGATATCCTGTTTGCATGTTCTGTCAATTTCAGCTTGTACTTGTTCATAGAACTCTTCAATTTCATTCTCTTCTGCAGCTGTTGTTGGGGCATATACTTGAATTATAGTTGTGTTGATAGACATTACTCGTAGACGAATAGAGATTAAGCGTTCGCTGACTGCATTGTATTTCATTACAGTTCTTGCAAGTTTCTTCTTTATTATAAATGCAACACCATTTCTTCTTTGTCTTTCATTTCCGGCATAGTAGACCATGTGATCATCTGATGCAAAGTGCTCGATGCCAGTCCATTTCAGTTCGCTGACACCCAACAGATCAAGTTGTACACGTTCCATTTCATTCTTGACCACCTCCAACTTCCCTTGGTTCATGCTTCATACGTTCCATGTTCCAATGTGTAAGACATCTTTACAGCTTCTGACTCTCATTTCATGCGCAGCTACATCAGCAGTCAGACGTCCCGAGGGCTTTGATCCAACCACATCATAAATGCTGGCTTTACTCTGAAAAGTCTTCAGCTCTTCCCCAGTAGGTAGTTGAGTGCCTTCCAACCTGGGGGTCTCATCTTCCAGCACTACAGCACAATTTTTTTTTTGTAACTATCTATTGGGTTTTCATGGCAAGATACAGAAGTAGATTGCCGGGCCTTTCTTCCGCGCAGTTTAAGTTTGGTGTTGTTGCCGTTGTCACAGAAATGTGATCCTCCGCCGTCAACACTATCCCATTCTGCTGCTGCCCAGATGGGTGGTTTGTCTTGGTCTGGCATCTCAGCTGAGACCTGTCCATCTTGGGAGACCCTGCCAGTAGTTAAACTACCGATAGTTTAGCTCTCAGCATCACTGATGCACACAAGCCCTCACAGCACGACAAGCTGCAAACCAAGTGAGGGTTGGGTCCTTAGCGTCCTTTAAAACTTGAGGCAGAGAATTCCATAGGATTGGAACGTAAAGATAGAAAGCTCTTTTTGTAGTGGAGGCTTTACATGTTCTGTATTCGTTAGGTACCACGAGAAAATTTTTATTTCCGCTTCTCCGAGGTCTATTTTCTGGAAAAGTTAGAATAAGCGTCTTTAGCTGGTTGGGTGTTTCTGACTGAAGGATTTTGAAGATAGTATGAATAGCCTTAAATTTTAATCTGCTCTCTACTGGAAGCCAATGAAGATGTTTTAAAATTGGGGTGATATGATTTTTAATTGGAGCTTGTGCAATTATTCTGGTTGCTGTATTTTGTGATAATTGAAGTCGGCGGATAATATGTAGACCCCACGACCTGTATTTGGGCAATATGCTAACATGTCAGCTATGTCACACATCCACAACAGCATAGATATGGGGAGGAAAGCACTAGTCTCAGTGATGTGTGCTGACGCACATTGTAGGGGATGTGGAGGTGCCTGGTGTGACATTGTGATGTGTGGAAGTGACATACAGCAACCAGGGAGATGTTTGCACAGTGTCCATGGCCTAGTAGAGTGGGCACCCAGTGCACCTGCACACTGCATATGGGATGGAATCACTCCAACGTGCAGGGGTCATAACACCCAGAGAGATCCTTTGGGACAGGATATGCCCCTATTAAATCCAATGTGGCACTGCAGATATGGGTCAGTGAGCCAGGCTGTGGTCCGCAACACCCCCCTCCCACATGTGTGAGTGGCCCACATGGGTCCCTCAGAGGTATGGGGCCATGGATATCTCTGTATGAATGCGTGTGTGTGTGTGTGTGTGTGTGTGTGTGAGTGTGAGGGGACAGGGGAGGCACCAGATCTGCTAGCACTGGCACTGGGGTCCAGGGGTCGAATGGGAATTGGCCCAGTATTGGAGTATGGCAGAACAGGTACAGCAGGCTACTGATACAGATGGGCTGGAACTGGAATAGGGCCACTGCTGAGGGTTGGGGAGATTGAGATTGGGAGGGAGTGGACTCAGGGGTCGGCTGGGATGGGGGGGTTGGGCCAGTCACTGCGGTAGGGTATGGGGAGAGTGGATGTAGGGACCAGAGCAGAGTGGATAGGGAGGGGAACAGATATGTTGTGTTCGAGATATGTTAGAGGTCCTACGGTGGGATGAGGCAACAGGGTGGGGCATAAGAGGGAATGCTGGGGTTGGTTGGGGACTGGTAGAAGTGATGCATATTCCTGATGGACATATCATCCTTAAAGAGGCAAACCTTACCCGACAGCCCTTTCGCTATATAACTAACCAAGATGTTAAAAAGAATCGGACCAAGGACAGATCCCTGGGGCACACCACTGGTAACTTCCTTCTCCTCAGAGTGAGCTCCATTTACCTGTATCCTTTGTCGCCTCCCACTCAACCAATTGCCAACCCAAGCAATAACTTTAGGGTCCACCCTTAAGGTGTTCAGTTTGTTTATAAGTCGCCTGTGAGGAACGGTGTCAAAGGCTTTACTGAAATCTAAATACACCATATCTAGGGCTCTCCATTGATCCAATTCCCTGGTAACCCAGTCAACGAAATCAATCAGATTTGTCTGACAAGACCTGCCTCTGGTGAATCCATGCTATATCAGATCCTGTAATCTGCTGGACTCCAGAAACCTCACTATTTTTTCTTTCAGCAGCGTTTCCAATAATTTACTCACCCCCGAAGTTAAACTAACTGGCCTGTAGTTTTCAACCACATCCTTACTTCTGCTTTTGTGTAAAGAGACCACATGAGCCTCATTCCAGTCCTTTGGCACCACTTCCAACTGCAACGAGGCATTGAAAAGGTCAGTCAGTGGAGCTGCTAGAACGTCCCCAAGTTACTATTCTAGGGTGTATCTCATCCGGTCCCATCGCTTTGTTTACTTTAAGTTTAGCTAGTTTCTCACAAACACAGTTTTCTGAAAATTGTTCAAGATGACCCTCGCTTCTGTTCCTGTTTGTGGGTGTTTTCTGAGGTCCTGCTCCTGGGGTTCGTTATCTGTGAACACAGAAAAGAAATATTTGTTAAGCAATTCTGCTTTATCCTCATCAGCTTCTACATATTGTGGAATATGTGGCCTAGTGGTTGGGGCAAGGTACTTCAGGCCAGAAGCTCAGGGGTTCAAATCCCACTAGAGAACAGCAACCTTGGGCTGGAAGGACTGGGGTTTCTAGTCCCACAGGTGCTCCTTGTGGTCTTGGGCAAGCCACTTAACCCTCCATAGCCCATGTTCCCTGTAAAATAGTTATCTCCAAGTTATAATGCCCTGTTCAATGTAATTTCAGTTTGTTCAATGTAATCCACACTGATGCAGAATAGCACAGTATATAAGAGAATGTAAATAAATAAATTCCTCCCCTTCACTCTTGAGTCTGACAATACCACTTTTGCCCTTCCTCTTCTCACTAACATATCTTAAAAATTTCTTTTTCCCCCCCCCCCCCCCCCCATTTTATTGCATTGGCTATTTCCTCCTCTTTTTGAATCTTTGCTTTCCTGACTACTTTGCTAGCTTCTCTAAGTTTTCCAAATATAGATGCCTGTCTTCCTCTCTCTGTGATCTCTTGTAGTTCATGAAGACCCCCCTCTTTTTCTTCACCTTTTCAGCTACTTCTTTCGAAAACCATAACAGTCTCCTTTTCCTTTTACCTTTATTTACCATTTTAACAAAATGGTTGTTTGCTCTTAAAATATCCCCTTTCACTTTTGCCCACTGTTTTTCTACATCCCCCAGCTGTTCCCATACCGCTAACGACTCACTGAGGTATTGGCCCATCTTGGCAAAGTTAGTTTTCCTAAAGTCTAAGACGCTTGCTTTTGAATGGATTCTAGCAGCCCTAGTCCTAATACTGAACCACACCATCTGGTGATCACTGGATGCAAAATGATCTCCAACTATAACATCAGAAACACTTTCACCATTGGTAAGCACCGAGTCTAGTATGGCCCCTTCATGTGTGGGTTCTGTTACCAATTGCCTGAATAGTTCTCCCTGTAGAGAATCTAGGATCTCCTTACGTCTAGATGATACTGCAGCCGTAATGTGCCAATCAACATCTGGCATATTGAAATCCCCTATCAGTATCACTTCCCCTTTCCTAGCAATGCCACATATGTCTTCAATTAACTCTCCATCCACCTCTTCCTCCTGTAAGGGAGGTCTGTGTATCACGCCAATGCAAATAGATTTCTCTTTCCCTCTTTCTAGTTTAACCCACAGTGCCTCCTCTCTCCCTTTTAAGCTCTGTAGTTACAAAGTTTAATATTATTTTTTACATATAGTGCCACTCCTCATCCCCTGCTCCATCCCTTGCTCAACAATAGTTGATCATTGTTCATTGTAATTAGTTCTCCTTGTTATCCTATGTATTCTTGTTACATTGTTCCATGTAAACAGTTGAAACATACTGCCAAGAAATGTTCTATGTAAACCGTCTGACTTGTAGAAAGACGGTATATAAAAATTGTTAAATAAATAAATAAATACCCTGTCCTTTCTGAATAAAGTATAGTCTGGTATAATTACATCCCAGTCATAGTTTTCTGTGAACCATGTTTCTGTAACTACCACTAAATCCAAGTCAGCCTCTCGCATTAAAGCTTCAACATCTGGGATCTTATTTCCCATGCTATGGGCATTTATACATACTGCTTTCCATATGTTGCCGCTTTTACCCATTTCTATAAAGGTATTTTATGTTTCACTTACCTGGGGGCTTTCTTAATCCATCCCCAACGAATCTAGTTTAAAACCCTCTTCAGTAGATTAGCCA
This sequence comes from Ichthyophis bannanicus, assembly GCA_033557465.1. NCBI lineage: Eukaryota > Metazoa > Chordata > Amphibia > Gymnophiona > Ichthyophiidae > Ichthyophis > Ichthyophis bannanicus. Next base: position 1,300,683,076 of record CM066031.1, read on the forward strand.
GTATGCTACTGAAGACATGTTGACCTTTCTTGGACAGATGAATGCCACCTCTGCTCTGCAACCCTTGGAATAGCATCCCATGGTCCAGGAAACCAAAACGCTCTTGGTGACACCATCCACGCAGCCATGCATTCATCTCCAGGATGTGAGCTTCTCTGCCTTGGTCTTTACCCTCAACAGGGAGGATTGTAGAGAACACCACCTGCGCCCCATCTGCTTTACCCTCTGTCCCAGAGCCATGAAGTCACTTTTGATATGCTCAGAGGGATACTTGGCAGTATAATTTGTGCCGACATGGATTAGCAACATTGGGTAATAGTCAGTGGGCTTGATGAGTGTCGGCAAACTCTCTGTAACATCTCGAATTTTGGCACCTGGCAGAGAGCATACCTCTCTGGACATCAAGTCTGGTTGGCAGATGGATGACTCAGTACCCCTCAGAAGAGAGTCACCAACCACCACTACCCTTCGCTTCCTTGTGGTCACTGATTCTTCAACTTTGGGGCACTTGAGCTCTGGTTCTTCCCTTTACAGGGATGCTTTCACCTCCTCCACTTCCAGGGCTGCATAATGGTTCTTCAATTCAAGGGTTGGAGAAGTTGGATTGGTGATTTTGCAGGCCCTGGTCACTTGTGTCCAACCATCGTCATTCTGTAGGCACCCATCTTCTCCTCTGATGGAGAGCTTGGATGTAGCAAGAAGCATCTCATCAATGTACTTCTCACTGTCTTGAATGCTCCTCAGCCTCGCCACCTCCTCTCTGAGTTCCTCCACTTGTTTCCTGAGAGCTTCAGCATGCAGGCATCCTGCACATGGAGCCGGTCCTGCAACTGGCATTGGGACCTCTGTCTGGACAGAGGCAGAAGCTGTAATGGGGGCAACAGCTTTAGTGATATGATTTTTCCCAGCCATTGTTCAGTTAGTGGAGCTTAGGTATCTTTGCTTGAAATGTAAAGCCCCTGTTAGGTATGACTCAACAGTGCAGGCTTCTGAAGTCCTTTATGCAGGCCTCAGCTGCTCTCAGTTCTTTCACAGGCTAATCAGGCCCACTAACTCCTGATGAGGTGTCAGCAACTTCAAAGAGCTGAGAAAGATACTTTGCTTGAAATGTATAGACCCTTTGGGTCGTCTTTGACTCCTCTCTCTCCTTCTCCACACACATCCATCTGATAGCTAAGATCTACCATTTCTTTCTCTATAACATCAATAAAAATCCACCCATTCCTTTCAGAACACACTACTAAGACAGGTATCCACTCTTTAATCACCTCCCACCTTGACTATTGTAACCTACTCCTTGCTGGTCTCCCTTTGAATCATTTATCCCCTCTTCAATCTGTTCAACACTCTGCAATGTGGATAATTTTCTGCCAGCCTCATCATGCTCATAATTACCCCTCTTCTCAAGTCACTTCATTGGTTCCCTATCTGTTTCTGCATCCAGTTCAAAGTTCTCCTGTTGACCTATAAATGCATTCATTCTGTAGCTCCTCACTACATTTCCTCTCTTATACTTCCCTACACCCCTCCCCGGAAACTCCAGGCAAGTTGCTTCTATCTGTGCCCTTCTCTTCTATTGCTAACTCCAGACTTCACTCCTTTCACTTTGCTGCTCCTTATGCCTGGAACAAACTACCTGAATCTATATGTCAGGTGCCTTCTCTGGCCCTTTTCAAATCCAGGCTGAAAACTCACCTCTTCATTGCCGCTTTCAGATCTTGACTCACCTGATCACCTTTATGTTTCCTTACCATTACCCCTAGATGTATCCCTGTCTACACCTTCTGTGTTGTCTGTCTTGATTAGATTGTAAGCTCTGATGAGCTTACATTGCATCATCTTGTAGTGCTATACAAATGCTCAGTAGTAGTTGAAAAATATAGCTCATCAGTGCCCATTTCTAGACACAGGTATTGATGTGCCTGCAGCCATGTGTATAGCCCACATGTGTACCCATCTCTGGGCACACATATGTCTCTGACCTGCCCACTCACTGATTGGCCTCCTGGGGTATATGTCTGCACTCTCATGTCATGCTGGGTGCTGAAGCCTCAGCAAGGTCACACAGGGCAACTGTGAGAATTGAACATTGGCTGTTTGGGTGGTGGTCTGTGATTTACACCACCATGCCACAACACTGCTGCAGATGCAATTGGTATGGCAAGGGGTATGATGACTATTGCTGTTAGCTAATCATGCAGATGATGAACAGGATGTGTGGGCGACAAATGGGAGAATCAGTGACAGGGCAGCACTGTCACAGGACATGGATGTGTGCTGGGCACCTCTAGTAGGACTGCACAGGGGGTACCACTTCGCAGGGTCATCATAGCTGCAACTGTTGAGGAATGGTGTGGGGTCAGGGGAGTGAATCCAGAGGTCAGCCCTGCCTCGAACAGCAGACTGGCAAGCACACTCAGGTATAGTCAGCTGCCTGACATTTGGTGTTGGATGGTGCTAGGCACATTGCTCCTGCTCTAGCACTGTTGCCCACTCCAGTTACCCATAGAGACACCGGCGACAGGCACAGGTGCATGCATGGACAGGGGGTCTTGTGGAAGAAAACATAGGCCTGGGTGATGGCACTTTTTATATGCACACATGTCTGGATATTCTGATAATTTCCATGTTGCCACGCTTGCTCATCTAAATGTTTTAAAACGTGGATGCCATTGTCAGCCCCGCCCCCATGGTTTGTGCATGCTTCTGCCTACCCTCTACTTTGACAGGGACATGGCTCTCAAGGTGGCCTCACGAAAGCCTAATTTCAGTGTCAGGGAGCTCACACTCCTGCTAGAGGAGATCCTTGATGATTTTGAGATCCTCATTAGCTCAGAGGAGACTAAGGTTGGGGTCTATGAGTGGCAGAGGAGGTGGCTTGCCATATGTCAGTGATGTATCACAATAACCGTGAGACTGAGGATGTGAAGCGGAAGTGTCGGCAGGTGCGGAGGGACATCTGCAAGAAAGACAGATATACGGGACCAGATGGGCAAGCTGAGCCCTTGATTGAGCTAGAGCAGTGGGAACTGACCACAGTGGGCATGTTGGGGGTGTTTTGGGCAGATTGCAGGCGGAGACTGTCGCTAACCAAGTAGTGGCAATATTGCCCTGCTCACAATTAGCGATCAGTGGGTAAACCTAGGCGTAGCAAAAGCTGGCCTAGTTTTACCCATGGAAGCTAACCAGGTAGCAGTGCAATATTGCCACTACCCGGTTAGCTTCGGCAGCTCCGGAGCTTGTGCAGTGACCCGGATATTCAATGCCATCACTGTGGCATCGAATATCCGTGGTTAAGGGTCGGCAGGCAGGGCTATGTGCAGTAGCAGCGCATAGCCTGCCCAGTTTAATAGTGGGCCCTACATGTCCAGAATTATGTGGCCAACAAAGCAGCTGGTTTGTGGCTTTCCAAGGGTGGTAGTAGATACACATATACCTGTAAGTGACTCTGCAGTTGCCTTTTTTTCAAAATGCTGGCTACGGCATTTAAATTAAAACTAGACTTCAGCGCCAGCATTTGGATAGCGACAAGAGCTGAATATCTGGATTCAGTGTTGGCCGCCCGCCGCTATCCAGTTAATGGTGATTTTCAGCCCACTATCCAGACAGTGGCACTGAATGTTGCTTTATCTATTTAAACTCACGTTCTGCCCCAATTCCAACCCTGCAACTCGCTGGCACAATCTGGATATTGCTAAGGTAGTTGAAAGTGATATTCAACAGCACTAACCAGCAGATGCTAACTGCCTAAACGCCATTGAATATCGGGCCCATAAATCATACAGCTCGCTGGGCCACTCAAAAAGTAAGTATAAGTGAAGCATCTAATTCAGACGTTGAAATTTATTTCTGTATTTCTAGTGCCTAAATGGATAGCCCTGTTGACTATATATATATATATATAATTTGAAAGCATCTAAACTGAATGTTTCGAAATATACTGCCCATTCCGCTGAATACTGGTCTCCATGAATTCAGTTGGATTATTTTCTTTTCTACCTTCTATTGTTTCACCTATTTCTATTATTGAGGTCTTCAGTGGTAGTTGTGGGAATGTGCAAAGTTTGGTACTTTTGTTAATGCTGCCTTTTATTTAGTCATTTGGAGCTCAAGGTTGTTTTCAGTTTAAACATTTTATGACTACACTGTTAACAAAAAAGGAAAATAAGGTGATATATTGGACTAACCTGAAGAAGAAGGTTTTAGCCTTTGAAAGCTAGAGCTAGAATGTATTAAGTTAGTCTAATAAAAAGGTATCACTTTATTTTCCTTTTATCTTTCTCTTTTTTTCTAATGACTATTAAAGTGGACTAACAGCAATCACACAATTTTATCTATGTTGCTAAACAACCTAAAGCTGATCAGGAGATGACACTATGTTGTCTCTGACTTGTTTTTATATCATCCAATAGTCTTGTTTTGGCATGCTTATCTCTTGATTTAGCCATAAAGGTAGCTTCTATCTTACCAGATTTACTTGCTGACATCTAAAGAAGTTGAAATTGTTGGTTCAAAGCCCTTGAATTAGAATTCTTGTTGGTTGTGGGCAGGGCTAGCATGACCAGTAGGTGAACTAGGCAGTCACCAAGAATGCCAATGGCTAGGAGTAGCTGACTTCCTGTTTGCAAGGGGGCAGAAGCAGCTAATCAGCTTCTTCTGCTCCCATGCAAAATGAAGTCAGTATTGGGTATCAGAAAGGGCAGAAGCCAAACAGCCTTGCAGCACCCAAGGCTTAGATAAGTGCTGGGGACTGTTTGAAGCCATTGCTGCTGCTGCTGCTGCCAGAGGGGGTGGAAGCAGTAGCAGGATGGGAGGGGGGAGGGGGGAAGGGACGAGGCTGTGCATGTCTAAGGCGTTCTTCTCTCACACTGCCATCCCAGTGGATCTGAAAAGTGCCCTCCCCCCACAACCCACTTGTCTCATATTTCAAGACTCGTTATCTATCTTGGCAACACATAGGGGTATGTTTACTAAACCGTCTTAACGTAGCAGCGGAGATGTTATTGAGTGATATGTGACGTTATCGCACGATAAACAGTGCGAGAACGTCACGTATCGCGTGATAATGTCTGCGGCGGCGTTAAGGTGCGCAGAGGGTGGAGTAAGGCTCCCCAGAGGGCGGAGTAAGGCTCCCCAGGGGTGGAGATGAGGGGTCAATGGGCGGAGAGTGGGCGGGGAGAGGCCCCATGCACACTAATGCTGTGAAAGGAAGCTCTCAACAGTAGTGCCAGTGAAAACCTCGCGCTAGAGGTACATTTGCACGAGAGAGAAACCATTTCAGTCAGCAATGTATAGCAAAGGCAGGGAAACCCAAAAAAGTGATAGTAGTGATACTTGTGCAAGAACCAAAAAGGCAGAAAAACATATAAAATGACCATAACTACCTTTGAAATCCCCATAACCAAGCTGGCCAATAGTGCTACTAATGATAAACATAAAGCAACACTACTGACAAAGCGTAAAAAGGAAGAAACCATGTTTGGAAGGGGCTATGCTCTGTCCCCCTACAAAGTGAATGATCCCACAGTGAAATAGCGGTGATCAGGGTTTTTGTCGTCTATATTGGGCAGGTATGTAATGCTGTGGTCCAGCAGGGGCACAGTGCAGACTAGGCAGATGCCTAGGTGTCATATAGGAATGCTGAAACTGTAAAGTAGCAAGACAGCAACTGACGAGGGTCCAACATGGGCACGAGTGTGTGTCCCACAATGTCACAGGGGATATTACCCAGTAGGTGCCCCCAAGGGCACAAAAAATTTGCAGGTGGTGCTGGGGGGAAGTGCGCATGTCCATGTAGGCACCCCTACCCGAGAACACACACCATAGGCAGCTGTCTACCATCACATTGGATGGCCTGGGACTGCGCAACACGAGCACCACTGGCATAAGGGCATGTCAGCATGGTGGCATAGGGTTGCTGGTGGCGGAGGGGGCAGTGGCATCTGCCCACAGTAGACCAAGGTCAAGCCCTGTTTAGGTGGGTGCCGTGCGGTGCAACAGACAAGGGCTATCGAACGAACACTAATGGTATCCCCAGGGAATCTTTTTTCTCTGTGGCAACAGTGTGGTGCTGTACACACAGTCAGTGTGTTCAGGGGCAGAAGGTCACAGGTTCAAGTCCCAGCTGTGGCTCCTGCAAACCATGTCTCTATATTTCACCCAGTGTAATAAAAACAGAACTGTTATTGCAGATTAAATAAACACCCATATTTTACCCTACAGGGCACAGACACCATAAACATGTGCAATCTCTACAGCGGAGTTTCCCAACTGCAGTCCTGGAGGGCCAAACACCATTCAGGTGTCATGTTGTCCCTAATAAATATGCCTGTGCTGCAATTGTATGCAACTCCCCCATTACATGCAAATGTATCTCATGCATATTCATTAGGGACAGCATGAAAACCTGAACCGTGTTTGGCCCACCAGGCCCGGAGTTGGGAAACTCAGCTCTAGAGCAGCAGCCAACAGGGGCACAAACACCCACACCCACATGCTCCACTATCCAAAGCCTCATGGAGAGTCAGGCTGTTGGGCATGCACAGAGCAGCATCTCCCAATACTAGCACTTGAATACCTTAGCAGTGCCGCCCTAAACTTGGGAACACGTTACACATATATCAAAAGGTTGCTATGATTAATGGCAGATAACAAATCTGAACTTAAACACAATTTGTTGACAGAGCTGCATCATAGCAACCTGTCTGATTTCTGTGGAGTGTGTCTCAGTTGTGGTTTCTGACAGTGTTTACCACCCCGGGGAGTGACCCCAACAGTATTGCATACCATAGCCATGCTTGCACTGTGCCTAGGACTGGTGTGGTGGCCAGGGCTACCAAAAACCCCTATATTTGCACAATGCTGGCATAGGTGTGGGAGCGTGTGTCTATCTAGTGTGTTGTTGCTGCCTACACCTTTCTGAGCCCACACTGCTTGCACTGTCTCCAGTGTTAGCCTTCCAATGTGCATAATGAGGAGCAAGGTACTGTGGGTATGGCCCGGACAGGGTGGCCAGGGCAGGATGCATCTGCACAGGGCATAGGGCAATGTCTGGGACATTGTAGTGCCCGATAACCACCTGCACAGACAGGGTGGCCACAGCATGACATTCTGGGAGGTCACTCTCACCCTGACTGAGCAGTGACCATGGCATGGCTAGGTTCCCCCATAGTGCTATATAGCATTTGTCTTAAGTGATATTTATGAGTTCTCTTTTCTGGGGCCCAATCACTGACATACCTGCTTGGTGTGTGTGCCAGATCCCATGCTTGGGTGCACATTGTTCTTTTTGGAACATGCACTATGTATGTGCTAGTATAATAGCGAAGGGCCCACAACGAATAAAACCAGGAGTCTATTGACTAGAATTCAAACCAGTTTAATGTACACAGTCTCAGGCCAATGTCACATACAAAATGTCTGAGCCCTGAGCTCAGAAAAATGACAGTTTATATACTGTTCTTCTCCAGTCTAATACAGGCAAATCTCCTCATTGGTCTTGGTGGCCCCCCTCCCTCTTCCAATAGCCATCTCTGATCTGGCTTGTACCTGTTTTCTCCCTGTGCAGGCTTTTCTAACAGTGGCTCAAATCTCTAGACATAATACTTCTGCTACAGTACATTTCGCTGCTTTTGCAAGGTCAGTTAGCCGGCAGAGATAGTGGAAAGCACAGCTGTGCGTATCATAACAGTAGAAAAGTTTTACTTTTGTTTATCAGAAGCATTCTTATCAAAAGCAGAGCAGAGCAGTGATTCTAACAGCTACTGGTATTTTCTGTCTGTCTGGTTTGCTATAATATTCCAAAGTCAGTTATAATATTCTAAAGTAAGGGAGAGGGACTCAGGCCTAGCTGACAGGCCTCTGCTACAGGATGGACTAGGCCATCGCCTATCACATTCCCCCCTTTTGATTATTCACACCCGCAAGTGAGAAAGGGTGAGAATCAAATCACACATATATATGAAAGTACTTTAAACTATGGTAGAGGGATCACTTCGTGGTATAGGGTAGTAGTCCCACATTGCTAATATTTGTGCTGCTGCCTTGCGGTCAATAATATTATCAATAATAGAGTGTAGCATACGCAAGCATAGGGGAAGGAAACATGGGATACATAAGCAAACAGTTACAATCAAAAATACAAGCACTATAAGTGTCTTCAGGCCGCCAAGGCCTGAAAACCAAGAACCAAACCAGCCATCTAGTTGCAAGCCAAGCCACGTTTGGACTGGGACATAAGTTTGCTTTCTCATGTGATTGGCTATATCTTCTACAACCTGTCCTTCATTATCTATTTGCAAGCAGCAGTTAGTAATCATCATGGTTATAGTCTTTGATGATTAATGAGGTAGTTAATGGTTGATTGAGGTAGATAGATAGAGGATAGAGTCTGAAATGTAGATGTTCAGGAGCAAGCTGGCAAAGTCTTTACGATGAGGGATCTTGTCTTCGCAGCGTGAGTCGCAACTGTGATGCAGGATTAGCGATCGAAGTCCAGGGGCGACTCTCAGGAACTGCTGCTGGCTTCACTCGACTGTGATGAATCCAGGAGTCGATCTCAGCCACTTTAACTGCGGTTGGGGTTGATAGCAAAACGATATACGGTCCCTTCCAATGAGGCGCCAACGGTGTCTTCTTCCACTCCTTTACCCACACTGAGGCTCCAGGCTTGAAAGGATGCAATGGCTCTGTTAGATTGATAGGCAACTGGTCCTGCACCCAGGTATGAAGCTCTGCAAAACAGAACTTAGAGCCAACAATTCTTGCCTAGTAATTATGGATCCAATTTGATTCATATCTCCTCTTATCCCCTGTACTATGGGCGGGGGCCTCCCATACAAAATCTCAAATGGGGATACCCCTAATGGCGTGGTGGGGGCTGAACGTATTCGGAGAAGGTCTATGGGAAGAGCTTGGGGCCACTTCAAGTGGGCTTCCTGACAAAGTTTGGATAACTGAGATTTTAGGGTTCGGTTCATTCTCTATACTTTCCCTGAACTCTGGGGCCTGTAGGCTGTGTGTAACTTCCATTGTATTTGCAGGGCATGGGCTAGCTGCTGAGTTACTTGTGATATAAAAGAGGGCCCATTGTCAGACCCCATGGTCAAAGGTATTCCGAATCTGGGAATAATCTCATGGAGCAAGGCTTTAGTGACCTCTCTGGCCTTCTCAGTTCTGGTGGGAAAAGCTTCCACCCATCCAGAAAAGGTACAAACTAGGGGGCATGTTTACTAAACATTCCTAACGTGCGGGGCCGTGCTAGTGTGCCTGTGCCATATAAGGAGTGGGCGGTTCAGGCAGAAAATAGAAAAAAAACGGTAGTAAGCAACCGGACGTGTGTGCGTCGCGCTAATGTGCGGGGGTCGACATTAGCGCGTGGAAAGGCAAAGTGGCGCGCTGCTGAATATACAAAACAACAGAGCCATGGTACAATGGTGAAGACACTGACCAATGGTGCAGGGGCCATGGGTTCAATCCCCCAGTGTGCGCAACGACAAAGGTCAGCTGAGGCAGTAACTGTAATGATTAACATTGTTTTAGGAGGCAAATTAATTTGGAACGGCATAAGGCGGCGCACAGTTATTTTTGGGCGGCATAAGGCGGCGCACTGGTCCCCTTGGGCGGCAGAAGGCGGCGCGCTGATAGGCACAAGGCGGCGCGCTGATGCACAAGCACAGGAACAGAGCCACAGCACAATGGTTAAAACACTGACCAATGGTGCAGGGATCAGGGGTTCAACTCCTCACAATGCCCAGTGAAAAATGCCTGCTGAGGCAGTATGTATTATGTTGTGGAGTGCTGTAGGAGGCTGTATAATTTTATTTTGTTATCACTACTAGCAAACGCACTCTCCCAGCATGTTAACATACGGCGGCCCATAAGGCACATGTTACATTGCACTGTTCGCCAAGGCACCCTTGAATGACCCCTATAGGGCAGCATGTATGTTGCGACACAGGATAATGTATAGTGCACCCTATAGGGATGGCAACCATAAGGTGGCCTACAGGGCGCCCTATGAAGCACCCTCAGAGGCACCTAATGGGTATAGTAAGCTGAGGGTGGTCTTGCCGGCATAGACATATGTACAGTAAATAAAAATAAAGCTGTGGACAGCCCTACCAAAGGGCCCCACTGTGGGTTTGAACCCATGACCTCTGGCTGCATAGGCAGTGATGTAACCATTGCGCTACAGCTCCATAGCTGTAAGCAGGCCCCTGGCTGGCTGCAGATAGCCTACACGTCACCTCACAGACAGTCTGCTAGTGTCAACAGGATAGGGTTAGGCCACCTGTACCCATGATGCACTGCACATGCAAATTAGCTGTCCGCAGATGGACACAAGATGGGGAATGCACCCCCACAGCACCTCGGCCCTGTTGGGGGAAGTGACAGGGTGCACCCACACAGCACCTTGGCCTAGTAGGGGGCACTGACCGGGTGTTTTACTGGCACAGAGTAGCCACACACCGTTACATCATGCGGGTACTGTGCTCACCCTGAGTGTGCAATGAGGTGGCCAGGACCAGGTCAACAACACCTGCCATGGCTGATGGAGGCCAAGCGGGCGTTCCAAAGCAGTGTTAATGTGTAAGATAGCTAGTTTCTGCACAAACACCATGGATATCCCTGTCTGCCGCCATCAGGCACCACCACCCCCCCCCCCCGGCAAACATGGTCCCCATCAAGGGATCCACACTCTACCTCCCTGCAAAGGTGGCAGTAGAGGGCAACATCAACCCCAGTCCTGCTAAGGAACACCACCACCACCCCCCCCCCCAGGCAGGCAGCTCCACACACAGCCATAACACAATAGCAGACAGACATAAGCCCAGGGTATGGTAAGCTGCACTCCACCACCAGATATTCCCCTGCAGCAAGCCAACAGCCACTGCACCCTGCAAGCCATTATAGCAAGACATTTACCAACTACAAACAGTCTGCTGGTTAGTCCATAGTGCATGTTCCCAATGGAGATGCATGCACCCAGAACTGGGCTGTCTGCATACACAGCAAGCAGATAGATCAGTGACTGGGCCCCAAAGAGAAACCCATATCTATCACATGAGAGAACTACTATACAGCACTATGGGGAGGCCTAGCCATGCTGTGGTCACTGCACAGTCAGGGTGAGCGTGATCCGCCCAGAAGGACATGCTTTGGCTACCCTGTCTGTGTAGGTGGTGGCCGGACACTACAATATCCCAGCCAATGTCCCTGCCAGGGCCCTATGCCCAGTGCAGATGCATCCTGGCCACGCCACCCTGCCCTGGCTATACCCATGGTACCTTGCACCTCATTATGCACATTGACTGGCCAATACTGGCAACAGTGCTGGCAGTGCGGGCTGTTGAAGGGGCTTGCAGCCAACACCCACTGTATAGACAGACACACACTTCCACACCTCTGCCATCATGGTGCTACGATTGAGGGGGTAAGTAGCCTTGCCCACCAAACCGGTCCTGAGCACGGCAAGGCATGGATATGGTACGCATTACAGCTGGTGGTCACTCCCCAGGGTGGTAAGCACCGTCAGAGGCCAGGCCTGGAGCATGCCCCGCAAACACCTAACAGATTGTTTGGATGGGGTCAACTAGCAGTATGTACGTAACGTATGGATAACTGCCTGCCTGTGCTCCTAGCAAACGTCTCCGAGCTGTGTACCGTATGCCTCAGGTGTAGGGTGACATTGGTAAGTTATGCAAGTGCTCGTTTTGGGTGCTGCATGCACGGTCCAATGTTCTGCCTTTCCAGGAGACATTGGCCAATGGGGCCTGTGGGTGTGGGTGTGTCTGCCCTTGATGGCTGCTGCTTTACGGCACAGATTCCCAACTCCAGTCCAGGTTTGCATCACACTGTTCGGGTTTTCCAGCTATCCCTCATGAATATGCATGGGCTACATCTACATGCCATGGGGGTGGTGCATAGATATACAGCACAGGCATTTGTATGAGTGTCAGCATGGAACCTGACTGGTGTGTGGCCCACCAGGACTGCATTTGGGTGATTCTGCTCTAGGTACTGCCCCTGTTCATGGTGTCTGTGCTCAGTGGGGTAAAAGATAGATGTCTTACCATTGCATATGTCCCCGCCATGAAAGGTGTGTCCTTACTATCACTGTTTAGTTGTGGGAAAAATATGTGGGCAGGATTGGCAGTAGCCCCAGCTGGGCTTTGAACCTGTGGTCTTCTGTTTTTGTATGCACTGTCTGTGTGCACTGCACCACTGTGTAGCCACAGATTGGTTGGATTCCCTGGACTGTCCATGACTGTGGATCCGGCAGGACCTGTCTGTTGCAGTGGACTGTGCCAGCCTGCACATGGCTAGGCCTCTGTCTTCTGTGGTTAGCAGCCACTGCCCCTGCACCACATGTACTTGTCCGCCAACATGCTGGCATGAACTTCTCTCAGAAAAAGCAGTTGACCTGATTGCAATGTGGCAGTATGGGACTGCATTTGGGGGACTTGGCTGTAGGTAATGCCCATTGTTGTGGTGTGTGTGCGGTGTTGGGTAAAATATGGGTGTTTTCCCCATGCATACAGGGGTGTCTGTGCTATCTTTATTTAGTGGTGGGTAAAATATAGGGACTGGGCTGGCAGGTGCCCCAGCTGGGTTTTGAACCTCTGCCCTCTGGTCCTAGAGGTAATGACTCTGTCCGCTGTACCACACTTTGGCCACAGAGACAGTGCAGCCCCTGGAGGCAGTAAGCCTGGCAGGATGGAGTCACAAACCCTGCTCTACGCAATTCTACTGTGGGCATATGCACCCTGTCTGGTGACAAACGTGCACATAAACCCCGGAAATGACCACGGGAAATGTGGGACAAAATATCACCACGCTGGGCAACAGTGATATTAATGGGCAACCATAGCAAACACTCCCAGGAAAGCTCCAAGACGTGGAAATGTTTTTTGGAAGAGTCTCCTCTCAGTAGACCCTTCCAAAATTCATTTCTTTTTTCTGGAGCTTTGCTGGGTGTGATTTCTGTAATTGCCCATCACTATAACTGTTCCCCAGCTGAATTACTATTTTTAATAGTTCTGTTGTGGTCATTTTCTATTTTTATTTTCACTTTTGTTCTGTGCACATATATCACACTGCTCACGTTTTGCTGGTTTCCCCGGTTTTCCTGTACATTGCTGACGGAAATGGTTTCTCTTCCCTTTAAATGCTTTCTACTGCGAGTGTTTCACTCGCGGTAGTTTTTACATGCAAATTCGGGCCCGATACTGTGCGGGGAGCCTCTCCCCTCCCACTCTCCACCCATTGACCCCGTCCCTCCGCCCCTCCGGAGCCTTCCTCCGCCCTCCTTTCGCCGTTCCACGCCTCTATCGGACATTTGCGGGCCCGCACTTGTACGGGGCCCGTTAGTGAGCCGCGTACCTGTGCGGGGGTGACACGCACGTGTGCGGGGCGTTTAAACGCGTTTCTGCGCGTTTCAGTGCCGCGTTGCCGTGCGCTATTTTGCGGCGCGCTATTTTGCGGATTTTAGTAAACATGCCCCTAGGACTAGCAAGTAGCAATATCCATTTGCTCGTGGCATTTCTGCAAAGTCTATTTGAATATTTCCCATGGGGGTCACTCCTACTGACTGAACTCTTGGGGGAGGTACAGGACCTTGTCGGGCATTGTTCTTGGCACAGGTCACACATCTTCGGGCTACTGAGGTGGTCAAAGGTCCCAGCAGGGAGATATAGAAGTATGGCTTTAAAGTATTGGCCATCTTTGTTTTTCCATAGTGTGTGACTTGATGAAAGGCTTGGACAAAGGCAGGGCCCAGGGCTTCAGGGATCACGGTCATACCAGGGGTAGAGCTCCCTTCAGGTGGGGGCAACACTATCCATCCAGTTTCTGATAACTGCCCCCCCTCCTTTTGACAATAATGGTCCTTCTCTACTTGGGTATATCTGGGTGTCCATACACTCAAAGGTACTGGAAATATGGCTGCTTGAATCGTTACATTTGGGGTAGTAATTTGTCCTGCAATGGCTGCTTCTCGGGCTGAGGCATCAGCAAATCTATTTCTGCGGAATACATCTCCATCTCCAGTTTGATGGCCTCGACAAAGCATCACTGCTACATGTTTGGGGGCCCATACTGCTTCCAGCAAAGTCAATATTTCTGGACCATTTATTTATTTATTTATTTAACTGCATTTATATCCCGCTTTTCACCGGGTCAAAGCGGTGTAACATATAACACAGGGGGGGGGGGGAATATTTTGCAGGGTGGGGCCATCACCGGGGCAACAATTAATGATTTGGGGAGCAGACATGTACACTTCTTCTGAATCTAAGTATTAGATCATGCGGATAGGGTGGAAGTTCTGTTCAAAGGTGTTCATGGAACAGGATTGTTTTCAGCTGTTTCTTGAATGATGTGATGTCAGAATTGTTTCTGATGTAGTTTGGTAGAGAGTTCCAGAGGGATGGACCATACTTGATAGACTTGCCTCCTGAGGTGATCAATCCACGTTCCTTGTACAGGGCCCCATGGGCATGCAGTGTTGTAAAAGCATATTTAGAATCCGTGTATACATTCAGGCTGATTCCTGTTCCAAGTTTGAGTGCTCGTGTTAGAGCTATCAATTCAGCCTTCTGTGCTGAGGTTCCTGGGGCCAGGGCTGATGATTCTACTACCATGTCTAGGGTCACCACTGCATACCCCGCACATCGCTGTCCTTCTATTATGAGGCTACTTCCATCTACAAAGAAAGTTTTGTCTGGGTGGCTCAAGGGAATATCAGTTAAGTCTGGGCGACTTGAATATACAGTGTCCATTACTTCTAGGCAATCATGGTCAGGAGGGCCTGGACCGGCTGGCAGCAGGGTAGCTGGGTTCAGAGTTTGGCTGACGCTCAATTGCAATCGCGGATTTTCACATAGCATACTTTGATACTTCAACATTCGAGCGTTGGTGAGCCAGTGGTTTCCTTTGCGTTCCATCAGGGTTAGAACAGAGTGTGGTACAGTGACTCGCAAATTTTGTCCTAAGGTGAGCTTGTCAGCTTCGCTTACTAAGAGGACTGTGGCTGCTACAGCTCTCAAGCAAGGTGGCCATCCTTTGGCAACAGGATCCAGTTGTTTTGACAGATAGGCCACAGGTCGCTGCCAAGACCCAAGAGGCTGGGTTAAAACTCCCAATGCATTTCCACCTGACTCATGGACATACAGACGAAATGGCTTCTGCACATCCGGTAGTCCCAAGGCGGGGGATGACATCAATGCTATTTTCAATGATTTGAATGCTTTATCTTGTTCTGGGCCCCATTCCAAGGGGGATCGTTCAGCTCCCTGTGTGACTTGGTACAAGGGTTTTGCTATGAGTGCAAAATTCGGTATCCATATTCTGCAATAGCCTGCAGCTCCCAAGAAAGCTTGCACCTGTTTTCTGGTAGTGGGGGTTGGGATGCGGCATACTGCTTCCTTTCGCTCGAGTCCTAATTTCCGGGTTCCCTTTGACAAATGGAACCCTAGGTATTTTACTTCTGTCTGGCATAATTGTGCCTTGGCTCTTGAGACCTTGTATCCAGCTTCATTCAAAAGGTGCAAAAGATCACTAGTAGCTTGTACACAATCAGTTTTATTGTTGGTGGCTATGAGCAAATCATCCACATATTGGAGTAGGATTCTCTTTCCCGGAGTTACAGGGTAACTTGACAGATCTTGACTGAGGGCTGCACTGAAGATGGTGGGTGAATTCTTGAATCCTTGTGGTAATCGAGTCCAAGTGAGTTGTCCTCGTCTTCCTGTGGTAGGGTTTTCCCATTCAAATGCAAACAAAAGCTGACTGGCATCTGCCAGGCGTATACAGAAAAAGGCATCTTTCAAGTCCAAAACAGTGAAATGAGTGGCTTCTGCTGGAATCAGTCCCAGGAGGGTGTAAGGATTTGGTACTACTGGATGTATGGTTTTCAACTGCACTGTTTACTTGACGTAGATCCTGCACTGGGCGGTAGTCACCTGTCCCAGGATTTTTGATTGGGAGAAGGGGGGTGTTCCAGGGTGATTGGCATTCTCTAAGAAGTCCATACTGCAGTAATTTCTTCAGGTGGCGATGAATACCTTCAATTGCTGGTCGTGGGAGGGGATACTGACGCACATGCACTGGTTCTGCTCCTGGCTTAAGGGTAACAAGTACAGGAGCTATATTTTTCGCTAGGCCAGGTGGATTATTCTCTGCCCATACTCCAGGCGGGGCTGCAATGTTGAGAGGTGTACAGAGGCTTACTGCTTTGGATGCAGATGAATAGAACCGCCATTCTTCTTCTCGGGGGACAGCTAACACCATCAGGCCGGCAGGTTTTGAGTTTATAGTCATTTCCATTTTTCCCCCTTCAACAAAGGATATCTGCGCTTGAAGCTTTGCAAGCATGTCTCGCCCAACAGGGGAACTGGGCATTCAGGCATGTACAAGAACTGATGTGTTATCTTCTGCCCCCCTAGTTCACAGGCGCGGTTCTGCAGAAAGGGTCTCGTGGTTCTTGTTCCTGTAGCTCCCACGATTGTAACAGATCGAGAGGACACAGGGGCCACCGGCTTGGCTACTACTGAATGCTCGGCCCCTGTGTCTACCATAAAGTCCATATGCTGGTCTCCAATTTTTACATTGACCATAGGCTCCTGAAGACCTAAGAAGAACTAGGAGCCCGGTCTGGCCTATTCCTCATCATCCATGAAATCTGCTTCGGTGACTGCCACTCCCTGCATGGCAGTCTCATTTTGCTGGAACTGCTGAAACTGTGCGCGCTGCATCCCCCCTCGCTGCTGGAATCGCCCCCCTGCTCTCCTATGCTCCCGCGTCCCCTCCAGGGGGTGGAGCTCATGTTCGGGCACGCATCCTTCCAATGTCCTTCCTCTTTACAATAAGCACACTGATTTGCACCTAAGGGGGGCCGAGCGCTCCCTCGGCCCCTTCCCCATCCTCTGGCTCTTCTGTTAGGATATCCTCCTCCGCGTCCTTCAACTAGTGCTGCAGCGAGCAGATCCACTTTCTTCCTCATCCTTCTTTCACTTTCCCGTTTGCTTTCTTGATCACGATTCACATATACCTTTTGTGCGACTTCCATTAACTGTGTTGCGTTCATGCCCGCAAATCCTTCTAATTTTTGCAGTTTTCGTTTTATGTCTCCCTGGGACTGACTCACAAAAACGGCATTCACCATGCGTAAATTCTCCTGAGCTGCTGGGTCATAGGGGATGTAAAGTCTATAAACTTCAGTTATTCGTTCATAGAAAGCAGCTGGACTCTCATCTGGGCCCTGAAGAACGTCCGCTACTTTCCCAATATTCATAGCTCTCTGGCCTCCTTTCTTTAGGCCCTGCAGTATCGCCTGGCGGAACCGGGTGAGGGCCTTTTCTCCTACATCACTATTTGGGTCCCATCCAGGGTCTTCATTCGGGAAATCTGCGGCTGCCGCCTGTCTGGGATCTAGGTTTCTCCCCACTTCAGGGTTCTCTTCCAACCATCGAGTGGTCGCTCGCACTATCCGTGCCCGCTCTTCGGTAGTAAAGAGGGTAGCCAAAAGCTGGCGACAGTCAGAACAGGTGGGCTGATGGGTTTGCATAATACTAGTCATTAACTCTGTTAAATCTTGGGGCTTTTCAGTATAGGAGGCATAATGCGTTTTCCAGTTTAATAAATCTGTTGAGAAGGGCACATACACTAGACTGGTCGGTCCGACCACAACCTGACCATTGTCTTGAATGGGTAATCCCGGGACCTGCCGCAGCGGCAGTTGGTGAGCTTCTCTTGTTCTACTTCTGAAATCATAGCGCATTTCAGTGGGCTTTTGGGTGACGCCGCTACTGGTACCTGGACTAGTGGATGACCCTGGACTGGCATCTAACTCTCCACTAGCGGATTCTTCGGGGGATGATTGTTCCACCTCAGAGCGCTGCTCAGGACTAGGGCTCCGACTTCTTAGAGGACTGGTCCGCACTTCAGATTTTGGAGGCGGATGGGCGGGTGGAGGCACCACAGTTGGAGGTACGCTCGCTTCCTCAGGCTCTACTCGGGGTATTAGCGGGGGTTCTTGGGGTACAGGCGGAGCTGATGGGACAGGAGTATACAGAAAGGCGGGTGGATACCTTGGGATCTCTGGAGACTCTTGGGCTACATAAATAGGGTTTTTTTCTTTCTTGGCAGGGACTCTCATGGCAGTTTCTAACATAATTCTACTCTGCCCCTCACAGCAACGCTTCATCCAAGAGGGCTGTTTCTTACATATCCCTAACCATGAGTCTATATAGGAAAACTGTTCGGGACTATAGCTGCGCACTACCTTGTGCACACGGGACACAATTTGGATATCAAAAGTACCTTCTGGTGGCCACCCGGCGTCCAGCGCCGGCCACACCCTACTACACAATATTTCTAAGCGGGTCGGTGACATTTTCACCCCATAATCACCACTAAATCGTTTCTTAAAATTCGTGATCATACAGTTCAGCGGAGTTTGTACGGACTCCGCCCCTCCCATTATAACGTATGTATAACGTACAAGACAGCAAACAGAAAGGGTAGGTAGGATGGCTACGGGTAAGGGGTCTGCGCAGCCCACAAAACAATGAGGGGGACAAACACCAAACGCTTCCTCCTGTTCGCGACCTGAACGCGGTCGCCCGGTCAGGAACTGCGCTACTAAGGAGTCCGCTCTCGCTTGGCCTTTATTGCAAGACCTCTCAATCACACATCACACAACCAAACATGTTAGCATTTCCCAAATTCCAAATTCCCGGGCTAACTGACTGAACCTAAATTACCAAACCAAAAGGGTCGATGGCTTTGCCCCGCGCATACTCCGCCCTGGAAGTTGATCAGACTTCCTTTACCTGTTACTGTACCAAATCAGTCTCGAGACTTTCCCAGAGCTAACTGACTAAGAACCAGAAAAATCAATACTCACCGGATCCGGTAGCTAATGCGCTGCGCAACCAGTTCCACCTTGGGTTGAATCCTGGACTCCCCTGGGTTCGAGGTGTTGGCCAGCCGGACCCAGCAGGCCGCCGAGGCAGGGCGAAACCCTCCGATGCAAGGGACCGGTCGGCGCCTGGGATCCTCTCCACGTCGGTCGGCTGTGGGCCCAGCCAGACCAAACCTGGAGGCGGTAATACGTGGTAGTATTCACTTGCGTACTATTCGCGTATTACGCCTTCCTGGCCAACGCACCAAGAATATGTAATAGCGAAGGGCCCGCAACGAATAAAACCAGGAGTCTATCGACTAGAATTCAAACCAGTTTAATGTGCACAGTCTCAGGCCAATGTCACATACAAAATGTCTGAGCCCTGAGCTCAGAAAAACGACAGTTTATATACTGTTCTTCTCCAGTCTAATACAGGCAAATCTCCTCATTGGTCTTGGTGGCCCCCCTCCCTCTCCCAATAGCCATCTCTGATCTGGCTTGTACCTGTTTTCTCCCTGTGCAGGCTTTTCTAACAGTGGCTCAAATCTCTAGACATAATACTTCTGCTACAGTACATTTCGCTGCTTTTGCAAGGTCAGTTAGCCGGCAGAGATAGTGGAAAACACAGCTGTGCGTATCATAACAGTGGAAAAGTTTTACTTTTGTTTATCAGAAGCATTCTTATCAAAAGCAGAGCAGAGCAGTGATTCTAACAGCTACTGGTATTTTCTGTCTGTCTGGTTTGCTATAATATTCCAAAGTCAGTTATAATATTCTAAAGTAAGGGAGGGGGACTCAGGCCTAGCTGACAGGCCTCTGCTACAGGATGGACTAGGCCATCGCCTATCACACTAGTACACTGTCTGCAGCTAGCATGTGTATGGCTGCAACACCCTGCCGGATGCAGCAGGTGCACACTGACTGCCCTCTGCTGGTGCATGTCAGAATGTAGGGGGGGGGGGGGCAGCTGAGCTGACCAGGTGCATTGCCAGTGGTGCAGTTCCATGTGCAGATCTGCATCAGGTCTCTATTCATCAGTTGGCTTGGGGTTGCTGGTCCCACAGTCTGTCATCAGTTAGCTCAACTGGCCCTATTGCAAACAGTGGTAGTGTGTGTCCGTTGTTCGCAGATCATGGTCCCTACCCTGACCCACAGAGGGTGGGCTTGCTCAGTATATCTTTGTCATGTGAGTCCAGACACACCCCTGCTCCAAAAACAGGTGTCCATGGCAAGCTCACTGAGTATGCATTATGTTGCAAGCATCATGGTCTACACAGGCTACGCATCATTGGCATATAGAAACAGACATAGAAAACATCCAAGGCTGTCTGCAAAGAATACCCCAACACACTGGCAGCAATGGTGAACTGCAGCAAAACCTACCACAAACAACCCGGGTACTGTGAACCTGGTGCTGTCCCCACGACTTTACCCTCAGGGTGATCACAGAACACGCTCAATGGCATGGTCAGTAGGCACACTGTGTCAGTAACACACACGCTGGGTCCCCTTACCCAGTTGGCGTGCTGCAGAGGTGAAAACCACATCTGGTAAACAGATGTAGACTGCTGATCTGCATGTGAATTGCATCATGGGTTCTCTTCTTGCTAACCTATCCTGGTAGCCACACCAGACAGTGTGTCTGGTGACCTGCACTGGTTGAGTAGCTAGCCATAGTTTAATTGCAACCAATATGGTTGTAGGACAATGGTGAATATACTGACCTCAGTGGGAGAGGTCATGGGTTCAATGCCCCAGTGGGCCTGTATATTGATGTATCTGGATGGCTAGGATATAGTGTATTATCATTACATCAGAGCATTTTACCACATGAGAATATTTTTAAAAGTGTGACCAGTTGCATGCAGTGGGTATGTTGGAAGAGTGGTGTGGGCTGCAGGTTGCTAGATTAGCTGGTGAGCTGTATACAAAGTGCGTCCGTCAGTCTAACTGTCCGAGGATACGGCCGTTTATGCCTTTAACAGTCTGACATGGATCTGAAATCCATGTGCACATCCCAAAGAAACCTCAGCTCAGTTGGCCAAACTAAGGTGCCTTGTAAAGTGTCCTAGCTGTGTCCTTACACTAGCCCGGTAAGCAGAGCAGAAAGTGTGTGTAGATGACCTGGTGTAGCTGTGTAGCCAACCATTGCTATGTGTGTCTGCAGCATAAATCTTTATATATATTGACGGGGCCACCGTTCTCCATGTACCAGCCATTGGCACAGGCACATAGCTTCAACTCAAGCCCACATCACCCCAATCCTTAAAGAACTCCACTGGCTCCCAATAAGCCTCCGTATCAGATACAAGTTGGTCATCAATATATTCAAAATCAGACATAAGACTTCAGCAATCAGTCTCCAAGCCCTCTTATTCCCTAACACCAGCAAAAGACCTAGAAGGAAAACCACAGCTGACACCCTCGGCACCCCAAGTAGCTATACTAAAGTCTGTAAACTCACCTCACAAAGAGCTCTTTCCTTATCGGCCCCTCGAATATGGAACTCTCTCCCCCCCGACCTACGATCTATTGAGGAACTGAAGGAATTCAGAAAACAACTAAAGTTTGTTCTTTTCATTGAGCACTACGGCTATGACACTTAACCAACTCATATTAATTGTAACCTCTCTACATTGTGTTTTTTGTAATAGTTCACCATGTTATGTATCCCACCTTTCACTTCCCATGCCTATGTTTAGCTTTTGTATGTCTTTGTAACCGCTTTGATTTAAGGAAAAGGCGGTATAAAAAACCTGTTAAATAAATAAATAAATAAATAGCTTGTGCACCGTAATGATGCGCAGCAGTATGCGTTGATGTGCGGCAGGGTGCGTTGAGGCATGGCAGCACGCATATGCGGCGTGCGTGCGTGCATCAGCAAGGCATCAGAGAAAATGGCGACGTGGTCCAGGAAGCCTGCCTTCACCCATCAGGAGCTGTGACACCTTGCTGGACTGATCTGCACTAGGCAGCATAAATTATTCCCCAGCTCCTCCAAACGCCAGGACCTCGGCCGCGTTAGGAGGGCATGGGACCGTGTCACGAGGCGGTATAATTGTCTTGCTGACTACCCACATGAGGAAAGTGAATGGGGACAGGTCACACAATGCAAGGTGTTCAACACATTATCCAGCAATAAACACACATCATACATGTACAACATGGTATAGACACCAGTCTGTGGGATATCCAGTGCTGAATGTAGCTGCATATGCTGCTGTGTGTAGGTATTTCATTTCATTTTTTTTTTCATTTTTATTTCACGTGATATACCGCCTGTTTATCACATCAAAGCAGTTTGCCCTATCCCCAGGAGGCTAAGGACCTGATCACAGAGGTCCAGTTGTCAGCCTGGTGTTATGGTACCTGCTGCTATTGATGTATTAAAATCCACCCTAACCCCAGGAGCCCCTAGATCTGCCTAAAGAGTTCTGGTAAACAGCATGCTGACATGGTAGGTTCTGCAGTTGCAGGTTCACACATCTGCCCTACCCCTAGGGTTCCTGAGACCTGATTACACAGGTCTGTGTTAAATCCCGTCAGTATGGTAGTTTATGCAGTTGCAGTTTCACACATCTGCCCTACACCTAGGGGTCCTGAGACCCAATTACACAGGTCTGTGTTAAATCTTGTCAGTATGGTAGTGTATGCAATTGCAGGTTCACACATCTGCCCACCCCCAGGAGTCATGAGACCAGATTACACAGGTCTGTCATAAATCCTGTTGGTATAGTAGGTGCTGCTGTTGATGTGTCCCTATCCACCCCACCCTCAGGAGTCCTGTGACCTGATTAGAGAGGTCTGTAATAAATCCTTTTAGTATGGTAGTGTATGCAGTTGTATATGCATTTGCAGGTTAAAACATCTGCCCTACCCCCAGGAGGCCTGAGACCTGATCAAAGTGGTCTGTCAGTCACCCTGGTGTTATGATGTATGTTGCTGATGTTCTAATCCACCCTACCCCCAGGAGTCCTGAGACCTGATCAAAGTGGTCTGTCAGTCACCCTGGTGTTATGGTTTATGTTGCTGATGAAGTGTTCTAATCCACCCTACCCCCAGCAGTCCTGTGACCTGATCAAAGTGATCTATCAGTCACCCTGGTGTTGTGGTCGTTTATGCATTTGCAGGTTAAAACATCTGCCCTACCCCCAGGAGTCCTGTGACCGGATCAAAGTGATCTGTCAGTCACCCTGGTGTTATGGTGCATGTTGCTGATGAAGTGTTCTAATCCACCCTACCCCCAGGAGTCCTGAGACCTGATTACAAAGGTTGGTATGAAATCCAGATATCATGGTAGTGTATGCAGTTTCAGGTCACACATCTGCCCTCTCCCCAGGAGGCCCATACTTGATCACAGAGGAACATTATAGATGCTGGTGTAAGGGTACTTGCACCTGTTGGGGTTTCACAGCTCTGCCCTAACTCCAGGAGGGCCCAGACCAGATCACAGATGTTAATAGCTCAGCTAGGTGTGGTGGGCCATGCTCCTGTTGCAGTTGCCCACAACTGCCGTATTCACAGGAGGCCTTAATTGTGACCATAGAGGTATAGTAGAAAACCTAGTGTCATGGTAGTGGCGCCTGGCAATGTGTACAGGGTCACCCACCTCCCGCTCTATCTCAGAACACATCACCCATGTGTTGTAAGGATATCATGGTGTCATAGCGGGTGTGTCGGATGATGTGTGTAGGTCAGGTGTTTGCCGGACCACACAGGGAGTTAGGGAAGACCTCCCCTGGACACCAGCATGGCCAAACCACATGTGGCATGGTTCTGCCATGTCATGCAAGGAGAGTGTAGGAACAGGGTATTGGGTGTCTGGGGGGTTATGCACAGTACACATAGGTGGCACCCCACACATGCCCAGACCCACAGCCACACATGCAAGGGGCGCTGGCAACAGGTAGTAGAGGACACACTGGCCAGAGGAGCAGGAGCAGCACGATGCTGCTCACAGAGATGTGTGATATATGTTGGGCACCCACCAGAGATATATGGCCCCTAATGCTCCCACCCATTGCTTCCCCCCCCCCCCCCAGGTAGAGGATCTATGGAAAAAGGGTCGGGAGTTGCGGCTGCATTACCCGGAGGTACTTTTCCGCCTCCAAAGGGGGGTGATGGAGAAAAGTGGCAGTGAGTGTTGCGGCCTCTGCAGCGCAGTATAGCATGTCACAGTGGCCCACCAGCCTGTGGGAGGCCAAACTTTGTACATTTGGTATGTGACTCACATGATGGTGTGCTAATGACTGTCTTCCCCCACAGAGGATGCTGCTGCTGGTGAGGGCCCATCCACATCGGGGCACCCCAGAACAGGCCCCACAGTGCCAGTCCAGCCAGAGGAGGAGGAGGAGGAGGAGGGGGCAGAGGGCAAAGAGGAAGAGGACAACATGGAGGGGGCAGAGTGTGTGGTGGTGGGGAGGGGGAGGGTGAGCTGTATGTGACAGGGGGTGAGGAGGGCGAGGAGGAGGTGGAGGAGGCGGAGGATGAGGAGGAGAGCGTGGAGGGGGCGACAAAGAGGGTGGGTGGGAGGGGTCGGGGTGGAGGGGAGGAGGGTGTCTCTGTGGGTAGGAGGGGACACAGGACAGCACAGGGCACTGTGGGTCCCTGCCTGCTGCCACATGTTTGTGGTGATGGTGTCCTCCTGGGAGTAGCGTCCCCACACATTGCACAGACAGGGCCCATGCTCATGCCACCACACAGACACTGGGCACCTGGCGAGGAGGTGGTGGCAGGTGTGTGCGGGACCTGTATGTGGCAGTGGGTGGTGTGCTGCAATACCAGACCTAGGACCGCACCATACAGTGGCTGGCAGGTGCCATTCAGTGGTTGGCTGCCGAGATGCACATGCAGCGTGCAGCTGCTATTGGTGGTGCATCTCGACAGCCATCCCCTGATGGGCATCCCTGGAGCATTTAAGGGGCACAGGGGTGCCCAAACACGTGCCTTGTGCTGTCCTGTCACCCGGCACATAACATGGGGGATTTTTTTGTTTTTTATGTTGAAAAATTTGTATGGCACCTTTTCCTCCAATCAAGGTGGTCACGTCACATCACAATTGGAGGTTTACATTTAACATTAGGGTACGTGTAAACATGTGTACAGTTTAAACATGTGTATAGTTACTTACCAGTGTTTAGACAGTACAATGGAGGTAGCAGTTAACATAAAGGTATTCTATAACGTGGTATGATAGATATGTGTGTGTGGATGGGATGGGTGTGTGTTTAGTTTGTGGAGGTAGTAGTGTTACTGTTTGGGTAGGGGATGTTGCATGAATGCTCATAGGTTTCCATAAATAGCAATGTTTTGAGGTCTTTGTGGAAGTCTGTGAGGTCATAAAATGCCCTCAGTCTCGTTGGTACATCTTTAAATATGTACAAATGTAAATATGTAAATAAAAAATTTTGTTCGTACGGCACAATGGTCACGTGTCTCCCCTACAGACAGACTGTGGACATGAGCATGGGACATGTGTGTAGATCCCTATGTGCATGCATAGTAGACATAGGTAACATACATGGACCGTCTCCACACACAGGTGTGGGGGCTGCCCATGTGCATAGGCATCTGTGTCCCATGGTACCCCTGTGATGTGCCAATGTGCAGTATGTCCCAACAGCTATGGTCACATGCATGCTGCCTGTGATGTGTGGGCACCATATCTGATGCACCATGCTTGTGGGGCAATAGGGGTAAAGGCTAGCAGCAGGTATGTGGCAGGAAGGGTAAGAGGGAATGCTGTACCCAGGAGCTGCACAGGGGGATAGCTGATGAGGGCGAGACAGGTCAATGCATATCCAGAGGATGAGTGGGGGGGACTACAAGCGCTGGTGAACAGTGATCAGCTGACTGAAGCAAGCTACCTTTGTCTGCCTGTGCCGCATGCAAGCCTATGTGGGTAGGCAGCCATGTAGTCCCTGGTGTGGACAGGGAGGATGGTCACACATGTGTGTCTAATGATGGAGAGCATATGGGGTGGGAGAGGGTGACAGATCCTTACAACAGACATGTACCATCGTAAACATCTTGCTGGGCAACGGGTGAGGTTGGGTATACCTCCACATATAGGTAGGAGGGTGACCACCTGCCACAGTCCATGCACACAGGGCATGGTATAACCTATGTATGATGATTGGTGGCAGTACAGACACCACACCCCTGAGGGATATGGGTAGGCACATGTGGGCAGGGTGACAACATGGGGTGCAGGGTACGTAGGGGATCACAGTGCCACACATTGGAAACAAATACATAGGTTGTAATAGGTTGTGATGTCTTTATTTATAGTGTTCACATCCTCTGTGGCTGGCCACGGCGACCATGGCCCAACCCACCACTCTGTCTCAGGACTGCTGGTGCCGCCTCTGGTGCCGGTGCTGGCTGCTGTATATGGGCAGCCATGGGCTCCTGGGAATGCACAATATGGAGGAGTGCCCCTGCCATTGTGTCTGCTGTGGCACGCAGCTGGTGGATCTCCTGGTGAATGGGCAACAGAGCCTGACAAGTGCCTGTGGGTGGGACACAAGGGGATGTGTGAGATACCTGTTACAACCCCCACTATGACACATGCACATGTCAGACATATCCCACTAGATCAGTCTGCGGATAAATCATGTACGCAACAACTAGCAACGCATGACCATGTTTACATCTGTGTGTCCCATGAGCCATTTTCATGCCAGGAAAGGGTCCTGATGAGGGGCCATGTGAATCACAGATCTCACACATGGTACAGTGTCACAATTCAATGTGTCAATGCTTGATCTGCGCACTGGTCTTATGAGATAAGCCAGATGACATGAGGAGTCATGGCACACACATACATATATCTGGGGGGCTCTGTTTTCTATAACGCTGGTGCACAGTACAGATTACGCTGACAAACTATGCTAGGACCCAATACCCATGGGGAGGGGTCAGTCATGTAAGCTGTCTAGGTGACCTGGGATAGGTGTTTACCGCTGTGCACTTCCTTGGAGTATATGGCCGTGAACAGTGTGCGTGTGTCTGAGCTCCTCACACATGCTGACACCTGACAAGCCATGCTACAAGAGGGGGGAACGCACATGGCACAGACCCCCCTGCACATATGAGATGATCTGCTTTGTTGCCAACATATTGTGGTGCACATGCAATCTCATTGTGGATGTTACGGCAACCCCCATGGGGATTGTTGTGTATGCTGTTACCCATCTTCGGCATTGTGCCTTGCTGAGGCACTGTGTGCCCGCAGCTCTGCCAAGATCATAGACATGCTTGTGGGAGGGGTGGCTGATGTCCTTGGTGCCTGCACGGTGTAGTGACTCCCCTCCATCTCCATACCCTCTAGAGCCTGTGAGTTGCTGCTAGTGGCCCCCACTGTAGCATTGACATCCGGTGGCGTGTCCTCTGCCTCGGCCAGCATATTGTTTCCTGTTGTGCCCTCGCCATTGCTGACGGTGTCCCCGTACATTGTGGCCTCTGGCCCCTCACCATCCTGAGGCCCTGCCACATCTTCCTCCTCATGTGCCTCCATGGTCCTGTAGTCACCTGGGGGTTGGAAACGGGTACACAGCACAGATGAGTTTGAGCAGTGCACCTCTGTACACCTGTGTAGTACATCCCCGCCAAAAACAATGTGTTGTCCGCCTGTGCCTGCTGTTGCTGTGCCTACAATAGGGACAGCACAGGTGCCTACAGTGTGCTGTGCCTGGCAGGGGGTGTGGGGGGGGGTGTAGCAGCCTCATTCCCTGGTGTAGCTGTGCCACATGGGATGCGGTGTGTGGGGGATAGTGTGCTGAGTGCCACGCCCCCTATCTGCAGTATCAGGTATGGACTGGCTGCCTGACCTTGGATGTGGCCTCAGCAGTACATGTGGCCATGGCGCATGTGGGAGTCCTGAGTGGGATTGTGTGCCATCATTGTCTGTGTGAGCGATGTGCTTGCATTGCCCTGAGTGGTATGCACGTTAGGTTTTGCAGGATGTGTCCGTGTTAGCCAGACGTGTGTGTGGGCCCTCCACTTTGCAAGACACTATGTGGTGTGGGTGGACATCTATCCCATACTCCATGGGTGTGGTGGGGTGTCTGGGGGGATGGGTGGAGCACTGCTGGGTATGGGGTTGCACCCTGTGTGGAGATATGGGAATGTGTGTGTGGCACTGCGGGACATGTATAAGGGCTGATCCTAGGTGTTGTGGGGGTTGTGCTATGTGCATTTGGTATGGGTGTAGCAATGTGCCTTCCAATGTCTGGTGAGAGCAGGTGGGGTATCCCCACTGTATGTGGGCCCCAACAGAGTGTTAAGTGTGTGACATGTGTGTGATGTGTTTGCTGCCATTTGTTTGCATCTACGTCATGATCCCCGTGTGTTAGGCCCTTCCCTGTCAGTGGTCTGGGATATGTCCCTGGATAGGTAGGTGCATACAGACGTCATATGTGTTTTAGTGGTGTGTGTGGGTACCCACAGGCCACTGTGTTCAGGGCTAGTTGTATGTCCCTCTTGTATGTATGCCCCTGTCACAATGTGCTTGGTATCATTAAATTCCTACGCTCTATTTTAATCTGTTTTTCTATGGGTCAGGGCCCAAATCCCGGGGTTTGCTATTTACGGGTCTCAGACTTCACAATGGCATAAATTTCTGGGTTTATTCAAATCCCCAGTGACATGCCTGTTAGCATCAATGACCCTTCGTTATAACCATACACCCCTCTTTATGTGTCAATCAGCAAAATACTTAATCCTCTACTTAATTTTCAACTTAGCTTGCAATGTTGTGGGATTCTGTAGTAATACTTCAGTCATTCTATTAATCTGAAAGTCATGTTACATACAATGTGCTTGGTGACTGGCTGCAGAGGTATGATGACTGGCTGTGACCTATATGCCAGGTACTATTTTAGCAAGTAGACCTCAGGGGGACAGAGAACGCAGGCTGGTAATGATGAACACACCCCAAAAGGAGTAGGCACAAAAACATAACTAAATGTAAGCCCTCATAAGCCATATGTGAGGAAGGAACGCTAGACCAATCTGGGTAGGATAACTCCAGTAGTAGAGGAATCAGACCTCAGTTAGTCCCCCAACCACATATCCTTAGGAGGAGGAGTACTTTGAAGGACAGACAAGCCCTGTAATCGCATGAAGTTTGCATACATCAGTGGCCAAATGCACCTATATGAAAGGCCCAGAGGGTCTAGCAGCACAGCCAAACTTCATAGCACTAGAGAGCAACAATGTAAACGTGATACAAGGAGGTTATCTGACTACTGTCAAATGATATCCCAATGTGGCTCTTTACTGTTACATTGCTGCTCATGTATGCTGTGATGCTCTTTAATTACAGTGGGATATCATTAGCCACTCCTCAGATAGGTCCTTTACATCACTGTTACATTGCTGATCTGTAGTGCTGTGAATTGTTGCTATGCAGCTTAACCCTCTGGGCTTTGCATGTCTGTTTTCTGGACCATTGATGTATGCAGTGTTCAATCAGATATGGGCCTTGTCCACCACGCCCCCTGCTTCTCCACTGCTTTGCGGTCCTCAACTACGTTCAGGACTGTGTCTATCATGCACACAGGCCCAGGTACCTGTCACACACACCCTGTACCTACCCTGCCATGTGCTGCTGTGTCATCACCCCACAGTTGCCTGTGTTAGGGCACACCTGCTCTCAGGACATGGTTCCCCACCAATCCCCTCCATGTGCCACATGTGCTTGGGCGTGCCCTGTACATGTGCTGCATATCTACTACTACTACTCCTACCATTACTAATAAGTATTTATAGGGCGCTAACAAGCACACGCAGCACTGTAAACGTGAAAACACAAAAAGACAATCCCTGCTCAATGGAGCTTATAATCTATAAAGACAGAGCACTAACAGGTGTGGAAAGAGGTTTGGAACAGGAGCAAAGAGACAAGAGCAGGGGAGACAGGACAAAGGAAGGAGGTAGGAACAAGTGTGAGAGGAAGACAGAAAGGTGAAATGAAAAAGGGGAGGAATGGAGAAGAGCACAATCATAAGCCAAAGGCAGAGGCAAATATATGAGCTGTGAACTCAAGTGTGAGGAGGGGCAAAGAAGATGCCTGACGCATAGACAAATGACGTTTATTCCAAGCGTAAGGAGCAGCAAGGTGTAAGGCGCATACCCACCTGCCTGTGGATGGGCGGTGTCCAGCACTTCTGGCAGTCCAAGCAGGTAGATGTGCCCAAGACGGTCTGCGAGCTCCTGCTCAAGGAGTGTGAGAGTTGGGGCAAAGGGGGCACCCCCACCTGTGCCCATGGCATGTTGCCTCTCTGCCACCATGTGTGCACGGACACCACACTTAATGTCATTGAATCTCTTTCTCAGGCTGTCCAGGTCCCTGGTTGGTCCCCCTGCCTGGGCTACGGTCTCCTGTACCTCCTCCCACACATGTGTATGTGTTGCCACAGTGGTGCTGTTGCTCAGCCGGCCATAGAGCACCTCATACCGCTCCAATACACTGGCCAGCAGGATGTGGTTTTCTTGCTGACTGAATCTCACAGCCCTCCTCCGTTCCTCAGCTGGCACCGGTATACGCCTTTGTTTGGCACTGGGTGGCCACTTTATGGGCTGCAACACATCCGATGGGCCTGTAGCTACCACCCAGGCCCAACACTCCCTGCCAGCTGTGGGCCCTGCTGAACAGGTGCCCCCCTCCTCCCCTCCTGCCATGTCCTGTCACTCCATCTCCCTGCCCTCTGTGCCCTCTACCTCCCTGTCACACATCCCTACTCCTCGGCTCCTCTGCTATACCTCACACGCAACGTAAAAAACCCCCATAAATACACATGCACACCTGGTACATGTTGAGGGGTTTGTGTAGGCGAGGGAGAGAAGGCGTGCGCTGTTGGTTTTTGGTGAAGCAAGGAGAGTGTCAGAGGCAGGTGTGTCGTGGGGAGTGGCTGGGTTAGTGAGTGGTGGTGGGGTTGTGTGGCTGGGTTGGTGTGTGGTGGGGGAGGTGTGTGGCTAGGTTGGTGAGGTGGGTGTCTGAGTTTGAGTGAGTTAGAGGAGTTGAGGGGGGGTGGAGTTTATGGCGGGCTTTGTGGTTGCTGCTTGTGCAGTGGGAGGTGAGCAGGGGCTGCAGTTGCCTGGCGGGGAGATGGTGTCCATGGGGCTGAGGCACAGGGCATGGGTGTAGTCCCACTGCAACACAGACCTGCAGCTGTGGGGGAAGGCCAGGCAGGGTCTGTGCTGGCACAATGGAGGAGGTGTACAGAGTTGCAGGCTTGCCAGCATCGCCTCTGCAGGCCCAGGGCCCAGCTCCAGGGCATGCATGAGAACCAGGTCATCTCCCTCTACCGCCTGAGCATGGGGGCTATTAGGGAGCTCTATGAGGATCTAAGACCTGACCTTGAGCCCCTGACTGGTCGGTCACATGCCATACCAGGTTTGGTCAAGCTCCTTGGTGCCTACATTTCTTTGCCTTTGGCTGTTTCCAGTCATCTGTGGCCCCAGTGGGTGGCATGAGCCGCCCCACCTTCTCACGCTGTCTCCACCAGGTACTGCGTGCCATAATCAGCCGGGTGGGGAATTACATTGCCATTCCCAACACTAGGCAACAGTGGGGGACCCTGAACCAGGCCTTTGAGGCATTTGCCACGATACCACACGTGATTGGAGCTTTTGATAGCACACATGTTGCCATGGTCCCACCCAGAGACAGGGAGGTAGTGTTCCACAACCGCAAACACTACCATTCCCTGAATGTTCAGGTTGTATGTGATGCAAATATGCATATTCTGAATGTGGTCCCTAGGTTTGCAGGGTCCACCCATGACTCCTATATCCTGCATCACTCGGCACTATTCAGACAATTTGAGGCAGGCCAGTATGAGGACTGTATACTGCTGGGTGTGTATTTCTCATCTCTGACATACACATGGTAATCCTGTGACTAACCGTATGTGCACATGTCTGTCTTTGAGGTGTATCCCTAGTTGTGTGTGTGTCTCATCTGTCTGTGTGTGACCTAACATTGAGGGGGGGGGGGAGTAGAGCCGAGCAGGGACACAGTAGCAAGGAGATGGTTCTTTTCAACAGTGTTTACGGCAGCAGAGAGGTGAGGAAGGGGATGGACAGAGTACAGGCTCTTGTAGTTTGCCACACACACTTCAGTGATAACTTTAGCATGAAGCAAATCTGTATAGTGTGATGGGGAACAGTCAGTCTGTAAAGGATCTTGGGGGGGGGGGGTCTGGGAGCTGAGGACGTGAAGGTGCAGTGTGTGTTGCACAGCTCCAACATGACATATGTATGTTTATCCTGTGTTCCTCAATCCACAGGACATACTTGGTGACCCTCCTGGTGATGTGGTGCATTGGCAGCTGACTGTACGTCATCCAACATGCAGTAGTCTGTGGTAGGTGGACCTACAGCGTGAGGACAGTCAGGGGGAGCACATGTCTGCAGTGATATGTCATATTGTACATATGTTGTTGTTCACCTCTTTGCCCTGCACCCCCATACCCCATATTTTGCTATTGGCACACATATCCACATGTGTTCCTGGCCAGTTCGTCTTCTCCAACACTGTCTCTGGGACACATCCAACAGAGCTGCGAGTGTGTGCAGGTCCTAAGCTTTTGGGTGGTGGGCTGCACGTACACCCTTCCCTGACATTGTAGCATCAGCCAACAGCAGTGTATCATTGCATTTGACAAGCCTTTATCTCCACTAATCTCCAATTGTGCACATACAGGCCATATGCTACTGCTGGCACGCTCACCTTAGCCTACTGTGTGGGTATGTGTTTTTGGGTTGGCTGTGTGATGATACAGCATGCAGGCATTTTGCATTATCATGTGGTGTGAGGGTTCTGTACACCTGGGGAGCAGTGGTGACTGTGCTATCTCTACCTTACTGCTGTTTACCTTGTGCACATTGTGGCCATGTGTTGTGTGTTGTGAGCTGACCTATCTCTTGTGTGCTGACAGATCACTGCGCAACAGCATTACTGTATCACAGATATCGCCATAATGTGGACATGCATCAATAGTGGCTGGACATGGGGACATGGTGATTCTACACATTTCAATGACATCTTCTCCATTCACTGTGATGTGTTGTGGTCTTTGAGAGCCTCAGGGGATCCCAAATTGACACTTGCTGCAAACACACGGTAGGTTGCACCTTTGGTCTTTTGTGAATGACATCAGCCTTTACATGTTAATGATTTACTGTTTGTTTCATGGACATTTCATGTTGAGTCTCTGTACATGAATGCTGATGCACATGGGGTGGAGCTGTGAAATGCCTGTGTAACATGGGCATGGACATGACCATATCCATGTGACATCCTTGTCTGCGGTTCCAATTCCAAATGTCCACAACATGCACTGTGTTCCGTGTTGTGATCATGTTATGTTTACCTGTGTGACGTTTCATTACGTACATATTGATGTTTGACTCTGCAATTTGGGCTGATGTTGCAAGCAGCATACCAATACATTGTTTATCCTCTTCTGACACAGGGAAGAAGACACACAAAACACATCTACTACAGTGCATTCAGCATCACCATCACCCACCTGTTGGAGGACACAACAACACCATTGAACTATCCCTGGGAAATGATGCCATAGGATGTTTGACCTCTGCGAGTGGGACACATGCCTAGGATGGACATTATTGTTGGACTGCTACTTTGGCCATGATAGGCCTGTCCAACACACTGTTGCTGCCGTGCTTTGGCTGGGTGTCGTGTTCATCGCAGGAGACACACATGACCTTTCCAGTACTGTGGCATATTGTGATGTCACACTTGACTATGCATGCCCATGGTTTCAAGGACAGTCTTAACGGGACTTGTTGGGTTGCAGACACCCTTTGCACTGTGGACACTGTGTACTGGTCCCCACGTGTGCAGCAGGGACTGATATTGTCACTGTATGTTGTACATCCTTCTGACATTGTGTTGTTGTGTTTTGCCCATGTGTGTGACATGGAATGCAGAATATGCTCATCTGTTTGGTTCAACACGAGCATACAGCTATGTGTGTGGCACAGGGGGAACAATGGAGAGGTCCTCTTGTCCATGTCCGCCTACCCTCCACTTGGACATGACCCAGTATTTGCCACCACACCACTTTACTACACACTAACATCTTGGATTGATGTTTGCACTCACCAAGGGTGTTTCAGTGC
The DNA here is from genome assembly GCA_033557465.1 of Ichthyophis bannanicus. NCBI lineage: Eukaryota > Metazoa > Chordata > Amphibia > Gymnophiona > Ichthyophiidae > Ichthyophis > Ichthyophis bannanicus. The sequence goes on from CM066031.1 coordinate 1,300,717,139, forward strand.
ATGTGTGGCATCACTGTATCATGTTTCAATGTACACGGTGCATGTGCATGTGACTGACTATGTTGGTGCAACACAGCATGTGGCAATATGACTTCTGTGTGGGTTACTGTAAGATGTTTGACCTTTCTTTCCATCTCTATATACAGGTTATTGTGTCTGTTTACTGTACAGATGTGACGCTCTGCATTGATTTACAAACCTACCATTGCATGTCTGCACAGTCCTATTTATCCCCTGAGGTTCCAGCACTCACATTGCCCCGTTATATTTGGTGTATGGCAGTGTGGGTGTCCATTTTCTTCCTTCATTTGTGCATTCCATGTACCGTGATATATTTTTACAGACACTGTATCCACACCAACCAGTGCAGGGGACCTTCTGCATAGTGTTATCTCTGCATGTTTCTGCAGATGGTTTCTTTTGAATTCTCTGTGTTCATGTGCCTCTGCTACCTGTGAGCATATCCTCATTTTGCATTTGACCATTGTTTGGGGTTACATTGTTGCTGCTTTGATTCCTATATCAGGCATTATGTGACAGCTGTAACATATATTTTGAGATCTTTGTTTTCACTTTCTTACTTTTAACAACATATGCTGTTTCATTTGTGTGCCTCCTGTGTTGACAGACAGATCTATTTTTATGAACAGATCATGATTGATGTGTGTTGGACCCTCATTATGCACCGCCTACTGTCTACATGCACACAAATGTAACTAATGCATTTGGGGCATGCAGCAGCATGTGGGGGGTGGGGGGCTAATGCATACTGCACACTATGCACTGTCATAGAGCAGGAGCTAATAAAAGTGAGGATACAGGAAAAGAAGCTGTCTGTCCCAAAACAAATGAGGTGCAGAGAATGCAATTGTCTAGCAAAACAGCTAGAGGGAGCAGGCGTGCACTTACAGAGGCTGAGTGGACACACCTAGCTAATCAGCAGCACCTGAGAACTAGCCCAGGAAGCTCAAAGGCAGAAGACCTTTATAAGCAAGAGGATGGAGACAGAAAGCAGAGCAGCACCAGAAGGCAGAGCAGCACCGGAGAGCAGAGCACTGCTGAGAAACGGAGCAGTGGAACCAGGACTAGTGGCACGGCTGCAGGAACTGGAAGAGAACCAGAAGGTCCCAGGGAGAAAGACAGACGGAGGAGAGTCAGTCCGGTGGAAGTCGTGGTAGCCAGAAACTCCAGAGGTAAAGAGCTAAGAAGCAGGAAGCCAGGCTTGGAGAGAGGCCTATGCTTGCCAGAAAGCCCGGAGACCAGATTGAAAGGTACCAGAAGTTTTCAAGAGAAAGATTGTCAGAGAGACTGGGTCCTAAGGGAAATACCTGAGGAGGACACTTCCAGCTATGCCTATTACAGGAAACCAAGGTATGATGATTCTTTATTCATGAAGAAAGGCTCAACTGCTAGAAGCCCTTATAAAACAGATGCCCAGTTTAAAGGAAGAGAAAGCAGGCCAGAGTTTCACCAGCCAAGATATAGAGGCTATAAAACAGGCCATGCTCATTTAAGAACCTTAGAACAACTGTATGGAAAACAAGGGAACAGAAATAGGGACTGGCCAGTGATAACCCAGAGAAAGCCCCAGCCCAGAAGGAGATAATAGTGACTTAGAACCGATGCAAGTGGAGCTTATAGACCCTATTCCCTCATCTCAGGAGGAATTGATGGATTGTTCCATGTGTGTTGTGGGTAGTTTGGAATCACTGCCGGAACTGTGAGCCTTACAGATATTACTTTAAGAAGTTTTCATATTTGTGCTGAATGAAAGAAGAATGTTCAGACATGTAATTTACTCCAATGTTGAAAGAATCCTTGGTTAAACTCCTTTCCACAACTGTGACGATTACAACAGTTTGCTTTGTACCTTGAGTTTGGTTTATGCCTGAAAAGAAGGACTTTCTTTAATTTTTGTAGCCCAATGAATCTTTTTGTGAAAAGGGAAATAAAAGCCTTATTCTCCCTCCATTTGGCTTACATGACTTATTTGCACCAGGAGCAGGACTACATGGACCAGGCTGCACCTGGCCTTAAAGAACCCTCCTCTCCTAAAATTAACTATATGCCCAACCTCCCCGTTCAGCCACCGGCCACCAGGGGGAGGTTGGCGACAGCACCTAATGCATATTATCTCTCCTGCCCATCATCTGTAGATGGGCCAGTGACTTTTCTGTAACATGTGGGTTGCTGCCCTGCAAAATGTGTTTTTGATTTTTCCCCTGTTATACAATCACCTTGATATTATGATAGGCGGTATCTACACTATCTCTGATGATTAACCAAAATAAATATATGTGTTGGACGTACATTTGTCTCTGCTGCTGCTTGACCACACTGACACATGTCTTTAGTGATTTCATGGTCATGTACATGGTCCACCTGTGCTCACATCCTTGTACGGTGTCAGCTGTCTATCTGCCAGCTGTCTGACACATCACTGGGTGTTATGGGTTCCCATACTCACATTCCCTTTAAGATAATATCTTTGTATTGTGCTTGCTGTGGTTGTTTGGGATAGTGGTTATGGACATGTGTTGTAGCACCATAGGTTGCAGGTTTGATTCCCACATGGGGTTTTCTTATTTTTTTGTGTTGTGCTAACCTGACCATGAGCTACCTGCAGGTTCATCACCTATCCACACACCCTTCCATCTCTACACTGTACACCAAAGTGTGCCCTCTGTGCTGCCTAACCATCACATATTAGCTGTTACATATGCCTCTTTCTTTGTAGTGTTCACATAGGCAGTCCACTTGGGGGATTGGCATTGCTGTGGTTCAGCTGGGCTGTGGTACTCCTGTTTACAGGTTCGATTCTCACATGCGCCTTTTCTGTTCCATATTTTGCCCTGCTCCACAGAGCATCCCCTGCCAACCTTTGGGTTTAGGTTCAGGTTCTTTCTTCTTTTGCATGCTGTATCCACTGCATAACATTTCATTGTGTATGTGCATGTAGTTATATGTGTCTCTGGTCCCAGTTACAGACTTGATCTGAGCTGAACACACCAGATCTGCATGTGCATTCCATCATGGTTTCTGTTGGTTGTTTGCCTATCCTGGCAGACAGCAGGCTTCTTGTGTGATGCCCTGCAGTATTCTTGTATGCAGCCTTTGCTAATGACCTCACATTGGTGGTGTAGCCTACCAGTTTGTGCATTGACATTTGTGCTGATAGTCATAGGTTTGATTCCTCTCTGTTCTCTTTCATTTGTATGTCTGTCCTGCACAGCTACTTTTCATTCCTGTAATAGTCATATCTGGGCAGATCTGTGCTGTTAGCACATTGTACGCTTATCACAGTTGCCAACCATCCTTCTGTCCATCTATGTGTGTCTGCCAGCAGTGTGCCATCCTGCCCTGATGTGCAAGCTGCTACCCCATGTCCTGCACTGATACACGTTTCTGCATTGCAGCTTTCCCTGGTTGCCTCTCCTGTGTGTGCTCTGCATGGCACTGCTACTCCTCTGTCCTTCTGTCATTGCAGCTATCCTGCCACCTCTACCTCCTTTGCTGGACATGTTTTCCTATCCTCTGCCACACACTGTCATTGTTGCACGGTACATTACCATCACCCTGTGCATCGCTACAGCTGCCCCCGATATGTTTGTCCATTTTTCCTGCTGCCACATGGGCTGGACGCAGATTTGTCTGATCCATCAGCTCAGATCTACTTCCTTCCATCACTTGTGCATTGTCTTTCCTTGGTGCTCTGTGCAGTGTTAGGGTTACATCTGTGTTTGGCCCATGCTTTTCTTGCTTTTCAACTTGGGGGACCTTACTGCCCTTTGCCAACATTTCTTGAGTCACCTATACATCCTCGGGGCATCTTTAGCCACACCTTAGATTCAGCCAGCTTATGGGGCACCTAATATGGTGCCTTGGGGGTTGACAACCTTTCGACACACCCTCTGGGGCACATTATAACCCGCCTTGGCTGACGTGGTGGTTTAGGATGTGCCTTCTGGTGCGCCCTAAAAGGTGCATTAGGTTATGGCACTGGGGTGCGGGTATTTTTAGCTGGCAGCACAGATTGTTGGACTGTTTCAAGAAGGAAAAGGAATTGCCTTGACCACCCTTATTCATTATGCTCACTGGGGGATCAAGCTCATGACCCCTGTCTCAGCAGTCATTGTATTTACCAATGTGCTACACCTCTGTTGCTGTGATTGCAGATCAGCACGCAAAGTTAAGGTTAACATGCTGTAACGTACACGGCTCCCTCTATCGCGTGATAACGGGCATGGTGCACTTTATCACGCGATAGCCCGCGATTGCTACCTTAAGACCAGAACTTCCACTACCTTATATGGCATTCCTCACGGTAACGCTGCAACTAGTGCCGGTAACATTAAGACGGTTTAGTAAACATACCCCATAGTAAAGGGACAGACCTAAACCATCATCCCCAGTGCACAGATGAACTTCATTTATTCTTATAGATGAGGATCTTCTTGTATGTCTAAATGGATATTTAATCTATATGCTACTTTGCTTTGTACAAAATACTTGCATAGTTATTGTTTTGTAACCCATTTTGGGAAAATTTCAATGAAAACTTAAAAAAAGAAATTGGGTAGGATTTATTTGAATGGAATTGCTGATTGCATTGGTTTGGACACTGAAAATCTGGGTAAAAATGACATTGTTCCTAAAATAATAACTCACAAATAAGGATGAAAATAATTGGAAGACGTGCTCCAAAAATCTGAAGCCTAGAGTATACCTAAGCAGCATGAATCCTATTAAAAATGCATATTCCATTCTGAAGCACAATTCGCAGGAGATACTATAGATGAGAGTGTGTGACAAACTTCAAACTAAAATGCCACTTATGCAAGATTTGAAGTTTAGCATAGTCTAATCCAGCGATTCTGGACTCAGGCTGCATCAGGTGTCGTTTTCAGTGTTATTGAAAACATAAGTTATTCAAAGAGTTTTCTCTTTAGACTATGTTTTTGCAAATATATCTGATGATTATTCACCATTGATATCTTAAGAAAACAGCCCTGTTTGGGAGCAACAGCAGGTCATCACAGTAGAAACCTTCAGACAATGTGCATATGTATAAAATCTATCTGTATTTTTTACCCCCAGACTTTAAACCAATTTTCAAAGGGAATTTTCAAAGGGAAATATTTCCCTCTGAAAACAGAGTCAGGAAAATTATACAGACAAATCCACCCCTGCTGTTTGTGTAGGTAGTTGTCTTACATAAGCTTTTTTGCACACTTCTGGAAATCCAAATATCTGCACATACATCTACTTCCCACTCCAAACACACCTCCAGGAACAGCTTCCCAATGTGCAGCTAAAATTATAAGCATAATACAACTACATGTAGATGTTTGCCCTTAAAAAGGGTGGACAATTTTCAAAAGTCCGTTTTTTTGTGTATAAACCCCTGTTTAAATACATTGCTGGCTTTGAAAATTGCCCTCCATGCTAGGGGAGTTTACACAATATTAGCTATACAACTAAAATAATTCAGAAACAGATGAAGTCCCAGAAGAGGATAAAAATATGGGACTTGTGTGCCTTGACTGGGGTTTTAATCCTCAACGATCATAATGCATTACCAAATATAGCAGTGGTCTAACCAGCCAAGTATACTGTATATCAACTGAACTTTAAAAATGCCATTTCTGAAATCTTGACGTCTGGCAGTACTGCTCACAAGTTTTGAACTTGTGCTAATCCAATTCTTTCAAGGGTCTTTTACAATATTTCCAATGTATGCACACATTTGTGAGGGGGAAATAAATTTCTCTTATTAGTGGTGGCTACAGAGGCTTCATAGTCTCTGCTAGAAGTTATTGGCAAGGAAAGGGTGATAATCTATAGATTTTGTTCATAGGAGAGTTATCTTGGAGTAAGTATAAAGTTCCTTGTAAAGAAGGTTGTTAGATCCTTCTTGGAAGTGCCAGGGTTCAATGGAGGCTCCTAAGCTCCAGAGAGACAATCCCGAGGCCAGGGAGGCCTTGGGTTAGGGAGATGAGGTTCACTTTGATGTATGAAGGAATGCGTTTTGTCTTTCCCAGATCTAAAGGTTCTTTGAAGCAAGGAGGAGAAGAAAGCATTGGAAAAGGAAAGATGGGTGATAGGGGTTGGCCAGTGGCCTGCTGAGAAACCACAGGGGACCAAGAAGGCAAAGTGCCTAGATTCTTTTGGAGGTAAAGATTGGAGGTTGCAACATGGAGCTTAATGATTAGACTGTGGGAAGGTAATTTTATAAAGTCACTTCCTCACATATGTGGCCACATATGAGTATAAATGGCAACACATACTAACTGGCATGAAGGTGCATGCTTTGGCATGAAGGTGCATACTTTGCTGGTAATCATAGCTGGGGGCTTGATCTGGGTAGAATGCAGGTGGAGTTTTCACATGCACATACAGATTATAAAATACTTTCATCTATGCGCATACAGTATGGGGGTCATTCCAATCAATGAATAGCAGGGGTGGACGTCCAGTTTGGATGTCCAACTCCTGCTATTCGCTGGGAGCAAATTCACACCTCCAGGCTCTCCACATGTACAGCGGCGCTGTGCGGGAAGCTCTGGATGAGGGAAGGTGGGGGAGGGCCGGAGGAGGAGCATGGGTAGGGCGGAGGTGTGCCCATGACCCCGAACATACAGGGCCGATTTCGGTTGTGGACCTGTATGTCCAGGGAGGCAGAGATAGACAGGGGACCTTTCCACCTCGGAGGTGGAATAAGTCTCCCCGAGGAAGGGGATCTACACCCACGAACCTGCCAAATCCAGATGAGGAGTAGCAGGGGTTCTCCACTGACTGATCCCAACATTAGCAGGCCACTCTGGGGGGTCAGGAAGCAGGGAAAAGCAGTGGTGCATCGGGGCTCCTGCATGGTGTCCTGACGCAATGGCGATAGGACACCACAGCATCAGGGCTCCATGCAGGAGCATTGGGAGGGTTGTATGGTGAGGAAACCAGACATGCAGCAGCACAGAATTGGGGCACACCCTGCCCGTCCAGGCTTTTTGCACCCGATTCTGCTCCCGCGGGAATGTCTAGTTCCCACAGGTGCAGTATTAAGTGCAAATCTGGCCTGTCCAGCTTTTGGATGTCCGGATGGGCCCCAATCAGAAAGAGGTCCTGTGTGTATATGTGCATAAAGTATATATGCATATGTGCATAAAATACATGTGCATACATATGTAAAGCACTCGTGCCCACATTGAAGGTGTGTTCTCAGTTACATATTTTAGTATTCTATAAATCAATGCAGTATGCAGCCTGGATTGCTGAAGGAACTCAAAGATGAAGTTGCAGAGCTATCATTAGAAATTTTGAACCAATCATTAAAATCTTCTATGATACCTGAAGACTGCAGAGTGATCAACGTTATGCCAGTTTTTAAAAAGGGCTCCAGGAGTGATCTGAGAAGCTACAGGCTGGTAAGCCTGATGTTGGTGCTGGACAAAATGGTAGAAACTTTTATAAAGAACAAAATTACTGAATACATAGATATGGTTTAATGGGACAAAGCCAACAATGGATTTAGCCAAGAGAAGTCTTGCCTCATCAATTTGTTACATTTCTTTGAAGGCATAAATAAACATGTGGATTAAGGTAAGCCCTCTTGACAGAGCCCTCTTGAGGAAAGTAAAACGTTTTGGCATAAGAGGAAATGACCTATTGTGGATTGGGACCTGGTTGAGAGAGAGGAGAGAAAGTAGGGTTAAATGGGTAATTTTCTCAGTAGAGGAAGGTGAATAGCGACGTATTCCAGGAATCTGTACTGGGACTGATGCTTTCGAATATATTTGTAAATGATCTCGAATTGGTAACAATACATAAGGTGATTAAATCTGCAGATGACATCAAATTATTCAAAGTTGTTTAATTGCATGCGGATTATGAGAAATTGTGGGAGAGTGTGTTTGTGTGTGTGTGTGCGCGTGTGTGCGCGTGTGTGTACGTGATGGGGGATGTCAGTGTGTTGGGGGTGTTGGGAGGGTATGTATCATAGAGGGTGTCAAAGGGTATGTGTGTGTCTCCCATGGTAGTGTTAGAGTGTGTGTGTGTGTGTGTGTGTGTGTGAGGAGGTGTTGGGAGAGTGTGTGTGTGTGTGTGTGTGTCATAGATGGTGTCAGAGGGTATATGTGTGTCATGGGAGTGTATGTGTATGTGTGTGTGTCATGGGGGGTGTTGAGGTGTGTGCTTCTGTATTAATGGGTATGTCAGGTAGTGTGCATGTGTGCCATGGGAGCATATTGGGTGGTGTGCATGTGTGCCATTGGGATGTCAGGTTGTATGTGTATGTGTATGTCATGGGAGGTGTTGGGTGCTGTGAATGTATGTATCCTGGGGGGTGTTGGATGGTGTGTTTGTGGAAATTCAGAATTCTATGTCCCTTGTACTTTCCTTAGTGCCCCTGCACTCACCCCTCTACCTCCCACCCTCTTGCATTAATTATCCTCCCTACCTATTGCTACTCTCCCTCCTTCACTGCTTCCCACCCATGTATTCTCTCTTCCCTCCTTTCCCTGCCCCTTTATCTCTTTCTCCTCCTCTCCCAATTTCCTTCCTTCCCTGACCTTGATCCTTAAATCCTCTCTATAACCCTTTTCTCATGCTCTGTCCCTATCCAGCCTCTCTCTTTTTCCTCATCTAACCTTATGCTCTGCCCTTTCACCCCTCCCTTATCTATTCCATTCTTCCTCTCTAACCCCACCCCCTCTCTGTGCCCTGCCCCTCACTCCATCCCCTCCCTTCTAACAGATCACGAGGGAACTGTGGACTTCCACCAGCACTTTGGGAGCACTCTCTCTTCACTGGCAGGAGATGGGGACTTCCAGTGGTGCTTCAAGGATGCTCTCCTCTCTGCCAGTATGAGCTAGGGACTCCCTGCTGGTGCTTTGTGGCTGCCCCCACTGTTGCTTTGGGGGCACTCTCCTCTCTTTTCCCCAGTGGGAGGTGTATGTGTGTGGGGGGGGGGGGGTGTCTCCTGCTGGTGCTTCAGAGCTGCTCTCTTCTCTCTCTGCTGGGGGAGCTGGGGACTCCCACCAGCTCTTCTGGGGCTGCAGTCCTCTCAGTCCAGTGGGAACTGGGAACTCCTGCCAGCTCTTGAGATTTTACACTGTCCTAGGGAAGGTCTATGCATCTGTTTATTGGTGCATATGCCAACAAACAGATGCATATGGACAAACAGGCAAACACATAGATAGAAACACAGATGGAGCCTCCCCAATAATCATGATGGCTTATGCCTAAAAACATGCTTCTCTCCCAAGCCCCACTCTTTCTCACTCCCTTCTTTGGAGAATCAGAATTCCTTAAGTGTATGTAACCCTAATATCCAGCCATTTCTGATCCAGGCATGAAGTAAGCAAATGTGAGATATACTCTAGATTTGACAGAGGTTGTTTTCTTAACATGACTGAATTATGAATGTATCTAAAAGACATGAGAATGGACAGTAACCAGGGTTGAATGCTTGCTGATTCTGTTACTTCTCAAAAGTTTCAAAATTGTGCCAATTCAACCCTTTATGGGAGTAATTTTATAAAACCATTTTAGTGCATTTTTTTTTTTGCCATCAAGTCAGTGTTGACTCATAGCAACCCAGCTATCTCTGGGTTTTCTTGGCAATGTATCACTGGAAGTAGATTGCCAGCCTTTTCTTCTGAGGCAATGGAGGGTAAAGTGACTTGCCCAAAGTGTGCCAGTGGGAATTGAACCTGTGATCTTCCGTGTACTAAGCAGTTGCTCTAACCACTCGGCTACTCCTCCACTCTGGGGCAATATATATCTGTAAAATGTCTCTTATAAAATTATGTCAGGCATAAAAAATAGACGCAATAGCATGCAAATTCATACTTCTATGTTAGGCCCTTATGTATCTTTATAAAAGACTAGCACACAAGCAACTGAAATCACGACTAAATGCAGCAGCACCACATTTATATCAGCTTGGGAGCAGATGTGAATGTATGTGGCTGAAATCCATGCATAGTGTATATTTGGTAATCTACACGCATAACTCATGACTCCATCTGCACTGCCCAAACTCTTCCCCCTAACATGCCTACACCTGGGTTGCATACAAGCACACTCCTATTTGTCATAGTGCATACTTGTGCGCAGGGGTAATTATGTAGAAGGTATTTTATGACAGTATACTGGCATATACAAAACAAAAAATCCTTTATAAAATTGCTCCCCAAAAGAACTGTTATTGAATATATTTTCTTTGCTCTAGTTCAATATTGTAGCTGGTGATTGTGAAAGCAATGTTCACTAGATAAAAAATGTGTGTGAGGCACACTTTTGCTTACTTTTGTATCCATCATAAAGGGCACTTGCATCAACAGTTTGCATATTTGCTCTTGGCCAAGTGCTGATTTTGCTGAAGTGTAATGGAAAAAATTTGGATCCCAGCTTTACCAGCTCTGTTTTGATACTTTCTATTCTTTGTTTCTGCTGCTATTCCCATCTTGCTTGCTCTGCCACCTTTCTCAATTATTTCAATCAGATGTCCTCTTTTAGTTCATTTGTCTTCCTGTCTGATTAACCTGCTACTCTTTCTAGTGTTTCTTATCTCATCTTCTTTGTTTCCAATGCACTTCAGACATTGTTTGCATTTCTAAGCCAACCAACCTCTCTTGTAGACGTCATTATAACCTCTCATTTTTAAGGAATGTGGGGTCTATTTTTCCTTTTTATTCTGTCCCTCTAACTTCCTTATCTCATATATCTCTGACATTTCATTGACTGCTCTGGTTTGCTCTATTTTGAAGAAACCTTACCTCAACCCCAGTTCCCTTGTCAATTGTGGGCCTCTCGTCGTCTTCTTTTTTACTCTATAGCTCTGAATCTAGGTCTTCTTTTTCAAAAAAATGTTTTGGACCTATTTCAATCTGCATTTAGACAGCTTCATTCAATAGAAACTACTCTTTTATATCTTTTCAGCCATTTTCACCTATCTACTACTTCCTGCTAATATAAATTACTATTATAAGAACATAAGAAAAGCAAGCCCAGTTCACCAACACTGGCCAATCCAGGTCACAAGAACATGGCAGGATCCCAAAAGTTAGATAGATTCCGTATTGCTTATTTCAGGGATCAGCAGTGGATTTCCTAATCCACTTTGATAATAGTTTGTAGACTTCTCCTCCAGAAACTCATCCAACCCCTTTTTAAACCCAGCTACACTAACATCTTTTACTATATCCTCCAGCAATGACCTTCAAGGTGAAAACATATTTTCTTTGCTTAATCTTAAATGTACTACTTTGCAGCATAATTGCATGTCCTCTGGTCTTTCTACTTCTTAAATGAGTAAACAATAAATTTACATTTACTCATTATACTCTGCTCATTATTTTATAGACCTCCATCATATCTCCCCTCGCCTGTTTCTTCTCCAAACTGAAGAGTCCTATCCTTTTAAGCCTTTTCTCATTGAGGTATCCTTCCATTCTCTTTATCATTTTGGTCACTCTTCTCTGTACCTTTTCCAGTTCCTCCTTGATGTGCGAGCTATCTTTGGTATGGTGGATCACTGTATTCTTTCATCTACCATCTTATTTCTAGGCTTTTTCCCCTCAGTCATTATCTGGCATTTCTCCTACGTGTCCAACCCCTACCTCCCATCCTTGATTAATAAACCATTTCTCCTCATTCCCCATTTTGTAGGTATACTTCAAAGATATAAGAAAAGCCATGCTGAGTCAGATCAAGGACTATTTAATCCAGCACCCTGTCTCTGAGAGTGGCAAGTCTAAGTCACTACCCAGCAGATCCCAAAAGGTAGATCTATTTCTTATAGCTCTTTTCAAGAATGAGCAATGACTCTCCTAAGTCTACCTGGCTAATAATTTTTTTATGGACGTTTCCTTCAAGAACTTGTCCAAATCTCTAATGAACCCTTCTATTAGAGGTAAGTCTTCTCAGACAAATCTAATTAATTTCATTGACGGGGTGACCAGACAGTTGGACCGAGGGAGAGCCTTCAAAGTGGTGTACTTAGATTTCAGTAAAGCTTTTGACACCATTCCGCACAAGCAACTTATAAATAAGTTGAGCACACTAGGAATGGACCCTAAAGTGAAACTTCAGTTGGAGTAGTGCATGAAATTCTGGAGACCACACCTTTAAAATGATATAAACAGGATGGAGTCTGGTCAGTGGGCTTCGCCATAAGGCATATGGGGACAGACATAAAAATCTCATTATGTATACTTTGGAGGAAAGGCATGAGAGAGAAAATATGATAAAGATCTTTAAATACCTCCATGGCATAAATGCACAGGAGGAGAGCCTCTTTCAATTGAAAGAAAGCTCTGCAACGAATGGACATAGGATGAAGGTAAAGGGGTAGACTCATGCATAGTAAGCGGAAATATTTATTTATGGAAGGAGTAGTAAATGCATGGAATAGTCTACCAGTGGAGGTAGTAGAGACCAGGACAGTATCTGAATTCAAGAAAGCATGGGACAAACACAGAAGATTTTTAAAGGAATAAAAAGGACTATAGTAATTGGTGTGGAAGGGCAGAATAGATGGGCCATATGGTCTTTTTCTGCCACCATGTTTCTATGTTTCTATGCTATGTTAGTTGCTTTGACTACATCCTCAGCAACAGATTCCACAGCTTAATTAAGCACTGTATGAAAAATAAACGTTCTATGATTTGTTTTCAATTGGCCTCATCATTATTTTCATGGAGTGTCATTTTGTTTCTGTGTTGTTTGAAAGGTTAAACCACCTTACCCCATTTAACCATTCTGTCTTACTCATAATTTTATAAATTTCTATCATATACCCTCTGTGTCATTTTGTCTCCTAGCTGCTGAGTCCTAACTAGAAGACTCATCTGCATATCTGTCCCAGCAGAGGATTCCAGAGGTCACCATGAGTCAGCAAGGCAAGAGCTACCACAGACCCCGTACTTGTCCCAGCAGCAGAGGACCGGAAGACTCATCTGCATTTCTGTCCCAGCAGCCCCAGCAGAGGACTCCAGAGGTCACCGTGAGTCAGCCAAGCAAGAGCTGCTACAGCCCCTGCACTCGTCCAAGCAGCAGAGGACCAGAAGACTCATCTGCATAGCAGTCCCGGCAGAGAACTCCAGAGCCATCCAAGTCAACCAGGCAAGAGCTGCCATAGACCCCACATTCTCTCAGCAGCAGAGGACCAGCAGGCTCATTTGCATATCTATCTGGTCTTTCTCATTTACTTCAACAGGTACCAAAGCTTCACCAACTGAATAATGGCTGGGAAAAATCATATTGCCAAAGTTGTTGCCCCTGTTACAGCTTCTGCCTCTGGACAGACAGACAGCCCAATGCCAGTTGAGTGACTGGTTCCATGTGCAAGATGCCTGCAAGATGAAGACCTCAAGAAACAAGTGAAGGAGCTCACAGAAGAGGTGGCAAGGCTGAGCATTCAAGACAGGAAAAAGTACATTGATGAGATACTTCCTGAAGCATCCAAGCTCTCTGACAGATGTGCAGATGGTATGGTACAGAATGAAGAGAGATGAATACGAGTCACCAGAGTCTGAAGAATTGACAGGTTAACTGCTCCAGCCCTTGAAATGAAGAACCACTATGCAGCTCTGGAAGTGGAGGAGGTGAAAGCATCCCAGGAAAGGGAAGAACCAGAGCTCAAACACCCCAAAATTGCAGAATCAGTGACCACAAGGAAGCGAAAGGTAGTGGTGGTTGGTGACTCTCTTCTGAGGGGTACTCAATGTCCAGGGAGGTGTGCTGTCTGCCAAGTGCCAAAATCTGAGATGTTATAGAGAATTTGCAGAGACTAATCAAGCCTGATTATTATTCAATGTTATTCATCCATGTTGGCATAAATGATACTACTAGGTATCCCTCCGAGCATATCAAGAGTGACTTCATGGCTCTTGGACAGAAGGTAAAGCAGATGGGTGTGCAGATGGTGTCCTCTTCAATCCTCCCTGTTGAGGGTAAAGGCCGAGGCAGAGAAGCTTGCATCTTGGAGATGAATGCATAGCTGCTGGATGGTACCATGAAGAGCATTTTGGTTTCCTGGACCAAGGGATGATCCTCCAAGGGCTGCAGAGTAGAGATGGTGTCCACCTATCCAAGAAGGATCAAAGTCTCTTCCCAGCAGGTTTTATTTTATTTAATTTATTTATTTAAAAGTTTTTCTATACCGCCTTATCCTTCAATCAAGGTGGTTTCAAGTTAGGTAGGCTAACTTACTAAAGAGGGCTTTAAATTAGATTCATTGGGGATAGGTGAAGAAAGCCCCCACGTAAGTAAAAGCCCTCAGATAAGTAAAACATTAAATACCTCTGTAGAAATGGATAAAAAGGGAAACATCTGGAAAGCAATGTGCATAAATGCCTGTAGTATGGGAAATAAGATCCCAGATGTTGAGGCTTTAATGGAAGAGGCTGACTTGGAGTTAGCAATGGTTATGGAGACATGTAAAATTATAGACTTACAGGGCTTAAAAGGGAGCGAGGAGGCACCGTGAGTTAAACTAGAAAGAGGGAACGGGAAATTCATTTGCATTGGTGTGATATACAGACCCCCCTCACAGGGAGAAGAAGTGGACGGAGATTTAATAGAAGACATATGCGGCATTGCTAGGAAAGGGGAAGTGCTATTGATAGGTGATTTCAATGTGCCCTGCTGCGGTGTCATCTAGAAGTAAAGAGATCCTGGATTCTCTACAGGGAGAACTATTCTGGCAACTGGTAGCAGAACATACACGTGACCTGGTGCTTACCAATGAGGAAAGTGCTTCTGATGTTATAGTTGGAGATCATCTCACATCCAGTGATCACCAGTCCATTCAAAAGCAAAGGTTTTAGACTTTGGGAAAACTAACTTTTGCCAAGATGTGACAATACCTCAAGGAATCGTTTATGGGATGAGAACAGTTGGGGGATATAGAAAAGCAATGGGCAAAATTGAAAGTGGTATTTTAAGGGCAACAAACCTTTTTGTTAGAAAGGTAAATAAATGTAAAAGGAAAAAGGTGACCAATATGGTTCTCAAAAGAAGTAGCTGAAAATTTGGAGAAAGAGAGGGTGTCCTTCATAAAATACAAAAGATCACAGAAAGAGGAAGAAAAGCATCAATATTTGGAAAAATTTAGAGAAGCGAGGAAAGTATTCAGGTAAGCAAAGATACAAAAATAAAAACAAATAGCCAATGCAATAAAATGGGAGAAGACATTTTTCAGATATGTTAGAGAGAGAAGGAAGTGCAAAAGCGGTATTGTCAGACTCAAGGGTGAAGGGGAGGAACATGTAGAAGCTGATGAGGATAAGGCAGAATTGCTTAACATGTATTTTTGTTTTTATGTTCACAGATGAAGGGCTTGGAGCAGGACCTCAGAAAACACTCTCTTTGCCCCCACAATCTGGAACGCCCTCTCAGAAACCTTAAGAGCTGCTGAAACCGAATACGATCTACAAAAAATGTTCAAGACCCACCTCTTCACCAATTACTTTGGACTTAACAAACTATGTTAACCCCCACATGGCCCATCCAAGTTCAACCTCCCCACCCCTTCCTCTATTCTCTAGCAAACCGGCAATATCATAGTTTCAGCGATCACCATGTTTAACCCCAGTTAATGTTTCACCATCCCAGTTTCATGTATTGTACCCATCCCATTAAACCCAGTTCTATGTATACCAGTTCTATGTAAAGCAGTTCCCCTGCTGTTAACGTTTCATGTAAACTGCTTTGTCTGTATATAAATCTTGTTAATTAACTAACTAACTAAATAGGAACAGATGTGAAGAGGATCTTGAACAATTTTCAGAAGACTGTGTTTGTGAGAAACTAGCTAAACTAAAAGTAGACAAAGCGATGGGACCAGATGGGATACATCTGAGAGTATTGAAGGAACTTGGAGATATCTAGCAACTCCACTGTCTGACCTTTTCAATGCTTCTTTAGAGTTGGGCGTAGTCTCAAAGGACTGGAGAAATGCACATATTTCAGCTTTTGTGTAAAGGGACCATAAGGATGAGGTTGAGAACTACAGGCTGGTTAGTCTGACCTCTGTGGTGAGTAAATTAATGGAAACGCTGATGAATCAGAGGATAGTGAGGTTTCTGGAGTCCAATGGTTTGCAGGATCCGAGGCAGCATGGGTTTATTAGAGGCAGGTCTTATCAGACAAATCTGATTGACTGGGTGACTAGAGAGTTGGACTGAGGGAGATCCCTAGATGTGGTGTAATTAGATTTCAGTAAAGCCTTAGACACTGTTCCACACAAGTGACTTATAAAGAAACTGAGCACCCTAGGAATGGACCCTAAAGTGAATGCTGAAATTTTAGTGGTGATGATTTTATTTATTTTTATTTTATTTATTTACATTCTCTTATATACCGCACTATTCTGCATCAGTGCGGTTTACATTGAACAAACTGAAATTACATTGAACAGGGCATTATAACTTGGAGATAACTATTTTACAGGGAACATGGGCTATGGAGGGTTAAGTGGCTTGCCCAAGACCACAAGGAGCACCTGTGGGACTAGAAACCCCAGTCCTTCTGGCCCAAGGTTGCTGTCCTCTAGTGGGATTTGAACCACCGACCTTCTGGCCTGAAGTACCTTGCCCCAACCACTAGGCCACTCCTCCACAGTAGTGAAGCGGCAGACATAATTTTATTGCCATTAAGTCCGTTTGTTGAGCCCCCGCAGCATTTGCGAATCAAATGTTACCTGCAGTAAAGAAGTTATTTGTAGTGGGGTACACCTATATTGCAGCATTGTTGTCAGGCCCAGTTTATATATTTTATTGATTGAACTTTTGGTCTCTTATGGGGTATTTGGTTACATTTTGTCACAATACTGAGGTGCAGCCACACCAGGGACCTATGCAGAGGCATGATGACATTCTCAGTTTTGTTATACATTCCTTTTTTAATAATTCCTAACATTTTATTTGCTTTTTTAGAAACTCATGGCACAGTGGGCTGAAAATGTCAACATATTGTCCTCAATGACCCCAACATTTTTTTTTGGGTGCTGACTCTACTTCTACTACTATTAATTCTGATCATTTATATAGCACTACAAGGCATACGCAGCACTGTACAGATACATGTAAATGACAGACCCTGTTCATTGGAGCCTACAATCTAGTCAAGACAGACAATACAAAGCTGAGGATAAGGATACAACTAGGAGAAAGGTAAGGAGACACATAGGAGACTAAGCAGATCAGGATCCAAAAGCACCCTCAAAGAGGTGAGCTTTTAGCATGGATTTGAAAAGGGCCAGAGATTTAGCAAGACAAATAGACTCAGGTAAAATGTTCTAAGCATAAGGAACAGCAAGGTTAAAGGATCTAAGTCTGGAGTTGGCAATGGAAGAAAAGGGCACAGAGAGAATCAATCCACCAGAAGAGTGGAGTTCACGAGGAAGAGTGTAGTGAGAGATGAAAGGTAGTGAGGAGCAGCAGAATGAGTGCATTTATAGGTCAGAAGGAGAAGTCTGAATTGGATGCAAAAATGGATGGTGAGCAAATTAAGTGACTTGAGAAGAGGGGTTGAATGAGCTTATCAGGGCTGGCGGAAGATTAGCCACATAGCTGAATTTTGAACAGATTGAAGGGGAGAGAGATGATTTAGAGGGAGACCAGCAAGGCTGGGGGGGGGCAGCTGGGGGGGGGGCGGCTGGGGGCGGGGCGGCTGGGGGCGGGGCGGCGGCGGGGGGCGGGGTGGCTGGGGGCGGCTGGGGGGTGCTGGGGGGGCAGGGGGGCTGGGGGGGGGAAACAGGGTCTCCCACCGACAGATCCACATTTTATATCCCTGCAATGGCAGCAGTAGAGGGAACCACCAACCGCAGTCCTGCTGGGGAACAGACACCCTACAGGGCAGTCAATGCAGCTCTGTACACATCTATAAAGCAATAGCAGACAGACATTAGGCCCAGAATACCTCAGCTGCACCCCACCACAATCTGATATTCTCCTGCAGCCACTGCACCCTGCAAGGTGTTCCAGCAAGACACATACTAGCTGCAGACAGTCTGCTAGCTAGTCCATAGGGCATGTTCCTGGAGGAGATGCATGCACCCAGAACTGGGATGTCAGCATACACACCAAGCAGATAAGGCAGTGATTGGGCCCCAAAAGGGAACCCAGAAATATCACATGAAAGAAATATTATAGAGCACTATGGGGGAACCTAGCCATGCCGTGGTCACTGCTCAGTCAGGGTGAGAGTGAACTCCCAGCAGGACATACTGTGGCCACCCTGTCTGTGCAGGTGTTGGCCGGGCACTACAATGTTCCAGCCATTGCCCTATGCCCTGTGCAGATGCATCCTGGCCAGGCCACCCTGTCCGGGCTATACCCATGGTACCTTGCTCTCATTATGCACATTGGCAGGCCAATACTGGCAACAGTGCTGGCAGTGTGGGCTGTGGAGGGTGTTTGTAGCCACCACACACTGGATAGACAGACACACACTCCCACACCTATGCCAGCATTGTACAACTATAGAGGTGTTTGGCAGCCCTGGCCACTGCTCCAGTCCTGGGCACAGTGCAGGCATGGCTATGGTATGCAATACTGTTGGGGTCACCCTCCAGGGTGGTAAACACTGTCAGACACAAGACCTGTAGCACACTTCACAGACATCAGAAAGGTTGCCATGATGCAGCTCAATCAGACAATTGTACTTAACATCGGAATTGCTATCTGCCAGTATTCATAGCAACCTTGTGATAGCTGTGTGCCGTATTCCCAGGTTTAGGATGGCATTGATAAGGTATGCAAGTGCTAGTATTGGGAGATGCAAGCAGGGCCCAATGTCCTGCCTCTCCAGGAGGCATTGGATAATGGAGCTCGTGGGTGCGGGTGTGTCTGCCCTTGTTGGCTGCTGCTTTACGGCAGAGGTTCCCAACTCCAGTCCTGGTGTGCCAAACACTGTTCGGGTTTTCATGCTGTCCCTCATGAATATGCATGAGATACATCTGCATACCATGGGGGCGGCGCATAGAAATGCAGCACAGGCATCTTTATTAGAGGCAGCATGGAACCTGAATGGTGTTTGGCCCCAGGACTGTATTTGGGAGACTCTGCTCTAGGGTATGCGCATGTTTATGGTGTCTGTGTTCTGTAGGGTGAAATGAAGGTGTCTTGGGCATGTTTACGTCATCTGCAATAAAGGTTCTGTCTGTATTAGCATGTTTTAGTAATGGGTAAAATATGGGAACTGGGTTGGCAGGAACCACAGTTGGGACTTGAACCTGTGCCCTTTTGCTTCTGAACACACTGGCTGTGTGCACTGCACCACTGTGCTGCCACAGAGACAGTGAATTCCCTCCTGATGCCATGACGGTTCGTCAGACAGGGCCTGTCTGTTGCAGTGCATGGCACCCACCTACACAGGGCTAGGCCACGGTCTGCTCTGGGCAGCTGCCACTGCCCCCTCCACCACCAGTATCCCTCTGCCACCATGCTGACATGCCCTTCTGCTGGTGGAGCGCAGTCTCAGGCCATCTAGTGTGTGGGTAGGCGGCTGCCTATGGTGCGGGTTCTGGGGTAGGGGTGCCTGCATAGCTGTCCACGCTTCCTCCCAGCACTGCCTGCCAATGTCCCGTGCCATTGGGGGGACCTGCTGGGTACTATCCCCTGTGACACCATGGGAAGCACACTTGTGCCCATGTTGGGCCCTCAGCAGTTGCTGTCTGGCTGCTCTACTGTTTCAGCATTCCTATGGGCCAGCTAGGCATCATCCTAGTCCGCACTGTGGGCCAGCTGTGCCGCCTGAGGCCCTCTGTGCCCCTTTTCCAGCATCTGTCCAGTTTCCCATTCCGACATGCCCGCCCTACTGTTGCAGAACATGTGCACGCCATAGGACACCTGGCCAATGTGGTCGGAAACCCTGCGCAGCGCAATTTCACTGTGGGCTCATTCACCTTGTATGGGGACGGAGCATAGACCCTTCCAAAATTCATATCGTTTTTTTGGAGCTTTCTTGGGAGTGTTTTTTGATGTTTCCCATTGCTATCACTATTGCCCAGCTTGGTTATGTTTTTTTAACATTTACTTCTGTTCATTTTCAATGTTTATTTGCCCTTTTGTTCCGTGCACATGTATCACACTTATCACTTTTTTGTAGGTTTCCCTGGTTTTGCTGTACATTGCTGACGGAAATGGTTTCTTTTCCCTTTAAATCAGCTCTAACGCCAGGGTTTCACTGGCGTTAGTTTTGAGCCTCGGATTTCACAGCGTTGGTGTGCAGGGAGCCTCTCCCCTCCCACTCTCCACCCCTGGGGAGCCTTCCTCCGCCCTCCGGGAGCCTTTCCCCGCCTTCAACGCTCGTTTGCGCCGCAGTGCGCGTTATCGCGCAATATGGTACCTGTGCGCCTTAAAAAGCGCCATCATCGTGCGATAAGGTACCTTATCGCGCGATAATGTCACAGAGCGCACGTTAGGACGGTTTAGTAAACATACCCCTTAGATTATAAATACTCCATGGACAAGGAAATGCCTACTGTATCTGTATGGAGCTTGCCTTTCACTACTACTGAAAGGCATAAGCTAAATACTTCCCTCATGGATACTTATTTTGGAGGAATTTCCCAAGTTGTGTCCTTTGGTAGACAGTTTCTGTTATATGAAATATAGATTCCATTACATATAGACATTTAGGTGGTAATTTTATTACAAGGCACCTATTTTATAAGGACACATGAAGGCACATTTTACAAAGGATGTCCAAGTACAATCTGGAATTCTAATGTGAAAAACGCTCAATTTGATCAATATGGAACCAAAATCTTCTTTTCAGCAATATTATCACTTATGGTTATTCTTAAAATTATTCTCAATACAGTTAAAGGTCTCTGACATTTTTAGCACTTATTTTCGGACTTTTGATATGTCCAACATTAGTGTCCAATAATATCAATGACCTTCAACAAGCTATTATTATATATTGTGGATTTCTTAACTAACCCAAAATAATACTCTTGAGACCGTATGGAATTAATATCTCACTTTCGCATTACTCAAGTACAAATGCTGTTATATTAAACTTTCATTACCACTCTAGTTGTTTAATATACAGCAAAACCTGAGTGTTTAATGTCAATTTCAAGTTCCTCTTCACACTCCCTTTTCGCTCTCAGATCCCAATGCCTTCGCTAGGCGCCTTCACCGCGTTTCACTTCGATTGTTTCTTCAGGGGATCACTAGTCACTTTAAACTCGGAAAAATGAATGATGCTGCACACGCCTCAAAATTGACTCTGCTCCAGCGACTCCATTATAATAAAACTTCATTCGGGCCACTTTTAGAAGAACGCTGGAGCAGAGTCAATTTTGAGGCGTGTGCAGCATCATCCAACACAACCAAAAGAAGGCCCACTTGCATATAGCATCAAGTGGCAGACAGCTTAAAGGACTCAAGCATAGATCTGTAGGCCTGAACATGTCACACATATTATCAGTTATAAGGCCAATACACACAAAAAGTTGAACCCGCAGTTTTTATATGCATACACCCTGATAGCAGGGCTGATCTGTCCACTAGGCGAGCTAAGCTGCCACATAGGGTGGCCAGTCCAGGTGGGTGGTGGCAGTGGCATGGGTGCCCACCCCCCCAGCTACCGCCGATTCTTTTTAGGGGGGAGGCAGGCAGCGGTAGTATTTCCAAAAGTGGTGGCAAATACTTCCCTCATGGATACTTATTTTGGGGGAATTTCCCAAGTTGTGTCCTTCTGTAGACATTTCTGTTAGATGAAAATAGATTCCATTACATATAGACATTTAGGTGGTAATTTTCTTACAAGGCACCTATTTTATAAGGACATATTAAGGCTGCTTTTGGAAATACTGCCACTGCCTGCCTCGCCCTCCCAAGATGGAATCGACAACAGCTGGGGGGAGAGGAGGTGGCGATTGTGAGAGTGGCAGCTCGGGTGGGACGGCATCAGCTGGAGGGGGCGGTGAGGCTGGGGTTTCTGCCTAGGGCCGCAGAAACCCTTGGTCCAGCCCTGCCTGATAGAAATTTCAAAAAGCATCCATATACAGATGATATATTAGTGATGATATCTTGGGTAAGTTCAGAGTCTCACATACAGGTTGTATTAGCTAATTGTTTTAAGGTTGTTATCAGCTGGATGTGAGACAATAAATTCAAATTGAACCAAAAGGAACAAACATTTTATGTGTTAGCTAGTCAGCAAAAGAAAGACAATTTAATGGTATAACATTGCTGCTGACTCCTTGCAATCTTGTTGATACTTGCCCTGTCCACTAGGTTTTCTTGAGAAGGTGCAACCAGAAGTAGATTACGAGACCTTTCTTCTACACTGGTATTGCAAGGTGGTCTCCTATCCAATTACTAAGCAGGCTCAGTCTTGCTTAGCTTCCACAATCAGGCAAAATCAGACTCACTCAGGATGGTGTGACCATAACATTATAATATTAGGTGAAACTAAATTCATTTTGAGTGAATCTTTGGAAATTTTAGGAGTTATTTTAGATTCTACACTTGCATGTATCATTAGTAGCTAAGTGAGTGTTTGGAGTTTTGAAAATGATTTGACAGATAAGATCTTATTTTTCTGAGGAAAATCTATAGAAAATTATACAGGCAATTATTATGCCCTACTTTGACTATTGCATTTTGGTTTTATTAGGTCTATCAACTTAACTTATAAGAACATAAGATTTGCCATACTGTGTCAGATCAAAGGTCCATCAAACTCACTATCTTAATTCCAACAGTGGCCAATCCAGGTTACAAGTAGCTAGCAGGATCCCAAAATGTAGACAGATTCCATGTGGGATAATCCAGGAATAGGATTTCTCCATGTCCACCTTAATAAAGGTTTATGGACTTTTCCTCCAGGAACTTGTCTAAACCCTTTTTAAATCTACCTACACTAACAGTGTTTACCACATCCTCCGGCAATACATTCTAGAGCTTAATTACAAGTTAAAAGAAAAATATTTTCTCTAATCTGTCTTAAATGTATTATTTATTAACTTCATTGCGTGTCCCCTAGTCTTTGTACCTTTTGAAAAAGTAAAGAACCTATTTGCTTCTACCTCTTCCATGCCACTTATTATTTTATAAACCAACAAAATCAAATAGCAAGACTTCAAATACTACAAAACACAGCAGCAGGTAAATTTTCAAAGATCCCAGATGGGAATGAGTGACCCCACTGTTACACCAGTTTCACTGGCTCCCAATTCAGGCCAGGATTGATTTTGAATTATTGTTGTTTGTTTCTAAAATTTTAAAAGGATTAACTCCATGCTATATGACCAGGTTTGTTAAATTACAGTACATGTTCCTGAGTAAAAATTGTATTCAGTTGATTCAGTTAACCTATGTTTACTCTCAAAAATGATTTGGTTCATATATATTTATTGGAATGACAACATACAACACCGTACTGCATCATTACAGAGTGAAACAAAAATATCAATAATATCAAAACTTAACAAGTTCCACAGTATCATTAATCTCTCTCCCCGACTCCCCCCCCTCCCCAATCCAACACAAAATGCCCACACCACAGAAGATAAAGGGGGGATATTCAGTGTGGCGGCTAGTTGGCCAGTAGCTGTCACAGTTGAACTCTGAACCCAGATACTCAGTGCTGTAAGACAAGCCTTTCAGGTGCCTAACATTTGCCACTTTGGGATAACTGGCTAGTGGCAGACTCCATTAGCCAGTTCTCCCTGGGTGCACCTCCGCTCTGCCCACGGACTACAGCAGGGCATTTAGTGGCGGCACCCAGGGATCTTCAGTAGCACTAACCACATTAGTGCCATTGAATATCCAACCAGGCACCATTTAGGCAGTTTGCAGGCCTGAAAACTGCCTAAATAGCTTTGACTATCCCCCTCCCTGCAAAATCTTTAAAGCATTCACTGGTCTACTTCGAAGCATGTGCAAAGAGATTGCAGGAAAGGGTCCCATACATTCAAAAACGTCCAAACTACTTGCCTGAAGCATTGACATACATTCCATTTTCAATTACTCATGCATTTGATTATGCCACTGTGCAAGGTTGGGTAAGTGTTCCTGTATGAATTGCTATAAGACAAGGGGGCCAATGCAGAAAGCCAGCGTTACAGCTGTGCACTAAGAGCCATCTGCACAATTTTCTACCACAAGAGCATAACAGTTGTGTGCCGGCAGGCCATAAGGAAAACGTATGCAAATGAGATATGCAAAAAACGTCTGTGCTAAATGCACATTGGGAGCCCAATGCATGTACAGAAAGCTTATGCACTAGTGCAGACATATCTGTAGCAAAATTTAAAATAACAATTTATTATATTTAAAATAAAAATTTTCAAGTCAGAGTGATAATTGTTTGCTTGCATTGTGATGGGGAAAGTTGTGCACTTTTGTGCCTTAAACAGTGGTTCGTAGAGGGTGCCTGTATGTTTTGTAGGCACAGTAAGGAGATAGAGCAGCTTTTAAACTAGATAATAGGGGAAAGCCGACAGTCGCCCAAGAGCGCATGGTTCGGAAGAATGTATCCTTGAAGGATACTACAAAAAGCAGAGAGGTTCCAAAAAAGAGTAAAGTAGCCCAAATGCCCTCGAGTATGGAGCAGACAGAGCTTAAAGATCCCAAATTACCCATGTCTACCAATAGCCAAATTAATATGAATAAAATACAGTCTCTAAAATGCTTGTATGCAAATGCTAGAAGTCTAAAAAACAAGATGGGAGAGTTAGAATATATAGCACTAAACGAGAGGTTAGATATGATTGGAATATCAGAGACATGGTGGAAGGAGGACAACCAGTGGGACACTGTGATACCTGGGTACAAACTATATCGTAATGATAGAGCTGATCAAATTGGTGGAGGGGTTGCGCTCTATGTTAGAGAGGGCATTGAGTCAGAAAGGATTAAAGTTTTGCAAGAAACAAAATTTGCTGTAGAATCTCTATGGATTGAAATTCCATGTAAAAAGGGGAAGGCGATGGCAGTGGGGGTGCACTATCGTCCGCCTGGCCAGAATGAACAAATGGATGATGAAATACTCAAAGAAATCAAGGAAGCTAGCAAAAGTTACAGTGCAGTAATAATAATGGGTGATTTCAATTACCCCGGCATCGACTGGGTCAGTGTCACAGCAGGACATGCTAGGGAGATAAAGTTCCTAGATGAAATAAATGACTGCTTCTTGGAGCAGCTGGTTCATGAACCAACCAGAGGGGAAGCCATATTAGACCTAGTCCTTAGTGGAACACCAGATCTAGTGCAAGAGATAAGGGTGTTGGGGCCACTTGGCAATAGTGATCATAGCATGATTGTCTTTGATTTAATTAGTGGAGGAGGGATAGTAAGGAAATCCACAGTACTACCCTTTAACTTTCGAAAGGGAGACTATGATAAAATGAGGAAAACAGTTAAGAAAAAACTAAAAGGAGCAGTTGCAAAGGTTAAAGACGTACATCAAGCTTGGATGTTGTTGAAAAATACTATCTTGGAAGCCCAGACCAGCTGTATTCCACGCTTTAAGAAAAGTGGAAGGAAGTCCAAAAAACTGCCAGCATGGTTTAAAGGTGAGGTCAGAGAGGCTGTTGTTGCCAAAAAAGCATCTTTCAGGAAATGGAAAAAAGAGCCAAATGACGAAACCTGGAAACAGCACAAGCACTGGCAAGTCAAATGCAAGGCATTGATAAGGCAGGCAAAGAGAGAATTTGAGAAGAAGCTTGCTGTGGAAGCAAAAACATGAAATAAAGACCTTTTCAAGTACATTCGTAGCAAAAAACCTGTGAGAGAGTCAGTTGGTCCATTAGATGATAAAGGGGTTAAAGGAGCACTAAGAGGCGACAAGGCGATAGCGGAGAGACTGAATGAATTCTTTGCTTCAGCTTTTACTGAGGAAGATGTAGGGATGTTACCCATGACTGAAGTGGTATTTAAAGGTGCGGAAGAATTGAAGGAAATATCGATACATCGGGAAGATGTCTTACAACTATTAGATAAACTGAAGAGTAGCAAATCACCTGGGCCGGATGGTATACATCCAAGGGTGTTGAAAGAACTGAAATATGAGATTGCAGACCTGATATTAGTAATCTGTGAACTATCATTAAAATCATCTCTAATACCTGAAGATTGGAGGATCGCCAATGTAACACCAATTTTTAAAAAGGGTTCCGGGGTGATCCGGGAAACTACAGACCGGTGAGCCTGACGTCAGTACCGGGAAAAATGGTAGAAACCATCATAAAGAATAAAATTACTCAGCATGTAGATAGTCACGACCTAATGGGAGACAGCCAACATGGCTTTAGACAAGGAAGATCTTGTTTTACTAATCTGTTATGTTTTTTTGAAGGAGTGAATAAACAGGTGGACAAAGGTGAGTCGGTTGATATAGTGTATCTGGACTTTCAGAAAGCCTTTGACAAGGTCCCTCATCAGAGACTTTTGGCAAAACTAAAGAGTCATGGGATAGGAGGCAGTGTACTATTGTGGATCAGGAACTGGTTAAAAGATAGAAAGCAGAGGGTAGGGCTAAATGGCCAATTTTCACAATGGAGAAAGGTGAATAGTGGTGTACCCCAGGGATCTGTGCTGGGTCCGCTGCTTTTTGACATATTCATAAATGACCTGGAAAGTGGAATAACGAGTGAGGTTATCAAATTTGCAGATGACACAAAACTATTTAAAGTTGTTAAAACCCAAGAGGATTGTGAAAAATTGCAAGGGGATCTTGTTAAATTGGAAGACTGGGCATCAAAATGGCAGATGAAATTTAATGTGGACAAGTGCAAGGTTATGCACCTAGGGAAGAACAACCCAAACTATGGTTACATGATGCAAGGTTCCACATTAGGAACCACCACCCAGGAAAAAGATTTAGGCGTCATTGTGGATACCATGTTAAAACCCTCGGCCCAGTGTGCAGCGGCAGCCAAGAGAGCAAATAGAATGCTAGGTATGATAAGGAAAGGAATGGAAAATAAAACAAAAGATATTATAATGCCTCTATATCGTTCCATGGTGAGACCGCACCTTGAATATTGTGTGCAATTCTGGTCGCCGTATCTTAAAAAGGATATAGCGATTTTAGAAAAGGTTCAGAGAACAGCCACCAAAATGGTAAAGGGGATGGAAGGATACTCCTATGAGGAAAGGCTAAAAAGGTTAGGGCTCTTTAACCTGGAAAAGAGACGGCTGAGGGGAGATATGATAGAAGTCTATAAATTAATGAACGGAGTGGAACGGGTAAACGTAGATCTATTGTTTACGTTATCAGAATATAGAAAGACTAGGGGACATGCAATGAAGCTACAGGGTAAACTATTTAAGACTAATAAAAGAAAATATTTTTTCACTCAACGTGTAATCAAACTCTGGAATTTGTTACCGGAGGATGTAGTAAAGGCTGTTAGTGTAGCTGGGTTTAAAAAAGGTTTGGACAAGTTCCTGGAGGAAAGGTCCATAAACCATTATTAAGAAGTGACCGAAGATATCAATGCTTGACCCAGTACAAGCATTGTGGAACTTGTGTCTCTTGGGGAAACTGCTAGGTACATATGACCTAGATTGGCCACTGTTGGAAACAGAATACTGGGCTTGATGGACCTTGGTCTGACCCAGTATGGCATATCTTATGTTCTTATGTTCTTATGACCCCGCTGCAAAGCCATCAGCAGGTAAATCACACCAGAACCTTCTGCACGCCTATCTGTTTTCCCTGTATGTGCCAAAGCTTCACACGCTGAGTTTTCTTCTCCTACACCTGCTGAAGTTTTCTTTCACCTTTGTTCAGGAGTTTGAATAATGGCATTACGGAACTCACATCTTTGTTCAGGAGTTTGAACAACGGCACTATGGAACTCACGTCTTTGTTCAGGAGTTTGAACAATGGCACTACGGAACTCACGTCTTTGTTCAGGAGTTTGAACAACGGCATTACGGAACTCGCGTCTTTGTTCAGGAGTTTGAACAATGGCACTATGGAACTCATGTCTTTGTTCAGGAGTAGCTCAAGGCAAGTTACCTTCAGGTACAGTAGGTATTTTCCTGTGCCCAGAGGGTTTACGATTTAACGGACTGATGCAGAAAAGCTTGGTGTGACATTTTTATGGCACTTTTCCTGTGCTAGGCTTGCTCTCCAATGCAGAAAGCAAGCTAGCGATAGAAAAATGCCAAAAAACCAACTGCACTAAATTGCAGTGCATTTGCCATGCAAATTGCTGCATAATTAATTGTGCTTGAGGTAAAAAATTGCACTGCAACTTAGCGTAGCTTTTTATACTGTTTTTTAATGCTGGATCATCATGCCAGCTTGGGCAGGCATAAAGATCCAGCCAGGAGCAAAAATATTATCTGATGTGAAGTTTGAAACTTTGCCTCAGATGATCCAGGCGAGGAAATCTCCGATGCATCGACACACTGTCAGGGGGCAGGTGCCCCCCTGGGCACTGACCCTCTGACAGAAACAGAATCTCTAGTGGACCAATGGCTTCGATCCCATCACACAATCAATTGCATACATCCCTGGCCCAGTGGCCCCTGAGCTCCATCCCCTCCTAGTACCTTTAATATGGGGCAGGAGCATCACCCACACACTCACCCCTGCACCATCTTGAAAAATGGCAGTGCCTGACCCAGAGCGGTGCATCCTGGGATACAGCAAGTGGTGTCACACTGCCATATAAGGCAAAAAGATGTCTTATATGGCACAGTGCCCCCTGTTGCATCCTAGGACAGCTCATGCATCCCAGAGAGGGGTGACAGCAGCAGCAATGGGTGTGGAGGCAGGAGCAGGGCTGCTTTTACTTATGGATAGGAAGGCAGCAGGGCCCCCATTGTGCAGGAGCCCGAGGCAGCTGCTCCTGTTGCCCTTAGGTAAAAGCAGTTCTGAGCAGCATTAGGAGAGGATATTCAGCACCATAAAATAGCTATGTGCTGCTGAATATTCTGCACACCGGGATTAATGCAGTTAGCAGGTCTAACCGTGTTAATCCTTTTGAATATGTACCCTTTCATCTGTATGTTGGTAGCCATGTTAGTACACTGATGTTGTTGTTGTTAAGTGCCGTCGAGTCGGAGTTCACTCATGGCGACCCTCTGGATAGCTATCCTAAATTGTGTTCGGTCTTCAGTCAGGCGGCTCATTGTTGACAGAATGGTACCCGTAGCTGCTGTTATTGTATCGATTCATCTCATTGCTGGCCTTCCTCTTTTGCGTTGGCCTTCTATCTTGCCAAGCATGATGTCTTTCTCTAATGATCTCTCTCTGTGTCCAAAGTATGAAAGTCGAAGTCTTGTCATCTGAGCTTCTAAAGAAAGCTTAGGTTTGATCTCCTCTAGTAAAGACTAGTTTGTTCTTCGGGCAGTCCATGGTATACACAGTATTCGCCGCCAACATCATAATTCAAAGGAATCAATTTTCTTCCTGTCTATCTTTTTCACTGTCCAGCTTTCACATCCATATGATGTTATTGAAAATACCATGGCTTGAACTAGTCGAATCTTTGTATGGAGAGAGACATCTCTGCTCTTGAGAATCTTATCTAGGTCTTTCATAGCCATTCGGCCAAGAGCAATGCGTCGTCTGATTTCTTGACTGCTTGTTGCTTCTTTACTGATAGTTGATCCAAGTAGGTTAAAGTTGTTCACGATTTCAATTTCCTCTCCTTCAACGATGAACCTGTTGATTATGCCAGTTGTCATGATCTTTGTCTTCTTTACATTAAGGTGCAGGCCCATTTTGAGACTATGTTCTTTGATTGTGAGAAGCAAATGTTTCAGATCATCTTCACTTTCAGCCAGTAATGTGGTATCATCAGCATAGCGAAGGTTGTTGATGAGTCTTCCACCAGTCTTCACACCTCTGTTGTCTTCATACAATCCTGCTTCTCTGATGATTTGTTCTGCATATAAATTAAACAGGTAGGGGGAAAGTATGCAGCCTTGTCTTACACCTTTGCTTATTTTAAACCATTCTGTTTCTCCTTGTTCCGTTCGAACTGTTGCTTCTTAATCAATGTACAGATTGTACAAGAGTACGAGCAGGTGTTCTGGTATACCCATGCTTCTTAATGTGGCCCAGAGTTTCTCATGGTTTACACAGTCAAAAGCCTTGCTATAGTCTATAAAGCACAAATAGATATCCTTTTGGTATTCTTTAGTCTTTTCAAGGATCCATCTCACATCCGCAATGGTGTCTCTCATTCCTCGCCCTTTCCTGAACCCTGCTTGCACTTCAGGTAGTTCTCGTTTTAGGTATGGTTGTTGTCGCTTTTGAATAATCTTCAGTAAAATCTTGCTGGCATGTGGGATCAGAGCGATTGTGCAATAATTTCCACAGTCAGTTGGATCACCTTTCTTTAGTATTGGTATAAACACAGATCTTTTCCAGTCAGTTGGCCATGATGTTGTCTTCCATATTTCTTGGCAGAGCCTTGTAAGTACGGTAACAGCTGCATCAGATTGCTGTAATACTTCTATGGGAATGCTATCAATGCCTGGTGCTTTGTTCTTTGATAAGGCTTTCAATGCTGCTTCAACTTCTTCTTTCATCACCAATGGTTCCCGATCATAAGGTACAGGTTGAAACGGCCGTTAGTCCACTTGATCTTTATCATATAAAAACTTTGTATATTCCTTCCACCTTTTCTTGATCTTCTCAGCATCATTCAACATAGAACCCTGAGCATCTTGTAACATTCCAATTCGAGGCTGGAACTTTTTCTTTAATTCTCGTAGGTTTAGGAAAGCCGATCTTGTTCTTCCTCTTTCTGCTTCTATTTCCTTGCATGCGTCGTTGTAGTACTTTTCCTTGTCCTTTCTTGCTGCACGTTGGAAATCTCTGTTGAGTTCTGTTATTGTCTTTCTTTCTCCTCTACCTTTAGCTTCCCTGCGTTTCTGGGCAATTTTCAGAGTTTCTTCCGTCATCCATTTTGGCCGTTTTTGCTTTTTCACCTTTTGTAGAGACTTCTCGCTTTCATCCAGCACAATCTTCTTGATGCCATTCCATAACTCTTCTGGAGCTCTGTCATTTGTATCTAAAGCAGCAAATCGATTTTGCAGGCAGTCTTTTAATTCCAGTGGTATATCCTCAAGGTCATATTTTGCTGTATTCATGAGTGGTTTGCTCTTTTTTAACTTTAGCTTGAGTTTGCATACTAGTAGTTGATGATCTGTACCACAGTCAGCTCCAGGTTTTGACTTTGTTGATGTTATAGAACTTTTCCATCGTTGACTTCCACAGATGTAGTCAATTTGATTTTTATACAATCCATTGGGTGATGTCCATGTGTACAGTCGCCGCTTGTGTTGATGGAAGAAGGTGTTTGAGATGAATAGATTGTTGGTCTTGCAGAATTCTATTAGTCTTTCTCCAGCTTCATTTCTGTTGCCAAGTCCATATTTTCCAACTACTTTGCCTTCTTCTTTGTTGCCAACTTTTGCGTTCCTGTTTGCATGTTCTGTCAATTTCAGCTTCTACTTGTTCATAGAACTCTTCAATTTCATTCTCTTCTGCAGCTGTTATTGGGGCATATACTTGAATTATAGTTGTGTTGATAGGCATTCCTCGTAGACGAATAGAGATTAAGCATTCGCTGACTGCATTGCATTTCATTACAGTTCTTGCAAGTTTCTTCTTTATTATAAATGCAACACCATTTCTTCTTTGTCTTTCAATTCCAGCATAGTAGACCATGTGATCATCTGATACAAAGTGCCCGATGCCAGTCCATTTCAGTTCGCTGACACCCAACAGATCAAGTTGTACACATTCCATTTCATTCTTGACCACCTCCAACTTCCCTTGGTTCATACTTTGTACGTTCCATGTTCCAATGCGTAGACATCTTTACAGCTTCTGACTCTCATTTCATGCGCAGCTACATCAGCAGTCAGATGTCCCGAGGGCTTTGATCCAACCACATCATAAATGCTGGCTTTACTCTGAAAAGTCTTCAGCTCTTCCCCAGTAGCTAGTTGAGTGCCTTCCGACCTGGGGGTCTCATCTTCCAGCACTATAGCACAATTTGTTTTGTCACTGATACTTAGGGGTATGTTTACTAAACTGCGGTAAACGTGAATAACGCGTGTTGTACGACGTTAACGATCATTAGCGTGCTATAGCGCGTGCTATAGCGCGTGCTATAGTGCATTAACGATCATAAACGTGCTATAGCGCGCGCTATCACGCGCTAACGAGCGTAATGCTCCGCGGCGCGGTAAAACACCGGAGAAGGTGGAGAGAGGGCGGAGAGAAGGGGTCAATGGGCGGGGAGAGGCTCCCTTCACACCAACGCGCTGAATTTCAGAGCTGAATTCCAACGCAAATGAAAACTGTCACACGGTGTCGCGGACACAAAGAAGGTGCGCCACTAGGTAGCGCTATGAATGAATGAAAAGTCCGAGTGCAGGGTAATAAAGGCTTTTATTCCCGTTTAAAGCAAGGTTCAAAATAAGAGACAGTTTGATAATAGAAACAGTCCTTTGTTTCAAAAGGTACCAAAGTTCAATGGCTAATCAACTGTTACTTCACAGTTCAAAGCAGGCTTCTTCAAAGTAATATTCAGAATAGTTAAACAATCAAAATATATTGCATTTATTCTTCTTTGTAACATGCACAGTTTTGAGCACAGGCAGTGCACCAATTACACTCCATGTCTTCAGGTAAAGGTAAGGGAATAGTGCTTGGAAAATCCACTTCCATTAAATCATCTGCCCCATACAGATCCAATGTGCTTTCACTATCCCTGTCTATTCCAGTATGGCAATCTTCAGCTTGGGAGTTTTGCTCCACATAAGCAGGGGCTCTCAAAGCTGGCGGTAAACTGGTGAACCAGTCTTTACTCTGGCTTCTTTTAAAAGGAATGTTTCTTTTAGGATGGCTTCTAGCAGTGCAATCATTACAGTTAAACTTTACTGTCTCATACCTTGGCTCCCTGGGTAAAAACTTCAGTTGTTTGTACAACTGCTTCTCCCTCCGAGTAGGTAAAACTGGGTAGTGATCTTCTAGAGATAAGCCTCTCTCAGAACCTCCCTCTCTGGTTCTTTGCTTTCTTCTCTCTATATCACAAACAGGTAGAGTATAGGAACTAGGCGTGGCAGGGCCTCTTACCTTGGAGTAACTTCCACCAAACTCCCCTTGCACAACAGGTTTAGTTTGGGTTTTATGGTTTCCCACCTTGTAAGGTCTATTTCTGTTCCAGCTTCCAGCTTGGCTTCTTCTACAGCAATCAGGTTTGTGTCCTTGATAGCTTCCAGGCTTTACTGCTGTTTCACCTCTAACTCCAGTTCCTTCTTCCTCTTTCTCTTCCTTCCTCAGCTCCTGCTGTTGTTTCCACTGCTTATTCCTCCATTGCTCTCTTTGCAACTGCTGCCATCTCCTCTTCTCCTGCCGTTTCTGACCAGAAGCATTCTGCTCTGGTTTATAAAGAGATCCGTGGCTGCTGACTTCCTGGTTCTCTGTCAGCTGCAGGTCATCAGTGAGATTAGGTTCTTTAGGATCACACTGTTCCTGCTCCCTCTAGCTGTGCCAGGAGGTAACTGCACATCTAGTTCTTCTAAAACAGGATTTCTTTTCTTAAAACCAACTTTATTAGTGACCGCATCATGACAAAACCTACCGGTAAAAGCACTTTAAAGGGGAGAGAAACCATTTACGTGTCTGCAATGTACAGCCTAGGCAGGGAAACCAAAAAAAGGTGATAAGTGTGATACATGTGCACAGAACAAAAGGGCACAGAAACACCGAAAATGACCCCAACGAACTGGAAAAAAACAACAACCAAGCTGGCCAATAGTGGTAGCAATGAGAAACATCAACCCCCCCCCCCCCGAGTAAGCTCCATAGAACAGATATAATTCGTGGAAGGGTCCATACTCCGTCCCCATACAAGGTGCATGGGCCCACAGTGAAATAGCGCTGCTCAGGGATTTCCCCACCATCGGACAGGGTTCCTATGGCGTGCACATGTCCCGTAACATCAGGGCGGGCATGTCAGAATGGGCAACCGGGCAGATGCTGGAAAAGGGGATACAGAGGGCTGCAGGCGGCACATGCTGTGGTGCAGCTGGGGCACAGTGTGGACTAGGCAGATGCCTAGGTGGCACCTAGGAATGCTGAAACTGTACAGCAGCCAGACAGCAACTGAGGAGGGCCCAACATGGGCATGAGCGTGTCTATCACAGTGTCACAGGGGATAGTACCCAGCAGGTACTTCCAAGGGCACAGAACAGTGGCAGGAAGTGATTGGGGGACGTGCGGACAGATATGCAGGCACCCCTACCCTAGAACCCGCACCATAGGCAGCCGCCTACCCGCACACAGGATGGCCTGAGATTGCATACCACCAGCTCCACCAGCAGAAGGGCATGTCAGCATGGTGGCTGAGGGATACTGTTGGTGGAGGGGGCAGTGGCAGCTGCCCACAGCAGACCGTGGCCTAGCCCTGTGTAGGTGGGTGCCGTGCACTGCAGCAGACAGGCCCTGTCTGACCAACAGTCATGGTAGCACCAGGGAATGCACCATCTCTGTGAGAACATGGTGGTGCAGTGCACATAACCAGTGTATTCAGAAGCAGAAGGTCACAGGTTCAAGTCCCAGCTGTGGTTTCCGCCAACCCAGTCCTCATATTTTACCCACTACTATAACGTGCTAATACAGACAGAACCGTTCTTGCAGATGACGTAAACATGCCCAAAACACCCACATTTTACCCTACAGAGCACAGACACCATGAACATGCACATTACCTAGAGCAGAGTCTCCCAAATGCAGTCCTGGAGGGCCAAACACCATTCCGGTTCCATGCTGCCTCTGATGAAGATGCCTGTGCTGCATTTCTATGCACCATCCCCATGGTATGCAGATGTATCTCATGCATATTCATGAGGGACAGGATGAAAACCCGAACAGTGTTTGGCACCGCAGAAATGGAGTTGGGAACCTCTGCCGTAAAGCAGCAGCCAACAGGGGCAGACACACCCGCACCCACAGGCCCCATTATCCACAGCCTCCTGGGGAGGCAGGACTTTGGGCTCTGCGTGCATCTCCCAATACTAGCACATGCATACCGTAGTAATGCCACCCTAAACCTGGGAATATGGTACACATCTATCAAAAGGTTGCTATGATCACTGGCAGATAGCAATTCCTAGGTTAAGTACAATTTCCTGAGTGAGCTGCATCATAGCAACCTTTCTGATGTCTGTGGAGTGTGCTACAGGTCCTGTGTCTGACAGTGTTTACCAACCTGGGGAGTGACTCCTACAGTATTGCATACCATAGCCATGCCTGCACTGTGCCCAGGACTGGTGTGGTGGCCTGGGCTGCCCAACACCTCTAGAGTTGCACAATGCTGGCATAGGTGTGGGGAGTGCGTGTCTGTCTATCCAGTGTGTGGTGGCTTCCAACACCCTCCACAGCCCACACTGCTAGCACTGTTCCCAGTATTGGCCTGCCAATGTGCATAATGAGGAGCAAGGTACCGTGGGAATAGCCTGGATAGGGTGCCCTGGCCTTGCCACATCTGCGCAGGGCATAGGGCAATAGCTCGGACATTGTAGTGCCCGGTACCACCTGCATGTCCTGTTGGTAGGTCACTCTCACCCTGACTGAGCAGTGACCACGGCATGGCTAGGTTCCCCCATAGTGCTATATAGCATTTCTCTCATGTGATATATATGGGTTTCCTTTTGGGGCCCAATCACTGACTTATCTGCTTGGTGTGTATGCTGACATCCCCGTTCCGGGTACATGCATCTCCTCCAGGACCATGCACTATGGACTAGCTGGCGGACTGCCTACAGCTAGTATGCTGTCTTGCTGGAACACCTTGCAGGGTGCAGCGGCTGGAGGCTTGCTGCTGGAGAATGTCAGATAATGGTGGGGGGCAGCTGAGCATTTCCAGGCCTACCGTCTGTCCGCTATTGCATTATGGATGTGTGCCGCTCTGTCTGTTCCCCAGCAGGACTGCTGTTGCTGGTCCCCTCTACCGCTGCCATTGCAGGGAGGTAGACTGTGGATCTATTGGTGGGTGATCCTGTTTCCCCCTGAGCCCTAGAGGGTGGGTTGTGTGGTGGTACATAATCTGCCTATGGGTCCATACACCATCCCCCTTCACCTACAGCAGGTAACGATGGCACCAACACAGGATATGCACTGGTC
Organism: Ichthyophis bannanicus; assembly: GCA_033557465.1. Taxonomy (NCBI): domain Eukaryota; kingdom Metazoa; phylum Chordata; class Amphibia; order Gymnophiona; family Ichthyophiidae; genus Ichthyophis; species Ichthyophis bannanicus. Next base: position 1,300,753,271 of record CM066031.1, read on the forward strand.
TGGGTGCAACAGCACCCATAGGGACTAGACATGACCGGGACATACAGCAGGACACAGCTGTATCCTAGGTGTGTCTAACGGACCTACCTATCACACACTGATGGGGACCTGCAACATGGTGTATTTCGGCCATGAAAGGTGCTGTGGACCTGGTGCTGGGCGCCCCACCTCAACCTCAGGGTGGGCACTGTACCCGCACAATGTGACTGTCTGTGGCTATTCTGTGGCAGTGCCACACATTGTCTGTTCCCCCTACAAGGCCGAGGTGCTGTGGGGGTGCATACCCGATCTTGTGCCCATCTCTCGACTGCTGATTTGCATGTGCAGTGCATCATGGGTACAGGTGGGTTACCCCTATCATGGTAGCCACAGCAGAATGTGGGTGTGGTGCCATGCAGTCCTCCTGTAGCCAGCCAGTTGTTTGATAGCAGCTCTAGCCCACTGGTTACTTCACTGCCTGTAGAGCCAGAGGACATGGGTTCAGAACACACAGTGGGGTTCATCAATAGGACTGTCTTAGGCATTGTCTATTTTTATTGTATATTAGTTCTGCCAGCAGGACCACCCTCAGGGTACTGTCCCCTTAGGGTGGCTCATAGGGCGCCCTATAGGGCGCTTTATATGGCGCCCTATACAGCGCCTTATAAGGTGCCTTATATGGTGTCCTATAGGGGACATTATAGGGTGCCTTGGCAGACAGCGCACTTTATAATGTGCCCTATGGAGTGCCCTCTAGGGTGCCTTATGTGGCACCTTAGGTTACGCCACTGTGAGGGTGTGTTTGCTGGCAGTACTATTCAGGTACAACTAAACTTCCTCACAGCCCACTACTTAACCCTTTCCAGGCCAAGCCCAGTACTTTCGGGATCTCATCTTCTGCCTATATATTCCTATCAAATGGTATATAATACATGACCATGCCAGAGGGAACGTCACTATTGGAACATATTGGGTACGACGGGTACAATTTTCCTGACATGTGCAAACATTAACCCGGCTGCAGAATGTGGATTAAAATATTATAGTAGGCCTTCAAAGGGTTATACATGATGCCTCAGCCAGCCTTATTCATTAGGCACACTGGGGAATCAAACCCATGACCCTTGTACTATCAGTCTGTGTAGTAACCATTGTGCTACAGCTCTGTTTCTGTATTTGGGTGTCTGCGCACTGTCTTAAGCTTGCGCGCAGTAGCGCACACGCTGTAGCGATCGTTGCTGTGCGGCGCGCAATACCGCGCACAACTGCACGTTATCGGTTACGATGTACCGCCCATGTCCTTTATTGGCTTTCCTTCCACTAACGCAGCTCCTAACGCGATTTGCACTAAGACAGTTTAGTAAACATACCCCTTAGAAATAAAAAGAAAAGTCAACAAGTAGGTTGTTTGCCCTGCAGGTTAATCAAAAGAAAAGGCATCATTTATGAGATTTTTGAAGTTTGGTATGAAGGATGACTTTTGAATAAGCTACAGTAGTGTAACTCAAGTTGTTTTAAAACTTATTTTATTGCAAACCATCTTTATGCTATTATAATTAGTATAAGGTGGGATTTCAAGTTTTATACAATATTAATAAGTTTGGAAATCAGGGTTGCTGAGAGGGAAACCAGAAACTCTGTCCTTCCTGCCGTTCTCCTTAATGATTTATTTTTGTTCAGTTCCCACCTTTCTAGTAGTAGCTCAGGTCAAGCTACAGTCAGCAGGTCTCGGGAGGGCTTTTACACTCTAAGCTTGCACCTCAGACAATGGAAGGTTAAATGATTTGCCAAAGGTCACAAGGAATGTCAGTGGGGGTTCCCACTCTGGCCTTTTTGGTTCCTAGGCTGTTGCCACTAGGCTACTTCTCCAAGCTATTCAGTCTGCTAGTTTCAGCACTGTGAATGAAAAACCCCAGAGTGTGTGCACGCACACATATACACGCACACACTAGCAAACACACGCATGCACACAGACCAACATACCTTGCCAGCTACTCAAAATGGGCAAGTGCCTTTGTTGTGGGTAGATTTCTGGAAACATGAAGAACTAGCTGTTCCTTTGGTTTGATAAAAAGTGACTTGTAACATTTTCAGTGGATAGCTCATATTTGGTTTATTGAGTTACTTTCGTCAGGAAAGCAGCACATGCAATTTTGATCTGTGTAAAGTACACACCAAGGATCTGATGCAGAGTCGCAGGTTGCGGGGCTGCATGTCCCAGCGAGACATGCAGCCCCGCAAGCCATCCTGGCCTAATTCCACCTCCGACTCTCCCTGCACATCCTGAGCAGCAGGATGGGGAGAGCCGGTGGGGCCAGGGCGGGCCAGGGCCTATTCAGGATCCTGTTACGTCTTGCCAGGTCAAAGGGGACATGCTGCTTATTCCACCTCGAAGGTTGAATAAACAGCACTAATCCGGTGATTGGGCCCGGGGATCCACCCCCAGGTCTGAGGCTGGGTGCAGGAGGTTCCCGACCACCTGATTCAGGCCCCAAATGACTAGCCATAGATTGGGTGGCAGGGAAGAGGGGGGCCAAGCCGCTGCAGTCAGGGGATCCTGGGGGAAAGACGTCTCCACAGCCAGGCAGGGGCATGCCGGGCTGTCCTCAGGCCCAATTCTGTGTACCGTGGGAACGTTTAGTTCCCGCGGTCCAGAATTGTGTCCTAACGGGCCCATCTTCATCAGGGACATCCAGACAACCCAAATGTACCCCTCTGGGAATTGGGCTCCATGCCAGATTGGGGGGGGGGGGTGCGGAGGCTCAAGCACCAGGCATTGATGGTGGCTATTGAGGGGCCTGCTCCATCACTAGAGTGGTAGCAGTACCAGGCTACATTGGTATATCCCATGCTCCCTCACCTCAGGCTTGTACCCCTGCTCTGCTACTCCCTCCCACTTCCAACCTCTCAATCAGGCTCAAGATCCATCCTCCCACTCCCTCAATAAAGCTCCATTCCCTCCACCTACCCACCCAAGATTACTACTACTACTGCTACTAATGATTTGTATAGTGCTACAAGGTATACGCAACACTGAACATAAAGATGTAAGACATGGTCCTTGCTCATCAAAGCTTACAATCAAATCAAGATAAAAAAACCATTGCAAACTAGGGACTAGAATTAGGAGCATCAGGATCCAAAGGCAACCTTAAAGAAGTGGGTCTTCAGCCTGGACTTGAATAGGGCCAGAAAAGGAGCCTGACGCACTGACTCAGGTAGTTTGTTCCAAGCATATGGAGCAGCAAGGTGGAATGAACGAAGTCTGGAGTTGACAGTGTTAGAGAAGGGCACAAATAGAAGAGATCTGCCAGAGGAGTGGAGTTCCCGAGGAGGAGTGTAGAATGAGATAAGAGAGGAAAGGTAGTGAAGGGCGGCAGAATGAATGCACTAGTAGGTCAGTAGGAGAAGTCTGAACTTGATCTGGAAATGGATAGGGAGCCAGTGAAGTGACTTGATTAAAGGGGTAACATGAGCACAATGACACTGGCAGAAGATAAGTCATGCAGCTGAGTTTTATCAAACAGACTGGATGGGCCTTGCAGTCTTCCCTATCTTCATTTTACATATTTCAATGGAAACCACAGCATGATTACAAGTAGATCCTTAATGTGGGTACCAGAAGGAGTTCACTATAAACAAGTCATTCACAGAACGAGTTCCATCACCTCTCTATGCTAGAATGTTCTAGAAAAAAAGTGTTATGGAACCAGCTTGTAGCACTTAGAAGTGCATATGTTCATTTATTTATGTTTAGCTCACACCTTTCCAGTACATAAGAACATAAGACATGCCATACTGGGTCAGACCAAGGTCCATCAAGCCCAGTATCCTGTTTCCAACAGTGGCCAATCTAGGTCATAAGTACCTAGCAGTTTCCCCAAAAGACACAGGTTCCACAATGATTGTATTTGGTCAAGCAGTGATATCCCATGTCCCTTTTAAATATTGTCACGCTCCCCTGCTACTGGCCAAAGGCTTTATAGTAGGGGTGACCGCTGTTTTGCTTCTGAGTGACCTTTATACTATCCAGCAGCAAGGGTTGCTGGGATATGTAGTTTTTGGTTTCACTCTCACAAAAATGTGTTGTGGCACAAGGGTCTTTTGGAACAGATAAATTTATTATTATTGTTGGGTTTTTCCCCTCACAGAAGTTCTCAGGCAAATAAGCAAAGCAATATAATTCTTTTCCAGAATAGACAGAAAAACAGGAGCAAATGAAAAGCATCAAATAAAAGTGGAAAAACTGTTTCTTCACAGCAGCACAAAACTTCCAAACAACTTTGTAATTCTTCTCACCAAAGCTTGTTTATCTTAGGAGCAGTCTTTCTACATTATACATGGAACAGTCTCTCTTATAATAATCAGGTGAGTCAGGAATATCAGCTACGTCATTAAACATCTCCTTGCTTGCATTCTCACGGCTCTGTTTAGGAGAACTTCTTGGCTGCAATCCTGGGATAGCTATTTGCAGCTGTTCTAAGAAGACTCCACTTTCACTGACCGTGACTTCTTCTAGTTCAGGAAATGGGTTAGAACGTAAGCTCTTCCTTATGGTTGTCACATTAGCTTTAAACCATTTGTCAAAAGAGTATCTGCTAGGTGCTTTCACAGCCGTGCTACCCTGGCACCTATTAGCATTTGCTCTTAACTGTTTCACAACATCTTCCACAAAACTCTGGCTTGGCAGTAACCCTGACGTACCTTTTCTGCTGACCTTGCTTTGTCTGTGCTCGGAGCTCTCTTCCTCTCTACAGGGAAATGGCTTTGCCCTGTCTTCAGGAAGCTCCCACAACGGCTTAGGTTTAGCTTCAAGGTAACCAGTAATGGACCCACCAGAATCCTTCTTGCCTGGGGCTGGGTTCCAAGACTCCCTCAGTTGCTGCCTTCCTTGCTGAAGTGGAATAGACCCTTGTAAAGGCGTTTCCCTGCCTTCTTGTACGTCCTGATTCTCAGTGCTGCTCTGAAAGACTAGCCCTGAAGCTGGTTTAAAATGGCTTCCTTGTTCAGGCACGCCCTTCTGACTATCCAGGTGCACCTCGTTAGGGCTGCTTCCAGCTCTTACGTCATGAATCTGACTGAGCTGCATTCTCTCTGAAAGCTTCCTGCTGTCATGGAAACCTGGCTTGCTTTGGCTTTTAAAGGTGCAGTGCTCGTCCTTTTCCCCTTCTGTCTGCTCAGGAATGCTTTCGGTACCACAATATGGTTTATGGACCTTTCCTCCAGGAACTTGTTCAAACCTTTTTTAAACCCAGCTGCACTAACAGCCTTTACTACATCCTCTGGTAACAAATTCCAGAGTTTGATTACATGTTGAGTGAAAAAATATTTTCTCTTATTAGTCTTAAATAGCTGCTACACAGTACCCTGTCCTTTGCTTCTAAGGTAATCTGTGACCAATCTCCAGGGGGAGTTCCACAGCCCTTGCTTGGATAGAGGGAGTCTTGGGTTCTAAATCTAACCAGAAAGCTCTCCTCTCTGTTTTAAATTTAAGCTGAGAACTCCTTGCTGCTACTAGGCCCTGACTGATTTAACAAATACACTGGGTTCACAGATTAATCAGCTTTAATCTAAAGAATTCCTTTCCCCCCAAGATTTAGAAAAATTCCCTGAAGTTATACTTACAATTGCAGATCTCTCTTAAGAAGTAGCAGTCCTCTTTTGTAGTCCTTCAAGACTGAGAAGCACAGAACTCTGGTTGAACTATTTATGCCTGTGCTTCTGAGGTAAGCTATGACCAATTTCCTGAGACTTTAACACAGTCCTTGCTTGAAAGTGTGAGTCATTTAGACGGGCCTTTTGATCAGTTGCCTGGCTTTAACACCTTTTTAAAAAATTTCACAGGTCTCTTGCCCCCTATGTAGAAGGCCTCTTTGTAAAGGTCTCTAGAAATAATTTATTGCTCAAGGAATACTGACCCTGTTTTGCCTTTTATGCTAAGTTATATTCTGATTTGATTTAAATTAAAGCTCTTTGCTGCTACTAGGCCATGACTGAGTATGAAATTTAAAGTAGAAGCTCTCTGCTGGGTTCTAAATTTAACCAGAAAGCTCTCCTCTGTGTTTTAAATTTAAACTGAAAACTCTTTGCTGCTACTAGGCCCTGACCGATTTAACAAATACACCGGGTTCACAGATTAATCAGCTTTAATCTAAAGAATTCCTTTCCCCCCAAGATTCAGAAAAATTCCCAGAAGTAATACTTACAATTGCACATCTCTCTCAAGAAGCAGCAGTCCCCTTTTGTAGTCCTTCAAGACTGTAGTAATTCACAGTGATTTACATTCAGGTTTAATAGGCATTTTCCTGTCCCTGGAGGATTTACAAGCTAAGCTTGCCTCTGTGGGGGTGTAGGGTTAAGTGATTTGCCCAAGGCCACAAGGGGTACCAGTGGGATTTGAATTCTGGTCTGTCTGGTCCCAGGCTGCTAGATGCTATAGCAATGCCATCTATGCAGAGATCAGATAGGGAAAGTAGGGGAAGACCAAGTCATAAAATGAAAAACTGCATTTCAAACCCAAGTGGCAGTATCTTGGAAAAGGGATAGAGTCAACAAAATATTTGACGTCACATTTATGTTTGTCTGCTGCCTTTCAGATTTTTATTTATTTTACAATGTTTCTCATTCTGCTACCATTTTTTACATATGTTTGCCCTCTATAAGCACATTAGCTATTTGTTTTATTTATTAGGGATTTTCAAATTTATATTCACTACTACTACTGCTATTGATTTTTTGTATAGCGCTACAAGGTGCAGACAGTGCTGTGCAGACACATGTAAAAGATGGTCCCTGCTCAACAGAGTTTACAATCTAGTCAAGACAGACAGCACAACAACTGAGGACAAGGATACATCTAGGGGAAAGGAAAGGAAATACAGAGGAGACTAATCAGATCACGATCCGAAAGCGGTCTTGAAAAGGGTCAGAGAAGGCGCCTGATGTACAGACTCAGGTTGTTTGTTTCAGGCATAAGGAGCAGAAAGGTGAAAGGATCGAAGTCTGAAGTTGGCAGTAGAAGAGAAGGGCACAGATAGAAGTGATCTGCCAGAAGAGCAGAGTTCCAAAGGAGGGATGTAGGGAGAGATAAGAGAGGAAAGGTAGTGAGGAGCAGGTAGAAGGAGCCCCTCCTTGGTCCTCATACTCTCACATACCTATCTCACTCATTTCCTCCCTCCGTTATCTCGCATCACTTTAGACTCCACCTTATCTTTCCATGAACACCTTTCATCCCTTATTCACTGCTCCTTCTATTCCCTATTTCAGATTTGTGCTGTCTGTCTTTACCTGTCTTTTCCCTCACTAATCACACTCCATCTCTCCTTAGTCATCACGTGATTGGATTACTGTAACGTTACTCTCACCGGACTCCCCCAGTATCAACTATAGTGCCTCCAACTTCTTCAAAGCACTGCAACTAGGATTCTCACAAACGCCTCCCATTCAGACCATGTCACCCCTCTACTCATTCACCTGCATTAGCTCCCCATCAAATACAGGATTCAATTCAAAATACTCGCCCTGGTTCACAGAACCATCCATACCTGCATACCTCAATACTTAGCAGACCTTATTCATCTTTATGTTTATGTTTATGTTTATTACATTTGATATACCGCTTAGGCCAAAAGGCATTAAAGCGGTTTACAATACTATATCATTTGAGGAAATAGGAAAAGAACGCCATTATAAGATAGGACAGAATAGAAGACAGAAACAGATAAACAGATAAGAGAAGAAGAAGAATAGAGACAGCAAGTTACCACGAATGCAGGTACCACGATCCAGTCCATGATATCAATGTGAATCGCCATGGTCCAACGCCTAAGGGCCACGCCAAAGAGCCCTCTGGCGAGGCCCTCAGGCGCAGGCCCGCAAGGCGCGGGCGCGCCCCCTGTAGCAGCGGTTTTACAGCCATTGGAATAGGCTGATTGGCTGGCCTGAGGAGGAAGGGGGAGCTCCCGCTCTCACCCCCATCGGGATCGCTGACTCTCCTGCGTGCCCCCTGCAGCGGCGGTTTTACAGCCGTTGGAACAGGCTGATTGGCTGGCCTGAGGAGGAAGGGGGAGCTCCCGCTCTCACCCCCATCGGGATCGCTGACTCTCCTGCATGCCCCCTGCAGCGGCGGTTTTACAGCCGTTGGAACAGGCTGATTGGCTGGCCTGAGGAGGAAGGGGGAGCTCCCGCTCTCACCCCCATCAGGATCGCTGACTCTCTTGCGCGCCCCCTGCAGCGGCGGTTTTACAGCCGTTGGAACAGGCTGATTGGCTGGCCTGAGGAGGCCTGCCCGTCTCCTACAATCCATCCATTACAACCATCTGTTTTTCCCTCCACCCCCCTACAAAGACTCATTTAGACCTTACTCTTAACTCTGCCTTTTTCTATCTTGGTCCAACCTTATGGAATTCCCTCCCAACTTCCCTCTATCTGGAGCCCTCCTTCAAGAAATTCAAGGCCTTGCTAAAAACCCATCTTGTCCACTCTGCCTTTAATTTCCCCCTCCCCCTGTTCTAGCCCTCTCTCTTCCTTGTCCTCTCTCTTTACCAGTGTGACTGCCCTTGTACTTTCTATCAATTAATTGGCCTCCTTTCCTCTTTCAATAACAGCACATTTTATTGTAAACCTCTCTGGTAGGCAAGTCTGAGTGGTTTATGAAATTAACATAAGATCATAACACCAGATATACCATACTGGGTCAGACCAAGGTCCATCAAATCCAGTATCCTGTTTCCAATCTAGGTTACAAGTACCTAGCAATTTCCCCAAAAGACACAGGTTCCACAATGCTTGTATTGGGTCAAGCAGTGGATATCCCAGGCCCCCTTTAATAATGGTTTATGGACCTTTCCTCCAGGAACTTGTCCAAACCTTTTTCAAACGCAGCTACACTAGCAGCTTTTACTATATCTTCTGGTAATAAATTCTAGAGTTTGATTACACTTTGGGTGAAAAAATATTTTCTCTTATTAGTCTTAAATAGGTTTCCCTGTAGCTTCATTGCATGTCCCCTAGTCTTTCTATATTTTGATGGCATAAACAATCTATCTACATTTACCTGTTGCACTCCATTCATTATAATTTATAGACCTCTATCATGTCTCCCCTCAGGCATCTCTTTTTCAGGTTGAAGAGCCCTAATCTTTTAAGCCTCTCTTCATAAGGGTATCCTTCCATCCCCTTTACCATTTTGGTGGCTCTTCTCTGTACCTTTTTAAGATACGGCGACCAGAATTGCACACAATATTCAAGGTGCGGTCGCACAATGGAACGATACATAGGCATTATAATATTCTTTGTTTTATTCTCCATTCCTTTCCTTATGATACCTAGCATTCTGTTTGCTCTCTTGGCTGCTGCTGCACAGTAGGCGGAGGGTTTCAACATGTTATCCATGATGACGCCTAAATCTTTTTCCTGGGTGGTGGTTCCTAATGTGGAACCTTGCATCATGTAGCCATAGTTTGGGTTGTTCTTTCCTAGGTGCATAACTTTGCACTTACCCAAATTAATTTCATCTGCCATTCAGATGCCCAATGTTCCAATTTATGAAGGTCCTCTTGCAATTTTCCACTATCCTCATGGGTTTTAACAACTTTGAATAGTTTTGTGTCATCTGCAAATTTGATTACCTCACTTGTTATTTCCATTTCCAGGTCATTCATGAATATGTTAAAAAGCAGCGGACCCAGCACAGATCCCTGGGGTACTCCACTATTCACCTTTCTCCATTTGGAAAATTGGCCATTTAGCCCTACCCTCTGCTTTCTATCTTTTAACTAGTTCCTGATCCACAATAGTACACTGCCTCCTATCCCATGACTTTTTAATTTCGCCAAGAGTCTCTCATGAGGGACCTTGTCAAAGGCTTTCTGAAAATCCAGATACACTATATCAACCGACTCACCTTTGTCTACCTGTTTATTCACACCTTCAAAAAACTATAACAGATTAGTTAGACGAGACTTTGCTTGGCTAAAGCCATGTTGGCTTTCTCCCATTAAACCTTGACTATCTGCATGTTCAGTAATTTTGTTCTTTATAATGGTTTTTTTTTTTTTAATTTCTTTATTTATATTTTCCAACAAAATACAAACAAAAGAGCAGAACATAAAGAAAATAACTAGGTTGCAATAAAATTAAAATACACAAATCTTCTCTGTGATATAAGATATTTAAAGACAAAACACAGCCCGCCCCATCCTGTCTCTCACATTATCTTACGATCATCAGGAGGCAAATGAAACTACAAACCTATAAGGCCTGCAAGGGCTATAAAGGAGCCAGAACTCCATTACGGAGAATCATAGACATAACTGCGTCATATGTCTACCAAACTCAGTAGTATGTTTCCAATTAGAAATAACAGGAATGGGTCACTCACCAATATGGAGCCAATTCAAACTGGCAGTTCCTTTATAAATACAAAATGCCGATTTCCTGATTGAAAAACGACCCCAGATCAGGAGAGAGTGGCCCCGACTCCTAGCACCACCCAATACGATTCTATGCTTAAGCGCAGTGCAACTGAATGTTAAGTCAATCCTATGTCAATTTTTTCAACTTGTTGACATCTCCTTGATGAGAACAACATTAATTCTCATTTACATATTGAACGTGTACCTATGGTCCCCTCCACCCATCGTGAACCTTATATTGACAAAACCGTAATATAGGCCAGTTATTCAGTGAAACTCCTTCTCCCACTGTCTTATTCACACCCAAATTTCCCACAAGCAAATCTAGGTGGTTATTTCTCCCTGAGAACTGAACTAAAGTTCTATCCATATTAACAACTTGTTTTTCTTAAAGGAACACTGGTAGTATTCCTATTTTATAATTCACTTTATGAATGATAGACATATTTATATCTTCAAAATGACCCCACCAAGAATCAGATCGATGACCACTTTAATGTGTATAATTAGAGCTCATTAAAACAAATAGGATGAATGAGATTGTAACATGGACAGTAGAAATTCCTTTGAAACCAGTCTGGCGTGCCAGATTTCAAAAACTCCATTACATTCAGATTTGTCTCTTGTAGTAATGAGATGTCAACAGTTTCTATCCTACCCTATAGAAGAGAAGAACTCCTGATTGATTTCTTTGACTGGGTGACCAGGGAGTTGGACCGAGGGAGAGCTCTAGATGTGGTGTATTTAGATTTCAGTAAAGCCTTTGACACTGTTCCTCACAGACGACTTATAAACAAACTGAGCACCCTAGGGATGGACTCTAAAGTTACTGCTTGGGTTAGAAATTGGTTGGGTGGGAGGCAACAAAGAGTACAAGTAAATGGAGCTCACTCTGAGGAGAAGGATGTTACCAGTGGTGTGCCCCAGGGATCTGTCCTTGGTCCGATTCTTTTTAACATCTTTGTTAGTGATATAGCGGAAGGGCTGTTGGGTAAGGTTTGCCTCTTTGCAGATGATACCAAAATCTGCAATAGAGTAGACACCCAGGAAGGGGTAGGTAACATGAGGAGGGATCTAGCTAAGCTTGAAGAATGGTCTAGAATTTGGCAGCTGGGATTTAATGTTAAAAAATGTAAGGTCATGCATTTGGGCTGCAGCAATCCAAGGGAGCAATACAGTATAGGAGGTGAAGTACTTTTGTCCACTAAAGAAGAGCGGGACCTAGGTGTGGTTGTGTCTGATGATCTTAAAGTAGCTAAACAGGTAGAAAAGGCGATGGCAAAAGCTAGAAGGATGCTTGGGTGCATACGGAGAGGAATGGCTAGCAGAAAAAAGGAGGTGATAATGCCTCTGTATAAGTCTTTGGTGCGACTTCATTTGGAGTATGGTGTGCAATTCTGGAGACCGCACCTTCAAAAGGATGTGAACAGGATGGAGTCGGTGCAGAGGGTTGCTACTAAAATGATTAATGGGCTTCATTATAAAGCATATGAGGACAGACTTAAGGATCTTAATATGTACACCTTAGAGGAAAGGCGGGATAGAGGTGATATGATTGAGATGTTTAAATACCTCCGTGGCATAAATGTTCAGGGAGAGAGCCTCTTTCAATTGAAAGCAAGTTCTGCTACGAGGGGACATGGGATGAGGGTGAAGGGAGATAGATTCAGGAGTGATATGCGGAAATATTTCTTTACAGAAAGAGTAGTGGATCCATGGAATAGTCTCCCAGTGGAGGTGGTAGAGATGAGGACAGTAACTGAATTCAAAAAAGCATGGGACCAACACAGAGGATCTCTAAAGGTAAAAAGTGGACTGTTGTAGTTGTTGTTATGGAAGGACAGACTAGATAGGCCATGTGGTCTTTTTCTGTCATCATGTTTCTGTTTCTATGTTTCTTAGTAGCAAATGTTAATGCCCTTAACGTTTAGGTACCCAATCCCAGATAGGAACATACTAAATATATCTCCAAAGAAGCACTCATTACTTACAGAAATAATTCGGTGTTGTAGCCTTTCATTTAACATTATAGGACGGCTTCTCAAGCGCTTTTAAAGTATGACTGCATCTATAGCCCAGGAAACGAGCAAAGGCCCCGTCATATGATCAAACACAATGAAAACACCAATTTTAGTAAGAAAAGAAAATGAATAAAATAAAACAAAAAAAAAAAGACAGAAAACATTCCAGGGGGGCTATATAAAACACAAAACGTAGCGGGTGAGCCCGCTAGGACAAGATGGACACAGAGGGCTCAATGACCCAACACTCCCACTCTCTTACAATACTCCAAATATCACATCTTGCCCACCTCCCATCTTAAAAGTAGAATCAATGTCTTATAGACAAAACAGCACAAATGTCTCAGGAAACAACAGTGTAAAATGTTTGTGTCGCTTCTGCGTGAATACTTCACCTTCCCACGATCTCAGTCCAGTCAACCGCTCAGAAGACAAGCGCCATAGAACTGTGGCAAATGGAAGATATAATATGTCCTTCACAGCATCACCGCCGACTCCATTTCTTCCAGAAATGCACATAAATCTCTAGGATCATCAAAAGTCTTGGTCTGGTTGTGCAGCGTGACTTTCATGCGAGCAGGATATAGCAATCCAAAGCAGGCCTTCAGTTGTATCAAGCGTGGACGCAGCTCCAGAAGAATCCTTCTCTGGTCCACCGTCACCCTCGCAAAGTCCAGAAAGAACAGGAGTTTATGCCCCTGATATTCCAAAGCTGAGAGTGCTCTGGCAGCTCCCATTATCTGCAACACTTGTTGAAAGCGTAAAACTTTCAGGATAATTGGGTGTGGACGCTTGTTTATGGCCTTGAATTGCATAGTCACTCCATGGGCACGCTTAATCTCAAACGGCATAGTGAAGTGCAAAAAGTGCAAATTCAACACATCTGGAATCATATCCTGCAGAAAGGATATCAAATCATGTCCCTCTGCTCCTTCAGGCACTCCCAGCACCCTTATGTTGTTTCGCCACGAGCGATTATTGCCATCTTCCACCTCACTTTGCAGTGAGCGAATCAACTTGGCCTGCTTCTCGACAGCCTCAAGTCTCTCCTCATGCGACGCCACCACCTTCTCTACCTTCTCCAATCGGACTGTATTTGCCTCTAATGAAGATCTCAAAGCATTGATATCTTCCTGCATTGCCCTAAGCGATTTTCCATTAGCTTTGACCATTTCTTTGATTGCCTGAATCTCAGCCAAGATCTCCTGCAAGGTCTCTGGGCCATCTCGGATGACCGCCATCTTGTGAGGTGAGAGAGGTTCCATCTTGGATCTCTTTGCACTAGCATTTTGAGAAAGTTGAAATCCAATAGGGTCTGCTTAGGACCTGACATATCCGTGATCAAATGGCAACCACGTAGGTAGGAACTATATGATCAAATATTGCAGAAAAACAGGATTCTTGTCTTTGCCCTCCAGAGCTCCGCTCTTACACATCCATTTTGACCAGATATCAGGCTCCATCCCCCCCTTTATAATGGTTTCTACCATTTTGCCTGGTACTGACATCAGGCTCACCAGTCTGTAGCTTCCTGGATCACCCCTAGAATCCTTTTTAAAAATTGGCATTACATTGGCCATCCTCCAATCTTCAGGTATTACAGATGATTTTAATGATAGTTCACAGGTTACTAATAGTAGGTCTGCAATCTCATATTTTAGTTCTTTCAGCACCCTTTGATGTATACCATCTGGTCCAGGTGATTTGCTACTCTTCAGTTTATCAACTAGTTGTAATACATCGTTCCAATGTATCAATGACACATAAAGATAAAGTGGATTTATAGGTCAGTAGGAGAAGTTTGAGCTAGATACGGAAATGGATAGGGAGCCAATTAAACGACTTGAGAAGAGGGATTATATAAGCATATCAAGGTAATTCACTGGACAGCAAATTTGTTCAAACGTTTTGCTTCCTGAAAAACCTTTGGTGATTATGATAGACAGCTTCAAGCTGAACACAACTGTAATTTCAGATTGACTGTATAACATAGGAATTTGGAGAAACATGAAATTAAATTTTGACTGAATTTAGCATGTTTAATCGCACCTATTGCACTAGTTCACCTAAGCTAAAAATGTTTTGCTCTTGATTTTCATTTGTACTCAGCATCTAATGCTTCTTGTCTCAATGTCCAATAATAGTCAGCCAGCATTGATGGGTTCCAGTTGCTCTAATACCGTATTTCCAATGTTGCAGTGTTGTGGTGGTAACCTTTCACCATATTCATCGCTGATTGCGCTAAGATTAATAGGGAATAAGTCCAAATGTGAATGCAGAACATGAATCTGCAGTGTCATGTTGGACTTCATAGTTTTGTTTGCTTGAAGCATGTTGTCACCCAGCAGGACATAGTTTGGTGCCCCTGTAATTGCCAAGAAAATTCTCAGCAACATCCCTGAATGCCTTCCATGCAATTTTTTTAAGGACCCACTAGCAGATCTTTGAACCACTTGTCATAGATGATGTGTCTGACTTGTGGACCCACAAAAATACCTTCCTTAATCTTGGCATCAGTTATTCTTGGAAACGTCTGTCTCAAATATCGAAATCCTTCACCTTCCTTGTTCATCTCTTTAATGAAGTTTATCAGTCTGAGTTTTATATGAAGAGGAGGCAAAAATATCTTTTACTTGTGTTGCCAAGTGGTTCATGTGTCACATTTTTCTGTCCTGGAACCAAGCGCTTATGGATTGGCTAGTTCTTTTTAATGTAATGAGACTCTCTAGCATGGGAGTCCCATTCGCAAATGAAACAACAGTACTTGGTATACCTGAGCTTCATTCCTAGTAGCAGTGCCATTACTTTTAGATCAGTACAGATGTTCGAGTTGTAGTTGTTGTACTATATAAACCCAATTCCACCAAGGGGCATGTCTGTGCTATCTGGATGGCCCTGAGTAGGATGGGCCCATTAGGACTTGATTCTGCACTACAGGAACCAGATGTTCCCATGGGTGCAGGTTCTGACTCTGAGATTTTCCCAGCTTGCCTATGCATGCACGAAGGGACGTCCACCCCACATGCCAGTTCCTCTGCAGAATTGCGACACCCTGCCACACCATCGCCCAACCCTCAGCGGGGCTGGCTGGGCCCAGATTGGGGGAGCGGGGACCCACTTTGCACTGCTCCCAACCATCAGGGAGGTTTCCAGGCCAGATCAGAGTCTCTACAGTTGCTTATTCCACCTCCGCAATGGAATAAGCAGAACGTCTCATCCTTAGTCACATGACATACAGGGCCATGATGTTAATCGTCCCTGAAGTCCTGCCACCACGGCTTGCCCCCACTCTGCACCCTCCTGCCCCTTGCTGGCTCTCCCTGTACTGCTACTCTGGCTGTGCCGGAGGGATCCTGTGGGGGAATATAGGCAGGACAGCTTGTGGAGTCGCACATCCTGCTGGGACGTGCAGCTTTTCAAGTTGTCTTGCAGAATTGGGGCCTATGTGTTTCAACAACTGTTCCATGTTTTCGAAGGTTTCTTTCATGTGTGCTGCATAGGCAATAGATATTGCCATTGTGTAACAAGACAGCTTTCAGGCTTAACAGTGATGAATCCATAAAAATGCATCATAGTTGTAGGTTATGCTCTCAACCCAAAGCCATGAACAACCCATCAATGTCAGTGCAGAAACAGAGGTTGTCAATCTGTGCAAAGAAATTTTCATATCTTCTTGGTGGGTATGAAAGACAGAAATTTTCGTACCTGGTGATAGTAAACCCCATCTTTGCAACCTTGAACCAAGTAGTTCAGTTTTTGTTTTTGACAAACTTAATTCTATTCTGACTGTGTTAGCAGATAGATCACACCAGACATAAACAGTTCAAAATTTGGATCCATGTCCTTTTCTACATCTGCCCATGCATTGTGGAATCTTTATCTGCCTCATGTATGCTCCATCTCTCTGGTCGCTTCTGTACTGGCATACTGTCATCATGTGGCACTGGTCTCATGGCTGAAAGCAGACTGGGGTATTCAATAGACTTCTTATTTTTAGCAGAGAAGCCAGATAAATTGGTCAGACAGAAGTAACAACCCATCATGTGATCCTTCTGTTCTCGCCATATCATTGGGACTGCAAATGGAATTGACTTCCAAGTACCTCTGAGCCAAACTCGGAGATGGACAGCATATATTGCACAGTAAATGTGAGGAGCCCAGGATTTGTCTAGATTGCCAACGAGGCTAAAGAGTATACTCACCACAAATGTAACAGAATGTATCATGGCTGTTGCAACATTGATGAGACATTTCTGCTGTAACAAATTATCGTTTAGACAAGAAGCTTACATGTAAATGCTATTGTTAAGTACACAAACTGATATAAACATCATGTATAGCATCTGTGTATGAAAGCTGTGTATGAAAGCTGCCTGTACTGCCAGCATCCATCCTGACTAAGCAAGCCCATGCATTCCTGAATAGTAGCATTTCCATTGCACGTTGTGAGCCTACACTGAATGCATGCCTGGATTAAACAAAACAGCTTTCTTCGTAGGCAATATATGAGTAGATTCAAAATATGTGAGGAAATCACAAAAATAGGCGAAAGGAAAATTTTAAGGTGATTTTTGTGATCAGCAACCCAAAATCCATAAGATACCCCCCAAATTGTTCAAGAAGCAAAATCTTCATTGTCCATAGAAGTAAGTATCAACAATAGGAAATAATATACAAAACCAGTTTATAAACAGAAATATTTGCTTCATTAATTGTTATGTTTTATGTTCTCATTTGTCTTTTGTTTTATTGTGGCTTATGTAAAATGTATACCATGGAGGTTGTATAGGATCCAAGGTATAGAAGCACTGGAGGGACGAGTGGTCTAGTGGTTAGGACAAGGTACTGAGGGCCAGGGGTTCAAGTCCCACCTGGGGACAGCAATCTCAGGCCAGAGGGACTGGGATTTCTAGTCCTATAGGCACTCCTTGTGGTCTTGGGCAAGCCACTTAACCCTCCATTGCCCATGTTCCCTGTAAGTATTAGCATGTGTGTCTCATATCCCCCAATTGACCACTTTGACCCAGTGAAAAGCAGGATATAAATACAGCTAAATTAAATAAATAAACTGGAAATACATAAATAAATAGAATTGTTAATGCCACATGAAGGCTCATTTTAGAAAGGATGTTTGGCTGCAAATTGGGATGTCTAAGTCAAAATGTCTGATATATGGCGGGAGAGGCAGTCAAGAATGTATCACATATGAATGCCTTTGTAAAATCAGCCTTTCTCCATCTTGAAAGATACACATCTTCTGCATAAAAGCAAAAATGGGGACACACAAAGGCATGAGTTAAAAATGGCTCCAGAGATGTCTTTGCAATTTGCTTTTCTGAATGTTCATTTTCAGACATCTAAATCATGCACAGAGCTTCTAAAAGGACCCTCTTAGTAAATAGGCTCTTTAATCCCAAAACTCCAATCTCCCTCCATTGGAGAGCATGTTCTGTATTATTCAGTTTACGAATTTCAGACCTTGACATGTTAGAAGTGGTGGAGACGAAAATCAAGATTTCCAAGTGCAGAATCATTAGAAATCTAATTTATAAAGCAATTGGATCCCCTTGATATGTAATGCTTGTTGTAATAGAGTAAGGGCGACGTAAACTATGCAGTATAGATGAGACTAAAGGGATGTTTTACTAAATTCCACTAGGCAGTTAGCATGGCTTTCAGCACACGGTAACCATGTAATGGGACCATCTTGCTCATTGGAGTGCTAAATAATGTGTAATAACTGTTGATGTTTACCCTTGTTTATCCAAGTTTCAATCCCTGTTCAAATGTGAATACATTGCAGTTAGCCTGCAATGTATATGTTTGTTTGATGTACACTGCACTGATGTTAATAGCGCGGTATAAAAGAAATGTTAAATAAATAAATAAATAAATGGATGGGTTAGGGGAAAAGAGTGGGTGTGGTGAGTATTGCACAGTCAGCACGGGGTAAACACTGTGTGCTATCATGCTTGCAATTAGCACAGGTGCAATTACCTCCACCCTAATAAGTGGAGCTAAGTATAAGGTATCTGCTTTGGAAGACTTATGTTGATAAGGCAGTATGAATAAATAAATAAATAAGAGCACCCATGGTAACAGTATGGGACTGCACATTAACTGCTGGGAAAATACTGTTTGTGCCCCTAACAGTTAATGTGGTGGCTTTGCACTTAGTGCATGAGAATTTTCTCATTATTCACGTGCTATGTGAAAAATCACAAAACACTTTAGTAAAAAAAAAAAATACAATGTGGGCCTTGGAGTCAATGATGACTCCTGGTGATTCAGCAGCTCCTATGTCTTCTTGGCAGTGTGACTGTAAGTAGATTGCCAGGCCTTTCTTCTGGAGGAGGGGGTGTTAAGTGACTTGCCCAAGGCCACAAGGAGTGCTAGTGGGAACTGAAGACTTGTCTCTTGGGGCCCGATATTGAGTTAGGACAGTTAGGTGTGAGTACAGTGCCTAACCATCGCCACCATCCTCTAACTCCGGATAGTCAATGCTGGGGTCATTGCTGCCGGGTTAGCTTTTAGGGGCAAAGATAGGCGTTGCAAAAGCTGGCTTATCTTTGCCCATAGAAGCTAATCGGGTAGTAGTGCAATATCGACGCTAACCGGTTAGCCTCTGTTGCCACCCATGACGTGCCTGGAACACCCACGACACGCCCCGATGATAAGCAGTTAGCATCGGGGCGTGTAGGGGAGAATATCCCTCTGAATGTCATTTACACAGTTTGCAGGGCTGTAAACCATGTAAATGCCTTTCGAATATCAGGCCTTTGGTTACAAAGCTAGTGCTTTAACCATTATGCTACTCCTCCACTCCACTTTAGTAAAAAAAAACTCTACATTTTGAGATTGCTTTTAGATACATGTGAGCTTTCTTTCACTTCTGTAGAACTTTTTATATCACCTCATTATAAATGCAAGCATGTTTTTCTAATCATAGTCAAGATTTTAATAGTATTCACACTTTTTCCCATTTGGTCCTATAGAGTTGGTATATATAAGTATTTTCAAGTATATTTAAATAAATCTATGTGGTGACTGAAGTGAGGGCAAGCACTTTTGACGTTTTACCTGTAGTTCAAAATGATATACTAGCAGGAACATACTCAGTGTGTTTCCTCTGCCCAATTAAAGATGTTGCTGATGTCAGGAAAACGACTTCATGAATCTGAAAAGGAAGAATGAGGTTCATGCATATTTTAATAAGCTTGATAATGTATTATGCCAATCAGGCTAGTCTAAAATCCCTAGTATTCCAAATATTATTGTACTGAATTTTGGGTGATATGAGTCCACGGTTTAGGCAAATCGGAGACCAGTATATTTCAGTTATCATACAAGGCTTGCCAAGTATTTCAACGGCATCATAAAACCAAATAGAACAGCCTGGATTTTCCTGTAAGAATGATCTCTTAACTATTAGCATGTGAGGAGTAACAATGTAGTAGTTAGTGCTTTTCTAGTGGACCGTTCTATGACTGAACTCCTGTGTAGACCCGTTGTAAACCCACTCTTAGAGCACCACAAGCCTGCCAGCAGTTTGTGACCTGATTGCAGAGCTAAGTTAATTAATCATAGCAGCTTAATCAGAATGACAAGGTTGGGAGGTGACACTTTCTAAAATCTCCAATTTGTTTTTTTAATCCTCACAGCAATTTATGTTCTGAATAACCAGAATTTTCCTGAAGAATATTCCACATTGTAGTCAAGGTTAACCGAACTGTGGACTTATTCAATATTTATGATTCTTTTTATTTGTATTACTGGGATTTTTTGGGGCCTACAAATGGTCCATTAATCAAAGCGAGTGACAATATGGGTCATTTGACAAGTGGTACAAAGCTAATTGTGTGTGCATACGTGTGTGTGTGTGTATGCCCGCGTGTGTGTGTGTGTAAGTACAAGGAGTCGACTTAACTTCATCAATGTTTCCTGATTAATTGTTACAAACTGACATCCATACCTTTTCCTTCAATCTAATAATACTTTCAGAAGACTTAACAATATCCCCAGTGAGTTGAGATTTTATTGAGGACTGAATTCTTGGAGAAGCAGTGACACAAATAGCTCAAGTGAGCTGAGACACCTCCGTGGACAGTCTTCACAGAAATGACAGTTCTGAAATACAATTATCAGTGCGATCTGCTTAAGAATTCATCATCAGCTCCTGCCTTGTGAAGACTTAAAAAAATACCGAGGCATACAAAGAAATAGAGGTGATAAGAAGGCATCATTTTCCTCCAGCCTCATAACTGTAAATTGAAGAAAATTATTTTCTTTGCCTCCAGCTCATTGGCATATAGGCGGCATTATATTATAATTTCATAAGCATAAATCCTTTGAATAAATTTCAAAAGAATAAGTGAATTAGAAATGCATGTAAAAGTATCTAAAAAAAATCCTTGTGTGTGTGTGTGAAGTTGGGGATGATGGATACAAAAAGCAGAACCTGGCAAAGTAGAATTTTTATCTTCTGGTTGTTACGATCGGATTCAGTAAAAGGTAACTTTCAAAAGAAGGTCAAAAGAGAACTCTTTTCCTTCCCTCCCCTTTAGTGACCATACACTAATGACCTACCTATTAAAAACTAATTTCTACAGCCTTGAGGTGTGTAGGAAATAAGCTAATAGCTTATGACGGTTTCTTTTTTTCTGTCTGTCTCTTTCACTTTTTAAACATGCTTTTTTGTTTTCAGTAGTAATCTTCTTCATCACTGGGTTGCATTTGTTAATGTTTGGAGTTTAGAACCGTTTTGATCCCTTTAGAAACTTTGCGGATTTTCAAGTTTCAAATAGAGCAGGATAAAACATTTTAAAACAGAATTCCATAGGCCAGATTAACCGATTCCACAAAAACAGCTCAAAAGATGAGCAAAAGGTCTGCAAATCATCTTGCTTGTACAATATTGAAACAGCAGGTTTTTCTCAAGAATCTCAGTTCCTGCTGTCTCTGAACAACATTCTCACAAAGCTATGTGGGAGTCCTCAGCCCATGATGCTGCCACTAGGAGGAGGTGCAGTGATATCGACTAAAAGCACAGTGTCGTGGCACCACCCCCTACCAGCAGCACAAGGATGGAGGACTCCCATGCAGCTTCGCAGGAACAATGCTTCTGAAAAGAGAAATATGTCACAGAAACCTAAGCAAGCAGGAGTTTTGTCCAAAAGTGCAAAATTCAAACATTTAGCAAAATTCCTAGAATATCTCTTGCTGAAATGGTTGCCTAAGCATTTTTGTCTGATATATTTCCTTTCAGAATTTAAAAAAAAAAAACAGTGTAACGAGAGTGCCTGATGACTGTTGAAGAAACGATTAGCTTCCTGTAGTTTTAAATTAGTAGTGGTAACTTTTAAGGCTATGGGAACCGGAACCTCTGTATTTAAAGAAGCACAGATTATGGGGGTATAATTCAAGAAGACAATTGCAGTGCCTTGTGAAAGTATTCATCCCCTCGGTGTTTGTCCTGTTTTATCACATTTCAACCTGGAATTAAATGGAGATTTGGGGGTTAGCACCATTTGATTTACACAACATTCCTACCACTTTGAAGGTGCAATATATCCTTTATTGTGACACAAACAATAATTAAGACAAAATAAAAGTAGAAATCAGGAGTGTGCATAGGTATTCCCCCCCAAAGTCAATACTTTGTAGAACCACCTTTTGCTGCAATTACAGCTGCAAGTCTCTTGGGGTGTGTCTCTATTAGCTTAGCACATCTAGCCGCTGGGATTTTCACCCATTCCTCAAGTCAAAACTGCTCCAACTCCTTCAAATTAGATGGGTTGCGCTTGTGTACAGCAATCTTCAAGTCATGCCACAGATTCTCAATTGGATTGAGATCTGGGCTTTGACTAGGACATTCCAAGACATTTACCCTTACTCTGGTATGAATGTGCGCTTTCCCGTCTAAAATTGTAGTTCCTCTTCTATTTCCCTGGCCTCCGGCCTCTTTTTTTTGTTATTATTGTACACCGCCCTGATGTCTCCCAAAGGGCGGTATATTAAGCGTTCCAATAAAGATAAGGATAAAGATTAAATGTTTCCCTTTAAGCCACTACAGTCTAGCTTTAGCAGTATGTTTAGGGTCATTGTCCTACTGGAAGGTGAACCTTTGTCTCAGTCTCAAATCTCTGGCAGACTGAAACAGGTTTTCCTCAAGAATTGCCCTGTATTTAGTGCCATCCATCGTTCCTTCAGTCCTGACCAGTTTTCCTGTCCTGCCGATGAAAAACATCCCCACAGCATGATGCTGCCACCACCATGTTTCACTGTGATAATGATGTTCTCCGGGTGATGGGAAGTGTTGGTTTTGTACCACACATGGTGTTTCCCCATGATAGCCAAAAAGTTCAATTTTCGTCTCATCTGAGCAGAGAACCTTTTTCCATGTGTTGGTGGGTCCGCCATATACTGTTGTGCAAACTCCAAATGTGTTTTCTTGTTTATTTCTTTAAGCAATGGCTTTTTTCTGGCCACTCTTCCATAAAGCCCCATGCTGTGGAGTGTATGCCTTAAAGTGGTACTATGGACAGATACTCCCATCTCCGCTGTGGATCTTTGCAGCTTCTTCAGTGTTATCCTTGGTGTCTTTGTGGCATCTCTGATTAATGCCCTCCTTGTCTGGTCTG
This sequence comes from Ichthyophis bannanicus, assembly GCA_033557465.1. NCBI lineage: Eukaryota > Metazoa > Chordata > Amphibia > Gymnophiona > Ichthyophiidae > Ichthyophis > Ichthyophis bannanicus. The sequence goes on from CM066031.1 coordinate 1,300,776,326, forward strand.
TGGGTTTTGATGGGCGGCCTTCTCTTGTCAGGTTTGTAGTAGTGCCATATTCTTTTCATTTTGTTATTATTTATTTATTTAAGAAATTTTGATATACTGTTTTTCTACAAATCAAAGTGGTTTATAAAGAACTAAGTTTTTACAATGAACAAGTTATGAACAGCATTGGAACTTTTATAATGAATATAGAGAGTAATTCAGTGAACTTGTAACAATGAACATTTTGTGAAGCTGAGAATAAACAAAACTATATACAAAGGGCTGAAGGGTTGTAGGTGTAGGGGTGTTGGGGTCATAAGGGTTTCATGGGGGTGGAACAGGGGGAGGATGTGCTTGTGGGCATAGGTTTCTGCTGATTCTATGTTGTTGGTTGCTCATTGCCAAAATGCTTCTGGAAGAGGTGCATCTTGAGTTATTTAGTAAAGTCCGTGGAAGATTTGATGGTTCAAATTGCTGGGGGTAATGCATTCCAAAGGGTGGGGGCATATAGTGAGAATGCTCTTGCTCTTATAGCCTGCTTGAAATTGTGAGTACATGGTGGGATAATGAGGAGGTTCGGGGTGCTTTTTCTCCTTGGTTTGTGAGAGTTCGAGTTGTGAATTAAGGTGTGTAGTTGCTTATACTGTATTCTTGAGTTGATGGGGAGGCAATGGAGGTATTTGAGGATGGAAGTGATGTGGGTCTTCCATGAAGCTTGGAAGATGGTTCTAGCAATGGTGTTTTGGGCGAGCTGCAATGGATAGATTGCACATTTGGGTAGCTCTTGATAAATGGAATTACAGTAATCGAATAGCAGAGTGATGCTGGCCTGGCAGACTGTACGGAAAGTATTGGTGAATAGGAGGGGGCATAGGTTTTGGATAGTTTTTAGCTTTTAGTATACTGCTTTGGTGATGCTGTGAATTTGTTCCTTGAAGGTCAGTTGTTGATTGAGTATAACTCCAAGGTACTTTATGTGGGAGCTTACTCGGATCTTAATGCTGACAAGCTTGACAGAGGTGGGGGAGGGGGGTGAAGTTGGGGTCCTTTATTATGTGTAGTAGCTCTGTTTTACTGAGACTGATGGATAGGTTATGATGGTAGCGCCAGTTGATGGTTTCAGTTAGGCAACTTGAGAGTATGGAATAATCTGGAGTGGAAGTGGAGAATGATGTGAAAAATCATTATATCGTCAGCGTATATCAGAAACTGGACTAGGAAATGTTGGAGGATATCACAAATAGTAGGGAGGAGTTAAATAGTAGGGAGGAGAGGGATGATCCCTGTGGTACACAGGGATGATTAAGGGTGAAAGGAGTTAAGGTGTATATTTGAATCCTTATATGTTGATTTCGGTTGGTGAGATGGGAATGGAACCATTTGAGGGGGGTACTGCAGACTCCAATGTAGTGGAGCTTGTTGAGGAGAAGCTGGTGGGATACAGTATCAAAGGTGGCAGAGATGTCCAGAAAGAGCAGGAGGAAGCCTTGGGTGAGTGATTCAATGCCTGCGATAAGTGAGTTCAAGAAGGAGGTCATGAGGCTTTCCGTGCCGTGATAGTGTTGGAATCCATGTTGCTGTGCATTTAATGGTGCATGGTGGTCTATGTGAAAGAGCAGTCGCCGCCGGCAGGAACCACAGAGAACACCCGCAGCCATCTTCAGCTCCCCAATCAGGGTAGAGCTCCTGAGCGGGCCGACCAGCCTTCCCGCTCAGGCCTCCAGCCCAATCGGAGCTGTGGGAGGAGGAGCCAGCAACTGAAAGAGCAGCCGCCACCAGGCGGGCCCGCGCCTGTCAGGCCCGCGCCTGTCGGGCCCGTGCCTGAGGGCCTCGCCAGAGGGCCCTTTGGCGTGGCTCTTAGGAGGTGGCCCTCCTGATTCCCTTACCTCACCGTTCCAGCAAAACCAGCCCACCACATTTCCTGAAGAATTATCCACCGACCCTCTGAGGCACTTCGCTAATTTAAAAAGAAGGACACCACTGTTCTAGGAGGTAAATCTCCTCATTTAATTGCGGATACTCCACAGGGACTTGTAGAACTGAACATTAATCTTTTACCTTGTTCCCTCCAAAGCTAAATTGCCTTGCTTTAAATCGTAGATGTGCTTATTACCTAGATATAATGCTGTGAATAGCTCTCAATCTTTGTATCTATATGCTCTGACCTACCGTAATTTGCTACAGTACTAATACAGTTTTGATACACTACTGTTACATTGTTATATTCCCTACTACTATTGCCTTAACTTGTATCTTGGTATCAGATTTAAGTCCTGCACTCAAACATATTAGCCGTCCACCCAAAGTAGCTGTCTCACATAGAACACCCTAAAATGCCTCCATTCTTATCCTTATTCCTCCTCCTCCTTACCTCTTGGGCCCCCAACCTATCACACACATTTAGTCCTGGCATCAGTCATATCCCAATCCTCTACAACAATAGCAGAAGATGGTCTGAAAACCCCTGTCAACATTCAACAAAAGCCAGTGCCCTTCATCCTCACCTTCTACACATCCCCTTACAAGACTTTAAAAGGATCCTAACTGAGAAATGCAACTACCAACAGTTACTCAAATGTGCGCTTATCAATGCCAGATCAACACGCTCAAAATGGCCTGCAATCAATGACCTTATAACCCTACATGACCTTGATATCCTAATGATAACTGAATCTTGGTTATCCGACTATGATAATGCTCTAATCAACCAGATGTCACCACCCGGTTATTCGATCTTTGCCTGCCATAGGACCCACCAGAAGGGAGGTGGAACACTCATCTTCGCCAGATCCGAACTTCAATTCACACTAGCTCAACCTATCTGGACATAATATCCATATCGAATGAACACTGTTCAATTAACCTACTATACTGAGCCCCAACTTCATCTCCAGATGACCTCCCATCAATAATCGACCTAGCTTGCAACTCCACCAACCCACGCGCCCTAAATTTCCTGATGGGAGATTTCAACTTGCCCTCCCTACATGATATGCATTCAACAACATTCATTGACGCAATGAATGAGCTGGGCTACACGCAACTCATCAACTTCCCTACCACTGTTCCCTCTAAGCTGTGCGCGTGTGCGCGCGCACACATCTCGCCGAGTGAGCGCACATACTTTACAACAGAGCGCACAAAAATTACGGTTCTGATTCTGATAGAAAACAACACAGATGTCTTAAAATTTAAAAGTTGTTGTGTATTTACGGTTTCACAAGTTCTACAATATTTTCTAGTGCAATCAATGTGGTGTACATACTGTATTCTGATGTGAGGTCAAATTTTAAAGTATTTAACTCTGAGTGTCGTTATGTGGCGCACAAAAATTTAACCTTCCTTCAAAAGCTACACAGCTGATATTTTATGCGCACACAGCCTACAGAAAATTAGAGGGAACATTGTTCCCTACTCATAACAAGGGTGGCATACTGGACTTGATCTTCGTACCACAGACTGCCGTCAATCCCTCCCAGAGCTTGCTACTCTCCATAACACCTGTACCCTGGTCCGACCATCATTTACTCCTATTTCACATACCCACCAACGATCTCAACATTTCCAGCAACAAAGCACGTGCCCCTACTAGAACGGTAACAACACGCTTTCAACCACTTGTTAAGGATAAGGCTCTTAAGAAGATCCTACCTCTACTCGCCAATGAATCCCTCGATCCAGATGAACTGGTTTCCAATTGGGACGACACCCTTAGAGCTGCCGCCTGCATACCATCCATCAACACGAACCATGCGAAACGTGAACACGCACCATGGTACTCCCAGGATCTGTGAGCATCGCTCCTCCACCTACGTAATCTCGAGAGACAGTGGTGCCACACCCAGACTCCTGAGGCACTCGGTGCATACTCCACGCACCTGCACGCCCACCGACAAAAAACCATGGATAAAAGAAAACTGTATTACTCAGAATTACTAAAGCGATCATTGAACAAACCTCACGACTTATTTAACATTGTAAAGTCACTAACTGGCGATCCAGCACTAGCCCAAACAACCATGCCCCAGCCGCAAGACTATTCTAACTACCTTCAATCAAAGATGATACAGACCAAGTACAACATGAATGCAACCACATTATCTACCTCCACCCCACACGGACCCCCCCAATGAACCCCTCTGCTGTCATTCTCCAAGGTATCCAACAAAGAAATTTTAGATATCATCGCATCTATTAATCTCACCACTGCTCCCAACGATCCTTGCCCTGCTAGCTGGATTAAAGAGTTGTGCCATGACCTCAGTCCAACTATATGCAGAATCTTGAATCAATCACTCACAACAGGATCCTTTCCTCAAAGCTTAAAATACACATCAATCCGCCCCCTGTTAAAGAATAGTAGGCACGATCCATCTAAAGTTTAGTCCTTCCGACCAATCTCAAGCATCCCACTGCTTGCCAAAATTATGGAGAAGGTAGTCCAGCGGCAAATCCAACACCATGTTGATACTGTTGCACCACTGGACCCATCCCAACATGGCTTCAGGGAAGCTCATGGCATGGACACCATCCTCACAACCCTCTTCAACAACCTAATCACAGGAATTTACAATATCAACCTTGGATTCGTCCTCATCTTCTTAGACATAGCAGCCGCCTTTGATTCAGTGAATCACGAAACACTTTTATTTCGCCTCAAAGATAAAGGACTACAAGGCTCAGCACTAGCCTGGTGTGAATCCTATTTGTGTAACAGATGGCAACAAGTCAGAGCAGATTCCAAGACCTCTGAACCATTCTCACTGAAGCAAGGTGTACCTCAGGGATCTTCCCTCTCTGCATTAATGTTTAACATCTACATGCAGCCCATTTGCGCTTTAATCCGTTCCTTCAACGTCCAATGCCTTGCATATTGCGACACCCACCGGCTGGGCCAAGAGGCTGACAGCTGGTAGGCGGCCTTAGGGTCCCTTGGAATAAAATTCTTTCACTCCTCAGGCAATAAATTTGTAGTTGAGTCGGTGGTAAGGCTTTGCAAGATTTTTATTTTCTTTTATGGGGATTTCCAAAAGCACGCTGGGGTTCAATTACAACCAAGGCAGAAGGATAACATCTCCAAACAGAAAAGATGAACTCAGGAAAACCAGGAGAAATAAATCAAATAAACTTTTCTTTTCTCAACCTTACTGCTGCTCTGTGTCCTCACACTCTGCACTGCTCCTTGTGGTCACACAATAAACTGCAGCAGAACTCTATCACAGCTGTTCTCACTTTGTAATGCAACGTTCCCTCACAGCTCCGTTGCTCTCAGTCAGTGAACAAACAAACATTGAATGCTTCTTACAACTCTCGTGGTAAGCACTACCCTTACTATAGGGTTTTTACATTGCTTCCTTTCTTATCTCACAACTGTAGCTTTCCTTTGAGCCAGAGAACAATCCATAGGAATTGGGCAACAGACCTCCTTAGGCACACATGTCTCTATTTGCATTTCTTCAAGATCATTTGTACCAACAGAGTCTCTCTCATATTGTGGAGTTTCTTTAAGTTTCCCCTCTCTTAGAAACTGCTGAAACTGGTCCCACAGCAAGTCAGCCCTCGTAGGTATTTTTGCATTGGAGATAGGATTCCTCTCATTAGAGTGTATCCCTTGCAAAACCCCTAATTTAGAGGATTCAAAAGCTTCTCTGTTATCTGCACTGGGGATTCCAACACTGGCTAAGCTTTCAATCCACTGGTTAACGGTGGGAGGTGAAGGTTTCAGTTCCTGCCCTTTTAAACCAGCCCTTAGCCCTCTTGCCACATTATCAGGAAAGAAATTATCGGCTTTACCTTGAGGCTGTTTCTATATGGCAGCACTGATACCTCTTCCACCTCTTCCACCTCTCCAGCTATCACCGTTGTCCCGGTTGCTGGCCTGACGTGCACTTCTCCTCCAGTTACTTGTACTTCTGCTTTTAAATGCTGGCTCAATATCTCTTTCTTCCTGGTCTGAAACAGTAGACGGGCTTTGGTCTGAGACTGCCACTGCCTCTCAGTGAGCTGCTGCTGCCTGAGTTTGAGCCTTCTCTTTGGCTCCTTCTCTCACCAAGACTTCTCTCTCTCTGTCTGGCTCCAGCCACTCTCCTCTGGCATTCTCTCCAGCAGGTCTCCCGCTGACTCTCACTCCCTGGAGTCTCCCTTCGTCTCTCCGTCTCTGTCCTTGAGCTTGACTCTGTGCTTGTCTCTTTCCTTGGCTCTCTCCTTGGCTCCTTCCTTGTCCCCCTCCTTGTCTGCTACACGTGGTTTTTAACCACTGCTTCCTGCTGGGCCTTCCCTGTGCTCCGCCCTCCTCTGACCAATCAGGAGGGTGGCTTGTCTCCACCCCTGAGCTAGGGCGTGTTCCACCCCTTGCATGGGGCTGAGCTTTTCTCTGACGTAGGCTGTAATCCCCTTGCATCTGTGCACTGTCATTGACTTCCATGGGGCTTTCAGGATTTTCATCCATATCCAGGCTTTTCATAGGGCTTTCATCATCACAATATGCAGACGACATCCTCATGTACACACAGTTTAAAATCGATCAACCTGACTTTTCTCCAATTACAAGATGCTTTGAAGCGGTAGCAGATTGGCTCCTCTCTCAAAATCTATGTATTAACCACAGCAAAACAGATGTATTATTCATCTCGCTAAACCAGAGGTTCACGCCACCTTCCTCACTTCTAGTCAATAACATTGAACTGAAGTCCAAATCTACAATTCGCTACCTAGGCATCACCCTCGACCAGCGTCTTGACATGTCAGCACATGTCATAAACACAACTAAAGCAATATATCATAAGATCCGATCACTACGCCATCTCCGCCCACTTCTTGACTTCCCTGACTACCGTTCAATCTTCCAAGCCTTAGTCATCCCACACCTCGACTTTGCTTACATTATCCTACTCGGACTCCCACAGTCGACTCTTAACCTGCTACGACTTGCCATGAACTCAGCTGCAAGGGTACTGACAGGGCTCTCAAGATCAGACCACATAACGCCAGTTCTAAAGAACCTACACTGGCTTCCGCTGTGGGCCAGAATCCATTTCAAGGCTCTGGTCATGACATTCAAGGCCCTTAAGAACCATTCCCCCATGTCCATCAGTGATCTTCTCCACAGCACACCAGACAACAGAACCAGGAGATCCACATCGATGAATACACTCGAAGTCCCGAAATTGTTGATAAAATGTAGGAAGGCAACAGCAAGTAGAGACTTCTCCATTTTTGCACCTATGGCATGGAATGCCCTCCCTGCTGAAATCCTGGCCATCTCAAACCTGGCGCTATTCCGAAAAGCCCTCAAATACCACCTATTCTTACAACATTACCCTGACACCAATCCCGATACTCACACTGCCATCACCTTACCTCCCTACCTAGCCCGTCCCTTAGATCATCCTCCTGTAGATAACGGTTAACCAATTTTTTTCCCCTTTCTGCTTCTTTGACCCACGAGCCCAGGCCTCTAGGTAAAGTTTTTTAGATTTTCTTCATAAGAGTATCCATAATTTGTATATAATTTGTACAAAGTTTTCCCTCGATTTTTCCTCCATGTTTACTTTCCCTGTTCTATGTAAAAACTCGATGTAACTTGTTACATTCTTGTATGTTCTGTTCAAATGTAAACCGCACTGATTATAATAGCGCGGTATATAAGAAATAAAAATAAATAAATAAATCTTGGAGATTTTATTTATTTAGTTATTTATTTAGCATTTTTTTATATACCACTTTTCAGTATTATCAAAGCGGTTTAGAATGGAACATAATGGTTTACATAGAACAGTAGAAACAACAACTATTCACATTTAACAATTGAAAATTATTTACAATATTTTATAACTGTTTACAGTGAATTGCTTTGGTTGAGAAGGCAACTTGTTGTGTAAGGTGAGGAATTTATTGGAGAGGTTACATAAGAACATAAGATATGCCATACTGGGTCAGACCAAGGTCCATCAAGCCCAGTATCCTGTTTCCAACAGTGGCCAATCTAGGTCATACGTACCTAGCAGTTTCCCCAAAAGACACAGGTTCTGCATTGCTTGTACTAGGTCAAGCATTGATATCCTGGGTCCCTTCTTAATAATGGTTTATGGACCTTTCCTCCAGGAACTTGTCCAAACCTTTTTTAAACCCAGCTACACTAACAGCCTTTACTACATCCTCCGGTAACAAATTCCAGAGTTTGATTACACGTTGAGTGAAAAAATATTTTCTTTTATTAGTCTTAAATAGTTTACCCTGTAGCTTCATTGCATGTCCCCTAGTCTTTCTATATTCTGATAACGTAAACAGTCGATCTACGTTTACCTTTTCCACTCCATTCATTAATTTATAGACTTCTATCATATCTCCCCTCAGCCGTCTCTTTTCCAGGTTAAAGAGCCCTAAGCTTTTTAGCCTTTCTTCATAGGAGTATCCTTCCATCCCCTTTACCATTTTGGTGGCTCTTCTCTGAACCTTTTCTAATAACGCTATATCCTTTTTAAGATACGGCGACCAGAATTGCACACAATATTCAAGGTGCAGTCTCACCATGGAACGGTATAGAGGCATTATAATATCTTTTGTTTTATTTTCCATTCCTTTCCTTATGATACCTAGCATTCTATTTGCTCTCTTGGCTGCCGCTGCACACTGGGCCGAGGGTTTTAACATGTTATCCACAATGATGCCTTAATCTTTTTCATGGGTGGTGGTTCCTAATGTGGAACCTTGCATCGTGTAACCATAGTTACACGATGCAACTACAACAACAACAACTACAACAACTACAACAACTACAACAACATCTCGACATACACCACCCCCTCGACCCAAACCAACACGGATTCAGACCCAATCACGGGGTGGAAACTCTACTGACACAACTGTTCGACAGCCTGTTAAGAACAATTGACAACACCAGAATGGGCGTACTCATGATATTCCTGGACATTTCCGCAGCATTCGACACCGTATGCCACTCAACGCTACTAACAAGACTTGAAGAAGCGGGCCTACATGACACCACCCTGAGATGGTTTACATCCTACCTGAAGAACAGACAGCTCCAGGTCAGATGTGGATCAAAGACCTCTCAACCCATCAACGTCACACAGGGAGTCCCACAAGGCTCATCCCTCTCCGCCCTGCTTTTCAACCTTTACATTCAGCCCATCAGCACAATCATCAGAAGCTTCAATATTCAATACACCATATATGCTGACGATATAATGATATTCACACCAATCAACCTAACTAAACCAGACTACAACAACATAGCCAACTGCTTCAAAGAAATGTCAACCTGGCTGCAAAAAAACAACCTAGCAATAAACTATAACAAAACCGAAGCTCTGATCATAACAAGAGACCAAGCTTTCACACCCACGCCCTCCATCAACCTGAACAATGCCATCATACCAATAAGACAAGAGATAAAATACCTGGGAATAACACTTGACAGGGAGCTCAACCTACAATCCCACATTGCGAAGACCACCAGAAGCGCCTACGTCAAGATGAGGACAATCAGACGACTCAAACCCATCCTTGCTCCCGAGCATTTTCGAACAGTATGCCAAGCCATCATCACACCCACACTAGACTATTGCAACCACATCTACCTAGGACTACCAAAGAAATCAACCCAACCACTTCAACTAGCACAAAACACAGCCGCACGACTCATAACAGACAGCTCAACCCACGAACACATCACCCCCATACTATACCACCTTCACTGGCTCCCAATCAGCTCTCGAGTCCGCTACAAAGTTCTCCTAACCACTTTCAAAATAATGAACAACCTATCTGCAGACAGCCTACAACAATTCATAACAACTGACAACAGCAAAAGACCAAGAAGAAAGGGAACATCGAACAACATCAGAACCCCAAAGGACTTCACCAGAACAAAACTATCCACATCAAAACGAGCGTTCACCCTAGCAGCCCCCGCCATGTGGAACTCTCTCCCCGACCACCTCAGAGCAACAAACAACACCAAAGAATTCAGAAAACTGCTTAAAACTGAACTATTCACAGACTACTTCAAGGACCTCACAGAATGACTCCTAAGATAGCAAAGCCATCCATGTAAATATGTACCATAAGCGCACACTGTATATAGCTCACATCAAAATCATCCACACGCACTCACGCAGCACACTGTATCATTTCTCGCACTGCATGCTAATGACAACCACACCCTTCATTGATTGTTTGCTGTGCCAACCGCTTTGATTTCATGATAAAGCGGTATACCAAGTCCGTTTAAATAAATAAATAGTTTGGGTTGTTCTTCCCTAGGTGCATAACTTTGCACTTGTCCACATTAAATTTCATCTGCCATTTTGATGCCCAGTCTTCCAATTTATCAAGATCCTCTTGCAATTTTCCACAATCCTCTTGGGTTTTAACAACTTTAAATAGTTTTGTGTCATCTACAAATTTGATAACCTCACTCGTTATTCCACTTTCCAGGTCATTTATGAATATGTCAAAAAGCAGCGGACCCAGCACAGATCCCTGGGGTACACCACTATTCACCTTTCTCCATTGGGAAAATTGGCCATTTAGCCCAACCCTCTGCTTTCTATCTTTTAACCAGTTCCTGATCCACAGTAGTACACTGCCTCCTAACCCATGACTCTTTAGTTTTGCCAAAAGTCTCTGATGAGGGACCTTGTCAAAGGCTTTCTGAAAGTCCAGATACACTATATCAACTGACTCACCTTTGTCCACCTGTTTATTCACACTTTCAAAAAAACATAAAAGATTAGTAAGACAAGATCTTCCTTGTCTAAAGCCATGTTGGCTGTCTCCCATTAGGCCATGACTATCTACATGCTGAGTAATTTTATTCTTTATGATGGTTTCTATTATTTTTCCCAGTACTGACGTGAGGCTCACCGGTCTGTAGTTTCCCGGATCACCCCTCGAACCCTTTTTAAAAATTGGTGTTACATTGGCGATCCGCCAGTCTTCAGGTATTAGAGATGATTTTAATGATAGTTCACAGATTACTAATAGCAGGTTTGCAATCTCATATTTCAGTTCTTTCAACACCCTTGGATGTGTACCATCCAGCCCAGGTGATTTGCTACTCTTCAGTTTATCTAATAGTTGCAATACATCTTCCCGATGTATCGATATTTCCTTCAATTCTTCCGCACCTTTAAATACCACTTCAGTCATGGGTAACATCCCTACATCTTCCTCAGTAAAGACCGAAGCAAAGAATTCATTCAGTCTCTCCGCTATCGCCTTGTCGCCTCTTAGTGCCCATTTAACTCCTCTATCATCTAATGGTCCAACTGACTCTCTCACAGGTTTTTTGCTACGAATGTACTTGAAAAAATCATTATTTCACGTTTTTGCTTCCGCAGCAAGTTCTTCTCAAATTCTTTCTTTGCCTTTCTTTATCAATGCCTTGTATTTGACCTGCCAGTGCTTGTGCTGTTTCCAGGTTTCATTGTTTGGCTCTTTTTTCCATTTCCTGAAAGATGCTTTCTTGGCAACAATAGCCTCTCTGACCTCACCTTTAAACCATTCTGGTAGTTTTCTGGACTTCCTTCCACTTTTCTTAAAGCGTGGAATACAGCTGGTCTGGGCTTCCAAGATTTTTCAACAACACCCAAGCTTGATGTAAGTCTTTAACCTTTGCAACTGCTCCTTTTAGTTTTTTCTTAACTATTTTCCTCATTTTATCATAGTCTCCTTTTCGAAAGTTAAAAGGTAGTACTGTGGATTTCCTTACTATCCCTCCTCCACTAATTAAATCAAAGGCGATCATGCTATGATCACTATTGCCAAGTGGCCCCAACACCCTTATGTCTTGCACTAGATCTGGTGTTCCACTAAGGACTAGATCTAATATGGCTTCCCCTCTGGTCGGTTCATGAACCAGCTGCTCCAAGAAGCAGTCATTTATGTCATCTAGGAACTTTATCTCCCTAGCATGTCCTGCCATGACACTGACCCAGTCGATACCGGGGTAATTGAAATCGCCCATTATTATTACCACGCTGTAACTTTTGTTAGCTTCCTTGATTTCTTTGAGCATTTTATCATCCATTTGTTCATTCTGGCCAGGCGGTCGATAGTACACCCCCACTGCCATTGCCTTCCCCTTTTTACATGGAATTTCAATCCATAGAGATTCTACAGCAAATTTTGTTTCCTGCAAAACTTTAATCCTTTCTGACTCAATGCCCTCTCTAACATAGAGCGCAACCCCTCCACCAATTTGATCAGCTCTATCATTACGATATAGTTTGTACCCAGGTATCACAGTGTCCCACTGGTTGTCCTCCTTCCACCATGTCTCTGATATTGCAATCACATCTAGCCTCTCATTTAGTGTTATATATTCTAACTCTCCCATCTTATTTTTTAGACTTCTAGCATTTGCATACAAGCATTTTAGAGACTGTATTTTATTCATATTAATTTGGCGATTGGTAGACATGGGTAATTTGGGATCTTTAAGCTCTGTCTGCTCTATACTCGAGGGCATTTGGGCTACTTTACTCTTTTTTGGAACCTCTCTGCTTTTGGTAGTATCCTTCAATGATACATTCTTCCGAACCATCTGCTCTTGGGCGACTGTCGGCTTTCCCCTATTATCTAGTTTAAAAGCTGCTCTATCTCCTTTTTAAAGGTTAATGCTAGCAGCCTGGTTCCATCCCGGTTAAGGTGAAGCCCATCCCTTCGGAAGAGCCCCTCCTTTCCCCAGAATGTACCCCAGTTCCTAACAAATCCAAAACCCTCATCTCTGCACCATTGTCTCATCCACGCATTGAGACTCCGGAGCTCTGCCTGCCTTTTGGGTCCTGCACGTGGAACGGGAAGCATTTTGGAGAATGCTACCCTGGAAGTTCTGGATTTTAACTTCCTACCTAAAAGCCTAAATTTAGCCTCCAGAACCTCCCTACCACATTTTCCTATGTCATTTGTACCGACATGTACCAAGACAGCAGACTCCTCCCCAGCACTATCTAAGACCTTATCTAGGTGGCACGTGAGGTCCGCTACCTTCGCACCAGGCAGGCATGTTACCAGGCGATCGTCACGTCCACCAGCCACCCAGCTATCTACATGCCTAATGATCAAATCACCAACTATAACGGCTGTCCTAACCCTTCCCTCCTGGGCACATGGCCCTGGAGAAACTTCCTCGGTGTGAGAGGGTTTTACATCACCTGGAGGACAGGTCCTAGTTACAGGATCACTTCCTGCCACACCAGGGTGATGCTCTCCTGTCACGTGACCTCTCTCCTCCATGGCAACAGGGATGCTGCCAGACTGGAGGTGGGACTTCAGGACTATATCCCTGTAGGTCTCGTCTATGTACCTCTCTGTCTTTCTTATCTTTTCCAAGTCTGCTACTCTAGCCTCTAGAGAATGGACTCGTTCCCTGAGAGCAAAGAGCTCCTTGCACCTAGTGCACACGTAAGACCTCTCACCAACTGGGAGAAAATCAATGCAAAAGACTGGAAAGCCCCCATCCCGCTGCTGGACTGCTGTCTGCATCTTAGTTTTAAGTTTTTGTTTAGATCTTTAAGTTCTTTACTTACTAAGGGTTGCTATGGATATTTATACCAATAAAACGGTACCTAATATGTTTTATATACCTTGTTCACCTGAAACTTAATTAATCTCAGGTCCTTAGTGTATGTCTGATTTGGGTAACAAGCTTCACCTGAGAGCACCTCCTGTCTTTTAAGATGTGTAAGTACCTATAAAGTTACGATTATCCCAGGGGTGGGTGGGTGTGGGGAGGGAGGGAGGGAGGGAAATAACACTTATTAAAAGAGGACTACTACACAGTACCCTGTCCTGTGCTGCTGTGGTAAGCTATCCTTTGTTATCCTTTGTTACTATTACCCCTGTTTTCCAAGTTTTTCTTCCTGTTCCATGTAAAAACAGATATATGTATCTTATCTTATCTGATGTTTTGTAGTTCTATGTAAACCGCGCTGATGATGAATAGTGCGGTATATAAAAATGTTAAATAAATAAATAAATAAATAAATATTCTTATTTGATTTAAATTATAGCTCTTTGCTGCTGCTAGGCTCTAACTTATTATGAAATTTAAACTACAAGCTCTCTCCTGGGTTCTAAATTTAACCAGAAAGCTCTCTTCTGTGTTTTAAGTTTAAACTAAAAGTACTTTGCTGATGCTAGGCCCTGAGTGACTATCAAATTTAAACTACAGCTCTCTGCTGGGTTCCAAATTTAACCAGAAATCTCTCTTCTGTGTTTTAAATTTAAACGAAAAGTACTTTGCTGATACTAGGCCCTGAGTGACTATTAAATTAATACTATAAGCTCTCTGCTAGGTATGAAATGTAACCAGAAAGTTCTCTTCTGTGTTTTAAATTTAAACTTAAATTGCTGCTACTAGGCCCTGACTGATTTAACAAAAAATAGTGGGTTGTGTATTTTCTATGAAATCAAAGTGTTCTGTAAATAGGAGAGTCTTTAGATGCTTTCTGAAGTCGGTGATATCTATGGTTACTCTCAGATGGTCTAGGAGAGAATTCCATAATGATGGGACATGGAATTCAAATACTCTAGGTAGTGTAGATTGTGAGGTATGCAAGGAAATATTAGCTGTGGAGAGAGTATTCAGGTGTTTTGTCCTTCTTGATCGGGTGTTTGGAATTTGTTTGATTAGTCTGGGCAGACATCTGGCTGACTGGTTGTGCAATATCTTGAATGTCAACATTATGGTCTTGTATTTTATTTGTGATCAAATGGGGAGCCAGTGGAGGGATTTTAGGATGGGGGTGATTGTGTTTCTTAGTGCCTGTGATTAATCTGGCTGCTGTGTTTTGTGCCAATTGTAGAGCTTGGGTTGCACATTTGGGCAGACCTTGAAGGATAAGGTTGCAGCAATCTAGCTGGGGGTGATAAATGCCTGGCAGATGGAGTGAAATGGTTCTGATCGACTAAGGGCCATAGGGTTTGGAGGATCCTGATCTTGTAGTAGGCTTTGGACTTGTTGATTTGAGCTTGGAAACTGAGCCTTTGATCAAGGTGTATTCCAAGGAATTTTACTTCAGTCTTGATTGGAATTGAACAGTTGCTGATTAATAGGTTATGAGGGTGGATAAATACCGGGTTTCTTGTGATTATAAGAACCTGGGATTTGTTGAAGTTTAATATTAGGTTGTGTTATGCTAGCCATTCTGTGATTGCTGTCATATATGATGAGATATTTGAGTAGTCTGGGTTCTTGATGTCGAGGGTGGAGTACATCATTAGGTCGTCAGTGTATAAGTGGTAATGTAAGTTGTGCTCTTCTATTATTTTGCAGACTGACTAAATGTAAATGTTGAAAAGTAGAGCAGAGAGTGCAGAGCCTTAAGGGAGTCCTTGGTTTAGTGGGAAGGGTCTTGAGGTGTTGCTTTTAATCCTGACTTGAGTCTTTCTTTTGGAAAGGTAAGCGTGGAATCATGTTAGCAGGGTGTCATTTATTCCTATTTTCTTCAGCCTTTCGAGGAGTATGGAGTGTATTATTGATTAAAATGCAGATGTTATGTCTATGAATAAGAGTACAAAGCCTTGTTTGATGTTATCGATTCCTTTGAGAACTGTGTTCAGGAGGGATGTTAGTAGGGTTTCCACTCCATGGAGCTCACGGAATCCGTGTTGTTGAAGATCGAGTGGGAAGGTAGAGTCAATGTGATCTTGTAGCTGATGTAGGACTATCTTCTTGATTAGTTTAGAAAGAAGCAGGATGCTGGATATGGGTCGATAAGATGCTGGGGAACTTAAATCAGTAGCATTGTTCTTTAAGAGAGGTCTTATGGATGAGACTTTCAAAGGTGGTGGCATAACTTCTTGTGAGAATGATAAATTTATTACTCTGCATAGTGACGGTGCTAATTCTTGTGATATCATCTTTATCCAGGCTGTTGGGCAGGGATCCAGAGGGGAGGTGATTGTGTTCAAGGATTTTAGGAGTTTGATGCAATGATTCTCCGAGATTGAGTAAAAAGATGTCCAGGTCTTTGGGGGAGGTCTTGATTTGTTGTTGGCGTGAGGGATTGGTTTGATGCAGTCTGTGAATAGAAGAGTTTGCTTTGTAGGTGGGTTGCATATGGTTCTGGAGTTATTGAGACTGCAGAGTGACTTTGTGGTGCTTTGGTTAGATCCTTCACTATGGAGAATAGCTCTCAAGGGTGGTTATGGGATCTCATGATGATGTTTGTATGATGGTGTTTTTTATGATTTAGAATTAATTCATTGTATTCTCTTTGCTTTTTCATGTACTCCTGGTGGTCTGAATGATCCTTAGATTTCCTCCATTGTCTTTCAAATCTCCTTAATGTGGTCTTTGCTTGCTTTATATCAGAAGAGTACCAAGGGACTTTGTATTCTTGGACGTTCTGAAATGGTGTCGTTCCAGTTTTCTATTAGGGAAGAGAGGTCAGAGGATCTGGTTCAAGCTTGGGTAGAATTTGATTAAGAAATGAGTCCTTATCAAATTCATTGAGAGTCATAGCAGTGTTGTCTTGGCTGAGGGGGGCTGAATGGAAGACTGAAGGAAAGCATGTGATGATCTGACCAGTGTACAGGAATTACTTGATAGGTGATATGCGAATTGGGAGATTGAGGGGGTGAAGTTTGGAAGGGACAAACATCAAATCAAGAGTATGTCCTCCAGTATGTGTTGGAGCTTCAATGATTTGGGAGAGATCCAGTGAGTTTAAAGCATCAAGGAATGCTGTAGCTTGAGCTAAGGGTAGTGAGTTCAAGTTGAAGTCTCCTAGGATTATAGGTTGTTTGCCTTTGTTAGAGTGGCTGATGACTGACTCAATTATAGTAGAGAGGTCATCTGAGGAGGAGGAATGAGTTCTGTATATGAGACATAATATTAGTTCTTTGTTTTCAAGGGTTATGGTGTTTAAAGTGGGAGTTGATATGGTGCTTGCAATTTTCAGGTTTGTTTGATAGGATGAGGGTTCCTCCACTTCTGCGTCTTGTTCTGGGGCAATGTTGTGCTTCCATATTTGCTGGGGTAAGTTGATTTAGTAAGACATTGTCTGCATCAGTAAGCCATGATTCGGTAATACACATAATTTCCACTTTATGGTCTTGAATGAGGCCTACTATGGTGTGGATTTTGTTGCGAATGGAGCAAGCTTTTATTAGAGAGCATTTGATTATTTGAATATTTTGTGTGGTTGTTAGGGGTGTCAGAGTGGTTTCCTTGGCATGTATGTGAATGAGGCGGTGTGGTCTTTTATGAGGGTGAGTGTGGAAGAGTTGAGCTGATAACTGATGTATGGGTTTGTAGAGGATGGGGATTGAGTTATTCCAAATGTGGGTTGCTGTGACTGGTTTTCTTAGTAGTGTTGCTAGGACAGAGAATGCTATGATAGCTTGTAGTCACTTCATTTTTACTGGTATGGTGTGGTGTTAGCTCAGTGGTAGTGTGTGCACCTGTGTTGGGGCTAGGATATTAGGGATTTGGTGTTATAGCGGTAATAAAACTATGTGCAGGCCAATCTTATGAGGTGGTGAGTTGGGTATATTATTTTGAAGATGGTGGGGGCTTGGGGTATGTTTGTGAATCAGCTTAGCATCTAGTCAAGAAAAAGAGTAAATTGGGGAAGGTTAGGTAGAGACCGAGAAGGAGTGTAACAGGGTTCTACTAAACATACCATTGAGGAGTAGAGATAAGCTAAAGTAGCGAGTTGTAAACAAGTAAGCAAGGGAGGCAGTATTAACAGATAGCTGGGAGATTCAAGCAAGATATGCTGTTCATAACAGGCTTAATAGTAATAATTTCTACATATGGTTTGGAGGAAAGTGTAGGTCTCAGGTGTCTAATTGCCACGCCTAAGGGCCACAACAAAGGGCCCTCTGGCGAGGCCCTCAGGCATGGGCACGCTTTGAGCACGCTGCAAATTTAAAGTCCGCAGATGCGGCCCTGATTGGCCTTCGGTGCAGGAAGAGCGAGGGGTTTCCTTTCCGCTCCCTGTGCTGGATGCCGATCAGAAGCTGGTTGCTGACGAAAGGTATACTGGTTATGGGTCTGTAGGAGGATGGAGAGTGTGGATCTAGGTTTGGTTTCTTCAAGAGCAGTCTGATTGATGCTTGTTTGAGGGAGAGAGGAAGGAATCCTTGTGCGAGGGAAGAGTGGACTATGTCAGATATGAATGGTAGGAATTGGTCCTTTGTGACTTTTAGCCAGGAGAATGGACATGGGTTGAGTGAGGAGGTTGCAGTGTTGAGGATTTTGTTGAGGTCCTCATATGAGAAAGTGTTGAAGGTAGTCCAGTGGTAGTCTTGAGTAGTTTCCTCATTTGAAGTTGGGATGTGGAGGCTGGTGGATGGTGTAGGTTTGCTCTTGGCGAGTAAGTATGAAGCCATGTCTTGAGGATTGAGAGTGTGGTCCTGGTATGATTGAGATGGATCTTTGGTGATTGATTTGACAATTTCAAAGAGTTCTCTAGGTTTGTTGATGGAGCATATGAGGAGGTTGTTGTAGCATTCTTGTTTGGCCTGGATGGTGGATTCATGGTATAGATGAGTTCCTGTAGATACTGGGATTTGAGTTTTGAGATTTGGGTCTTTCTCCAGAGACGTTCAAGATGGCGCAAGCTGCGTTTCTGTATTTTAAAGGCTGAGGAATACCAGAGGACTTGTGATTGTTTGGTTCTAATAGAGAATTTTGGCAGGACTATAGCGGCAGCTGAGTTCCATGAGCATACTTTGGTTTCAAGGTCTTTCTGAGCTGGTAAGGAGCTTAAAACTGGGACAGTTTTTTGGATGAAGGCTTGTTCATTGAAAGAGAGAAATTTCCGAGTTGTTGAAGGGGAACTCTGAGGTGAGATTGGAGGGCAGGAGTTAGTATGATGAATGAGATTAGGTTGTGATCAGACCAGGGGACTGAAAGCATTGATGGTGGGGTATATCCGTGAGCATTTCGGAGTCAATTTGATAAGAATATCATGTCCAGGATGCCACCCTTAGTGTGGTAGGGGTGGATATGATCTATGTGAATTGTAGATCTGTCATAGCTTCAAGGAAGGCTGATGAGTGGGCAGCTGATGCAGATGGTAGGTTTAGATCTCCGAGTAGGATGAAGTCTTTGTGGATGGATGAGTGGGAGAATATTTCTTCCAGTAAGGTGGCGAGCTCTTAGGCTTTGGTTTAAGGGGGTCTGTAGGAAAGGCAGATGGAGAGGTAGTGATTGCAGATCATGATGATGTCAAAGTTAGGGATGGAGAAAGACCCCGTTGTGTTCCAGAAAAATTTTTAAATTTTTGTCGGACATAGATCATGAGGAGAAGGCACTATAGACCAACCCACTTACATGATACATATCCCTTTTATTCCACCACTTGGGTATGAAACATAAAAGTACTTGAATTGAAAAGGCCTCAAACCAAAATAGCACGATACTTATCAGATGTCTGCGCGACGTGCACGTTTCGGGGGAAAAAACCCCTGTATCAAGCGCTCAAAACTCTCCTCGTGAAGACAACCACTGCCACCATGGAACTGGCAAAAAACGCCGACTTATTGGCAATTCATATAAACGGAACTGATTTTGAATTGGGCTAAACCAAATGCCTATCAAAAACAACCAACCAATCAGAAAAGGGGAATCCCCACCGAGCAGGGAACCCCCTACACATGAAAGGATGACATCACATCGCCCCCAGCCAATCGATTTCACTATTCATGCCAGTAGGAGACACAGTTTTGAGCGCTTGATACAGGGGTTTTTTCCCCCAAAACGTGCACGTCGCGCAGACATCTGATAAGTATCGTGCTATTTTGGTTTGAGGCCTTTTCAATTCAAGTACTTTTATGTTTCATACCCAAGTGGTGGAATAAAAGGGATATGTATCATGTAAGTGGGTTGGTCTATAGTGCCTTCTCCTCATGATCTATGTCTGACAAAAATTTAAAACTTTTTCTGGAACACAACGGGGTCTTTCTCTTGTTTGTTGTCATTTTGACCTTTGTTTTGGGGTCCTTTTGTTATTAAAGTTAGGGATGGAGGCATGGTTTATGGTGTTGAATTCAAGGCTCTTCCTTGTGAGTATGCAGACTCCACCTCCTCTACTGGAAGTCAGAGGACAGTTATGGATATTGTAGGTGGATGTGTTAAGCTGGTTGATCAGGACATTGTCATTCTCAGTGAACCAGATTTCGGTGATACATAGCACATCAATCTTGTTGTCTGTTATGCAGTCAGCTAGGGTTTGAATTTTGTTGCGGGCAGAGCGTGAGTTAATGAGGATGCTGCAAATTTGTGATTGAGCTGCTGTATGGGTTTCTTATGCTTGGCGGTAGGCTTGCTTGAAACAGCTGTGTACATTTTGATGAGTCAAACATATTTTCTGTTGTGATGAGTGCTGGATGGGTGCCATATGTTTGATGGCATGTTTGTAGGAATGGGAATTAGGCGAATGGGAGATCGAGTGAACATGAGCACATTTGAATGAAAAGGGGAGAGGAAGATGACCCTCAGAATATAAAGGATATAAATGGATTTAATGGTGCTCCGTGAAATATTCAGAATTTGGGATGTTTTTTTATAACCCAAGCCTGATCTATACTTCTCCACAGCTTTGTCTCTGACTTGTTTGGAGTGCTCCTTGGTCTTCATGTTACTTGCTTAGTGGTGTTGCAGAGCCAGGGACCTTTCAGAACAGGTATATTTATACAGGCATCATGGGACAGATCATGTGACACTGATTGCATACAGGTGGACCCTAATCAACTAATTATGTGACTTCTGAGGTTAATTGTTTGGACCAGATCTTATTTACAGGTTTCATAGCAAAAGGGATAAATATATACTGTATACTCTCACAACTTTTCAGTTTTTACTTGTTTTTTTTTAATATATACAAGGTATTTTATTGTCATTCCACGTCACCAATTTGGACTATATTGTTAGGTCCATTACCTAACATCCAAATGAACCTCCATTTTCATTCCAGGTTGTAATGCGACGAAACAGGACAAAAACTGAGGGGATGAATAATTTCACAAGGCACTGTATGTTCCTCTCAAGGTAATTCCTTAGATGTCTCTGAGATGTTGTTCATCCACAAGACAACCTGAAGATCTAAAGAATTAGTGTGATTGGACCTGATCAAAGGAACGCCCTATCAGCATATTTAAGAGAGAATACTAATATAATGAGCTTCAGGAAGGGATTGAAACCTATATTATCCCCATTGGGGCGTCATTTTGGAGTGTTTCCCCCAAGAAATCTGATATTTTGGTCTTTTTCTTATCTACTTTCCAAGCCCCTGATTGTTTTATTTAGCTCTGCAAACCATTTTGAATGATACCAGTCTGTCAACAATGAGCCGCCTGACTGAAGACCGAACACAATTTAGGACAGCTAAAGGGTCGCCATGAGTCAACAACGACTCAACGGCACTTAACAACAACAAATATTGTGGTTGCTATGTTATCCCACTTGGATAAAAACAAATAAGTGATCACGTTACACTGATCTGATGGAGGATGCACAGCTGACAAATATAGTTAGTCACGAAAAGAAGCATTACCTGGAACGTGTTTGTTCACCTTTTATTTCTGTGTAGAACTATGCAATCCAACTGATTTGCGGACTTTGGCAATTTTTCTTACCTTATGTTTCTCAGATCCTAAAATCTAGCCCTATGATGTAAAACCTCACATTACTTTTGCTTTCAAAAGTAATATTGGTTTATGACATCACTAGTACAGCAATATGAGAAAATTCAAGGTCTATTTGCCTATGAGAAAATATATCTTCTGGTCTGACTGAAAGCATGAGACATGCTATATTTTTGCAAGTTAACCATGCCCTTTATGTCATCAAAAGAGGCCAAGGTTAATAAGTAAAAATATTTCTCATATTTTCTGACAGGTTATAGGATAACTGATTTATGCAACCTTTTTTTATTTAAAAGCTATTATATGTCCTCACTCATTTTGGAAGTAAGACTGTTAAATGAAGTCCTAATGTCAAGGTTAAATTCAGCTTTTGCAATCCATTGTACATTAGCTGTTACAATTTGTTAATTTGTGAGGAGTTTTAAAATTTCTTTGCTGGGAAGGTAGGCTGTATCAGGTCAAACACTGTCCTTGTTATTTTAGAGGAAGGCAATTCTCTAATGATGAATGCACTTCTTTTTTGGGAAGAGTCCAGAAGTTTTCCTGACTGTTCTGCAACTGACCACAAGAAGGCTTGATCTATGCTTAAGCTATACATTAAAAAAGATGTTGGAAAGACATGGCACTAATTATATAAATTCTTCAGAAAAACGGTTTAATAGAATGCATTATTCTTTATGTACTGGTGCAAGGTATGACAGGACCATCACTCCAAGGCCAAAATAGAATTGTGACAAACCTTCAAATTCATATTGCTCATCTACAGTATGTATGGACGTTATATATGAAGAGTGACTGAAAAAGAAGCATGTCAGAACTAACAGCATGCTGACAAGGCAAACTTATTGCAAGCTGACACTGTCCAGGCAATATATGCTTTACTCAATGCTGAATCCACTGGGCAACAATTATATAAATTCTAGAGTTGATATTCAAATGATCTGGGCATCTACAGTTGCGGTAAATATTATTGGCATCCTTGCATTTTAGGTATGTTGTGTACAATATCTTGAGAAATAATTGGAAATATTCCAACTGTATGCCATCATAATATTTTAATAGTATGTTCAAAGGTATACAACAAAAAAAAGATGTGTGTGGAATTTAGATGTAGTAATTTCTGAGAAAAAAAATGACCTGGGCAGGATTAATGGCACTCTTCACTATTTGGTAGTGATGTCAGCCTCCAAAACATGCCTTGTAGCCATCTATACATTTCATATATCTGGCTGATGGTAGTTTCTCCCACTCTTCAACTGTGACTTGTTCCAGCTCATGAATGTTTCCAGGACTCCTTTTACCAATGGCAGATTCCAGCTCTTTCCAAAGGTTCTCTTTAGATTGAGATCAGGACTCATTGCTGGCCAGTTTAAAACAGTCCATTTATTCCTTTTTAACCATTCTTTTGTACTTTTGAATATATGTTTTGGGTCATTGTCTTGCTGGAGAATCCATGACCTTCAACCTAGATCTAGCTTTCTGACACCAGGTAGCATATTTCATTCAAAAATACCTTGATAGTCCTCTGACTTCATGATTCCTTTAATATGTTCCAGGCCTCCAGCTCCTGAGGCAGCAAAAGGGCCCAAAACCATTATAGAATCTCCACCATATTTAACTGTAGGACGGGTGTTTTTTTCTTATAAGCTTCAATTATTTACCAATAAATATATCACTGGTCTGCATTTATTTATTTATTTATTTATTTAACAACACTTCTATACCTCCATATCTACCAGTCACAGCAGTTTACCCAAAGCTAAATCACTTTCAGCTTTGTTTAAGATAGGAGAAGTACAAGGGCAACAGACTTGTTGGAACCTTCGTGTCAAGGATCTCAGGTGCCATCTACCTTGCTAATAACTTTTGCATTGCTGTCTGATAAAGAATAGTTGCTCAAGTTATTTGTCCAGAAAAAAAATCTTTTGTTTTGAGGGTTATTAATACGTATCTACCCAGATTTGGCTAGGGACACCCAGAGGCGACGCAAGGAATTTCTTCTGCTATGCCCTGGGAATTTGCAACTGGGAGGGCTCTTTTTCTTGAAACATCTCTGTAAATATTTAGCGAAATATCGCAGTGTCTTATATTTTTTATGATCCCTCTCAGCTGACTGCTTTCATTAATGCTAGGTGTCTGGAGTCCTCGGTAGATTTACCACTTGTACTCTCATGAGTAGGATTATCTTGGATTTAGCCAACTCCCTTTCTTTTCTTATGTTTGATATAGTATAATAAGAGTAACTCTCTTCCCCTTTGTTTGTAGGTTAGATTGATTAGACATATATGATCTGTTTTCAGTGTTAACTTCTTGACTGCTTATTCATGATAATTATTTCTGTTGTTTTGCTCTTTTTCTGTACAAGATCACTCTTGTGAACTTTCTTGCACTCATTGTAAAATTTCATAAATATAATATTTAAAAAAAATGGTATAGGACATTGTGGCTTTGAATGAACTTGCATAGGGGTTGGGTAAAGATGTTAAAAAGTAAGGATGAAAAATTTATCAGATTCCAATGCTGGGGTAACAAGAAGGGTAGACTTATCAGTAATGACTTCCAGGGAAGATTCTAAAAACCCCGTGAGGTCACCCACATCAGGGGGAGCAGAAGGGGCAATGGAACCAAGATCCCTTTGCCCCAAGGACAAATACTGCGCCTGCACCAGGGGTGAAAACTGATCTGGGGAGATCTTCAAAACCTCTCCAAAATATTTTATTTTTTATCCTCAGAATGTACTTTAGGAATTTTAATGAAGTTTTCCTAGGGTCTAAAGTACGTATATTTCCTGATATAATCTCGTATTACGCAGCTGAGAAGGAAGGACATTTTGGTTCTTCGCCCCAGGGTTGTAGCTCTGGGGGCTATCTTCCAGCTTAAATTTCCTGCAAAATGTTGTGTGGCTTTCAAACAAAAAGCATACTTGTTTTTTGATCCTAGGCAACTATTAGAGTTCCTTGAGGCGAGGGAAATTGTAATGGTTGATGTTGCTGGACCTTCTCACTCGGTTGACTCTTAAGTCTTCACCTGTTGCATTAATAATGAATGATTAGATAGTTTAGGACTGTGTAGGCCCTTTACTTTCTGTTTAGGCTGTTTTTTCCTAGTACTTCCTTATATTACCTAATGTTTGGGGTCTACATTTAAATGGGCGCTGATTATTTGTTTTTTCTTCTCTTAATCTCCTTGTTGGAGGGAGGGTTTCTTTTTTTATAGAATTGTCTGTACAAGTATGTCCATTTTTTGTATCATTCATTGATTTGTTTTATTGGATGTAAATTTGTTACAATTGATAAATAAAAATTTTTTAAAAAAAATGTAAGGATGATAGAGCGGAGCCCTGGGGTAAGCCTTGCAGTAGTTTGAAGGGTTCTGAGATTTGTGAACCTGTATGGACCTGTTGTGAGCAATCAGAGAGATAGGACTGGAACCACGATATTGTCTTGACCCTAAGACCGATTTCATGGAGGCAAGTAATGAGCTGGCTGTGTGCAACTGAGTCAAAGGCCTCAGATAAATCCAAAAAGACATAGTAACATATAGTAACATGACGGCAGATAAAGACCAGTATGGTCCATCTATTCTGCCCAGCAAGGTGGCAAGAGTAGGTGCACCTACCGCTCCATGCAGGTCACCCCTCCCCATGTCTTTGTTTAGGGGTGAACCCACCGCTCTGTGTAGGACACCCCTGTTTGTTGAGAAATTATAGTTAAGTTTATTTTGGTTTTATCCTGTTGCTATAGAGAGATGCACTGTGTCTGTCCCATGCCATTTTGAATTCTGTCACTGTATTTGCCCCCACCACGTCCATCGGGAGGGCATTCCAAGCATCCACCACCCTTTCAGTGAAAAAATATTTCCTGACATTGCCTTTCAATTTACCCCCCTGCAGCTTCATTTTATGCCCTCTAGTTTTGCAGCTTCCCCGTTTTTGGAAGAGGATTGTTTGTTCATTAGTACTCCTTAAGTATTTAAAGGTCTGAATCATATCTCCCTGTCCCTCCTCTCCTCTAGAGTATACATATTTAGGTATTCAAGTCTCTTCTCATGTCTTCTGGTGCAGGTACCAAATCATTTTGGTTGCCTTCCTCTGAACCATTTCCAGGCTTTTTATATCCTTTGCAAGATATGGTTACCAAAACTTACCACAATATTCCAAGTGAGGCCTCACCAGCAACTTATACAGTGGCATTAGTACCTCCTCCTTTGTGCCTGTAATTCCTCTCTGTATGCAACCCAGCATCTTTCTAGCTTTGGACACTTCCTTGTTACACTGTTTCGCCATCTTGAAATCCTCAGAAACAATCACTCCAAGGTCCTTCTCCTGATCCGTGCACACCAGCCTCTTGCCCCCTATCGCATACAAGTTCCTTGGATTTCTGCATCCCAAGTGCATGACACTGCACTTTTTCACATTAAATCTTAACTGCCAAGCATTAGTCCATTCTTCCAGCTTTTGTCGATCTTTCCTCATATTATTCACTCCCTCAGGATAGTCCCATTTGTTGCAAATGTTCGTGTCATCTGCAAAAAGACAGACTTTTCCATTCAGTCCTTCAGCAATATCACTCACAAATACATTGAAAAGTACCAGTCCCAGGACTGATCACTGAGAAACGCCACTAATCACCTTCCTTTCATCTGAAAGAGTTCCTTTTACCATCACCTTCTGTCATCTGTCAGTCAACCAATTTCTGATCCAGTTCACCACTTTGGGACCCATCCTCAGGCTCTTCAGTTTATTAATAAGCCTCCTATGAGGAACAGTATCAAAGGCTTTGCTGAAATCTAGGTAGATCACATCCATCCCATGCCCTTGATCTAGTTCTATGGTCACCCAGTCAAAGAACTCAATCAGATTTGTTTGACATGATTGTCCTTTGGTAAAACGATGTTGCCTTGGATCACTATTCTCTCTTTCAAGAGTGCCTCCATTACTTTTTTACGCCATTGAAGTAAGGCTTACTGGCCTGTAGTTTGCCACTTCTTCCCTATTACCACTTTTCTGAAGAGGTACCACATCAGCCCTTTTCCAGTCCTGTGGAACTTCTCTATTAAAAACATCCTTTAAAGGCTCTGCCAGAACCTCTCTGAGCTCTTTCAGTATCCTGGGATGTATCCCATCTGGTCCCATGGCCTTGTTCACTTTCAATTTTGCAAGCTGTTCAACCACATGATTTTCTGTGAATGGTGTAGTATATACTCCATTCCTATTTGTATATTTGTCAATCACAGGTGGTACTTCTCCAAGATTTTCTTTAGTAAGAACCAAACAGAAGAATTTGTTTAGCATTTTTGCTTTTTCAATGTCACTTTCCACGAATCCATCCTCGGCACTTTTGAGTCTTTCAATTCCACCTCTGATCTTCCTCTTCTCCCGAATATTCCTGAAAAAGTTTTGTCATCACGCTTTAGATCTTTAGCCATCTTTTCTTCTGCCTTTGATTTTGCTATCCTTATTTCTTTTTGTCTCTTTTAGCTTTATCCTTTATTCTTTTCTGTGTTCCTCTGTTTGCGAACTTCTTAATTTTGTGAAAGCTGTGTTTTTTGCCTTTATTTGTGCAGCCAATTCTTTGGAGAACCAAATAGGTTTCCTTTTCCTCTAGTTTTTATTTACTTTCCTTACATATGTATCTGTTACCTCTTTTATCGCCTCCTTTAGTTTAGCCCACTGTATTTCCACTTCCCTTACCTCCTCCTACACTGCCAACTCCTCCTTCAGGCTCTTGGTCATTTTACTGAAGTTAGTGTTTTTGAAGTCTAGGACTTTGAGCTTGCTGTGATTGGACTCTGCCTTGGCTTTTATCTCAAACCACACCATGTGATGATCGCTGCTGCTCACATGGGCACCCACCCAGACATTGCGTTGGTGAGTACTAAATCCAGCATCAAATTTCCCTGGTCGGTTCCATCACCATTTGTCTAAGCAATTCATCTTGGAAGGCATCCACAATTTTTTTTACTTCTTTCCAAATTTGCAGAAGGAATACTCCAATCCACATTGGGTAGATTAAAGTCACCCAATATGATCTCATCCCCTTTGTAATATCAATAATCAAGTCTCTATCAATTTCTTTGGCTTGAGTTGGAGGCGTATAGACTACACCAATATAGATGATAGTGCCATCTCCTCTTCTCAACACAATCCACAGCGCTTCTTCTTTTCCTCATGTCCCCTGCATTTCAGCAGCTTTAATATTGCTTTTGACATATTGGGCTACTCCTCTTCTTTTTCTGCCTTCTTTATCTCTCCTAAATAAATTATAGCCAGCTATGGCTATATCCCATTCATGCGACTCATTAAACCATGTTTCTGTAATGGCCACAATGTCCAAGTCCATTTCCACCATTAGGGCTTCCAGGTCAGGAATTTTGTTGGCTAGGCTTCGAGCATTTGTGTTCATTGATTTCCAGCATTTGTTGACTGACTTGCCTATATTTCGCATGGATTTTGTTCTGCATGTTTCTTCCCACTTGCCATTGATGTGTGGATTAATAGTGTGGCTGTTTCAAATGTTATGTTTTTGCTGGGAGTGACGTCCTGAACTTCTTCTTCTCCATCTGTCACCCCCATTCCCTAATTTTAATGCCTGTCCACATACTGCCTGAATATTTCTCTTAGGATCCTTTTCCCTGCAACAGAGAGATATAGTCCATCAACACAGTATAGCCTCTTGTTGTTCCATTTCCCTAGTCACCTATATATCTAAATCCTTCTAATTTGCACCAGGTTTGGAGCCATGTATTAAAGTTGATTAAATGATGCAGCCTTTCTGCTCCCTTACCAAGAATAGGTCGAACTTCTGAGAATGCTATAGCATTAAAAATAGGTTTGGGTTTCTCTTCCAGAATCTGGAAGTCCCTCTGAACTGTAGAGGCACTGTTTCTAGCCAGGTCATTTGTTCCCAATTGGATGATAACATCAATTCTTGAGTGCTTACTTTTTGCATTAACTATGCCAACAATTTGGTTCATATTCCTGTTGGCTGAAGAGCCTGGGAGGCATTTGACCATCTTTTCTCCTTTGAACTGTGTTCCCAAGTTGGTGTCTCTGATGATGGAAATCTACAAGTAGTAGTAGTTTCCTGTTTTGTGATTTTTTTTCTTCATATTTGATGCATTATCAGTAGATTGGGCATTAACCTTCTCATTTAAGGGCACTTCAGTTTCCACTCATTGGACACTCATTTTCCAAGGCAGAGAAGGCATTATGCAGGAAAGCTCTTGATGGAGGGGGTGTCTCCATGTTACAGGTCGCAACCTACCAGAGCCCAATGTGATCCATTTGTTCCTGGGCTGCTTGATTCTTTGTGGGAGTGGTGGTGGATTTTTTTTTTTCAGTTTGTACCCTAGAGGAGGTGCGTTTAATTACAGTTATTTCCTTAATAGGATCATTTCTTTATGCATAGCAGATAACCTGGGACATACAGAGCAAGCTCTTAGGTTCCAAATGATTCTTCTTAAAATGAAGGTACCACAGCTATTGCATTGAATGCACAACATGCTGATTAAGACCATGATAAAGCAGTGCTAGGACAAGGTGAAAAGGGGGAAAGGTGGGTGTTACACCTAATTGGAGGACAGATATCAATCTGTATGATGACTATATAGGCAATGCAACCCTGGGGAGGGTGGAGTGAGGGGAAAGGTGGATGGAAATTTAAGTGCCCCTGGCCAGTAGACCTTATATGACTGAGGGCACACTCAGATGTCTGATTTAAAAATGCTATGCAAGGAATGTGGACAAGCTAAATATTCCTAAACTTATAATCAAAAGTTAGGTTGTTTGCCATTAGATATAGATCAAGATGGCTGTGAACAGACAGAACTGGGATAGAGACAGAAAGATAGGGAGAGCAAGGTTTGTTTTCTTTTTTGGGGGGGGGGGGGGTTTCTGTGTTTGTCCCCCTTCCTTGCTGCAATTCCCCTAACACACCACTGTGCCTAAATTTGATGAGAATAACTTTTCTGATGGTCTCAGGCTTCTCTTTTGTCTTCTTCATTGTGAAAATGGAACATGGAGTGAATGTGGCCATTGTAAACATTAGAGCCTTCATTCATTTGTTGATTCAAGTCATGTGAGTACTGACAATTGATCACAGGTGTGTCTAATTTTAATGCAATGGGATTGTGGTTCTTCTATTCAAACTGATTTGAATGTGCCAATAATCATGTCTGGCAATGTCCCAATTTTTATACTATTTCCTATTAGTTCCTTTTTTAATTGATCTTCTTTTATTTGTCAATATGTGTGTATATATAGTCCAAAGTCATTTTAGTGGCCACTTTTTATGGAGATATTGGACATTAAGGGGTTTTACTGCAAGGGTGCCAATAATGTTAGCCACAACTATACCTTAAGAAATAAGGCACCTAGGTCTGAAAATAACCCCCCTCCCCCCGCTCAGTGATTAAGTTTAGGGTCCTAAATCAATAAGGTGCCAAAATATAGTCATTTTAAAAAATGGGTAGGAAGATGGATTGGTAGTTTGACAGAATATAGTCACCTAGCACTCTGATTTTTAGCACTAGGCAACTAATTTAAGCCAAAATATGCACAGGGATAACTGCTCTAAATTTGGGTGCTATCCCCATACCCTTAAATTGAAGCCTATTAAACAACAGCCTTAGACCATTTTCCCAACTTGCTGTAAAGAGGGCAAAGATAGACCTTTACTGGAAGGCTTTAATTTGGACCCTTCCAATCCTATGCATTACAGACCTGTATCCCATATCGTTTTAATTTCTAATATGGTAGAGAAAGCCATACTAATGCAGCTTACCAACTGTATGGAGAAAGTAAAAGCTCTTTAGTTCATCAGTTCAGTTTTTGACCAGGGCATAGCACTGAATCTGCACTGACTGTACTGCTTAATGAGATTTCAACCAATCTGGATGTTGGCAGAGATGCTATTCTTGGACATGTCATCAGCATTTGATCTGATTGATCATTCTCTTCTTTTGAGCACACTGCATATTCTAAGCATTGTAAAGACAGCTTTAAGCTAATTCATTTCATTTATATCTCTGCACTCCTCTAAAATATATTGAAAATCCACATTGTCCCACTCTCTCCCTTTGTGGGATTCATCAATGGTTCATCCTTGCTCCCATGCTCTTCAATATTTTTCTCACCTCCCTCAACACATTGATTCAGAGTTTTAATATCACTTGTTATTTCTATGTGGATGCTATCCAGCTGGAGGTCATCACCAACAATCTCCCTTTTACCTGATCTCAATAACATCAATGCTTGTTTGGATGCCACTACCATTTGGCTCTAAGAATGTGAAGTAGCATTTTAGAAAGAGCTTCGTAGAGCAATCTGGGACATCCAGGGCAGGGCATTCACAAAAATGCCAAGGTCGTCTATGTTTCAGCCCAATATTAGAAACACAGACACCTGCGAAGTGGACGCCCGTGTTGGTGTCCATATAGATGTCCCTGCTATGAAACTGTGGGTGGGGTTGCAATGGGGCTGGCTAGCGGCATGGTAAAATGAAAACATGAGCCTTCATTCCCCATCAGTGTTTCTTGACAAATTGTAAAATAAGGGGATATGAGTGCACCTCCTTCTCCACATTCTCCAGACATTTACCTTAGAAAATGAGCATTTTTTAGATGCCTGTTCATGCCTGGAGCAGGTATAACCTTTAATACAGCTCAGAACATCCATGAAGTTTCTGAAATCAGGCAGGGATGGCCACACCTCTAGAACACTCCCGTTCCAACTTGGACATCCTCGCATTGGGGGACGTTCACAGACCCGGCTTCTAAAATGGCTCCAGAGATGTCTTTGTGTTTTGGACGACTCTATGCCGATTTTGAGATGTCTAAGGCATGAACAGGGCTTTCAAATTAACTGCCTTAGATTAAAAGTGAATCAATTTAAGTGTGAGCTATATAGATAAGCAGGAAAAAAGAGCCTTTCATCTTAGCACATTCTATCCTTGGAGCACTTATTCACCTCAAAAAAAGGTATCAGTCCCTGGGATCATTCTAGACTCTAATCAGAACTTTAGCCCTTACATTTCTTTGGTAGTAAGAAACATGTTTTTTCTTCCTCTGACAAATCTATCTTTATCCTTTCTTAGGAAGGATATTCAAGCTCTCTTACATGCCCTAATCCTTATCAGATTTGACTGTGACAATCTGTTGTCTATTAATATTTCAGGAACTTTACTGAAACACCTACAACTCATTCAAAATATAACTGTTAAATTACTTTTTAAGGCTCTTAAACTTAATTATGTGAACCCTCTATTAATGGAACTTAAATCTTGAATTTCTGTAACTTCATTGTATGTTCAAAAAAACCAAAGGGCGGTATATCATATGGAATAAATGATAAACAAACCTATCATTCAAAGCTCTTCTGATTGACTGACCCATTTGTCTAGCTGATCTCTTGATCTCCTGCTTCCTAGTACATTCTTTAGGATCTCTCCAACTTAACCGGCTACCTGTTCCACCTCTGGCTAAAATTTGGCTGGCCATTTGGCATTCATTTACACTGAATCTTATCTTTGGAACTCCTTACCTATACATATGAGAATAGACCTTACTTCCTCTGCCTTTAAGTCTGGACTAAATATTGGCTCATTGAGCAGGCATATGGGCTGGCACTGTGAGGCACCAGTGTTTGATCAGCTCACTGGCTTAATTGATACCTGCTAGAATAAGCACTGGCAAGTTAGATGCAATGCATTGATAAGGCAGGCAAAGAGAGAATTTGAAAAAATGCTTGCTATGGAAGCAAAAACGCATAATAAAAACTTTTTCAAGTACATTCGTAGCAAAAAACCTGTGAGTCAGTTGGACCATTAGATGATAGAGGGGTAAAAGGGGCGCTAAGAGAGGACAAGGCCATAGCGGATAGATTGAATGAATACTATGCTTCAGTCTTTACTGAAGAATATGTAGGGAAGTTACCCATGCCTGAAATGGTATATAAAGGTGATGCATTACATGACCTGGAAATGGGAATGATGAATGAGGTGATCAAATATGCAGATGACACAAAATTATTCAAAGTTGTTAAAACCCAAGGGGATTGTGAAAATTGCAAGAGGAGCTTGATAAATTGGAAGACAGGACGTTCAAAGTGTCAGATGAAATTTAATGTGGAGGACTGCAAAGTTATGCACCTAGGAAAGAACAACCCAAAGTACGGTTGCATGATGCAAGGTTCCACATTAGGAACCACTACCCAAGAAAAAGATTTAGGTCTTATCGTGGATAATGTGTTCAAACCTTCCACCCATTGTGCAGTGGTGGCCAAGAAAGAAAATAGAAGGATAGGAAGCATAAGGAAAGGAATGGAGAATAAAACCAAAGATATTATAATGCCTCTATATTATTCCATGGTGTGACTGCGCCTTGAATATTGTGTGCAATTCTGGTGGCTATATCTTAAAAAGGAGATAGTGGAATTAGAAAGGGTACAGAGAAGAACCACCAAAATGGTAAAGGGATGGAAGGATACCCCTATGAGTGAAGACTTTAAAGGGTATGGCTTTTCAACTTGGAACAGAGATAGTTGTGGGGAAATATGATAGAGGTCTATAGATTAATGAATGGAATGGAACGGGTAAATATAGATTGGTTGTTTACACCATGAAAAAGTAGAAAGACTAGGGGACACGCAATGAAACTACAATGTTAAGCATTTAAGACTAATAAGAGAAAATATTTTTTCACTCAACGCATAATCAAACTTTGGAATTCGTTACCGGAGGATGCAGTAAAAGCTGTTAGTGTAGCTGATTTTAAAAAAGGTTTGGACAAATTCCTGGAGGAAAGATCCATAAACCATTATTAAAGAGGACCCGGGAAATCCACTGCTTGTCTTGGGATAGGCATTGTGGAACCTATGTGCCCTCTGGGAATCTGCCAGGCACTTATGACCTAGATTGGCCACTGTTCGAAACAGGATGCAGGGCTTGATGGGCCTTGGTCTGACTTATTATGGCATTTCTTATGTTCTTAAGTAGAATCCTGTGTCCATTTCCTGCTTTGACCTAGCCTAGGTCTACTAGTCTTTCCTTTTTCCTTAGCTGTCCTTGATTCTTCATCATTTTTGTAACTCTTACTCTTATATCTATTTCTCTCATTTGCTATTGTTTTTGTTTTGTAAATTGCTTTTTTGTGCTGTTCTAAAAGCAGTCTGTCTATTAAACTAAATAACCAAAGTGGTCGTCATGCTTCCAGACCCTTCCCCCTCCCAAGGATCAATGACCTCCTTCCCTCCTGCCCAAAAACCAGTACTTCAAATTTATCCTCCGATTAATGGAATCCAAGGTTTTCCAATAATGGGGCACATGATCAGTTTTCAACAAGTCATTCATTAGAAAGGCACAGTCATATGTTAGCTCTAGTCATTGCTCAATTTTCATCAAGTTAATGAGAATACTAATGTTCAACAGACTTAACTATTTTTGAGAACTGTGGGGTGTATTCAGCCAGGGCCCATCTCAATTCTGACTCTAGATTTACAATACTGATAACAGTTCTCAGCCTTGATTTCAACAGTTTCATGAAGGTGAATATAATTCACAGAGCCAGGTGGGCCCAGACATTACCCTGAGTTTAGCCACATAGCAATAGTTATGGGATTCATGTACTCATCTCCAAAATCCCAGGGATGCTGCCTTCTTGGAGGACATAATTCACTTTCAGTTCAATCAGTTCCAGAGCCGGGGCAAGGGTATTGGAAGCCCTAGGCAAACCTTCAGCTTTACATCACCTCTCTGAGATTTGATAATGAAACTCGACGATCATGGGGAACATTCTGGGGGAAGGAGGGGCTTTTTGTAAGGGATGGAACCAGGCTGCTGGCATTAACCTTTAAAAAGAAGATAGAGCAGCTTTTAAACTAGATAATAGGGGAAAGTCGACAGTCGCTCAAGAGTGCATGGTTCAGAACAATGTATCCGTGAAGGATACTAGCAAAAGATTGAAGTTAGGGCATATCGATAGAGAAGTTCCAGTAAAGGCAAAAATAACCCAAATTCCCTTAAGTACAGAGCAGACAGCACTTAAAGATTCAAAATTACTCCTGCCTACTGATAACCAGATTAATATGAATAAAATACAACCTCTAAAATGCTTGTATGCAAATGTTAGAAGTCTAAAAATAAGATGGGAGAGTTAGAATATATAGCACTCAATGAGAGGTTAGATATGATTGGTATCTCAGAGACCTGGTGGAAGGAGGACAACCAGTGGGACACTGTGATACCTGGGTACAAATTATATTGCAATGATAGAGTAGATCAAATTGGTGGAGGGGCTGTACTCTGTTAGAGGGGGCACTGGGTCAAACAGGATTGAAATGTTGCAGGAAACAAAATACATGGTAAATATCTATGGACTTTAATTCCATGTGAAAAGTGGAAGGCAATGGCAGTAGGGGTATACTACCGACCGCCAAGCCAGAATGAACAGATGGATGATGAAATGGTAAACGAAATCAGAAAAGCAAACAAAAGTTACAACACAGTAATAATGGGTGATTTTAATTAGCTCGGTATCGACTGGGTCAATGTCACATCAGGACATGCTATGGAGATAAAGTTTCTAGATGAAATAAATGATTGCTTTATGGAACAGCTGGTTCATGAACCAACACAAGGGAAAACTATTTTAGACCTAGTCCTTTGTGGATCTGGTGCAAGAGTTAACAGTGCTGGGGCCACTTGGCAATAATGATCATAACATGATCATATTTGATTTAATAAATGGAAAGCAGACAGCAAAGAAATCCACAGCATTAGCTTTTAACTTTCAAAAAAGGCGTCTATGATAAAATGAGGAAAATAGTTAAGAAAAAAAATAAAAGAAGCAGCTGCAAAGGTTAAAGTTTACATCAGCATGGGGATTGTTTAAAAATATTTTCTTGAAAGTCTAGACCAGATGTATTCCATGCTTTAAGAAAGGTGGAAGGAAGGCCAAATGACTGCCAACATGCTTAAAGGTGAGGTCAGAGATGCTGTTGGAAAAAGGAGCTAAATGATGAAAACAGGAAACAACATAAGCACTGGCAAGTTAGATGCAAGACATTGATAAGGCAGAGAAAGTGAGAATTTGAAAAGAAGCTTACCATTGAAGCAAAAATGCATAATAACATTTTTTAAGTATATTCATAGCAAAAAACATGTGAGTCAGTTAGACCATTAGATGACAGAGGGGTAAAAATGGGTACTAAAGGAGGACAAGGCCAGAAAGAAAGACTGGATGAATTCTTTGCTTTGATCCTTACTGAAGAAGATATAGAGAAATTATCCATTCCTGAAATGGTATTTAAAGGTGTAGTATCAGTAGAACTGAAACAAATCTCGTTAATCTGGGAAGAAGTATTATAACTATTTGATAAAACTTAGAGGAGCAAATCACCTAGACCAGATGGTATACATCCCAAGGTTCTGAAAGAACTAAAATATAAGATTGCACACCTATTGTTACTAATACTGTATGTGAACTATCATTAAACTCATCTGTAGTACCTGAAGATTGGAGAATGGTCAGTTTATAAAGAGGTTTCCAAGGGTGATCTGGGAAAATAGAGATCGGTTAGCTTGAAATCAGTACCGGGAAAAATGGTAGAAACCTTTATAAAGAATAAAATTACTGAACATGTAGATAGTCATGGTTTAATGGGAGAAAGCCAAAATAGATTTAGCCAAGGAAAGTCTTGTCTTACTAATCTGTTACATTTTTTGAAGTTGCGAATAAACAGGTAGATAAAGATGAGCCGGTTGATATAGTATATCTGGATTTTCAGAAAGCCTTTTACAGAAAGCTCATGAGAGATAGGAGGCAGTGTACAATTATGGATCAGGAACAGGTTAAAAGATAGAAAACAGATAGTAGGGCTAAATGGCCAATTTCATCAATAGAGAAAGATGAATAGTGGAGTACCCCAGGGTTCTGTGCTGAGCCCACTGCTTTTTAACAGGATTGTGAAAAATTGCAAGAGGACTTGATAAATTGGAAGACTGGGCATCCAAATGAAGATGAAATTTAATGTGAACAAGTGCAAAGTTATGCACTTAGGAAAGAACAACGCAAACTACAGTTACACGATCAAAGGTTCCATGTTAGAAATCACAGACCAGGAAAGGGATTTAGGCATCACCAAAGATAATACATTAAAACCCTCTGTCCAGTGTGCAGTGGCGGTCAAGAAAGCAAATAGAATGCTAGGAATCACAAGGAAAGAAATGGAGAATAAAACAAAGGATATTATAATACCTCTGTATTGTTCCATGGTATGACCACACCTTGAATAGTGTGTGCAATTCTGGTCACCTTATTTTAAAAAAGGATATAGCAGAATTAGAAAAGGTACAGAGAAGAGCAACCAGAATGATAAAGGGGATAGAAAGATACCCCTATGAGGAAAGGCTTAAAAGGTAAGGGCTCTTCAACTTGGCAAAAAGACGGCTGAGGGAGATATGATAGAGATCTATAAAATAATAAATGGAGTGGAACAGGTTGTTTACTGCTTCCAAAAGTAGACAGACTAGAGGACACAGAATGAAGTTACAATATAGCCCATTTAAGAGTAATAGGAGAAAATATTTTTTCACTCAATGCGTAATCTAACTTTGGAATTCGTTACCGGAGGATTTAGTAAAAGCTGTTAGAGCAGCTGGGTTTAGAAAAGGTTTCGACAAGTTCCTGGCATAAAAGTCTATTAACCATTATTAAAGAGAACTAGGGGAATCCACTGCTTATCCCTGGAATAAGCAGCATGGCATCTGTCTACCTTTATGGGAATCTGTGAGCTAGATTGGCCGCCATTGAAAGGGTCCACAAAAAAGCATAAATATTCGCAAAAAAAGGAACAGAACCAAACAGAGCGAGGTGTAAGAAAATAATTCTTTATTAGCACCTTGCTCTGGTTGGTTCTTCCACGCTGTTGGAAACAGGATACTGGACTTGATGGACCTTTGGTTTGACCCAGTATGACATATCTTATGGCCTTTTGTTGTAAATGGCCTACACGCATGCACATACTCTGCCTTATCAACTGCATGTGGGGCCCGTCTCCAGAAACAGTTACAGGGACATTCCTTTTTCAGGGTGGAGATGGGGCAATTTCAGAAGACATGGCTATCACTCTCCCATTTTTTGGACATTCTGCTCTGGAAATCCTAGATTCTTCCTAGCCCTCTCTTCTAAAACGCCACTTCACACTTTTAAATATTAAACTTTGAAAGGGGCTTTATGAGTTTTTTTTCATTTGTATTTTTTTCTGGTTTGGATTATTACTTTCCTCATTTTCAGTTTCTGTTTGATTTGTATAAAGTCAAATGCGGAATTTTAAAAAAATACAATTTTGCTTTGCATGTATGTGTGTGCCCATTCTCCCTGCAGGTACATGATTGTTCTAATGGTTCTTTGTATAGTCGTCGTGATCTATTGTTCTTTGATTGCTGCTGCTCCTTGCCACCTCTCCAAAACTGCCACCCTAGATGACCACCTAGTCTTGTCTGATGGTTGAGCCGGCACCAATCAGCTCCTCAGGCAACCACAGAAACGTAAAGCATTATTCACACTTATCAAAATCTGTGAATCATTTCCACCAATGGAATTTCATTTCTATTGAGTCCAGGGTACCTCAGCACTGGGAAATTAGTTTGGTCTTCAGCTGTCATCTGCTTAATCCATATGCCCAGTGTAAGTCTAAACACCTGCACTTCCTTGAACCTTTCCAAAATTTTAATTACAAATGCAATTATAATTACTTTTTCACAATAAACTCACATTACAACTGCATATTCAAAATATGGTACTCAAACATTGCATTGGTTTAGACAGAATAACAAAATCAAAACAAATGTCATGATATATATTATAACCACTGCATGTCAGTGTCATAAATTGAAAAGGATATATTTAACAGTTTAACCACAGGGCGCCACTATCTCAAGGCAACATGTTCTCCCATGATTTTCCAGCACTTAGCAGCCAGAAGCAATCTACATTCAGTCACCAGATTTCACAGTAGAATTTACAACAATGAAAATAAAATACCCCTATGAATCATGAAGAGCCAGCAAGCAGGGATAGGGGTGTTGCAGCAGGGGGGGGAGGGGTGCACGGTGGTACAAACATGTGCAGCATGTCTCATGGAATTATATCCATCTGCGTCCATGTCTCATACAGTACAGAGCACTGTGTTGGTAATGGTAGCACAAGGGTGCTGGCAGTGTTTGTGAAGGGGTGCTGGTGGTGGTGCCCATGGATGTAGGTGGAGGGTAGGAACTATGCAGCAGAGAGCCGCTGATTTGCCACATTCCTTGAGGATGAGCTTGACAGGGCACACAGAAGACACCTCTATCAGACGGTATACCAGCCAAAGGCCCGATACATGGGGCTCTCTGATACTGCAGGAGACCAGTGTGAAGTGTCTTATAAACCTGAGTGAGGATTTTAAATTGAATATGATATGGAACAGGGAGCCAATGGAGATGGATAAGCAGGGGAGTAATATGATCAAATCGTGAGACGTGAAAAATCAATGTGGCAGCTGTGTGTTGGATGAGTTGAAGATGAGCTGTGTGTTGGATGAATTGGAGTTCATATTGAGGAAGGCCAGCCAAAACAGAATTACAATAAACCAGATGAGAGAGAACAAGAGAAACAACAAGCGTGCTGAGAGCTGGAAGTGACAGAAAAGAATGGACTGCCCTGATGCGGTGAAGGGAGAAAAAGTAGCGTTGCACAATTAGACTGATGTGGTCATGAAAGGAAAGAGATGAGTCTAAGATGACTCCTAGATACCAGAAGGAGGACTTGAGAGACTAAAAGAAATAGGACTATGCAACACAAAGCTAGATTGGTTTACATCCTACCTCTCTGATAGACAACAGCAGGTCAAAATTGGATCACTCATTTCTAACCTATTCAGACTAAAACAGGGTATCTCACAAGGTTCAGCCTTATCAGCACTTCTCTTTAACATTTACTTCCAACCTATCTGCGATCTACTAAGACAATTCAAAGTACACTTCCAAGTATACGCTGATGATTTCATGTTTTATATACCATTCCACACACAAACCCCAGACTATTCAACCATCTCTGTCTGCTTCACTGCCATCTCTGACCTCCTCGCTAAGCTAAACTTGGTAGTGAACAACTACAAATTTGAAGTGCTTCTAGTCTCAAGGGATCCCTCCTTCATGGCTTTTCTAAGAATCAAACTACTCCAATCTGATATCATGATAAAAGAAGAAGTCAAATACCTGGGCATAACCCTGGACAAAACCCTTAACATGCTCTCCCATATTAAGAAATCAGCTACCAATGCATACCTCAAGATGAGATCCCTCCAACACTTATGGCTGCTACTTCACCACAACAATTTCAGAACTGTTTTCCAGGCCATCATCACACCGCACCTAGATTATGAAAACATACTATACCAGGGCCTACCAAAGCATGCATTGTACTCGCTCCAACTGGTGCAAAATACTGCTGCCAGAATTATAACAGGCACTTCAAAACATCAATACATCACACCCGCACTCAAGAGTTTACACTGGCTTCCAATAGCCCCAAGAATATAACATAAGGTGGTGACAACAATTTACAAGATTATACAAAACCAATTGGTCCCCTGCCTTGACTCCCAAATCAGAAGAGCTCCTGCTACAAGACTAAGAAGATCCATAAACCAAAACCTACTTTCCATACCAAAACTCAAGACAAACCCTCACTTGGTTTGCAGCTTGTCGTGCTGTGAGGGCTTGTGTGTATCAGTAATGCTGAGGGCTAAGCTATTGGTAGCTTAACTACTGGCAAGGTCTCCCAAGATGAGGTGCCAGACCAAGATAAACCCCCCATCTGGGCAGCAGCAGAATGGGATGGTGTTGGTGGCGGAAGATCACATTTCTGTGACAATGGCAACTAGATTTACCTGCGTGGAAGAAAGGCCTGACAATCTACTTCCGTATCTTGCCACAAAAAAACAATGGATAGTCATAACAAAACAATTTGCACTATAGTGCTGGAAGATGAGACCCCCAGATCGAAAAGTACTCAACTGGATACTGGGGAGGAGATGAAGACTTTTCAAAGTAAAGTTAGCATTTATGATGTGGTTGGATCAAAGTCCTCAGGATGTTTGACTGCTGATGAAGCTGCACATGAAATGAGAGTCAGAAGCTGTAAAGATGTGTTACATTTTGGAACATGGAACGTACAAAGCATGAACGAAGGGAAGTTGGAGGTAGTCAAGAATGAAATGGAACGTGTACAAATTAATCTGTTGTGTCTCAGCGAACTGAAATGGCCTGGCATTGGGCACTTTGCAACTGATGATCACATGGTCTACTATGCTGGAAATGAAAGACAAAGAAGAAATGGCATTGCATTTGTAATTAAGAAGAAACTTGCAAGAACTGTAATGAAATACAATGCAATCAGTGAATGCTTAATTTTTATTTGTCTATGAGGAATGTCCATCAACACAACTATAATTCAAGTATATGCCCCAACAACAACTGCAGAAGAGGATGAAGTTGATGAGTTCTATGAACAAGTACAAAATGAAAATCCCAGAACACATAAGAACAGCTCAGACAACAAACGACCTGAAAAAGTTACTAAAGGTACACTTCTTCATTGAACACTATGGGGCAGATGTAAATACCTAACATCATGTCAAAAGAATTGCAGCACCCTCTCAAAAGACATATGTTTAATCCCCATCAACCCCATTAATTCCAAGTTATTATTACTCTTATGTTATATTTAATCTGTGACTCACTTGAGTTTCTTTGCTGTTCTATGTAAATCTCTTTGGCTAAAAAGCGGTATATAAAAACTGTCAAATAAATAAATAAATGTAAGTTATATCTTTATTTGCAAGCAGCCCATATACATGGCCAACATATCCCACCTGCCTGCCCACTCACCAACCCCCACACAGAGAATGGCCGCAAAGTAGTGCCACCAACCAACCACCAATAACCATCCTTTCATGGCCTTGTTGAGCACCACTGCATGATCATATAGCCCCTATGGGAAACCCACATACAGGCCCCCCTACTTCACACCCTCATCTCCTCAATGTATTCTCCTCCCCCCCAAATGAAAACCCAGGGACACCCCAAAACATAACAGAGAAAGCCTTGTATAGCAACATGCAGCATCCAAATCGCAGCTCACTAATCACCCGAGGATCCATCTCTGCACGTCACAACAATCACCTCTCCAATGCCAGCCATCCCCGTCCTTGCCCCCTGCCCTTGTCCTATGTTCCCTACCACCAATGTTCCCTCTAATTTTCTGTAGGCTGTGTGCGCATAAAATATCAGCTGTGCAGCTTTTGAAGGAAGGTTAAATTTTTGTGCGCCACATAACAACACTCAGAGTTATATACTTTAAAATTTGACTACAAGTTAGAATACAGTATGTACACCACATTGATTGCACTAGAAAATATTGTAGAACTTGTGAAAACCATAAATACACAACAACTTTTCAATTTTAAGAACGTCTGTGTTGTTTTCTATCAGAATCAGAACCGTAATTTTTGTGCGCTCTGTTGTAAAGTATGTGCGCTCACTCGGCGAGGTGTGTGCGCGCGCACACGCGCACAGCTTAGAGGGAACAGTGCCTACCACCATGTTCTAGAAGGATGGGTTGGGACTGCATAGATATAGCTGAGGCCTCATCACTGCTCTCCGTAGATTCCGATGAGCTTTTCTCATCCTCCTCCATTTCCTCACCACACTGTCTCTCGTTATCATGAAAGCATGGGAAATGTGGGATGTGGGGGGTGCCACTGCCCTGCGGAGGAGAACCCAGTATATTGGTTAATGTTGTCTCCTGGGACTTATGTTGCCTGACCATAGCACTTTGACTATCTCTACTGATAGGTGCAGGGTCTGAGGAGGCAGGGTCACATGCTAGGGTTTGCCTGCGATTGGGGTGCCTGGGATATGGGAAGGCCTATGTGTGATAGGAATGTGTCTATTGACTGGTAGAAGTGTTCCAGCTTCTGAAGACACCGATCAGCTCTCTCCTTTCTCTCTCTCTGCACATGCAGGATGTCTTGCAGTTCCTCATTGCGCTCCCTCTCCATTGTTAAGAAATCCTTATTCTGCTGGACAAGACGCTTCCCACAATGTATCAGCAGCTGTCTGTGGCCAGTCATCTGTCAGCCATTCCCAGGTGTATCTGGTGGTGCCTTCTAGCCAGGTGCATGTGTAGCAACATCAGATGCTTGTAGTGGGGATACAAACATCTCCTGAAGATCTGCCAATAGCTCTTCCCTGTCTCCCTCATCTACATCCTGCAGCATTGCTGCATCTGATGGCCTATCTACAGCTGTGCCATGCTCCTCTGCCCCAACTGGTCTCCGTATCTTCCATCAATTCACCAGGAAGTGGCTCGGGGCTGTTTCTGGCTGCAGTTCAGGGACCTTCATCCACGGAGGCTTGCAGACCATGGGTGACAGCACCATCACGTGTAGATGAGTGAAGAACATCCAGTGTGATGTGAATGTGTTGCTGCCATGGGTTTTGTGCATCGTAGGTAAACTGGTGCCCCCAGCGCAATACCCTGGTGAGACTAGATAAGGCTATGAATGTGGAGGGCTTTGGGCCGTGCATGTGGGACAAGCAACAAATACCATGGTTGAAGGGCAGGATATGCACATGTGGGTGGGAAACTGGGGTACATGGGCACTGTGTGGCAGTGGGAAAGGGAGAAAGGGGGATGTGTGGGATACAGCCACATCACTGTGCCACCCATCCTGTGCCATGCCAGTGCCCCTGGTGGACAGCTTCCGTCATCCCTCTCAGACATGTATGGGACAACCATGCCCATGATACATTAACTACTGCCTACCACCACATAGCTATTCCATAACACCACTGTGGGTGTGTAAGGATGACATAGGCATAGTGGCTGGCTACACATGTTCAGGGTCACTAGAGGGGTGCTGGAGGGCAACAGGGGAACCCGCTGAGCTGTGCTATGGGCATGTTGGACCCCCCCCTCCCATGGAGAAGGGCAGAAATGCATGCACCATGTAGGTGCTACAGGTGCAATTCTGCCTCACCACACATATTACATTGCAGGAAGGTGCTACCAACCTGTTTTCTGTGAGGACCGTGAGGTATCCAGATTGTCAACCACACTCAACAGCTCTTCATCCATTGTACCCAGGACCCATTCCTCTAGTTCAGTTAGCACTGGTGGCTTCCCATCAGGACTGCGTTCGGCTGCTTTAGAGTTTGTCCTGTGCTTCTTCACCTTCCACTTGGGTTTGACATCCTCCAAATCTTGGTTGCTGTCGTAAATAGCATTCAGCTTCATACAGATGGCTCACCAGATCCACTTTTTATTATGGACGCTATAATTAGTATCTGCATTGCCAAATAATATGTGGAGTTTGCCAAGGACCTTGAGGATAAGCAGCTTGATCTCTCCAGGACAGAAGTTCTCCTTTCTGCTGGATGCCTTGCATTTAGGTGCCATTGTGAAGGAACTATGGTATTGGGCTCAGACTCAAGTTGTAAGATCAACCATTGCATATACACTGCCACTTTTTGGTATGTCCTGGAGGCTTGTGTCTGAATGGCCAAAATCAACAGTTTGCATGGATGTCCCCAGATGCTGAACGTTCCTAGGATCGCTTCTAGAATCACCTACATGGTCACCTGCGGAGACACTTCAGATTACAAGGTGGCCATGATGCTTTGATGTTGGTCTGCACTATTGGATACTGAAAT
The DNA here is from genome assembly GCA_033557465.1 of Ichthyophis bannanicus. Taxonomy (NCBI): domain Eukaryota; kingdom Metazoa; phylum Chordata; class Amphibia; order Gymnophiona; family Ichthyophiidae; genus Ichthyophis; species Ichthyophis bannanicus. Next base: position 1,300,820,686 of record CM066031.1, read on the forward strand.
CCTTTGTAATAGATGGCCTTTAGGGGAGGAAACACCACCTATGTTCCATTTAACTGTCACTTAAGGGCACCCATGGCACACGTCTGTTGAATGGCTACCGAGGGTGTGTAGTACAGTGAGTGGGTGTGTGTAGTACAGTGCTTGACTCCACATTGGCCTGGTGGGGAGAGTAGACAGCTCTTGGTGCAGGTGTCATCACAGCTGGGGATTGCAACACATGACCTATACTGTGGTTATCAGGGACACACTTTACTACAGGGTATGTTTGTGCATGAACTACCTGGGCAGAAGAGTGGACTTGGACCCCAGTGCTTCCATATTGTGCTGCAGCTATGAAGCTGCTTCATTGTAATGTGCACAGTCATGGCATTGTAGTCTTGCTATATAGGGATGTTCACTTCATGGGATATATCAGGTATGAGAGCACATTAACATGGCCAAGAACAAAGGGACTATGGCATGCCAAGGGAGGAGTGGTCTAGTGGTTAGGACAAGGTACTTCAGGCCGGAGGGCCGGAGGTTCAAGTCCCACCTGGGGACAGCAATCTCAGGCCGGAGGGACTGGGATTTCTAGTCCTATAGGCACTCCTTGTGGTCTTGGGCAAGCCACTTAACCCTCCATTGCCCATGTTCCCTGTAAGTATTAGCATATGTGTCTCATATCCCCTTGTGTTAAATGTATCCCCCAATTGACCATTTTGACCCAGTGAAAAGCAGGATATAAATATAGATAAATAAAATGCCACCATTTGTGGATGGAGACCCAGATTGGTACTTGGCAGCTCTACATATCTTTATCTCTGATCTCTGCCTATGGGGCTGTTGCAAGGGTACTATAGGTCATGATCCTTGGGATGCAGTTGCTATCATCTGTGGCCCCCTTTGGTGGCTATATCTGATGATGGCATTTTGTGTGTGTGCATGATTATCTGCAGGGGCACTTATTTATTTATTTATTTATTTAACAGCATTTTTATACCATCATATCTATAAGCCATGGTGGTTTACATGGAACAATAAACTAAACATTTTACATTGAACATTTGTTATAAGTTAAATTAACTGAACACATCATAACTATTTACATCAACTTAGCTGACTGTGGCATGAGTATATACGAAGAGTTATGTTGGTGCTACAGAGGTTTCAGGTGAGGATAGGATGGGATGGGGAGATAGTTCAGAGTCTGTGCCAAAGTGTTCCAAGAAGAGGGTGGCTTTTAACTTATGTTGGAATTTGGTGAGGTCTGTGAGGGCCCATATTTCTGGAGTGAGGGCGTTCCAGATGAGTGAGGCATAGAATAAGAAGACTCAGTTGGTAGTTGTATTGTTAGATTGGATGAAAGTAGCTGGAACAGAGAGAAGGTAGTTATTGGTGGAATGTGTTGATCTCTTGTGGAGTGGTTGTTGAAGTAGGGGTTGTTTGCAGAGATTTGGTGTATGATCTTGAATATGGTTAGAACTACTTTGTACTTGATCCTCGCTTTGATGGGAAGTCAGTGCAGGGCTTTCAGAGTGGGAATGATGTGGTCTTGTGGGCCCTTGCCAGTGATTATTTTGGCTGCAAAGTTTTGAGCAAGTTGTAAGGTAATAACATGGCTTTAGGGAGACCCTGATAAATTATGTTTGAATAGTCCAGGATACGAGTGATGAGGGCTTGGCATACATTCCTGAAGTCACCTAGGTATTTTACGAATCATTCCTGAAATTGTTCATGAAGTTGCCTAGGTCTTTTATGAATTGTTTGACCTGTAGGGTGTGTTTGGCCAGTTTGATGGTAGATGGTGGGGTGAAGGATGGATGTTTGGAGATGAGGAGGACTTCTGTTTTGCTGGGGTTGATATTCATGTTGTGGTCGTTGAGCCATCGAATGGATTATTCTAGGCAATTGCTGATTGTGGAGTACTCTGGGTTGATGGTGGAGATTGGATTGTATATCAGAATGTCATCTGCATACAGATGGTAGTGGGTTTTATGTTGTTTTATGAGCATGCATCAGGGTTGGATGAAAATGTTAAATAACAGTGAAGATAAGGCTGAGCCTTGAGGTAAACCTTGCAGCAGCTAGAAGGGTTTGAAAGTGTCAGATCCAATTCTTACTTCTTGTGATCAGTTGGAGAGATATGAACCATTGTAGAGCTGTATCTCTGATTCTGATTGAATGGAGACGGGAGCATAGTTGGGCATGGGTGACTGAGTCAAAAGCTGCTGAGATGTCAAGAAAGATGAGAATGAATCCTTGATATACTTTCTGTGTACCTTTAATAAAGTTGTCAAGGAGGGAGGTCAGAAGGGTTTCAGTGCTGTGGTGTGGTCTGAAGTCATGTTGATGTTCACTGAGTGGTGCATGGGTATTTATGAAATATTGTAGCTGAAGCTGTACTGCCTTTTCTATGATTTTGGTCAGGGACAGGATAGGTCTGTATGAGGCTGGAGCTGAGGGGTCTGCTGAGTGATTCTTAAGGAGGGGTCTGATTGAGGCTTGCTTGAGGGGAATTGGTACATAGCCGAGTGTCAGAGATGCATTGACTAGGTGCAGAATACTTGGGGCAAGGTCATGTTTAGCCATTCTTATCCAGGTGACAGGGCATGGGTCAAGTGATAAGGTGATACAGTTAAGGCTTGTTATGATGTCGATGATCTCTTTGGTTGAAGTTGATAGCTGCATGAAAGCTGACCAGGTTTTGTTGTCTGGGGGGTGGTGCAGTAAGTGAAGGGCAGGTGGTGCAATAGGTTGTCTGGTTGTCTGGTTTGAAGGAATTGTGCCATGGTGTCAGGCACCAGGTTGGAGTTAGATTTTATGTCAGTTGGAGCTTTGAGTAGGTTCAGAACTATTTCAAATAGGTCTCTGGGGTCGTTCAGAGAGGCATTTATTATTTATTATTTATTTATTACAATTTCTTATATACCGCGCTATTTGGCATCAGCGCGGTTTACATCATAACTTAACGACCATAACAACAAGCTGTCAGGTTTTACATCGAACAGGAGTACAAACTTGGATAACGGGGTTAACTATATACATAAGCTATTTACACTGGAAGGATAGGTAAAAATCAGATAATGCATGTAAGGGCCTTTCTAGATTGGGTCATTTCCTGAGAGGTATATCTAGGTTCAATTGCTGTCTGGGAAGTATTGAAGGAAAAGGTGGGTTTTGAGAGCCTTCCTGAACTGATATAGATTGGCTATGGCCCTAATGTCAGGGGGTAGAGCATTCCAGCATTTGGGGACATAGAAACTGAATGCCCTGTTTGTGGTTGTCGTGTTGGACTTTGTCGATGTCTTTGGTATTGCTAGCAAGTTGACGGCTGTTGCTCTTCTGGATCTGTTGGGGGGGACAATGTGGATAAGATGTGTGAGTGAGGAGGCTGAAATACCTTTGATTGCCTTGAAAGCTAATAGAAGGGTTTTGAAGGTGATCCTCCCATGGATCGGTAGCCAGTGCAGCTGTTTGAGAATGGGGGTAACGTGGTCGTTTCTGGATGCTCCGTAAAGGACCCTAGCTGCGGCATTCATGGCCAACTGTAAGGGGGTTAGTGTGGATTGGGGGAGACCTTGTAAGATGGCATTTGCAAAGTCAAAATGCGGCAGGATCAACGCTTGATATATGGTTCGGAAATCATCTGGGTCCAACAGGGAGCGTAGGTGCTTGAGTGAACGGATTTTGAAATAGACGGCTTTGACTATGTTGCTTATGTGGCGTTTTATGTCGAGATGTTGGTCCAAAGTAACTCCCAGGTACTTTATTGCATCTTTGGTTTGCAAATCAGCTTCGTTGACACTGACGTGGGATGGGGGAGTAAAGTTGGCGTCTCTGGTGATGAATAGCACCTCTGTTTTTTTATGTTGAATGTGTAGGTTCTGTGTCTGGAGCCATGTTGAAACTGCATTGAAGCAGTCTGTGAGTGGGGTCAGGTCCATGTGAGTTGTGGAGAAGGGCATGTATAAGAGAATATCATCTGCATATATCAAACATTTCACATTGAATGATCTTATGATATTGCAGATGGGCTGCATGTAGAAGCTTAGCATGATATTCTTTTTTTGAGTGGAGCAGGAGTTCACAGTAGTCTGCCTGAGCACTTGAGTAGGCTGAGAGGGAGGTAAGCCGTTTTAGTTTTTTCCATTTACGTTTAAGTTTTCTGAGATTATTTTTTAGTTTTCTAAGTTGAGGTGTGAGCCATGGTGCTTTGTGAAGTCGCTTTGTCTTGGGTGATAGGGGGCAGTGGGGAATGAGGGACTGTGGCTACATGGACCAGCTCCACATCTGGTTCCAGGTAATGGCAGTGAAGACCTGCTACGCCTCATGCCTGAGAGCCTGCAGGTACTGCAGGATGTCAGGGGCACTGAGGCACAGGGAGGCCTCTTCATGGAGCATGTGGGGTCTGGCCAAAGGGAGCCCCTGCTGTTCCACATCTCCAGGCAACTGTGGTCCAGTAGTGCTGCTAGTGACAGGCACACCATACCACCCCAACTATACTATGTCTATACCCTCCTCCACCTCTGCCTTCCACTCTTTCTCTTATTCCCATCTCTCTCCAACCTCTCACCCCTCAATCCCTCTCTTCCCTCCTCCTTCCCCTCACCCTCCCTCCTGAGCAGTCCAGTGCCACTCAGCTATCTCGGCTAGGGCTGTGAGACTTGCATATTCAGACATGTCTTCAACATAATGGTTAAGAGCAGTAGTTTGAGAACCCAGAGACCAGAGTTCAATTTCCACTAGCACTCCTTGTGGCCTTGGGCAAGTCACTTAATCCTCCATTGCCTCAGAAAAATCCAAGTTATCAATGTCCCTGTTTAATGCACATTCCCAAGTTTAAGTTACAATGTAAACCACTTTGATTGAAATGATAAAGTAGTATATAAACCTGTTAAATAAATAATGTAGCATAGGCACATCATTGGTGATGTGGTAGGGGCCACAGGCATCTCTTCTTCATCCTCATGGGAAGTATCAATTAAGAGTCTGCCACTGCTGCTACTGGGGGTGCTGCCGGGTGCTACACTCTCCATTGTTAGCACCAGACCTGCTTCTGCATCCTTGGGCTCCTGTGGCTGCTCCTCCTCTGCTTGATCCAGGGGACCTTTCTCCATGGCATCTGCAGCTGCAAGGTCGCAGGGGGCACACATTACAGTCATTCCTCACTCTGCCACCTCCACTTCTTCTTACAACAGCTATTGCTGCTGTCTGTCACTATGCCTCCCATCCTGTGTCATTGCCATGCCATACCACAGATGGAAGTGCAGTGGGGACTTGGGCACCTAAGCTCGGGTATCATGTCCTTAACTTGCCTTTCAGTGAGCTCCTATCTCAGTCCCTCCAGTAGCCATGGCCTCTTCCTCTGGGTGGTCCTGTAGTGTTACTTTAGGGCCTTTGTGTTGCACCGGACCCTGTAATACCTGTGTATAGAAGTGGTACAATTAGTGCTTCTTTATCCTTTTCACATGCCATCTGGCCTTCCCACATACTGGCCCCATACATCTGTTTCCACTTCCAGCTTTCTGCTACTCGGATGGCCCCGTGCTACATCCTGCTGTGTTCTGCCACCTGTTGTCATGCCAGTGGGCATTATCCCATTCTGACCACCCTGGCCATCTGTTCTCCAGATGGACATGCTAGGTCCCTCCATCATGCAGCCCCTGGTCTTTGCTTCACGCCTTGTACATGCATCGCTGTCCCACCTGCTCTCTGTTTTGCACAAGGACATTACTGTTCACCTGCAAACCCCTTATCTCTTGGCCCACATGGCCCCCTTCCTTTGCCCCTCCATATCCTTGCAAGGGTACTCACTGTGGCCAGCTTTAGATTTCTGGGGGATGGTGTTTCCATTCCTTAATGACTACTCCACCTTCTCAACCTCTCCTTTCACCATCTCTGGCCTGGCTCCCCTGTGTCTACTGCCTGCTTGTCTTGCTGCCCCATTTCCACTGCTGCCTTTGTCCTCCTGCACCTGCTGCTGTCCACATCCTTATGCCCTCTCTCACATGTACTGATGGAGGGTCTGGTGGATCATCCTCCAAATGGTGTGGACCTCCCACCAGCTAGCTCATCGTACACATGATGGAAAAGTCTACTCCTCATTGGCAAGGACCAGGTGTTGGAGGCTCTTGGTCTCCACTTGGGAGAAATTTGGTTCCAACTTCTCATGCTTGGACTCTACATACCCAATGGGCTTCAAAGTCTCACAATGAATTTTTACTACCCCCAAAAAACTGGCTTTTCAAATGCCAGTTTTCACTCTTTGCTGGCAGCTGGCCTGGCTATATGAAAACTGGCAAGGCTGGATGAAAACCAGCCAGTTGACAACCCTATACCAAACACATGGGGGAAGAGAAAGTGATTGTACCAGAAGGTGTTAATAGGGAGGAAAGGTGATGGAGTGAATTAACTAAGGCCCATTCTAGGAATGTTACTGCCCTAAAATATCATTGAGTCATCTATAATACGAGTACTTTGGTCTTCTGTTGACTTTAGGCTCTTTATTGTTATTGTTTACATCAGGAGTGCCCTACTCCAGTCCTCAAGGGCCACAGACTGATCTGATTTGCAGAATATCATGAATGCATATAAATAAAAAGATTTGCATAAGGATTACTTTGATTGTATACAAATCTATTTCATGCATATGCATTTTTATTGTCATTGAGTCAGTGCTGACTCCTGGCAACCCAGCTGCCTCTGGGTTTTCTTGGCAATGTATCACTGGAAGTAGATTGCAAGGCCTTTTCTTCCAAGGCAATGGAGGGTAAAGTGACTTGCTCAAGGTCATAAGGAATGCCAATGGGAATCAAACCCTTGATCTTCTGGGTACTAGGCAGTTGTTCTAACCACTAGGCTACATCAGAACAGCCTTATAAATGGATCAGTCTGTGATCCCTGAGTTGAATTCCCCTGGCTTACAGCTGACTTGCAAACTGAGTGCAGAAGGCAATAGGAAATCACAAGAGGTATCTATGTCAGAGGCAGGACTGGAGCCCTAGTCTCCCTTGTTTTCTGCTCCTACCTCCAACCATAAGAGTGCATCCTTTCCTAATAGCTTGGCCAGGCTCCATGGCAATAAGGTACTTCTATAGTGATCCTACAGGGGTGAATGCTTGAAAGATACAGCACACGACTATGTGCCTTACCCTATCTTCTTTTGCCCTCTAGAAGATTCTGGATTTGGAGACCTTTGAGACTCACTTTCAGGCCCTCTGGAGGATACAGCAAGTGCAGGATAAACTCTCTGCTAGAGAAAATAAGCTCCCACTAGCACTCCTTGTGGCCTTGGGCAAGTCACTTAACCTTCTCCATTGCCTCAGAAAAATCCAAGTTACCAATGTCCCTGTTTAATGTACATTACCAATTTTGTTTCAATGTAAACCGCTTTGATTGAAATGATAAAGCGGTATATAAAACCTGTTAAATAAATAAATAGATCATAAGGATCATAGAAAGGATTGCCATGGCATGGGATAGTATATATGCGCCTACTGTGTTTCAGTGAATACAGCCAACAAATACAGTAATAGAAAAGGGAACCATGTTGGGGTGGTAGACACCCCTGCAGGAGAACCTCCATATGTAGCATGCTACTTTACATCTCTGTGTCTTATAGCTAGCAATGTTTTGCCCTAGGGCACATATAGACCTCTACACAGGGCAATATTTGATTTAACTTCCCTGTCAAATATGAGGACTATCCTATTTTGGGTGCCATCAGTTGTTTCCTGTCTTGCCTCAATTCATGGTCCAAAGCTTACTGATGCTGAACTTGTGCAGCCACTACTCAACTTAATATCTCTTCCTATTTTCTCCGTGAAGCTGGAACATTACTTCTCCCCGAGTCTCAAGCCTCCCCCCCCCCCCACCAGAGTCTGTACTACTATTAGGCAAACTAGGTAGTTGCCTACAGCACTGGCCTTTTGGGGGGCAGCCATGCCATTGCTGACACATAAACCGGATGTCTGCATCAGAGGATGGTGAAAGCAGCCAATAGCTGCCAGGAAACTTGACACAGCACCACAGCCTTTGGTAAGCATTGCATCAAGGTTCTTTTATCATTGCTGGCACTGGAGAGGGGTGGCAGTGGTGACAGTGGGGGTTGGGAGTCAGCATGATGGAGGGGCCCACCTAGAGCCCCTCCAATCCTTGCACCGGCCCTGCTTCCCCCCAAACACTCAGGCTGTCACATAGCCTGCCCTTGCATTAGAAGAAGAAGAGGAGGAGGTGGCATATGGACAGGGAGAGGAGGAGGAAGAATAACAGAAGGAGGTTGGTCTGCAGGAGGAAGAGGAAAAATAGAAGGGACGTATGTAAGAGGAGGAGGAAGAAGGCCAGCTAGAGGAAGAACAGGAGGGTGGCTTCCAGGAAGAGGAGGCGGAGGAGAGGCCAGCTGGGCAGGAGGAAGAGGATCCCCTGGAAGTCCTGGCACATGTTGCTGTTGCCAGGGCAGCAAGGTTTGAGGAATGGGGCCACCATGATGCCCCTGATGCACAGGCAGACCCAGAGGTCCTGCTGTTACTCCAGTCACTGAAGCAGGGCATACAGCAGGGTTTTTGGAAATGCCTAGAAACCATGGTCTCTCCCTCATGCTTGCCCACCTTGCTGGCATGAGGAAGAGACCGTTCTGCTCTCCACTATAAAACAGAAATGCCTTCTGGCTAGGCAAAGTATGAACAGCACAACAGTCTGCTAATTTGATCACCTCATTTCCAGGTCATTTATAAATATATTGAAAAGCAATGGACCTATTACAGATCCCTGAGGCACTCCACTATTCTCCTTTCTCCACTTAGAAAATGAACTATTTATCCCTGCTCTCTATTTTCCATTGTTTAACAAGCTCCCACAATAGGACACTACCTCTTAACCCATGACTTTTTAATTTCCTCAAGAGTTTCTCATGTCAGACATTTTCTGAAAATCCAGATACACTATGTCAATTGGCTTAATTTTATCAATATATTTATTAACATCTTCAAAAAATGTAGCAGATTGGTAAGGCAAGACTTCTTTTGGCTAAATCCATATAGGCTTTGCCCCATTAAACCATGACTATGTATATGTTCAGTAATTTTGTTCTTTATAATACTTTCTACTATTTTACCCGGCACTGATGTCAGGCTCACTGGTCTGTAATTTCCTGGATTACACCTAGAACCCTTTTTAAAAGCTGGCTTTATGTTGGCCACCTTCCAGTCTTCAGGTACTATAAATGATTTTAATGATAGTTTACAAATTACAAATAATAGAGAAAAACCCGATTCAGTGAATTTGCTGTTCATTTGCATGTTGACAATGCTACCCTTTAGCGCAATGGTTTTATTGTAGAATGTTCCATGCTAAAACCCTTACTGCCTCTGGAATACAGCTAGCACAGGAAAACTGAAAGCAAACCTAGCCTGGGGGAATTCCTCAGGGTAGAAGGAAAGAGATAAGGTGGAGTAATTCTTCTGAATGACAGCAAGGAGTCCTTCAGCTGATGGAGATCTAGGATCACTAGAGGAGCAGGAAGGGGTCCTTATGACCTACTTTAAACTTATGCTAGACGCTGAATGCTAACACTAGTGCATTACTGGTTGTGGTTATGTAGGCATATTATAGCCAGCAGTAGCAGATTGGCGTTTTCTCCAACAAATTCCTGTGTTTTAACTCTTTAATACATTAAGCATTTAATACAAAGTTTTGCCGAAGATAACACAGGTGATAAAAACAGCTGTTAATGCAATGCTGATAGCCAGTTTTACTCATCCCTCAGGCTAGTCTAATTCCTTCTTTCCCAGTAGGATCATAGCTGTAGTAGTACACAAGAAGTGTGAACCTTGTAAATTTTTCTGATAGGGAGAGAGTCGACCCTACTTGTAATGTTACCGGCATAGGGCACATGTCTGTTGCTTAAGGGGATATTTGATGAGTGTCATTGGGTATGAATCAATTTAAAATCTTATGTTCTCTGCCAGTGATTCAGTTTCCTAATTAAAATTTGGTCTGCTAACATCAGTACATAAAATCACAGAGTGTGAGGTCCATTTTATATCTGATGTATATTGCCTTATTAGAAACTCAGACACAGCATCAGTTATGTATGGGGAAAGTTGAGTTGAAAATGCACTATTTTATAGGAATGCTTAATGAAATCAGACAAATTAAAAACACATGAAAAGCACAGTAAAAAATACATAAAAAGAAGTTTTACCTTTAATATAAAAGGGTATATTTACTATAGAGTGGAGTTTGAACTTACAGCACCTTAACTGCAAAAGTTAAGGTGTGGTCAGTGCAAATCCTCTGCGATAAAGCAGGGGTCATGCCCAGTTTAAAATAAGGAGTAAATAAAAATTAATAGATTTAAGGAAGAAAGAGAAGATTGGGAGGCAAGGAGTATCAAACAAAGGAGGAGTGGGGTAGGGAGGAAATCAGAGCAAGAAGGAAGTGGGAGGAGAGAGATTTGGGACCATTGTTACGTCTGCCTGTGGAAGGTTGGAGGGGGAAGTGAGGTTGTTTAGAAAGAACTGTTGCCACTTGTCTTCACTTGAGTGAAGAAAAAGGTTTTGAGACTTGTTTTAAATTTGTTGTTTTGTATTCTGTGTGGAGGTGGGGTGGGAGAAAGTTCTAGAGGGAGGGAGCGAGAGAAAATAGAATGCAAAGTGGTGAGTGTGCTCATAGTGAGCCGGGTTTGCTGGGGGGAGGTATATGAGGTTGTTATGCTGTAGTGCGGTTAGAGGAAGGTGGAAGTTGGGTGGAAAGGTAGAAAGAGAGAGCAATATGAAACCCCTTGTGTGAGATAAGGAGAAGTTTAAATTTAGCCCAATAGGTAAAAGAGAGCCAAAGGTGTAGAATGTACAGCAGTGAGAAGGTAAATTTTGTGGGAGCCATTAGTAAGTTTGATGGTAATGTTTTGAATATTCTGGAAACATTTTAAAAAGTTGACAGGGAGCCCTGAGTACACATGGATCCATCACCAAAAAAGTGGTGCCGAACTCAAGTGACTGGTGGATCTCCTTCTTTTCCCACTCCAAGCACAGATCTCCCTGGTGCACAGATCATCCCCCAAGCACAAATCCCCCCCCCCCAAGCATCCCCACCTTCAGTACCCCCTTCCAGGAAAGGAAAACACAACTCTCAAGGCCCTCCCTCAAAGCCTTCACCCTGACAGTCCCCTCGCCCCCGAACTCTCCCCTGGTCTTACTCTGGGGATCATTGATAGTCTAGCAAGCATCAGGAAGGAAGCAGTCCCTCTCTGCTCCTGTCCTGGCTGCGGAGACTATGAAAATGGTGGATCTCACCCCTAGTGGAGTCTCATGGCAGTACCACTAGGGGTCATTCTCACTCTCCACCCCGATGCCATCCCATCACGCTCAGAGCAGTTAGCAAAAGAGTTTTACTGTACTGGCTGCTCTTAGTGTGTGATAGCAATTACTGCAGCCCTGTGCTAACAGTATGTGCTAAAATTCATGCTGTTAGTGCACTTTAGTAAGCAAGCCCCAAAATGAGCAAATTTCACAAATTGAAGTAAAATCAATTATAAAACTACAGGGGCATATTCAAAGCAATTTAACCAGTTATCAGAGCTGCTTACCAGTTAAACCATGATCAACAGAATATTCAGTGGCACTAAATTGTTTAGTGCTGTGGAAATCCCCTGCTACCCGGTTTGTATGCCCCATCACTAACAGGGGCGGCCCAAGGTGGGTGTGGGGCCATGTGCAGAGACTCATTGTGGGGCCTCATTTGTATAAATATTTGCATAATGTTAATGTGCACTAACTTTTAGTAAATGTGCCTTTTAATAAGTGTCTGGATAAAGAAAGACTTCCAGATTTCTGCATTACTATAATCCAGTGCCAACCGCCAGGCACATTAGGAAGTACTACAAAAACTGCCCATTTAGAACCCATAGCAAACCCGCTGTATCATAACAGCACTACCAGGACTCACAAAGCACCAAACCCTACCTATCAAAAGGCAACACTGCAAATATTAAACCAATACATCTCGGAGAATACCAATACATCTCCTACTGGGTAAAGAGAACAAGTGGCACTGTCAAATAGAAACTACATGAACAGAATACCTCAGCTCGGTTACACATGCAGAACATAGACCATCACCAAGCAAAGAACAAGGGATCACAATTTAGAAATATGAAGACAATAACTAAACTGGGAACCCAAAAGCCAAACTTGGAATGTACAACTACACTGGAGAAATAAAACTATAAGTTAATTTCCTCTTGTACTAAACAAAACATTTTTGATAAAGAGTAATTTTCTCTGACTATAAGATACTTTAGAAGACAAGCCCACCATTCGTACTGGAGGAAGCATACCTCTTCACTCACTCCATGCGCGGCGTCTTTTGATGATGACAACTCTGAAGGAGTGAGTGAAGAGGTATGCTTCCTCCAGTACGAATGGTGGGCTTGTCTTCTAAAGTATCTTATAGTCAGAGAAAATTACTCTTTATCAAAAATGCTATATGTGTTTATCTTTGTGTAGTGTTGAGCAAGAGCTGCATGTTTACATTGAATTGGATTCCCCCAAAGAAACCGCTTGGACGGTGAAACGCATAAGCGCTAAGGATTCGCGTTGGGACCCAAGTTTTGACTCCAAGATAAGCATTTTTTGCTATTATCCTAATTGCTGAAAGAGTCATGAATATCTAAATCATTGAAAGAAACTATTAGATGAATATCCAAATTATTGAAAGAAACCAGCAGAAGAGATTTCTTATTCTAAATCATTAAAAGAAACCAGCAGAGAGATTCACTATAAAGGGAAATTCCAAGTCCTTGATGCAAAGAAGGGGATTGGTGTTTAGAGGTTTTTGCCTCATATGATTCCTCCCCGATATAAGTCTGAGACCTGTTCCCCAAATAATATAGTGTTTTTTGATTATGTGAATGAATGGAGCAATATTTGTAGTAGGATTGATGTTTGAATTGCTCTAATAAACCCGATTGGTGATACCTCTTTAACATCAGCTGCACCTCCTGCTCTAGTGCTAGTTACAACTCTGTAGGAATAGCTTGGCACGTGCAAAAAAAGCTATGTATACAGATAGATGGATAAACAGATAGACAGTGAGCCTCGACACTAGGCATTATGACCTACTGTATTGCGAAACATACCAAAAAAAGTCACTTGAATGCCATAAGGAATACTATGCTTCCTGTTCTACCGCTAGCAAAGTCAACATATCCCCCACTCACTGTGCATCTCATACGTGCCAACGCAAAGGGAAGTCAGGTCATGTCTTTCCTTCCTGGATGATGCAGCTCTTTTAGTAATATGGATGGAATATTTATTTAGTAGTATACTCTCTGTTGGAAGCCCGGGGACTCTTCAGTACAGCAAATTTTGTCCTATTTTTTTCTTTTTAATTTTTGTCACTTTTTAACATCAGTTTAATTAGCTGCAATTTGTCTCTGCTTTTTCCATGCAGCAATTGTTTACTTTCTCATCAAGACTGACAAAGGCCAATTAGTGTAGTGTAATTGTTTAGCCTAGCCTGTATTCTGTAGCTGTGCAGAATGGAGCAAAACAGTTAGAGAAAGAGAGAGAGAAAGGAAGATATTGTACTTGGAGACAAAGAAAATGAAATGCTTGGAGTGAAGTGCACAAAGAAAGAAAGTGAGACAAGTACATGGAGTGAGGGGTAGGAACAAGAAATAGAGACACCATGCCTATGGTTCTTTTTAGAAACCTAGAAGCATTGAAAATCATGGCAGATAAAGACCACAAAGTCCATCAGGTCTATCTAGATTTATTCCCAATATAATGTTGTAAACCAGCGCTTGTCTCCTACTTTTCCTTCTTTTTTGCATTACTAGGATCCACTATGTTTATCCCATACTTTCCTGAATTGTATTATTATTTTTGTCTCCCTAACCAAAACTGAAGGCCATTCAATGCATCTACCACCCTTTCTGTGCAGCAATATTTCCTTGCAAGCACTGACATTCCAAGCAGGAACTCGATTACAAGCAAGGTAATTCTGTATGGTTTTTAACTACAATCTCTCTGCCTGAAATCTCTTAAAGGGGTTTTGCTCATTTTCTCATCATCTGTAAAAGCCAATTGTTTTAGTTTGTTTTTCTATACTGCAAAGGGGGAATTTTTCTGTGGTGCTGGGCAAAAAGCTCTGTCAGTTAGAGTTCATTGATTTTTGTTCCATTCACAACAAGTTCTTTGAAGCCGCTGACCTCATCAGGTGTTAGTGGTCCTTAATTAGCTTGCAAAGGAGCTGGCTAGCTGAGTGCTGTATAAAGGGCCTGGCAAGCACTGACATTTCAAACAGGAACTCGGTTGCATGCAAGCTATTTCTGTGCGGCTTTTAACTACAAGTTCTCTGCCTGAAAGCTCTTATAGGGATTTTGGTTACCATCTGTAAAAGCCTCTTGTTTTTATTTGTTGTTCTGTACTGTAAAGGGGGAATTTTTCTGTGGTGTTAGGCAAAAAGCTATGTCAGTTAGAGTTCATTGTTTTTGTTCCATTCACAGCAAGCTCTTTGAAGCCGCTGACCTCATCAAGTGTTAGCTCCCTCTCTACCCACCCCAGCTCCCACCCACCCCATGTGAGCATTCTTGCTTTATGAGGCAACTCCCCAATTAGCTACACACAGAGACTCCAAACTGCACTGTTAGAAAGCACTTAAAAGAGATTAACTGCTTTTTCTCTGAAAAGACAGCTGAGGAACACGCAGGTACTTTGTTAGTCTCTCTTTTTCTTTTATTTCAACAGGTACCAAAGCTCCACCAACTGGCAAATGGCAGGGAAGAATCATATTGCCAGAGCTCTGCCTCTGCCCAGACAGAGATCCCTATGCCAGTTGAAGGACAGATTCCATGTGCAAGATGCGTGCATGCTGAAGCTCTTAGAAAAGAAGTGGAGGAGCTGAGAGAAGAGGTGGTGAGGCTAAGGAGCATTCAAGAAAGTGAGAAGTACATTGATGAGATGCTTCTTGAAACATCCAAGCTTCCCAACAGAAGTGAAGAGGGGAGCCTGCAGAATGGAAGTCACCAGAGCCTGCAGAATCACCAATCCAACTCCTCCAGCCCTTGAATTGAAGAACATTATGCAGCCCTAGAAGTGAAGGTGAAAGCATCCCAGGAAAGGGAAGAACACCCCAAAGTTGCAGAATCAGTGACCACAAGGAAGCAAAGGGTAGTGGTGGTTGGTGACTCTCTTCTGAGGGGTACTGAGGGATCCATCTGCCAATCAGACTTGATGTCCAGAGAGGTGTGCTATCTGCCAGATGTTATGGAAAGTTTGCTGAGACTCATCAAGCCTGCTATTAGCCGATGTTGCTCATCCATGTTGGCACTGATGATACTGCCAGGTATCCATCTGAGCATATCAAAAGTGACTTTATGGCTCTGGATCAGAGGGTGAAGTAGATTGGTGCTCAGGTGGTGTTCAATCCTCCCTGTTGAGGGTAAAGGCTGAGGCAGAGAAGCTTGCATCCTGGAGATAAATGCATGGCTGCATGGATGGTGTCATCGAGAGCGCTTTGGTTTACCTGGACCATGGGATGATGTTCCAAGGGCTGCAGAGCATAGATGGCATCCACCTGTCCAAGAAGGGTCAACATGTCTTCCATGGCACTGGCCAACCTACTGAAGAGGGCTTTAAACTAGATTTGTTGGGAATGAGTGAACAAAGCCCCGAGGTAAGTGAAAGCTCCCAGGTAAGTGAAACATTATATACCTATGTAGAAATGGGTAAAAGGGGCAACATCTGGAAAGTGGTGTGTATAAATGCCTGTAGCATGGGAAATAAGATCCCAGAAGTTGAGGCTTTAATGGAAGAGACTGACTTGGATTTAGTGGTGGTTACAGAGACATGGTTCTTAGACAACCATGACTGGGATGTAATTATACCAGGCTATTCCTTATTCAGGAAGGATAGGGTAGGAGGAAGGGGAGGAGTGGCACTATATGTAAAGCTATAGAATTACAGGGCTTAAAAGGGAGAGAGGAGGCACTGTGGGTTAAACTAGAAAGCGGAAAATAGAAATCAATTTGCATTGACGTGTTATACAAACCCCCCTCACAGAAAGAAGAAGTAGATGGAGATTTAATAGAAGAGATATACAGCATTGCTAGGAAACGGAAAGTGCTGTTGACAGGTGATTTCAGTATGCCGGATGTTGATTGGAAATCCCTGCTGTGGTGTCATCTAGAAGTAAGGAGATCCTGGATTCTCTACAGAGAACTATTTAGACAACTGGTAACAGAATCCACACATGAAGGGGCCATACTGGACTTGGTACTTACCAATGGTGAAATTGTTTCTGATGTTATAATGGGAGATCATCTCGCATCCAGTAATCACCAGATGGTGTGGTTCAGCATTAGGACTATGTCTGATAAAATCCATTCAAAAGCGAGGGTCTTAGATTTTAGGAAAACTAACTTTGCCAAGATGGGCCAATACATCAAGGTGTCATTAGTGGAATGGGATGTAGAAAAACAGTGGGCAAAACTGAATGGGAAAATTTTAAGGGCAACTAACCTTTTTGTTAGAAAGATAAATAAAGGTAAAAGGTAAAGTAGGCCACTATGGTTCTGAAAAGAAGGGCTGAAAAGGTGAAGAAGAAGAGGGAGACCTTCATGAAATACAAGAGATCACAGAGAGAGGAAGATAGGCATCTATATTTGGAAAAATTTAGAGAAGCTAGCAAAGTAGTCAGGAAAGCAAAGATACTAAAAGAAGAAGAAATAACCAATGCAATAAAATGCGGGGATAAGACATTTTTCAGATACGTTAGTGAGAAGAGCAAGGGCAAAAGTGGTATTGTCAGACCTAAAAGTGAAGGGGAGGAATATGTAGAAGCTGATGAGGATAAAACGGAATTTCTTAACAAATATATCTGTTCTGTGTTCACAGATGAAGGGCCAGGAGTAGGACCTCAGAAAATACCCACAAATAGGAACAGAAGCGATGGGGATCTTGTACAATTTACAGAAAACTATGTTTGAGAGGAACTAGCTAAACTAAAAGTAGACAAAGCAATGGAACTGGATGGGATACATCTCAGAATACTGAAGGAATTTGGGGATGTTCTAGAGCTTTAAGAATAATCACGGCCTGCTAAGTATGGGGTTCCTGGGGGGGGGGGTGGGTAGGCAGACTCGGAGGGGGATGGGGGGGGAAGGGTGCGGCTCCAGGCGGGGGACTGTGAGCAATGCACGGGGGGGGGGGGCAGCAATGTGGCATGGTTCGTGGGGAGACTCCCAGGGGTAGAGGATGCAGGGGGCAGGGTGGGGGGCGGCGCATGGGACCCACCGGTAGCGCTATGGGGCGCAAAAAAGGTGGCTAGTGTGACAGCCACCAGGGGCAGGAGTCCTCGGGGGAGGATAGAGCATGGGGGGGGCTCTGCGACATGGCGGGGGCACAGTGTGCGGAGTGGGGCAATGGCGGAGGGTGGACAGGCTGTGCGGCCCGTTGAGGGCCTGGCGCAAGAGGGGCTAGATCGGGAGGCCATAGGGCTGGCAGAGGGGGGGTGCACGGGGGTGAGGCGGGGACATCAACAGATGAGTCGCGGGTTGTTGGGGGGGGGGGTGGCGGGGCCAGGCAGGAGTGCAGGGGTGGATGGGTGGCGGTGGCGTCTTTTCCTTTTTTCTCTCCACAGGGCCTTCCAGGATGGCAGTTCCCAGGGACACCGGGGCAGGAGAGACTGTCAAACAGGTTGCTGGAGCATCGCAGAGTGAGCCGGGAGCCGGCCCCTGGCCGGACCAGCGGGAGCGGCACAGGACTCGGCGAGCGTAGTGCCAGATCGGCCGGAGGCAGGAGCGGTTCCAGGGGAGGCGATGGCTGCGGCAGGTGAGTCTGGTGAGCGGGTGGGGGGAAAGAAGGGGACGGGCATACGTGGAAAAGCGGCGGCATTCGCGCCTGCGGCGTCGTGCTCGGGATCCGGGTCGCAGACATCCTCAAAGTCGTCATCGTGTTCCTCCGCGTCGGGCGGGAGTAAGGGCGAGGGCGACGGGGGTGCGGCGCGCCGGTTATTGCGGTGGGAGCAGTGCTGACGGTTGTAGTGTTCTCGGAGTTATGGGAAGGCGTGCCGCGGAAGCTGCGGCGTCGAATTAGGGAGCGTCTTTATATTGACATCTTTCGATGGCTGGAGGGTCGCACACGTTTTGGGGACAGTAGGAGGAAGAGGAAGGCGGATGCATAGGTAGGAAGGGTGAGGAATGTGGCGCACAACGTGACAAATTGGGTGCGGGCATTTTTGAGGCTGGCTAGCATGTGGGGAAGGGCGCATCCGGAGCACTACGGCATGCTGCTGGCTTATGCGGACTCCATCTTGGAGGCTTCTCATTCGCATGACGGTCGGGCTTGGCTCAACTGCGAGGAGACCTTTCGGGATGGGATGGAGGAAAACCGTCCGTTGTCGTGGGGTACGCAGGACAGCAATTTATGGATCACACAGATGTCAGGCAGGGCGGCCGGGGGGCCGGGTAGTGGCCCCAAGGGCGGGGGGCAGTGCGTCCGGGGCGCTGCGGCCTTTTCATGCGGGCGAGGCTGGGGTGGGGCAGAGAGCGGTGGATGGGGGGGGGGCGCTGGAGACGTGTGTTGGCACTTCAACAAGTCCCCTGCCCATTTAGTGATTGCCAATTTAGGCACACGCAGTGAGAGCTGGCTGGGGCTGTCCCCGACCTCTATTCGCTTCGCCGCATTGCGGGAGTGGTTGGGGAGGTACCCCAGGGGGCAGGATAGGGTTATTTTGGAAGGGGGTTTTTGGGAAGGGTTCCGGGAGCGGTGGTGGTGAGTAGCGTCCAGAATGCCCCGTCAGTAAGGCGGTGGTGAGTAGCGTCCAGAATGCCCCGTCAGTAAGGCGCTTTGGCGGTGTTGTTGGCGGTGGAGATCGGGTTGGGGAGGGTGGCGGGCCCCTTTTGAGGGGCCGCCATTCACAAACGAAGCCGGGGAAATTCGGCTGATCCATAACCTGTCCCTCCCCATCGGGGCTTCGGTTAATGATCGGATCCCCAAGGCTTTCTGCGGGGTGCGGTATGCTGCCTTCGACGAGGCGGTGGGGTTAGTGTGGGGGTGCGGGCGGGGGTGCCGGATGGCCAAGGCCGACATTGAATCTGCTTTTCGTTTATTTCCAGTGCAGCCTTTGGCGTTCCCGTTGTTGGGGTTTTTGCTTCGAGGGTAGTTATTACTTCGATAGGTGTATGCAGATGGGGTGCTCTATCTCCTGTGCGCACTTTGAGTGGTAGCACTTTCATGCATGGGGCTTTGGGGGCACGGGTGGGGTGTGCTCAGGTGGTACATTACCTGGATGAATTTCTGGTTGTTGAGGCGGCGCAGTCAGGGCAGTGCGCCATGTTGCTGGATGGTCGCGTGCAACTGGCGGGGGAGTGGGGAGTCTCGTGGGCTGAGGGGAAGGCAGAGGGCCCGGCGACTCGGCCAACCTTCTCGGACTGGAGCTGGAGTCCGTGGAGTTGGTTGCTCACCGGCCTGAGGTTAAGGTGTTGCAACTCCGAGGTCTGGTGGCGAACGCCTTGGTTTCCCGGCGGATGACCTTGCGGGCGATGCAGGCATTGGTCGGGTCTTTGAATTTCACCGGTAGGGTTATCCCGATGGGTCGAGTGTTATGAGGCATTTGGCGGCGGCTACGGCGGGTCTTGCCATGTCGCATCACCAGCTGTGTGTGTGTCGCGGAGCATTCGAGCCGACCTCGCCAACTGGGATGAGTTGTTGCGGGAATTTAATGGCACTACGGTGCTCAGGGACCGGGCGATCTCCTGTCGGGATTTACAGTTGTTTACTGATGCGGCCGGGGGATTGGGCCTAAGGGTGTACTTTGGGGGCTCCGGGTGTGCGGCCGAGTGGCCGGCGACATGGAAGGCAGCGGGGCTCACAGCCAGTGTAACCTTCTTGGAGTTGTTTTCGCTTCGGGTTGTGTTGGAGGCGTGACCAGACAGGGTTCACAATCGTCGTATTATTTGGTGATGCGATAACGCAGCGGTGGTGAGCGTGCTCAATAACTATATGCCGCGCTGTCCACAGGTGGCGGACTTGATGCGACAGGTCATTTTGGCCTGCAGGCGACTGAATACTGTGGTCCGGGTGCGGCATATCCCAGGGAGTACTAACATGTTCGCTGATGCGCTTTCCCGTTTCAAGTGGGAGCTGTTCCGAACATTGGCTCCGGAGGCAGGCGAGGAGGGGCTGTCTATCCTGGAGCACTTATGGCAGCTTGTCCAGGGGAGATGACAGAGCTTTTGGAAGTTTTCGGTGGCGGCAGCTACGTGGGCGGCTTATCAGCGGGGTAGCTGCAGCATGGTGCGGTGCTTGCTTGAGCTTCAATGGGAGTGGGGACCATGGTGGCGGCGAAGGCCGCGGGATTTCCGTGGGCTACGGTGAGTAGGAATTTGGTGGGGCTTTCGTTCTTCGCTAAGGCAGTGGGGTGGGGGGTGGTTGGGGGGGGTTACCACTCAGGCTGCTGCAGGGTTGGGACTGCTCCTGTCCTTCACCTAAGGACAGCAGGCGGCCCATTACTCACGAGTTGTTCCAGCACTTGTGGGTGGTTTTGCCCCAAGTGGTCTCGGCCCGCTACGGGGGTGTCCTCTTTCGGGCGGTAATTTACGTCGTTTTTTCGGTGCCTTCCGCATAGGCAAACTAATTGCGGAGTCTGGGTGGGGGGCTAGCATGGCGGGCTTGCAAGTCCGCCACGTGCGGTGGATGGAGGGCGGGGTGCGTCTTTACTTGGCGCGTTCCATGACAGATCAGTTGGGGAAGGGCTCGTGCCAGTTGAGCTGTTGAAGGCCTATTTACAGATACGTCCTGGTGGACGGGGTAGCCTGTCTATGCACGAGGACGGGAGGGTCCTCACCCACTTTCAATCGGTGCGGCGGCGGCGGGATTACCTGAAGGGGACATGCGGCGGATCGTAAGATGGACCTCTTGGGCTTATCGACGATATGTGCGCCTCTAAGGGCGCTGGGGGGCTGGTTAACTGTGGTTCTTTTGTTTTCCAGAAGTTGTTCCTGGCTGGTGTCGCTGTTGGGTGATTGGCCACTCCTTTGTGTTTTGGGCCAGTCGGCGAGCAGCTACACGCCCGGTGGGGCAGAATATTGGATTGGACCTGTTCGGGGTGACCGTCTCATGGCTGGGCGAATGCGGTCTGCGAGGGATGCAGCTCTTGCCTTTGCTGCGGCACCGCGGGCGGATGCGAGGGCCGCCGGACGCAGTGGTGATTCCCTTGGGCAGCAACGATCTGGTGTCCTGGATATGCAGGCGGTGATTCAGCAGTATGGGCAATGTTTCCAGATGTGCTTTTGCTGTGGTCAGACATCATTCCAAGGCCTGCTTGCACGGCTCAGCGATGGGGGTCGCAGGGTCTGACCAAGATTACTCGCCAAATAGGCAGATGGGTGGGGGAGCAGGGCAGGTGCCAACATTTGCACCCCTGGGTTGATGTGGAATGTGCGGGCCGGTATCGGGCGGATGGGGTCCATTTGTCCCCAGTGGGGATGGATTTGCTCCTTAACGATTGGCAGGAGGCCTTGGAGGATGTGCTGAACAGGAGGGGTGCTGGTCGCAGCTTTGCCGGGGGGGGGGGGCAGCTGAGGCCGGTAAGGGCCGGAGCCGGTGGCGGGATCCCGGAGGTTTCCGGGGTCCGGAGCCGGAGCCAAGCAGTAGGGCGGGGGTGGGGTACCCCCGACCCGGACGGTCCCTCAGGCGTTTGCTAATAATATGGCGAAGCCGGAAGATGGAGGCTAGGCAATTTGCCGGGGCCTGGACAAGGCGGAAGCGGAAGCGGCATCACTTTGCTATTCACATGGCTGGTGAAGGTTCGCTCTGCTGGGGGGGGGAAAGTAATGTTAAAGTTGGATTGCTGTTGTTTAATGTTTAAGGCAATAAAGCTGCGACCAGTTGAATTCCCATATAAGTGTTGTGTATTTATTGTAAGGTCTGTTGGGGGGGGGGGGTGTTCGGAGGGCAGGTGGGCCGGTCCGCCTTACCCGGTTACTAGCTAAACTAAAAGTAGACAAAGCAATGGAACTGGATGGGATACATCTGAGAATACTGAAGGAATTTGGGGATGTTCTAGAGCAGGGGTTCTCAACCCTGTCCTTGGGACCCACCTAGCCAGTCGGGTTTTCAGGATAACCACAATTTATTTATTTACATTCTCTTATATACTGCACTATTCTGCATCAGTGTGGTTTACATTGAACAAACTGAAATTACATTGAACAGGGCATTATAACTTGGAGATAACTATTTTACAGGGAACATGGGCTATGGAGGGTTACGTGGCTTGCCCAAGACCACAAGGAGCACCTGTGGGACTAGAAACTCCAGTCCGTCTGGCCCAAGGTTGCTGTCCTCTAGTGGGATATGAACCCCTGACCTTCCGGCCTGAAGTACCTTGCCCCAACCACTAGGCCACTCCTCCACTCCACAATGAATATGCATGGAAGAGATTTGCATATAATGGAGGCAGTGTATGCAAATCTTTCTCATACATATTCATTGTGGTTATCCTGAAAACCCGACTGGCTAGGTGGGTCCAGAGGACAGGGTTGAGAACCCCTGTTCTAGAGGCTTCACAGACTGATCTTTTCAATGCCTCTTTAGAGTTGAGAGTGGTGCCAGTGGACTGGAGAGGGGCACATAAGAACATAAGATATGCCATACTGGGTCAGACCAAGGTCCATCAAGCCCAGTATCCTGTTTCCAACAGTGGCAAATCTAGGTCATACGCACCTAGCAGTTTCCCCAAAAGACACAGGTTCCACAATGCTTGTATTGGGTCAAGCACTGATATCCTGGGTCAATTTTTAATAATGGTTTATGGACCTTTCCTCCAGGAACTTGTCCAAACCTTTTTTAAATCCAGCTACACTAACAGCCTTTACTACATCCTCCGGTAACAAATTCCAGAGTTTGATTACACGTTGATTGAAAAAACATTTTCTCTTATTTGTCTTAAATAGCTAGTTTACCCTGTAGTTTCATTGCATGTCCCCTAGTCTTTCTATATTCTGTGGTCCCTTTACACAAAAGCAGAAGTAAGGATGTGGTTGAAAACTATAAACCGGTTAGCCTAACCTTTGTGGTGAGTAAATTATTGGAAACAGTGCTCAATGAGAAAATAGTGAGGTTTCTCGAGTCCAGTACATTCCTGGATTTATTTATTTTATTTATTTAACAGGTTTTATATACAGTCAAACCTCAGTTTTCATCATTAATCCATTCAAAAAAGTCTGACTAAAACCAAATGTATGAAAACTGAAGCAATATTTCCCATAAGAAATAATGTAAATCCAATTAATCCGTTCCAGACACCCAAAAATATTCACAAAAAATACATTTTATAGAGAATAACTATATTTTTACATACAGAAAACAATGAGAAATAAATATAAATGACTAATGAAATGGATAAATGAACATTTAACATCACTTTAAACTTTATTGAAGACTCTTGTTGGCAAGATGCAGCCAGACACCCAGAGAGGAGATCGGGCACAGGAATTTAAAATAAAAAGAACAAAACAAGAAGGATCCACAAAAAAAAGCCTCCAGTAAAGGCACCAGCCACAGCCACCGGAAACACCACTTTCCCGCTCAGGCAACCTGGAACACAGAGCTGAGCATGCGTTCCAGAGCCATGTGGCAATGGCTGCAGCAGCACGGGCCCCTGAAGTCTCAGCCAGGCAGCAGAACACTTCTCTCACCTGCCCGATCCTCACAGGACAGCACACACACAGAGATTCTCTGATCGCCGACTCTATCCCCCGCCTCTGATTCTCAGCAGCAGCAGGTCTGGCAAGTTTGGAAGACCCCTTTCAGCAGGGAGTCCAGCAGGGAATCCTAATTGAGCGTCAGAGCATCAGACCAGCAGAACAGCTCGCGGCATTTCTCTCACTTCACCGGACAGCACACACACAGAGATTCTCTGATCGCTGACTCTCTCCTCCGCCTCCGATTCTCAACATCAGACCAGCAGACCAGCTCCCGGCACTTCTCTCACCTCACTGGACAGCACACACACAGAGATTCTCGGATCGCCGACTCTCTCCCCCGCCTCCGATTCTCAGCATCAGACCAGCAGAACAGCTCCTACTGTACTGAGTGTCCCCGTCCCCCCCGGTACGGACCATTTTAAATTGTATGAAAACCGAGCGGATGTACGAGAACCGGGACAAAATCGCAACGAAAAAAGTCGTCGAAAACCGAAGCTAACGAAAACTGGGGCATACGAAAAACAAGTTTTGACTGTACTGCTTTATCATTTCAATCAAAGCTGTTTACATTGAAACTTACGTTCTGCACAGGCGACTTATTAACAAACTGAGCACAGAAAGAATGTATCCTAAAGTTACTGATTAGGTACAAATTGGTTGAGGAGGAGGCAACAAAGGGTCAGGTAAATGGAACTCACTCTGAGGAGAAGGAAGTTACCAGTGGTGTGCCCCAGGGATCTGTCCTTGGTCCGATTTGTTAGTGATATTGCGGAAGGGCTGTTGGGTAAGGTTTGACTCTTTGCGGATGATTCCAAAATCTGCAATAGATTAGACACCCAGGAAGGAGTAGATTACATGAGGAGGGATCAATCTAAGCTTGAAGAATGGTCTAGAATTTGGCAGCTGACATTTAATGCTAAAAAATGCAGGGTCAAGTATTTGGGCTGCAAAAATCCTAGGGAGCAGTACAGTGTAGGGGGGGGGGGGGGAAGCACTTCTGTCCACAGAAGAAGAGCAGGACTTGGGCATGATTGTGTCTGATGATCTTAAAGTAGCTAAATAGGTAGAAAAGGTGACAGTGAAATCTAGAAGGATGCTTGAGTGCATAGAGGAATGGCCAGCAGAAAAAGGAGGTGATAGTGCCTCTGTATAGGTCTTTGGTGCAACCTCATTTGGAGAATTGTGTGCAGTTCTGGAGACCTCACCTTCAAAAGGATATAAACAGGTTGGAGTCGGTGCAAAGGGTGGCTACTAAAATGGTTAGTGGTCTTCGTGATAAAGCATATGAGGAGAGACTTAAGGATCTTAATACGTAAACTTTAGAGGAAAGGCAGGATAGAGTAGATATGATAGAGATGTTTAAATATCTCTGTGACATAAATGCACAGCAGGAGAGCCTCTTTACATTGAAAGCAAGCTCTACTATGAGGGGACATAGGATGGAAGTGAAAGGGAATAGACTCAGGAGTAATATGCTGAAATATTTCTTTACGGAAAGAGTGGTAGATGCATGGAATAATCTCCCAGTAGAGGGGGTAGAGATGAGGACAGTATCTGAATTCAAAAAAGCATGGGACAAACACAGAGAATCTCTAAAGGAAAAGAGGGGACTATTGTAGTAGTCAATATGGAAGGGCAGACTAGATAGGCCATGTGGTCTTTTTCTGCCATCATGTTTCCATGTTTCTATGATGGTTCTCTTGGAACCTTAAATCATGATCTCTTGTGCTAGACCCCCTGTCTCTACTCTTTTCCAGGTCTATATTCTTAAGTCTCATATATTATGGTAGGCTTTTTCTAGACTGTCTTGACCCTTCCAGAGGTACAGTCTCCAGAACTAAATACAATGTTCCTGCAGAGAGGAATTATTACCTCCTTTCTCCTACTTATTATACATTTCTCTATATACCCCAGTATCTCTCTGGTTCTGGTCACTACCTTATCAGACAGTATTTCTACCTTGAGATCATCAGACATAATCACCATATGGTCTTTTTCTTAATTAGTGTCCATCAAAATCTAATCTTACTTTCCTCTCCCATTGTTTGCTGCTTCCTTGAAATTCTATACTTTTTTGCATTGAATCTTAATTGCTAGGCAATCAAACATTCCTAAACCATTCTTATTGTCTACTTTTCATGGGCATTCACTGTGTTGCAGATCTTAGTATCAACTATAAAAACGCAAGTGTTTCCTTTTTACCCCCATGTAATATGGTTCACAAATATATTGAACTGAACCATTCCCAGGACAGATCCTTGAGGCACTCTAGTAATCATCCTTTTTTCTCAAAATTAATTCCATTTACTACTATTTTCTTTTATCTGTCAGTCAGTTTCTAATCCACTCTACCATTTGGTGCACTTTCCCAGACTGCTTTGTTGAAATCCAAATGAATCACATCAGTGAACATTACTGATCTATTTGTCTGACCACCCAATCCAAGAAATTAATTCTTCTGACATGATTTCCCATTGGTAAAATCATACCGCTTTGGATCTTGCTTCCCTCTGAATTCAAGATATTTCATTAAAGTCGCTATTAATTTACTCACTACTGAGTTGAAGTGAACTGGCCTTTAATGTCTCATCTCCTCTCTAAGACCATTATTATGAAAAGGGACATCTGCCCTTCTCCAATCTTACAGAAACACTCTCGTTGCCAAAGATTAATTGAACCGATCCAACATCAGACCCATTAGAACCTTTCTGAGCTCCTTTTACATCCAACAACTTATCCATCTGGCCTCATAGTTTTGGTCATTTCTAATTTAGTGAGTTTCATGCAAACACTATGTTCTGTAAAAGCTGTAGGATCTATACCATTATCATAAGTAACTTCATGCTATATGAGGTTTTTCTTCATCTCCTTCTTCCGTGAGCATTGAACTAAAGTAATTTTTAAGTAATGTATGCTTCAAATTGTATTTACAAATTTCTTAACTGGCTTTTCAGAAGTCTGTCCAAAGCAGCATATCCAAATATCTCAGTATTTTTAGCTAAGGCATTCCATAAGCAATGGACTGCTGCAGAAAAGGCTCTAGCTCTGGACTTTGCTAAATGTAGTTTACAAAGGGGTCCATTTACTAACTTGCAGTAAGGTTTTGCAGTTACCACATGGTAATTGCTAAAATTATTGCATGTTAATTGCAAATTCATTAAGTGTTTGGGGCATTCCCAGCATTTTCCCATACACTTAATGCAAGACTATATACACTTATCATACCTGAATTGCATTGCAGATAATGCAATGCCTTTAGTTATACCTGTTTAGGTGCTGTTAATTGTTCCAAGTTATTCAGACAACCAACAACTATCACACTCAGCACCCACATGAGATATAGGCCCTACTCTAACAAACTACTCAATCCCTCTTTGTTCATAATTAAGCATGCTGTAAACAAGGGGTGGCCAACTCCGGTCCTAGTGCACCATGATCCAGCCTGGTTTTCAAGATGTCCTTAATGAATATTCATGAGATATAGTTGCATACAATGGTAGGCAGTGGATGCAAATATACCTCAATGTTTATGTTTTTACTGTGTATGTTTTTTGTAATCATGTTTTGAACCTTGGTGATTAGGTGGAATACAAATAAATAAATACACATGGTATCCACTTCCACATTAACTGTCAGGTACAGTCCCTATCCATTCCCCACTCCATTCTGCATTAGACAACTAGGGTTGTTGTTCTTGTTTAGTGCCGTCAAATCAGTGTTGACTCATGGCGACCTTCTGGATAGTTGTCCTAAACTGTGTTCAGCTTTCAGTTAGGCAGCTTATTGTTCATAGGGTGATATCCATAGCTGCTGTTACTGCATTGATCCATCTCATTGCTGGACTTCCTCTTTTGCCTTGACCTTCTGCCTTACCAAGCATGATGTCTTTCTCTAATGATCTCTTTCTTCGCATGATGTGCCCATAGTATGAAAGTCGAAGTCTTGTCATCTGAGCTTCTAAAGAAAGCTTAGGTTTGTTCTCCTCTAGAACTGACTGGTTTGTTCTTCGGGCAGTCCATGGTAAACACAATATTCGTCGCTAGCACCATAATTCAGAGGCATCAATTTTCTTCCTGTCTGTCTTTTTCACTGTCCAACTTTCGCATCCATATGACATTATTGAAAATACCATGGCTTGAACAAGTCGAATTTTTGTATGGAGAGAGACTTCTCTGCTTTTGAGGATCTTGTCTAGGTCCTTCATGGCCATTCTGACAAGAGCAATGCATTGTCGGATTTCTTGACTGCTTGTCGTCTCTTTATTGATTATTGATCCAAGTAGATTAAAGTTGTCAACTATTTCAATTTCTTCTCCATCAACGATGAGCTTATTGATTTTGCTTGTTGTCAGGATCTTTGTCTTCTTTATGTTAAGGTACAGGGAGTAATTTGAAAATGAACTGCCTAGATTTACTGTATGCCTGAACCATGTGCACAAATTTAGGTATTTTAATCGTATATGCACTTAAGTGTGACATAGGCGCAAAAATGGCCACAGGCATACAAAGTACTATTTTATAACTATGAGCACACATCTGGTCACACGTACATATACTGTAGGTGTACACAGGGGTGGAGTTTGGGTCAAATATGGGCAGAATGCAAAGTATAATTTATACACACTTGATAGAAATCTAGGCACATTTACACCAACTCTAGGGCTTAAATGAACACATATTCTCTGCCACTTATGCTCTATTATGTAAAGTGAAATAAATATGTAACTGACTTTATAACATAGGCACAAAATATGAACATAAAATACACATAAGTTTAGGCATGACATAAAAATTACTCGCGTGGAGAGTAATTTCATAAACTTCTGTGAAGTTTCTGCATGTGAATATGCGCATATTTGAGGTCTATTTTATAAAGTATGTGCGTGCTTTATAAAATAGGGGCAGAAGTGACGTAAAGAAACATGCAAATTAGGCGCAAGCACTTATGCCTGTAGGCGTAATTGTCCATGCTAGATTTTTCAAGTATGCATGCACATTATAGTATTTTATAACTTACACATGTAAATTTGCACTCCAACCGCACTCCATCCCTGTGCACACCCACACTGAAAGTACATGCGATCAGTCTTACATATGTGCTTACAAAGGAGCGGCCACCTAAAGTACATGCATAAGTGCCTGTTCACACGTGTAATTCCTTGAAAATAGGTTGTTTGATTATGCCTTGTTGCCTTGTTCTATGTAAGCACATTGTAATATTTAATGCATTGTTGCTCTGTTCAGTTTTACTGTAAACCGCGCTGATTTCAATAGCGCGGTATATAAAAAATAAAAATAAATAAAATAAAATAAAATAGGTGACTTATGTGCATAAATGGTGCATAGCTTTTTGCTGCTCCCTATAAAATCAGCACCTTAATGTGGGAATTAGAGCTTGCTGACTGTCAAGCTGCCATACAGACTATGAGTGCATGCTAATTCCTGCATGTACTTGTCGGGCACTAGGTTTGATTTGCTTCTGGAGAGAAAATAGCAAGCTTTGCTAAATATCAACTGTTATAAAGGCTGCCGTTTAGTTAATACTCCGTTTAAAGAATAATATATTCACCTATTTGGTCTTTTTCTGTCATCTTCTATTTTGTTTTTATTTATCCAGTTGTGATTCTGTACTAGACATAGATATGTAAAAGGTTTACGCACAAATACAAAAAAAGCAGAAGGAGCAATAAAAGACTTGTTCTTCAGATACCTTTGACCTGACTTGTAGCCACTTCAATAGTAACATCAATTTTCTTGGTCAGCTCTGGAGTGACATTAACAGAAGTATTGCTTCTGAGTCTTATTATAGTCATAAAAACCAGAAGGCTGAAAGTGAAAGGGAAGTGTTTTTTTCCTTTCTGCAACATAGTACATTAGTGTTTTAACTCTCCCTTACCTGAGTTTGAAACACATTCCAGTTAAGTTGGAATTCCAAGCATATTTGGGTTTCTACTTGGAAAACCCAATTGGATTCCATTTCAGGCCTAGCTAAAGGAGAGTTAAAACACTTACTTTGAATGGTAACAGTATTGTCTAATAATCCTACATTCTCTTGTTATTAATTTTTCACCTTTTGTTAAGAAAAATGAACTAAGAGCTTTAATAAATTAATAGCAAGGAATAAATAAAATGTGCTGATCTTGCAAGAATCTTGGCATGGGCTGACATTCGTGCAATATGACTTGGAACAATCCGGAAATATGCTAGTGGTGTGCTATTTGTAGTTAATCATTAGGGATTCACCTGCTGAGGGAAGGAGTGATATGACAGGGAGAAATGGACACAAGCCAGATATGTTCAAAGCAGCTTTAAGCTTCTTCATCAACTAAATTAACTGGCACATATGAAGCCATGCCTTCTTGGGAAAGCAGTTTATTCTCATCTTTGGAGAGATTTTGATACTGATATATCCCACTGGTTTATTTCCAAACTCAGTCTAGTTCATTCTGCTTTCCATCAGAAATCCAACTGAAGTCATGTGAAATATTCATGAAATAAGTAATATTTTTTTATTAGAAGAATACTTAAAGGAGAAATAATACCTTTTTTCTTTTCTTTTTTTCAAATTTCAGAACATCATTGTAATTTATTTGCATTTTGCAACACAGCTTTGCAACAGTCAACCAAATTAATCTCATTATGCAAATTCCAGTTCACAAATGATTTGGCTTTTTTTTTTTTTTTAGCAAAATTATGTCAATTTTCCCATAAATTAGAAAGATGATGTCAGTTTTCAGATCTGCAGGCAGACCCTATACACTGCTGTATGTTAATATTCCACTAATAAAGAGGAAACAATGTAATAATCTGGTGGCATAAGTAGGATTCACAGTTTTAATGTTGATGTTCCTGTTTACATGAGGCTGGCACAAAAGGTAACCTCTTGTCTAGCATTGCCAGATGAATCCTTTTAGATATGGCTTTGCTCTGTGACAATCATTTGCAACAACAAAGTGATTAAAACCTTACAAAAAACATCAAGCAAACTGGAATTGATTCCCTGCTGGAGCTAATATTAGGATCATTTGACAAGGGCACTTCTGTCCATTGATAAAAGGAGTCATTACAACCTTGAACTTACACCTAAACACACAGCCCCATCATGGGCATATTAAGAAAGGTCCATTAATGGCAGTCATTATCACTGCTCTCCATTTGACTGAGAACTGCCATGCGGTAGGTGGACAGCTCTGACTTTGACCATGATCTCTAAACTCCTTGTATGGAACCAACCATCAAGCAATAAGGCTTTCATGCATTGACATGAGCAGTAGATGTGGTACGCCAAAGGATGGTATGCCAAACCCTGCATTGTCATTAGCTCACTCAGCCTCTCCATCTGTTCACTAGATCAAATTTTCTTTTGTTTAGTTTTTGCTTAAAAAATTGTTTTCAAGATATTCTAGCAGGGTTTGTGTGTTTTTAAAGAAAGGAGTTTAACCTGGCAAGTGTGAGTCAGTTAGCACAACTAAGTTTCAGGTCAAAGGTTGACTTGCTCTTCTGTTCCAGTCAGTAATGATATCTCTCTAATAGTGGACCTGTCTTTCTACCTCATTTTATCTGTCTAGGTAACTATGTGCTGCTTTCTGGAGCAATGAGTTGCTCAAGTCTTTCTTTTAGCCATCAAATTTATTAGACATGTTTCAGCCTTCTACAGCTTACATTTGTGTCCACCTTGCAAACAGCAGGGGGATAAAAAAAAACGCAATATATTTCTTTGTTCATGCACATTCACTTCTTGACAGATCTGAAAACAATTCTGAGCGGTTGCTGTTCCTGTAATATTAGCGATGGTTTGGTGTTAAACAAAGGGGAGGCGGGAGAATTCCTCTGGCTTTTTGACGTCTTCTGTCATATCAAGTCACAACATGATGCATCAAAACAAAACAAAGGAAAGCAATAGACTAGAGCAGTGACTCTACTCAAGAGCACCTGTCTGTTAATCACTGCTTGGATTGCTTTCAGCCACTGCGTAATAATTATATATTTATAGATTTCCCATTGCCTGTCTCTTTTGATATTATAATGTGTTGCTCTGAGTACATTAGGGTGAGACCCAATAAAGGGCTGGTAAGCAGCTTTTGGTCACATGGAATGAGTGAATGAATGTGAGCTAAGAGACTGAAAAAGAGAAAGGTATTGTCAGAACTGAAAAATATAGGAAATAAAGAGAACACCAAGGTATTTTCCGCCATATATTTTTTCAAAACTATAGAGCATTTATTTTGAACAGAAGAGAACAGAAACACTGTAAAAGCTCTACCAACC
Source organism: Ichthyophis bannanicus (assembly GCA_033557465.1). Taxonomy (NCBI): domain Eukaryota; kingdom Metazoa; phylum Chordata; class Amphibia; order Gymnophiona; family Ichthyophiidae; genus Ichthyophis; species Ichthyophis bannanicus. Next base: position 1,300,852,642 of record CM066031.1, read on the forward strand.
CAGAACATAAATTCTGTCTCTCACAGGGGTGCACATGTGCTCCCCCTTAACCATAACAGACCTTTGCAGCTGATGATAACAATTAAACAGGAGAAAGAGCAGTCTGTGACTAGATCAAGGAGGAAAGTGGGTTGCTCTCAAGAGCGCATAGTTCAGGTCATTTTAATAAAAACAGGGAAATTGAAGGATCTTGCTAGAGCGGGTGTGGAAAAAGTTGAGATATCTCAAGTGAATGTACAGGAAGAGGAGACAAATATGAATGACTCCAAATCAGCTGAATCAAGTGCCAATGCAATAAGCAGATTGAGAATAGGAATGAAAAGAACACATTTAATGCCCACATGCACATACCAGATGTCTAAAAAAAGAAAGATCAGAGAGTTAGAGTGTATTGCATCATAACAAGTACCTAAGAGACCTGGTAGAAAGATGATAACCAATGAGACACTGTGAAACAAGGCAGGGTGCAAGATAAAATCAAATCACACATGGGACAATCCGCGGAAAGTTGGCATTACATCAGTTGCGCCTCCCGGTGCCTGGCACAGTGGATGTATGGCTGCCCTATCACACTGCCAACAGTATTTGATCTTATTAGCGTACCCTATGAAAAAATATCCAGAAGAAATCAGCATAGATTCCCTATGGCTAAATGTCAAAACACATCCTTGTAAATAATAAGGGACCCTCAGATTAAGTGCATTCATCAGTGCAAAGAGCACTAATACATGCTCAACAGCAACACAATTGGTCCCACAAAATGTGCATTATGGACATGCATTAGTGCTGTTTTCACTATTGAGTGCCCTTATTCTGAGGGTCCCTTATTATTGACAGGGATATGTTTTGACATTTAGCTATGGTGAACCCTCTCTGAGTTTGACTGCCCAGTCACACTGGCATCTGATGATGCTGCAGTCATCCATATGGTCCAGGTAATGGCCAGGCTTTCATGTCCCCCCTGAACTGCAGATGAGCACACCAGATCCCCCCTTGCACTCCTCAAATCACACACACACACACACACTCTCATTTTCTGGCACGAAACATGATTCTGCCCAAAAGATGCCCTGAACTTATACATAACAGCTATGACATAACATAATCGCATGGGGTACCAGGACTATATATATATATATATATGATCTCCATTTATTTATTTATGTATGTGATTTTTATACCGCCATATCAAGAATCATAGCGATTTACATTAAAACAACTGAATTACATTGAACAAGGTGGTGATGACAAATAACTAACAAACAATCAGAGATATATACATGATTCGAATACCAGAAAACTATTTACAATTAGTCTGTTCTTGATGACTCATGTGCTTTCAAAATTATGCGTTTTTGAAGAGGTAATCAGAGCAATGTAATGTATTGTGGGGTTGAGAATAAGTAGAGAAATTGTGGAGTGTAAGGTGCTTGATTCTTCTCAAGATTATGTCAAGTCAATTAGTTGAAGTGATCTCTGTTTGTCCAAAATGTTCCATAAATAAGAACGTTTTGAGATGTGTGCAGAAGGTGGAAAGGTCAGTTATATTTCTAAGTCCCTGTGGTAATGAGTTCCAGAGCACTGGAGAGAGATACTCGAATGCCCTGTTACTTGTGTATTATTTTGTCATTCTGTAATCCGGGGGGAATAGGAGGGTGTTATTCATTGCGCCTCTTTGGTGTCGATCATTGGGGTTTTTTTTGATAAGCTGAGATAGGGTGGGGGGGGGGCTAATTCTCTGATGATTTTGAATGCTATCATGATAAGTTTATATTTAATTCTGCTTTCCATGGGGAGCCAATGTAGGGTGTGAAGTATGGGTGTGATATGGGTGTGAGTTAGATATGATGCGAGCTGCCATTTGTTGTGCAATTTGCAAGGGGTGAAGAGTTTGTTTCGGTAGACCATGGAGGAGACTATTACAATAGTTAATAAGTGGGGTGATCATTACTTGCATCAATGATCTGAATTCATTACTATTGAGTAAGGACCTCAGATGTCTTAGTAGGTGAATTTTATTATATAGGGCTTTAGTTGTGTTTTTAATGTGTGTTTTGAATGTGAGCTGTTTGTCTAAGGCAGAGGTTCCCAACTCCAGTTCTGGAGGGTCAAACACCATTCAGGTTTTCAGGCTGTCCCTAATAAATATGCATGAGATGCATTTGCATGCACTGTCCCCATTGTATTCAAATGTATCTCATGCATATTCATTAGGGACAGCCTGAAAATCTGAATAGTGTTTGGCCCTCCAGGACTGGAGTTGGGAATCTCTGGTCTAAGGTAACACCTAGTACTTTACTTCATCTTTCACATCTAGAATGGTTTAGTTGAAAATGATATTACTTGGTGGTGTGTAATTTAGATTTTTGGAAATTATTAGTACTTTTGTCTTTTTATAGTTGATGTTCAATCCATGGGATTTGAGCCAGGCATCAATTTCTGTAAAGCATGTAATTATGGGATCAAGTATTTGTGTCCCTACATTAAAAGGCATGTATAGCATAGTAACATAGTAACATAGTAGTTGACGGCAGATAAAGACCAGCATGGTCCATCCAGTCTGCCCAGCAAGATGGCAAGAGTAGGTGCACCTGTCGCTCCGCGCAGGCCACCCCTCCCCATATCCTTGTTCAGGGGTAAACCCACCACTCCATGTAGGACACCCCTAATTGTTGAGACGTTATATGGTTCAGAAGTTAGATGGTACCGTTTATTTTGTTTTTATCCTATTTCTGTAAAGGGATCCTCTGTGTTTGTCCCATGCCTTTTTGAATTCCGTCACCGTGTTCGCCCCTACCACTTCCATCAGGAGGGCATTCCAAGCATCCACCACCTTTTCAGTGAAAAAATATTTCCTGACATTGCCTTTCAATTTACCCCCTTGCAGTTTCATGTTATGCCCTCTAGTTTTACAGGTTACCCGTCTTTGGAAGAGGTTTGTTTGTCCATCATTTCTCTTTAAGTATTTAAAGGTCTGAATCATATCTCCCCTGTCCCTCCTTTCCTCCAAAGTGTACATATTTAGGTCTTCAAGTCTCTTCTCATAAGGCTTCTGACGCAGGCTCCAAATCATTTTGGTCGCCCTCCTCTGAACAGTCTCCAGTCTTTTTACATCCTTTGCAAGATATGGTCTCCAAAACTGAACACAGTATTCCAAGTGAGGCCTCACCAGTGACCTATACAGTGGCATAAGTACCTCTTCTTTTCTGCTGGTAATCCCTCTTTGTATGCAACCCAACATCCTCCTGGCTTTTGCCACCGCCTTGTTGCACTGTTTTGCCACCTTGAGATCAGCAGAGATAATCACACCAAGGTCTTTTTCCTGAACTGTGCATACCAACCTTTCTCCCCCTATCGTGTACATTTCTCTTGGATTTCTGCTACCCAAGTGCATGACACTGCACTTTTTTGCATTATATCATTGGCATAGATGGCGTAATCAACATTGAATTTCTTTATTAGCTAACAAATCTGCTGAATGTGTATATTAAAAAGGAGAGCCGAGAGTGCTGATCCTTGAGAGAGTCCTGTAGTTTGCTTGAAGGTGCTAGAGAATTGTTGGCCAATATTTACCTGATGAAAACCATTTAAGAGTGGTACCACCAAGTCCAATTTGAATGAGTCTATGTATAAGTAATGAGTGGATAACTGAGTCAAATGCTGCCGCAATATCTAGAAATATTAGGATGTAGGTTGATTGGACTTTTTAGCCTTTCTTCATAGGAGTATCCTTCCATCCCCTTTACCATTTTGGTGGCTCTTCTCTGAACCTTTTCTAATAACGCTATATCCTTTTTAAGATACGGCGACCAGAATTTCACACAATATTCAAGGTGCGGTCTCACCATGGAATGATATAGAGGCATTATAATATCTTTTGTTTTATTTTCCATTCCTTTCCTTATGATACCTAGCATTCTATTTGCTCTCTTGGCCGCCGCTGCACACTGGGCCAAGGGTTTTAAGATGTTATCCACAATGACGCCTAAATTTTTTCCTGGGGGTGGTTCCTAATGTGGAACCTTGCATCGTGTAACCATAGTTTGGGTTGTTCTTCCCTAGGTGCATAACTTTGCACTTGTCCACATTAAATTTCATCTGCCATTTTGATGCCCAGTCTTCCAATTTATCAAGATCCTCTTGCAATTTTCCACAATCCTCTTGGGTTTTAACAACTTTAAATAGTTTTGTGTTATCTGCAAATTTGATAACCTCACTCGTTATTCCCTTTTCCAGGTCATTTATGAATATGTCAAAAAGCAGCAGACCCAGCACATATCCTTGGGGTACACCACTATTCACCTTTCTCCATTGGGAAAAATCATCATTTAGCCCTACCCTCTGCTTTCTATCTTTTACCCAGTTCCTGATCCACAATAGTACACTGCCTCCTATCCCATGACTCTTTAGTTTTGCCAAACGTCTCTGATGAGGGACCTTGTCAAAGGCTTTCTGAAAGTCCAGATACACTATATCAACTGACTCACCTTTGTCCACCTGTTTATTTATACCTTCAAAAAAACATAACAGATTAGTAAGACAAGATCTTCCTTGTCTAAAGCCATGTTGGCTGTCTCCCATTAGGCCATGACTATCTACATGCTGAGTAATTTTGTTCTTTATGATGGTTTATACCATTTTTACCGGTACTGACGTCAGGCTTACTGGTCTGAAGTTTCCTGGATCACCCCTGGAACCCTTTTTGAAAATTGGCGTTACATTGGCGATCCTCCAATCTTCAGGTATTACATATGATTTTAATGAAAATTCACAGATTACTAATAGCAGGTCTGCAATATCATATTTCAGTTCTTTCAACACCCTTGGATGTATGCCATCCGGCCCAGGTGATTTGCTACTCTTCAGTTTATCTAATAGTTGTAATACATCTTCCCGATGTATCGATATTTCTTTCAATTCTTCCGCACCTTTAAATACCACTTCAGTCATGGGTAACATCCCTACATCTTCCTCAGTAAAGACCGAAGCAAAGAATTCATTCAGTCTCTCCGCTATTGCCTTGTCGCCTCTTAGTGCCCCTTTAACCCCTCTCTCATCTAATGGACCAACTGACTCACAGGTTTTTTGCTACGAATGTACTTGAAAAAGTCTTTATTTCACGTTTTTGCTTCCGCAGCAAGCTTCTTCTCATATTCTCCCTTTGCCTGCCTTATCAATGGTAGACATGGGTAATTTTTGTTAATTTCCTTATTATTATTTCTTGATTTGGATCCATTTTCCTTATTGTGGTCTAATGGGGTATTTATCCTTGTGTAGCTAAATGTGTATGTTTCTAATTGTCTTTCAAAGATTTCTGAATTTCCAATTCACTTTTCTTTTGAAGTGTATATTTGAAACTAAAAAAGAAAACCAAATTAAGCAAAAAAGCTTGCTATGGAAGCAAAAATGCATAATAAAAACTTTTTCAAGTACATTTGTAGCAAGATACCTGTGAGAGAATAGAGGGGTAAAAGGAGTGCTAAGGGAGAACAAAGCCATAGCGGAGAGACTGAATGAATTATTTGCTTTGGTTTTCACTGAAGAAGAAGTAGGGAGGTTTCCCATGACTGAAATGGTATTTAAAGGTGATGTAGTGGAAGAATTGAAAGAAATATCGATAAACCAGGAATATGTATTACAACTATTTGATAAACTAAAGAGTAGGAAATCACTTGGACCAGATGGTATCCATCCGAGGGTGTTGAAAGAAGTGAAATATGAGAATGAAAACCTACTATTAGTAATCTGTGAACCTGAAGATTGGAGAATGGACAATGTAACGCCAATTTTTAAAAAGGTTTCCAGAGGTGATCTGGGAAACTACAGACCAGTAAGCCTGAAGTCGGTACCAAGCAACCATTAAAAACCATAATAAAGAACAAAATTACTGAACATGTAGTCATGGTTTAATGGAAGAAAGCCAACATGGATTTAGCCAAGGAAAGTCTCGTCTTACTAATCTGTTATATTTTTTTGAAGGTGTGATAAAGGTCAGCCAGTCCATATAGTGTATCTGGATTTTCAGAAAGCCTTTGTCAAGGTCTTTCATAAGAAACTCTTGGTGAAATTAAAAAGTCATGGGATAGGAAGCAGTGTATTACTGCAGATCAGGAACTGGTTAAAAGATAGAAATCAGAGATGACTAAATGGCCAATTATCTCAATGGAGAAAATTGAATAGGAGAGTACCCTAGGGATCTGGGCTTGGCCCACTGGTTTTTAACATATTTCTAAATGACCTGGAAATGGGCATAATGAGTGGAATGATCAAATTTGCAGAGGACACAAAATTATTCAGTTATTAAAACACGAGGATTGTGAAAAATTGCAAGAGGTCTTTTATAAATTGGAAGACTGGACGTCGAAATTGCAGATGAAATTTAATGTGGACAAGTGCAAAGTTATGCACCTAGGAAAGAGTAACCCATTCTATGGTTACACGATGCAAGGTTCCACATTAGGAACCACCATCCAGGAAAAGGATTTAGGCGTCATTGTGGATAATACATAGAAATCCTCTGCCCAGAGTGCAACTGCGGGCAAGAAAGCAAATAGAATGCTAGAAATCATAAGGAAAGGAATAAAGAATAAAATCAAGGCTATTATAATGCCTCTGTATTGTTCCATGGTGCGTCCGCACCTTGAATATTGTGTGCAGTTCTGGTCACTATATCTTAAAAAGGATATAGTAGAATTAGAAAAGGTACAGAGAAGAGCGACTAAGATAGTAAAGGGGATGGAAGGATATGCCTATGAAGAAAGACTTAAAAGGTTAAGCTCTTCAACTTGGCAAAAAGACGGCTGAGGGGAGATATGATAGAAGTCTACAAATTAATAAATGGAGTGGAACATTTAAACATAGATAGGTTGTTTGCTCCATCAAAAAGTAGAAAGACTAGAGGACACGCAATGAAGCTACATTATAACCCATTTAAGACTAATAAGAGAAAATATTTTTTCACTCAACGCATGATGAAACTCTAGAATTCATTACTGGAGGATGTAGTAAAAGTTGTTAGTGTAGCTGGATTTAAAAAAGGTTTGGACAAGTTCCTGGAGGATAGATCCATAAACCATTATTATAGACGACCTGGAAATCCACTGCTTACCCCGGGATAAGCACTGTGGAAGCTGTATACATTTTTGGGAACCTGCCAGGTACTTGTGACCTGGAATGGCCATCGTTGGAAACAGGATAATGGGCTTGATGGACCTTGGTCTGAACCAGTATGGATTTTTAATAAATTTTCAATAGAATAACTTCAAGAAAAGAAATCTTGAGAAAAAATAGGTAATTGTGCAGGAAATGAAAATTTTCTTTCAAAAGAATATAAGCAGATTGGAGTTGGTACAGAGGGTGGCTACTAAAATGGTTAGTTCTCTTCATTATAAAGCATATTTGGACAGATTTAAGGATCTTAATATGTATACTTTAGAGGAAAGGCGGGATAGAGGTGATATGATTGAGACGTTTAAATACCTCCGTGGCATAAATTCCAAGGAGAGCCTCTTTCAATTGAAAGCAAGCTCTGCTATGAGGGGACATTTATTTTTATTTATTTATTTAACATTTCTTATATACCGCCTTTGATGATATCAAGGCGGTTTACATTGAACAAACTGAAATTACATTGAACAGGGCATTATAACTTGGCGATAACTATTTTACAGGGAACATGGGCAATGGAGGGTTAAGTGGCTTGCCCAAGACCATAAGGAGCACTTGTGGGACTAGAAACCCCAGTCCTTCCGGCCCAAGGTTGCTGGGGTGGAACATAGGATGAGGGTGAAAGGGGATAGACTCAGGAGTAATATGCAGAAATATTTCTTTACGGAAAGAGTGGTAGATGCATGGAATATTCTTCCAGTGGAGGTGGTAGAGATGAGGCAGTGTCTGAATTCAAAGAAGGGACAAAGATAGAGAATCTCTAAAGGAAAAAAGGGGACTGTTGTAGCATTTGATATGGAAGGGCAGACTAGATGGGCCGTGCGGTCTTTTTCTGCCATCATGTTTCTATGTTTCTATACCCAATACAAAAACACAAAGGGGCATGTTTACTAAAGTGCGCTAACATTTAGCTCGGGGTTTCATGCCTGGTAAACAATGAGGGACTGTGGTAATCATTACTGTGTGCTAAAAATGACAGCCTGGTAAAATTCCCTTGCTAATCACAGCACACAACATGATGGGAACTGGGCAGGTTAGGGGAGGAGAGTGGGCATTGCCTGCTGATTGTCAGTGTTGCATTTTGCACAGGTGTACTTACCGCCATCTCAATGGATGGCAGTAAGTGCAGCCTCATTAATTATGGTTGCAGGTTTAGCACAGTGAGATGCTTCCCACCAGGCTAACTGGATAGGAACTTGTGAGGAACGCCCCCAACAGCACAGATGACCATACCTCCCGTGCAAAGTTTCGGCATTAAACACACGTTAAGATGCTGATTCTTAGCACAGTTTAATAAACATGTCCCAAAATATCCCATCCAAACAATTTCCTTTCAGTCCAAAAGACAGAAGTCCTTTTTGTCACAAAAGCCCCAACATTCATACCCCTGGCAACCCTGCAGGTTAAGAATGCTGATCTAAAGTCTAATCAGGAGATTAGATATCTGGGCATCACTCTGGACCAGTCCTTAAACATGGAGCCCCATATAAGCAATAACACAAAGGCTGACTATCATAAAATACGTTCCCTCTGTCATCTCCGTCCCTTACTTGAGCCTACTGATTTCTGCACTGTCTTGCAAGCCCTTATCACTTCGCTCTTTGACTACGCAAATATCATCCTGCATGGGTTTCCTGGATATTCTCTCCATCCATTACGATTAGCATTGAATACCGCTGCACGAACCATTTACGGAGCTTCCAGATACGAACATGTAACTCATCTCCTAATCCATCTTCACTGGCTCCCAATAAGTAGTTGACTAAAGTACAAAACTCTCCTGATAACTTTTAAAATCCTCCATCACCTATCCACATCCTCACTGGAAGATCTTCTACATTGGACTCCTGACAACAGAACAGGAAGAACAAATATGATAAACACTCTTACCATCCCATCAATAGCTAGAAAAAACTCCCAATTTGCCATTAACAGGGCCTTCCCCCTCTTTGCCCCTCAGCTATGGAACTCCCTACCTGCTCATATTCGTCTCATTTCAGATTTGGCCAGCTTTTGCAAAGAAGTTAAAACACACCTATTCCATCTTGCTTTTGACCATGTAACTTAAAGCTCAATTTCACACGCAAGATTCTGTCAGACTGTAAATAGTTCTCCAGGCCCATATGCTACTGTGTATGATCTATTAATGTAAATAGTTAATTGTTTTTATCTTTTTTATCTTGTTTACATGTTCTATGTAAATATGTTCCTTGTTCTAGTAAACTATGGAAACTGTTCCATGTAAAATGTTATTTCTGTAAACCGTGCTGATCATGAATAGTGCGGTATAAAACCAAATAAATAAAAATAAATAAATAAATTGTGGAGATCCAAGAAGTCAAAGGAAAATAGGCCAAGAGGGAAACCTTCTCCACTTTTTTTATAGAAATAATCTTAGGAGAAGAAATACACTAACAATTTGTGGGACTATACAGGGCCGGCCCGTCTACTAGGTGAGCTAGGCAGACATTTAGGGTGGCCAGTCCAGGTGGGCAGTGGCAGCAGCACACATGGGCGGCCACGCCCCCCCCCCCCCCCAGCTGTTGCCTATTCCATTTGGGGGGAGGTGGGCAGCAGTAGTATTTCCAAAAATGGCGGCAAAAATTCTGCTGCTGCCTGCATCCCCCTCCCAAGATAAAATCGGTGGCAGCTGGGGGGATGGCGGCGGCAGCAGCAGCTGGAGGGTGGAGGCAGCAGTGGCAGTAGCAGAGGCAGCTGGGGGGAGGGCAGCGAGGCTGGGGTTTCTACCTAGGGTGGCAGAAATCCTTGGACTGTCCCTGGGACTTTAGTATCCCAATTACTTGTAGGAAAGTACAGCATTATCTTGAGAGCCCCCAGACTATTCCTGGAATGCTAACTTATTGTTCAAAAACAAGGATAGTTGTGAAAGCTGAAAGTATAAACAGATAAAATTCTGATATTTAACCACAATATATTGCCACGATGGTGTTTCGGATGATGTCTCACTGCTCTCCGAAAAGTTTCGGAGACATCATCCAACCCACCAGGGTGATGGGTGACCTCAAGCAAGGAGGAAAATTGGAGGGGCTCCCCCTTTCCACCAGGCACAGATCCTAAAATTTGAGAAGAGGGTGACATGTCCTGAACCTTGCAGCTGCCCTGATGTGCCAGAGCCCATGATGGTGGTGGTGGATAGTTGAGGTACCCTCCTCTTTCTTGGTGCATGTGTAGGCTGGGAGGCCAGGGTCGCAGTTTGCAGAGCTGTTGGTGTGATGATCGATGAAGCGGCAAAAGTCCCTGTGCAGCTCCTGAATTGTATCTATGAGGGTCTCTGATGCCTCCAGCTGTCTCTCTTCTAAGTACAAACAGCCCTCCTTGATAGTCGGCAATCTCCTCAGCAACTCTGTTTTCTCTGCCTGCTGCACCTGGAGCTGTTGATTCTGCTGCAGCAACTATTCACCACACTGCAGCAGGTCATGATTCTGACCACTGAAATTAGGTACTTCAGGGTCCACAGCTGCTGGTGCATCCTCCACAACTCCAGAGCATTATCTAGGGGAGATGGTGGAAGCTGGATGTTACCTCCCTCAGCGTCATCTTCACCCTGTCTCTGCATCCTGATGACCATCCTGTCTGGACACCTGATCCTCCAATTGTGCTTGTGTGCCACCCTCTTCTCTTGGTGACATGGACTGTGCTGGCAGCCTCTCTTCAGGGTTCTATCCACTAATGTCGCTGCTGCTGCTGCTGCTCTCCAACTGTGGATCTTGTTTCACCTGTTTAGCTCTTCATTATGGAACCCTCTACCAGAAAACCCTCACTGTGAACACTTTCATTTAAAATTTAAATCAGAACTTACAACCTGGCTCTTTGAGCACTCTTTTTCTGATTGTTAGCCTTAAGCTCAGCTATAATGCTGTCCATCCCTAATGTGGCCTGCAGCTTATTGTATGAGAAAATTACTCTTGTGCCATTTCATCCTCAATCCAACCATGTCAGAGTGTTTTTAGAATGCCCTTCTGTGATTTTATTTGTTTTGTCTGTATTGGCAATTTTTATTCATCCTGTAAACTGCCTTGATGTCCTTGTGCCAAAGGTAGTAAACCAGATACAATAACAAACAAATAAATAAAATGAATAAATCTCAAGTGATGGCCTCTCCTGGAGGTAGGGCAGGAAATGCCCTAAATCAATATGTGCATACCTTAAATGTACCTATTGTGAAAGCATCCTCGCATGGCCATTGACACACACATATCCCTTCTGTTGCACAGTATGTGACTGAAGATGGCATTCTTAATGGTGTTCAGGAACCCTATAGCACCAGCATAGCCATGCCTACTGGGACCATACTAGTGATAAGGCAAGGCTTACATGGAAACCTACCAAGGGAAGTAATCAAAAGCTGTGTCCACCAATGTCACACACTCTGCATGTCCATAGCAATGCACATGTTCTCCAGTTCACTATGGAAGTACGTATTGTGAGGGCAGAGGGTGGGGAGATGTGCACATCTATGTATATCACACACATCCAGGCACATGCACCGAAAGCTGATCTGGCTAGATATGCAAGGTGACCAGAAACCAGGGCTGGCGATGTACTCTGTAGATGAACAAGGAGGCATGGGAACTGCTGTTGGACAGGAGAGTGGTGATGACCCTGGTGCATGGCACAGAAACATAAGACAGCTAGTTCAAAAAGACACAGAGTGACTCAAGCCCCGTAGCAGCAGATCCAGAGACTGGTCTCTATGTCCCACTGAGTCCCCTTCCAAATCAGTTACTCCACCATTGTTGGTTGAAGGATGCTGTCTAGGGAATGGATTGACCAGTGAGGCTTATCAGTGTGGGCCACTATCTCTGCACACACAGTGCCACATGGAGGAGATGTTGCCAGGGCAGGAGAGATGTTTGCTGAGATGGCTATGCGTGTTCCTATGTTGCAAGGTACATGTTAACTCTGTTTTTTCTTTTTTCCTCCTGTAGATGTTCTGGACTGACTGGGGAGATATAAACATGCTTACTAGGGCCCCCGCAATCCATTTTAATATTTAACGGGACAGAGTGTCAGAACTTTTAAGGGTGTTTTATGATTGTGTATATATGCTCACTAGAACCCACATAGGCCATTTTAGCAGGTACATGGAGGCAGGAGGCAAGAGTCTCTGCACAGTTGCTTGAACTCCACTCTTCTGGTAGATCCCTTCTATCTGTACCCTTCTCTACCACTGCCAACTCTAGACTTCATTATTTCCACCTTGCTGCTCCTTAGTCATGGTACAAACTACCCAACTCGGTATGTCGGGCTTCATTTCTGGCCCTATTCAAATCCAGGCTAACAACTCACCTCTTCAAATTGCATTTCCAACAGCTCCCCATCAATTTCCTCCACCACCAGGACCTCTCTTCCCCATCTGTATGGAGATAGTACTATCTGGCCACTCCCTCTCTGGGCCAGGGTGAGGACCATGTGCCCTGGGATGTTGTTGAGGGGTTAAATCTGCTGCCATTACTGTCTCCCCTGCAGCATCAATGTGAAGAGCTGGATGCTGCTTTTCTCCCCTGTGTATATCATTAATGCCTCAGATGTCATTACCTATTCTCTTGTTGGTGAAGCTCCTGTCTCAATTGCTAAGCAAGTAGGGTCAGGTCCTCCTCTTGGCCCAGAAGTATGTCATGGGGGCCTCAATATCCTGAATTATTTATTATGAGAAATCAACTGTGGAGGAAGAATGTGGAGCACACAATTAGAGATCTATGCAGTTTACTTCTGAGGCTCCAACCACCCTTACTACTGGTATCTCTGTTAGGCTAATGGCATCATAAAAACATAGAAACACGACAGCAGAAAAAGACCACATGGCCTATCTAGTCTTACCTTTGTTTTCAACTACAATAGCCCCCTTTTTTCCTTTAGAGATCCTCTGTGTTTGTTCCATGCTTTTTTGAATTCAGATACTGTCCTTGTCTCTATGACCTCCACTGGGAGACTATTTCACACATCTACCACTCTTTCTGTAAAGAAATATTTCCGCATATTACTCCTATCTCCTTTCACCCTCATCCTATGTCCCTTCATAGCAGAACTTGTTTTCAATTGAAAAAGACTCTTCTGTGCATTTATGCCATGGAGGTATTTAAACATCTCTATCAAATCTCCTCTATCCCACCTTTCCTCTAGAGAATACATATTAAGATATTTCCTCATATGTTTTATAACAAAGACCATTAAGTAGCCACCCTCTGCACCAACTCCAAACCGTTTTATTCCTTTGAAGGTGTGGTCTCCAGAATTGCACACAATACTTCAAATGAGGTCGCACCAAAGATTATACAGAAGCACTATCACCTTCTTTTTTCTGCTGGCCATTCCTCTCCCTATGCACTCAAGCATCCTTCTGGCTTTTCTACTTGTTTAAGATCGTCAGACACAATCATGCCCAAGCCTTCATCTTTTGCACTGAAGTGCCTACTTTATTGCAGAGATTTACAATATAGTGGACACCTCAGAAGGAGTAGACAACATAAGAAAAGATCTACAAAAATTAGAAGAATGGTCTAATGATTGGCAGTTAAGATTTAATGCAAAGAAGTGCAGAGTGATGCACTTGGAATGCAGAAGTCCAAAGAAGCAATATACGATAGGAGGTGAGAGCCTGGTATGTATGGATCAGGAGAAGGGCCTTGGGGGGATAGTATTTGAGGTAGCAAAACAATGTGACAAGGCAGTAGCCAAAGCCATAAAGATGCTATTCTGCTTACAGAGAGGATTACCTGCAGGAGGAAGGAGGTATAATGTCCCTGTACAGGTCATTGGTGAGACCTCACCTAGAGTATTGTGTTCAGTTTTCGATACTGTACCTTAGACAAGACTTTGACTTTCATACTTTGGATACATCATGGGAAGAGAAAGATCATTGGAGAAAGACATAATGCTTGGCAAGGTAGAAGGTCAACATAAAAGAGGAAGGCCGGCAATGAGATGGATTGATACAATAACAGTAGCTATGGATGCCACTCTATCAACAATGAGCCGCCTGACTGAAGACCAAACAGAGTTTGGGTGAACTATCCAGAGGGTCGCCATGAGTCGACACTGACTCGACGGCACTTAACAACAACAACCTTAGAAAGGATATAAAAAGACTTGAAATGGTTCAGAGGAAAGCAATCAAAATGATATGGGACCTGCACAAGAAAACATATGAGAAGAGACTTGAAGACCTTAAATATGTATACCCTAGGGGAGAGAAGGGATGGGGGAATATGATACAGAAATTTAAGGAATTTGAACAAACAAACGTTTTTCAAAGATGGTGAAACTGTAGAACTAGAGATGATGAAATGAAGCTGGAAGAATAGACTTAAAAGCAAAACATTTTAATGGAAAGGGCGATGTTTGCCTGGAATGCACTCCCAATGGAAGTGGAAGGGTAAACAACATTGATGGAATTTGAAAAGGCACAGGACAGACACATGGGATCATTATGGCAAGAGGATGTTATGAAAGCAAACTTAAACAACTTCAGAAATAGAGAGTGGTAACCTGGATGGATCTGAGAGACTGGCAATTATTCTCTACAACCATGATCATTAAGAGGTCAGCCTTCCCACAATGCTCCCTGGCATCATGCTTTATTAACCATCATACTTTTCTATGGTGCAATTTGCTTTGTCTGTATATATATGTGTGTGTCCCTTTCCCTACAGGTATATGGCTGTGCTAATGGTTCTGTGATTATGGGTACCTGTTGGGATCTATTTTTCACTGTGACTATTGCTGTCTTTTGCTGGACCTTCAAAATCAGTTGATCTGTCGAACTCCCTAGTCTATCCTAATGCTTGGTGTAGCCCTGATTCCAATGTTTCCATCCTATACTATGGGTGCCTCTGTATAGCCAGGTGGCTCCCTTTAAGATATTGTTATAAGGATGAAATTACTTTTTTTTTACTTTGCCAGGACCATGCGGATTCTCTACAAGACCCTCCTTGCTGCAGTGTGAGGTGTGCTGAGTCCAGTGGACTGATAAAGGATGTTCTCCTCAGATAGTACGAGTCAGAGCAGGAGCATGGCCTTCACTGAAAAAGGTTTGGCTGTCAGGTCACAGACATGTTGGTGCTTTGCTACTGTGGAGTAAGATTTTTTCATGCATACAAATGCAAGAGAAGCACATTGATGTGGCTCCACAGGGCATGTATGTGGCGCTGTCATCAGCACATGCATTTTATCATCCAAAGAGGATCTGCATATCCATTGCTGAATTTCTGTTTGTGTGCAGATGCAGCCGGCCATTGATCCCCTTCATGTTTTCCACATCTATGCTGATGTGCCGCCACTGCTGCCTACCAGCTATTTGCATGTGTAAACTCCACCATTTCACAACATGCACATGTGCACAACAAAACTGCACATTTTTATTAAAACTATCAATGGCAAGGAGGTGGAGATATGTCGATTTTAGACGGGGCACACATGTATATGCCCTCCCTTCTAAAATTGACATGTCTTAGCCTTGACACATAAGGCATTGAATGGTTCAGCCCCCGTTTATTTCAATACATTGAGTTGGATCTATAAACAATGGGCAGTCAACAACTTGATGTTCCAACTATTCATGACATATATTTGAGTGAATAGAGGAACAGATTGTTTTCTATAGCTGGAACAGAATGGAAGAAGCTGTCAATGCCACTTCGACTAATGGTCAGTACCACTGATTTTTGGAAGCAGTTTAAAGCACTCTACTTTCAGCAGGCTTTTTATTAATGTTATTATGTTTACTATATGTGTATGTTGATATGCATGATGTATGATTATGAATGTATTTTTGTGATGTACCTAGAATTTGGGATAGCTTTCAATACCATTGATCATTCTTTCCTGATATGATATTACATTGTTCTTATGTGGTAAAGGCGGGACATATTTGTTCAACTCCAACATTACTAGCTTGTGGAGTTGCCCAAGGATTGATTTTGATCATTCTTCTTTTTAATTTATTTATCTGCCCTTTATGTGACCTGATTGAGTCTTATAGAATCTTTATGCCAATGACTTGCATATACTCATGGCAGTAGGTGATACTCAAATTTTAGACATCATGGAGGGTGGGAATATTCAAAACATTTTAACCAGTTAGCATGACATTCATTGGCACTAACTGGTTAGTGCCACTGAATAACCCCACAGACTGCCAAAATTACAGTATGCATGGTTAAAACATTGGCAGTATGCCTGGTTAAAACCAGGGCAGTCTATGGACATTAACCAGTTAGCAACAATAATCAGCAGTTAACCGGATAGTTAAACTGACTACAGTTAGATCAGCTGACTAACTGTTCTAACTTTATCTAGTTTTCACTAATGGTCAGCAGTTGAATATTGCTCCTAACTGGAGAGTGATGCCGCTTTCCAGTGAGTTTAGATGTCCAGATAGTCAGCAGCAGAAACCAGTTATTTTCTAATGCTGGGTTTAGATAAAACGGCTGTGGCTAGGCACTTTATTTAGCCTAGCTGCCACCATTGAATATGCCCCCTCCCCCAGTCATCTTTAACTAACTAACTGTCTTGCCTATGTGGTGAGGTGGTTAGAGTTCCATTCACTGAAACGCAATGTCAGCAAGACAGAATCACCTTGGGAGAAAGGATTTATTGGGCCCATACGACTGATTGGATCAGTTAGTCAAGAATCATTTGAACCATTTAAAGACTGTGTCCTCAATGTTAATGACTTTAAAGCAGGAGTAGATGGTTGACAGTCTCAAATGTAATGGAAAGATTTAATGGAACAAAGAATAAGTCATCACCTTGATCTGCAGGTAGATGCTATCTGTTATGCACAGCCGCCAGCGTGAAGAGTACCATGTGAGAATGAAGTTCGTGCAGGGCCCCCTGAAGCGCGGGGCTCTTTGAGAACAACATTCTCGCACAATGGATGGGCCAGCCCTGTTAAGAAGAGAAATAGTATTTATTTAGGCTATGCTGAAATGTGCTGTTTGTGCTAAAACACCTGATCCAGGGGACCCTAACAAATTCTGTATTCTGAAAATTGGGACTGCTGATGTAATAATAATATGTGAGTGATTCTGGAAACAAATCATGTTGCAGTGAGAAAGGGAGATCATGTGTGTAGTCATGGGACGCCATGCCATTATGGCATAGCAGCTGTTAGTCATAGGTTTGGTTTGGCAGAATGATGTCTTTTGTGACTGCAAGTGAGAATATGTGGTTTGGGGGTAGCATGGGAGGGTCTGTTGTGCTGATCTGCAATTCAGGGAGACCATGAATGGCTGCCCAGTACCTGGACCATATGGATGACCACAGTGTCACCAGATGCCAGTGTGATAGGACAGCCATACATCAGCTGTGCCAGGCACTGGAAGACATGACATGATGTTGTGCCAACATTCCCCATATTGTGCCATGAGGCCTACATCCTTCGCCAATCCAGATTCTATGCAAGCTGTGAGAGTGGTGATATATCTGGAGGCTGGCTGAGTATGATGGCATAGGGATCCCCCCTCCCATGCCCAAACAGGCCTGACCAGGGGAGCAGTGCCTCAAAGCAGACTGTGGGAAGGCAGACAGGGTTGCCCCACAGAAAGCAGATGTATACAGACCAATATGCACCATGATGGGGCAGGTGTAGCTTCTGTGAGAAATGTCAGTACCCAGATATGTGGGAATCAGATGTCATAGGCAGAAGACCATACTACTATGATTAATTTGTATAATGCTACAAAGCATACATAGTGCTGCATGGACACACGTAAAAGATGGTCCCTGCTCAACAGAGCTCACAATCTAATCAAGACAGACAACACAGCAGTTGTGGACAGTATACATTTAGGGGAATGGTAAGGAAACACAAGGGAGCTTAGGCGGATCAGATCCAAAAGTGGCAACAAAGAGATGAGCCCTCAGCCTGGATTTGGGAAGGGCCAGAGAAGAAGCCTGATCTTATGATTCAGATCTTTAAATACTTAAAGAGTATTAATGGACAAATGAACTTCTTCCAAAGATGGGGAAGCTGTAAAACTAGAGGGCATAACATGAAGCTGCAAGGGGGTAAACTGAAAGGCAATGTCAGGAAATACTTTTTCACTGAAAGGGTGGTAGATGCTTGGAATGCCCTCCCGATGGAAGTGGTGGGGGCAAGGGGCAAATACAGTGACAGAATTCAAAATGGCATGGGACAGACACAGTGGATCCCTCTATAGCAACAGGATAAAATCAAAATAAACATAGCTATCTCTTATATCTGAAGAGATAGGGGTGACCTGCTCGGAATGGTGGGTACACTCCTAAACAAAGGCATGGGGAGGGGTGACCTGCATGGAGTGACAAGTGCACCTACTCTTGCCACCTTACTGGGCAGACTAGATGGACCATACTGGCCTTTATCTGCCATCATTTACTATGTTACTATGTTACTAAGGCTAATAAGTTGGACTATCCCATGGCTTTCCCTGAATCTGCATTGGTATGTGTGGAGAATGCAAGCCTCCTCAAGGAAGTTAAGAAGTTGAAAGTTGAAAGTAAACTAATCCATTCCCAGCACTTTGAGTCCTGAAATTCCACCTCTGATTTTCCTCCTCTCCCGAATATACCTGAAGAAAGTTTTGTTGCCACACTTCACATCTTTAGCCATCTTTTCTTCTGCCTTTGATTTTGCTTTCCTTATTTCTTTTTGTCTCTTTTAGTTCGATCCTATATTCTTTTCTGTGTTCCTCTGTTTGTGAACGTCTGAATTTTGTGAAAGCTGTGCTTTTTGCCTTTATTAGTGCAGCCACTTCTTGGAGAACCAAATAGGTTTCCTTTTCCTCTTGTTTTTATTTACTTTCTTTACATATCTATCTGTTGCCTCTTTTATTGCCTCCTTTAGTTTAGCCCACTGCAATTCCACTTCTCTTATCCCCTCCCACCCTGCCAATTCCTCCTTCAGGCACTTGGCTATTTTACTCGTCAGTGTTTTTGAAGTCTAGGACTCTGAACTTGCTGTGATTGGACTCTGCCTTGTTTTTTATCTCAAACCACATTGTGTGATGATCGCTGTTGCTCACCTGGGCACCCACCTAGATATTCGACATGCTATCTCCGTTAGTGTGTACTAAACGCAGCATTGAGTTTTCCCTGGTCAGTTCCATCACCATTTGTCTAAGTAACGCATCTTGGAAGGCATCCATAATTTTTTTTACTTCTTTCCAGATTTGCAGAAGGAATATTGCAATCCACATCGAGTAGATATGAACCTAGGTGATTACATTGTCATGGGGTAGGTGTTTAATTATTGTTTCTTTGAATGTTTATGTTTATTCTTAAAAATATTCTAGGAACAGGTGAGTCTTGAGCTCTCTTCAGAATGTTGTCAGTTCAGTGTCGCTTTGTTCTTTTTCAGGAAGGACATCCCAGAGATTCAGTGCATAAAGTAAAAATGTTCTGCTGCGATTGGTCTGACTGCTCTTTATTATTTTAGATGGTAAGGTTAATTTGTTTTGTGTGCATTTTCTTTTGGTTCTGCTGCTAGGTATCTATGGAACTGTAGGAGGGATTTTAGGTACATTGATGATATATTGTGTGTAATTTTGAATATGCCTAGTAGGACTTTGTATTTGATTCGGCTTGTTAATGATAGCCAATGTACTTGTGTCAATATTGGGGTACTGTGTTCAACTTCTGATGCTACAGAAATAATGCAGGCAGCTGTGTGTTGTGTCATTTGCAGTTTAGGCAGGGCATATTTGTCAAGAGGACTGAGTGGTCTGAGGCTCTGTGTTCAGATCACAATCTCCCTCAGAGGTGTGGGTTCAAAGCCCTCTCCTGACAAACCTGAGCTCTTTGCATTCCAGTAATGGCTGACTCTGTAAGGACCCATCTTCATGTGGGAAGCCATTTCTGATTGGAGCAGGGAGGCAGACATAGAAATATGATGGCAGAAAAAGGCTATATGGCCCAACTAATCTGCCCTTCCATATCACCTGCTATTCTATGGAAAGGCAGACTAGATAGGTCATATGGTCTTTTTCTGCCATCATGTTTCCGTTTCTATATGAGGGCAGTCCTTGATAAATATTGTTGAAAATGTAAAAAAGTGGGAAAATTATTGCTTGGAATATTGTACGGAAATCATGCACAGTTAATAGTGGATGCACTGTAAATTTTGTAGGATTCTTATTTTGTTGTATATGGCTTTAGTGTTTTTATTTATGTGTGAAGTAAGATTTAGCTGCTGATTAAAGGTTATTCCTAAGTATTTCACTGTTTGCCTCACTTCCAGGTCTGCATACTTTACTCTTAGGGGTATGTCTACTAAATGACGTTAGTTTTGACTGCTAACGTGGTGCGTTAGTAGCCAAAACTGCAGAGTAAGCAGCAAACCTCCGAACAGAACCCCCAGGTGAATAGCAGAAGTGGTCAAACAGATAGACCCCGCAACGGACCAACTTCACAATGTAAATAGCAAGTTGTTCCATATACTATTGTACCACTGTTGTATATAGTTAACCAGGATATCCTTTATCAGATAACCCTGCATTGTATTTAGTTTCCCCTACTTCGCCAAGTTATACTTCCTGTTAAATGTAACGACCAGACACGTGTAAACTGTCGGATGTTTTCTGTTCAATGTAAACCGCGCTGATGTCTAATAGTGCGGTATATAAGAATTGTTAATAAATAAATAATAATAATAATAATTACCTACTGGGAGCATTCCCAGGGAAGGTACTGCAGATACCGCAGAGGTTTGGATTTCCCACGGAAACCCTGCATTACCTGCCTCAGCAGATACCATGGGAAAAGTTCTGCAGTGCCTGCTGAAGCAGGTACCGCAGGTTCCTGTGTTAAAAACATATGGAAGGATGGCAGCGATTGGTTGCACAGAGCTGTCACCAGCTCTGTGCCCTAATTGCCACCATGCCCCCCCCCCCAGCTGCCCCAATCAGGCCTCCTCCCCCTCCAATACTGTTGGTGATGCAATGCTTCGATCTCTGTCACCCACAATATAAAAAATAAAAATGTGTACCCCTCTTCAACACTGATCCCCCCTGGACAGCTCCCGATCCCCATCAGGAGCTGCCCAGAAGGGGGGGGGGGATTTGTACACCCCCGATGTTCCAAATATCCCGGCTAGCCAGTTGGGTTAGGCACTTCCTTCCTCCCTCCCTCCCATGCACAATTGCAAGGGTGGAAGATCCCCTGCCCCCCCCACCCTCCCCCTGCCACCTCCCATTTCATAAAAACCTTCCCAGCTAGCCAGCTAGCAGTCCTCCCAACCACCCTCTGAGCTTCCTAGCACATACCTCAAGATCCTTGGTGATCTAGTAGAAGAAGAAGGCAGAAGCAATCCTATACGCTCCTATCCCATCTAGCGGCCAAACCAAAATGGCCGATGTCATGAGGTGCTGCCCTCTAGCCTCTTGTTAGGAGGCAGCACTATGAGATCGCGGCCATCTTTTTTTGGGCCTATGAGAAAGGCAGCAGCTCTTCTCTTCTGCCTTTTCATAGACCCAAACAAAGATGGTGGAAGGCACCACTCATATTTTTAAGGTTGCTAGCTGTGAGGTACTGTATGTTGGCTTATGTTTGCAAGTTATGCGAGGAGAGTGCTGTTTACATTTCTGGATGATGTGGATTTCTTTTGTGGCAATCCCAGCTGGTTTGTAGATTCTTAAAGGTGAATACAGTGTGGTTACAAATTGTTTGCGGTCCACTTTATGGGCCACGGCTAAGGGCCATTTGACTTGGTCATTAGGCAAGGTCCATAAAGCGAGGGCCACCTAGAGTGAACTGGTGGCCTTGTTGCAGGAGATCACGTAGCACTGATGATGTTTCTGAAGACAGAGCTTGTCAGACGGCTGCCTGGGTGAGAATGTTCACAGTCTTGGCAAGTGCATATATCAATATGATTTGCAAGGGATTGTGGGAAATGCAGTCCATTCACACCAGACACAGCTGCTCACAATAATTAGTTGTGCTTGAGTGTAAAGCCAATAAGATATTTATTTATGGGGTTATTTCTCCCAACACAGATATGCTTGGTAGCACATAAAACAGGATACTTGCTTTCAGTGTTAAACTTAGAAAAACAAAATCAGGAAAACAACAGATGAACTTGTCAGGCAATCAAAGCAAAAGAATAAAGACCTGGTTGGTAACAAACTGGTCTTTTCTGTAGGCTTTAGCTAATATTTTCTTAGCAGTGTTTCAAACAACAAGCAAAACCCACAAAGAAGGGAAAAACTGTTCTTTTCAGGTTAACTTCTTATATCTTCACACATAGACTCAGAAGTGATTTCCTCAGAGCTCACAAGCAATTAGGTAAGGCTCAATTGCTAGCAGTTATCCAGCTGAAACCCCTTAGCTGGCTTGCTTTCTACTGCGTGGCCCAAAATCCTATTCAGGAGCTTTTCTGAGTAGATTAAAGAACAAGTTTGTATTTCTTTGTGATGGTTGCTGTACTTTGTAACAGTAAATTACCAAAGGAGTTTAGACAGAGAGCAATCCATATATTCACAGCCTGTATCTAAGACTTCTCCCCCTTCCTCAACAATCATCGGTTCAATATCATGGATTGGCACAGAGGAATTTCTCAATGGAGCACTTTCAGGAGAATACTTGTTTCCCTGCTGTCTTTCAAGGTTATAGCTAGGGCATAGATCAGTGTTCATACCTGAGCTTCCATTGCTGTTAGAGTTCTTCTCTAAATAGCCTGGCCAGTATGTAGTCCAGTTCTTATGTCCAGCCTTCCAATCCAGATCCCTGGACACTGGATCTCTCTTCACATACCTTCTGGCACGGGTCCTAGGGTCCCTTCCACGTGCAGCCGTCTCCCTCACAGGTACCGTCTGGAGATTCCTAGCTCTGCAGCACCATTCCTCTGGTTTTCCCCAGTCCAATGGTATATGCTGGCCTTTTGAATGTCTCCCAGTATACGTACTGCACTGGACTCCTTTAGACCTCCCAAATGCTTTCCTCTTCTTTCTTCCAAAGGGTTTCTTGCCCTCTCTGTCCGTCCGCTCTGGCTTCTGCTTCTGATGAAAATGTCCAAGATGAGGATCTCCCAGATGAAACTGAGGATAATTCTCTGTAGAATAGACTCTACCTTTATTCTGCTTTGATGAGTGCTCCACCCTAGCACAGCGCAGCTGTGCTGAATCAGGCCCTGCCCTTTGAGATGAGTGCTTGGGGATTACCTCATAGCCCTCTTGATTGAACACACGTTTCCCCACTTCAGCTCCTCTAATGGCTGTTGGAAACCTGGTGCATTCTGGGACTGGTAGTCTTTTATGGACAAATTCTGTTTTCTTATTTCTACCAGAACTGACAGGTTGCTTGTTCAGAGTCACTTCACCTTTACTATAGCTCCTTCCTGAGCTATGATAAGCTTCCTTATCACAAGCTTACCATGATACTGGAGAGACTACTCAGATGCTGCAGGATCAGTTCCAGTGTGATTTTGGGTGTTGGTGCCACTGAGGATTGAATTGGGGTTGGGCGATTTCAGTGGTAATACACCAGGTGCAGTTAACTTCACCTATGGAAGTGGAGGTAATTCCATCTGTGCTAATTGTAAGATGTGTCATTAGTTTGCCCCGGCACTGACAGTGCGACACTCACCATGCCTGCTCTCTAACCCCACATTTCAAGCTCTAACATACAAGGTATAGTTAGTGCACAGCTGTGACAGTTAGCATATGCCAATTTCTGCTTTAACAGTTACTATGGGCTACAGCACATGGTTAGCATGTGCCCAAACATTTCATAAGTGTGTAACGCACTTTAGTAAAAGGGCCCTTAAAGTGTGTACGTGTCTGTGCCTATGTAGTTACAGAAATCTGCACGTTATCAGCATGACAGTGAAAGGCAGGCCAGAATCACAAAAATGAGCTCTCAAAGATGTCATACAGATGTTGAAAGAATCAGAGCAAATATTCAGCCCTGTGGTCATTCACATCAATATATTTTATACTGTACTGCTATTTATTGTTAATTTTGGTACTGCATCTTGTAAACCACTTTTGGGTTAGACTGTGTCCAAGGTATAGAATGAAACATAATATAACACGTGGCTGTAGAATGGCATTTCATCCTCCCCTCTCCTCTCCCTTCCTTTTGCTCTGACAGTTTTCTTACTTTGAGAATTGAAAGCTCAAGAGGTATTCTCTAAGATGAAATCCCTCAGTGCTGCTCTTCTTCAAATATGTTTAAGACCTAGTAGCATACCAAAGACGAGGCGATGGGTGCAGTCTGCCCTGGGTGACAGTTGGGAAGGGGGTGCACCCCAGCCAGGCCCATGGAGGCAGTATGGCAAACCTATGATTACCCTGTTTGTCACGGTGTCTCACACTCCAGAGACTGGGCGCTCTTCTCTTCTGACTAAAGTCTCGTGATTCACGAGACTTTGGCCAAGAGAAAAGAGCGCCCAGCCCTGGCGTGCAGCGGTAAACCAACTTAATTGTTAAGTTTGCAACGCTGCCTATGTGGGCCCAGCTGGGGGTGGGGTGTGCACTGTAGTGCGTAGCGCTGTGCCACACTGGGTGGCACCAGTAGAACTGGGAGGGGTTGGGAACCCTTCTGTTAAGACCCTACAGAAGCACTTGACTTACCTCCTAACTGGAGCCTGAATACACTCAAGTCTGTTGCCCTGATAAACAGGATACTTGATAAGATTCTTCTGTACCATAATGCTACAGCTTAGTCATGAGATCTGCCCAATGCTGTGTGTTTTAGTTAATGCATTCTTCTCCATAAGACTATCCTTTTTTGATATTTTGTGTTAGGACTATAAGATGAGCAAAGCGAGGCATGCAATTCTTGTAAGCGGAACACAGACAGAGATTCACTTTAACGGAGAACATCAACATGTTATATTATTATAAAAGACCTACAAATATATTTCCTAATTGCTCTATAAAAATTAGCTTAGAGGAAAATGTTGAAAGACAACTGGAGAGAAGGTATAACTAAACATAGATTCTGAGAAAAAACCCATGAGAGTTCTGCTTAAAAGATATCAGTGATATCTGAAAGCCAGCTGAGACATATCTCATAATGCTGAGATATGTCTGAAACTGATTTTCCGTATGCACTGCCAGATATGGTACTACTACATGGTCATATGCAGATAGAGGACAAGTTATTCTTATCACTCCTATGATTAATCTTACACTCTTTTTAAAGGGATAAATCATTAATTTAAATCATGGATTTTCCATTCACAAGAGAAATCAGATTTATTTTACCAGTGTTCTCCAGGTGAACCATAAAGAAATCCTTCTGAGTTCCATAGACAGAAACAATCTCTGCTAAACCTCCGAGGGGGTTCCCTCCCCCTCCCCCTCCTCCTCCCCCATTCTTACTGTTGTTGATGTGCCTATAATGGCAGATCATGTAGGATTAGAATACTTTACAGTCAAAATAAATTACAAATGAGATTAACAATTTGTAAGTGTCATATAACAATAATTGATTTGTGATTCAGTAGATTCTGAGCATCTTTTGTCAGTCAGGTTGTAGTTGCAAAATAAAAAATAAAGTATAAAAAAAAGAATTTGTCAATTGATTTTTTTTTTTACTGAGATTGGGGACCCAGTCTCAATTATTGCTGCTGCTTAAAGGGTTTTTATATGCTGGAGAAGCTTGAATATGTCATTTTCTGCTCAAGATATACATTTCTGATTTAGATTCTTCCTATCACAGAAAACATCTCCAGATATCAGTATCCATACATATAAAAGATTGGTTTTCAGACAGGTACTAAACACATAAAATTTTTGATGTTTAACATGGAAAAGAGCTTTTATAAAATTGTCAAATATCATACATATTGTACGTAAAGAGCAGGAGCACAGAAAGAGAGTTCTTAGGAGTATGTTTACTAAACCGTGTTAGCACGGGCTATCTGCTGTATTAACAGCTATCATGCCACATTGATAGTTAATGCAGGGAAAATGTAGTCAGCATTGCAATTTTCCATGCTATCTTCATTTTGTATGTTAGATGAGGGGAGAAATGGGATCAGGGCGGGGAGAAGATGTGGTGACAGAAGGCAGCCAGAACACGAGCAATTGCCATGCACCGGCAGTCAAAATCGCTGATAGTGGGGCTTCAGATAATGCCACCTTGAGGTGGCATTAAGTGCAGCCAAGCTATCGGGATTGCCACTGTGCGGCCATTGCCAATTGGCAGTGGCGGCATTGGACCCCTTGAGGCACCCCTTCAGACACTCCCATTTCAATAACAATGCCGGTGCCTTCAGCACCTTACCCCCTCTGTACAGCACCCAACCATGTGGGTCTGGCTGTCCTCCCCTCCCAACCTGGCAGCAATCTTCAGGACTATTCAGCCTAGCTTCCGTGATCCCTGCCAAAGTCCCCCCACTGTTCAGGGCAGGAGCACTGCCCCTCTACTCCGGCACTGTCCAATAAGGCACCTGTCTCACAGTGAGGCTCTCTAATGTTAAGACGTCAATGGGGGACAGTTCCAGCCCCGAAAAGCACTGGACCGTAAGCAAAGACCCAGAAAGGTCTGGGGAATAATGGACTTCTCTGTGCAGTATCTGCAGGGCAATTGCTGGCCACTTCCCCTGCATTTAGCGCACAGGTTTTACATCTACTACACTGCCTTGTGACATATGCCACACAGTAGAGGCAAAGCCATTACTGCTCTTTAGAAAACAGACACCATAGTTTATACATGATCTGCTGCAGGCATTCCCAGGAAATACATGCACACGTGTAGAGTACACACACAAGTATACAGCTTTTTCAGAACAGGTTGAGATATCAATTAAAAAGCATATACCTAGTATATAAGGCTCTGATGGTCCAACACGGTTAGCTTGTGAGTGATGGATGTGCACTAACCGTGACTGTTAACTTCAGCATGGTTGTATCTAATGCCACCTCAGTGGGTGGCATAAGGTGCACCCACATGCTGAGTTACCACGATACCAAAA
Source organism: Ichthyophis bannanicus (assembly GCA_033557465.1). Taxonomy (NCBI): domain Eukaryota; kingdom Metazoa; phylum Chordata; class Amphibia; order Gymnophiona; family Ichthyophiidae; genus Ichthyophis; species Ichthyophis bannanicus. The sequence continues at coordinate 1,300,879,730 of CM066031.1, forward strand.
GCAGGGGGACAGATGCACATGCCCCTTGAAGTTGGTGCGGTCCTCTGCACGTTTTGTGGCTCAACCATGCACTACCAGTGCACCTTTTAGCAAACGTGCCCCTGTATGAGTTAAATAAGTTACAACTTGCTATAATATTTCAATTTTAAGAACCCTCACGGATGTTCTGTTCAAATCAGGTGAGTCAGTTACAGTGCCTTGTGAAAGTATTCATCCCCCCTTGGCTTTTGTCCTGTTTTGTCGCATTACAACCTGGAATGAAAATGGAGGTTCATTTGGATGTTAGATAATGGACCTAACAATATAGTCCAAATTGATGAAGTGGAATCACAATAAAATACTTTGTATATATAAAAAAACAAGTAAAAACTGAAAAGTTGTGAGTGCATATGAATTCATGCCTTTTGCTATGAAACCCCTAAATAAGATCTGGTCCAACCATTTAATCTCAGAAGTCACATAATTAATTGATTAGGGTCCACCTGTGTGCAATCAGTGTCACATGATGCCTGTATAAATATACCTGTTCTGAAAGGCCCCTGACTCTGCAACACCACTAAGCAAGCAACATGAAGACCAAGGAGCGCTCCAAACAGGTCAGAGACAAAGTTGTGGAGAAGTATAGATCAGGATTGCATTATAAAAAGATATCCCACATTCTGAATATACCACGGAGCACCATTAAATCCATTATAACAAAACAGAAAGAATATGGCACTATTACAAACCTGACAAGAGAATGCCGCTCAGCAAAACTTACAGACAGGGCAAGGAGGGCATTAATCAGAGATGCCACAAAGACACCAAGGATAACATTGAAGAAGCTGCAAAGATCCACAGCGGAGATGAGAGTATCTGTCCATAGGACCACTTTAAGCCATACACTCCACAGCGTGGAGCTTTATGGAAAAGTGGCCAGAAAAAAGCCATTGCTTAAAGAAAGAAATCAGAAAACACGTTTGGAATTTGCATACCGCATGTGGCAGACCCTCCAAACACATGGAAGAAGGTTCTCTGGTCAGATGAGATGAAAATTGAACTTTTTGGCCATCATGGGAAACGCCGTGTATGGCGGAAACCCAACACTTCCCATCACTCCAAGAACACCATTCCCACAGTGAAACATGGTGGTGGCAGCATCATGCTGTGGGGAATGTTTTTCATCGGCAGGACAGGAAAACTGGTCAGAATTTGGAGGAACGATGGATGGCACTAAATACAGGGCAATTATTGAGGAAAACCTGTTTCAGTCTGCCAGAGATTTGAGACTAGGATGAAGGTTCACCTTCCAGCAGGACAATGACTCTATACATACTGCTAAAGCTACACTGGAGTGATTCAAAGGGAAACATTTAAATGTCTTAGAATGGCCTAGTCAAAGCCCGTGACCTCAATCCAATTGAGAATCTGTGGCATGACTTGAAGATTGCTGTATATCAACACTCTTTTAAAGTACTCAAAGGATTAAACAGATAGAAAAAGAGTTGTTTCTCTAAGAACAAACTAGGATGCAATAGTGACCTCTGACTCAGAAATCAGAGATATTTTTAAGAACTTTTTTGCTGCACTGTATGCCTCAAGACTAATAGTCATGGAGATGCCTTTGAGGGAATGAATACTTTTGCAAGGCACTATTTAATAAATATGCAGAACAAATCATTAGAGAAGCAGGATTATATGAAGACAACAGAGATGTTAAGATTGGTGGACAAACAACCTTCACTATGCTGGTGATACCATGTTACTGGCTGAAAGTGAAGATGATCTGAAACATCTCCTGATCAAGATCAAGGAACATAGTCTTAAAATGGGCCTGCATCTTAATATGAAGGAGATCCTTACTACTATTCGTAAATGACCTGGAAATGGGAATAACGAGTGAAGTAATCAATCAGATTTGCAGATGACACAAAATTATTCAAAGTTGTTAAAACCCATGAGGATTGTGAAAAATTGCAAGAGGACCTTGATACATTGGAAGACTGGGCATCCAAATGGCAGATGAAATTTAATGTGGACAAGTGCAAAGTTATGCACCTAGGGAAGAACAACCCAAACTATGGTTACATGATGCAAGATTCCACATCAGGAACCACCATCCAGGAAAAAGATTTAGGTGTTTGGCTATTGTGGATAAAAAGATTTGACAATAAAGACACCTAGGTGCCAATGTAGAAATTATATTGAACCCACATACATTTATGCCACCTTGAAAGTAGTAAAAAATATGTATGCATACAATATGTATGATTTCATATAACACAGGTACACTACCAAAAAACTGCCTCCAGTTTTGCAACTGATTCCTATAGATTTTGGGGTGCTGAATCCAGGAAAAATAGCCAAAATGTTCCATCACGTCACGTTTTCTTGCAAAATTAGATTTCTTACCCATATAAGGAATGTTCACATAATTTCTATTTAGCCGACTGCAGTTTATTTTCTTGGCCCAAAATAGAGGTTGTAATGGTTAACTAACTAGAAACACTCCCTCATGATATTTTAGAGTGTTTTGTATTCATTTTATACATTAACAGGACAACTGGGAGGCGGGGGATTAAATCCAGTACTCGCGCTGGCGCATGTTCTTTCCTGTTCGCCTCGCCTCGTTCGCTCGCTCGCTCAAACACGGTGGTTGCGACATGAACGTTCCTGTCAAATTTCAGTTTCTTGCAAGTTCATTATTACCTTTTGTTTGCTCAGTCGTAATCCAGCTTTATTACTAAGTGGTTCACTACAGTTGTAGTTTGCAGTGCTGTGTATTTGTGATGGCTCACAGAGCCAGAGGTTGCGTCAACTCTCCGGACAGTTTTTGTTTTATTTGTGGGGAATATACCGTGAAAAAGCGGCAGAGGAACATTTCTGCATTTATTAAAAAAGTATATTTCGCCTATTTTGGTTTGAAGTTAGGCGATCAAGACAAACCGTGGGCTCCTCACAAAGTGTGCAAGACATGTGAGGAAGATCAACGCTTATGGATGAAAGGTAAAAAACAAGCATTTTGTTTCGGAATACCTATGATGTGGCGTGAACAAAGAGACCACAGCAGTGACTGCTATTTTTGCTCTTGCATTGTGAAGGGATACAACTTAAAAAATAAGAACGTAATAAGTTACCCCAACCTTCCCTCAGCAATTAGGCCTATGCCTCATAGCAACGAAGTACCTGTGCCTGAACCACCAAAATCTTTGGATCATATTTGTGTGGACGGTTCTGATCATGATGAGACTCATCAGATGGCTTTTCCCGATGAGTCCAGTACTTCCGAGTTTGAAACTGAAGCAGATCCGAAACCTGAACTTTTCTCTCAAGCTGAATTGAATGATTTAGACCGGGATTTAGGACTCCCAAAAGATGCTGCCCAACTGCTAGGTTCTCGGCTTAAACAGAAAAATCTATTGTCACCAGGAACAACTTTTTATTGGTACCGCAACCGCGAGACACAATTTTTGAAGTATTTCAGCAAAGAGGAAGATTTGGTATTTTGCAACGATATATACGGAGTGATGGAAAAGTTTAAACTCAAGTATGATCCTGCTGAATGGCGGCTGTTCATTGATTCGTCAAAAGACAGCATAAAAGGTGTTCTTCTTCATAATGGCAACACATTCGCTTCAGTTCCTATTGCTCACTCTGTTATTCTCCAAGAAAAATACGAGAATTTGGCCCTGATTCTTCAGAAGATTCGTTATGATGAGCATAAGTGGATGATTTGTGGAGACTTTAAAATTCTATCCATGCTATTAGGGCAGCAATCCGGTTTCACCAAATATCCCTGCTTCCTTTGCTTGTGGGATAGCCAGGCCCGCGACCTACACTGGGGGAAAAAAGACTGGCCAATTCGGGAGTATTTGAGACCCGGTGAGAAAAATGTTCTTCATGAGAGCTTGGTACCTCGTGATAAAATTCTATTACTACCTCTCCACATTAAGTTGGGTCTCATTAAGCAATTCATCAAGTCCCTTCCAAAAGATGGTGAGTGCTTTCGGTACCTTTGCTCAAAGTTCCCCCGACTTTCTGAAGCAAAGCTAAAGGAAGGAGTGTTTGTTGGCCCTGATATAAGGAAACTCATTTCAGATGGAGCATTCGCTGAAACAATGTCTGAGAAGGAAAAAGAAGCCTGGGATTCCTTCAAGGATGTTGTTCTCAAATTCTTGGGGAACAGGCGGATGAGAACTATAAGGATATTGTTGCCAGGATTCTCAATGCCTTCAAAGAACAAGGCTGTAACATGAGCCTGAAAGTCCATTTCTTGCACTCCCATGTGAACTACTTTCCCGAAAACTTGGGGGCGTACAGTGAAGAACAAGGTGAAAGGTTTCACCAGGACATCAAGGACGCAGAGAGAAGGTACCAAGGAAGATGGAACACCATTATGATGGCTGATTTCTGCTGGTTGCTGCTGTGGGAAACCCCAGATGAAAAATACGCCAAGCAGCGCACCAAGAGAAGCATTCGGGGAAAGAAGAAACGGGCCCACCAGGAGATTGATTGACCCAAGAATGACTTTAAAATCTAAACTGTGTTGACAAATATCGTGTTTTTACTAAACTTTGAAATAAAAATTTGCTAGTTATTACCACAGTGTCGGATCTCATTTATTAGAATTTTATTTTCACACCATCGGGTGTTTGTCTTCATGTATTGCAATGGTGCGGTTTGCGTTTTCTATTCTTACATACATACCTGTACAACATTTTTTGCACATTTCTTTGCTTTGCTTTGTGTCTAACCTCGCTCTTATATGCTCAATGTTTGTGCACATGTATATGGCTGTTTTAAGTGCAGACAATTTTGCTACCCTCACAGTGTGTTTTGTTGACATTACTCTATTCTTATGTGCTGCCTTGTTACAATTTTCTTTATTCTTATTTGAATAACTACTAAACAATTAGTATAAAGAATTCATCCAAGAAACTTTTATCTCGATCGCACTCAATCTGAAACGTTCACCTCAAACTGCTAACCCAATGTAGCAAAAAATCTGTACGTGATGGAGCAAATTGGTTACCAGATTTGGATTCAGCGCACCAAAAAACGTAAAAATCAATCGAAACATTAGAGGCAGTTTAAAAAAATTTTTTTTTAGTGTACCTGTGTAATTTATAAATGCATAAACTGGTATTCTGCTCAAAACCCATCAGCATACACGCACACATTAAAGTCACGTACAAGCATGAACATGCTTGCCACTGGGCATACTTGTATGTGTAAGGTAATTTTATAAGGGGCATTTTGTGTGCATATATTGGCATATACACATGAAAATGCTTTGATAAAATTACCCTCAGAAGCTTCATGGGGCAGTTATATAACAAGATGCCTTCATAGGGGCAGTTTTATAACAAGATGCCTACAAAAAGGTGCCTGTTTTATAAAAGCAATATAGACGCCTATGTGCTTTTATAAAATAGGTTCACAGATTCACACCCAATAGTACACACAAATTTATACCTGCTCCAAAGATGGTGTAACTTTGTGCATATACTCTATACTTGTATGTGTGTGTGTGTATCTTATAAAATATGTGTGTATCTAGCAATTCTGCCTCTGTAGATTGCATTAAAGCAGGTTCACACTTTTTACCTTAGGAGAAAATTTTATAAAGCATGTTTGTGCATAAAACAATGTCTTAAATGTGTAAATGCGCTCTTATCAAATTAGATCACAGCTTAAAAAAAAGAACATTTGGCAGACTGTCCTCTAGTGGTAATGCTCTGAGATTACTACTAGGGGGTCACAGAGGTCATTTTGGAACCTGGCGCCATAAAAGCACCTGGAACCCTGGCAAGGCAGAAGATGGGGATGGGGACAGGGGTTCGGTATCTGCTGGTGGGCTTGGGGTTTCTTTTTCCTGTGGGAGGGGTCAGGTGGGCAGTTTTCATGCTAGTAGGGTTCAGATGGGGGGATCAAATGCATAGGAGGGTGAGTGAATCGGATGTGTTGGGTGGGGGTTTGGGGAGGAAATCAGATGTCTTGGGGATGACTGCATGATTGGGGTGGTCGGGGTGATCGAAGTCTAGGGGATGACTGCATGGGCCAGATCTCACACTTTGTAGCTGCCCCTTCAGGAAGGCACTTATTGGTACTTGGGACAGTTGTAAATTCGTTAACTGTTGGGGGTGTAGAAAGCATTTCCCTGGCAATTTATATGAAGCCCTTTCCCCTAACGTGGGCCACATTAGCACGGGTGCACTTAACTCCACCTACTGAGGTGGCATTGGTTGAACCCTCGTTAATACAGTTAGCGCATGGTGTGAACCCAGCACTAACTTCTCTGAGCTCACCGTGCTCAACCTCCACCCCCATCCCACCACTCAGGACTCTTACGTGGGTTACACAGTTAGTGGGGGAATCATCCTGCGCTGTCATGGCCCTGTGCTGGCTGGAAATGCGTGTCACAGCCTACCTTCAGCACGCTCTAGAACATGCACTGCCAGCGGGCATCTTTTAGTGATCTAGGACTGTAATGATCTTTATGATGTCACAGAAATTAGGAGCATCAAGACTCTTCTGTTATAGGTCCACTGAGAAATCTAGTCTTTTACTTTATTTCCAGTGGCCCTGGTGTATCCCCCTCAGGCAGAACTCAAAGACCTTTTATCTATTTGGTTGTACAAGACTGTACTACCCCCTGTTTAAAGGTCTTGATTTGTCTTAAATAAGGGAGTAAGGACAAACAATTTATCTGCAACAAACTTTCAAGAGTTGCCTTTTCTTCATCAGGTCAGTGAAGAAAAAATACAGTTACATTGGGTTTAAATAGTACAGAGTCAGCTAAATCTTAGACGCAGTCTGCATACAAGTATTTGATTTGATTTGACTTGGTTTATCTACTTTATATACCGCATGTGTCATTACAGCTCAGTAAAAGGGAATGAGGTAGATAGATGATGAGACGGTAACACTGTCTGATATTGGGTGAGAAAATCAGTGTCTCTTTTGAATCCTTTAGTGTTAGCTTCAAAGTATTTAATCTCCTTAATTTCAATTGTTTCCCATTCTTCTGTAACCCCTCAAGTTTCCTTTAAGTAACTTAATTGTAATGCTATTAAGGGACTGATCCTCCTTTGAGAAATGTTCACCTACTGAGCTGTCACTCTATTTTCCTCTCAATATCTGATGATATTTCTATGAAAATTAATACAAGTGCTTAGTTTGTGGATTATTTCACTGATATAGCACTCTTATTTACATTTGGAAACTCATTGCATAAGGACCTGTGGAAAGGTACAAGCCATCTATGCATGTAGATCACAGATTTACAGTGTACTTATTATTTATTTATTTAGCTGTATTTATATCCCGCTTTTCACCGGGTCAAAGCGGTTTACTTTAGCCGGTCACTATTCTATATGTATGCACTAAGCCTGGTGGTGTGTACTTTCACTGCGGGTATGCACATGGATGGATCATGAGTGAAGTATGCAAGTTTTACATGATTTACACATGTTCTTGAGAAATCTAGGTGCAAGCATTTACATCAGCTAGAGGGCTGGTGTAAGTGATCCTGTCTAGATTTAATGCACTTATGTCCCTATATTATAAAGTATTTGCACACTTTATAAAAAAAGGCATGAAATACGTGCAGAAAAGCAAACATTAACTACATGGGACTTTATAACATTATCATCTTTTTGCATTGGATTGTATCCCTTACTGGGTCAATATTTAAAACCAGCGGCAAGGGTGTTTCACCCTAGTGATAGTCCCTGTTGGGAATCCCCCTGTCTGTCTGTCCATATGAATAGGTTTATTTGCACTTGTACTCTAGGTATCCATAAGTTCAATGTGCTAGAAGGAACTCCATCTCCCACTGGCAGAAGAAAGGCATCAGCTGTGACCACGGGGAAGAACAGCTTGAGTGCCGATAGGGAGCATATCTCCCTTCACGTACTGAGCACCTACTTCCATCAGCAGAGGTAAAGCTCTGAGCCAGACAGGTCCCATGAAGTTTAGGGCTAGAGGCTGGTGAGGACCCCATCTCTTACCAAAAGAAGAGAGACGAGAGACTGCCACTGCCCCAAAGACGTATGCTGGCTGCCAGGAGGAACCACATTCCCCACCAGCAGAAGAGAGTAGACAAACATAGCTTTGGCAAAAACAGAAGATCAGTGTTGCAGAGGATCTCATCCCCCACTTTGATAAAGCTGGAAGCTGTTTCTGGGGCATCTTGAAGCAAGTTAAAACACTTTCCTAAATAGGGGGCCAAGCTAGAAGCCATTTTTTTGATATAGTTAAACTGGAAATCCATCAGGCCAGGGGATTTACCTAGAGAAAGTGCTTGAAAAGCCTGCATGATCTTTGCCTCTGTGACCAGTGCTGCCAAAAGGTTCTTCTTATCCTCCTTCATTTGTGGGAGGTGCAGGTTTTGAAAAAATTCATCAAAGGCATCTCCATGACTATTAGTCTTAAGGCATACAGTGCAGCATAAAAGTTCTTAAAAATAGAGATATTTTCCTCATTTTATCATAGAATCCCTTTTGAAAGTTAAAAGGTAATATTGTGGATTTCTGAACCAGAGGTCACCACTGAATCCTAGTTTTTTTTCTTAGAGAAACAACTCTTTTTCTGTCTCTTTAATCCAACAAGTACTTTAGAGGAGCCAGCCAACTCAGTTATTAGACCCATAGGGCCCAAAATTGAGTTAGGAGGACCATGTGCCACTTTGGCGCATAGCCCTCCCCGCTGACGTCTAACCCCTGGCATTGAATATCCGGGACTGTCGCACTGCCTCTCAGTCATAGTCAATAACCAGGCAGTAGCGATATTGCATCCTGCTCAGTTAGCTCCTGTGATTAAATTTAGGTAAGCTTTTGCCTCATCTATCTTTCAGGTGCAATATCACTGCTGCCTGGTTGATTGTTGCCACCCCTGCTCCTCCCCTGAACACCCCCGACACGTCCCAGTTAGCATTGGGGTGTGCAAAGGAGAAGAGAGTGGATATTCAGCAGCACTAACCATGTTGGTGCCATTGAATATCCTGGATAGCGGCATTTTCACGGTTTACAGGACTGTAAACTGTGTAAATGCCTTTCGAAAACTGGGCCCATAATAACTAGTCTTCTGCTGGAAAATCATTCCTGCTATTCTCTCACTTAGCACTGAGTTGTAGTACATTCTCAGTTTCTGAAACTCACAGCTCCCTCGAAGAGGTCTGAAGACTCTGTCTCTCTAGTTTCAATATGTGCCTTCCATCTCTTGTAAGCAGGCTTCTGACTGGTTTACTTGGCAGCAGCAAAGCTGATGATCTGACTCCTTAACACTGCTTTAAATTCCTCTCAAAATTTTGGTAAAGGGCACATCATCAGCCATGTTGTGTGCAAAAATGTCAGCCATTGTCTCTTGCACCAGAGGCACAAAAGCTGGATTATCTAATTAAGAAGGATTGAGCCTCCAGAGATGACTTTTTTCAGCAGGAGTCACACCTCTATGACATAATGAAAATGCTGCATGATCTGAAACTAATATGTTATACACCCTGGAATCCCATACAGAAGGCATCAGGTTATTGGATAATAGAAAAAAATCAATGCATGAATGAGAAGCATGTGGGGTCGAGATAAAAGAAAAGTCCTTGCCAGATGTATGCTGAAGGCACTATATATCTTCCAAACTAACTCTACCATCACATACTTAAGAGATCCCGAAGTCCTAGAGTGGCAATGCCAGGCCTTAGACTGCTTTTCTAAAAACAGATCTAAAACTAAGTTGAAATCTCCCCTGATTATAAATGAAGAGGAATGCAACTGTCACTCAGATGTAAGCCCAAGGAAAAACTCAGGGTAATCCCTAACAGGGGCATATACGTTAAACAAAGTTAGTGGCTTCCTATTAACCTCAATCTACACCTGAACCATCTTCCCTCGGAGCCTGAAGATGTAGATAAAAGCTTTGCTTCCAAAGACGTACCCAACAGTATAGCAAGCCCACTTGGCAATAGTGATCATAGCATGATTGCGTTTGATTTAGTAAACGGAGGAGGGAGGGTAAGGAAATCCACAGTACTACCTTTTAACTTTCAAAAGGGAGACTATGATAAAATCAGGAAAATAGTTAAGAAAAAACTAAAAGGAGTAGTTGCAAAGGTTAAAGATTTACATCAAGCTTGGGTGTTGTTTAAAAATACTATCTTTGAAGCCCAGACCAGCTGTATTCCACACTTTAAGAAAAGTGTGAGGAACTCCAAGAAATTGCCAGCATGGTTTAAAGGTGAGGTCAGAGAGGCTGTTGCTGCCAAAAAGCATCTTTCACGAAATGGAAAAAGGAGCCAAAAGACAAAAACTGGAAACAACACAAGCACTGGCAAGTTAGATGCAAGGCATTGATAAGGCAGGCATAGAGAGAATTTGAGAAGAAGCTTGCTGTGGAAGCAAAAACATGTAATAAAGACCTTTTCAAGTACATTCGTAGCAAAAAACTGTGAGAGAGTCAGTTGGACCATTAGATGATAGAGGGGTGTTCAGTTTAAAATTCTTATCTTTGTTCACAGGGTGATCCACTCAGGTACCCCCCTGTATCTTGCCAGCCAGGTTCACCTTCACACCCCTCACCGTTCTCTCTGCTCTATTCATGCCAACCGTATGTTCCTACCCTCCCCCTCCCAAGCACACCTAGAATCCACCCGGTCTTCCGCTTTCTTTTTTCTTGGTCCAAGGCTCTGGAACTCCCTTCCCCCTCTCTACGTCTTGAAACCTCCTACCCGTCCTTTAAAGCTAACCTCAAAACCCATCTTTTTTGTTCTGCCTTCAACCTTCCTTTCCCGACCCCATCCTCCTCCCCTCACTAGGCCTTTGACAGCAAACCCCTACCCCTGTCTTACATTTTTCTCTATGTTGTTGTTGTCTCCCCTTTGTTACCCTTCTTTACCCCCACTCTGTTTCTCTGTTTCTATCCCTTTTCTTTGATTTTATGGCGTTCCTTTTCTGGCTCTTTTTCGCAGCTCTCTCTCTCTTTTTAGCAATTTTAATTGATTTTATTTATTGTGAACCGCCCAGATGCTAATTGTATTGGGCGGTATATAAAGTTTTAATAAACATAAACATAAACATAATAAACACTAAGAGGGAATAAGGCCATAGTGGAGAGACTGAATGAATTCTTTGCTTCTGTCTTTACTGAGGAAGATGTAAGGATCTTACCCATGACTGAAATGGCATTTAAAGGTGATGCCGCAGAAGAATTTTAAAAAAATATCGATACACTGGAAAGATGAACTACAATTATTTGATAAATTGAAGAGTAAGAAATCACCTGGACAGGATGGTATACATCCAAGGGTGTTAAAATAACTGAAATATGAGATTGCAGACCTACTATTAGTAATCTGTGAACTATCATTAAAATCATCTGTAATACCTGAAGATTGGTGGATGGCCAATGTAATGCCAATTTTTAAAAAGTGCTCCGAGGTGATCCGGGAGAGTACAGACCGGTGAGCCTGACGTCAGTACTGGGAAAAATGGTAGAAACCATCATAAAGAACAAAATTACTCACCATGTAGAGAGTCATGGCTTAATGGGAGATAGCCAACATGGCTTATTCAAGGAAGGTCTTGTCTTACTAAACTGTTAAACTTTTTGAATGTGTAAATAAACAGGTAGAGAAAGGAGAGTTGGTTGATATAGTGTTACTGGATTTTCAGAAAGCCTTTGATGAGGTCCCTTATGAGAGACTTTTTGTGAAATTAAAAAGTCATGTGATAGGAGGCAGTGTACTATTGTTAAAAGATAGAAAGTAGAGGGTAGGGCTAAATGGCCAATTTTCCCAATGGAGAAAGTTAAATAGTGGAGTACCCCAGGGATCTGTGCTGGGTTCACTGCTTTTTAACATATTTGTAAATGACCTGGAAATGGGAATAATGAGTTAGGTAATCATATTTACAGATGACACAAAACTATTCAAAGTTGTTAAAGTCCATGAGGATTGTGAAACATTTCAAGAGGACCCTCATAAATTGGAAGACTGGGCATCCAAATGGCAGATGAAATTTAATGTGGACAAGTGCAAAGTTATGCACCTAGGAAAGGACAATCGAAACTATGGTTACACGTTGCATAGTTCCACATTAGGAGCCACCACCCAGGAAAAAGATTTAGAGCGTCGTTGTGGATAACATGTTGAAACCCTCCACCCAGTGTGCAGTGACAGACAAGAGAGCAAATAGTATGCTAGGTATTATAAGGAAATGAATGGATAATAAAACAAAGGATATTATAATGCACCTTGAATATTGTGTGCATTTCTGGTCGCTGTATCTTAAAAAGGATATAGTGTTATTAGAAAAGGTACAGAGAACAGCCACCAAAATGGTAAAGGTGAAGGAAGTATACCTCTGTGAAGAAAGGCTAAAAATATTAGAGCTCTTCAACCTGAGCAAGAGAAGGCTGAGGGAAGATATGATAGTGGTCTGTAAATTAATGAATGGAGTGGAATGGGTAAGCGTAGATCGATTGTTTACGCCATCAAAATATAGAAAGACTAGGAAGCATGCAAACTATTTAAGACTAATAAGAGAAAATATTTTTTCACTCAATGTGTAATCAAATGCTGGAATTTGTTCCTGGAGATGTAGCAAAAGCTGTTAGTGTAGTTGGGTTTAAAAAAGGTTTGGACAAGTTCCTGGAGGAAAGGTCCATAAACCATTATTAAAGGGGACCCAGGATATCCACTGCTTGACCCAATACAAGCATTGTGGAACCTGTGCCTTTTGGAGAAACTGCTAGGGACTTGTGACCTAGATTGGCCACTGTTGGAAACAGGATATTGAGCTTAATGGACCTTGATCTGACCCAGTATGGCATATCTTATGTTCTTAAAGTTGTTTGGCATGATCTTCCTTTGGTAAAACCATGTTTCCTGAGATCTTTCAATCCAATGAATTCTAGAAAGACCACTATCCTTTCTTTCAACAGTGTTTCCATTACTTTCCCCACCACCAACATAAAGCTTGCTGGCCTTTAATTTGCTACTCTGTTATGACATTTGTGAAGAAAGACCAGGTCAGCCTTTCACAAATCTAGAACATAAGAACATATGATATACCATACTGGGTCCATCAAGCCCAGTATCCTGTTTCCAACAGTAGTTAATCTAAGTCTCAGGTACCTGTCAGGTCCCCGAAAGATACATGTTTCCATGTTGCTTCTCCCATGGGTAAACAGTAGATTTGCCCGGTCCTCTTTAATAATGATTAACTCATTCAAATCTCTGTTAAATCCAGCAACACTAACAGCTTTTAGTAAATCCTCTGATAACAAAGTCCAGAGTTTGATTACGCATTGAGTGAAAACATATTTTCTCCAATTAGTCTTAGGGGTATGTTTACTAAGCAGTCTTAACATGCACTCTTCCATGTTATCGTGCGATAAGGTACCTTATTGCGCAATAATGGCGCTTTACCGGGCGCAGAGGTACCTTAGCGCGCGATAACGCGCGCAGCGGTGCAAATGAATGCTGAGGGTGGAGAAATGCTCCCAGAGGGCGGAGGAAGGCTCCCCAGGGGCGGAGAGAGAGGGTCAATGGGCAGAGAGTGGGAGGGGAGAGGCTCCCTGAAAACTAACGCCAGTGAAACCCTGGCGTTAGAGCTGATTTAAAGGGAAAAGAAACCATTTCCGTCAGCAATGTTCAGCAAAACCAGGGAAACCTACAAAAAGTGATGAGTGTGATAAATGTGCACGGAACAAAAGGGCAAATAAACATTGAAAATGACCTGAACAAAATGGAAAAAAAACATAACCAAGCTGGGCAATAGTGATATTAATGGGAAACATCAACTTCCCCCCCCCCCCCAGAGAAAGCTCCAAAAAAAAAGATATGAATTTTGGAAGGGTCTATGCTCCGTCCCCATACAAGGTGAATGAGCCCACAGTGAAAGTGCGGTGAGTAGGGTTTTCCCTCTTCATTGGGCAGGTGTCCCATGGCATGCGCATGTTCCGCAACAGCAGGGCGGGCATGATGGAATGGGCAACTGGACAGATGCTTGAAAAGGCGGCACATGCTGTGGTGCAGCTGGGCTACAGTGCGTACTAGGGTGCTGCCTGGGTGACCCATAGGAATGTTGAAACAGTAGTGCAGCCAGACAGCAACTGATGAGGGACCAACATGGGCACGAGTGTGCTTCCCATGGTGTCACAGGGGATAGTACCCAGCAGGTACCCCCAAGGGCACAGAACATTGCCAGGCGGTGCTGGGGGGAAGCGTGGACAGCTATGCAAGCACCCCTACCCCAGAACACGCACCATAGGCAGCTGCCTACCCACACACTGGATGGCCTGAGCACCACCAGCAGAAGGGCATGTCAGCAGGGTGGCAGAGGGGTACTGGTGGTGGAGGGGGCAGTGGCAGCTGCCCAGAGCAGACCATGGCCTAGCCCTGTGTAGGTGGGTGCCATGCACTGCAACAGACAGGCCCTGTCTGACAAACAGTCATGGTATCCCCAGGGAATACACTGCCTCTGTGGCAACACAGTGGTGCAGTGCACACAGCCAGTATGTTCAGGAGCAGAATGTCACAGGTCCAAGTCCCAGCTGCAGTTCTTGCCAACCCAGCCCCCATATTTTACCCACTACTAAAACGTGCTAATACAGACAGAACCTTTATTGCAGATAACGTAGAAATGCCCAAAACACCTACATTTTACCCTACAGAGCACAGACACCATAAACATGTGCATTACCTAGAGCAGAGTCTCCCAAATGCAGTCCTGGAGGGCCAAACACCATTCAGGTTCCATGCTGCCTTTAATAAATCTGGCTGTGCTGCATTTGTATGCACTGCCCCCATTCTATGCAAATGTAGCCATGCATATTCATTAGGGACAGCATGAAAACCCGAACAGTGTTTGGTCCTCCAGGATTGGAGTTGGGAACCTCTGCCCTAGAGCAGCAGCCAACAGGGGCAGACACACCCGCACCCACAGGCTCCATTATCCCAAGCCTCCTGGAGAGGCAGGATGTTGGGCCCTGTGTGCATCTCCCAATACTAGCACTTGCATACCTTAGCAATGCCACCCTAAACATGGGAAAACTGTACATAGCTATCAAAAGGTTGCTATGATAACTGGCAGATAGCAATCCCAACAATAAGCACAATTGGCTGACTGAGCTGCATCATAGCAACCTTTCTGATGTCTGTGGAGTGTGCCTCAGGTCTGGTGTCTGACAGAGTGACCCCAACAGTATTGCGTACCATAGCCATGCCTGCACTGTGCCCAGGACTGGTGTGGTGGCCAGGGCTGCCAAACACCTCTATAGTTGCACAATGCTGGCATAGGTGTGTGAAGTGTGTGTCTATCTATCCAGTGTGTGGTGGCTGCCAACACTCTCCACAGTCCACACTGCTAGCACTGTTGCCAGTATTGGCCTGCCAATGTGCATAATGAGGAGCAAGGTACTGTGGGAATAGCCTGGATAGGGTGGCCTGGCCTGGCTGCATCTGCAGAGGTCATAGGGCAATGCTCGGAAATTGTAGTGCCCGGCCACCACCTGCACGGACAGGGTGGCCACAGCATGTCCTGCTGGGAGGTCACTCTCACCCTGACTGAGCAGTGACCACGGCATGGCTAGGTTCCCCCATAGTGCTATATAGTATTTTTCTCATGTGATATTTATGGGTTCTTTTTTCGGGCCTAATCACTGACTTATCTGCTTGGTGTGTATGCTGACATCCCAGTTCTGGGTACATGCATCTCCTCCAGGAACATGCACTATGGACTAGCTAGCAGACTATCTGCAGTTAGTATGTGTCTGGCTAGAGCACCTTGCAGGGTGCAGTGGCTGGAGGCTTGCTGCTGGAGAATGTCAGATAGTGGTGGGGGGCAGCTGAGTATTTCCAGGCCTGCTGTCTGTCTGCCTTGCCTTATGGATGTGTACAGATTGACATTGACTGCCCTGTAGGGTGTCTGTTCCCCAGCAGGACTGGGGTTGAAGGTCCCCTCTACTGCCACCATTTCAGGGAGGTAGAATGTGGATCTGTTGGTGGGAGATCCTGTTTCCCACCCTGAGCCACAGAGGGTGGTTTGGGTGGTGGTACATAATCCGCCTATGGGTCCAAACACCCCCCCCCCCTCCTCCCTTCACCTGCATCATGTGACCATGGCACCAACACAGGATATGCACTATTCTGGGTGCATTATAGCCCAGAAGGGCTAGACATGACTGAGACATACAGATGTATCCTAGGTGTGTCTGCAGGAACTACCTATTACACATACACTAGCACTGATGGGGACCTGCAGCATGGCATATATCAGCCATGAAAGGTGCTGTGGACCTGGTGCTGGGCGCCCCACCTCACCCTCAGGGTGAGCACAGTACCCGCACAATGTGACGGTCTGTAGCTACTCTGTGCCAGTAACACGCATGGTCTGTACCCCCTACCAGGCTGAGGTGCTGTGGGGATGCACACGGTCAGTTCCCCCTATCAGGCCGAGGTGCTGTGGGGGTGCATACCCCATCTTGTGATCATCTGTAGACTGCTGATGTGCATGTGCAGTGCATCATGGGTACGGGTGGGTTAACCCTATCCTGGTAGCCACAGCAGTTTGTGTGGTGACCTGCAGTCCTTCTGTATCCCATCAGGGGTTTGTTAGCAGCTATAGAGCTGTAGCCCACTGGATACTTCACTGTCTGTGCAGCCAGAGGTCATGGGTTCACACCCACGGTGGGATTATTTGATAGGGCTGTCCGAGGCATTGTTTATTTTTAATGTACATTAGTGCTGCCAGCAAAAACACTCTCAGAGTACTGTAGCCATAAGGTGCTTCATAAGGCGCCTTATAAGGCTCCGTATAGGGCGCCGTATAAGGCGCCCTGTAAGGCGCCTTCTACGGTGCCTTATAAGGTGTCCTATACAGAGCCTTATAGGGTGCCCCATAGGGGATATTATAGGGTGCCTTGGTGGACAGTGCACTTTATAATATGCCCTATGGATTGCCTTATAGAGTGCCTTATGCGGCACCTTCGGTTACGGCATGTGAGGGTGTGTTTGTGGCAGCACTAATTAAAATATACATAACATGCCTCAAAAAGCAATACTTACTCATAACAGCTGATGCCTCAGCCAGCCATTTGCATTAGGCACACTGGGGGATCAAACTCATGACCCCGTACTATCAGTCAGTGTATTAAGCATTGTGCTACACCTCTGTTTCTGTGATTGCATGTCTGCACACCTACTTAAGATTACCGCGCGTTAATGTGCTTAGCGGCGTCTTGCCTGATAATGTGCGCAGTGCGCGTTATCGTGTGATAATTCCGTTTTGCTACATTAAGACCGACACGCCCACTCCTTCTATGGCAGTCTGCACACTATCGCCGGGCGCACGTTAAGATGGTTTAGTAAACATACCCCTTAATGTGCTACTTTGTGACTTAATTGTGTGTCCATTAGTCTTTCTACTTTTTGAAGGAGTAAACCACTGATCTTCATTTACCCATTCCAATCCATTCATTATTTATAGACCTCTATCATATCTCCTCCCACTGCCATTCCTTTCACCTTTTTACATACAATTTCGATCCATAGAGATTCTACAGTGTATTTTGTTTTCTGCAAAACCTTTTCCTATTTGACTCGATGCTCTCTCTAACCTACAGAGCCATCCTTCCACAAATGTGACCTATCGTATCATTGTGATATAATTTGAAGCCTGGTATCACAGTGTCCCATTGGTTATCCTCCTTCCATCAATGCCAATTGTGTCTAACCTTTCATTCAGTGCTATATATTCAAACTCTCCCATCTTATTTATTAAGAATTTCAAAGTTTGTTTTTTGCACAACAGTCTGGCTATTTGATGACAGGGTTAACTTGGAAACTTTCAACTTTGATTTTTACTTAAAGGTACCTGGGTTACTTTTACCTTTATTGGAACCTCTCGATTGGGATACCCTAACTTCCCTGTTTTGCTAGTATCCTTCAAATCTTTTCCCTATTATTTAGTTTAAAAGCTGCTCTATCTCCTTTTTAAAGGTTAATGGCAGCAGCCTGGCTAAGGTGGAGCTCATCCCTTTGGAAAAAACCCTCCCTTCCCCAGAATGTTGCCAAATTCCTAACAAATTCAAAGCCCTCTTCCTTGCAGCATTGCCTTATTCACGCATTGAGACTCCGGAGATCTGCCTGCCCCTTGGGTCCTGAGCATGGAATGGGAAGCATTTCTGAGAATGATACCCTGGAAGTTCTAGATTTCAGCTTCCTACCTAAAAACCTAAATTTGGCTCATGAACCTCCCTTCTATGCCATTGGTACCAACATGTACCAAGATAGCAGGCTATTCCCCAGCACTGTCTAAAACCTTGTCTAGGTGCTACATGAGGTTGTTACCTTCGCACCAGGCAGGTAAGTAACCAGGCAATCCTCATGTCCACCAACCAGCTATCTAAGAAAACACAACAAGAGCAACTGCTCGCAAAATCTCTCAAGGAACACAAAAAGCGAGCAGGTATGGAGGTCAATGCGCTTTATTAAAGTTGAAAACCCCAACGCGTATGGCACAGGACCAATCGTATAGTAGACAATGCTTCAGCACTGCCAACAAATCATAACAACAATTCTTGTTACGATTTGTTGGCAGTGCTGAAGCATTGTCTATTGGTCCTGTGCCATATTTACACTATTCTATGCGCTTCATTTAGTATATTGGAAAAGACTACTTCACCCCCTGATGAAGGCAATCGCCGAAACGCGTTGGGGTTTTCAACTTTAATAAAGTGCATTGACATCCATACTTCCACCAACCAGCTATCTATATACCCAATGATTGAATCGCCAACTATAATGGCTGTCCTAACTCTTTCCTCATGGGCACATGGCCCTGGAGACACATCCTCATTGCAAGAGGATATTACATCACATGGAAGATAGGTCCTAGCTACAGGACCACTTCCTGTCACACCACGATAATGCTCTCCTTTCATGTGACCTCTCTACTCCATTGCAGACTGGAGGTGAGATTTCTCTACTGTATCCCTGTACGTCTTATCAATATACCTCTCTGTTTGCCTCACCTCCTCCAAGTCCACTACTCTAGCTTCCAGAGATCGAATCGTTCTCTGAAAGCAAAGAGCTCTTTGCACTTAGTGCACACATAAGACCTCTCACCAACTGGGAGGAAATCATACATGCAACACTCATTGCAAAAGGCTCATGGAACCCCCTCTGTCTCCAGGGATCTATTAAACACTTCTTTTGAAAGTTCTGCCAGAACCTTCCTGAGCTCCCGCAGTATCCTGGGATGTATCTGATCTGGTCCCATGGCCTTGTCCACTTTCAGTTTTGCAAGCTGTTCATAAAGCTGTAGAAATGCTAAGATTATTTTCTTCTTCAGTCCCAACTATGAAGCTGTCATTGATGTACTGATAATATCTGAAAGGTATGTTGTGGTAATCACTATAGAATTTAAACCCAGTATCACCGCACTGTTTCTTCCCTGATCAGATGAAGAGAAGATAACTCTCGAAAGCTTGCCATAGATATATTAAACTAGTCCAATAAAAAATTATCACCATCCACTTGTGTGTTAACCCTTATTTACGCATGTCCAAGTGGATTAAAATGCAATCACAATTCTCTTCAATAAGATAAAGAAGCTTTACACTTAACATATAACCTACACCTATTTTGGCTTCTCCCTCCTAGTTCTCTTCACATTTACAATGGATTTGCAGGCCAAAATAAATTAGTTTCATTTTGTTTTCATTCTTCATTTTTTTTCTACATATCATTTTTAACAGTGCATCCTATCCCATCAATAGCACACACTCTTTAAAGAGAGTGCACCCTATTGCTCAATTGTGCATACCCTTTTGAAAGAGTACACACTATTAATGGGAAACAGGAAATGATGACATAATTGTCATTCCCTTTTTCACCAGGATCCCTGCTTTTGTTTCAAATGAAAGCAGATCCCTACTACTTACTACATACACATACAAACATGTAACCTGCTCCTTTTTCTGGCCTCTCTTCAGTATTCTTCACTGCCTGTCATTCCTCATCTTCCTTACCTGATCTTTCCTCTAATCTTAAAACTTATCTCTAATTTTGCAACTTCAGAAACAAGAATTTCATTGTATTTCTTATCTTGGATCTTTTTTCTCCATCAACCTTGTTCTTCATTCCTTCCTCTGCTGACCCCTCTCTGTTTTTGTTTTTTTTTTGTTTTTTTTTACTATTTTCAGGGTTTTTGTTGATTTGTCCTACCACTGCCTCTCATAAATTCAATCTCCAGCATTGATTTCCATGCATATCATCTCCCATGTCAACAACTTTGGTAGCTTTAGACGCACTTGAAAAAAATAAGAACATTCCTGCTACAATTTGCTGTACTCTTCTTTCACCTCCTCATTTTCTTTGTTAGATATTTTTATTATTGTAATCATATTTCATAGTCCTCTAACAATCACGGTTGCCTTTTCATTATCTTTGAATCTTTCCTTTGGCTTCCCTCATCCACTTCACATTGTCATTTTCTGTTTAGTTCATTCATTGTTTTCCTGATGCTCAAATTTCTCTCTCATTCCTTTTCCTGTTCTTCTTCCACTATTTTGTCTTTCTTTTCAACTTTTCTCATCCTTTCTTTCTATTGCATACTCTCTCCCTCTTCCTCTCTCCTCTTCTCCCTTTTATTATCTCTGCTATTCCCCCTCTCCTCTTCTCTGCTTTCTTGTTGACTTCACCCTCCTTTCTTTCTCTTTAAATTGGTGTTCTTTGTCCTGCCCCTTCTGTGTACCAGAAGCTGTAATTTAATTACCTGCCTCTCTTGTGCCTTCCCCATCTGATTGGTTTTCTGGTGCAGCTTGCCTTGACTACTGATTCCAATTGGCACGAGAGATGGAAATATGCAGGTGATGGATTGAACTTGTACATCGTGGTGGTTATAGACCCAACATCAGTGCTATGGTTAAATCAGGCTTTTGAGACGGTGGAGGTAACTACCATGGTTAAGACCAAGCATAAATGAGCATGACGAGGTTCGATGCTTAAGTATAACCCTTTCACAAATTTTAGTAGCTATGTAGATTGTTACAAGTTAGTGATAGAAGAGGGTTTGGATATTTGATTGATTATTAGTCTTGTAAAAAAATCAGAGGAAGATGGAAGTGCCTGTAATAGGCTACCTGTGGAAGTTGTGAAAGCCACCATTGTGAAAGAATTTGGATATACCTGAGACAGATATGGAGGGCAGTGGTAGAAACAGGATTAATAAGTTAAGTAGAAAACATGAAAAGCAGGAACTAGTGTGTTTTAAATATGGGAGTTTATTTATTTAATATGATTAATTAATCACCCTTATTAAAATATTCCCCCAAGATGGTGTACAAGAGGTACAGCTTGACATAAACAACTTACATTGTAGTAGCAGCATAACAATAGCAAAATGACCCTATGTCGGCATAATAGACTATTACAGGCATGTCCAACTTCGAACAGGTCGCCGGTGATCTACCACCATGAAAATTAAGTTTCAAATTAGTTTCAAATTAAATTTTAACCCAAAAAAGTTGAAGGATCCCCCCCCCCCCCCCCATTTTTAATGAACCTTCTGTTTGGGACTGGACTTGTGTTCCTTAAGGAACAACAATTAGCAGGTAAGTCTAATTTAACCTTTTCACTCGACGTGTAATCAAACTCTGGAATTCATTACCGGAGGACGTAATAAAAACTTAGTGTAGCTGTGTTCAAAATAGGTTTGGACGAGTTCCTGGAGGAAGTCCATAAACCATTATTAAAGACGACTTGGGAAATCCACTGCTTACCCCCCGGGACAAGCAGCATGGAATGTGTGTATACCTTTGGGAACCCGGCAGGTACTTGAGACCTGGATTGGCCACTGTTGGAAACGGGATACTGGGCTTGATGGACCTTGGTCTGACCCAGTATGGCATACCTTATGTTCTTATGTTCTTATGTCATTTACTTGGATGTGATCAGCTGTTAAGCAAATTAAGCAAAAACAAAACAGAGAGACGAAGATCCAGTAAGAACTGCGAGGGGAAATGGAAAGTACATTTTTTCTTAAAATTTTATTGAGTAATAACTTTCTTTAACTGTCTTAATAACTTTCTTTAACTTTTATTGAGTAATTTGTGTTAAATTTAGGTTGAGTATTGATCCAGGCTGATCTTGCACAATCTTTAATATTTCGCTCTTGCTCATTAGTGAGACTTCTGAACCTGCATTTCATTCACCAGCTTTTTGAAGTTGGGTGAATATTGCATGGGGGCCAGTCTCAGGGAATCCTGGAGATGTTCATCTGTCATGTTGGAACATTGTGTCCTCTTTGTCATTTTCAGATGGGAAAACGCAGATTCACACAAATAAGTTGAACCGAAACAGGAGTGTACAGCTTCACTGCATCTTCTCAAGTTGGGAAATTTGTCTCTGGGCACTAGCTTCCAAAACGATTCTTGCTCAGCACGGGTCTTGAGAAAAATGTCATTTTTAAGGGTTAATATTTCGTTTTCAAGAGATGGCCTGTTCAATGAGTAATTTTTACAGATAGCAGCTGTAGTTTCTTTAATGTCCACATCTATTTTGAATGGGTATGACAAGTACTCCACAACTGTTCCAATTTTTTGGAAGTCACAGAATCTATTTTCAAATTCCTGGATAACAGAACAGATTTCTGTCACATACTTCTCGTTCTGAAAAACAAAATTTGGATATTGTCCCAGATGGTCCTGCGTATTAGGAAAATGATCAAAAGTGTTGTTTGCAAGGTCAGTCATCATTAGCTCAAATTTGCTCTTGTAGGATGAAACTGTACTCATCATCTTGCCAATGCATTTGTTTTTACCTTGTAGTTCAAGGTTCATTTCACTTAGTTTGCCTGTAAAGTCAGCAAGAAATGCCAGATCACATAACCATTCCTCATCTTCCAACTCTGCTTGGTCATCTCCCCTCTCCTTCAAAAAACTTCTTATTTCAGCAAATCACAAAATCTTTGCAGAAATTTGTGCCTACTTAGCCACTTTTGGGTGGAAAATCAGCATCAAACTTATTGCTATGCAGAACCTTATAATGACGTTCCAGATTACCATTTTTGGGCAAGGATACTGGGGCGTTACAAATTAGACAACAACACTTGTCTTTCACCATGATGAAGAAGTAGTCCATTTCCCATTCATCATGAAAGTGGTAGGTTTTGCTCTTCTTTGGAACACTCATCTTCGTTATACTGGGGTGGCTGGATGTAAGAAGGCCAAATCTGCTAAGTTAGTATAAACACTGGCTGAATCTGGTCCAAAACTGTCACTGTCCCAAAGTATTAAAGATCAACAGGAACTGAAGACCTCTGGATGATGTGCAATACAAGGACTGGAGATGCCAAAAGCACACATGCAGTTCTAAAAATAAGAATTCATCATACTGGCACCAATAATCAAATACCACCAAACAATCATCAAAAAAACTCAAACACCTGTCCAGCAAACCAGATAAAATCAAATATCACCAAACATGTTCAAATACCACCACACACAATTTAAGAAATTCTGCACACAGTGTAGAATCAATGCAAAGGCAAGGCAAAATAAAATTGCAGTGTAGAGTCAACGCAAAGGCTAGGCAAAATAAAATTGCAGAGGCAAGCAAAAGTCACAGTGGTTTGAACCAATTCAAAGGCAAGGCATTGGCAAGTTAGAACAAAATGAGAAAAGCCCACCAAAATCACCAAATTCTTGACACTTTGTTGTGTCTGCCCGAAAACATTTAATGAAAGCGAACTATAAAGCGACCAATGACCAGCACATGACACAACTAATACGGTAAGTGTATTCAGGTAAAACCTGGGCGAATGGATATTGCCTGGTATATAACACACTTCTAAGGGGTGTTGGGGCGGGGGCAGGAATGGGTGATTCTGAGTGGCAGGAGACCAGGTATGACGCTGGGCCTGTGGCGTCTCGTCGTGGGGCACGGACGGCGGCCCCCTGGGGTACTCACAAACTATTGGCATGAAAACAACAAGCGCCCCAATACACACGCAGGCAAGATTCCCGCAGGCAGGGGAAAAAGACAGGCAAAGGATCAGCGGTGGCAGCAAGCCCTTGACAGACGACCTGCCGGCACAAGCTCTCTCCTAGCGACGGGGCAAGCTGCTGGAGAGATGGAGACAAGTGGGGCTGGTGATCTACCTCTGACCCCTCCGCGATCTACTGGTAGATCATGATCTACCTGTTGGACATGCCTGGACTATTAGAACAAGAGTTAAACATGGAGACAGGGAAACTAAATCCAAGCAATATGAAACAGTGTCAGTAACATACACATCTGGAGGGGAATTTTAGAAATGATGTCCAAGTACAATCTGGGACGTCTAAGCCACAATGTCTGAAAGAAAAAAAAGGCACATCCAGGTGCAGATATAATTTCACAAATGTGGATATGCCTGATAGGTACTTCTCGGAGAGTGTCTACATAGACATCCCCAGAATAGTATTTCAGAGCCTGGATGCCTAGAAATAGCCTAATGGTTGGATAGTGGGCTAGAAATGGGGAAGAATTCAAATCCCATTGCTACTATCATTGTAATTGTGCTGAGTACTGGGGATGATGGAGTGCTTTCTTCTCTATACCCTCTGGATGTATTTCAGCCAATACAAGCACTTTTAAGAAACCTTTTCATGCCAGGAGCAGGTCTAAACTTAGATGTGATGCTGGACATCCAGAACATTTTTGAGATCAGGCCAAGTTGTCCAGGTTCTTAGGAATGCTCTAGACATCCCTCCATCACATTCCCATTCTGACTTGGACATCCTCATACTGGGGATGCCCACGGACCCAGCTTCTAAGATGGCTCTGGAGATATCTCTGTGCTTTGGGTGTCTCTATGCTCATTTTTGGACATCCAAAGCACAAATAGAGCTTCCAAAATGCCCCCCTAAAATACAGTAGTACAAGAGAACTTTAATTCAAAAAAAATATAACATGATGTCAGCAGAATATAAATGATACAGAATAGAAACATAGAAACATAGAAAAATGACGACAGAAAAGACCACATGGCCTATCTAGTCTATCCTTCCATATCGACAACTACAACAGTCCCCTTTTTTCCTTTATAGAACAGTCCCCTTTTTTCCTTTATAGGATAAGAGGTAGCATTGAAGAATATTCATATAATATTATACTCACAATGTCAGCACAATACAAATGAAACACTTTCATAGGCAGCATAGTATAACATTATAAAATATACATATATCATGCTTACCCCCTTGCTTGGTTTATGGCTGGTCGAGCTGCGAGGGCTTGTGTGCATCGATGATTCTGAGAGCTATTCTGTCGGTAGCTTAACTACTGGCAGGGTCTCCCAAAATGGACTGGCCTCAGCTGAGGTGCCAGACTAAGACAAAGTACCCATCTGGGCAGAAGCAGTATGGGACGGTGTTAGCAGTGGAGGATCACATTTCTGTGACAACAGCAACAGCATTTGCATTACCTGCAAGGAACAAAGGCCTGGAAATCTACTTTTGTAGTTTCCATGAAAACCCAGAGGATAGTCACAACAAAATAAACTGTGATATAGTGCTGGAATATGAGATCTCCAGGTCAGAAGGCACTCAATGGGCTACTGCGAAAGAGATGAAGATTCTTCAGAGTAAAAGCCAACACTTATGATGCGGTTGGATCAAAACTCTCAGGACATCCGGCTGCTGATATAGCTGTGCATGAAATGAGAGTCAGAAGCTGCGAAGATGTCTTACATAGAAAAATAGAAATATGAAGACAGAAAAAGACCACATGACCTATCTACTCTGTCCTTCCATATCAACAACTACAACAGTCCCCTTTTTACCTTTAGAGATCCTCTGTGTTTGTCCCATGCTTTTTTAAATTCAGTTACTGTCCTCATCTCTACCACCTCCACTGGGAGACTATTCCATGGATCCACTACTCTTTCTGTAAAGAAATATTTCCGCTACTCTTTCCGTAAAGAAATATTTCCGCATATCACTCCTGAATCTATCTCCCTTCACCCTCATCCCATGTCCCCTCGTAGCAGAACTTGCTTTCAATTGAAAGAGGCTCTCTCCCTGAACATTTATGCCACAGAGGTATTTAAACATCTCAATCATATCACCTCTATCCCGCCTTTCCTCTAAAGTGTACATATTAAGATTCTTCAGTCTGTCCTCATATGCTTTATAATGAAGACCACTAATCATTTTAGTAGCCACCCTCTGCACCGACTCCATCCTGTTCACATCCTTTTGAAGGTGTGGTCTCCAGAATTGCACACTATACTCCAAATGAGGTCGCACCAAAGACTTATACAGAGGCACTATCACCTCCTTTTTTCTGCTAGCCATTCCTCTCCATATGCACCCAAGCATCCTTCTAGCTTTTGCCGTTGCCTTTTCTACCTGTTTAGCTACTTTAAGATCATCAGACACAACCACGCCTAGGTCCTGCTCTTCTTTAGTGGACAAAAGTACTTCACTCCCTATACTATATTGCTCCCTTGGATTGCTGCAGCCCAAATGCATGACCTTACATTTTTTAACATTAAATCCCAGCTGCCAAATTCTAGACCATTCTTCAAGCTTAGCTAGATCCCTCCTCATGTTATCTACACCTTCCTCGGTGTCTACTCTATTGCAGATTTTGGTATCATCTGCAAAGAGGCAAACCTTACCTGACAGCCCTTCTGCTATATCACTAACAAAGATGTTAAAAAGAATTAGACGTCCCAGATTGTACTTGGACATGATAGGACATGGAACAAGTGAAGCATGAATCAAAGGAAGCTGAAGGTGGTCAAGAATTAAATGGAATGTATACAACTCGATCTGTTGGTGCCAGTGAATTGTAATGGAAAAGCATCAGGCCCTTTGAATCTATGATTATATGGCATATTATGCCAAAAATGAAAAACAAAGAAGAAATGGTGTTGCACTTATAATTAAGAAGAAACTTGCAAGAACTGTAATGAAATACAATACAATCAGTGAATGCTTAATTTCTATTCATCTACAAGGAATGCCCACAAAACAACTATTATTCAGGTATACAATATGTGCCAACAACAGCTGCAGAAGAGAAAGATGTTGATCAGTTCTATGAACAAGTACTGTACAAACTAAAATTGACAGATCATGCAAACAAGATATACTGATAGTTATGGATGACTAGAACACAAAGATGGGGAACAAAGAAGAAAGTAGAGTGGTTGTAGTTCCATTCTCCAGAAAAAGCTAAATATAGCTTACACAAGAAGTTAGTCGCACATAACAGGATTTGGAATACATTCAATATTCCGTCAACTGAGCAACTCTCCCACATCATTTCATCAATAAACACAAGCACTTCTCCCAGTGATCCATGCCCAGTATCATGGATCAAAACAACAAAGTCCAGCTTCATTCACATCATACACAACATGGTGCACATATCCCTCACTCAAGGTTTATTGCCAGAGCAATTAAAGCTTGCCACTGTAAGGCCGATCCCAAAGAAAACAACATTAGACAAAAATAACCCAGCTGCATATCGGCCAATATCCAGTATACCATTTTTAGCTAAGATCATTGAAAAAACAGTTCAACAACAACTTCAAGAACACATTGATGATCACGCACCTTTGGATGACAACCAACATGGTTTTCGACCTAACCATGGAGTAGAAACTCTAATGATTTATCTTTTCGACAGCATCCTCCGTACTATAGACAACATTAAGTATGGTATAATAATGATCTTTATTGACATTTCTGCAGCATTTGACTCTGTAGACCACAAAAAATTACTGGATAGACTAGAGGAGATTGGGTTGTATGGTACCACCTTAAAATGGTTTCACTCCTATTTGACAGAGAGACATATACAAGTAAAGTTAGGTCACAAAACATCTCCACCCATAAAAGTTATACAAGGGGTTCCACAAGGGTCTGCCCTTTCATCCCTGTTGTTCAACATCTACATACAGCCAATCTGCAACATTCCAATGAAAAATGATATTAAATATACTATTTATGCAGATGATATTATGATATTTACACCCATCTCAATTGATAACCCTGGCTATTCAAAAATTTTAGATTGTCTATCACAAATGTCTACATGGTGCAAAAACAACAACATGGAAATTAATTTCAGCAAGACTGAGGCTCTATTCGTCTCTCGTAACCCTGCCTTCACTCATCCATCTGACATCATGATAGAAAACGCTATAGTACCTATAAAATCAGAAGTAAAATATCTTGGTGTTACCCTGGACAATCAAATGAATCTTAAGACACATATAAGTAAAACAATCAGAAATGCTTATTACAGGATGAAAATTATCAGAAGACTAAGGCCCCTCCTCGAAACCGTTCACTTCCGTAATGTTTGCCAGGCTTTAATTACCCCCTTACTCGACTTCTGTAATCCTATTTACCTCGGGCTAACAAAGCAAACACTCAAGCCATTACAGCTCGCTCAAAACACCGCTGCACGAATAATTTTTGGATTATCAAGTCAAGAACATATAACACCCATTATGAAAGAACTGCACTGGCTACCTATAGCGTCTCGAGTAAAATATAAAACTATAATTTACATTTTCAAGATCAAGCAAAACTTTTTTGCAAACAGCCTAATCTCTCTCATTCAGTCGGACATAAGCAAAAGACCAAGAAGAAAAGGTACTTCCAACAGAGTCAGCACTTCTAGTGACTTTAGAACATCACGTAAAGACACTTCAGAAAGGGCATTCTCTTTTGCTGCCCCAACTATTTGGAACTCTCTCCCAAGTGACTTAAGAGCAGCACTGGACCTCAAAGACTTTAGAAAACAGCTGAAAGCTATGCTGTTTATAGAATACTATGGTCATTAAAATTAATTAAATCACTTAATAAGAATGACCAATTATATAGAAGTATGTAATATAGCTCATGTTGTATAATAGTACATAATGTATATAGTTCAATTTTCTACAAAGCACTACAATTTACTATGTCAATCTACATTTACTGCTTGTTTTCACTTTCACTTATATTGTATGTTTGTCAAACCGCTTTGATTTTATGATAAAGCGGAATAGAAATACTATTAAATAAATAAATAAATAAAGATTAAATTGACTACATCTGTGGACGTTAACGATGGAAAAGCTCAATAGCATTAACAAAAACAAATCCTGGGGCTGACTGTAGTACAGGTCACCAGCTACTAGCATGCAATATCAAACTAAAGCTGAAAAAGAGTGAACCACTCATGAACGTAGCAAAAAATGATCTTGAAAATACACCACCAGAATTTAAAGACAGTTTGCAAAATCAGTTTGCCACTTTGGATAAAAATGATAGCGTACCAGAAGAGTTATGGGATGACATCAAGAAAGTTATGCTCAGAGAAAGTGAAACACTGCTGCAAAAGGTGAACAATCAAAACTTGTCAAAATGGATGACTGAAGAAATCTGATAATTGCTCAGAAATGCAGAGATGCTACAGCCAGAGGAGAAAGATAGGTAATCACAGAACTTAACAGATATTTCTATTGTTCAGCAAGATGAGTCAAAAAGAAGTACTACAATGACACTTGCACTAAGTGCAAGGAGCTCTTTGCCCTCAGGGAATGAGTCTGATCTCTGGAGGCTAAAGTAGCAGATGGAGAACATAAGGAAGACAGAGAGGTACATAGACAAGACCTACAGGACATAGTACTGAAGTCCCACCTCCAATTTGGCAGCCTCTCAGTCGCCATGGAGGAGAGAGATCACATGAAAGGAAGTGATCCTGTAGCTAGGACCTGTTCACCAGGAGATATAAAATCCTCTGACACTGAGGAGGTTTCTCCAGGGCCATGTGCCCATGAAAGAAGGGTTAGGACAGCTGACGATTTGATCATTAGGCATGGTAACATGCCTGACTGGCGTGAAGGTATTGGACATCATGCACCTCCTAGACAAGGTTTTAGATAGTGCTGGGGAGGAGTCTGTTGTCTTGGTATATATTGGCACCAATGACATAGAAAAGTGTGAGAGAGAGGTTCTAGAGCCAAATTTAGGCTTTTAGGTAGGAAGCTGAAATCCAGAAGTTCCAGGGTATCATTCTCTGAAATGCTTCCCTGGAATGCAGGACCCAAAAGGCAGGCAGAGCTCTGGAGACTCAATGCGTGAGTGAAACAACGGTGCAAAGAAGAGGGTTTTGGATTTGTTAGGAACTGGGCAACATTCTGGGGAAAGGCAGAGGCTCTTCCGAAGGGATGGGCTCCACCTTAACTGGGATGGAACCAGGCTGCTGTTATTACCTTTAAAAAGGAGATAGAGCAGCTTTTAAACTAGATAATAGGGGAAAGTTGACAGTCGCCCAGGAGTGCATGGTTCAGAAGGATGTATTCTTGAAGGATACTAGCAAAACAGGGAAGTTAGAGCATCCTGACAGGGAAGATCCAACAAAGATAAAAGTAACTCAGATGCCTTTCTGTACAGAGCTGAAATATTCCAAATTACACCTAGCAAGTGATAACCAGCTTAATATGAATAAAAGGCACCCTCTAAAATGCCTGTATGCAAATGCTAGAAGTCTAAAAAATAAGATGGGAGAGCTAGAGTATATAGCACTAAATGAAAGGTTAGATATGATTGGCATCTCAGAGACTTGGTGTATGATACCTGGGTACAAATTATATCGCAATGATAGTGTAGATCAAACTGGTGTAGGGGTTGTGCTCTTTGTTAGAGAGGGCAATGAGTCACTTAGGATTAAAGTTTTGCAGTAAACAAAATACACTGTAGAGGCTCTGTAGAAATCCCATGTAAAAAGGGGAAAGAGATGGCACTAGGAGTATATTACCAACCACCTGGCCAGAATGAATAGATTTTGGATTATCAAGTCAAGAACATATAACACCCATTATGAAAGAACTGCACTGGCTACCTATAGCGTCTCGAGTAAAATATAAAACTATAATTTACATTTTCAAGATCAAGCAAAACTTTTCTGCAAACAGCCTAATCTCTCTCATTCAGTCGGACATAAGCAAAAGACCAAGAAGAAAAGGTACTTCCAACAGAGTCAGCTAAAAGAAATCAGGGAAGCTAATAAAAATTACAACACAGTAATAATGGGTGATTTCAAATACCCCAGTATCGACTGTGTCAATGTCATAGCAGGACATGCTACAGAGATAAAGGGCTACTGCTGCTTTGTAAACAAGCCCCTTTATCTCTGTAGCATGTCCTGCTATGACATTGATACAGTCGATACTGGGGTAATTGAAATCACCCATTATTACTGTGTTGTAATATGATTTCAATGGGGCTGCGGCTCCAATAACGATCGGAAACCACTACCTCGGCTTTGTAAACAAGCCCCAAAGTTTCAAGAAGAAATAAATGACTGCTTCTTGGAGCAGCCAGTTCATGAACAGACAAGAGGGGAAGCTATTTTGGACCTAGTCCTTAGTGGAACACAAGATCTGGTGCAAGAAATAAGGGTTTGGGCCACTTGGAAACAGTGATCATAACATGATCTCATTTGATTTAATAAATGGAAAAAGGATGACAAGGAAATCTACAGTACTACCTTTTAACTTTCAGCAGGGAAACTATGATAAAATGTGGAAAATAGTTAAGAAAAAACTAAAAGGAATAACTGAAAAGTTTAAAGATTTACAACAAGCATGAGCATTGTTTAAAAGTACTATCTTGGAAGCTCAGACCAGATGTATTTCATACCTAAAGAAAAATGGAAGGAAGGCCAAAAAACTGCCAGCATGGTTGAAAGGTGAAGTCAGAGAGGCTATTGTTGCCTTCAGGAAATGGAAAAAGGAGCATAATAATGAACACTGGAAACAACATAAACATTGGCAAGTTAGATGCAATGGCAATGACAAGGCAGGCAAAGATAGAATTTGAAAAGAAGATTGCCATGGAAGCAAAAACACATAATAAAAACAAGAAGCCTGTGAGAGTCAGTTGGACCACTGGAGGGGTAAAAGGGACACAAAGGGAGGACAAGGCCATAGCAAAGAGACTGAATGTGAATGAATGAATTCTTTGCTTTGGTCTTTACTGAAGAAGATGTAGGGAAGTTACCCGTGCCTGAAATGGTATACAAAGGTAATGTATCAGAAGAATTGAAAGAAATATCAATAAACCGGGAGGTTGTATTACAACTATTTGATAAATTGAAGAGTAGCAAATCACCCGGACCAGATTCTATACAACCAAGGGTGTTGAAAGTACTGACATATGAGATTGCAGACATACTATCAGTAATCTGTGAATTATCATTAAAATCATCTGTAGTACGTGAAGATTGGAGAGTGGCCAATATAACTCTAATTTTTAAAAAGGGTTCCAGGGTTGATACGGGAAACTACAGACCAGTGAGCCTGATGTTAGTACCGAGCAAAATGATAGAAACCATTATAAAGAGTAAAATTACTGAACATGTAGATAGCCATGGTTTAATGGGAGAAAGCCAACATGGATTTAGCCAAGGAAAGTCTTGTTTTACTAATCTTTTATATTTTTTTGAAGGTGTGAATAAACAGGTAGACAAAGGTAAGCTGGTTGATATAGTGTATCTGGATTTTCAGAAAGCCTTTGTCAAGGTCCCTCATAAAAGACTCTTGGCGAAATTAAAAAGTCATGGGATTGGATACAGTGTACTATTGTGGATCAGGGACTGATTAAAAGATAGAAAGCAGAGAGTAGGGTGAAACAGATAATTTTCCCCATGGAGAAAGGTGAATAGTGTGGAGAACCCCAGGGATGTGTGCTGGGCCTGCTGCTTTTTAACATATTCATAAATGACCTGGAAATAGGAATAATGAGTGAGGTGATCAAGTTTGCAGATGACACAAAACTATTTGAAGCTGTTAAAATCTAAGAGGATTGTGAAAAATTGCAAAAGGACCTTGAAACATTGAAAGATTGGACAGCCAAATGGCAGATGAAATTTAATGTGGCAAGTACAAAGTTATGCACCTAGGAAAGAACAACCCAAATTATTTTTACACAATGGAAGATACCATCTCATAAGCCACCACCCAGGAAAAAGATTTAGACGTTATCATGGATTATAGTTGAAACCCTCCACCCAGTGTACAGTGGTGGCCAAGAAAGCAAATAGAATGCTAGTATGGAAATGAATGGAGAATAAAACAAAGGATATTATAATGCCTCTGCATCATTCCATGGTGCGACCGCACCTTGAATATTGTTTGAAATTCTGGTCATCATATCTTAAAAAGGACATAGCTGAATTAGAAAAGATATAAAGAAGAGTGACAAAAATGGTAAAGGAAATGGAAGGATACCCCTATGAGGGGAGGCTTAAAAGGTTGGGGTTCTTCAGCTTGGAAAAGAGACAGCTGAGGGGGGATATGATTAAGGTCTATAAATTAATGAATGGAGTGGAACGGGTAAAAGTAGATCAGTTGTTTACACCATCAAAAATTAGAAAGACTAGGGATACGCAATGAAGCTCCGATGCAACCCATTTAAGAATAATAAGAGAAAATATTTTTTTACTTAACGCAAGCTCTGGAATTCGTTACTCAAGTAAAAGCTGATAGTGTATCTGGGTTTAAAAAA
Source organism: Ichthyophis bannanicus (assembly GCA_033557465.1). Lineage (NCBI taxonomy): Eukaryota > Metazoa > Chordata > Amphibia > Gymnophiona > Ichthyophiidae > Ichthyophis > Ichthyophis bannanicus. The sequence goes on from CM066031.1 coordinate 1,300,913,264, forward strand.
GGTTTTGACAAGTTCCTGGAGGAAAGATCCATAAACCATTATTAAAGAGGACCCAGGAAATCCACTGCTTGCTTTGGGACAAGCATTGTGGAACCTGTGTTGCTGTTTGGGAACCTGCAAAGTACTTGTGGTCTGCACTGGCCACTGTTGGAAACAGGATACTGAGCTTGATGGACCTTGATCTGACCCAATAAGGCATTTCTTATGTTCTTATGTACTTATGACACATGCAAAGAAATAGAATAAAAAACTGTCAGAGGAAGAACAAGATTGGCCTGAAACTGGAATGCTAAGAGATTCTCAAGATTCCATGTTGAATGATATTGAGAAGATTAAGAAATGGTGGAAATATCTTGTAATACACAGAATCATTATACCATATAGATAGAGGTCAATTCCGAAAACATGCATGTCTGGGCAGCGGGCATGTCCAAATGGAAATGTGAAGGAATATTTATTTATTTATTTATTTATTTATTTACATTCTCTTATATACTGCACTATTCTGCATCAGTGCGGTTTACATTGAACAAACTGAAATTACATTGAACAGGGCATTATAACTTGGAGATAACTATTTTTACAGGGAACATGGGCTATGGAGGGTTAAGTGGCTTGCCCAAGACCACAAGGAGCACCTGTGGGACTAGAAACCCCAGTCCTTCCGGCCCAAGGTTGCTGTCCTCTAGAATAGAATTCGATTCTGCACACGCAGGGTAGATGCAGCCGCTTTCAGGGAATCGACTACATAGACGTGTTAGGCGCGTTACGCACACATCACAACATTGTTCAAAGATGGCTTTGTTTGTCCCCGTGCTCACCGTATTCTGAAAAGATATATGTCTGCGACCCTGCCCATCTCCACGAACAGTCATGCCCCCCCTTTAATACGTGAAGCTATGACGCTGCGGATGCAAGTTAGACAATAGACAAAGCAATTGCAGTGCACAGCAATGTAGCAGGAAAACAGGTAGAGAGTGAAGCTACTGGCACAAGATGCAGTGCAGCACTACATACATGGCAGTAGACGACCTTCTGATGTATGCATGTCGGGATCATCTCAGGAACATGAATCTACAATGCTAAGTAAGGACATGATCCCAGCAGAAACAGGCCCCCCATAAAGAACTACCCAAACATTTCCCCTGCACCACTAAAGGGCCATTGGAATGACAGCAGTCAGCAGTGCAAGCACCACACAGACATGCCCAGAGACACCATCGTCACTCCCTACAACTGTGTACATTTGTAGAGACCAATGCTGGTGCCCCTGGGAATGACATACTGCGCTTTGCACTGTTGCATGCCCTACCTCTGAGCTCCCCTGAATAGTGACAGGGAAGTGTCTGGACAGGGAAGTGATTGTGGAACCATCCTGCTCACTACTGCCTGTATGCACTAGCACCTGGTGATCTGCAGACAGTCCTATGGCCCAGGTACCGCCAGGCATACTTGTTTGCCCCAGATATGTGGATGAGCAATATAGACCCCCCCCCCCCCTGTGCAGCCCTCCAACCATGCACACTCACGCACCCTTACTTGCTGTCCCACAGAAACAGTCGTCTGCCAAAAGAATGCCCTGCACCGAATATCTTAACTGATGGAAAGGAAACCATAGCAATCAATACTTCCAACCCAGCATCATACCTGCTCACTGCATTCTATTTGGCTACATATATACACGATAACTACAATAGTGGACCTCTAACAGATACAGAACTGCAGTAGGCCCAGACAGTTCTTCCAGTATATCAGCCTCAAGGGTCAAACCCCATATGTGCATTGCACATTATAGACCTACATATGTAAACAACTGCAACAGTGACCTGTGCACAAGATATGTGCCATATAGCCACCAGCATAAGATATCCCCAATATAGTGTTCTGATAGAATTTACATATGGCTTTATCTGCATCAGGGGACTGTACACATTGCATAGAGCATATTGTAGAACTCCACTGGAGGGATGAGTGGCTCAGTGGTTGGGACAGGTTACCTCAGGCCAGAGGGCCAGGGGTTCAATTCCCACATGGGGACAAGCAACCTCAGGCCAGAGGGACTGGGGTCTCTAGTCCCATGGCTGCTCCTTGTGGCCTTGGGCAAGCCACTTCATCCTCCATTGCCTCAGGTACACTTAGATTGTGAGCCCTGCAGGGACAAGGGAATAAAAAGTACCTGTTAGTATATACATGTAAACCACTCTGATGCATAAGTAAAGGGCAGTATATCAAATGCCCAAACCATAACCACTGCATGATTGTGTATATCATGAAAAATACTGTGCCACATTAAGATGCATGGATATACTAGAACACCTGATAGTTCTCATGCATAATCTTTACATTGATCAAGAAGCAACACTTAAACAGAAAAAGGAGAAACAGAATGATTTAAAATTATGAAAGGTATATGACAAGGCTAGATACTTTCCCCACACCTTTTTAATATATATTCAGAACAAATCACCAGAGAAGCAGGACTGTATGAAGACAACTGAGGTGTGAAGATTGGTGGATAGACTCAGCTACCATCTCTATTATGATGATACCACAGTATTGGCTGAAAGTGAAAACAATCTGAAACATCTGCTTATCAAAATCAAGGAACATAGTCTTAAAATGTGTTTGCATTAGGTCTGGCCCATCCACTAAGCAGTTGTCTAGGGTGGCAAACCCTGGTGGGCAGTATTGCTAACCCACCCGCCTGGGAAGCGGCAGCTGAACAGCTACTTTGGTGCCGTGGCAGCCTTTAAAACGGCCCTGCACATTCACGCAGTTCCGGCCTGCCGCTCCTGCCCGCCCTCCAAGAAAGTTGCACCTGAGGGGGGACAGGAGCAGCAGGTCATGAACATGCATGCACATGGGCACTTTAAGGCCTGATGCAGCGCTGAAGCAGCAGTTCAGCCACTGCTGTTTCAGCACAAGGTGGAGGCAACATAGTGTGCTGGACGGAGGCACAGTATTTCGGGGGAAATGCGGCAAAACCCTGGTGCTGCCACTGGTCTGCAGTTTAACCTAAAGAAGAGAAAGATCCTGGCAACTGACAAAATCATAGTAACATAGTATCATAGTAACATGGAGCCTGATTCATGAAGGGGCACGTCTGGTGTCCTGTCCTCAGTAGCTGTGTGTTTTTTTCTCTGCCTGCAGTTTGAGAGCTACTGATTCCTTGCCTGTCTCTTTCTTTAAAGGAAAATGTCTGATTTTCTTCCAATTCCGTGGACTCAGCCATATTCTCCTCATCACACATTACATCCCATTTTGATTTCTGCAACACCACCCTCCAAGGTCTACCAAAAAACCCCTTTAGACAGCTCCAAATAGCACAGCACATAGCAGCAAGGATTTTATCAAATACCAATTCAACAGAACACATCACTCCAATATTATTCAATCTACATTGCCTCCCAATCCTGAGCCGCATACACTACAAAATACTCGTAACGACATATAAATTATTGAAAGAAATCACCCCATCACACATCTCCACTCTTATTACCAAAGAAGTTCCTACTCGTATTCAATGAGAATGTAACAAAAACAAACTTACAATTCCATCTGAATTCAGGAAAACCAGAAAAGAGACAAACAACAGAGCATTCTCACATTTCTCCCCTACCCTCTGGAACAATCTCCCTGACAGTCTAAGAGATATTAATGACCTTTCCACATTCCACAAAAAACTCAAAACCCACCTCTTTATACTGCACTTAACAGCACTGATCCCACCCACCCCAACACATTTTCATAATCGAATCTACGACATACTCTGATCCAAATAGCATTACTTCAAAGGCACCCCTATATAGATCTACTCTAGATATTGTACCAAAACCAAATATGTACATAGTTCTTCAGTTATTTGTAGTTGACTATTAAATATAATTTTACTAATTATACTAATGTATATAGTTTTAACTGTTTCATGTAACTGAATATGTACTGTGTATTGTACTATTCAAAATTTGTTCTCTGTAAACCGCATTTGATCTACCGGAAAATGTGGTATGAAAATGTCAAATAAATAAATAAATGATGAAGGTTGGACATGAGTCACCAGAGCCTGCAGTATCACCAATCCAACTACTTCAGCCCTTGAACTGAAGAACCATTATGCAGCCCTGAAACTAGAGGAGGTGAAAGTAACCCAGGAAGGGGAAGAACCAGAGCTCGAGCACTCCAAAGTTGCAGAATCAGTGACCACAAGGAAGCGAAGGGTAGTGGTGGTTGGTGACTCTTCTGAGGGGCACTGAGGCATCCATCTGCTAACCAGAATTGCTATCCAGAGAGGCATGCTGTCTGCCAGGTTCCAAAATCTGAGATGCTATGGAGAGTTTGCAGAGACTCATCAAGTCCACTGACTATCACCCAATGTTGCTCATTCATGTCAGCACAAATGATACTCCCAGGTATCCTTGTGAGCATATCAAAAGTGACTTCATGGCTCTGGGACAGAGGGTGAAATAGATTGGTACGCAGGTGGTGTTCTTTTCAATACTCCCTGTTGACGGTAAAGGCTAAGGCAGAGAAGCTTACATTCTGGAGATAAATCCATTGCTGCATGGATGGTGTTATCAAGAGCGTTTTGGTTTCCTGGACCATGGGATGCTGTTCCAAGGGTTACAGCGCAGAGATGGTGTCCTTCTGTCCTAGAAGGGTTGACATGTCTTCAGTAGCAGACTGGCTAACCTACTGAAGAGGTCTTTAAACTAGATTCATTGGGGATGGATGAAGAAAGCCCCCAGGTAAGTGAAACATTAAATACCTTTATGAAAAGGCAACATATGGAAAGCAGTGTGTATAAATGCCCGTAGCATGGGAAATAAGATCCAAGATGTTGAGGCTTTAATGGGAGAAACTGGCTTGGATTTGGTGGCAGTTACAGAGAAATGATTCACAGACATGCTGACATTCCACCCAGTTACCCAAGATAGTAGAAAACCAAAGAGGAAAATTATAAAAATTGCCGTTGATAAGTAACGATATCATCCAAGTAGTTAATTTTCTCTGTATGGCAACTGGGATATACAGTATTCTTACAGCAGACTGTTATCACTGAACATACAGGATAGGCCAGTTGGCTTTTATCTGCCATTAATGCTGTTTTAGTACCTACATCAATTCTGCATTAAAAAGGAGGGATCACTCATGATATGATGTGCATTAAGAAAATAATTTTGGGCACAGCACTAATGTTACAGAAGTTTACCCACCAAAAAAACAAGTTCAAAGCCTTCATCAATGCAATTCTCCTTTTTATTCTGTCAGCAGCTGTGGAAGTTTAAGGAATATAGTGTACCACAAATGCAGAATCTAAATCCTTATACATGAAATATGAGTGTTCCTCTACACAGATGTAAATTTGTGTCAGCAATCTTTTGAGTTCATCAGTCATGTTCACTGTCAGTATCTCTGACTTTGAACAATTAATTTTGAATTCAATAATCGTGGCAGCTTGATGTCATCTGTTGAGGGAAATAATTAATGTAGAAAAAAGATGAATATGATTTGTGGACAGTTTCTGACCTTCTGTCATGGTCCAAGAGGCAGATTTGTAGATTCCAGTAAATTACTTGTTTATTTCACATTCTTAACATTTGTTTGGATAAGGATATGTATCTCCAAGGCTCTAGCAAGTGTTGTGGATCATGTCCCTTGAGAAAATTTTATAAATTTGCTGCATTTGAGATACTCATTGATCTACGACTCACAGTGCAGAGATACTATCATCAGTGCAAGGTGCTGTCCTCTGTTGAGGCTTCTATTTCCTGAGCTTGGAACTCAGAAACATATCTTATGTGAGCAGAGCCAAGAAGTCTTATAAAACTTGTAGATAGATCCCTCAAACTTTGTCACACACATCCGTGAATCATTTGCTTGTAAATTTTCTTTTGATAGCTGTAAATTTGCAGGATGCAATGAATTTGTGCAAACCAGTGAGGTATTTGTCAGCAACTTTAACCACATTAGTCTGGGTTCTCTGAACTTTGAGTTACACATTGGTGAGAAGCATCCTTGGCCCTCTGCAGTCATTCTCTTTTCCAGTATTGGACAACATGTCAAAAGTTCCTCTTCTCCTGCATAACTAGAATTGTCAATAATTCAGGATTGTTCAGGAGTCTCTGGAAATGTGAAGACTTACATTAACAAGCAAAGGTAACCTCAAGCACACTTTTAAAAATGAGATTCACAGTATTGCTAATACGTTTCAACATTGTTTTATTTGAAGCATTAAGGGGGACAGTACTAAGCAGTGCTAAAGTTTCACATTCTACTGCAGCTTAGTTTACCACAGCAGCCATTAACCTGCAGTAACTCAATATTGCAGGTTGGTGGCTCACACAGTAAATGAATGGTCCAGCCTGTGCCCAGCCTTGCAAGTTGAATTATTCTGGTCCCCTGAAGCAAGGTGCTGATAACATGTTGCCTGATTTTCCCAAAGAATCTTTCTTAAAGGGGCCAGCACATTAAAAAATGCATGGTCCAGCGTTCCCTCTTCCCCAGCAAATACTCTTCCCCCAAAGATACCCCCAGTCCTCCACACAGATCACCCACAACCCCAAAGACATATTCCTATCCACCACTGAGGATTCCACCCCACACCCCCAATCATGACCCTTCACTCCCCATAGGCCACCCTGGGCCTACCTGAATAATTCCCTGGTGGCCTTGGAGATCCAGGAAGTAGCCATCTCCACTCGCTCCTGCCTGGGCCAGCTCTGGGTTCAGAATGGCACCCATGACTCCTAGTAGTAATCTTGTGGTACTACTACTAGGGGTCAAATTGCTACATAAGGGCAGAAGGTCCTCATAAGGAAGCTAAACCCCCTAGTGGTAGTATAATGAGAACACCTTTAGGGGTAGTGGGCACCATTTTAAATCAAGTGACAGCCCAGGTAGGAGCAAGTGGGGATGGCTTCTTCCCAGATCCCCTAGACTGGGGGAGGTGAGGGGTCATAATCGGGGTCCTCGAGGAGTGGGAGGTCTTCAGGAGGGCTTGCAATGTATCTTCAGGAAGTGGAGAGTCTGTGTGGAGAGCTAGGGGTATCTTCATGGGGGAGAGTCTTCACAGGGGGTGGAAGGGTGGCCCCGAGATCACACTGTTTTTAATGCTTCAGCCCCTTTAAGATGGTGGCTGGCAGCACAATGCTCTTGGGCAGAAAAATAATGCGAGCTTCGAGCTGGTGTTATTTTTCTAGGAATAATGCAGCTAGCTTGGTTCAACTCACGCTGCATTAGTTGATCTGCATATTAATAAGATGTTTTGCATGCATGTTCATACTTTGCATCACATAATTAAATAATACATGTTGCAGCAAACTAACATACGTTATAGTAAAATAAGGCAAAATTGTGTCTTTTAATGAATGTTAAGAGGCAAAAATCATGTCTGTTCTCTTACCACATGTTAGTAATTACTCCCCCTAAGGGAGTCTTTTAATAACAGGCGCTAGCTGGAGGGGTGCTGGGACACGCTTTGTCAGCTAGCGCAGGGCCATGACACTTAGAGCAGGATAATTTCCACGCGGACTGCGCATCCCACATTAGGGTTGCAAGTGGGTGGGTTGGGGGAGCGTGGGCGAGTGACCTCAGTGCAGTTAGAGCTATGTTCATACCTGCATTAGTAAGGTTCACCTAACACTGTCTCAGTAGGTGACATTAGGTGCATGCACGCTAATGCAGCACTAGGGGACGGGGCTCTGCGTTAGCCGCCGGGGAAATGCTTTCCACGTCCCTGACAGTAAATGTGGTGGTGTTGTCCCTAGCATGCAAAATTTGTGGTGCTCTTGGTGCATTATGTGCAACACCTTAGCTCCCATTAGTAAAACACCCCATAAATCTTTTACACCTAAAAGTCAATATATCACATAATAAACCTCCCAGAAACAAGTATGTCAACCCGCAACAGTGTACATTTCTCTTCCTTAATATGCATTGTTTGCTGGAAAGAAAAACAAATTTGAAATGATTTCCATCACTTGCTAGCTGTTGACTTAGATATTGCATGCAACTAGATATCAGACAAGCTTGAGATGTTGCACGCCCCTCGGCATGATTGGATTGTTTCACCTTAGAAGTCTAATGATTAAGCTGCATTAATGTGGGCACTGTGCTAACAGGAGTAATTTTATAAGGAGCTGCCTAGATTTAGGTGGCAAGAACACATGTAAATAGAGGTATGTTAGCCATTGACATGCATAAATGAGCATGCTTGTGCTGCGCTTCATTCTGTAAACATGCTTGCGCATGTGATGGCTTTTCCTTTCACAGTGGGCGCACACAGGAGTGAGGTTTGGTTTACACACATATACTCATAGCGCTTTGATGTATCTGCACTCTTTAGAAAACTAGGAGCAGGGATTTACTTCTGCTCTAGGGCTGCTGAAAGTGGTCATGCCTTAAATTAATGCACATTTTCACATACCCTGGTGTTTTATAAAGAAAGGTGGACCCCTACTTTTCTGTATAAGTTAGTGCTTAAGTAGGCCTCTACTTTCAGGCTTAAAGTCAGTTTCTCCTTAGAAAATTACCCTGCACATGCAGTGCCTTAGCAGTGAACATATGGCAATTTCTGCATTAACAGCCAGTGTGAAATAGAGTGGAGAATGGGCAGTTTCTGTGCCCTACCGTTAACATGTGGCAGATAACATGGCACAGTTGAGTAGGTTTCAGGGGGAGGGGGAGGGTATTGTTTTTTCATCTTTATATCGTTTTTTCTAATAGTGTGTCCTATTGCCGTTTTTGTTTCAAAACAAAAGCACATCCCTAATAATTACTTACCTTTTATTTATTTATTTATATTCTGCTTTTCACCGGGTCAAAGCGGTCAATTGGGGGATACATTTGTTAGGGGACTTCAACCTCCCTGCCCTGCAAGACACCCAAGCCAAGGCCTTCCTTGATGCCCTCAAAGCTCTGGGATACACCCAACTAGTTAACTCCCCCACACATATCAAGGGAAACACACTAGACTTGATATTTGCTCCTCAAATAGCCAACTACCCCTCCCACAAGTTCAATCTATCCCTGAGCTCAGTACCATGGTCTGACCACAGACTGATCAGATTCTTACTGCCTTCCCTTCATGGAACGAACTATCCCACTACCCCAACCGATGAAACCATCCCTACTCATATACGCTACCGCCCATTCAATGAGCAGGAGATCATTGAGAGAGCACACCCCCTCCTTGAACCACCCGAACTCAGCCTCGATGACATGATAACATTATGGAACAAGTGCCTCAATGCAAAAAGTGACGCCCCACCTACCAAAAAGAATTACAGCGGTAGAAAGAAAGCACCCTGGTATTCACCTGAACTTACGGCGTCTCTTCGACGGTTGCGTCAACTTGAAAAACGATGGCGCAGATCAAGAACAACTGAGAGCCTGGAGGCCTACAACGCCCACCTCGATGAACATAGAACAGCAGTTTCCACAAGAATGAAACACCACCACTCAGAAGTATTAATGAGAGCCATAAATAAACCACGAGAGCTTTTCAGTCTAGTCAAAAATTTAGCTCATGATCCTTCCCCAAACCAAACAAACCTACCCGACCCTCAAGAATACGCAGACTATCTATGCTCAAAGTCGAGCCAACCCGTTACCCCTGTAAGCAATCACCACCCAGAAGAACCAACACTGTTATCATTCTACTCCTCCCCTCTAAATGAGACAGTAGATGACCATGGCATTCTCACCTCCTTCTCCCCTCCAACAGCAAGGGAGATCCAAAATACCATCACAGGCATAAACACCACTACGGCACCAAGTGACCCATGCCCCGCACACTGGGTAAAAGCGCTAAAATCAGACCTCAGCCCATTCCTCTCCAAACTAATAGAAAAATCTTTCACGTCTGGGACATTTCCACAGGACCTGAAGCAAACCTCTATAAAGCCGCTACTGAAGAACAAAAAGCTTGACCCTACAAAAATGGATTCATACAGGCCAATATCGAGCATTCCGTTCCTAGCTAAAATTATGGAAAAAACAGTCCAACAGCAACTGACCCATCACATCGAAAACAATGCTCCCCTCGATTACTGTCAGCACGGATTCAGAGCGTCTCATGGAGTGGATACCCTACTTACTACGCTATTCAACACCCTTACCACCGGACTCGATAACATCAGAAAGGGTTTCGCCCTCATCTTCCTGAACATCGCAGCCGCCTTTGTCTCGGTTGACCACATGATACTCCTATCTCGCCTTGCTGAGAAGGGCATCCGGGGCAATGCTCTAGCATGGTGCGCCTCATACCTGAGTAACAGATGGCAACATGTCCGCTCCGGCCTCTCTCTATCGGACCCTTTCCAGCAAGAAAAAGGCGTCCCACAAGGGTCATCCCTCTCAGCCCTCTTATTCAATATCTACATGCAGCCCATCTGCAGCCTCATCCAGTCATTTAACATAAACTGCCTAGTATATGCTGACGATGTACTAATGTTCACCCCAATAGATACTGACCATCCAAATCTCGACCAGCTCTCCTCCTGCTTCAACGCTGTCTCGGAATGGTTACACACTCAAATGCTCCGAATAAATCTAAAAAAGACAGACGTCCTATTCATCGGAAGAGACCATTCATTCACCCCCCCTCCATCAATCAAGGTGGGCAACGCAGAAATCATCTCCAAGACAACGATCAGATACCTAGGAGTAACATTGGACCAGCGCCTGGACATGCATGCCCACATAGATAATACCATCAGGACAATCTACCATAAAATATGAACGCTACGCCTCATGAAGGACACCCTAGAACCAAATGACTTCCGCACAGTCTTCCAGGCCATCATAATGCCCCACTTTGATTACGCCAACTCTATCCTACTTGGCCTCCCAAAGAACTTGATAAATCCCTTGCAGCTAGCTATGAACACCGCAGCAAGAACCCTCTATGGAGCAGCTCGAAGAGATCACATTACCGCTATTCTGAAGAGCCTACACTGGCTTCCCGTACAATACCGGATCACATTTAAGATCTTAACCATGACATTTAAAGCAGTTAATAGAATCACCTCAATCACCTTGTCAGACCTGATACAACCCACCCCAGACAACAGATTAAGAAGGACCACGTCCTACAATACCATCCTTCTCCCAAAAGCTATCACTAAATGCAACAAATCAACAAGTAAACGTGCCTTTAGCCTGTTTGCCCCCTCCAGCTGGAATTCTCTCCCAGCAGAAATCCGGACCATAAACAACCTCCCCCAATTCAGAAAGGCCCTCAAACACCACCTATTTCAACAGCACTTCTATAACTCTGACAACATCACCTAGACAGCATTACACGACACAACAGTCTCTCAACCCAGAGCCGCCGAACCAATCTCCAATTTAACTTTCAATTACATAGAACCATCCCTTACAGGGCTGGTATTACAAATCCATCTACGATGCAACCCTCTTTATGTACATAGTGTATAAAGTTCACCTGTTATCCAAGTTGGAATTCCCTGTTATATGTAAGTTCAATGTCTGATTGTTCCACATTGTACAAACCTGTTCATTGTAAACCGCGCTGATGCCGAATAGTGCGGTATAGAAAAACTAAAACTAAAATAAAATAAATACATTTAACATGAGGGGTATGACACACATACGTTAATACTTACAGGGAACATGGGCAATGGAGGGTTAAGTGGCTTGCCCAAGACCACAAGGAGTGCCTATAGGACTAGAAATCCCAGTCCCTCTGGCCTGAGATTGCTGTCCCCAGGTGGGACTTGAACCCCCGGCCCAAAGTACCTTGTCCTAACCACTAGACCACTCCTCCCTTTTCAACCTGAGATCAACGTGAGTCCCATTCAGATACAGTAGATAATCCCCTGCTCCAAAAGACTAACAATCTAAGTTTTGCATCTGTGACAATGGAGGACGAAGTGATTTCTCTAAGGTCATAAGGACCTTCAGTGGGATAAATGGGATTTGAACTCTGGCTTCCCTGATTGACATTAACACCATTTGAATAGCATTGAGTTTCTTTGTATTTTTAATAAGTACTAAAAGCAGAATATAAAAATCTAAGACAAACAATGACAGAAGATATGACAGTTAAAATGGAAGCCCATAGTGATACTGACTATCTTGCAACTTTAAAGTCAGGTTGGCCCCTAAGTGTTATGATAAGTGGGTGAAGGGACATGTAATGTGAAAGATTTCCATCTCCATTCCAGGCCAAACATCACCATTTGACTTTGTCTTTTGACACTCATGGGAGATAGGATATGAACAAATAGAGACTGGTGAATAGTATGTACCTCTGGACACAGTCAGCAGCCCTAGCTCAGGAAACAGGGGTCTAGAAGGGGGGGGGGGGGGGGGCAGAACAATGCTGGCAGTTCCAGTTGTTGCAGGCTCTGGGCAGTCAGTATTAATATCTAGGGCACTGAATGCATAGATGTAATGGATATTAATATTATTTCTTTTATTCATTCAGGACCATAGGAACATTCCTGCACTGTGATAATGATTAGGCTATGCTCTCATTATAGTGCCTTTGGGACATTATTTCTTAAATATCATATAAGAGAGACAATATAATTACATATGGGCTCTATGAACTTGCGAATAGAAGACTGCACAGAAGTAAGAACTGAATTATACTTTCCAATTTACTGTAAAGTTCACTCTATATAAAGGAATTAATCAGGGCTACCACCACCCATTTTTATGAGAGCATAAAATGAGCTGAACTTCCATTTTTAATAAAGATGCTTCACACTTTTATGAAAAGGGAATAACAACTTTGCAGTGAACAAAAAGGCTACAATTATTAAGAAAACAAAGTTTGAAGAGTGTGCTAGAGGCACTCCTGAGCTTTCACACAATATTGGTTTTGGGTTGCTAAAAACATTCAGCAACTGCTATCTCATGTATGCATCACCTTGGAATCTATGACCAAATGAACGTTCTAATAGGCATAATTTGGCATTAATTTTACCAAAGTAGGAAATTTTCACAATTTGAGAGACTGAGAACAGAGGTACATACATTCACTTGATGTGCAAAAGGGCATTTTAACAAAAAAATGTGTCATTAGGAGACCCTCCTTGAAAGTAGACGTAAATCATGAAAAAAGTATTTTACTTCAATTAAAGACATTTCTTATAAATATGCTAGGATTTGATTCACTCAAATTCATTTGGCCCCTGCAGGGTTACTAGTGGGGAAAAATACCAAATAATGGCTTTTATAAAGCAGATATAGTATTCACAAAAGAGAAATCCTTATAGGCTGAAGAAAGGGATTGGAATGGGCAGGAGAGGCCATCGCAGAATCTGCAGTTATCACCCTACATTCTGCTCACAGATACTCCCAAAAACATTCATTCACCCAAAGGCATACGAGTCTTTTATTTGCCTCCAACAGTCCTCAAACCCAAATATATAAACTCCTATCAAGATCCAGACTGACCACTGATGCAGCCATATAGCTCCTATTTCTTCTTATGTGGATGATTTAGACAAATTTATAGCCTTTTCACTCCTATTTTAAAGGAAAAATAGGAGTGCTGACATTATCATTCTTCTTCCGCTTTACATAGTACAAACGTAGCTGCCCTCAGCATCAGGGAGCATGGCTGCATCTGAGTTTTTCCAAACATCTTTCATAATGCCATAAGCAGAATATAGAATAAAACTGTTATTTGTATAGGAATATCATCCGTATGGTGCGTTCAGACCACGGCACACGGTGGTTACAAATAGCACTTGGGTTGAGGTATCTTTCTTGGTCTGCAGCAAGGGGGAAATTTTATAACAAGGAATCTTCTCCATCTCCAAATCTAATGTTATAAAATTTCTCCCTTAGTTTTAGGCACCCCGAATGTTCCTATCTTAAGTATGTTTTATAAAGAAAAGTAGGCAATTACTTTTCTTTATAAAATAAGGGCATAAGTAGTCAAAAAACACATGTAAAATCTAGGCGCAATCACTTAGACAAGCTCTAGGGATGGTGAACAGAACATGGGTAAATGATAGTATTTTGTAATATATGCGCATATATTTGCACTCTGCCCATGCTCTGCCCATATGCACACCCATAGTGAAATTGAATGCCATTGTCTTGACATGATTACTTATAGAATATCAACTAGCCATGTGCGTAGGTCACAGAAAACAGGTGATTTATGTGTGTTTATGGTGCATATATTTCCACAACTCCTACTGAGAGACATTAGGTGATCTGTGTTGTCTGCTGTGTTAACAGCTAATGCACAGTAAGGGGGTGTTTTACTAATGGGCGTTAGCTGACAATCGGGCTGATGCAGAAAGCTAGCGCAGCCTTTACGAACCCATAACACCGCGTTTAAGCACACTTTATGATCCTTTTAAAGTCAAAAAACAGACGTAAACGCCGATGGAAAAACTAGCTCCCAATTAACCACATGCATATTTAAATCTATTTTAATGTATTTTAATCAGCTGCGCATAATAGTATGCAAATCATGGCTACGCCCGAAGCAGAGATAGACGTAGAGGATTTTGCAACCAGCCATAGCGCCAAAATTTTTACTGCAGGGTCTGAGGTGACTTAAACCTCTAAAGCATGCCCCCAACAGTATTTTGATGGCACCGGGTGCTTTCCCCAATGTCTAGATCATCTTCTCTTCAGATGATAAGGCATTAGGAAAAGCCCCAGATGCCATCAAAACACTGTTGGGGGCCGCTGCTGGACAGAAAGTAAAATTGCCTTAGTCCTTTTTCCTACTCCCCAATTTTATGAAAATAATAAGAGAAACCTATCTCAGGTTCAATCTGTTCAGTATTGTAGTAGAGTAGAATAACATAAACGTAGCCTGCTCAATTTTTATTTAAGTTATTTTTCAGATTTTTTTTTCAACACTTCAGAGATGAAAAACTAGGAACTTCTCTTTGGCTTAAACTGTTGGCTTATTATTTTTTTTCCTTCACAGTCAGTTTAAGCCACTTATCGCACTGACAGGATTTCTATAGCAAAATCAGAAATATTCCTATTTATTTCCTTTTCATTCTCAGGTTTATTTGATTTTCACTTCTAGTTTTCCTTTATTTTCTTTTAGCAGTCATTCATTCGGGCATCTCTAGAGCAGTAAAATATACCATGACTGCTGATAAAATAACACAGGTACACTAAAAAATTTTTTTTTTAAACTGCCTCTAATGTTTCGATTGATTTTTACGTTTTTTGGTGCGCTGAATCCAAATCTGGTAACCAATTTGCTCCATCACGTACAGATTTTTTGCTACATTGGGTTAGCAGTTTGAGGTGAACGTTTCAGATTGAGTGCGATCGAGATAAAAGTTTCTTGGATGAATTCTTTATACTAATTGTTTAGTAGTTATTCAAATAAGAATAAAGAAAATTGTAACAAGGCAGCACATAAGAATAGAGTAATGTCAACAAAACACACTGTGATGGTAGCAAAATTGTCTGCACTTAAAACAGCCACATACATGTGCACAAACATTGAGCATATAAGAGCGAGGTTAGACACAAAGTAAAGCAAAGAAATGTGCAAAAAATGTTGTACAGGTATGTATGTAAGAATAGAAAACGCAAACCGCACCATTGCAATACATGAAGACAAACACCCGATGGTGTGAAAATAAAATTCTAATAAATGAGATCCGACACTGTGGTAATAACTAGCAAATTTTTATTTCAAAGTTTAGTAAAAACACGATATTTGTCAACACAGTTTAGATTTTAAAGTCATTCTTGGGTCAATCAATCTCCTGGTGGGCCCGTTTCTTCTTCCCCCGAATGCTTCTCTTGGTGCGCTGCTTGGCGTATTTTTCATCTGGGGTTTCCCGCAGCAGCAACCAGCAGAAATCAGCCATCATAGTGGTGTTCCATCTTCCTTGGTACCTTCTCTCTGCGTCCTTGATGTCCTGGTGAAACCTTTCACCTTGTTCTTCACTGTACGCCCCCAAGGTTTCGGGAAAGTAGTTCACATGGGAGTGCAAGAAAGGGACTTTCAGGCTCATGTTACAGCCTTGTTCTTTGAAGGCATTGAGCATCCTGGCAACAATATCCTTATAGTTCTCATCCCGCCTGTTCCCCAAGAATTTGAGAACAACATCCTTGAAGGAATCCCAGGCCTCTTTTTCCTTCTCAGACATCGTTTCAGCGAATGCTCCATCTGAAATGAGTTTCCTTATATCAGGGCCAACAAACACTCCTTCCTTTAGCTTTGCTTCAGAAAGTCGGGGGAACTTTGAGCAAAGGTACCGAAAGCACTCACCATCTTTTGGAAGGGACTTGATGAATTGCTTAATGAGACCCAACTTAATGTGGAGAGGTGGTAATAGAATTTTATCACGAGGTACCAAGCTCTCATGAAGAACATTTTTCTCACCGGGTCTCAAATACTCCCGAATTGGCCAGTCTTTTTTCCCCCAGTGTAGGTCGCGGGCCCGGCTATCCCACAAGCAAAGGAAGCAGGGATATTTGGTGAAACCGGATTGCTGCCCTAATAGCATGGATAGAATTTTAAAGTCTCCACAAATCATCCACTTATGCTCATCATAACGAATCTTCTGAAGAATCAGGGCCAAATTCTCGTATTTTTCTTGGAGAATAACAGAGTGAGCAATAGGAACTGAAGCGAATGTGTTGCCATTATGAAGAAGAACACCTTTTATGCTGTCTTTTGACGAATCAATGAACAGCCGCCATTCAGCAGGATCATACTTGAGTTTAAACTTTTCCATCACTCCGTATATATCGTTGCAAAATACCAAATCTTCCTCTTTGCTGAAATACTTCAAAAATTGTGTCTCGCGGTTGCGGTACCAATAAAAAGTTGTTCCTGGTGACAATAGATTTTTCTGTTTAAGCTGAGAACCTAGCAGTTGGGCAGCATCTTTTGGGAGTCCTAAATCCCGGACTAAATCATTCAATTCAGCTTGAGAGAAAAGTTCAGGTTTTGGATCTGGTTCAGTTTCAAACTCGGAAGTACTGGACTCATCGGGAAAAGCCATCTGATGAGTCTCATCATGATCAGAACCGTCCACACAAATATGATCCAAAGATTTTGGTGGTTCAGGCACAGGTACTTCGTTGCTATGAGGCATAGGCCTAATTGCTGAGGGAAGGTTGGGGTAACTTATTACGTTCTTATTTTTTAAGTTGTATCCCTTCACAATGCAAGAGCAAAAATAGCAGTCACTGCTGTGGTCTCTTTGTTCATGCCACATCATAGGTATTCCGAAACGAAATGCTTGTTTTTTACCTTTCATCCATAAGCGTAGATCTTCCTCACATGTCTTGCACACTTTGTGAGGAGCCCACGGTTTGTCTTGATCACCTAACTTCAAACTGAAATAGGCAAAATATACTTTTTTAATAAATGCAGAAATGTTCCTCTGCCGCTTTTTCACGGTATATTCCCCACAAATAAAACAAAAACTGTCCGGAGAGTTGACGCAACCTCTGGCTCTGTGAGCCATCACAAATACACAGCACTGCAAACTACAACTGTAGTGAACCACTTCAGAATAAAGTTGGATTACGACTGAGCAAACAAAAGGTAATAATGAACTTGCAAGAAACTGAAATTTGACAGGAACGTTCATGTCGCAACCACCGTGTTTGAGCGAGCGAACGAGGCGAGGCGAACAGGAAAGAACATGCGCCAGCGCGAGTACTGGATTTAGCCCCCCGCCTCCCAATTGTCCTGTTAATGTATAAAATGAATACAAAACACTCTAAAATATCATGAGGGAGTGTTTCTAGTTAGTTAACCATTACAACCTCTATTTTGGGCCAAGAAAATAAACTACAGTCGGCTAAAAAGAAATTATGTGAACATTCCTTATATGGGTAAGAAATCTAATTTTGCAAGAAAACGTGACGTGATGGAACATTTTGGCTATTTTTCCTGGATTCAGCACCCCAAAATCTATAGGAATCAGTTGCAAAACTGGAGGCAGTTTTTTGGTAGTGTACCTGTGTAATTTTATTTATTTACATTCTCTTATATACTGTGCTATTCTGCACCAGTGTGGTTTACATTGAACAAACTGAAATTACATTGAACAGGGTATCATAACTTGGAGATAACTATTTTACAGGGAATGTGGGCTATGGAGGGTTAGGTGGCTTGCCCAAGACCACAAGGAGCACCTGTGGGACTAGAAACCCCAGTCCTTCCAGCCCAAGGTTGCTGTCCTCTAGTGGGATTTGAACCCCTGACCTTCTGGCTTGAAGTACCTTGCCCCAACCACTAGGCTACTCCTGCACTCCACATTTTAAAGCATTCTCACCTAACTTAAGTTATTATTCAAGCAGACAGGTTTAATTTTTTTTTCTTCAACATTTCTCATATTCAATCATGCATGTTTACTAAAGTGCACTAATGGTATGAGTAGGATTTACTGTGTGCACATCACACTGTATTAAGTGTTACCATGTGGTAGTGCAGTAAAAACTCCATGCTAACCACGTGGAAACCGATTCTATAACATCCATGCTCAACCTGCGTGAATGCCAGACTTGGAGATGGGGCTGAAGTATAATAGATTCAGGAACAGTGAGATTAGATGCACCTGCTATCCCGGAATTGGGGGACATAGCCGCACACTCGCTCAGCATATTCAGTGAAGATAGATGTAGTCGATGCTCCCTGTCCCTGCACGGTCATGCCTCTGCAAACAAGATGTGCCACTGCACACCGCTTCTCTGCTGTGGGTATAGTAAATTGACGGCAGAAAGGCCATAAACGCACATCTGGTGCACATGGGCATCCTGACCCACTTTTCAGCAATGTAGGAATGGCAGTGGGAGCACACCAGGTCGCCTATGTAACCAGTCACCATGGACAACTGTCTGCAGAAGGCACCATATGTACCAGGGTACAGCCGAAGAGGATCCCCACAGTTGACTGCCACATCAAATCACTACTGCACCTAAGGGCTCCTGAATAGCAGCATGCAAAAGTGCTGACAATTGCAATACATGGCCAACAGTACCTGCAGATATCCTTATGAAGATGCCGGAGATTGCAGTATTAATTCCCACATGTGCGAACTGTCAGCTGGTCATGATCTGGTCTCCCCTATGGACCAGGTGTTGGCCAGACCGTCATATCCCCCCTCCTGTGCCTCCATCACACACACGCACACAACACACCTCCGTCTCAACAATGCCATGCACCTGTACAGCATAGCTAGTACAACAAGCTGGCATGGCATTCCAGGGCCCCATGTCGTCTCTGTGCTCAGCACCCGGTCTGGCTTCCCCCCAGACCGTGGTCACAGCAGTTACAAACATAGTTGCCATGGCCACGCTTCCTTATGGGACGCTGTGCAATGCTGAGTGAAAAGTATCTAAGTCCTGCCTGCATTCTTCGTTTCTGCAGGTATGAGAGGTACATCCAGAGGTGCATCTCCAGGAACATACACAGGCCATTCCTGAATTTGGGTTGTATGTGATGGCAGCTGACCATGCCCCCATTCTGCCCCCTCCTGCCCACATACCAAGATCTGTGCACAAGTGCCATATGTGTGTGGGGCCATGATGGTTTTGAATACAGTGGTGGACATTTTCGCTATGAAAACATCTACCCCGTACGTTCTGATGGGCTATGCGCTGTTCATAATTACCTCCTTAGTGAACAGTGAGGTGATGAATAGGCAGGTTAAAGGTGGAGTGCGGGTATTGACAGCACATCCTGGTTAGTGTGGACCTCATTGGCATGGCATTACCTGTGAATGTTGCCGTTAGCACGGGTGCACTTATTCCTTCTTAATACATGTGGTAAGTACAGCTGTGTTAAGTGCACTTGCAGTTTAGCATGTTGAGGTGCATTTCCCTGTGATAACTGCAGGGGGACATGTCAAGCACACCCCCAACAGCTAGCATGAGTCTACTTCATTCCCACATTAACATTTAGAGTTTAACATGTGCTACAATAGTGCATTTTATTAAACATGCCCCCTAGTAGCCATGTGAAAATTTCAGCACTTCTGGCAGATCTTAGGTGCTTTTTTTCAGTCCCTCGGGCTATTCAGAAAGCCTAGCCATTGAAAGGATTTTGGCTAAAGAACATGGCAACAGCCCTGGTTAGAAGTAGGGTTGCCAACTGGCCCGTTTTCAGCCGGCCTGGCCGGTTTTTCCATGGCCAGGCCGGCTGCCGGCGCAGAGGCAAAACCGGCCCTTGAAAAGCCGGTTTTTTTGCTCTGGCCGCAAGATCGGGAGCGGCCAGAGCAAAAAAAACGGCTTTTCTCCCAACCCGGAGGGCTTCAGAGGGAGCCGGGGAAGCCCGCGCGAGGCCCCGGCTCCCTCTGAACAGCCGCCAGCGTGAAGAGCCTTTACCTTCACGCTGGCGGCTGTTCCTGTGAAGCCGCGATTGGTGGGAAAGGTTAAAGGCAATGCCCTTTAACCTATCCCAGCATTCGTGGCTTCACAGGAACAGCCGCCAGCGTGAAGGAAAAGGCTCTTCACGCTGGCAGCTGTTCAGAGGGAGCCGGGGCCTCGCGCGGGCTTCCCCGGCTCCCTCTAAAGCCTCAGACAGCCGCGGTTTTGGGGGGGGAGGCCAAGGACTGCCTGGGCTGTGATGGGGGGAGGGGGCCTGGACTGGAAAAGGGCTAGGAGGGGGGAATTTGACTGGAAATGGGTTGTGATGGGGGAGGGGGGGACCTGGACCGGAAAAGGGCTAGGGGGGGGAGGGACTTGGACTGGAAAGAAATGGGCTGTGATGGGAGGGGACCTGGACTGTAAAAGGGCTATGTGGGGGGGGGGGGGACATGGACTGGAAATGGGTTTTGATGGGGAGGGGGACCTGGAATGGAAAAGGGGTGGGGGGAGGGGACATGGACAGGAAATGGGTTTTGGTGGGGAGGGGGACCTGGACTATAAAAGGGCTATGGGGGGGGGGAACTTGGACTGGAAAAGGGCTATGGGGGGGGGGAACTTGGACTAGAAATGGGCTATGGTGGAGGGAGGGGGAACTTGGACTGGAAATAGGCTGTGATTAGGGGGACTTGGACTGGAAATGGGTTGTGAAGGGGGGGAGGACCTGGACTGGAAAAGGGCTATGGGGGGGCATTGGACTGGAAAGAAATGGGCTGTGATGGGGAGGGGGACCTGGACTGTAAAAGGGCTATGTGGGGGGGGGGGACATGGACTGGAAATGGGTTGTGATGGGGAGGGGGACCTGAACTGGAAAAGGGCTATGGGGGGGGGGGAACTTGGACTGGAAATGGGCTATGGTGGAGGGAGGGGGAACTTGGACTGGAAATGGGCTGTGATGGTGCGGGGGGACTCGGACTGCAAATGGGATGTGATGGGGGGGGGGGGCTAGGACTGGAAATAGGCTGTGATGGGGGACTTGGACTGGAAATGGGCTGTGATGGGGGGGGGCTAGGACTGGAAATGGCCTGTGATGTGAAGGCTAGCACTGGAAATGGGCTTATGAAGAGCTGGAATAGGACTGGAAATGGGCTGATGTGGGGCATGGGAGAATGGGACTAGAAGGGAGTGGATGCTGGGTGGGTCTAGAACTATAAGGGAACTGATTTTGGGGGAGGACTAGAATAGATGGGGAATGAGTGGAGAGGGGAAAAAATATTTTGTGTGGAAGAAAAGTCTATGATGGGCTGGGTATTGGGAGAGTGAGGGGCTTGAGAATGGAAGGGTGAAATTTAAATGGATGATAAAGGAATAAGGAAAGAATTGGGGGAAAGAGCAAAAGGGAAACAATCAGTATGTTAAAGCAGAAATAGAGAGAGAATGGAAAACATCTAAAAGAGAAGAAAGGACAAATGGATAGCTTGCAGAAGACACGAAGAAACCAGAAGAAAGTGACTGGAGCAATTGCAACTGAAAAATAAAACGCCCAAACAGAAGGTAGAAAAATACTTTTTATTTGGAATTTATTAGCTGGAATATGTTTGGTCTGGGAAGTGTGTATTGATAACATCTTTGCGTTTTTGTTTAGTGCAAGAGGAAATTACTTTATAGTTTTATTTCTCCAGTGTTGTACATTTCATGTTTGGATTTTGGGGTTCCCAGTTTAATTATTATCTGACCAAGGAAGTTAGCCTACATGTATCCTCGGTAATTTTTGTGGGTGGGGCTGGGGGCGGGGCAGGGGTGGGACTAGGGGCGGAGAATGGGTGGAGCATGGCGAGCCACAGGTGTCGGGTTTTTCTCGGTGAAAAAGTTGGTAACCCTAGTTAGAAGGTTCCTAGGTGAATCAGTATAGGGCAAGTAAAACAATAGGGAAAGGGGCCAGGATATTAAACAGCAGCTTGGTAGAGGGGAAGATAAACCACAGTGGGGGGAGGGGGAAGTTATCAGAGTTTTGTAAATGTTCAGAAGAAGCAGAAGAAAAAAAAGTGCAGATGAGAACAAGGAAGTGATGCAAGAAAGAAGCATTGAACAAACCAGCAGGCAGAAAAGGCCTTTGCAGCACTATCTACAGGTTAGGAGAGGAAGCAGAGGATGCCACAAATACAAGGTATGCAGCAAAGTTGGACGGGACAGACACATTAATTATTGTGATCAGTGGACAGCACATGGTAACTAAAAAACAACTTGTCAAGAGTTAATAATATCACTGGCAGCCCAAGTATAAAACTGATTAACTGACTAGTTCTATTCTGAGCATACTGGTGCACCCTTTGTGCCGCATCAGCATTTGGTTTGGAAATTCTGGATCTTTCAGTAGGACATTCTGCACTAGCAATGGGTAGCTCAACAATATGGGGTTGTGAGAAGCCCTGCAGCCTGGCTTTGTCTCCATTGTATGGGACTCAAGGGCAGTTTGAACCATGCCTGGCATCTTCCACAATGTTCCTTCTATGAAGCTTAATACTGCACAGGAATTCTCCACCTGCATTCCTGCTGTAGAGGATGATGCTTCAATGTCATGCTGTTAATCATAAGAGAGAGACATGCACAGGAACTGCCTCTCCTTCGGGATTGAAAACGTGATTTTGAAGGCCATCTCCTTACCAGTAGGAATGCTGGCAGAGGACTCCCACGCAGCTTTAAGTTGCATAGATAGAATGTTGGCACCCTCCCTCCATGTTAAAGTGGTGTGTGCTCCTTTGTGCGGAATTATACACAGTACTCCAAAGAGGGTCACACTAGAGACTTGTACAAAGGCACTATTACCTCCTTTTACTTGCTGGCCACTCTTCTCTCTATGCACCCAAGGTTCCTTCTGGCTTTTTCCATCATCTTTTCTACCTGTCTGGCCACCTTAAGATCATCTGATCTGATCACCCCCATCCCTCTCTTCTTTCATGCAGAAACTTCACTCCCTATACTGTACTGTTCCCTTTGCAGTCCAAATGTATGACCTTACATTTTTTAGCTTATATATTGGCTGCCAAATTCTTGATCATTCTTCAAACTTCACCAGATCCTTCTTCATGTTATCCACACCTCCAAAGTGTCTACAGATTTTGGTATCATCTGCAAAGAGGCATACAATTCCCGAAAGACCTTCCACAATATCACTTACAAAATATTAAAAAGCGCATGACCAAGGCCCCTTATCCCCATGGAAGCACATTTCAAATGAAACTCATGTAGGTTCTATACACCTTTGTTATAAGTATTAGATAGTGGTGGTATAACTGGGTTCATACATTATTTGAATTGATTCTAAATGGGCAGTGTTTGTAGTATTTCCTAATGTGCCTGGCGGTTGGCACTGGATTATAATAATGTAGAAATCTTTTAGTCTTTCTTTATCCATGCATTCATCAAGAGACATGTTTACTAAAAGTTAGTGTATGGTAACATTATGCAAATATTTATGCAAATGAGGCCCCTTATGCAAATGAGGGCCCTTATGCAAATGAGGCCCCACACTGAGTCTCCGCACATGGCCCCACACCCCCCTTGGGCCACCCCTGGATGTGCCTGATATGCATGTGTATCAGATGTCAATATAGATGTCCCCAGGAGAGCATGTCACAACCAAGATGTCTAATAGCATAATGGTTAGACTAGTGGATTAAGAGCTGGGTGGCCAAAGTTCAAACCCCAGTGTGGGAACTTGTAGACTGAAGTTAGTTTCTTACTTCTAGACTTTCTGAATGTTTTAAGGTGAAAACAAACGCTTTCCTGAAGCCTATTCGTGCCTGAAGCAGGAATATACATGCACGTGCCTGAAGACGGCTTTGTTGCTTCTGCCATCGAATGGGCACATGTAAGTCCTTTGCCTCTGCTATAGCCCTGTGCCTACTTGAATATCCCCGTACTGAAGATGTCTGCGAAGGGCATTTGTGAAATGGTTATGAAGATGTGGCTGTGATTTTGACATCCACATGCATGTCTGCAAACATCCAAACCATGACTAAACCTTTTAGAATGACCCTCTAAGTGAACTCCATTTACTACTATCCTCCCATTCAACTAACTTCTTACTCAGTTCGTGACTTAAGAACATATGGCCCAATATTGAAGTGGGCAGGCTATGCACCGCAACGGCGCAAAGCCTGCCTGCCAACCCCCCAACCCGGATATTCACTTCTGCGCTGGCGGAAGTAAATATCTGGGTTAGCTCAGATGCCCCAGCAGCCACAGAGGCTACATGGGTAGAAGCAATTTTCATTGCTACTCGCATAGCCTCTGCGTCATAAAGATAGGCGAGGTTTTTTCATGCCTATCTTTAAGGCGCAGAGGGCTATGCAGGTAGCAATGAAAATTACTGCTACTTGTATAGCCTCTTCCTCCGCTCTGGAATGCCCCTAACACACCCCGATGCTATGTGGATAGCATCTGGGGGTTCGGGACTTAACCGGGATATTTGAAGGGCACTACCCATGTAAAGAAGTTACCCGTGTAAGGGTCTTCAAATATCGGGCCCATAAGATATACCATGCCAGGTCAGACTAAGGTACCATCAAGCCTAGTATTCTGTTTCCAACAGCAGCCAATTCAGGTCATAAGTACCTGTCCAGTTCCCAGATTCCACATTGCTTATCCTGGGTTAAGTAGTGGATATCCCAGGTCCTTTTTAATAATGGTTTACTGCAGGTACTTTTCCTTCAGGAACTTGTCCAAACCTTTTTTAAAACCAGCTACACTAACAACTTTTACTACATCCTAAGGTAGTGAATTCCAGCATTTGATTACATGTTGGGTGAAAAAATATTTTCGCCGATTAGTCCTAAATGGGCTTCATTGAAGCTTTATTGTGTGTCCCCTAGTCTTTCTACTTTTTGATGGTGTAAACAGTTGATCTACCTCTACCCATTTCACTCTATACATTATTTTATAGACTTCTATCATATCTCTCCCCTCAGCTGTCTTTTTGCCAAGTTGAAAAGCTCTAACCTTTCAAGCCTTTCCTCATAGGGGTATCCTTCCATCCCCTTTACCATTTTGGTGGCTCTTCTCTGTACCTTTTCTAATTCTGTTATATCCTTTTTAAGATATGGTGACCAAAACTGCACTCAATATTCAAGGTGAAGTTGCACCTTGGAAGGATACAGAGGCTTTTATAATATCCTTGGTTTTATTCTTCATTTCTTTCCTTATGATTCCTAGCATTCTGTTTGCTTTCTTGGCTGCCGCTGCACACTAGGCAGAGGGTTTCAATGTATTTTCCACAATTACTCCTACCTTTTTCTGGGTGGTGATTTCTAATGTGGAACCTTGCATCATGTAACTGTAGTTTGGGTTGTTCTTCCCTAAGTACTTAACTTTGCACTTGTCCACATTAAATTTCACCTGCCATTTGGATGCCCAGAATCTGTAATGTGCTGCATTATGATTGGAAACCCATCCAAGATTGAGTTTACCCTAAAGCAGAACTTTTACCAGATAAGTTCGAAACACATTGGTATTTATGATTTGAATGGGATTTTATGATAATGCACTGTAAAATTACACTTTAAAAAAGAGAAAAATTGACCTTTTTGGGGGAAGCTTTTCAATAGCAACATCGTTTTTATGTCCAACAAACTTGTACTTTAAAAGGCTGGATATTCTACTGGGGTGTTAGTGAATATAGGTTCTTTAAGTTACACGGAGTGAGAATTATTATCCTATATTTTTGGTCTCTGGTGATTGATTGGACTGCTTTCAAGAATGGCAGGATCGCCGTGTTGCCCCCCCCCCCCCCCCCAGGTGAGATGATGGATGTCAAAATGGGAGGATAGGAGCTGGGCAGCCTCTGAGGGAGGGGTTGGAGCGTGGCGGGTCTGCCTAGGATGGCAGAAGCTCTTGGGTCAGCGCTGCATGTATGTTTAAAGGCCTAACACCTGTGGTAATTTTATAAATGGCCTTTGCATGCAAAAAATCCTTTATAAAATTACCACCATAGTATACTTTTACACAGAACAGACATAGGCGTGACTGTGGAGGAAACTGTGCAGAGCGCAGGTAGATTTATGATTTACATATGTTGTTTATTAAATACAGAAATACGTGTGTTCTTAATGTGTGAACATGTATGCCTGCTCCCAAGCAAGCATAAATGTCCAAAGTTTCAATCTACTCGTGTGTGTTATAAAATATGCACACATTAATGCAAATTTAGGCAGAAACTTTGCCACTACCTCACAGTAAATATGAAGGTCTGCACCTACTTTCTGAAGAACTATTTTATAAAGGCACATAGGTGCAATATACTGTATGTACCTGTCGCCTTCACAGATCAGGTACCCTGTTTTAACATTACCCTCTGCATGCATATAAATATTTTCTCATATATACATCCTTCATGTTTTCTATCACACAGCACATAGTGTTTTATTATTGCAGTTTTGTCTGTGGCTCTGAAGTGCTTCACCCTTCCTTTTAGGTTCTAAGTGTTGCATAAACACATTTTGAAACACCTCTTAGTGAATATGGAAGTTTATTTATAACAGCATCTTGGATTCCTGTGACCAGAATCTTGTCCCAAACCATTCCCCAGTAAGCAAGAAATATTGTTAGTTACTCTGCTGTATTTAGAATATATTTATTTTATATGCTGGCCTGGGCAGAATCCAGCATCACTGCGGTAAATAACAGTACAGACAAAGAATCTGCTCTCCAAATGTTTTATGTAATACAAGAGTCACTCACTAAGTTATACTCCTCTTTCACTGTTAGAATCTACTCCTTTCTTTTTTCTCCATTTTCCATGAATCCATTTTGCATTATCTGGCCTGCTTTTCCAAGATGGTGACTATTTTACCCAATGAGCTCTGTAGCTTGCTTAGCTATTAACCAAAGCTTCCAGAGCCTTTAATTTTACATGCTCACTGTTCAGGTTTTATATACATCTGCTAAAATATGCTGAGTATCTTATGATGTAAGGTTGCAATTGTGGCAACAAGGCGTATGGAACATTTCTGAACACCCAATCTGAAGCTCCAGGGATTTGGCTATACATGTCATAATGGTTAAAGACATCTCAGAGCCAAGACAAATTAGTATATTTTTTCTTTCAGTCTTGGTGAGGGCTTTTTGGCCTCTCAGCATAATTTACTTTGGCTGGTGCCATCTCTAAATTTCAGTTATTTTCCTGCTTTTTCCCAGTAAACCCGCTCAGCCTTACTCAGGGGTTACTATATAGCACACATTCATGGCAAATACAAGCCTAGGGCAGCAATACTTTTATATGACAGACATAGCATACCCTTCATTATCAACTCATAGTTTTCACTCGCATATTTGTTTCTGTATACAATTATAAATAATTTATTTACCGGGAACAACTTTTTAAATCAAAATGCTTACCTACTCTACTACATGCTCTCTTCAGTTCTGTGGGCCAATCTTGTACTTCTCCCATTTTGAATGACTCTCTCCCAGGGGCAATTTCTACAAATGGTTCATTTTGCATATACCCTGACAGCAATGAGCCTCCCTCCTATGCTGCATATTTCATACTCTGGACTGTTGAAGATGTGAAGCATCCTTTCCATCATACCACACTCCTCCCTGTGCTCTGCTTATTGCTCAACTGAAGTATTAACCTCTGGCTCCATCTACAGTTCTGGACAACATTATTGGCACCCTTGCATTTTCGGTATGATGTGTACAATATCTTGAGAAATAATTGGAAATATTCCAACTGTATGTCATCATAATATTTTAATAGTATGTTAAATGGTATACAACAAAGAAAAAGTGTGTCTGTGCAACTTAGATTTAGTAATTTCTGCGAACCCCCCCCCCCCCAAAAAAAATGACCTGGACAGGTTTAATGGCACCCTTCACTAATATTTGGTTACACAACCCTTGGCAATGATGACAACTTCCAAACGTTTCTTGTAGCCATCTATAAATTTCGTACATCTGTCTCCAGGTAGTTTCTCCCTCTCTTAGATTACGATTTGTTCCAGCTCATGAATGTTTCCAGGATTCCTTTTAACAATAACAAATTTCAGCTCTTTCCAAAGGTTCTCAATTGGTTTGAGATCTTTATTGCTGGCCAATTTAAAACAGCCCATTTATTCCTTTTTGACCATTCTTTTGTACTTTTGGATGTATGTTTTGGATCATTGTCCTTCTGGAGGGCCCATGAACTTCGATCCTAGCTTTGTGACACTAGGTAGCACATTTCACTCCAAAATACATTGGTAGTCCTATGACTTCATGATTCCTTTAATACATTCCAGACCTACAGTTCCTGAGGCAGCAAAACAGCCCCACAACATCATGGAATCTCCACCATATTTAACTGTAGAAAGGGTGTTTTTTCATTATAAGCTTCAATTCTTCGTTTGTAAATGTATTGCTGGTCTGCATTGCCAAAAAGCACAAGTTTGGTTTCATCTGTCCAAAGAACATTTTCACAGAAGCATTGTGGTTTTTCTAGGTGGGTATGGGCAAAAATTAGGCATGCCTTTTTATGTTTGTCTTTGAGCAGTGGTGTGCTCCTTTGACCATGAAGCCCTTTTTTGTTTAGTGTGTGGCATATGGTGAGGGTTGAAATCACCACTCCAGATTGCCCCAGGTTAGCCTTAAGCTCTTTGGATGTTGTATGTGGTGTTTTTTTCAACTGTTTGCACTAACCTTCAAACACATCTTTTAATAATTTTCCTCTCCCCACCACATCCTGGAAGGTTCTTGACAGTTCCATGAGCATAAAACCTCTTAATAACATTGCGAACTGTAGACACAGGAATCCTAAAATATTTGGAGATGGCCCTGTACCCACTTGGAGTTTGATGTTTGATGATAATGGCTTTTCTGAAGGTCTCAGGCAGCTCTCTTGTCTTCACCATATTGAAAATGAAACAGGGAGTGAATGTGACAACAAATAGGAGTGAGTAGTCAGGTGGTAGAAGGACGTGGTCTCTCTACACTAAAGCATAAGGAGGTTGTGAATTGCAGGCCAGTTAATCAGACCTCTGTGGTGAATAAATTAATGGCAATGCTTCTAAAACAAAGGTCAGTGCTGTTTCTGTAATTCAATGTGTTTCAGGATCTGAGGCAGCATGGTTTTACTAGAGGCAGGTCTTGTCAGGCAAATCCGGTTAATTTCTTTGATCAGGTGATCAGAGAGTTGGACTGAGAGAGAGTGCTAAATGTGGGGTTTAGATCTCACAAAGCCTTTTATACAGTTCTGCATTGATGACTGATAAATAAACTGAGCACCCTTGGGATGAATCCTAAAGTGACTAGTTAGTAACTGATTGAGAGGGAGGCAACAACAGTGGTAAATGGAGTTCAGTCTGAGGATAAGGATGCAACCAGTGGTGTGCTGCAGAAGTAAGTAACATAGTAACATAGTAAATGATGGCAGATAAAGACCAGTATGGTCCATTTAGTCTGCCCAGTTTATTTGGCTTTTATCCTGTTGTTGTAAAGGGATCCACTGTGTCTGTCCCATGCACTTGGTCTACTTCTTTTTAATAATTTTGTAAGTGATTGCAGAAGGGCCGTCAGGTAAAGATTGCCTCTTTGCTGATGATACCAAAATTTGCATTAGGAGAGATACCCTGGAAGGTATAGATAGCATGAGGAGGTTTTAGAGAAAATTGAAGAATGGCAGCTGAGATTTAATGTGAAAAAATGCAGGGTCATGCATTTGGGCTGCAAAAGTCCAAGGGGTGATACGGTATAGAAGATGAATTACTTCTGATGTACATGAAAGAAGAATGGGACCTGGGAATGATAAGGATGCTTGGGGGCATATGGAGAGGCATGGACAGCAGGAAGAAAGAGGTGATAATGCCTCTGTTGAGACCTCATTTGGAGTACTATGTGCAATTCTGTAGACTGCACTTTCAAAAAGATATAAATAGGAAGGAACTGGTGCAGAGGGTGGCTACTAAATGGTCAGTGGTCTTCATCATAAAGTATATGGGAACGGACTTAAAGATCTCAATACAGTTGTGGTTAATATTATAGGCACCCTTACAATTAAACCCCTTAATGTCCAATATCTTCTAAAAAATAAGAAGCCAGTGAAATGGCTTTGGACTATATATGTACTTAGATTTGACAAATAAAAAAATCACATAAAACAAGGCCAATTAAAAAAAGAAATAGTAGGAAATAGTATAAAAACAGGTACATTGCCAGGGAGATTGAATGAGGTTTTCTGTAGATATCCAATGCCTGCATAAAGGTCTGAAGGCCACATGGTTGGGTTAGGCCAATAAAATGCAAGGAGGGGAAGAGACTGCATGAGGGGCTGGAGGAGTAGCCTAGTGGTTGGGGCAAGGTACTTCAGGCCGTAAGGTCAGGAGTTCAAATCCCACTAGAGGACAGCAACCTTGGGCCGGAAGGACTGGGGTTTCTAGTCCCACAGATGCTCCTTGTGGTCTTGGGCAAGCCACTTAACCCTCCATTGCCCATGTTCCCTGTAAGTATTAGTGTATGTGTCTCATATCCCTGCGTGTTAAATGTATCCCCCAATTGTGTTGTGACCGCTTTGATTGAAGGATAAGGCGGTATACAAAACTGTCTAAATAAATAAATAAATAAATAAAATGATGCAATATGCATGAGGAAGGGCCAGGAGATTCAGAGGCCTGAAACGCAACGTTGTGTAGCGGTTGACATGGCATTGAATTGCAGCAGATGTTGAAAAAGTGGAGAGCTGGAGAGTTTTCCGTGGTTCGACATTGTTTATGGACACACCGAATACCTGTTATGGAGTGAGACTTGATACCTACTGGATGAGGAGGTGTTATTGCTTGAGTCCAACAATTTTTCAGAACGCTCAAGTTCAGCTAAATAATTCTGGGGAAATTGTGATATTATCCCTTGGTGTGGTGTGAAGGGTTTATTCCCTTTTAAATAGAATAAAACGGAGGATTTGCTATGAGAAAGGGTATCCCTTTCAAGGCAAATAATTCAACAAAAACTTGTTTTCAGGACATATAGTGGGCGCGGGGTTTATCCCTCTGGTTTATAGTATATAAGTTGGGATGAACAGCAGTCTTAGTGGATATTGATAGGACATGATTATTGTCACCCTTATAAACAATTTAAATCAGTTTGAACAAAAGAACCACATTCCCATTGCAGTAAAATTAGACACACCTGTGATCGTGAGTACTCACATGAGTTGAATCAACCAATGAGTGATGGTTCTAATGTTTAAAATGGCCATATTCACTCCCTGTTCCATTTTCACAATGGTGAAGACTAGAGAGCTGCCTGAGACCATCCGAAAAGTCATTATCACCAACATCAAACTTCAAAGGGGTACAAGGCCACCTCCAAAGACTCTTTCACCTTCATCATATGCTCCCTCATTACAGAGCTTCCTTTAAATTGAAAGAGATTCTCCTCCTGTGCATTTAAGGCATGGAGGTATTTAAAACCCCTCTCCTGCCTTTCTTCCAAAGGATACATGCAGTTGTGGTCAACATTATTGGCACACTTGCATTTTAGGTATAGTTTTAGTGCTATCGGCATGTTTGGTACAACACTCTACACTCTTTAGTAAAAGGGCACCTTTCAGTTGTGGTCAAAATTATCGACACCCTTGCATTTTCGGTATGTTGTATAAAATATCTTGAGAAATAATGGAAATATTCCAACAGTATGTTATCATAATATTTTAATAGTATGTTCAAAGGCGTACAACAAAACAAAGATGTCTGTGCAACTTAGACATAGTAATTTCCGAGACAAAAAACAAAATATGACCTGGACAGAATTAATAGCACCCTTCACTAATATTTGGTTGCACAACCCTTGGCAGTGATGACAGCCTCCAAACGTTTCTTGTAGCCATCTATATGTTTCATACATCTGTCTGCTGGTAGTTTCAACTGTAATTTGTTCCAGCTCATGAATGTTTCCAGGACTCCTTTTACCAATGGCAGATTTTCAGAGTTCTCGATTGGTTTGAGATCAGGACTCATAGCTGGCCAATTTAAAACAGTCCATTTGTTCCTTTTTAACCATTCTTTTGTTCTTTTGGATGTACGTATTTTTTGGGTCATTTTCCTGCTGCAGGACCCATGACCTTCGACAGGCCTAGCTTTCTGACACTGGGTAGTCAGGGCTGGCCCAAGGATTTTTGCCACCATAGGCAGAAGCCCCAGCCATGCCATTCCCCCTGAGCCATGCCATCCCCCGTGTGCTGAGCCATGCCACCCAGTGTTGAGTGGCGCTACCACCAATTCTGGTGGTGGGGTCAAGGAGGGGATGTGGCTCTGCTCAGAAGCAGGTCATGTACTTTGGCACACATAGTCTGCCACTTCTGACCCTCCTCTAATGTAATTTTGGCGGTTCAGAAGCTGGAAGCCTGGTGTGCTGAAGCACGTGGCCTGCTGCCGAGCTTAACCGTCCCCCCCAGATGCTAGAATCAGTGGCAGCAGGGGCCAGCAGCGTGGCGCGGCTCAGCACGGCGCATGGGGGTTGTTGGCAGCAGGCCATGTGTGCTGAAGCACATGGCCTGCCGCCCACAGAAATATGCTGCCCTAGGCAGCTTCCTAGCTCACCTAGTAAATAGGCTGACCCTGTATGTAGCACATTTCTCTCCAAAATACTTTGATAGTCCTCTGACTTCATGAGTCCTTTAATATGTTCCAGGCCTCCAGTTCCTGAGGCAGAAAAGCAGCCCTACAACATTATGGAACCTCCACCATATTTAACTGTAGAAAGGGTGTTTTTTTTCCTTATAAACTTCATTTCTTTGCCTGTAACTGTATCACTGGTCTGCATTGCCAAAGAGCTCAAATTTATTTTCATCTATCCACAGAACATTTTCCCAGAAGGACTCTGGTTTTTCAAAGTGGATTTGGGCAAAGATCAGGGTTGCCTTCTTATGTATGTCTTTGAGCAGTGCGGTCCTCCTTGGCCTTCTCCCATGAGGTCCTTCTTTGTTTGGTTCATGGCATATTGTGCGAGTTGAAACCACAATTCCAGATTGTCCAGTCCAGCCTTAAGCTCTTTAGATATTGTATATGGTATTTTTCCAACAGTTTGAACTAACCTTCGAAAATGTCTTGGATTAATTTTCCTCATCCCACTACATCCTGGGAGGTTCTTGAGAGTTCCATGAGCAGAAGCATCTTAATAATATTGCGAACTATAGTCACAGGAATCCCAAGGTCTTTGGAGATGGCCTTGTACCCCTTTGAAGTTTGGTGATAATAGCTTTTCTGATGGTCTCAGGCAGCTCTGTAGTCTTCACCATTGTGAAAATGGAACAGGGAGTGAATGTGGCCATTTTAAACATTAGAGCCATCATTCATTGGTTGATTCATGTCATGTCAGTACTGACAATTTATTACAGTTGCATCTAATTTTACTGAAATGGGAATGTGGTTCTTCTGTTCAAACTGATTTGAATTGTTTATAAGGGTGCCAATACTCATGTCCTCACAAACTCAGGAGCTCCTCACCAGAAGTAACCCTGCACGCACTCCAATAATCTCGGCCATCATGTTCCACCTGTCCCTTCACATTATCATCCTGCTCCTGGCCTGTTACGCAATCATTCAAACATCAGCTCTCACCACCTCCTCCAGCATCCCCATCATAAATCACCCATAGAACAACAGACTCCAACCTCTCATACTCAAGCCTCAAAACAGGAACACCTATAACCTCATCGAGATTCAACCATTGCACAGACCTGGCACTTCTCCCACCGACACTCCCACCATCCAACTGTTCAGATGTGTCCTCATCAATACCAGATACATATGCAACAAAATATTCACCCTAATCAATTATATCAAGGAAAATCATGTTGACATACTTTGTATAATGGAATCATGGCTTGATGAGTCTGACAACATCCTTCTAAACCAACTTAGCATCCCTTCTTACCATCTCTTCAACCACCCCAGGAGGTATAAAGAGGAGGAGGGATACTTATACTAGCTAAGGAGGACCTCCACTTGAAACCTACAAGCTCCAGTTCTGCCAGTGACTTAGGGGTATGTTTACTAAACTGGGCTAATGGTTAACCTGGGCTATCTGCAACTAGGTCCCATGTTATTCAATGGGACCTAGCTGCAAATAGCTCGGGTTAACCATTAGCCCAGTTTAGTAAACATACCTCTTAAACATCATTACCATATCCAACTCACACTTATCAATATGCCTAGCTTACAGACCAACAACAGCAGGGTCCAGCAACTTCTCCCCACTAATTGAGGAGGCATGCTCCGAGTATCATAAGAGCAAATGGTTCATTCTTCTGGGGGACCTTAATCTACCAACCTTATTCAACAAATGCACCACTCCTTTCCTCCAAGCAATGGAAGCACTCCAGCTCAACCAGATCATCTCAGAAGCAACACACATCAGAGGAGGAATCCTAGACCTCATTTTTATACCAACCAGCTAGCCACACCAAAACCTTTCCTCTGTGACCCAAATAATTCAGTTCCATAGTCTGACCATAAACTGCTCACCTTCTTCCTCTCAGCCCATCCACACCCAAACCTCTCCCACTTCACAGATGGTTTCAGACATTTGACAAGGACCCATTCATCAACAACATTCCACCCCTGACACAAAAGGATCCAGCCAATCTTGATGCACTAATATCCAAATGGAACACATGCATATTATCCTATGCTACTAAGCCCAAAAGCCCATCTAGGATAAAAAGAGCACACCATGTTCCTTGGTTCACACCTGAGCTCAAACTCCTAAAAAACAAACTCAGATGGCTGGAGCGCAAATGGTGACACCACAAGAACTCATCCAACTACTCAGCATACACAAGCGCCCAGGCCAAATACTGCTCACTCACCCTTCTAAAGAAAAAGGAATATCATATCAACTCCTCTCTCAATTGCCCTAGAGAGCTATTTGACATAGCTTTAAATCTTCTCAGGAGTCCAGCAGCTACAAAGTCTAATACCTCTCTCTCCAAATGATATGGTGCAATTACTTCAATACAAACAAGCACACACACCCCAGCACCATCTCAGTCTCCCAATGACTCTGCTAACACCCCAATCATCAAGACCTGGTCAACATTCAGCCCTCTTTCCATCCAGCAACTGGAAATATTATATCAAGCCTCAGCAGCACCACCTCCTCACTCGAACCTTGCCCATTCTCTTGGATCAAAATGGTCAGGCAATAGCTAACGCCAACCATTCTTCACATTGTTCAGACTTCACTATCACTGGGCTAAATGCTGACTACTCTCAAGCAAGCATCCATCAGGTCTTTGCTAAAGAATCAATCAGCTCACCTGTCAGCACCATCCTCTTAAAGATCCATCTCAAGCATCTCTTCTCTCACCAAAATCATCGAAAAGGCAGTATAACTTCAGACACAGTACTTCGTAGACTCTTACACTCCCCTCGATAAACATCAGTATGGCTTCAAGCCTCTTCATAGCACTGAGACTCTACTGATCTTCCTCCTAGATACATTGATCAAAGGCACACAAAAAACATACAAGGTTGCATCTTTATTTTTCTCTACATCTCTGCAGCCTTTGACTCGGTCATCCATGCCCACCTCATCTCACGTCTCTACACAATTGGCCTTAGAGATACCACACTACAGTAGTTTCAATCCTACCTATCCAACCATTCCCAGCAGGTCAAAATTGGTTTGGAAACCTCCAAACCCGTTCAAGCTACTTCAAGGTTTACCTCAGGGCTCCGCACTATCCTCCTTGCTATTTAATATTTTCATCCAACCCTTATGCAAAATAACCCAGAACCACAAGATCCTCTATCATCTGTGTGCTAATGCCATCTTAATTTACACACCATTCTCCACCAGCAACTTTGACTACTCCATAATCAGCCAATGCCTTGAAGCAATCATCCAATGTCTCAACCACCACAATATGCACATCAACCATAATAAAACAGAAGTCCTTCATATAACCAAGCAGACCATTTTCTCCACACCACCCACAGGCAACTTGGCCAACTTAATGTTGCACGTAAAATAGCAAGTAAAATACCTAGGGATAATACTGGACCAAAACCTGAGTTTCCAACCTCACATTAAGCATGTCACCAGAGCGGCATATTTCTGAATGAAAATAGTCTGAAACCTTCGACCCCTACTGGACCACAATGACTTCAGAAATGTCTGTCAAACCCTCATCACCCCATACTTGATTATGCAAGCATAATATACCAGGACTTACCAAATCTGCTCTATTCCCACTGCAGCTCATGCAGAATTTTGTAGTTTGTTGTGTTGTGAGGGCTTGTGGTGCATCAGTGATTCTGAGGGCTAAGCTATTGGTAGTTTAACTACTAGCAGGGTCTCCCAAATTGGACAGATCTCAGCTGAGGTGCCAGACCAAGACAAACCACCCATCTGGGCAGCAGCAGAATGGGACAGTGTTGTCTGCGGAAGATCACATTTTTGTGACAACGGCAACAACACTAAACTTAAACTTGGCAAAAGAAAGGCCTGGCAATCTACTTCTGTATCTTGCCATGAAAACCCAATGGATAGTCACAACAAAACAAATTGTACTATAGTGCTGGAAGATGAGACCCCCAAGACTGAAGGCACTCAACTAGCTACTGGGGAGGACTTTTCAGAGTAAAGCCAGCATCTATGATGTGGTTGGATCAAAGTCCTCAGGATGTCTGACTGCTGATGTAGCTGCACATGAAATGAGAGTCAGAAGTTGTAAAGATGTCTTACATATTGGGACATGGAATGTATGAAGCATGAACCAAGGGAAGTTGGAAGTGGTCAAGAATGAAATGGAACGTGTACAACTTGATCTGTTGGGTGTCAGCGAAATGAAATGGACTGGCATCAGGCACTTTGCATCAGATGATCACATGTTGGAAATGAAAGACAAAGAAGAAATGGTGTTGCGTTTATAATTAAGAAGAAACTTGCAAGAACTGTAATGAAATACAATAGTTAGTGAACACTTAATTTATATTTGTCTACGAGGAATGCCCAACAACACAGCTATAATTCAAGTATATGTCCCAACAACAGCTGCAGAAGAGGATGAAACTGATGAGTTCTATGAACAAGTACAAACTGAAATTGACAGAACATGCAAACAGGATATCATGATAGTCATGGGTGATTGGAACACAAAGGTTGGCAACAAAGAAGGCAAAGTGGTTGGAAAATATGGACTTGGCAACAGAAATGAAGCTGGAGAAAGACTGATAGAATTCTCCAGCAACACAAGCGGTGACTGTACACATGAACGTCATCCAATGGATTGCACAAAAATCAAATTGACTACATCTGTGGAAGTCAATGATGGAAAAGTTCTATAACATCAACAAAGACAAAACCTGGAGCAGACTGTGGTACAGATCACCAATTACTAGTATGCAAACTCAAACTAAAGTTGAAAAAGAGCAAGTCACTCATGAATGTAACAAAATATGACCTTGAGAATATACCATTGGAATTTAAAGACTGCCTGCAAAATCGATTTGCTTTAGTTACAAATGACAGAGCTCCAGAAGAGGAATGACATCAATAATGTTGTGTTGAAAGAAAGTGAGAAGTCTCTACAAAAGATAAAAAAGCAAAAACAGCCAAAATGGATGACAGAAGAAACTCTGATAAATCGCCCAGAAACGAAGAGAAGCTAAAGCCAGAGGGGAAAGAGAGGCAATCGCAGAACTCAACAGAGATTTCCAATGTGCAGCAAGACAGGACAAGGAGAAGTACTACAATGACACATGCAAGGAAATAGAAGCAAAACCTATTAGAGGAAGAACAAGATTGACTTTCCTAAAACTACGAGTGTTAAAGAAAAAATTCCAACCTCGAATTGGAATGTTACAAGATGCTCAAGGATCTATGTTGAATGATACTGAGAAGATCAAGAAAAGGTGGAAAGAATATACAGAGTTTTTATTTGGTAAAGATTGAGTGGACCAACAGCCGTTTCAACCTGTACCTTATGATCTGGAACCATTGGTGATAAAAGAAGAAGTCGAAGCAGCATTGAAAACCTTATCAAAGAACAAAGCACAAGGCAGTGATGGCATTCCCATAGAAGTATTACAGCTATCTGATGCAGCTGTTACCATACTTACAAGGCTCTGCCAGGAAATTTGGAAGACAACATCATGGTCAATTGACTGGAAAAAGATCTGTTTATACCAATACTAAAGGTGATACAACTGACTGTGGAAATTATCGCACAATCGCTCTGATCCCATATGCCAGCAAGATTCTACTGAAGATTATTCAATAGTGACTACAACCATACCTGGAACAAGAACTAGCTGAAGTGCAAGCAGGATTCAGGAAAGGGTGAGCAACGAGAGATATAATCGCGGATGTGAGATGGATCCTTGAAAAGACTAAAGAATACCAAAAGGATATCTATTTGTGCTTTATTGACTACAGCTTTTGACTGTGTAAACCATGAGAAACTCTGGGCCACATAAAGAAGCATGGGTATATCAGAACACATGATCGTTCTCTTGCACAATCTGTACATTGATCAAGAAGCAACAGTTTGAATGGAACAAGGAGAAACAGAATGGTTTAAAATC
This sequence comes from Ichthyophis bannanicus, assembly GCA_033557465.1. Lineage (NCBI taxonomy): Eukaryota > Metazoa > Chordata > Amphibia > Gymnophiona > Ichthyophiidae > Ichthyophis > Ichthyophis bannanicus. The sequence goes on from CM066031.1 coordinate 1,300,952,116, forward strand.
AGCAAAGGTGTATGACAGGGCTACATACTTTCCCCCTACCTGTTTAATTTATATGCAGAACAAATCATCAGAGAAGCAGGATTGTATGAAGACAACAGAGGTATGAAGATTGGTGGAAGACTCATCAACAACCTTCGCTATGCTGATGATACTGGCTGAAAGTGAAGATGATCTGAAACCTTTGCTTCTCACAATCAAGGAACAAAATGGGCCTGCACCTTAATGTAAAGAAGACAAAGATCATGACAACTGGCAAAATTAATAAGTTCATTGTTGATGGAGAAGAAATTGAAATTGTGGACAACTTTAACCTACTTGAATCAACTATCAATAAAGAAGCAACAAGCAATCAAGAAATCCGATGACACATTGCTCTTGGCAGAATGGCTATGAAGGACCTAGACAAGATTCTGAAGAACAGAGATGTCTCTCTCCATACAAAGATTTGACTCATTCAAGCAATGGTATTTTCAATAACATCATATGGATGTGAATGTGGGACGGTGAAAAAGATAGACAAGAAGAAAATTGATGCCTTTGAATTATGGAGCTGTCAGCGGATACTGCGTATACCATGGACTGCCCGAAAAACAAACCAGTCAGTACTAGAGGAGATCAAACCTAAGCTTTCTTTAGAAGCTCAGATGACAAGACTTCGACTTTCATACTTTGGACACATCATGCGAAGAGAGAGATCATTAGAGAAAGACATGCTTGGCAAGATAGAAGGTCAACATAAAAGAGGAAGGCCCTCAATGAGATGGATCGATACAGTAACAGCAGCTACGGGTGCCAGTCTGTCAACAATGAAAACCGAACATAATTTAGGACCACTATCCAGAGGGTCGCCATTAGTTGAGACTGACTCAATGGCACTTAACAATAACAACAACAACCAACCAATGTACCCACATCACCCCCATACTGAAGCACTTACACTGGCTTCCAATCCACATCAGGGTTAAATACAAAATCTCGCTGACCATCTTTAAGACCATCTACCACCTCTCGGCAAACATCCTTCATTCTTTCCTTCTCCAGTCGCCCAATAAAAGAGCAAGGAGAAAGGCTAACTACAACCTCCTATCTGTACCAGCCTAAGTCACCCGCACTAATACTTTCACCTCCATCAGAGCCTTCTCTCTCTATGTATACTGTCACAACCCCAGCCCTTTAGCCACGTGCTTAAAGGTCAGGGTGGACATTATTGTTGTATTGAAGGTAGAAACTTCTGTTAGCCCAGAAGCCTTCTGGTACTAGTAGTCCCTTTCTTCATAATGAATAGTTGTGTAAGCCATGTGAATGGTAAAGTATAGGGTTTTATTCCCTTAATGCACAAAAGGTTCAAACGAAGACAACAGGATTTCCACCTTGTTCAGGATTTTCACATAAGGTATTTACATAGGTCAAAACTTGGATATGCTTCACAGTCTTTGTTAGTTATGCAGGGTTCAAACAAAACAGGTTATACAAACAAAAGCAATGCTTCTTCTTTCAGCTTGTCAAACAAAACTGTTTTTCAAAAGTATATCCTGCATGCTATATTTCTCTCAAGGATTCTAAACTCCCAGTACAACAAAACGTACAATCCATAGGGCATTCAGTTAGCAAAGGGTCAGGTTCAGCAGGGTCTATCTGCATAGCCTCTTGTTCTGCTGAGATATCTGTGGCCCCTGAGCTTTACCCATATATTCCTGGTTTTACTTCAGAACTTCTTCCTAAGGCTCTCCAGCCTGGCTGTACCCGGTCTGGTAAATATGCAACAGGATTTTTGGTAAGCACTCTTTCTATAGGTTCCCAAACCTTTCTCCAGCTGCCTTGGCTGCTCTTACGGCTCCCTGGCTTCCAGGCCTTTCTGTGACCCGGCCTCAGTTCCTGGTTCAGATCTGTGTCTCTTAGACTCCTGGGTTGAGTCTGGTTCACCCACCTCTGAACTCCTTGGGGCTCACATACAGTGGAAGAAGCATGAAGGTACCTCTGAACTCTTGGGTCTGTGTCTCTGGTATTCTCCCTACCAGGCACTCTCCCGGTTCTCCTTCTGTCCTTCCTGAAGACTTCCTTCTGGAGCTTCCCAGCCTGAAACTTTGAATTAGTTCTTGCATCATCCCAACCTGGGCGTGTAAGCCTACCTTCTGAATCTCCGTGCATGCTCCCTCTAGCTGCACTTCTCACTAACTGCACTTTATGTATATCATTTCCTTTAAAGAGATCAGTGTTTTCTTCTACCTCCATGGGATTACTGGCGTCTGCTTCATCACATATTCCCCCCCCCTTAAGATATTGTGGGCTGGCATTTTCTCATCTGCACAGCTCGTAAACCTAGACATGGGGTCTGCCTTGTGGTGCAATTTTCCCGTTCTGTGCTGTATCTCCTCCCTCGGCCCTATTTCGGCTGAGGTGACCAAGGCCGTTCGCTCATGCCAGGGTCTGAGTACGTTAATGTGATACACTTGCTGGCGACTGCTCTTGTTCTCTATCATATATGACACTGGACCAAGCTGCTTAACTACTTTATATGGTCCTCTCCACTGGCATTCAAATTTGGGGGTAGCCCCTGTCACCATCACTATCACTTTCTCTCCTATTGATAGTTGTCGTGGCTTTGTGTCCCTATCATAATACCTTTTCTGTCACCCTTGACTGGCCCTTAATTTCTCCTCTGTGAATTGGGAGGTCCTGTCCAGTCGTTCCTGCAAGTTTCGCAGAAACTGGGGTGTTCCTAATTCCTTTTCACCCGGTTCCACCCATTGTTCGCGGAGTATGTCCAAAATCCCTCGTGGGGCACGTCCATACATCAACTCGTAGGGAGAAGTCCCCAAAGAAGCTTGCGTCCGCTCTCGGCAAGCATATAATACAAACGGGAGCATGGTATCCCATTCAGCCATTTCTCCATCTAAAGCACGTCTCAACATCTGCTTTAGGGTTTGGTTTAGTCTTTCTACTAACCCATTACATTGGGGGTGATAGGCGGCTGTCCTGATGTGTCGTACACCAAAGGCATCCCACACTTGGGCCAAATACTTCGACATAAAGTTACTGCCCCAATCGGTTAGCACCTCCTGTGGAAAACCTATTTCACAGAATAACTTTATTATCTCCGAGGCTATAGTCTTGGCGGATATGTTCCTTAGGGGAATAGCCCACGGAAATCTTGTGGCTTGGTTGACCATAACTAGCATGTATTGAAAACTTCGAGGCGTCTTCAACAAGGGCCCCACTATATCCATGGCTATTCTACATATTGGTTCCGATATAACGGGCATCGGGAGCAAAGGCGCCTCGGCTGGCTGGACAGAGGTCACTCGCTGGCAGGAAGAACAGGACTCGCAAAATCGCGAAGTCTCCCTAAAGACGCCTGGCCAGTAAAACCGGGCCAGTATTTGGTCTAGCGTTCCCTGTACCCCTTTATGGCCCCCTATTGGGTGGTCGTGAGCCAGCCTCAAAACTAGGGACTTGAAAGCGGCGGGTACCACCAATTGTTTACGGATTGTTCCGGTTTGGGGATCTAAACTTTCCCTGTAGAGCACCCCTTTATCATTCTCTGTTGCATGCAGCCAAATGCGACTATTTCTCTGAGCTTGTTTCTTCTTCGGCTAATTCCACCCATCAACTCTACCGTGTTCTTCATTCTCTTTCTGCTACGTCTTCATCCCCCAGCTCTGCACCCCCTCTTCCACCATCCTCTTCCAGTCCCACTCCGGCTGCCTTGGCCTCTTATTTTTCTGACAAGGTCCTCACCATTCGCCAGCTTTTCCCTTCTTGTCCTCCCCCTCTTTCTCCCCCTCCCCCCCTTTCCCCAGTCCCGTCTGTTTCTCTGTCCTCTTCTCCCACTCCCCCTCGCTCGCACTGCTGGTCTGTTTTTCGACCGATTACCCTTTCTGAGCTGTCCCATGCTCTTTCTACGGCCCGGAAAACCACCTGTCCTTCCGATCCTATTCCTTCGCAATGGCTTTCTGAACCTTCACTGGCCCTGCTTCCTCTCTCTTTTCAATGCTTGTTTGTCCTCTGGTTCTTTCCCCTCGCCCTGGAAGCACGCTTTGATCCGCCCCCTTTTGAAAAAACCCTCTCTGGACCCTTCCACTTTGTCTAACTAGCGTCCTGTTTCTAATCTTCCTTTTCTCTCTAAACTTCTTGAACGACTGGTCAACTTTCTGCACATTTAGAGGATTCTTTGGTTCTTCACCCCCGTCAATCCGGTTTCCGTCCTGGGCATAGTACTGAATCTATTCTTATTTCTTTTCTTAATGAGCTGCATGTTGCTCACGATAGGGGTTTTATTTCTGTTGCTGTTGCACTTGATCTTTCCGCGGCTTTCGATGTTGTCGATCATCGCACTCTTCTTCTTCGACTCAGCTCTATTGGTCTCTCTGCGTCGGTTCTCCACTGGTTTCATTCTTTTCTCTGTAATCATTCCTTCTCTGTTCTTGTTGGTTCTGACTCTTCTTCCCCCACACCTCTTCACTGTGGTGTTCCCCAGGGTTCTGTCTTGTCTCCTCTGTTGTTCAATATTTTCTTGGCTCCTCTTGCTTTACTTATACAGCAGCACGGTATCTTGGCATATTTCTATGCCGATGATATTCTTCTCCTTTTTCACACCTGTTCACTCACTCCAGATATTGGTCCTCTTGATGCTTGTCTTTCTGCAGTTTCTTCCTGGTTTTCGGATAACTTTTTACACGTCAATTTGGCTAAGACTTCGGCAATCTGGTTCACTGCAGGTGCTTCTATTCCTTCTTTGTCCCCGTCCCTTCCTGCTGGGCCTATTCCCTTGGTCACATCTCTGCGTTATCTCGGTGTCACTTTGGATTCTGCCTTAACTTTTAAAGACCATATCTCTTCTGTTGTGCAACGTTCTTTTCACACTTTACGTCAACTTCGAGCAATTTGGCCTTTTCTTTCCCCCACTTCTATGACTACACTTCTTCTCACTTTGGTGGTTTCCCGTTTGGATTATTGTAATGCATCTCTAGCCGGTCTTCCACTTACTCAGCTTCGTCACCTTTAACTAGTTCACCACACTGCAGCCCGTCTTCTGACTCACTCTCCCCGGTCGGCTCACGTTACCCCTTTGCTTCTTCGTCTCCATTGGTTGCCTGTCCCTTTTCGCATACAGTATAAGATCCTGATTTTCGTGCACCGGTCTTTGCACACTGGTATTCCACTCTATCTCTCTGATCTGGTCCATTTTTCTTGCCCTTCCAGAGTGCTTAGATCTCTCCATATGAATCGTCTCTTTCTTCCACCTCCCTCCCAGGCTCGTCTTGAATCCACACGTTCTTCTGCTTTCTTTTTTCTTGGTCCCCGTCTTTGGAACTCACTGCCACTTTCGTTACGGTTGGAATCCTTTTTTTCCACTTTCAAAGCTTGTCTTAAGACCTATCTTTTCTGCACAGCTTTTGACCTTCCTTTTCCCCCTCCTTCTGTGACTACCTGACTGTCTGTCTGTCTTTTGTCTCTCTTTTATTTTTAATATACTTTGTTGGTCTATCTCTCTACTGCTCTTTACTCTACATGAATGGCGTTCCTTTCTGTTTCTTTCTCAGTAGTTCAGTTTTGCTTTTATTGTAAACCGCTGCATGCATAATTGGTTTAGGCGGTATATTAAATTTTAAATAAAGATAAAGATAAAGAGCTTGGGAAGGTATGGTTTTCCACCTGGGCATACTCAAGTGCCCGAGCGAGCGTGGGATCAGCTCTCTGCTCTTTGGGGAAAGATGGGAACCTCTCTACTAAATCAGCCGGGACCCAGGGCAATCCTTGTCCCGCCTCTAACTCAATTCTCCGTTGAGAGTGGCAACGCCTTTCTTTGCGTTTTTCCGCCTTGCCCTTCCTACTCCTTTCGGGCGGGGCGGTTATTAGGTCGTCATGAGAGGGCAACTCTGCTAGCGTTTCATCCTGGGGTTCAGATGTTTCCCCTAGAGCCTTGGACTGGGTTCGAGTAGACACAAGGGATATAGGCCCTTCTCCAACCCTTTTCTAAATTGGGGCCAGTCCCTACCTAGCACCAAGTCATGTGGTAACTTTGGAACCACGGCTACCAATATTTCCTTTTCTATCCCTAATCCTTTCACTAACAGCTTATATACAGGATAGAAAGATGAGGCTCCATGAATGCATCTTATTCTCACTTTCCCCTCTGCTCGGTTCGGTACTGACTCAGACTGATCTTCTGTGGTACGCCATAGTTTCTTGGAGATCATGCTCTGATCTGCACCTGAATCGAGTAGAGCACTTGTGGTTATACTCTGCACCTTAACCTCTAAAAGAAAACCGTCTCTTGTCATCTCTGTATTTTCAGTTATTAGTGCAGTATGCGCTTTACATTCACTTTACACATGCCCCAGTTTCCCACAATGAAAACACCTTTTTTTTTTCAAAGTGACTTCTTAGCATAGGGATACCAGTTTTTAAACCTTCTAGTTTAGACCTTGGCCCCCTTTCTGATGACTGCACACTAGCCCCTACTGCCGTTTTGGAAGCTTCACCATCTTTGTGAATAGCCAATTCCGCTTCAAAATACCTTTCCGTTAGGAGGATTGCTTCCTCTGTGGTACGGCAGTTTTGCAGTATCAGGAAGGTCTGCACTTCTCTAGGCACAGCAGCCATAAACTGTTCTAGTACAATAGTATCAACTATGGTATCTATGGTCTTACCCTCAGGCATCAACCATTTCATTGTCAGGCTCTTAACCCTTTGACCTAGAGCTTTCGGTGTCTCCCCAGCTTTAAGTCGGGTTGCTCTTAACATCCGGTTATACACCATAGGAGTTAACCCAAGGCAATCTCTAATAGCCTTTGTTACTTCTATATAATTATTGGCAAGAGCTGCAGGCATAGCCCTATAGGCAGACAACGCCTCTCCGATGAGCGAGGTTGCCAGGCGTATGGCCCACTGCTCTTTTGGCCAGCCTATCGTATGGGCTATCCTATCAAAGGATTCAAGAAAATCATCTAGATCATCATTAGGTGATAATTTCCCCGATGTCAATGTCTCAGAAGACCATGGTCCTACCATACAATTGTTAGCTAAAGCATCTAGTCCCTGAGGAGACGAAGCTGTATCCGGCGTCTTCCTCTGGTTAGCCAACCATGCTTCTATTAGTTCAAGCACGGGCTTTTGCTGAGCCTGCATTGCTTGCACCGCCTGTTCCTGTGCGTGGAAGGCCATCTCTCTTTGCTTGTCAAACTGCGCAGCCATCCATTTTAGGACCTCCTTCGGCTCCATGGTAGCCACTTTTCCTACAGAAAGAGAGACAAAAAAAAAAACAAGTGCGGTACTGGCAACTCTTTGTCAGTCCCCCTTTTAACTGGACTCTTAATACTTCTTGCACCTGAATCCGCCACAAGTTATGCCTAATCACTCATTACCTGCATCAGGCGTTGACTCATGCTTTTAGAAAAGATGTGTCCGCTGGTCCCCTACTATTCCACCTGAGCTGGCAGCGAATCTTCACGTAGGGGCACAGCATGGCATCCATCACCCTAATCATTGCTCTCTGTTCCTACCTAACACGTATCACAAATGCATATATACCACACACGCCACACTACCAGACAATAATATGGCAACCAATATTTATCCATAGCCCAATACCCTTACCAATTATCCCCCTGCTACACACTAGCTACCCTGCCCCCGATATGAAAAGCCATAAAACAGACCCAAACACTCTATCTAAAAACCCAGGCAAACCACATAATAAACACAGCTCCAAGCCAAAAAGAAAGCAACGAAAACCAGCAACCTCAGCTCATAAAAGCAAACACCAGCACCCATACCAAAATCCACAATCCCCCATCACGATCTGCCTCATCAACGCCAGATCTATCAGAAATAAAACACACATCATACACAACATCATGACTGACAACAAACCTGATATTCTATGCATCACCGAAACATGGCTCACTGACACCGACCCAGCAATAGTAAACCAACTAACCCAACCTGACTATACAATGTTCAACTGCCCACGTCCTAACAGAAGAGGTGGAGGAGTCCTAATCCTCGCCAGAGCCTCCCTTCATTTAACAAACACATCCCTTGCTCCTTCTGAGGGCATAGATATACTCAAGATTGAGAATAAAACATTAACAATATGCTTAATCTACAGGCCCCCCACACCCCATCATGATAACCTGGCCACGGCACTAGAAATTATCTCAACCTCTGCAGTAAAGAAACAGCGAATTATACTGGGAGACCTTAACCTTCCTTCCATACCACACACCCAGGCCGTTACCTTCCTTGAAGCAATGGACCAGCTCGGATTCAACCAAATTATTCAGGAAACGACTCATAACAAAGGCAACACCCTAGATCTAGTGTTCATATCATCCAACACACAACTAAATGAAATGCGGAAACCTAAAACTCGAGTAACGCAAGTCCCCTGGTCTGACCACTACCTAATCGAACTGGAAATCCAACTACCAACCACAAAGGAGAAACATCAAGGCGACACAAAAATACCACAAAGGAAGTTCCGAAAATTCAACAGTGAAACACTGGTAGCATCTATATCCTCGTGCTTCGAATACACTCTCACGGATCTAGATAAGCTGGTAGACACATGGAACTCAAGGATCGAAGCAGCAGCAAGTCCAAACTGGACAACCACAAACACAACAACAAGAACAAGAACTGAACCTTGGTACTCCCCTACATTGTGCAAACTTAAATGGTAATTACGCTGGCTAGATAAAAATTGGAGTAAAGCCCAAACCGAGGAATGCAAGCGACTGTACCTAACTCTACTCATGGAATACAAGAATGAGGTCAACCAGGCAAAAAAGAATCACCACACTAACCTACTCAATAAAGCCATTAATAGACCCAGAGAGCTATTTGAACTTGTCAAATCTCTCACTAAAACCCCCAGGACACCAACTGGACAAACGAAATCAAAGCTCAGACGATTGCAGACCACTACGCCAAGAAACTTAACCCGCAAGTACCCACTGCCACAGATCACAATATGTCTTTAACACTCACCCCTCAGAAAACCAACATGGTCCCGCATACAGAATCTAGAGCAGAATGGAGCACTTTTCACCAATTAAAAGAACAACAGGTCATAAACATCATAACCAATTTAAAATCCACAACCTCCCCTCTTGACCCATGCCCTGCGGCATGGATAAAAGCAACTAAAAATGAAATAGCAAAACCAATCACCCACATTGTCAATCAGTCACTTCAACAAGGTGTAATGCCTACCTATCTCAAGAGATCGCTTATAAGGCCCATCCTAAAGAACAAATCACTCAACAAAAGTGATCCTGCATCATATAGGCCAATCTCGAGTATATCTTTCTTAGCAAAGACGATTGAAAAAGCAGTCCAGCAGCAGCTGCAAGATCACATTGACGATAGGAAAGCCCTAGACATGCATCAATATGGGTTCCGTCAGCATCACGGAGTAGAAACCCTGCTACTAGCACTCCTCGACAACCTCCTCAGGGGTCTGGAGAACAAAAATGACATGTTCATACTTGTATTTATAGACATCTCAGCAGCATTTGATACAGTACATCACAGCACCCTCTTAAACCGCCTATCATCAATAGGTATAACAGGGACCCCCCTAAAATGGTTTACCTCATAGATATCCAATAGGATGCAACAAGTCCTATTCAACAATGACAAAGCTGTTGCCTTCCCCCAGACGCAGGGGATCCCGCAGGGATCTGCCTTGTCATCTCTACTATTCAACCTGTATATAAAACCAATCTGTCAGATCTTTCAGAAGTGCAACATCAACTACCACATCTATGCTGACGATGTGATGCTGTACACACGCCTAAACACAACGCAGCCAGATTTCACTCCGTTGGAAAAATGCCTTGACATGTTACAAACATGGCTTCAACAAAACAACATGTCAATAAACCACAAAAAACAGAGGTCATGTTCATCTCCAAAAAAACCAACTTCTCCCCACCCACCACAGTCACCCTCAACAAAAACATATACCATGCGAAGCCTGCAATAAAGTACCTAGGAGTCCTACTAGACAACAACCTTAAGATGAATAACCATCTCCGAACAGTCAACCGAGCCATCTTCTACAAATTAAAAGTCCTCCAACCACTTCGCAGTATCCTGGAAAAATCTGACTTCAGGACTGTCGCACAAGCGCTAATCATTCCACACCTGGACTACTGCAACGCCATTCTCCAAGGGCTGCCAAAGAACACCCTAAATATCTTACAAATGGCTCAAAATGTTGCTGCAAGAATCATCATGGAAAAAAAGGTCACAGATCACATAACACCAGTACTTATGGAACTACATTGGCTCCCTGTAGCCGCTCGTATCATCTACAAACTACTCATAACAACGTTTAAACTCATTCACAATATTGCGCCCTCATACATTGGCAACCTAATCACTAAGCAAGCACACAACAGGAACAGAAGAACCATACATCTCAACACTCTCTGTGTCCCAACCAGCATAAGATACGTTAAAACAGAAACAAGCAACAGAGCTTTCACCTATGCAGCGCCGATCCACTGGAACCAGCTCCCCTCTGAACTCCGAATGTCAAATAACCTGAATGAATTCAGAAGGAACCTCAAAACCCATTTATTCCAGGCATACTACAACCCAACCTAATTACAGCACCTTACCACAACAAGTTCCCTTCTGCCCACCATAATGACACTCGGAATACACACAGCATATTGACGACTGATATGTAATCCTGTATATATGTATATTATATCCCCCTCCCACGCACCTTTTAATCTAATGTATATTTAAAGTTGTGAAAAGTATCTAATCTCTAATCCGTGTGCTATGTAATCATTGCTCTAATCAAAATTGTATTCTTAAAAAATTCATTGTATTGTACGATACATGATGATTCTGTAAAGAAAACCGCAGCTGATCGTAGGAAGCAGCGGTATATAAGTGTTTGCTAAATAAATAAATAAATAAATAAATAAAAAGGGGTTGTTTGTTTGTTTTTTCTTTTCTTTTTCCTCAAACTTGGCAGCTTTTCTTCCTGAACTGGTGTAGTCTTCTTTTGCTTCGCAAGAAGAAATCCTAAAAACTACGCCACTATGTCACAACCCCAGCCCTTTAGCCACGTGCTTAAAGGTCAGGGTGGACATTATTGTTGTATTGAAGGTAGAAACGTTTGTTAGCCCAGAAGCCTTCTGGTACTAGTAGTCCCTTTCTTCATAATAAATAGTTGTGTAAGCCATGTGAATGGTAAAGTATAGGGTTTTATTCCCTTAATGCACAAAAGGTTCAAACGAAGACAACAGGATTTCCACCTTGTTTAGGATTTTCACATAAGGTATTTACATAGGTCAAAACTTGGATATGCTTCACAGTCTTTGTTAGTTATACAGGGTTCAAACAAAACAGGTTATACAAACAAAAACAATGCTTCTTCTTTCAACTTGTCAAACAAAACTGTGTTTCAAAAGTATATCCTGCATGCTATATTTCTCTCAAGGATTCTAAACTCCCAGTACAACAAAACGTACAGTCCATAGGGCATTCAGTTAGCAAAGGGTCAGGTTCAGCAGGGTCTATCTGCATAGCCTCTTGTTCAGCTGAAATATCTGTGGCCCCTGAGCTTTCCCCATATATTCCTGGTTTTACTTCAGAACTTCTTCCTAAGGCTCTCCAGCCTGGCTGTACCCGGTCTGGCAAATATGCAACAGGACTTTTGGTAAGCACTCTTTTTATAGGTTCCCAAACCTTTCTCCAGCTGCCTTGGCTGCTCTTACGGCTCCCTGGCTTCCAGGCCTTTCTGTGACCTGGCCTCAGTTCCTGGTTCAGATCTGTGTCTCTTAGACTCCTGGGCTGAGTCTGGTTCACCCACCTCTAAACTCCTTGGGGCTCACATACAGGGGAAGAAGCATGAAGGTACCTCTGAACTCTTGGGTCTGTGTCTCTGGTATTCTCCCTACCAGGCACTCTCCCGGTTCTCCTTCTGTCCTTCCTGAAGACTTCCTTCTGGAGCTTCCCAGCCTGAAACTGGCTCTCCTGGAACTTGTTCCTTTCCTGTAAGGGCTGCAAGTTCAACTGCCTTTTCTCCTCTCTTTGGAGCCGTCTCCTTTCTCTTTCTTCTCTATCAGCATCTGTTGTGGCTCATGCCGCTCCTCTCCCCTCTGGCTTGTCTATGCTTTGCTTATAAAGCTGTTTCTTAGGTAAGGATTCTGTCCCTCTGACCAGATGTATCTGATTATGCTTTGAATTAGTTCTTGCATCATCCCAACTTGGGCGTGTCAGCCTACCTTCTGAATCTCCGTGCATGCTCCCTCTAGCTGCACTTCTCACTAACTGCACTTTATGTATATCATTTCTTTTAAAGAGATCAGTGTTTCTTCAACCTCCATGGGTTTACTGGCATCTGCTTCATCACAATACACTACCTGGAACTCCTTCACTCCAGCGATACGATCACTTACAGATCTTGGTGAATTTGGTCACTAACTAAAAACCTTCCTCTTCCTGGAACATTTTGGATCCATCACCTAACCACCCCCTATTTTCAACATCTTCTGAGCTCTTCCAACGTTTTGCCTTATTTCTCATGCAGCTCACCCATTGAACAGAACCATGTTTTACATGTCCTTTACTAGGTTAATCTCATCTCAACCTAATTCATTCTCACAAGTCCCATTGTCTTTCAATTACTGGTAACATCCAATTTACCATGCTCTGATTATATCCATTAGTTATTGTTAAGATTGTCATTGTTTACCTTGTTTCATGTAACGTTATTTGTTCTAATTGTTCGCTGTACACCACTGTGATTAGTAGATACCGCGGTATAAAAGAGTTGCTATATAAATAAAAAAATAAAATAAATCAATGAAAAAAGGTACTAAGAGCAAACGGCTAAACACCATGAGAACAATCATTCTATAATCCAACGTAATTTTTGTTGGACTAAAAATGCACCAAGGGAGATTTGTCCCTTCAAGGCACGCTGCCCATTTTAATCATTTTTTAACAGCAAAGATTTAAAATGATCACCCAAAAGCCCAATGTATATGGGCACTCTTAATCTGTTCAATGTACTTGGGCAGCTATCTCCACAAATGACTGTCAGCTTGAATGGAGAATATCCAATTGCGGGAATGCTATGGAAGCTAGAGGGGGCTGTGAAACCTCATTCCTCAACTATCTTCTTCCTCAATGAAGCGCCTCGTTTCAAACCGAAAGATTCCACAGTTCTGCATCAGGACAACATTTCAAGGAGCAGGTCTTAGCAAAGAGATTCTCCCACAGAGCTTGTAATATCAAACTGAGCAGTAGATCACCAAAGTGCAGGGTTGTCTTCGCACCGCTTTTTTTGAATCAGGGTGCCTGATGTCACTGGATGGAACCGGCTTCGACCAATCAGCAATAATCTGCTGCGATTGGGCTGTCCCAGTATAAACATTTAAGGTGACTCATCATAACTAAACCGGAGCAAATCAGTGAAAGTCACATCATTAAGTAAAAAAGGAAACAGAGGATACATGAACTTAAAGTAAAGAGTTTCAGTCCATTTCCAAGTTAAGACCCCAGGAACTACCATGTTTAACTTGTAAATCCAACGCTGCTCCCATTGTTGAAGGCAAGTGGTGTTTAGTCTTTTGCTCTTAGTCCCTGTTTTCTTTGGGTTTGTGATTCATCTGTTGGGTTACTGTATATTCATTTATTTGGGTATTATTTTGTGGTTTAATAATCATGTCCTGGCAATGTCCCAGTTTTTATACTATTTCCTACTATTTCCTTTTTTAATTGCTCTTGTTTTATTTGATTCTTTTATGTGTCAAATATGTACACATATATAGTCCAAAGCCATCTAAGGATGGGAATCTCCTCTACCATTTTTGATGTCTTTGCTTCCTTTATTTCATCATCTGCTGTTTTGATGTCTATCTTTTGCATTGGGATACCCATAAATTGAAAAAAAAATAGGCCTGCTAGATACACTATAGAAGAGTCAGCATGCACCTGAGGAGTGGAGCACGGTTCTACAATCTTTCCACTTAATATGAAGATCACCGTCTTCCAATGGCAGCTGATTTGAACATACAATTTCTGTAGATATTTTAAGATTGATATTTGACAAAACGTATCTATACAGTGGATGCCACTATTCAGATAAGTCCCTTATTTGTGAATTTTTAGTGGCACTATTCATACAATGCCACTGAAAATTATTACAGACCACCATGTCACTGTCCAGATAATGTTATTGTGGAGTGATGGTGGAGTGTGAGCATTCTTCCCAACTCTACAAATAATAGGTGACATTCAGCCACTGTTTGTATAGCTGTGTGATTTAAATTCAGACAGCAAAAATACTGTTCTAAATTCCTCACTTATGAAAAATTGAATAATGTCTGAATATCCCTGCTATCCATAGAGCATCGGCATTCACCATTCTCCATATATATTCTGGGTGAAAATCCAAATGAATGACATATTTAAATAGTTTGCGTTAAAAGAACTTTGAGGGTAAAAAAGGATCTAACTACGCACCAATTTTATTGGGAAATGATTAAACATATTTAAATTCATCACTAAAGTTTAAGGGGTATGTTTACTAAACGGCGCACAAGTGCGCGGCGCACAATAGCGTGCGCTAAGGTACCTTAGCGCACGCTAATGATGCATTTTTGTGCCCCGCACACGTGCGCACCGCACTAACGGGCCCGCTCATGTGCGCGGCACGCAAATGAGCGATAGAGGCGTGGAAAGGCTCCCGGAGGGCGGAGGAAGGCTCCCCAGGGATGGAGAGACGGGATCAATGGGCGGAGAGTGGGAAGGGAGAGGCTCCCCGCACAGGAGCGGGGCTGAAATTCAAGCAAAAAAATACCGCGAGTGAAAACCTCGCGGTAGAGCCGATTTAAAGGGAAGAGAAACCATTTCTGTCAGCAATGTACAGCAAAACCAGGGGAAACCTACAAAACGTGAGCAGTGTGATACATGTGCACGGAACAAAAGGGCAAATAAACATTAAACATGACCAAAACCAAATATAATAAAATTATAATCAAGCTGGGCAATAGTGATAGTAATGGGGAACATCAAAAAACACACCCAAAAAAGCCCCCCCCAAAAAATATGAATTTTGGAAGGGTCTACGCTCCATCCCCATACAAGGTGAATGATCCCACAGTAAAACAGCACTGATCAGGGTTTCCCTCTCCATTGGACAGGTTACCTATGGCATGCACATTTCCACAATAGCAGGGCGGGCAGGTTGGAATGGGCAATTGGAAAGATGCAGGGAAAGGGGATACAGAGGGCTGCAGGCGGCACATGCTGTGGTGCAGCTGGGGCACAGTGCGGACTAGGCAGATGCCTAGATGGCACCTAGGAATGCTGAAACTGAACAGCAGTCAGACAGCAACTGATGAGGGCCCAACATGGGCATGAGTGGAGTGGAGGAGTAGCCTAGTGGTTGGGTCAAGGTACTTCAGGCCGGAAGGTCGGGGGTTCAAATCCCACTAGAGGACAGCAACCTGGGGCTGGAAGGACTGGGGTTTCTAGTCCCACAGGTGCTCCTTGTGGTCTTGGGCAAGCCACTTAACCCTCCATAGCCCATGTTCCCTGTAAAATAGTTCTCTGTGTGCTGTGCTGTCCTGTCTAATCAATGTGTTTATACCCCAAAAATTTCCTGTCATGATTTGACAATTTCCAATCTGTAATCAAAAACCGCTGCTGATTGCTGGAAGTAGCGGTATACAAATGTATAATAAATAAATAAATGAGAGTGTCCATCACAGTGTCACAGGGGATAGCACCCAGCAGGTACCCCCAAGGGCACAGAACATTGGCAGGCGGTGATTGGGGGATGTGCAGACAAATTTGCAGGCACCCCTACCCCAGAACCCCCACCATAGGCAGCCGCCTACCCGCACAAAGGATGGCCTCAGACTGCATACCACCAGCACCACCAGCAGAAGGGCATGTCAGCAGGGTGACACAGGGGTACTGGAGGTGGAGGGGGGCACTGGCAGCTGCCCAGAGCAGACCATGGCCTAGCCCTGTGTAGGTGGGTGCAAAGCACTGCACCAGACAGGCTCTGCCGGATAAACAGTCATGGTATCATCAGGGAATGCACTGTCTCTGTGGCAACGCGGTGGTGCAGTGCACACAAGCAGTGTGTTTGGAAACAGAAGGTCACAGGTTCAAAGCCCAGCTGGGGCTCCTGCCAATCCAATCCACATATTTTTTCAACAACTAAACCATGATAGTAAGGACAAACCTTTATTGCAGAGAACATACGCATGGTTAATATGCCTATATTTTACCCCACCGAGCACAGACACCATAAACAGGCGCATTACCTAGAGCAGAGTCTCCCAAATGCAGTCCTGGAGGGCCCCACACCATTCAGGTTCCATGCATCCTCTAATACAGATGCCTGTGCTGCATATCTATGCACCACCCCCATGGTATGCAGATGTAGGTCATGCATATTCATGAGGGACAGCATGAAAACCCGGACAGTGTTTGGCACACCAGGACTGGAGTTGGGAACCTCTGCCATAAAGCAGCAGCCAACAGGGGCCGACACACCCACACCCACACCCACAGGCCCCATTGGCCAATGCCTCCTGGAGAGGCAGGACATTGGGCCCTGCGTGCATCTCCCAATACTAGCACTTGCATACCTTAGCAATGCCACCCTACACCTGGGCATACGGTACACAGCTATCAAACGTTTGCTATGAGTACTGGCAGATAGAAATTCCTATGTTAAGCACAGTTTGCTGATTGAGCTCCATCATAACAATCTTTCTGATGTCTGCGGTGTGTGCTTCAGGTCTGGTCTCTGACAGTGTTTACCACCCTGGGGAGTGACCCCCAACAGTATTGCGTACCATATCCATGCCTGTACTGTGCCCAGGACTGGTGTGGTGGGCAGGGCTGCTAAACTCCTCTATAGTAACACAATGCTGGCATAGGTGTGGGAGTGTGTGTCTGTCTATACAGTGTGTGGTGGCTGCAAACACCTTCCACAGCCCACACTGCCAGCACTGTTGCCAGTATTGGCCTGCCAATGTGCATAATAAGGAGCAAGGTACCATGGGTATAGCCCAGACAGGGTGGCCTGGCCAGGATGCATCTGCACAGGGCATAGGGCACTGACTGTGACATTTTAGTGCCCGGCCACCACCTACACAGACAGGGTGACCTCAGTATGTCCTGCTGGGAGATCACTCTCACCCTGACTGTGCAGTGACGACAGCATGGCTAGGCACCCCCATAGTGCTATGTAGTATTTCTGTCATGTGATATTTATGGGTTTCCTTTTGGGGCCCAGTCACTGATTTATCTGCTTGTTGTGTATGCTGACATTCCTGGTCTGGGTGCACGCATTTCCACCAGGGACATGCACTATGGACTAGCTAGCAGACTGTTTGCAGCTGGTATGTGTCTTGATGGAGTGCCTTGCAGGGTGCAGTGGCTGAAGGCTTGCTGCAGGAGTATATCAGATAGTGGTGGGGTGCAGCTTAGTATATCCAGGCCTAATGTCTGTCTGCTATTGCATTATGGATGTGTACAGAGCTGCATTGACTGCCCTGTAGGGTGTCTGTTCCCCAGCAGAACTGGGGTTGATGGTCCCCTCTACTGCCACCATTGCAGGGAGGTAGAATGTGCATCTGTTGATGGGAGACCCTGTTTACCACCCTCAGCCCTCGAGGAGGAGGGTGGTGGTACATAATCCTCCTAGGGGTCCATAGGGGCTACACCTGACTGAGACAGACAGATATATCCAAGGTGTTTCTGCAGAAACTACCTATCTCACACATTGACACTGCTTTGGACCTCCAGCATGGCCTCTTTCAGCCATGGAAGATGCTGTGGACCTGGTGCTGGATGCCTCACCGCACCCTCAGGGTGAGCACAGTACCCGCACAATGTGATGGTGTGTAGCTACTCTGTGCCAGTAAAACACACGGTCAGTACCCCCTACCAGGCCGAGGTGCTGTGGGGGTGCACATGGTCAGTTCCCCCTACCAGGCCGAGGTGCTGTGGGGGTGCATACCCCATCTTGTGTTTATCTGTGGACAGTGCATCATGGGTACGGGTGGGCTAACCCTATCCTGGTGACCACAGCAGACTGTCTGTGTGGTGACGTGCACTCCCTCTGCAGCCAGCCAGGGGCTTGCTAGCAGCTATAGAGCTGTAGCACAATGGTTACTTCACTGCCTGTGGTGCCAGAGGTCTTGGGTTCAAACCCACAGTGAGGTTATTTGATAGGGCTGCCCAAAGCATTATCTCTTTTTAATGTACATTATTGCTGCCAGCAAGAACACCCTTATCGCACTGTACCCATAAGGTGCCTCAGAGGGCGCTTTATAGGGCGCCCTATAGGTTACCTTATGGTTACCATCCATATAAGGTGCACTATATGTTATCCTGTGGAGCAACTTATAGGGTGCCCTATAGGGGACATTTTTGGGTGCCGTGGCGGACAGTGCACTTTATAATGTGCCCTCTGGGGTACCCTATGAGGCGCCTTATGCAGCACCTTATGTTACCATACTATGAGGGTGTGTTTGCTGGCAGCACTAATGAAAATAAAAACAGAATGCCCCCTACAGCAATATTATGTATAACAGGTTACACCCCAGCCAGCCTTCTTCAATAGGCACAGTGGGGGATTGAACCCATGACTCCTGCATCATTGGTCAGTGTCTTAACCATTGTGCTCCACTGCTGCTCCTCCTTGCATGTCAGCGCACCTACTTATGCTTTTCATTCCTTACACTGCACAGTGCTGCCATCAAAAACATTGCTGTGACCTTGCGGTACCTCATACGGCACCCTATAAAGCACCCTATAAGCAACATTCTAGGGTGCCTTTGTGGACAGTGCACTTTAAAATGTGCCTTATGGGGCGCCTTATGTTAACATGCTTTGAGAGTGCGTTTGCTCGTAGTAGTAATTACAATAAAAAATAAAATGCCTCCTAAAGCAATAGCGCGCCGCCTTATGCCGCCCAATATTAAACTGCCTCCTAAAGTAATGCCTCAGTCAGCCTGCTTCATTGGGCACAGTGGGGGATTGAACCTCTGATCCCTGCACCATTGGTCAGTGTCTTAACCATTGTACTGTGGCTCTGTTCTTGTGATTGAGCATCAGCGCGCCACTTATGCTTCCCGCGCAGCTTTCTCATGCGCTAATGTGCAGGGCGCACATGAGCGCCGCGCACATTAGCGCATGTTTAATCCCGGTTTTGCTTTTCTCTGCCTGATACGCCCACTCCTTATATGGCACCCGCACACTACCGTGGCCCGCACATTACCGGGGTTTTAGTAAACATACCCCTAACTGTAGTGCATTCTTCTAGTAATCGTATAGGTCTTGAAGATAAACTGAAGTCTTTGTAGATTTTGCTATGTTTTAAAGGGACAACTAAAGCCTCTTAATTTCTGAGCTTTCAAGACCAAATAGGTCTTCTTTTCAGAGGTGGCTACAAGGTGGAACGAAAGCATTTTTATATCTTGAGAATGTTGTATAGTGGGAATTTTCATAAAAGCGGTTGTCTAGAGGTGTCAAATGGAGATTGGATTAGCACTAATTAGAAACAATTAGCAGAAGGTTAGTATCTGGGGCTGTTAGAATCAGTGCAGAAGGAGTATTAAGTTAACACTTCGTCAGTAGTTAGAGCAGAAGGTGTTA
Source organism: Ichthyophis bannanicus (assembly GCA_033557465.1). NCBI lineage: Eukaryota > Metazoa > Chordata > Amphibia > Gymnophiona > Ichthyophiidae > Ichthyophis > Ichthyophis bannanicus. Next base: position 1,300,971,778 of record CM066031.1, read on the forward strand.
AAGGCTCCCATCGTCATGAATCCAATGTCTTGGTTCAGACCATATTTCAAGCTAATGTATATATTTCAGTTCTCATGGCCTTCTTTTTACATTTTCTGGAACTTCTCCTTAAACACAAACATAGATAAGTCAGAAAATGAATATCCTGGTTGAGAGAAATCTATCTTGCATGTGTATCGTTGCTGTAGTCAAACATAGGGGTGTTGGTGATGGTTAATCTGGTTTAAATGGCCTGTTTGATCTTACCCACAGTTTACTTACAGATACATTTCTTGCACTGGATGAGATATGCCATATTGCTGATTTTGAAGGTGAATGATCCATATGAACATAGTTCTATGAGTTTATAAATGCAGCAAGCATAATTGAATATATGATAAGTCTTAAATTTTTTCATAACATGGAGTAGAGTTTCATTATTATTTGGCTAGATGGTATTTTATTCCTCATGAGCTAATTGAAGAGATCTGGAAGTTGTTTATGGGCTATGACAGGTGATTCAGTAAGTACATTACAGTGTTTCACCAGGAGTGAGGATAGGTTGAAGATTCTTTATGTCTCTGAGTTGTGATGATTGAGATTATAAATAATGAAATGGTCACACGATTAGTCAGATCTGGAGACAGAAAGCCTTGGTAGTTGCATGAAGGTAAGGTCAGGTGCACAAAGTGATGGAAGAGGCAGAAGCAGATATTCAATCCCTAATAAGCAAGAAACTAGTTATAGGGTTAGGATAAATATTAGAAGCTTATTGACTAAAGGGACAGCTTAAGGAAAAGCAAGGTAAAGCTGCTAAAGTTAAGATACCAACAAAAAAAGTAAATGGATTACTGTGACCCTTATCAATGGGATGAAGAGAATCTAAGGAAAGAATAGCCAGAGTTGTTGTTGTTGTTAAGTGCCGTCGAGTCGGAGTCGACTCATGGGACCCTCTGGATAGCTATCCTAAATTGTGTTCGGTTTTCAGTCAGGCAGCTCATTGTTGACAGAATGGTACCCATAGCTGCTGTTATTGTATCAATCCATCTCATTGCTGGCCTTCCTCTTTTGCATTGACCTTCTATCTTGCCAAGCATGATATCTTTCTCTAATGATCTCTCTCTTCGCATGATGTGTCCAAAGTATGAAAGTCGAAGTCATGTCATCTGAGCTTCTAAAGAAAGCTTAGGTTTGATCTCCTCTAGTACCGACTGATTTGTTCTTCGGGCAGTCCATGGTATACACAGTATTCGCCACCAGCATCATAGTATGAGTCCATAAGTCAGGAGTCCTAAACTGTGGAGCTAATTTTTTAGGCCTGCCATATTTCAACTGTCCATGAGTAAATCTGACTTGCAGGAAAAATGATTTCCATCCCAACAAAAGCAGCAAAGTCGATGGAGTACCCAAGCTTCGCTATCCAAAAACAATGCTGGTAAGGCATGGTGACAAACTAAGTAAACTCCAAGGGGCACTTATCCCACTCAGCAAATTCTGATAAAGATTTTCTCTCAGCTCTTTTGGTGATTTGAAATGTTGTGTGTGATCCTTCTTTTGAAAAGTTTAAAGACTTCTGCCATAATTGATTATCCCTCTATCTCCCTATGCCCTGCTAACTGCTGCCCTGAGGCACTAAACTATAAGAAGATGAAATCACTTGATCAACTATTTCCAGTAGCTTCCATCATAACTTGAACCCATGATATTACACAAATTGTCTACCTGAAGAAGAAACTCTAGTACAAAACACTGCTAGTATCATGGAAGTCATTCTCAAGCTGTCTATGAAGTTAAGAGTCACTGTGAACAGCTTGTGGATCCCTAAACACCCAGGTAACTATACAGTGATTGTAACATAGGAACACAGTAAATGTTTATGTTTATGTTTAATCATTTGATATACCGCTCAGGCCAAAGCATCAGAGCGGTTTACAATACAATATAATTACAGTTTAGATTCCTCCTGTCTAATTCTCTATCACATTGGATAGAAGAACTTATAAAAGGTCCTATCAAGGAGCATTCCTAGTTGAACTCTCGTCAAAGGAAATATCTGATATGCTATCTGCCAGTGAGTGCCCTTAGGACTAGTTTTCACATTCTGTAACTTACTCCCAGAGGTGCTTCATCTAACTCAAGACTACTTCTACTTCAGGAAGCAGGTGAAAACCTGGCTGTTCTCTCAAGCTTTTAAAATCTGTGGCAATCAACTATCCAATCACTCACACCTTATTTGGACTAGCTTGACATACACCCTGTGACTGAGATCAGTTCCACATACCTTATTCAACCATACATATAATTTACTGTCAATCTAGCTACCCACTTTTATTTATCCTGATGCCTTAGTCTTTCCCATCTTGTCTGTCCCTATGTCCCAGCTGCGCTTGTCCCCTCTGACACTGTGAGCATTATGTTGTTGTTACATGCTGTCAAGTCGATGTTGATGCCGACTCATGGTGACCCTGTGGATAGTTGTCCTAAATTGTTTTTGGACTTCAGGCAGGCAGCTAATTGTTGATAAAGTGGCATTCATAACTGTTATAATTGTATCAATCCATCGCATTGCTGGCCTTCCTCTTTTACATAGCCCTTCAACCCTGCAAGACATAATATCTCTTTTTTAATGATCGGTTTTTTCACATGATGTGTCCAAAGAATGAAAGTTGGAGTCTTGTCATTTGAGTTTCTAAATAAAGCTTAGGTTTGATCTACTCTAGTACTGATTCATTTGTTCTTTGAGCAGTCCATGGTATACAGTATTCTTTGTCAGTACCCATAATTCAAAAACATTGATTTTTCTTCTTGTTTTTCTTTTTCACTGTCCAACTTTCGCATCCATATGACCTTATTGAAAATACAAGTGCTTGGACAAGTCAAAACTTTGTATGCAGAGATATGTCTCTGTACTGGAGTATCTTGTCTAGATCCTTCATAGCCATTCTACCAAAGCCAATACATCACTGGATTTCCTGACTGCTTGTCATTTCTTTATTGATTATTGATCCAAGCAGGTTAAAATTGTCTACTATGTCAACTATGGGCCAAATTCTGGGACACGGCTTGTGGGGTTGCATGTCCTGGCGGATTGTGCAGCCCTGCAAGTTGTCCAGGCTCAATTCTCCCTCTGGCTCTCCCTGTACGACCTGAACAGAAGGGAGAATCGAGCAGGGGCAGGAGGGGGCTGGATCTGGGCAGAGTGTAGGCAGGCCAGTCGGCAAGATGTACAGGGCTGAGTTAGGTCAAGACCCTGTATGTCCTGCCAGGCTCAGGGATCCCCCACCCCCCAGGGCTGGGACCGGGTGTGGGTGGTCCCTGCCGCCCGATCCTGGCCAGCCGTTGATTAGGCAGCGGGGATGAGGGGGGCCAAAGCCGTGGGAGTCGGGGGTGTCTGCAGGGAGGATGTCCCTGCAGGCGGCAGGGGCATGCCAGGCTATCCTCAGGCCCAATTCTAATTACCGTGGGAATGTTTTGTTCATGCGGTCCAGAATCGGGTCCTAAAGGGCCTGTCTTACTTGGGGACATCCGGACAGCCCAGAACACCCAAGCTCTGCTAATCCAATGGCAGGCTTGGAAACTAATGAGGGACACCTGGGTGAAGGGGAGTGCACGGTAGTTCAGAGACACTCTTATAAACCCAGGGAAATATTGGAGGAAATAACGGAGAGAGAGAACAGCCAGAGACAGGGCAACAGGAACAGGAGTACCTGGACGAGGCAGCACATGCAGCAGCACGCTGGAAGGAAAGATAAGGAAACCAGCACTCGAGAGAGCTGACCAGGGAGAACACGGGAGAATTCAGTGGGGAGAAAAGCACCAGAGAAAGGCCCAGAGAGTTCACCGTGGAGGAGAACGATGGAGACTTCCGAGGGAATCTCAGAGGTGAAAGTCCTAGTTAGAAGGAAAGCCAGGATTGCAGGGAAACTGCAATTGGTTTTAAAACTAGGCGAGCTGTGCCAGAGAGAAGTGCTGATAAGGGTCAGGCTGCAGTGCCAACCATTCCTGAACCAGCTAAAGAGCTGCAACTTCCAAAAAGGTGCATGAATAAAAGGGTAGCCAAAAGTGCCATAAGCCAGTTAGAGGCATTGTGTCATTTGATGCAAGAAAAGAATCTCCACGTTCCTGGTGGAAACCCTGTGCATAAGGAAAAGCCTCAGTGGAGAAAGGTTCTGGAACTTTTAGAGAATATTAAGCCTGAAGTTTTTCATGTTGGCTTAAAGCCAAATTTACCGGACACAGGTCCTGAGGAAATGCAGATAGACTATTATGAATCTGATGAGGGGTCTGAAGATTCAGTAATGGATTGTTCTCTGTGCCAGAAGGCAGAATAAAAAAGTTCTTGGATAAAAGAAGGGAGAAGCCTATAATCTGAATGTCCTAGAAGGCAGTGTGGAAACAGGGAGAAATGTGTTTAGCCAGGAATGCTAAAGAACCCTGTTGCTGACGAAAGGATATTTCTTTTGGGTTTGAAGAGAAGAGAAGAGAAGTCTTGCTTGATTGCTGAATGATTTGAAAAACAGTGACACATGTTAAAAAGCTACATAAAGCAGTTTCATTGTTTTGTTTGGTATAAATGCCTATGGATTATTGTTTGGAGAGAGAATCCTGTTTGTTTGCGTTGAGCTCTAATGCTCTTTTGGAAAAGAAATAAAATTCCTGTGTTTTGCCTTGTAAACCCTCGGTCTCCACACTACTCGTTTTTCTGAACAATACAACTACATATCCCAGCAGCCCTGGCTCTGGGTGAGGAAAAACTCCTTAATTAAAGGACTAACAACTGCAGCCCTAAGCCCATAGGCTGTTGCCTGGGCAAGGGGCCTCCACAGGTGGCGTAGTTTTTCGGATCTTTTCCTATGCATGCACCAGGATTTACAACCACTCAAGAATTCAATACACGACAGTGCTAAATGCCGAAGCCCTGCTGAGGATTAAAAGGTGAAGTGCAGCTGAGGTCAAAAAAGCCGGAGTCAAGGAGGACAAGGCGGTGGCCTTCATTTCTGCTAAGCTGGAGTCTACACCTGTTGCAGTTAGCCCATAGATAAAAAGTGGTTTTAAAGGATACCTGTACAGGGGTGCAGCACTATTGATATAAACCAGAAAAGGAGCAGATATATTTGTTTGTACCACACTTGGTGGTGTTTTGTCTTTTCTTGTTGCAGTGCAGAAGTTAGCCATGGAATGTAAGGAGCTATTACAGTGGATGGCTGGACAATTCGAGAAACAGCTTGAAATGTCCATACAAGTGCAGGAGCAAACAGCTGCAGTGATGCAGGCGCAGCAGAGACCTCTTCTGGACATGATGGGAGCACGGCTGGGAGCTCAGGAGAAAGCAGCAGAACCAGCACGGACTACTCCAGGTTCCATAGGAGCTTTTCACACACATGGGCTAGGGTTACAGCCTAGCGAGACATTTTTCTTTTGGTCAATTAACTCAGAATGATGATATAGATGACTTTTTAGAGGCATTTGATAGGGTGGCACACATAACCGGCTGGCCTAAGGAGCAATGGGCCGTGCGCCTAGCCACTTCGCTTACCGGAGAAGCATTGGCGGCGTACAGGGCCATGCCTGCAGCCTTGGCCAACGATTATGAGGAGCTGAAAAAAGCTATAAGAGACCGCCTAGGCTTAACGCCCATGGTATATCATCGTCTCTTAAGAAATAGTAAATTGAAGCCTGGAGAAACACCGAAAGCTCTCTGCCAAAGAATTAAGAGCTTGGTATTAAAATGGTTAACACCAGAGGCTAGATCCGTAGAATCCATTATAGATAGCATTGTATTGGAACAATTTATGGCCGCAGTCCCAAAGGACATACAAACCTTCCTGATTTTACAAAACTGCCGGAACACCAATGAAGCAACCTTATTGGCCGAGCGCTTTATGGAAGCGGAATTGGCAGGTCAGGGAAAAGGGGGTGCTTCTAAAAGGGCAGATTCCGTATCATCAGAAAGGAAGGTAAGGCCAAAGAGGGATGAGATGGAAACATGTATGCCAATGGTTAAAAACTATCTATACGAAAAAAATGTTTCTCATGTGGTAGTGAGGGTCACCTGAAAAGGGATTGTAGAGCGAGGACTGCTTTGATAACTGCCCATACCAAGGAGGTGAGGGAAGGTTTCCTTTTGACTGTTGAAGTAGAAGGTATTGTTACAGAAGCTTTGTTAGATTCAGGAGCAGATCAAAGCATGATCTCCAGGAAGCTCTGGCGGGAGATTGAATCTCGCTATAAACCAGTCCTAAACCAGCCTGACGGGAAGGTGAAAATCAGGTGTATCCATGGGGCATCATCATTCTATCCCATACACAGAGTGCTAGTGAAGGGTTTAGGCATGAAGAAGAAAATTCCTGTAGCTATTGTGCCCAGATTACCACACGCACTGGTATTGGGGAGGGATTGGCCCCAATTCAGGGAGGGCCTGGAAGAGGGGCTACATCAAAAGGTAGGCGCAGACCAAGATCCTAGAGGGGGAACAGGGATCTCCTGGGGAGGCAATAGGGGATCTACTCCTCCAGAAAGACTTGGGGGTTTCCCCTATGGATAGAGCTAGGAAGGGACAGAGCGCCTTACAATGTAAAGCTGAGGCCAGGATAAGCTCAGTTCCCGGTCCGTTGTTTGGGAAAAGGCAGAAGCAGGGACAGAGAAGATCACCCCAACAGAAATAGTCTGAGAATAAGCCAAAGTTTGTCCTTAAGTATTGCAGAACAACTCCTAACACACGGAGCCCTAGGCGCGCTTCCGAGCAAGTGGCCGGTTACGATTTATGTAGCGCAGTAGACCTGGTTATCCCGGGGCAGGGGAAGGCCTTGGTGGATACGGGCCTCCAAATGGAGATGCCACTGGGGTGTTATGGCCGCATCGCACCACGTTCGGGGCTAGCCCTGAAGTATTTTATAGATGTGGGCGCGGGTGTCATCGACCCAGACAACAGAGGGGCTGTTAAGGTATTACTTTTTAACTTTGGGAAGGAAGACTTCAAAGTAAACATGGGGGATAGGATAGCCCAACTCATCTGCCAAAGGGTGGGTTTTCCGCCACTCAAAGAAGTTCCCATGATGACCACTACAATCCGAGGGACTGGAGGATTTGGGTCTACAGGGCGAGCGGAGAGAAAAGGATTGACCGCAACCTTCGAAGAGAAGGAAGAGGAGGATTTGGGTCCGCAGTTATCTGACTGCAAGACAGACCCAGAGTCCCGAATGGGAGAAAAACTGTCTTGGGTACAAAGGCAAGAGTTGACCAAACTGTTGAAAGGATTCCCTGACGTCCTAACACCAGTGCCTGGGGAAACTATGTTAGTCGCCCATGAGATAGTGACCCCACCCGGTGAGGTGGTAAGGCAAAGACCCTACAGGCTACCGGAAGCCAAGCAACAGGAGGTGGTGAACCAGGTAAAAGAAATGTGTAAAATGGGGATCATTGAAGAATCAAAAAGCCCCTAGAACAGCCCCATCGTGCTCGTGCCAAAACCTGATGGGACGATGAGGTTTTGTATAGACTTTCGACGTGTCAATGCCATCTCCAGGTTCGATGCCTATCCGATGCCACGGATAGAGGAGTTATTGGATCATTTAGGCCAGGCGAAATTCCTTACTACCCTCGATATGACCAAGGGGTATAGGCAGATCCCCTTAACCTGAGAATCATGTCCTAAGACAGCGTTCTCTACTCCCATAGGTCTTTTCCAATTTCATAGAATGCTTTTCGGCTTGCATGGCACAGCCGCGACCTGCCAGAGGTTGGTGGACCTCGTGTTACGCCCACACCAAAAATATGCCATCGCCTACATGGATGACATAATAATACACAGCTCCACGTGGGATCAACATTTGCCTCGCATAGAAGCAGTCTTGTGAGCAATGAGGCACGCAGGCATAACGCTAAATGCTGCAAAGTGTATGTTTGCCGGGCAGGAGGTAAAATACCTGGACCATATGGTGGGGCGGGGTACAGTTAGGCCTATAGTAAATAAAATAGAAAGCGTAAAAGCTTTTCCAAGGCCACTGACAAAAATACAGTTGCGCAGTTTTCTGGGCCTAATAGGCTACTATCGCCGCTTCATCCCCCATTTCGCAGAAAAGAGTGCGGTCCTAAAGGATATGTTGAAAAAGAATGCTCCCAACCAATTGCAGTGGTCCGGGGCAGCAGATGAAGCTTTTATTTTACTAAAAGAAAAGCTCTGCTGTGCACCAGTGTTACGGGGGTGGATTTTGAACAACCGTTCATTGTTCAGACGGACGCTTCAGAGACAGGTTTGGGAGCTGTACTATCACAGAAACATGAGGGCACGGAGCACCTCATTATGTTTCTGAGTCGGAAATTGTCACCCCCGGAAAGAAAATACTCCACTATAGAAAGGGAGTGTTTGACAATAAAATGGGTGGTCGAGGCTCTTAAGTTTTATCTTACAGGCCGCAGATTCCTGTTAGTCACAGACCATGCACCACTGAAGTGGTTAAACCATACGAAAAATCACAACACTCGTTTAACCCGCTGGTTCATGGCCTTACAGGCTTTTGATTTCCTGGTTGAACATAGAGCGGGAAAATTGCACATGAACGCAGATGCCCTGTCGAGAATTAAGAACTGTGTGGGTACTGCAACGCCAGCCTGTAATATCTTAAGGGGGGGATGTGTGATGAAGAGAGTATGGCTGAGTCCATGGAATTGGAAGAAAATCAGACATTTTCCTTTAAAGAAAGAGACAGGCAAGGAATCAGTAGCTCTCAAACTGCAGGCAGAGAAAAAAAAACCACACAGCTACTGAGGGCAGGACACACCCAAGCTCTGCTAATCCAATGGCAGGCATGGAAACTAATGAGGGACACCTGGGTGAAGGGGAGTTCACGGTAGTTCAGAGACACTCTTATAAAGCCAGGGAAATATTGGAGGAAATAACGGAGAGAGAGAACAGCCAGAGAGAGGGCAACAGGAACAGGAGTACCAGGACGAGGCAGCACACGCAGCAGCACGCTGGAAGGAAAGATAAGGAAACCAGCACTCAAGAGAGCTGACCAGGGAGAACACTGGAGAATTCAGTGAGGAGAAAAGCACCAGAGAAAGGCCCAGAGAGTTCACCGTGGAGGAGAATGGTGGAGACTTCCGAGGGAATCTCAGAGGTGAAAGCCCTAGTCAGAAGTAAAGCCAGGATTGCAGGGAAACTGCAATTGGTTTTAAAACTAGGAGAGCTGTGCCAGAGAGAAGTGCTGATAAGGGTCAGGCTGCAGTGCCAACCGTTCCTGAACCAGCTAAAGAGCTGCAACTTCCAAAAAGGTGCGTGAATAAAAGGGTAGCCAAAAGTGCCGTAAGCCAGTTAGAGGCATTGTGTCATTTGATGCAAGAAAAGAATCTCCACGTTCCTGGTGGAAACCCTGTGCATAAGGAAAAGCCTCAGTGGAGAAAGGTTCTGGAACTTTTAGAGAATATTAAGCCTGAAGTTTTTCATGTTGGCTTAAAGCCAGATTTACCGGACACAGGTCCTGAGGAAATGCAGATAGACTATTATGAATCTGATGAGGGGTCTGAAGATTCAGTAATGGATTGTTCTCTGTGCCAGAAGGCAGAATAAAAAAGTTCTTGGATAAAAGAAGGGAGAAGCCTATAACCTGAATGTCCTAGAAGACAGTGTGGAAACAGGGAGAAATGTGTTTAGCCAGGAATGCTAAAGAACCCTGTTGCTGACGAAAGGATATTTCTTTTGGGTTTGAAGAGAAGAGAAGCCTTGCTTGTTTGCTGAATGATTTGAAAAACAGCGACACATGTTAAAAAGCTACATAAAGCAGTTTCATTGTTTTGTTTGGTATAAATGCCTATGGATTATTGTTTGGAGAGAGAATCCTGTTTGTTTGCGTTGAGCTCTAATGCTCTTTTGGAAAAGAAATAAAATTCCTATGTTTTGCCTTGTAAACCCTCGGTCTCCACACTACTCGTTTTTCTGAACAACACAACTACAAATTCCAGCAGCCCTGGCTCTGGGTGAGGAAAAATTCCTTAATTAAAGGACTAAGAAGTGCAGCCCTAAGCCCATAGGCTGTTGCCTGGGCAAGGGGGCCTCCACAAATGATAGCACTGAGGACTGATCTAAAATCATGGGAATGAAGGAAAGGGCGGAGTTGCTTGAGCATTCTGAGTTTGTCTTTCTTGTTGTTTGTTTTATATGTGAAGACATGTTGAGGGTTCGGTCTAGAATGATGCCGAGGTATTTTACCTCGTTTTTGACAGAAATGTTTGCATCCTGAATTCTTATAGAGGTTGGGGGTGTAAAACTTTGGTTCCTTGTTATGTAAAGAGCCTCAGTTTTATTGAAATAGATCCTTAGATTGTGGGATGATAACCATTCAATTACCTCTGTAAAACAGTCTGTGATTTGTTTGATTGTGGGGTTAGATGTGTTAAATGTAAAATATATCATAATATCATCCGTGTATACTGTATATGGTAGTTTACGTGAAATTTTTTGAAAATTGAGCAGATGGGCTGAAGGTAAATGTTAAACAAGAGAGCCGAAACAGCGGATCCATGTGGCAGACCTTGTTATAGAGATCAGATGTATGCTGTCATTTCTTACCTGTTGAGTTCTACCCGATAGGTACATTGTCCAACCTTCATCATTTACTTATTTATTTGACATTTTTATACCGCATTTTCCGGTAGATCAAATGCAGTTTGCAGAGAACATATTTTGAATAGTACAATGAATGGTACATATTCAATTACATGAAACAGTTAAAACTATATACATTAGTATAGTTAGTAAAATTATATACAGTCAACTACAAATAACTGAAGAACTATGTACATATTTGGGTTTGGTACAATATCTAGGTTAGATCTATATAGGGGTGCCCTTGAAGGAATGAAGTGTCAGTAGTTTCAAAGAGCTGAGAAAGATACTAAAGCAGAGTTTTAAACCTACCCCACTAAAGAAAATATTTCCCCTTTTGAACTAAAGCACCAAAAATAATGTAACTTTGTTTTAAAAATGTACCAAAAACCTTTTTAAGAGCTCTCAGGCAGAGAACTAGTAATTAAAAGCCACATACCTTTACCTTTGCTTGAAATGCAGAGCCTTTTGTTAGGAATGCCTCAACGTGCAAGACTCTGAAGACTTTTATGCAGCCCTCAGCTGCTCTCAGTTCTTTCACAGGCTAATCAAGCCCACTAACTCCTGATGAGGTGTTAGTAGCTTCAAAGAGCTGAGAAGGATACTAAAAGCAGAGTTTAAAACCTACCCCACTAAACAAAATATTTCCCCTTTTGAACTAAAGCACCAAAAAAAAATGTAAATAAAAGGAGGCTTGTCTGTACAGGGCTGTGTACATTGTGAGGGTACTCAATAATAGTATATTACTGAAAGCCCTCAGAAAGAGTTAACACCACAGATTCAGTAGCTCAGACATTCCAGAGCCTATTATTTAGCTAACGACCTTGAGAGACTCTACTGAAAAACTATGCTAAACTTTCAGATAACAGAGAAACTAGGTTTGTTTATAATACAGAAAGTGCAGGGAAGAATTTTCTCTTCAGCCTTGAAAAATACACTGTGAAAACTGCTTGTGTTAGAATTATTGTTTAAGAAGTTGTCTGGGAATACACCTATGTCTCCTCCTGATGACCTATACTAATAAGATCTGACCTATGATATAGAGGTGCACATTATGAATATACGTGATATTTGACGAAGAATAATAAGGTGGAAATTATGCTGTGAGTTGGGATTTTAACCAATAAAAATGGTGACTGAAGTAGGTGGGGTCAGAGAGAGAAGGTGCAAGCTTTGCTCTCTCTCCCAAAGCTTTGGTTGTGTATCACAATTGTGTGTGAATTGCATTATTTTCAAGTTAAGATATCCTTGTAAATGTGTGGTTAACTTTCAATCTAAACAATTTATGTTTTTGAGTCACAACAACTATTGCAATTTTTACAGAGTAGGGAACTTGGAGGGGTGGGGGTTAGTCCCATATCGGCTGCCATATAATGAGAACTATGTTCCTATGATTTTCTTTATTTCCGTATGAAGGTATATGATACCTAAGTATTAATATTGTTATTTCTTTTTTCTTGGAACATATTGTGGTGTATCTTTATTTTTGTGGTCTATTCCAGCAGTATTTTTATATTTACTTATGTATATTTACTTGTCTACTCTTTGGGATGACAAGATAGTGTGTTATTTGTATTCTGATTCTTACTCAGAGTGTTTCTGGAGTTTATTGTTAAAAATTTAATAAAGAATAAATAAAACAAAATTGCATTATTAATGATTATTGCTTTCTTCTTATTGCTCTGAGTGTGGAGATCTGTTACCCAAGAGCCCAGGTGCTGTTACCGGTGAGGGGAGAAGCAGAGTACATTATCAGTAACTTTGCTTTAAAAATGTACCACAAACTCTTTTAAGAGCTCTCAGGCAGAGAACTAGTAATTAAAAGTCACACATCCTTACCTTTGCTTGACATGCAGAGTCTCTGTTAGGAATGCCTCAACAGTGCAGGGCTCTGAAGCCTTTTATGTAGGCCTCAGCTTCTCTCAGTTCTTTCACAGGCTAATCAGGCCCACTAGCTCCAGATGAGGTGTCAGTAGCTTCAAAGAGCTGAGAAAGATACTAAAAGCAGAGTTTTAAAACTACACCACTAAAGAAAATATTTCCCCTTTTGAACTAAAGCAGAGTACATTATCAGTAACTTTGTTTTAAAAATGTACCAAAAACCCTTTAAGGGCTCTCAGGCAATTGTTTTAAAAATGTAGCAAGCTTATGGCTTAGTCAACAACATTAAAACTTTTTTAATACAACCATTTAACATAGACTCCTATCTAGAGGGTTGACTACTATGAGCGACTGGTTATTGACTGAATACATGTATGCACTAATACCACATTACTCAATTGTTTCCTAGGGAATATCACAGGATAAAATGTCTTTACTTTGAGGCTGATGTTCGCTATTTAACACAAAAGGAATGGTCCTCTAGAAAAGAAATAAATCAGTTCAAAACTGACCATGAGATACCCAGGTCTTGAACAACCTCTCTGCCTCTATTCGATTTAACTAGCACTTCCAGTGCAACTGTGAAAAACATATGCCAGCTCCCATCTCCACAGAGGGTCAAAGGAAAGCAGAGACAGCACATAATGGAGGGATAGGAGATAAGTAACTAGTAAGGCCATCAAAGAAGAACAACAGATGTATCCTATTCCCCACTGAGAAATGTATGGAGCTGGTTTTGGCAGATACAGAATCTGATGGATGTGGGATTTGCATCAGAAGAATCAGATATTGAAAGTTTCATGGTTTAAGAAAATCTGGAATATCTTCTTGTTAGCGTGCTAAGTGATGAGTGGCGTAGGAAGTCACACTGGCACTGCCAGGGCCAAGAGTACCCCAAATGTGGAGAAGACAGAAGAGATTGAGAAGGATGCCCCTGTCCTTTCACCCTCTTCTCTGTCCTCAGTAAAGGTCCTGCAGCAGCAGCAGAACTAGCAACAGCCCCCCCCCCCCCCCAAGGAAATACAATTTCAGAGGTCTGGAGTATTTTTAAAGTAAGCAGAATGCAACAGTGTCATGCAGCATCATTTATAGAAACAGCATCCTTTCCAGCTAATTTCAAGGGAGGGTGCTGATCCTAGTCTGCAGACTCCATCCAGCAGCTGAAATAGTAGCAGTGGGAAAGCTACAGAAAAAAAGGAAACCTATTTCCCAAGTGGAGCCACCTGTCTCTTCTCCCAGTGAGGTGGCATGCAGGCAGCCCAGACATGCATCAGAGCACATCATCATTGAGGAGATGGGATGGAAGACAGCATCAAAAGGCAGTGATATGTTACATCAGGGAAATGACTGCCTTGGATGTCAAGCCCATGCAGGGGATTAAGAAGGTGGGGTTTAAGAGGCTGCTGCATCTTAGCCCCCAATTACCAAGTGTCCTGCAGGACAACTTTTAGTATTTCATTTCATTTACTGGATATTTTATCTGCCCTTACAATAAGCCCAAAGGGTTCTGCAGCAGAATGTAGAGTATCTGCAGATACGTCATGACCAGCTAGATATCTTGAAGGATATCACACTGGCTCTCCTGGAAGAGATAAGAAGACTCTATCATGACCTAGGGGAGACTTTCAGCCAGCCCTATTCTCTTTCCACCTATGTGTAGTGCACAGAACAGCATCAAGGTGGAGGAGAGGAAGAGGAAGATGCAGCTAAGACCTCATGTTCCAGTGATAGTGATGTGCTGCCCTCCACCCCCTCTGCAAGGGCAGGGTACAAGGAGGAGGGGCCCACAAAGAAGGGAGAGAGTGAAACGCATAGCCTAGCTCCCCGGGAACTATGGCAGGTGGCAGGGTGTGTGACTTATCCCAACATCTTGGCAGTTCTTGTTCCTCCTACAATATTTGGTCAGGACCTCATATAGCAAGTGGGGGGGGGGGGGGGGGAGGGATACCCATGGGACTGTTTACGGTGGTGTGGTGGGAGTAGGAGATGGGGGTTTCTAGTCTGCCCTTCCATATCAAATACTAAAGTCCCTTCTTTTCCTTTAGAGATCTTCTGTGTTTGTCCTATGCTTTTTTGAATTCAGATACTGTCCTCATTTCCACTACTTCCACTGGGTAGACTATTCCACGCATCTACCACTCTTTCTGTAAAGAAATATTTCCATATATTACTCCTGAATCTATCCCCTTTCACCCTCATCCCATGTCTCCTCATAGCAGAGCTTGCTTTCAATCGAAAGAGGCTCTACTCTTGTGCATTTATGTCACAGAGGTATTTAAACATCTATATCATTTGCAGTGTGTGTGGACTCTCGGACTGGGTATGTGGGAGGATGGATACAGGTACCATGCTCATGTGTTATGGTTCCATTTCTTGTAATAAAACACTTAATTTCACATGAAATGTCTCTTGATTAGTTCATTATGGGCTGTCTGGCCTTGCCTCTATGGTTGCTCCATCTCCTTCTAGCTTGGGACTGGGCTTTCCTTGGTATCTACCTCCATGGATAGGTTTTCAGTTGGCATGGGTTTTGCCTCCTCAGTGCTAGCAAACATGGCTGAAAGATGGGGTCTTGTATCGCTGCCAACATCCTGGTTTTAACATGCTCTCAGACTCCCGCTCTTCTAAGGCAGGGGGTGGGATCACAGCCATGTTTTGGGAGTCCTTAGCCATTAGAGAGGTTGCCTCTCCTACTTTACACTATTCTGAGTTACTCTTTCTCTGGATACCCCCTTCTACATGCCAAATCCTCCTAATTTTTGCCCCTCCCTCCCCTTTGTCTTCTCTTTGGGATTATCTTTCCACCACATTAATGGACATTGTCACTGCTTATCCCGACCTTTTTACTCTAGGTGACTTCAATTTCCATATGTTTTGCTTTACTTGTCTCCACAATAAGCAATTTCTTTCGTTGCTTTCGGACCTCATACTGCAGGATACATATTTGATCTCCTTCTTATCTTCTCCAGTTCTCATGTATCTCTTTCCAGTCTCCATAGCTTAGCATTTCTCTGGACAGACCATCACTGCATTTTCTTCCATCTCTCCCATCCAGCATCTTGTGCTGCTTTGGCCCCTCCTTGCCTTTCATAGCCCCCCCCCCCCCCCACTTCCCCATCATCACACCCCCAGATCCATTCTATTAGCCTTCCCTTCACCTAATTCCTTCTTTCCATCTGATTTTGTCTTCCTCACACCGGACAACTAGGCTTCCATCTGGAATCACATACTTGCCAGTATCCTCAATGATCTAGCTCCATCAAATGCCACTCCTCACCCACACCTCTCTCACCATCACCTCTGGTTTCACTCAGGCCTCTATACTATCTGACGGCAATTGTGGAGAGCAGAGTGCCTTTGGTGCTGCCTCCGTACTCCTCGATACTTGCATCTTATCAAAACATCCATTCTACTTATTGTCAGTCCATCACCTTAGCTAAGGAACAATACTATAGTCATCTTATCTCCAAAGCCAACAATAGGTCTTAACAATTGTACTCTGTTGTGTCCTGCTTCTCCATCCTTCTTCTTCCCTTCTCTTAACTGCCACACCCACGGCTGAGCAATTAGCTCAGTATTTCTCTGACAAGGTCTCTCATCTTCAGCAGGGTTTCATCCCTATAAATCCCCCTCTTCCACCCCCCCCCCCTATAATTAATGACTCCCTACCCTCTCGGCTCATTGAACGTTTTCCTGATCCTACACACTCTCATAAAGGTCATGCTTCAATCCAATCACTATGCCTGCACCTGAGAAAGCTATTTCTTCTTCCTCCAAAACAACATGTGCTCTTGATCCTATTCCCTCTTCTTGGGTCCCTGAGTCATCCCTAGCACTTCTCCCCTATCTTCTAACTCTCTTTAGTAATAGTCTCTCTTCCAGAATCTTTCATTCACTTTGGAAAAGTGTTATCATTTGTGCCATTTTGAAAGACCCTGCTCTTGATTCCACCAGTTAATTTTCAACCAGTCTCTAATCTTCCTTTCCTATCAAAACTCCTCAAAAACTTGTTTTCATACAACTCCTGCATCATCTTGATCACACAAACTTTCTTCTTCCATGTCAATTGGGTTTTAGGTCAGGTCACAGCACTGAAACTATTCTATTATAAATTCTTAATGAGGCACAAGCTTCTTGGCGGTGTATCATGATCTTTCCTGTGCCTTCAGCTTGGTCTACCATTCCCTTCTCTTATCGCTTCTTTTTTCTGCTGGCCTCAGTTATACTATGTTGCACTGGTTCTACTCTTTTCTCTCATCTTGCGCTTATTATGTCTCTTCAATTTGCCTCCTCTTCTTACTTTCCTCTCTCCTGTGGTGTCCCACAAGGGTCTGTGTTGGCCCCCTTTCTCGTCATTGTTTTTCTCACTCCTCTTGCTACACTCATTCAGCAGCAGGGTCTCTCTGAATACTTCTATGCGGATGACATCCTGCTGCTATTCCACCCTACCACCCTACCACCTTTCCCCCATTAACTCCTGTCTCACCTTAGTAGCATCTTGTAAAGAATCTAATTATCTAAAGCTTAACCCCTCAAAGACCTCTTTGGCTCTCTGGATTCCTCACACCCACTTCTGTGTCCATATCTCTTGATGGCTTTTGCATACACAAAGTGCAAACACTCAAGTACTTGGGCATCACCCTTGATTCTGCCCTTTCTTTTCATATTCACATTAGTACCACTGTTCGCCGTTGCTTCTTCTCACTACGTCAAATTCATTCCATCCATGCTTTTCTTTCTACACCCTCCATTACCACTCTTCTGCCCTCCCTGGTTATTTCAAAGTTAGATTATTGCATCACCATCTATTCCAGATTACCCCAGTATCAGCTCAAATGTCTACAATCCATTGAAGACACTGCCATCCATCTTCTTCATCATTCCTCCAGATTTGATCATGTGACTCCTTTATGT
The DNA here is from genome assembly GCA_033557465.1 of Ichthyophis bannanicus. Lineage (NCBI taxonomy): Eukaryota > Metazoa > Chordata > Amphibia > Gymnophiona > Ichthyophiidae > Ichthyophis > Ichthyophis bannanicus. The sequence goes on from CM066031.1 coordinate 1,300,989,155, forward strand.
ATCAAGTCTCACTGGCTTCCTTTAGCCTACCACATGCAATATAAATTACTTACCATTACTCATAAGGTTCTCAGTTCTGGTACCCCTGTCTACCTCTCATCATACATCATCCCATATGCACCTACCTGCTCTCTCAATTCAGTCCACACAAATCGGTTATACCTTCCATCCCCATCACAAGTCCATCTTGAAGGTACTCAAGAGTCTGCTTTCTTTTTCCTAGGTTCCTCTTTATGGAATTCTCTTCCTGCAGCTATATGCCTTGAATCATCCTTCCGTAAATTCAAAACCACTCTTAAAACTTACCTGTTTCAAAATGCATACAACCTTCCTTCTGAATTTACTTAACTCACAATGATTTCTGGCCCAAGTTTGCATTTTAAGTGCCACCCGGATCTTCTGCTTCCCCCATCCCTCCCTCCTCTTGGTTTACTTAACTTTCCTGTCCTATCTATTTGAACTGGCATTCCTTTTCTTATTTCCAATGTGTTTTTATTGTAAACCACTTTGATATATATGAAAGGTGGTATATCAAGCCTTTATTTTTTAAATACCATATTTTCATTAAACTTTGTGAAAGAAAGGGGTTTACATACAGTGCAAAACTATTCCAATATCATCACTTCCATACCATATCATGTTCTTCCCCCCTTTCCTCCCCTGACTCCTCCCTTTCTGCTTTCCCCGTTCAAATTGTCTTCCTTCTTCCACTTCCTATTCACCTGCATAATAGCAACTCAAATAGATTTTCCACACAATTACATTTCAACTTCAATTCAACCACCAATTGAATACACATTTTGTTCAGATGAATACCCCCTTCCTTCCCTTCCCATGCTTACACACATTTAAACAGTAACAACAACAGCAACTTAATTCAAAAATCCAACAGATTGCTCGTGCTATCTCTCACCCTCTTATTGACTCTGTTAGGAGATAGACAACCCCCACCCCCGAAACCTACCCCCTTTTATCTCTTTAGGAAGGAATCCCATATTCTGTAAAAGATCCATTTTTTCCCCCTCAACCAGTATGTTAATAAATCAAATCTTACCGCCTCCTCAATTTTTAAGTTCCAATCTGCCAGAGAAGGGCCTTTCTCCTCCTTCCATCTCCATCTCCATGCCACTACCACTCTTGCTGACAATTTAAGATTCTCATTTAACATCTCCCCCCATTTCCCTAGCCCTCCCTCCCCTGGACCCCCCAAAAGCATCTCCCTTGGGCCCCCATGAGTATTCCCCCCTTTACTCCCCACAACCCCTCCCACACCTCCCTCCAATATCGCTGTATTACCGGGCACTCCCACCACCTGTGGAAAAAAGTACCTACCCTAGCACACCCTCTCCAGCATAAGTCTGTTTGCTTCACTCTGGCTAAATACAGCTTCCTTGGGGTAAAATACAACCCATGTATTATCTGGAACTGCGTCTGCCTCCATGAGGACACCCCGGTATTTTTATATACACTTTCATGTATATAAAACACCGCTCCTCATCCAAAACCTCCCCCAACCATTTATGCCAGTTTTTTTTATGTACCTGACTGTCTCATTCTTTCTCCAACTCTTTCACCCATGCTTGCCTCTCCTTCTCCCTCTCTCTTTTCTTTTGGCTCCCAAACTGAATCATCACCCCTCTCATAAACGCTTTCCCCCCATCCCACACCGTGGAATCTGACACCTCCCCATTATCATTCAACTCCAAGTACTCCCGCCAGGCACGCCTAAATTTGGCCTTTCCCTCTTCTGATTGTATAAGTGAAACATTTCCCCTCCAGCCTCCTTTCTCCCACCCTTTCCCCTTCCCCTGCGGGATCCATGTTCCCATTCCCATCCCATGATCTGATACCACGATAGGGTAGATAACTATCTTCTCAAGCACACCAAGCTGCCCTCTTTTCCCCAGAAAATAGTCTAATCGGGAGTACGTACCTTGCCTCGAGGTGTAACAGGTATACTCCCGCCCCCCAGGGTTCTCCCAACGCCATACGTCCACCAAGTCAAACTCCTCCATTCCCTTCCATAGTTCCACTCCCTCCTTCCCATGCAACTTTACCTGGAAATTGGATCTATCCCTAGGTCCCAACGTACAATTCATGTCTCCCCCTATGATCCAGTCCCCTTTTGCCTTTTCCCCAAACTCCTGCAAAACTTTCTTAAAAAATGAACCTTTCTTCCCATTGGGGGCAGATAGATTGAGAAATGACACTTCCTTTTGATCTACCCTTCCCACCACCCATGCTATCCTTCCCATTGTATCCCCCCTGCAGCATAAGGAACAAACAAAACCCGCTTGTGTACTAAAATTACCACCCCCCTTTTCTTGGAGTTATATGATGAGCAAAACATTTATACAAACCCTGGGGATTTTAATTTCTCATGTTCCGCCTTTGTCAGGTGTGTTTCTTGCAACATTGTAATATCCACCTTAGCCCTATTCAATTGTGTGAGTATCCGTTTCCTTTTTATTGGGCTATTAATTCCCCGCACATTAAGAGTGGCTATTTTATACCCCTCCCTTGTGGTCATTCCTAATCTCTACTTCCTCCCCGGTATCTCTCCCCAACCTTATCCATTGGCCACCAAGCAGCACGAGCTTATTCATAACAATTTTATAACTTAACAAACTACTATACAAGTTAACATCTTCCACCACAACCCCCCTTCACAATTTTTTCATTTAGCGACCTCCATTAGCCCTGTCCTCTTTTCCTCGCCCCACCTCTCAACCTGCACCTTCTACTAGTTCCCCTCCCCTGCCTCCCCTCCTCTCCCTTCCTCCTCATTACCTCTCCCAGCTCTCTTCTGCCTTCCCACCTAATAATTATGGGAGACCGAGGGAGTGTTTGCACTTCCCCAACCCCTCAGTTTCCCTCTATCTTCCCCCCCCCCCTCCTACCCTGTAACCACTCCCCCTTGTCTACATGCCCCATCTTTCCCTTTCATTCCACTTATCATATATCATCCCCTCATCACACAGTCTCATCACTACACTTCAGATGAAGTTGATGCTTATCCTGTTCCACTCTGCACCAGCATTCCAGCACCCCACAAGTCTGGGCTTGCTTTGTCTCTCATTCCACTGTCGTCATCTGCTCTCCATCAGGTTCCACTGGGGACAGCAAGTTCACCCCCTTCTTGTTGCCCTCGTCGATCCCTCTAGAAAGCCCCCTCTACGACCTTAGAAATCTCTCCAAAGCATCCGGCGAATTGAAGAATTTCCTTGTTCCCCTCACTACCATCGTGAGCCTTGCCGGATACCATATTGCCACTTGAATTCCCTTCTTTGCCACGGAATCTTTCACTTTGAGTAGATCTTTCCTTCTTTTAACTGTCTCCGCCACCAAATCCGGGAATACATATACTTTCCAGTCATTATACAGTACAAATTTCGACCACCTTGCCGCTTTAATTACATGTTCTCTGTCCTGAAATCTGAGCAGCTTCACAATAAGAGCCCGCGGGTGTGCTGATGGCTCAGGCCTAGGCCTCAGTTCCCTGTCCGCTCTTTCCACTTCAAATGGCATCAGCGAGGGGGGGGGGTCCGGGAAACACTTTAGCAGCATATCTTTGACAAATTTTACAACGCCCTCTCCCTCCGCCCCCTCCGGAATGCCAAAAATTCTAACATTGGACCTTCTATCTCTGTTTTCCATGTCCTCTGTTTTTGAGTGAAGCCAGCAGTGAGGCCCACCATGCGCTAGAAGGCTGTTTGGTTGTCTTCTGTTTTACTGACCCAGACCTCTACCTCCTCCAGGCGTTGTCCCATCCCCGCAAACTTTTCCTCCAACTTTGTAAGCACCCTCTCCACGATTTCCTCCTTCGATTCCCAAATCTCTTTCAGTATCGCTGCTAGATCCGCCTGAGTTTCTTCCTCTCTGTCCGTTTCCCGAGTCCCCGATGAAGATGCTGGTGATGCCGGAGCAGGCAGGGCCCTCATGTTCTCAGGGGTACTTTTCCCCGTGCCACCACCAACACATTGCTGTGTATAACACTGAATTATTGACAGACAGATGGCACCAAACCCTCACTGCTGCTCTCACTCACACCACAGCCACTCAGACACTTCCTCTCCAGCACAGCAACACACATAGGCTTACACACACTCACAGTGTTATGAATGGACACACACAGGTACAAACAGCAGGAAGTGGGCTATGGGGAGGCACTGGGGGATGCATAGCTTCAGGGAATAGGGGGACGTCAAAATCAGGAGGGGAACGAGGGTGGTTAAGGCTAGGGGCCATCAAATGGGAAACAGCTGGGTATGGTGAGTACTGCTGTTGGGAGGGAATGCACAACGGAGACATGGGATTCACTACAAAGATTGCTCAGTAGACACGGACAATAGGTACGCCAATCTCTCTCCAGTACAAGCTCTTCTAGTCACAATCGCAAACCATAGTAAGCATGGACAGCAAAATCCTTTACCTATTTGTGACTTTTCGCAGGTATATAGTGGGATGTTCAGCTACCACACCTGGCACATCCCAACCACTATGTGAAATAAGCTTTAGGCATGCAGTTGCTTGCTCTGCCCTAGCTGCACCCAGAAATGCCCCCAAACATGTCTACACAGTTACATCCAGACTTGGATGTGGCTATTGCTTGGACTTGCTGATTTGGCCAAGACTGAAATCGCTTTTAGGATATCCCAGTGTTTGAGATGTCCGTGTTGGCATTTTGGGACATCCATCTCACATGTATTTCTTAATAATTTGTATATATTTTTAATTTTATCATTCTTTATTATGTTTTTAATTTTATTAGTTATAATTTTTTATATATTTTAATTATGTGAAAAAATTATTAGGTGTTCCCCCTCATTTAAAAAAAATGGTCCTTTTTTGAAAAGGTCTAAGATCTATTTTTTTTTAGTTCTTTTTTGTTTTATACCACGATTCAGCTGTCAATAATCTGTGCCATGTGAAAAATCTGAAGTTTGAAGTAACACTGCTGCTGCACTCACTTCTGGTGTGATAAAACTGTTGTTTTCTGATAAATGGCAGTTTTGCATATATCTTTTTGGTTTTAAGTCCTGGTCTTTGTTTTTAGTGGGCTCTGTTAATGTTTTTTAAGCAGTGTAGGGTGGTTAGTCAATCACTGTTTTCAGCTCTTTTATGATCCAAGGTGGTCGGATTGGCTAGTCCCCCCAACACCCCACTCTGTTCCCTTTGATAGCCAATATAATCAAGGGCACAAAAGGTTTTACGTTTTTCTGCTGTGCTTGGGGTCATTTAGAGCAGTCACAGAGTGCCTTTAATTACATTAAGGAGGTGGAGGTTTTTGCTTCTGAAAGCTTCTGAACTCTTTGGGCCCAATATTCAGTGGTGGCAGCTAGCTCCATTGAACATTAGACTTGGATATTCAATATTGGGGGCCATATCTGTACCTCGGCATTGAATATCCTACCACTGTTACTGAGCATTTGTATAGCACTTCAAGACGTACACAGCACTGCATAGACACATGTAAGAGACAGTCCCTGCTCATCAGAACTTACAATCTAGTCAAGACAGAGAACACAGTAGCTGTAGACACAGGGTATATCTAGGGGGAATGGTAATGAAACAGAGGAGACCAGGTGAGTCAAGATCAAAAAGTGGCAGTGAAGAAGTGAGTTTTCAGCCTGGATTTGAAAAGGGCCAGAGAAGGTGCCTGATGTACAGACTTAGGTAGTTTGTTCCAGGCATAAGGAGCAGTAAGATGAAAGGTGCAAAGTCTAGAGTTAGCAATAGAAGAGAAGGGCACAGATAGAAATGATTTGCCAGAAGAGCGAAGTTCTGAAGGAGGGGTTTAGAGAGAGATAAGAGAGGAAAGGTAGTAAGGAGCTGCAGAGTGAATAAACTAATAGGTCAGCAGGAGAAGTTTGAACTGGATGCAGAAACGGATAGGGAGCCAATAAAGTGACTTGAGAAGAGGGGTAATATGAGCATGATGAGGCTGGCAGTAGATTAGCCATGCAGCAGAGTATTGAACAGATTGAAGGGGGGGGGGGGGAGACAGGTGATTCAGAGGGAGGCCAGCAAGAGGTAGGTTACAATAGTCAAGATGGGAGGTGACTAAAGAGTGGATAAGTGTCTTAGTAGTGTGTTCAGAAAGGAATGGGCAGATTTTGTTGATGTTATAGAGAAAGAAATAGCAGGTTTTAGCTATCAGATGGATGTGTGTGGAGAAGGAGAGAGAGGAGTAAAAGACAACCCCAAGCTTGCAAGCCAAGGAAACAGGGAGGAGTAGAGAGTTATCCACAGAGATTGAGAAAGGAGGAAAGGGAGAGGAAGTTTTAGGGGGAGAAATAAGAAGCTCAGTTTTGGCTATGTTCAATTTCAAGCGGCAGTGAGACATCCAAGTAGCAATGTCAGAAAGGCAGGCAGAGATCTGAGCCTGGATTGTCAGAGAGATTTCAGGTATAGAGAGGTAGATCTAGAAGCCATCAGCATAAAGATGGTTCTGAAAGCCATGGGAAGAGATGAATGCACCAAGAGACTGGGTATAGAGAGAGAAAAGGAGTGGGCCCAAGACAGATCCTTGAGGTACACCAACTGAGAGCGGGATAGCAGCAGATGCGAATGCACCAGAACAAACACTGAAAGAGCAATGGGAGATATAACAAGAGAACCAGGATACTACAGAGCTCTTAAAACCAAGTGAGGAGAAGGTATCAAGGAGAAGGATGTGGTCAACAGTGTCAAAAGCAGCAGAAAGGCCAAGAAGGATGAGGATCGAGTAAAGGTCCTTGGATTTAGCCAGGAGCAGGTCGCTGGAGACTTTGGCATGAGCTATTTCAGTAGAATGTAAATTTATTTTTATTTATTTATTTATTTAACTGTATTTATATCCCGCTTTTCACCGGGTCAAAGCGGTGGGACATATAACAGGGGGGGGGGGGGATCAATAGTGGGGGGGCCCATCACCGGGGGTTCAACATTGATGATTTTGGGATGAACATAGAGACTGACAGGATAGCACAGTTACTGGTCTGGAGTTCTTGAAGAGAAATAGGGGGATTCCTATTCAGAGATGTTCTTGGAATAGGACGGTTTTTAGCTGCTTTTTGAATGATGGGAGATCACCGTTGTTCCTGATGTGACTTGGTAGAGAGTTCCAGAGGGATGGGGCATAGAGTTCAAAGGCTCTGTTGCAGGTCTGCTGTGTTGCCTTGGTCCTTTTGTGGGGGACGGCAATAGAGCTGTTGGAGGATTGTCTGGTTGTTCTGCTGTGGGTTGGGCGAGGCAGTAGGGTGCGGAGTGGGGTGCCCTGTGTTTGGTGGATGGTTTTGTGGGTGAGTAGAAGAGCTTTGTACTTGATTCTTGCTTCGATGGGGAGAATATGAAGGTCTCTCAGAATTGGGGTGATGTGGTCCCGTTTCTTTGCATTGTGAATTATTCTTGCCGTGGTGTTTAGGGAAGTTCGGAGGGGATTGGTTTGTGTGGCAGGTAGGCCATGGTAGATTATGTTGCAGTAGTCCAGATGAGGGAGTGTCAGAGCTTGCATTACTGTCCTGAAATCCTGCGGTTTGAGGAGAGGTCGGAGACGTTGTACCGTTTTTGCCTTGTGGAATACAGTTCGAGTGGTCTTGTTGATTTGCTGCTTAAGGGTTAGGGCTTGGTCAATGATAATGCCGAGAAATCTTATGTGTGGTTGTATTTGGATTTGCGTGGTTCCCATGGTGAGGTGAGTGGGTGAAGTCTGGGTCTTTTGTCACTATAAGAGCTTCGGTCTTCTTTATGTTAATGGATAGGTTGTTCTCTTGTAGCCAGTTGGATACGTCGGTGAAGCAGGTTGATAGCTGGTCGTTTGTTGGGTCCATGGTTGTAATTGGGGCATAGAGCATTATATCGTCGGCGTATATGTGGAAGTTGACATTGTGAGTGCGTATGACTGAACAGAGTGGACGGAGGTAGATGTTGAAAAGCATGGCTGATAATGTGGATCCTTGAGGTACTCCTTGATGTTGCTGGAAGGGGGGTGATGTTGTAAAGGACGAAAGGCAGATTGTAAAGGATCCAGGAGGGCTTGAGCGGAGAGAAAGTCGAGGCAATGGCAGTGAACTGCACATTCAAGTAGTTTAGAAACAAAGAGGAGGAGGGAGATGGGTCAATAGAAGAACAGGTAGGATCTAGTGAAGGTTTCTTGAGGAGAGGTGTAACCACAGCATTCTTGAAGGCTGCAGGGAAAGTTGTAGTGGAGAGCAATAAGTTGCAAATATGAGAGATGGAAGGGACAACAGTGGAGGAGATGGGGCTTAGGAGATGGGTGAGAATAGGAGCAGAGGAGCAGGTAGTGAGTTTGGAGGAGGAAAGAAAGTGTGTGGTTTCATAGAAAAGAAAGAAAGGGTAGCGGAGGTAGGGGGGGGAAGTTGGGAGTAAAGAGGGGGAGGAGGCAAAGTAGCTGATCTCATGGGGAATTGGAGGGTGATCTTATGGATTTGTCATGGAAATAATCAGCCAGAGTTTTGACAGAAAGGGAAGGAGAGGTCAGAGGCAGAGGCACCTTGAGGAGAGAGTTGAGAGTTGTAAAGCGACAATGAGGGTCAGAGGCAAGATAGTTAGTCAGATGGATATAATAGTCTTGTTTGGCAAATGCTATGGCTGACTGGAAAGAGACAAGCATGAATTTGAAGTGTAGAAAGTCCACAGGGAGTGGGATTTGAGCTCAGCTGAATGGCATAGGAATGTAGATAGTGGGTAGTGGAAGAAAGCCAGGGTTGGGGTATAGTATGCCTCACAGGATGTGGCAGAGGGGAGTAAGAGGATCCAGAGAAGAGGAGAGTGCAGCATTATAGGAAGTTACTGTCTCATCAACAGACTCAGATGACATAGTGGAGGAAAGAGGTGATGAGACAGTGGAGAAGAGAGCTAAAGGGTCAATAGCATGAAGATTTCTAGAGGTTGAGGCTGCAGGTGATGAAGAGTGAAACTTAGCAGGTGATGGTCCGATAAGGGAAGAACTGAGGTACAGAAGTTTGAGGATAAGCAATTAGAGAAGAATACAAGGTCAAGGCAGTAGCTGTGCTGGTGAGTGGGGGCAGTAGAACAAAGCTGGAGGTCAAATGAGGAGGTAAGGGAAAGGAGCTTTAAACATAAGGGTCAGAGGTGTTATCAAAATGAATGTTAAAGTCCCCAAGAATAAGAGAGGGGAAAGAGGAATCCAAAAAGAAGGAAAGTCATGAGTCAACTCAGTAACAAAGGTAGTGGTGGACTTGTCAGGAGATAAATAATAGCTAACCGAAGAGGTAGTGGAGTAAAAAAGCAGATAGAGTGGACTTCAAAGGAGGGAAAGGAGTGAGACTGCGGCAGAAGGAGGGGTTGAAAATGATAGGAAGGAGAGAGTAGAAGCCCAACACCACCACCATGGCCAGTGGAACGAGGCGTGTGGGAGAATTGATAGCCACCATGACAGAGAGCAGTGACTGACTTTGGGTTGCCACTGCCTGGTTAGTTTTAGCAGTAGAAGTTAGGCCAGACTACTACGCCTGACTTTTACCGCTTAGTGATAATTGGACAGTGGCTCAATATCACTGCTGCCAAGTTATAGCCGGGTGCCGCCCCCAGAATGCTCCAGTGCTAACCGGTTAGCTTCGGGGCATGCAGCAATGGCACCCATGTTAATGCCACTGAATATCCCATAGAATGGGATTAGTATGGTTAGAAAAACTGATTTCAGCATGCTAGTTACTGGCATGTAGTAACTAGCATGTTAATCCCTCTGAATATTGGGCCCTTTATGCTTATTTTTCAGAAGCCTTTTTACTAAACAATGCTAAAGAGTTAAGGGGTCATTCTGAGCCATGTGCCTCATGCCCCGTGCCCCGTGTGTTGTACAGGGAAGTTAGACAGGGACGGTGTTAGGGCAGGCAGTCGGCCCTGTACGTCCGGGACGGCGACTTGAAAGGGGAACTTATTCCACCTCCGAGGTGGAATAAGTTCCGTAGTCACCGGGGGATGGAGGGCTGTGGTGTGGAAAGGGCAGGAGGGTTCCAAGGACATTCCCCACAGCCCGACCCTGGCCTTAGGAGGCCAGACCGGGGGTCGGGCTGTGGGGAAAGCACTGCAGGAGCTAGCGGCCGGGGATCGCGGCTTTACAATGGAGCCGTGGTGCCATGGCAACCAGACGCCATGGCACCATGGCTCCATTTTAAAGCCCAGACTGAGTTAGTCAGGCAAGGCCTGTTCGTGCAGGCCGGGCTGAATCACTGTCCTGGCCTTCATGTACAGGTCTGTTTGTAATTCTGATCCCGTGGGGCTAGACATGCCCTGCGGGATCAGAATCAAGACTCCCTCTGTGCGTCCAGTTCCGGCCGGGCGCACTGAGGGCTTATATGTCCGGGATGGAATCAGACCCTTAATGTTCATTTTAGCATGTAGTAACTGGCCTCGTGAATGCTAATATGTGACCAGCCTCAGAATGCACATTAGTTGGCAATCCATGGCTAATGGGGAGAGTTGGGATGGTTAGGGGAGCAATGTGAGTATGGAGACTATATTAGAGCATAATCACCATCAAAGTGGTAATCAGCATGGTTGCATCTAACAATACCTCAATGGATATCGCTAGGTGTACTTGCATTAATTACACCTCATGTTAACGTACTCATTCAAGCATTAACAGCCTGGGAACATGTTGGTCATGCCTTGACAGTTAATGCAGGAACTTTGCTTTTACCATGTGTTAAAAAAGGGGCCGTTTTATTAAATTGCATTAGGCTTTTGAACCTACTACTACTACTATTAATCATTTACATAATGCTACAAGGTATGCGCAGCGCTATACAGACAAATATAATAAGACAGTCCCTGCTCATTAGAGTTTACAACCTACTTAAGACAAACAGTACAATAGATGAGAACGAGGGTACAATAGGGAAGGGTAAGGAGACAGAAGGAGAACAAAGGATTAAGATCCAAAAGCAGTCTGAAAGAGGTGAGCCTTTAGCATGGATATGAAAAGGAGTAGAGATGAATCTCATCATAAAGATACAGGTAGTTTATTCCAGGCATAAGGAGTAGCAAAGTGAAAGGAACAAAATCTGGAGATGGCAGTGGAAGTGAAGGGCATAGAGAGAAGAAAGCCAGAGGAAGAGCAGAGTTCACGAGGAGGGTTGTATGGAGAGAGGACAGAGGAAAGATAGTGAGGAGCAACAGAATAAATGTATTTATAGGTCAGAAGGAGACGTTTGTATTGGATACGAAAACAGAAGGGAAGCCAATGAAATGATTTAAGAAGAGGGGTTATATGAGTATAATAGGACTGGCGGAAGATAAGTGCTTTTAGTGCAAAAACAAACATACTGCAGATTATGTGCAAAGCCTCCACGGTAACTGTCAGATGCATGACCAGCATGTACCTGAGATTTAATATGTGGATGCGTACCCTAAAGCATTGTGCTATTACCGTGGGTACACTTACTTTCACTTATTAAAATGGCATTAGGTGAAGCCACACTAATGGCAATCTTGACAACACATCATACTGTATGTACCCCTGCCTAACTGCAATGTGCTCACCATGACCCTTCTCCCCGAAACCTGGCATGTGGTAACTGCTACCGGGGGCCCGAGCATGCAAATAATGCGTGAATATTGCATGTTAACTGCATAATGTACTTCAGTTAAAGGGCCCCTTAGTGTTCGTATGGTGCCTTGTTTTTATACCAGAGCCTGTTTTTGATTGGTTAAGGAATATTGTCTTCCCCTGTTTTGCATATGGTTTCTTTTGAGTAACTTTTTTAAATTACTTTTATTATTATACATACATGTACATATAAGATTATTATATTATCCTGTCAGGTGGCAATGCTTTTCTAATGACTCTCAAACTAATCTATTTTGAGGCACTATATACTTCAAGATAGCAAAGACTCCCTTCATTTTCTTGTTCCTTTTTGTCTTTCTCACGTTATTCTTTTCCATTCCTTTGTAGGACTTCTGCACCCGATGTATTTTAGATATATGGGCTTGTCCCTATTTGAGCATTAGCTAGTTTGGCAATCAAGTCCCCTGAGGCAGGTTGTATAGCAAAATATGTCAGGCTTTTTACCCATAGAGACATTTATTTTTTATTGTATATGTGTTGATGTCCTTACTTATTGAGAGTGTATTTTTTATGTATTGTCTTTTTGAATAAATAAATGTGTTTTATCTAGCCTTTTGCAACAATTTGTTTGCTTATTTATTAGGTTGTCTCTTTTCATTAGTGTTTATTTATTATTCATTAGATGGTATTCTAATATGGCATGATCTGATTTATTTCATCTTTGCATAAGAGCATCACTAATTTAAATTTCCATATTGTAATTCTTATCTTTCAGTTTGCCCACCAAAGGGGTAATTTTATAAGGAACTGCATAAAGTTATGCACCATCTATATGTGAAAATCACAGTATTTTAATGAGTTATAAACATGCACGTAAGCTTGAAGGTGTATATTTCCATTGCAGGTATGTGCATGGGTGCACTTCAGGCAGGACATGCATTTAAATTATAAAATACTAGAGATTAAACAGCATCTTTCCAAACCTAGTTGTGGGCATTAGGACTGGTTTAAGTGTTCATGCTCAGATTTAATGCTTTTTTGACCCTTACACCCTTATTTTGTAAAGTAAAATACATGCACACTTTACTTGATAAACTAGACATGAAATATGCACCGAAAAACATATCAACTATGAGGGACTTCTCTTCCGAGGCAATGGAGCGTAAAGTGACTTGCCCAAGGTCATATGTGGGAGTCCAGAGCTGCTGGCCATTCTTTTTGTTAAATTTTACTCACAGTCTAGGGACTTTTATAGTGGTGTGTGCATCTTCCAGACCTTTCCAGTCCACAGATTTAATTTGAGCTATTTCTTTGGTTGTCATAAAGCAGTGTCTGGGGCTCTAACCTGTTGCAATGTGAGCTTCTTCTAACATACTCAAGAACAATATGTGGCAAGACACTGAAATAGGACTTTATTGAGCACACAAAGGGGCATGTTTACTAAATCCCTGTGCCAGTAATGGTTATGTGGCTACGTTACCAGAGCAGGCTTCTAGCTAACTTCAGGGAGACGTGTACTTCCATCGCCTGCAGTTAGTTCAGATAAGCTGCGCTTTATTGTGGCGAACGGGCCGCAGGTACAACTAACGCCACCCACAGAGTTGCACTAGCCATGATCCTCCAGGAATGCCCATGTCGCGACCAGTCCCCACTCTGACACGCTCTAGCAGGTTGGTATAGGATGTTTAGCATGGTGCCGAAACCGCACAGTAACCCTACGCTATACTGGCAGTGCACTTTGATAAACATGCCCCAAAGATTTTTATTGTTTGAATCCCTTACTTAGAAACATAGAAACATGACAGTAGAAAAAGACCACATGACGTATCTAGTCTGCCCTTCCTTATCATCCACTACAAAAGTCCCCTTTTTTCCTTTAGAGAGCCTCTGTGTTCGTTCCATAAAGAAATAATTCTGCATATTACTCCTGAATCTATCCTCTTTCACCCTCATCCTATGTCCCCTCATAGCAGAGCTTGTTTTCAATTGAAAGAGGCTCTCCTCCTGTGCATTTATGCCATGGAGGTATTTAAATGTCTCATTCATATCACCTCTGTCCCGCCTTTCCTCTAAAGTTTACATATTAAGATCCTTAAGTCTGTCCTCATATGCTTTATAACAAAGACCACTAACCATTTTAGTACCCAGCCTCTGCATAGACTCCAATCTGTTTATATCCTTTTGAAAGTGCAGTCTCCTGAATTGCACACAATATTCCAAATGAGGTCACACCAAAGACTTATATAGAGGCACTATCACCATCTTTCTTCTGCTGGCTATTCCTCTCCCTATGAACCCAAACAACCTTCTAGCTTTCGCCGTTTAGCGAAAGCTTTAAGATCATCAGACACAATTCCCCTAGGTCCCATTCTTTTTTCATGGACAGAAATAAGTCACCCCCTATACTGTACTTGGATTGTTGCATGACCCTACATTTTTTAGCATTAAATCTCAGCTTTCAAGTTCTGGACCATTCTTCAAGCTTAGCTACATCCCTCCTCATGTTATCTACACCTTCCTGGGTGTCTACTCTGTTGCAGATTTTGGTATTATCCACAAAGAGGCAAACCTTACCCGACAGCCCTTACACAATATCACTAACAATGATTTTAAAAAGAATTGGACCAAGGACAGATCCCTGTGACACTCCAATGGTAACCTACTTCTCCTCAGCGTGAACTTCATTTACCTGTACCCTTTGTCACCTTCCACTCAACTAATTTCTAACCCAAGCAGTAACTTTAGGTCCATCCTTAGGATGCTCAGTTTGTTTATAAGTCGCCTGTGCGGAACAGTGTCAAATGCTTTACTGAAACCTAAATACACCACATCTAGGGCTCTCCCTCAGTCCAACTCCCTGGTCACCCAGTCAAAGAAGTCAATCAGATTTGTCTGACAAGACCTGCACCTGGTGAATCCATGCTGCCTCGGATCCGGTAATCTGTTGGACTCCAGAAACCTCACTATTTTCTCTTTCAGTAGCGTTTCCAATAATTTACTCACCACCGAGGTTAAACTAACCAGCCTGTAGTTTTCAACCACATCCTTACTTCCACTTTTGTGCAAAGGACCCACATGTGCCTCTCTCCAATCCTCTGGCACTACCTGACTCCAAAGAGGCATTGAAAAGGTCAGTCATTCGACCTGCTAGAATGTCCCCAACTTCCTTCAGTATTCTTGGATGTATCCCATCTAGTCCATTGCTTTGTCCTCACGAACACAGTCTTCTGTGAACACAGAACAAATTCTGCTTTTTCCTCATCAGTTTCTACATATTCCTCCCCTTCACCCTTGAGTCTGACAATACCACTTTTGCTCTTCCTCCTCTCCATAACATATCTAAAAAATGTCTTATCCCATTTTATTGCATTGGCTATTTCCTCTTCTTTTTGTATTTACTTTCTTGACTACTTTGCCAGCCTCTCTAAGTTTTTCCAAATATAGATGCCTGTCTTCCTCTCTCCGTGATCACTTGTATTTCATGAAGGCCTCCCTCTTTTTAGTCACCTTTTCAGGTACCTCTTTTCAGAACCATAGCAGTCTCCTTTTCTTTTACCTTTATTTACCATTCTAACTAAAAGGATGGTTGCCTTATACTATCCCCTTTCAGTTTTGCCCACTGTTTTTCTACATCCCCCAGCTATCCCATCCCACTAATCAGGGCCGTACCGAGGTTGAATCGCGCCCTGTATGATTTGCACAACAGGCGCGCGACCCCCCTCCTCTGTGGCAGGAGAGAATAGGCACGCCCGCTGTGTAAGGTGCCGGCGCGCTAAGCAGATCTGTCCCTCCCTTCTCTGATGTCGCATCATAGCAGGGAGGGACAGATGTGCTTAGAATGCTGCGAAAAGGCTTAAGGGGCACATTTCAGATGTCTGCCATTGCCTGCCGCCACTGAGTGAAGAAAAAGTGGTGGCGGCAGGAAATAACAGACAGCCGAAATGTGCCCCTTAAGCCTTTGCGCCCTGTGCTGCCGCACCGCTCGCACAGGGCTAGGTACAGTCCTGCCCCTAATGACTCTTTGAGGTATTGGTCCATCTTGGTAAAGTTAGCTGTCCTAAAGTCTAAGACCTTTGTTTTAGAATGGATTTTATCAGCCCTAGTCCTAATACTAAACCACACCATCTGGTGATCACTGCATGCGAGATGATCTCCCACAATAACATCAGAAATACTTTCCCCATTGGTAAGCACCAAGTCCAGTATGGCCCCTTCATGTGTGGGTTCTGTTACCAGTTGCCTGAATAGTTCTCCCTGTAAAGAATCCATGATCTCCTTGCTTCTAGGTGACACACAGCAGGGATGTGCCAATCAGCATGTATATAGTTTCTCTGGTTTAGTTAAGTCTATGACTAATGTTATAATGTAAAAAGTTTCAAAGCCTGTTATATGTAACATGTTGGTTCCTTGTAAACAGCCCCTGATCTCTGGAAGGGGCAGTAAAGAAATGTGTAATAAATAAATAAATAAATAAAACATCCGGCATATTGAAATCCCCTGTCTGTAGTACTTCTCCTTCCCTGGCAATGCTGCGTATGTCTTCTATTAAATCTCATCCATGTCTTCTCTCTATGATGGAGGTCTGTATATCACACCAATGCAAATGGATTTCTCCTTCCCTCTTTCTAGTTTAACCCACACTGCCTCCTCTCTCCCTTTTAAGCCCCATGTTTCCATGGCTTTAATATTATTTTTTACATATAGTGCCACTCCTCCTCCCTTCCTTCCTACCCTGTCCTTTCTGAATATCATATAGCCTGGTATAGTCATGGTTGTCTGTGAACCATGTCTCTAACTGCCACTAAATCCAAGTCAGTTTCTCCCATTAAAGCCTCAACATCTGGGATCTTATTTCCCATACTACGGGCATTAATAGACACTGCTTTCCAGATGTTGCCCCTTTTACCAATTTCTATAAAGGTATTTAATGTTTCACTTACCTGAGGACTTTCACTTATCTGGGAACTTTCTTCATCCATCCCCAATGAATCTTGTTTAAAGCCCTCTTCAGTAGGTTAGCTAGCCTGCTACTGAAGAAATGTCGACCCTTCTTGGAAAGATGGATGCCATCTCTGCTCTGCAGCTCATGCAGAACATCATCCCATGGTCCAGGAAACCAAAATGCTCTAGATGACAACATCCACATAGCCATGCATTTATCTCCAGGATGCGAGCTTCTCTGCCTTGGCCTTTACCCTCAACAGGGAGGATTGAAGAGAACACCACCTGTGCACCTATCTGCTTCACCCTCTGACCCATGAAGTCATTCTTGTTATGCTCAGAGGGATACCTGGCAGTATAATTTGTGCCGACATGCATGAGCAACTTTGGGTAATAGTCAGTAGGCTTGATGAGTCTCAGCAAACTCTCCGTAAAATCTTGGATTTTGGCACCTGGCAGACAGTATACCTCTCCGGACATCAAGTCTGGTTGGCAGATGGACGCCTCAGTACCCCTTAAACAGAGCAATGCCACATATTTGCCTTACCACGGATTGCATACTTTCAGTTATGGATCTTTTATATCTCACCATTCTGTACTATGGTCTGTCAGGTAGTCATAATATACAATGATTAATCAACAATGAACTAATCACGCATACCACTTGTTAAAGGTACCTCACATCTGGCTATTCTATCTTTTTTTGTTAGTGCCCTCAGGTCAGTGCTGACTCCTGGCATCCCACCTGCCCCTAGGTTTTCTTGGCAATGTATTGCTGGAAGTAGATTGCCAGTTCTTTTTTTCCAAGGCAATGGAGGGTAAAGCCCAAGGTCACTAGTCCAAGGTCACAAGGAGTGCCAGTGGGAATTGAGCCCTTAATCTTCTGGGTATTAGGCAGTTTCTCTAATCACTAGGCTACTCCTCCACCCCATTCTATCTTTACCTACAGTCATTATCCACACTGACAATACCAAAGTATGCAACTTCAAACATATAAGAGTTTTTATCTATATGAAACCATGCATTTTACTTAATCATTATTTTAGGTAGACAGGCTCCTAAGAAGGATGTATGGGGATCTGGGATGTTGTCCATATGTGAAGACAGAGCTCCTATTTAGATATGAGTTTGGATAGACTACTTGAGAAGGAATTCTCCTTACAGGTTTACCAGTGAAGATCGATCAGGCATTTTTTTAAAGTGCTCGGATAGCTTACAGATCCACAGGCACTTTCTACCTGCAGGCCCACATGCTAATTTATAAAGTGAAATGTCCCAGGAGATTATGGGTACCAAAGTTGTCAATGGACTTTGCCTCTTCTTATGACAGGTGCAAAGTACGCATTCATAGGGATTTCCTTCTCTAACCAACCTTGTCCCCCTGTTTCACAGCAAAAAATACATGTGCTGGGAAACACTACACACATAATTATAACCACTGAGGGAATGACAGTTTATAGCTGGGGAATTTCACTGGGTAACTGCTTAATTGTCTGTTTCTCTGTGTTGTGACCCAAATGCTTATTTGTCCGATTTGTATATTTATTGGTCAAAATAAATATTTCTGACTGACATGGTATCCATGGAATGGCTCAGATGACAGATTATAATATTGCTCATTGTTTTGCAAGAACAATATTTAGTGGACCTTTGGAATAAGAACTTGAGGTTTTGCTGTCTGTATCACAATGAAGACTTCCTACCTGTCTCGCACCTGAGAAAACCTGTTAAGACTTCCGGGTATGTTACAAGCTGCATGATCTCACCATCCAGCATTGGCTGCCTTTGCCAGAAATTTAGGTGCCAATGAGCAAGGAGAGCAGTCAGGTGCTGCAGCTGTATCTCAGAGACTCTAGCTTGAGCTTGCAGTTTACAGTTACAGTTTATTAAAAACCTGATATATCGCCTTTCAATTAAATAGCTTTGGATCTTCATCTCAGTTATGTACTCAAGTTGAAGTGGTGGCCTTAGAAAGCAGGTCGTGTGTGTGTTCCTAAGAGAACCGTGCACTAATTTTATGTTGTAGCAGCATTTATATGTGAAGCAGATAAGAGCATAAGATATGCCATACTGGGTCAGATCAAGGTCCGTCAAGCCCAGTATCCAGTTTCCAACAATGGCCAATCTAGGTCACAAGTACCTAGCAGTTTCCCTAAAAGACACAAGTTCCACAATGCTTGTATTGGGGCAAGCACTGGATATCCCGGGTCCCCCTTAATAATGGTTTATGGATCTTTCCTCCAGGAACTTGTCCCAATCTTTTTTAAACCCGGCTACGCTAACAGCTTTTACTATATCGTCCAGTAATGAATTCCAGAGTTTGATTACACGTTGAGTGAAAAAATATTTCCTCTTAAATAGGTTACCCTGTGGCTTCATTGCATGTCCCCTAGTCTTTCTATATTTTGAAAGCGTAAACAATTGATCTACGTTTACCCATTCCACTCCATTCCTTAATTTATAGACCTCTATCGTATCTCCCCTTAGCCGTCTCTTTTCCAAGTAGAAGAGCCCTAACCTTTTTAGCCTCTCTTCATAGGGGTATCCTTTCATCCCTTTTACCTTTATGGTGGCTCTTGTCTGTACCTTTTCTATTAATGCTATATCCTTTTTAAGATACGGTGACCAGAACTGCACACAGTATTCAAGGTGCGGTCACACCATGGAACAATACAGAGGCATTATAATATCTTTTGTTTTATTCTCTATTCTTTTCCTTATGATACCTAGCATTCTATTTGCTCTCTTGGCCGCCGCTGCACACTGGGCAGAGGGTTTCAACATGTTATCCATGATGACACCTAAATCTTTTTCCTGAATGGTTGTTCCTAATGTGAACCCTTGCTTCGTGTACTGTAACCATAGTTAGGTTGTTCTTTCCTAGGTGCATAACTTTGCACTTGTCCACATTAAATTTCATCTGTAATTTGGATGCCCAGTCTTCCAATTTAGCAAGGTCCTCTTGCAATTTTTCACAATCCTCATTGATTTTAACAACTTTGAATAATTTTGTGTCATCTGCAAATTTGATTACCTCACTCGTTATTCCCATTTCCAGGTCATTTATGAATATATTAAAAGGCAGCCGACCCAGCATTGATCCCTGGGGTACTCCACTATTCACCTTTCTCCATTGGGAAGATTGGCCATTTAACCCTACCCTCTGCTTTCTATCTTTTAACCAGTTTCTGTTCCACAATAGTACACTGCCTCCTATCCCATGACTTTTTAATTTCGCCAAAAGCCTCTCATGAGGGACCTTATCAAATGCTTTCTGAAAATCCAGATACACTATATCAACCGACTCACCTTGGTCTACCTGATTATTCACACCTTCAAAAAAACATAATAGATTAGCCAAGAAAGGGCTTGTCTTACTAAAGTCATGTTGGCTGTCTCCCATTATTATTATTTTATTTATTTATTAAAAAGTTCTATACCGCATTTTCCAAACGATCAAGTGCGGTTTAAAAATTAACAACAATTTAAATAGTACAATAACAGGTACATACTCAGTTGCATGGAACATTGTAAATTATATACAGTAACATAGTATACATTGAACTATATACATAAACACAGTTGACATAGCTAAATGGTGAAGAAATCTTAACAAGAACTATATACAGCTCTGGATGTGAGGTAGAGTAGTAATGCCCTTGGTGAGTTTTAGGAGGATAGAGGTGTGGTATCAGAAGTATTGTATTCATCTTGTGTGCCAAAATGGAGGGTAAATAGGTGAGTTTTAATTTTTTTTTCAGAACGTGTGGAGGTCATTTAATTCTCTGAGGTTGCCTGGGAGAGCGTTCCAAAGGTTAGGGGCAAAGTAAGAAAATGCTTTGTTTGCTATCTTTCTGGATTTCCTGAAATCAATCGGTATAACAAGTTAATTTTTGTTCCAGTTCCATTTAATGCATTTGTAAATTTCCTTTGAGATGAGTGTGGATAGATACGAAGGGCAATGTCATTGATAAATTTGAATGTTGATACAAGTATTTTGTAATTTATGCGGTTTTGAATGGGGAGCCAGTGGAGAGCATACATTGTTGGGGTGATATGTTCCATTGCATTGACATTCATAGCTATTCTAGCTGCCACATTTTGGGCTAGTTGGAGTTGTCTTAAGGCTTGTTTTGTGATGCCTTGTAGAGTAGTATTGGCAAAGTCGAAGTGAGGTTTATAATTGCGTGGATGACAGATTTTAAGTCATGGTGGTGGAGCAGAGGGCAGAGTTGCTTTAGCAGGTTGAGCTTATAAAATATCTTTTTAGTTGTTTGCTTTATATGAGATATCATGCTAAGGGTGTGATCAATGATTACTCCTAAGTATTTCACCTCGTTTTTGACTGAAATGTTAATATCTTGGAGCCTAATCGATGTTGGGAGAGAGAAGCTCTGGTTTCTGGTTACATACATGGCTTCTGTTTTTGTAAAACTGATGTTGAGGTTGTGGTTCTCAAGCCATTTCATTATTTCAGAGAAGCAATCAGTAACTAGTTGCATTGATGGGTTCGAGATGTTAAACGGGAGATATATCATTATATCATCCGCGTAAATATAATAATTTACCTGGAATCTTTAAAAATGGAGCAGATAGGTTGAAGATAAATATTAAAGAGTAGGACTGAAAGAGCGGAGCCTTGTGGGAGGCCTTGTTCTTTTTTGTATGAATCTGAAATTTGCTGTTCAATTCTTATCTCTTGTGTTCTGTCAGATAGGTATGAGGAGAACCATTTTAGGATTGTTTCATTAATCCCTATCTGCTGGAGTCTAGTTCACATTACATGATGGTTTACACTGTCGAAGGCTGCGGTAATGTCCAGAAATATGAGGAGAAAGGCTTGCTTAGTATCATTGATACCTCGTGTAAGTGTGTCAGTTAGGACTGTGAGTAGCGTTTCAACTCTGTGGTAAGCACGAAAACAATATTGATCTTCATCTAGTGGGGCAAAGTAGTCAATGTGGTCCTGGAGTTGGATTTTGACAATTTTTTCTATTAGTTTTGACATGAATGGGAGACTTGAAATGGGTCTGTAGGAAGTAGGGGAGTTTTTATCGATGGAGTTGTTTTTCAGGATAGGGCAGATTTGTGCATGTTTAAGGAAGGCTAGTAAATACCCATTCTGAAGGGAGAGGTTGATGATGGTCATTAAGCCATGACTATCTACATGTTCAGTAATTTTATTCTTTATAATGATGTCTATCATTTTTACAGTACTGACATCAGGCTCACCAATCTGTAGTTTCCCGGATGACCCCTGGAACTCTTTTTAAAAATTGGCGTTACATTCGCCATCCTCCAATCTTCAGGTATTACAGATGATTTTAATGATAGTTCACAGATTACTAATAGTAGGTCTGCAGTCTCATATTTCAGTTCTTTCAACGCCCTTGGATGTATACCATCCAGTCCAGGTGATTTGCTACTCTTCAGTTTATCAAATAGGTGTAATACATCTTCCCAGTGTATCGATATTTCTTTCAATTCTTCTGCGGCATCACCTTTAAATATCATTTCAGTCATGGGTAACATCCCTACATCTTCCTCAGTAAAGACCAAAGCAAAGAATTAATTCAGTCTCTCCGCTATGGTCTTGTCCCCTCTTAGTGTCCCTTTTACCCCTCTGTCATCTAATGGTCCAACTGACTCTCTCACAGGTTTTTTGCTACAAATGTACTTGAAAAAGTCTTTATTACATGTTTTTGATTCCACAACAAGCTTCTTCTCAAATTATCTTTGCCTGCCTTATTAGTGCCTTGCATCTAACTTGCCAGTGCTTATGATGTTTCCAGTTTTCGTCATTTGGATCCTTTTTCCATTTCCTGAAAGATGTTTTTTTGGCAACAACAGCCTCTCTGACCTCACCTTTAAACCATGCTGGCAGTTTTTTTGGACTTCCTTCCACTTTTCTTAAACTGTGGAATACAGATGGTCTAGGTTTCCAATATAGTATTTTTAAACAACACCCATGCTTGATGTAAGTCTTAAACCTTTGCAACTGCTGCATTTAGTTTTTTCTTAACTATTTTCCTCATTTTATCATAGTTTCCCTTTTGAAAGTTAAAAGGTAGTACTGTGGATTTCCTTACCGTCCTTCCTCCATTTATTAAATCAAACACAATCATGTTATGATCACTATTGCCAAGTGGCCCCAACACTAAGGACTAGCTCCATAATGGCTTGTCGGTTCATGAACCAGCTGCTCATTTATTTCATCTAGAAACTTTATCTCCCTAGCATGTCCTGTCATGACACTGACCCAGTCAATACCAGGGTAATTGAAATCACCCATTATTATTACTGGGTCTGTTTTGTTCATCTACCTTCCATTCCCATGTGATAGTTTTTTCTGTGTCCTTCTCTTATAGAAATCTCAGTGCATCCTAATTTGGGAGTATAGAATGTAGTGCTGAGTTGAGCAGTGAAGATAGTGATGGGGATGGTCATGGTAGATACACTATCCTTTTCAAAACTGAATAAATGCAATTGGTCCCATGATGCTTACGCTCGAAGTAGCTTTCAATTTCATTCCATAAAAGTGTGAACTTAAGTTATACTCTACAATGTGACATTTGGGAATATGTGGAATACTGCTTGTCAGTTTTGATTTATATGACATGTACATCTAAGAACAATTAAAGAAGGTAGAAAATGGTGGACCCCATATTCAGTGGCTCCAGCTAGCACTGCTAAAGCGACTAGTCGCCAACGCTGAAATTTAAACCTGAATATTCAATGCCGGGCCATATCTGGGCCCTGATATTGAATTTTCAGGTTGCCCGGATTGCCAGCAAGCTAACCGAGCAGCAGCAATATTCAGCGGTGAAAGTTAGGCCAGCCTTTATTGCACTTGACTGTCGCAGCTTAGTGATAACTGGGGAGAAGCTCAATATCATTGCTGCCTAGTTATCGCCAGGTGTCGCACCTGGACCACCCTGAGAATGCCAGTTATGCTAATTGGATAGCATTAGAGCATGCCACGGCGGCCGCCATGGATATTTGGTGGCACTAACCATGTTAGTCCCCCCAGCTGGGATATGCAGCAGCAATAACACGGTCTGCTAACCATGTTAATCCCTTTGAATATTGAGTCCAGTATGTTTGAGATTTCAAATTTGTGTGAGCAGAATGGGATAGATTTCAAATTTGGGCAGCAGCAGAATGGGATAGTGTTGACGGCGGAGGATCACATTTCTGTGACAACGGCAACAACACCAAACTTAAACTGCGCGGAAGGAAGGCCCGGCAATCTACTTCTGTATCTTGCCATGAAAACCCAATGGATAGTTACAACAAAACAAATTGTGCTATGGTGCTGGAAGATGAGACTCCCAGGTCGGAAGGCACTCAACTAGCTACTGGGGAAGAGCTGAAGACTTTTCAGAGTAAAGCCAGCATTTATGATGTGGTTGGATCAAAGCCCTCGGGAAGTCTGACTGCTGATGTAGCTGCGCATGAAATGAGAGTCAGAAGCTGTAAAGATGTCTTACACATTGGAACATGGAACGTACGAAGCATGAACCAAGGGAAGTTGGAGGTGGTCAAGAATGAAATGGAATGTGTACAACTTGATCTGTTGGGTGTCAGCAAACTGAAATGGACTGGCATCGGGCACTTTGCATCAGATGATCACATGGTCTACTATGCTGGAAATGAAAGACAAAGAAGAAATGGTGTTGCATTTATAATAAAGAAGAAACTTGCAAGAACTGTAATGAAATACAATGCAGTCAGCGAACGCTTAATCTCTATTCGTCTACAAGGATTGCCTATCAACACAACTATAATTCAAGTATATACCCCAACAACAGCTGCAGAAGAGAATGAAATTGAAGAGTTCTATGAACAAGTACAAGCTGAAATTGACAGAACATGCAAACAGGATATCCTGATAGTCATGGGTGACTGGAACGCAAAAGTTGGCAACAAAGAAGAAGGCAAAGTAGTTGGAAAATATGGACTTGGCAACAGAAATGAAGCTGGAGAAAGATTGATAGAATTCTGCAAGACCAATGATCTATTCATCTCAAACACCTTCTTCCAGCAACACAAGCGATGACTGTACACATGGACTTCACCCAATGGATTGTATAAAAATCAAATTGACTACATCTGTGGAAGTCAACGATGGAAAAGCTCTGTAACATCAACAAAGACAAAACCTGGAGCTGACTGTGGTACAGATCATCAACTACTAGTATGCAAACTCAAGCTAAAGTTGAAAAAGAGCAAACCACTCATGAATGCACCAAAATATGACCTTGAGAATATACCACTGGAATTTAAAGACTGCCTGCAAAATCGATTTGCTGCTTTAGATACAAATGACAGAGCTCCGGAAGAGTTATGGAATTACATCAAGAAGGTTGTGCTGGAAGAAAGCGAGAAGTCTCTACAAAAGGTGAAAAAGCAAAAACGGCCAAAATGGATGACGGAAGAAACTCTGAAAATTGCCAAGAAACGCAGAGAAGCTAAAGCCAAAGGAGAAAGAAAGACAATCGCAGAACTCAACAGAGATTTCCAACGTGCAGCAAGACAGGACAAGGAAAAGTACTACAATGACACTTGCAAGGAAATAGAAGCAGAAACTATTAGAGGAAGAACAAGATCGGCTTTCCTAAAGCTGCGAGAGTTAAAGAAAAAGTTCCAGCCTCGAATTGGAATGTTACAAGATGCTCAAGGTTATATGTTGAATGATGCTGAGAAGATCAAGAAAAGGTGGAAGGAATATACAGAGTTTTTATATGATAAAGATCAAGTGGACCAACAGCCGTTTCAACCTATACCTTATGATCAGGAACCATTGGTGATGAAAGAAGAAGTTGAAGCAGCATTGAAAGCCTTATCAAAGAACAAAGCACCAGGCATTGATAGCATTCCCATAGAAGTATTGCAGCAATCTGATGCGGCTGTTACCGTACTTACAAGGCTCTGCCAAGAAATATGGAAGACAACATCATGGCCAACTGACTGGAAAAGATCTGTGTTTATACCAATACTAAAGAAAGGTGATCCAACTGACTGTGGAAATTATCGCAGAATCGCTCTGATCCCACATGCCAGCAAGATTCTACTGAAGATTATTCAAAAGAGACTACAGCCATACCTAGAACAAGAACTACCTGAAGTGCAAGCAGGGTTCAGGAAAGGGCGAGGAACGAGAGACATCATTGCGGATGTGAGATGGATCCTTGAAAAGACTAAAGAATACCAAAAGGATATCTATTTGTGCTTTATCGACTATAGCAAGGCTTTTGACTGTGTAAACCATGAGAAACTCTGGGCCACATTAAGAAGCATGGGTATACCAGAACACCTGATCGTTCTCTTGCGTAATCTGTACATTGATCAAGAAGCAACAGTTCGAACGGAACAAGGAGAAACAGAATGGTTTAAAATAAGCAAAGGTGTAAGACAAGGCTGCATACTTTCCCCCTACCTGTTTAATTTATATGCAGAACAAATCATTAGAGAAGCAGGACTGTATGAAGACAACAGAAGTGTGAAGATTGGTGGAAGACTCATCAACAACCTTCGCTATGCTGATGATACCACATTACTGGCTGAAAGTGAAGATGATCTGAAACATTTGCTTCTCACAATCAAAGAACATAGTCTCAAAATGGGCCTGCACCTTAATGTAAAGAAGACAAAGATCATGACAACTGGCATAATCAACAGGTTCATCGTTGAAGGAGAAGAAATTGAAATCGTGAACAACTTTAACCTACTTGGATCAACTATCAATAAAGAAGTAACAAGCAGTCAAGAAATCAGACGACGCATTGCTCTTGGCAGAATGGCTATGAAAGACCTAGATAAGATTCTCAAGAGCAGAGATGTCTCTCTCCATACAAAGATTCGACTTGTTCAAGCCATGGTATTTTCAATAACATCATATGGATGTGAAAGCTGGACAGTGAAAAAGACAGACAGGAAGAAAATTGATGCCTTTGAATTATGGTGCTGGCGGCGAATACTGTGTATACCATGGACTGCCCGAAGAACAAACCAGTCAGTACTAGAGGAGATCAAACCTAAGCTTTCTTTAGAAGCTCAGATGACAAGACTTCGACTTTCATACTTCGGACACATCATGCGAAGAGAGAGATCATTAGAGAAAGACATCATGCTTGGCAAGATAGAAGGTCAACACAAAAGAGGAAGGCCAGCAATGAGATGGATCGCTACAATAACAGCAGCTACGGGTACCAGTCTGTCGTCAATGAGCCGCCTGACTGAAGACCGAACACAATTTAGGATAGCTATCCAGAGAGTCGCCATGAGTCGACTCCGACTCGACGGCACTTAACAACAACAACATGTTTGAGATTTCAAATTTGTGCGAGCATTCTTAGCTTGCATCCCTTTCTTCATCTTTATGAACATTCCTAGCTTCCGTCAGTAGGTGAGCATGCTAGGTGCGGTCCCTCTATGCCTATTGCAGATGTGCATGATGTCATTAGAAAAGGGTTAATGAGGTTTATGCATAGTGATAACATAGTGAGGTTGAGAACTATTGGAAAGGTGTGAATTAATACCAATGAATAAATAAATATTTAAATAAATAATAAATAAGATGCTTCTCAGAAGATGGCCAACCTAGCAGGTTCTATTAAGAGAGTTTACAGAAGGTTTCCAGGGCATTCTGTCCCAATGAGTAACATTTTTTGGCTCTGATATGCTAAAGTGACTTTTTTTCACAAAAGGCTCTTTCCAGGTTAAACATTGCAAAAATGCTGGTGTTTTTGCACCCTACAATGCGCGAAGACCCCTTTGCAAACCTATTTCATCAAAAGGGCCAGTGTTCTAATAAGCTGTCAAGTGAAGTCTTTGCGCAAGTTCATGCAAATTATACTTTAATTTAATTTTATTTTATTTATTTGAAAGTCTTATATACTGCCCCTTCCAGAGATCAAGGGCGGTTTACATAAAACTCAACTGTATACATTGAACAAGTGTGGGGGGGGGGGCGGGATAATCAACATAGGGAGTAACAAACTTGGGATGTCCATTTATCAACTATGTACTGGGGTAACTATTTACAGTTCAGCATGTCTTTCACAGTAATGCATATATATGTTGTTCATTTGGCTGAGGGGTGCACAGCAGCTCATTATTTATTTCAGATATTTATTAGTTGGCTGGTCTTCTGAACTCAAGGTGGTGTAGAAAGTAAAGGGGGTAGTTTAGAAGCCCTATTCGTGATTTAATCGTGTAAATCACGGACATGTATAAATGGTCATTTTAGAAAGTGTGAAATTTACACATGAAAGACCTCACTACATCCAAAGTAGATGGGGGCATGGCATGGGCGTACCTTGATGGGACAAAAATCTACACATACATCCCCCCATTTCATACAGGGTATGCATGTGTAAGCTCCAAATTGTCCAAGTCCAAATTTATACCTGCTCTATGGCATGAATAAAGATTTAAAAAGTGCTCCTTTCGGCCATCCCTCTCCAGAAGGGATTAAGAGGGATATCCCCCAATATTTATTTCCCTCTCAGAATTGAAATGTAAGCAAGAGAGTGTCCTTTGTAATTAATTAACAGCATCTGCATGTCTACATTTGCAAAATAACCCAGAGACATGTGCCGACATTCTCAAGTTCCTGTTGTGAAATGCCAGCACTAAACGTGTAGGCTGCTGGGTTTCCCTGGTCAATCTTATCCATGTGCATCTTTCTGAAATCACACCTCTCGCAGCCTATGGATATGTATTTTCAAAATGGCTCCACATTTAGCAGAACTGTTTCTAAAATACCAGCATGTGGTGACCTAGACATCTCAATTCTGGTCTCTATATTCCATTTAAACTGTGCCTTAAAAATCAGTGTTTTTTCCCTAGAGAAAAAGGTGCTGGTACTCATATGCAGGGCTCTTCCATTAAGATATGAGTATCGTGGGGTCAATTTTAGCAGGAAATGAAAAAGGTGCTGGTACTCCATACCACCACGTATCCCCTCAAAAAAGCCCTGCATAAAATCAATAGATAAGGGAGGGTGGGGTGGAGCAAGATGGCAGATACCTAATTTTCTCATGTGTGCTTGGGCTCTTCCCTCAAGAAAAAGTTTCCTTTTAACAATTTTTTTGACTCACCTTTTTCTTATGGGTAAAGCCAAGTGGAAGGGAAAAGTGCAGGAACAGCCTCCTAAGGCCGTCAGAGTGCAGAGCAGGTCCATGGATCACCATCTTATCCCATCCATGAAGCAACAAGGAGATGGCATCTTACTGGGCGTGGGGGCAGAAGAGGTTTCATCACACCTGGCCCTTGAGCTGTATATATAGTTGAGTCCGGCCTTCCAGGTACACCCTTCCATGTCGGGGCTGCAGCATAGATGATATGATGCTGCTGATGATGGGGAAGGAGAGTTTTACTCTCCCCAGGAACAAAGTAGTAGGTCCCATCTACAGAGGAAGCTTCCATTTCAATTCTTTCACATGTTTCAAGTCCTGAGGAGGGGATGTGTGGCTAGCAGGGAGACGCAGGGGGCTCCTTTCCCCATGGAGAAGCAGCACTCTTGAAAAAAGGTGTGTCAACATTTGCAGTGCCTATTAAGCCTAGTGTTACAAACTTGGATGTTATCTGGGAAATGCTAGTTACGATTTCCTCCCGCATTGTTCCCCTAACAACTCAAATTGAGTCAGAGACTGTGACTGCGAATGCTCTGTATGAAGAAGTTAAAAAATTGTTTGCAAGGTTAGCCGCTCTTGAGACTAAGATGAACCAGGATCATGATGTTCTCATTACTTTGATTGAATGGAACCTTTATGCTAAATAAGTTAGAGGCTTTGGAGAATGGTATTAAAAAGAAGAATTTGTGATTGATAAACTTTCTGAAATTTCATTATGCTTCACCAAAAAAATGTTTAAAAAATGTATTTTGGAACATCTGAAGATACCTGAAACTGCTTGTCCATTAGTGTTTATTACTTGCCTCCGCCTAAGGAGATAGGTGGTCAGCAGGTATAATCTCCTGATACATCAGGATTGACTACTTTTTTGGAAACATCTGAAGAAAAGGTTTCCCTGCTATGTTGTTGGTGACCTTAGTACTAGAATCTGTTAGAGACTTTCTTCTCCACCTTTACTTTCGTCATCAGTCAGAGACTTTCTTTGGTTGTAAAGTTCGTAAGTATCCTGATGTTTCAAAAGTCACTCAGCAGAAAAGGCAACAGAGGAAACTGGAAGCACTGTTGGCACCAACTGGAAGGAATTTCCCAGCACCATGCTTCTCACCAGCAGGCCTCTCCATCGGCACAAAGACACAGCTCCAGCCCGCACCAACATAGAGAAGGCAGGAAAAGCCTTCAGAGCAGCAGGGGAAGCCGCAATGGCAGCATGCAACGCCGGCCACACCAGCATCGCCGGTCTTGCTCCAGCAGCAGTAGCAGCAGACACCATGCAACCGGCATGCCCAGAAAAAGAGATTGCACTACCATCACCAACACGGCCATTCCAGCAGCCCCCACTCAACTGCAGCTGCAGTGAATGCAGCAGCAGCAGAACCTTAGATCACCACAGGGGGCATAGGTTTGCCTACAGCCTTTCTCCCCCTTCACCTGGGTCATGCAGAGACAGTTACAGCCAGCTGGAGAGCCTCAACAACCATGACCCAGAGTCCATGGACAACCTTGGCCCACAGGGGTCCCATAGGGCCAGCTGGGCTGGGTCACCTGCTCCCACAAGGGGTTCCCCTAGGGATAGATGAGCTGGGTCACCTGCATGTCTGCCTCCTCCAGCAGTGGCCTTCATCCACACAACTGGCATCCCACCACCATCAGCGTCCACAACCAGACCCTCTGGCAGCACCATAGATGCCCACATATTACAACCACTGCCATCCAGGGCCACCTCCCCACACCCCTTGCTCTTTCTGTCCCCAGGCTCCATGGAGGGGCCCAGTGGGGATGAAGAGGAAGTTGCTCAAGGGTCCCTGCCTCCGAGGAAACACTCACAATGATGGGTACGGCAGCTACAATGCTTTCAACCAACCTCCTACCTGCTGCATCAGAAGACTTGACCTACCCAAAGTTACTGCAGAAGATCACTATTATTTATTATTTATTTAGACAGTTTTGTATACCACCTTATCCTTCAAACAAAGTGGTCACAACACAATTGGGGGATACATTTAACACAAGGGGATATGAGACACATACACTAATACTTAAAGAGAACATGGGCAATAGAGGGTTAAGTGGCTTGCCCAAGACCACAAGGAGCACCTTTGGGACTACAAACCCCAGTCCTTCCAGCCCAAGGTTGCTGTCCTCTAGTGGGATTTGAACCCCCAACCTTTTGGCCTGAGGTAACTTACCCCAACCACTAGGCCACTCCTCCCTCCCTATTACAACCTGTGACAATGCAGATCAATGGCCTGAAATGCAAGGGGCTCTCAAGTTCCTAGAAGCTCCAAAACAGACTACGCTGTTCCCAGTACACCCATTGTTGCGCGACAACCTAGTCAAGTTATAGCAGAACCCTGCCACCAGACCTGCCTCCTCCAGAAAGGTTGATGCTAAGTACCCAGTACTGGCTGCACCGGGATTCGACAACGCACAGCTCCCTCACCACTCTATAGTGGTGGAGTCGGCCCTCAAGTGCGCCAAGTCCAATCGCATGCACACCAACAATCCATCAGGAGAGGACCACAAGCTTCTCGATGACGTGGGAAAGAGAGTCTTCCAAGGATCCATGCTATGCACCAGGATATCAGCCCACCAGCTCCAGCACACACTGTATCAAGATATCCTCTTGGGGAACCTTAAAGCTGCCATCTCAGCCCTCAGTCGAGAAGCACAGATATCCACCACAGCACCCCTTATGGATCTCAAAGAATGCATGAAACACCAAGACCGGGCGGCCTTTTATGCTTTGACATGGCCGCATGAACTACCGGAACCGCTATATCGGCCCATCATCTAGCCTGGCTACGAACTTTGGGTCTCTGAGACCATGCACATTACCGCATTGCGGACTCCCCATGCATAAGCGACATGCTTTTTGGGGATAAAGTTGAAGACACAGTCAATGATATGAAAGACCACTGCACCACACTGCAGACTCTTGCAGAGGACAGTCTGGAATGAGCCTCCTCCAATCGCAAGAGCGTCTACTACCAAAAACCCTAGTCTGCCAAGCGTCATAACTCTTATGGATCATACCACAAGTGGCAGCCACCACGGTATAAGCAGCTGGCCTACCAGGTCTCCTATTGCCCAAAGTCATGCCAATGGGAGAGAAAGCATCAGAAACCTTTGCAGGCTGGCGCAGGAAAATCCAATCCTTCTTTTTGATATGCTACGGCCAACCTTCCCACGGGAGGTTAGCTGACAGCCTTCCTATGGGTGTGGGAGTCCATCATGACGGACAAATGGGTTCTGCAGATCATCAGGAACGGATACCACATCAGGTTTTGCACCCCCCCCCCTGTGCATCGCAAGCCACCCTCCAGCAACTCACCTCCATCATCACATCTGATTGCCAAACTGTCTCTCTTTTCACCTTCAGAGCTATAGAGCCTGCACCACCCAATGAAATCAATACAGGCTTCTATTCAAGATACATCCTGGTTCCCAAGAAGGTGGTTAGCGTGCCTCCCCCCATTCTCGGCCTCAGGCGCCTCAACAAGTTCATCATACAGGAGAAATTCAGGATGTACTGCCTCCAGTCCATCCTGCCATTGCCATTCATCCAGCCGGGCGAGTGGCTGGCTTCCTTGGACCTGGTCAGACACAAGAAAGAGCAAGATCGCTCTTGCAGACACAAAAAAGAGCAAGATTGCTTTTCAGTATCTACAAGTTTCTACTATGCGATTGCTTGTTCTACAATGGTCATTTTTCACAGATAGAGAGAAATATTCTAGTTTAATAATATCTCTCCATTTGTCCCATGTAATAACTTTTTCCCTTAAGCCACGAGACTGACATGTTTATAAACAACGATCTATAAGGTTGATATTCATTGCCCCTCGATTCTAGTTTCTTTTCAGTTTAGTTGAATGGTTACATAGCTAGCAGTAAGGCAGCAGATGCCATAGTAGAAAATTTATTTATATTCTCTTATATACTGTGCTATTCTGCATCATTGAACAAACTGAAATTACATTGAACAGGGCATTATAACTTGGAGATAGCTACTTTACAGGGAACATGGGCTATGGAGGGTTAAGTGGCTTGCCCAAGACCACAAGGAGCACCTGTGGGACTAGAAACCCAGTCAGGGCCGGATTTACCTTGAGTGAGGCCCTACGCCAACAAAAATTGTGGGCCCCCAGCAGGGGCGGCCCAAGGGGGGTGTGGGCCTCATTTGCATAAGGGGCCTCATTTGCATAAATATTTGCATAATGTTACCATATACTAACTTTTAGTAAACGTGCCTCTTAATGAGTGTATGGATAAAGAAAAACTAAAAGATTTCTACATTACTATAATCCAGTGCCAACTGCCAGACACATTAGGAACTACTACAAACACTGCCCATTTAGAACCCATAGCAAACCCGCCGTATCCTAACAGCACTACCAGGACTCACAAAGCACCATACTCTACCAATCAAAAGGCAACACTGCAAATATTAAACCAATACATTTCCGAGAACAACAATACATGACCTACTGGGGAAAGAGAACAAGTGGCAATGTCAAATAGGAATTATATAAACAGAACACCTCAGCTCAGTTACACATGCAGAACATAGACCATCACCAAACAAGTAATCACATTTTAGAAACAGGAAGACAATAATTAAACTGGGAATCCCAAAAGCCAAACTTGGAATGTACCACACTGTAGAAATAAAACTACACATTAATTTGCTCTTGTACTAAACAAAGCGCAGACGTTAATGATGCACATTTACCAGAGCTGACATATTCCAATTAATAAATTCAAAATAAAGAGATATTTTTCTACCTTTTGTGCATTTTTTTCAGCTGCAATTGCTCCAGCCACTTTCTTCTAGTTTCTTCGTGTCTTCTGCTAACTCTCCATCGTCTGCTGTCCATTTGTCCTTTCTTCTCTCTTCTAGTTTTTTTCCATTCTCTCTCTACATCTGCTTTAACATACTAATCTTTCTCCTTTTGCTCTTTCCTCATTCCTATTTTATCCACTCAAACTTTACCCCTCCATCCTCAATCCCCACTTACTCTCCCAATACCCGGCCAATTGTAGATTTTTTATCCCTCCCACACAAAATATTTTTCCCTTCTCCATTTTACTCTTCCAGCTGGGCCCATCCCATTCTAATCCTCCCCCAACATCAGCTCCCTTCTAGTTCCAGCCTCACCCAGCATCCATTCCCTTCTAGTCCCTGCATCAGCCCATTTCCAGTCCTAGCCACCCATCAGCCCATTTCCAGTCCTAGCAACCCCCCAACCCAATACCAGTCCTAGCCCCCCATCAACCCACTTACAGTCCTAACCCCCCATCACCCCATTTTCAGTTTAAGCCCCCCCTATGACCCATTACCAGTCCTAACCCCCCATCAGCCCACTTCCAGTCCTAACCCCATCAACCCATTTCCAGTCAGCCCCCATAGCCCATTGCCAGTCCTAAACCCCCCCCCATCAGCCCACAGCCCATTACCAGTCCTAACCCCATCAGCCCACCTCCAGTCTTAACCCCCCCAGCCCATTTCCAGTCCTAGCCCCCCCATAGCCCATTACCAGTCTTAACCCCCCCAAAGCCCATTACCAGTCTTAACCCCCCCAAAGCCCATTACCAGTTCTAAACCCCCCCAACAGCCCATGATCAGTCCTAACCGCATCAGCCCACCTCCAGCCTTAATCCCCCAGCCCATTTCCAGTCCTAGCCCCCCCATAGCCCATTACCAGACAGCCCCCATCAGCCCATAGCCCATTACCAGTCTTAACCCCCCCAAGCCCATTACCAGTTCTAACCCCCCCAACAGCCCACAGCCCATTACCAGTCCTAACCTCATCAGCCCACCTCCAGCCTTAATCCCCCAACCCATTTCCAGTCCCAGCCCCCCCAATAGCCCATTACCAGTCCTACCCTCCCCCTCCCCCTCCCCCGGCCTAAAGTAAAATTTGATTTAAATGTCCCATCAGCCCCTGCGGGCTTAACAGAGACGCGAAGGAGACAGTCTGCCTTCGCGTCTCTCACAGCCTGCACGGGAGGGAGGGATCGCGCTTGCTGAGGGGGCCCCCGCGGGTCAGTCCATGCTGCCGCGGCAGCAGAGGGGGCCCCGTGGCGGCAGCCAACAGGGTTTTTTTTAAATTTTATTTTTTTAAAAAAGCCTAAGTTGTTCCTTTTTTGTGGGCCCTTCCCAGCTGTGGGCCCTACGCCATGGCGTACATGGCGTATACGTAAATCCGGCCCTGAACCCAGTCCTTCCAGCCCAAGGTTGCTGTCCTTTAGTGGGATTTGAACCCCTGACCTTCTGGCCTGAAGTACCTTGCCCCAACCACTAGGCCACTCCTCCACTCCAAACTTCCTGCCTCAAAGCTGCTCAATGTAATTGCTGGAAGATTAGGTAGCCTGAAGACATTCCCAAGGTAGAGTGAAGCTTTAGCCAGTATGTGCTGATTATTAATGTCACCTAACTTCCAGTGGTAGACCAGAGTCTCTAAGGCTAATATTTAGTGTTATCTTGGTAACCTCTGCAGTTACCAGGACAAATCTTTTACTTGTGAAACTCTTCCCCTTTTCAGTGCTGTTCAGCTTGTTAACGGGAGAACTCTGGTTGTGTCCTTGAATATCGGGATAAAGTTCATCAGATAAAAATATTCCGTTTACTTTCTCACTCTCTGGGCTGCTTAATATTGTCCACTCAGTGCCAACGTTTAGTATCCTAACTAAAGAGAGGAGACTGAGTTATTTTTTAATCTATAGTTTTATTTATTTTAAAGATTTCTTTCTTGTGCTATCTGCAATTCTGGGCAAGGTAGATATCACATACCTAATTAAGCTGACAGACAACACAAATATTAATGTTCAGTTCCTGCTTCTCAAACTCTGTTGTTCTATTTCAATGATTATGTAGCCATGAACCTTCAGCACAGTTGCTAGCCTATACAAAAAAATTTCATAATGTGGAGAACTTTAACTCCAGAGAGGGGAGTTGGTAAGAAAGGGGCATTTTCTTTCTTGAATACTTGATTATGATATAGGGTCTGTTTTTTCAGTGGAACTAGTCACCTAATTGTTTTTTGTTGTCTCATGACGTTTGCTGTCAGTTTAGCCACGCCATCTTTTTTGGCGCGATTTCTCAGCGTCCACAAAAAGCCTGGTTTAGTCAGTGTTCGGTTTTCTAACACTGTAGGAGATACAACGTTGCGAGTCTTAGGAGGCATCATGCTAGGTAACCTTAAAATGGAGATTTATATCTTATATCATACACTTTTTTTGAAACGTTTTTTGAAACGTGCAGTTCTTTAACAAAGCTCATTTTTCATTTTGCCTCGTAGATGGCGTGTAGTGTTATTTCAAGATTTGCAAGTTTATACCAAGTGGGTGGTTGTGCTATATCAGTTTTTGACCAAGCCCCTCCCCCTTTTCCCATTCATCGCATACATGAGATGTTTTTTCACAATAACATGAGTTAGCACTCAACGTATTAGATTTGATATGGCATGTCAGTGGACTATAGCTCGTTTTTCAAGCGCGCTACCTCTAGCATGTATTCAAGAGTTTTACTAACATAATTACACA
Organism: Ichthyophis bannanicus; assembly: GCA_033557465.1. Classification (NCBI taxonomy): domain Eukaryota; kingdom Metazoa; phylum Chordata; class Amphibia; order Gymnophiona; family Ichthyophiidae; genus Ichthyophis; species Ichthyophis bannanicus. The sequence goes on from CM066031.1 coordinate 1,301,025,314, forward strand.
ACATTATTTCACTCTACAGTGAGTATTTAATGAGGTCTGTTTGGTTGGTTTTTAATTCTAGAGGTTTACTTACAATTCAAGTGGATAAATAGGCATGTTGTCTTGTTTGTTAGCACAGAGCCATACTAAACATAATTTTTAACTATGGATGTATTCCATCATGGTTCCATTATGTGCTGAAACATTATTTGATACTTTAGCCTGTCTCAACTTTTTCTTGTCAGTTCGACAGTGATCAAGACAAGACAAGTGTTTTTTCCACACAGGTAACGCACCTAGGGTGCATTATTTGTAAGTAAGTTTTAGCATTCATATGGACCAACAATTAGAACCATTATTTTGAGTCTCTTTATCCATATAGTGGTGTGACTTCGCACTGCCCTGCGTCTATTTTAATTGAATATTATACATTATATTTTAATGATATATTATGTTATCATCATGCTATATTTTAAATATGTATGGTATTATAAATTATTTTTTATTATTTTTTATTTGCTTTGAGTGTTATTCATTCGCATACAATTTTTAGTTTTTATCGTTCTTTTACTTGATATATTTTGTGTGATGCCCTTTTTTGTTTTTATTATGTTTCTTAATTATGGTTTTAATGTGCATTTATTTATTTATTTATTTTCTTTGTTGCAAGCTGCTATTTCCCCTGAAGAAGGCGTTTGCCGAAACGCGTTGGGGTTTAATAAAGCACCTGTGTTCATCACTCCCTCTTGCTTCTTGTGTATCCTTGGCTTCCTTGGACCTACAGGATGCGCACGCGCATATACCCATACATGAGGCGCACCGGAAATACCTACACTTCCAAGTCGGGGGGAATCACTACCAATACAGGGTCCTTCCCTTTGGCATCTCCTCTGCGCTGCGGGTATTCACCAAGTGCATTGCTGTTGCAGCGGCCCACCTCTGCAGACAGGATATGTGTATCTTCCTCTACCTTGATGACCAGCTGATCTCTGCCCCATCCTCACAGGCAGCTCTAACAGCTGTTCAGTTAACCATCCAGCTTCTGTCATCCCTGGGTTTCCTAGTGAACCTTCAGAAGTCCCACCTGCGGCCCACGTGATGGCTGGAATTCATCGGGGTGGACATAGACACCAGTGCATCCAAAGCATTTCTCCCACAACCCCAGAGGGACACCATCATCTGCCTCACCCAGAGCATTTCTTCGGTCCAACAGACATCCGCACGGAAACTGTTGTGCCTCCTAGGCCACGTGGTGGCATCCATACAGGTGCTGCCCCTGGCGAAGTTGCACATGCCCCACTTGCAGTGGCACCTATGCGCTCACAGGAAACAGCATTTGCAGCCCCTGTCCACGGCCATCCGCCTGGACAGGGCAGTCAAAGACCCTCTACTCTGGTGGACCTGCGAAGAAAACATGGCACAAGGTAGGCCACTCCAGCAACTCAACCACCAGTGGGATGGGGAGCCCACTGCCAGCAATTCCACACACAAAGGACCTGGTCGATGAAGGAGCTACCACTTCACATCAACCTGCTGGAACTCAGAGTGATCAGGTACACCCTTGGGGCCTTCCAGGAACTCATCTCTGGCAAGATAGTCCTCATCCAGACAGAAACCAGGTGGCCATGTTCTACATCAACAAGCAAAGAGGAACAGGCTCCTGCTCCCTATGCAGAGAGACTCTCCTCCTATGGATCTTTGCCCTATCCAAGCAATGCCTCCTGCGAGCCTCCTACCTCCCAAGAATGCAGAACGAGCTGGCAGAAAGGCTCAGCCGCCAGATGAACCCTCACAAATGGACCCTGAATCCTCAGGTAGCGGCCTCCCTCTTCCAGCAGTGGGGACAACCACAGATCGATCTGTTCGCCACAGAAGAAAACACGAAGTGCACCCTCTTCTGCTCGAAACACCCCCCCCCCCCCCAGCCACAGTGTCACCTTGGATGCCTTCGACATGTTATGGGGGGGTGGTCACTGGTGTATGCCTTTCCCCCTTCTCCTCTCATCTCCCGGACCATACAGCGCATCATTTAAGACAGAGCCGGGGCCATCTTCATTGCCCTCCCCCACTGGCCAAGGCAGATGTGGTTCCCCTAACTCCACCCCTTGGCTCAGGAGCCTCCAGAACGCCTGAGGACAGACCTCATCACTCAGGGCGTCATTTAAAGGATGATGCTGTCATCTCTCAACCTGCTTTCCGAAGTACAGCACATGGTTCTGGCAGTGAGACACCCTTAAACAAGGAAGATTTACAGCCTTAAATGGCATCGCTTCAGTGCCTGGTGCTCACCCTGTCAACTGAACCCTTTTTCCTGGCCGGTGGCTCAAGTACCTCACATCACTCCTTGACCGGGGCCTAAAAATGCAATCTATACAGGTGCATCTCTCTGCCATTGCGGCCTTCCATGACCATGACAGTGGCAGCTTCTTAGCCATGCAACCCCTAGTTACCAGCTTCATGAAAGGACTGGCAAACCTCTGTCTGCCCATCAGGGAGCCTGTGCCTCACTGGGACCTCAACATCATCCTTGACCAGCTCATATGGGTGTCTTTCGAACCTTTGCAGTCAGCAGATCTGAAATACACCTTCTGGAAGACCCTGTTCTTAATAGCGGTCACATCTGCATGACAGATCAGCGAGCTACAAGTGCTAGTGATGCACCCCACATATATGCTTCTTGCCCAAGATCAAGTCACTCTCAGGATGCACCCCAAGTTCGTCACCAAGGTAGCGTCCACCTTCCACATCAACCAGACTATCGAGCCGCCATGCTTCCATCCGGAGTCCCACTCCTTCCCCGAGGAACTGCAGCTCCACACTCTGGACTGCATCAGGGCCCTATGCATATACCTGCACTGGACAGCCCCCCTGCGATGAGGGACTCAACTCTTCATCTCCTACAACCCCCAATAAACCTGGCTGCCCGCTCTCCAAGCAGACTCCTTCCCTATGGATCGCTGTCTGTATCACCTGCTGCCTGGAACAAGCAGGGGCTCAAGCCTCACCAAGGATAAATGCACATCAACTCAGGGTGCTGGCCGCCACCATCTCCAATCTGCACTCTGTTCCTGTGGCTGACATCTGTAAAGCCGCCACTTGGTCCTCCTTCCGCACATTCCAGAGGCATTACTGCTCGACCTTGCAGCGCGGACGGTTACATCATTTGGACAGGCAGTTCTAACTATTGCAAAGACTACAGAGCCTTAGGCCACCTCAGCAATGAGCTGCACACATCGTGCTCTGGATTTGAACTGCTAATGCAAGTTATGCTGCCTACTTCACTGTTATGCATGTTGCATACTCTTACACTGAGTACTTGTAAGCATTCTGAGTTATCCTTCTTGAGCTATCTTGTTATCTTGCACATTGCTCTGCACTGTGTCACTTTACACTGCACTGTTCTTGTTGTTGCTCCTTACTGCACCTTACTGCTGCTGTCTTAAATGATGCGCTGTATGGTCTGGGAGATGAGAGGAAAAGGGGGAAAGGCATACACCAGTGACCACTTCCCCCATAACATGTCGAAGGCATCCAAGGTGACGCTGTGGCGGGGGGGAGGGGGGGGGGTTCGCACTGTGAAAGACTGAGGCACATGTCTTCCTTGCTTGCCCAGGGCTTCGGCCTCCCCTTCTTCCATAGCACTTCTCAGTTGGGAAGGCACCAGGGGTGGCTGATTCAGCCTGCATGTCCTAGGAGAAAGCAAAGTTATTTACCTGTAACAAGGGTTCTCCGTGGACAGCAGAATAAGTCATTCACATGCTCCCACCCACCTTCACTAGAAGGGATCAGCCATCTGGCCCTGGTGCCCGCCTCCTAGCATCAAGGGCTCAGCTAGGGACATACTGGCTGGCTAGGGGCAGGCTGTTGGGTGGGGTTCCTTCTGAACTATGGAGAGTACTTCTATCTTGGCGCCATCTGATGTCTTCACCAGGTGTGGCTGACTTATCCTTCTGTACACGGAGAACACCCATTACAGGTAAGTAACTTCGCTTTCCTCTCTGATGATGCATGAAGCCTCCATGAAGTAAAGCAGGGAACTGCAAAACCTTATTCCTGATAGAGTTCACTTGAGAAGCAAGGGTCAATGGGCGACCGGTGTGGGACAGTGCCCAGAAATAAGCCCTGAATATGCCAAGAAGAGATCTTTTCATATTAAGTAATCAGAGGTATATAATGCTATATTTTAGAGGTAGTATTTCAGTGTCAGCTAGATTGAAATGCTACTTTAAGGCTAGAAACAGAAAGTTGCCTCTTCTAATGTGCTCTTAAAAATGCAAACTCTATTATTTGCCTCATGACCAGGCCAGAGAGAACTGAAGCTCATAGTGGAACATTTTTACTTAATGCTGCATTTGGCAAGACAAAACACCTTTTAAGTAGAGCGTTATACTTTCAGTATCTCTCATATTACAAAGGGCAATGGGAGAGAGACTCTTAGATAAAGAGGGGCTTCGTTAAAGAGCCTTACCAAACAAAAGAGCCTCATTTGCTTGGAACCAAAGCTTCCTTTATGTGGTTCAGTAAAGAAAGTGAGAAGAATATCTGTGGGAGGTTCTTCATTGTTACTGTTGGCTCAGCATCCTATGTAGAGAGGTGAGAGCCATAAATTGTCCCTAAAGTTTGCCAAATACAAAGGGAGATATTATAACACATTATACTCCCTATGTATTGTAACTTTACTCACATCTCTCTGATGGGAAAACCTGTACTTAATGCATGTCACAGTAGGCTTTATCACACACATAAACAACAATATACAGTCAAGTCATCAAATACAATAACATGGAAATATATCAAATACAGTATCAAAAATATAAATAAAAAATAAATTCAAATAAAATTGCTACTACAACTTGACTCCTCACCCCTCACCCCACTAGGGAGCTGGAACAGAATTCTTTACAAAAAGCTACCAACAAATCCCCATAAAAACAATAATTACCCGCCCCATACTCTCTGAGAAAACAGGGGAAAATAAGCAATGAAACTACCCAAAACACCAAAACAGTCCCACCCATCTGCTCTGAAAAGCTACAACCTACATAAGCATTTCATTTCTTTCAAGGAAAATAATGTTCCCCCCACTTCCAGTCACTCCCAAAGAGGTGATCCTCTTCGGGAGTGGTTGCCACGTTGGTCTCTTCAGGTTCATCATTCCTGCTGTGAAAAAAAGAACTCAATTCAGGCAACGGCGAGCATAGAGAGTGCAGAGTAATATGGTAATTCATGGCTGGAGATTTATGAATATTATTTTCCTGTAAATTCCTGCATTTTTTCCTCCTTGCAACTTGTAACCTGTAAGTGACATAAAACATGGGCTTCACAAGACTAACTATAGAAATGACTGCCAGACACCCGCACTGCAAGAAATGGATTATGGGCACACATGACTACTGACATAAATTCTGCCTTTCCGTTTAACTTGTCTAATCAGCTTCACCACATCGCAAACTTAATAAGTTGCTGCTTCTCATTTAGAGGTCTAGTAAAACTGCAATTACAATTGCTGTAAGATGGCTTGTTTGGATGAGCCCATTAAATAGTTTTATAGATATTGTTAGAGGCTCTTGTATGGTTCTTTTATGAAAGTGAATGAGTTCATTAATTACGTGAGATCAGGTCAGAAATACAAGTTGAGAGTTAGAACAACTATTCCTACCCTCCCTACAGTTTTGAAGGTGGACTTATGGTACACCTTTCAGTCAGGATATGCATCACTTAGCACACATTTTGTTCATTTGGGGACTTAAAAATAGGGCACACAAAAACAATTGAACATACAATCAATGTATGAGGATAAAAAAGATCTAACCTGCGTAGATTGCTTTTATGACAGCAAATATGTGAAACAAACCAAAAGACCCCCAAATCGGGAGAAAATTCAGGAAAATCCCCAAATGAACTCAAATATATTTGGCCAGGCACATCCCTAATTCTCAGTCTCATGTATTGCACCTTGCAAAAGATTGATCCAGCTGAAGCAAGGAAAAGCTACCTGTGTACTACTCTAGGCTACTAGTCTCAAAAAGCTTTTATCAGGATTGGTTGAAATCTTCATTTAAAAAACTCCTGAGATTATTAAATATTTAAGACCTTCATGAAGCAATGAGCAGCATCTTCAGACCATACTGATTTGGGAGCCATGGAATTTCCCATTCACTGGAAATAAACGTGGCATATGGAGCAGCGCTGACCGGCTGACCGCCACCGCTTTATGTTGTGCCTGGATATTCAGTGGCTGGATAGCATTTAAGGTAGCCAGTCAGTGGCAACTTTCAAGCGCTGGCCGGATAGTTAAAATATTCGCTGACCAGCTAATATATGTCACTGTCCCTGTTCCTCCCCCGGATCCCCCTCTGATGCTAGCTAGTTGAGTCAGCCTGGGAGCGGATATTCGGCAGCACAAACTGGACATGTGCCGCTGAATATCCCAGTCAACCAGATTTATGCAGTTTGCAGGTCTGCAGACCATGTTAATCCTTTCTAATGTGCCCCCAGTGGGGTTTCTAATAGAATACTTTAGGATGATGCAGCTGTGCAGTCATTCCTTGTGACTCTCAAAAGCAGCCTCAGTCTGCGTCTACACCCCCTCCACCCCCCCCCCCCGCACCCTTGCTTCTTTCTGAGCAGCAGTAGTATCAGTAGCAACATCCTTGTTTATAGTGCATGCCAATGGCACTGTCATTTCCTTAGAATAGAAACATTGACTAATTTAGTTTATTCTGGATTATTTACTGTTGCCTAATCCTAAACCCGAAGGTAGTTTATACAATCAATGAAAAACTATCAGGGTTTTGCAAATATACTAGTCATAGAACATAATTGCAGAGAACAGTTGCAAGGTTCATCTTGTTTGTTCCCTTTGCAATGTAATCAAATTAACTATTTGTATGGGGACTGCACCATCCTGCTGGTGACTCAGTACCCACTGTGTGTTCATGCAAATAGGAGGAACACAATACATAAATAAATACCCGATGCAACAATAAATTACATTTACGTAACAGAGCCTATATATTCAAAACATTGGCCGGGCAACCTTGTGTGTCACCAAATTTTTATGTTTTGTCTTTTCCACCCCATAGACCAGTTAAATTTGGTCCGGGAAAAATGAAATCAGTTATGTTGGAGTGGTAGTACATACATGTCAGAGACCACACTTAACATTTTACCTGGCAGCACCAAAATTCAGCAGGTTCTAACCAAAATTATTGAATTAAGTCTGGTGGGGAAAAAAGCTGCCCTAAAGTTAACTAGATAACTTATCCCGTTAACTTTAATATGGTATGTTCAATGGCCTGACCTACCTAGATCAGTTGGCCGAATATCCCAGCTAAAGTTAGCTGGTTAGTTATCCAGGTAACTTTAATCAGATATCTCCCACTGACTGTTAGCTTCAACAATATCATATCAATATAGCATATAAATCATTAAATACTGCTACTGTCTTTTAAGGCCTTTATCCAAATGCACTTTTAGGCAATACGCTGCAGTAAGTCTTTTAATTTAAATCCTTATAGAGTAATTCCCAGCCTCAGCAAGAATAATTCCACAGTTCATAGGCAATGGCCTTCCAGTCCCAGTGCTCTGTGACAGTTAACGGCCCATTCTCTCCGCCCAGTAGATAAAGCACCAGTCTCCCAAGTTGCTAGAATGTTGTAGCACCCCTAGCAAACTTTATTAGGGTATCTTTACTGTTCCTTGCAGTTTTCAATCTCTAGTACAAAAGCAAATTTCAAATTACCCTTTCCAGCAGTTCAAAAATGTTTAGCATTTGCCAGCCACAGTGCTGACAACTACAGGTTCAGGTATGTAATTGTTGCAGCCTGTTAAATATTCCTAAGAACTATTATCCTCGTTTTTCTTTCTCCTTCACAGGGATCTATCTAGCTAGTTCCAGAATTATGACACGGGAAAAAGCTTCAAAATTCACTTGGCAAACATCTCACATATGCGTGGTCCAGCATAAACCTTTACCTTGCAATGACTGTCATAACTTCTCATGCAGCTGATTCTATACTCTGCTTTCAAAGTACTACCCTACGATTCCTAGCCAATGGCATGCCCAGCCCTCTCAATACCTGCAATCCCCCCCCCCCCTCCCAGGAGAGAAGAGAGGCCCGGCCTAGAGCAGAGGCAGTGCAGCAAGCCAGCTTTATGGTAAGTTGGGTGTGCTTCCTCCGTGGTCCCGGCAGCAGGGCCGGATTTACCTTGAGTGAGGCCCTACGCCAACAAAAATTGTGGGCCCCCAGCAGGGGCGGCCCAAGGGGGGTGCGGACCTCATTTGCATAAGGGGCCTCATTTGCATAAATATTTGCATAATGTTACCATATACTAACTTTTAGTAAACGTGCCTCTTAATGAGTGTATGGATAAAGAAAGACTAAAAGATTTCTACATTACTATAATCCAGTGCCAACTGCCAGACACATTAGGAACTACTACAAACACTGCCCATAGTAAACCCGCCGTATCCTAACAGCACTACCAGGACTCACAAAGCACCATACTCTACCAATCAAAAGGCAACACTGCAAATATTAAACCAATACATTTCAGAGAACAACAATACATGACCTACTGGGGAAAGAGAACAAGTGGCAATGTCAAATAGGAATTATATAAACAGAACACCTCAGCTCAGTTACACATGCAGAACATAGACCATCACCAAACAAGTAATCACAATTTAGAAATAGGAAGACAATAATTAAACTGGGAATCCCAAAAGCCAAACTTGGAATGTACAACACTGTAGAAATAAAACTATACATTAATTTGCTCTTGTACTAAACAAAGCGCAGATGTTAATGATGCACATTTACCAGAGCTGACATATTCCAATTAATAAATTCAAAATAAAGAGATATTTTTCTACCTTTTGTGCATTTTTTTCAGCTGCAATTGCTCCAGCCACTTTCTTCTGGTTTCTTCGTGTCTTCTGCTAACTCTCCATCGTCTGCTGTCCATTTGTCCTTTCTTCTCTCTTCTAGATTTTTTTCCATTCTCTCTCTACATCTGCTTTAACATACTAATCTTTCTCCTTTTGCTCTTTCCTCATTCCTATTTCATCCACTCAAATTTTACCCCTCCATCCTCAATCCCCACTTACTCTCCCAATACCCGGCCAATTGTAGATTTTTTATCCCTCCCACACAAAATATTTTTCCCTTCTCCATTTTACTCTTCCAGCCCCATCCCATTCTAATCCTCCCCCAACATCAGCTCCCTTCTAGTTCCAGCCTCACCCAGCATCCATTCCCTTCTAGTCCCTGCATCAGCCCATTTCCAGTCCTAGCCATCCATCAGCCCATTTCCAGTCCTAGCAACCCCCCAACCCAATACCAGTCCTAGCCCCCCCATCACCCCACTTACAGTCCTTAACCCCCATCACCCCATTTTCAGTCCTTAACCCCCCATCACCCCATTTTCAGTTTAAGCCCCCCCTATAACCCATTACCAGTCCTAACCCCCCATCAGCCCACTTCCAGTCCTAACCCCATCAACCCATTTCCAGTCAGCCCCCCATAGCCCATTGCCAGTCCTACCCCCCCCCATCAGCCCACAGCCCATTACCAGTCCTAACCCCATCATCCCACCTCCAGTTTTAACCCCCCAGCCCATTTCCAGTCCTAGCCCCCCATAGCCCATTACCAGACAACCCCCATCAGCCCACAGCCCATTACCAGTCTTAACCCTCCCAAAGCCCATTACCAGTTCTAACCCCCCCCAACAGCCCATTACCAGTCCTAACCCCATCAGCCCACCTCCAGTATTAACCCCCCAGCCCATTTCCAGTCCTAGCCCCCCCCCCCATAGCCCATTACCAGACAGCCCCCATCAGCCCACAGCCCATTACCAGTCTTAACCCCCCCAAAGCCCATTGCCAGTTCTAAGCCCCCCCAACAGCCCACAGTCCATTACCAGTCCTAACCCCATCAGCCCACCTCTAGCCTTAACCCCCCCCAGCCCAGCCAGCCCAGCCCATTTCCAGCCCCAGCCCCCCAATAGCCCATTACCAGCCCTACCCCCCCCAGTCCATTTCCAGCCCCAGCCCCCCAATAGCCCATTACCAGTCCTACCCCCCCCCCACCGCCCCTTACCCGTCCCCCCCCCCCCCCCCGGCCTAAAGTAAAATTTAATTAAAAAAAAAAAACTGGTGGCTGCCGCCGCGGGGCCCCCTCTGCTGCCGCGGGGGGCCCGTCTACAAGCTGAAGCGGTGCGGTCCGGTCGGGTCGGGTCGGGTCGGGTCGGGTCTCTCTCCCTCCCTCCCTCGCTGCAGGCTGCAGGCTGCGAGAGACGCGAAGGGAGAGCGTCTCCCCGCGTCTGTGTTAAGCCGGCAGGGGCTGATGGGAAATCCCACCAGCCCCTGCGGGCTTAACACAGACGCGAGGAGACGCTCTATCTTCGCGTCTCTCGCAGCCTGCAGCGAGGGAGGGAGGGACCCGACCCGACCCGACCGCACCGCACCGCTTCAGCTTGTAGACGGGGCCCCCGCGGCAGCAGAGGGGGCCCCGCGGCGGCAGCCACCAGGTTTTTTTTTTTAATTGAGTTTAAAAAAAATTACCTGGTTCTTTTTTTGTGGGCCCCTGCCGGCTGTGGGCCCTACGCCATGGCGTACATGGCGTATAGGTAAATCCGGCCCTGCCCGGCAGAGATGCACCCGGGACAAGTTGCACCCATCGCCCTGCCCTTAATACACCACTGTTCCCATCAACTACTAATAAGAAGGCCTCATCTCCTGTGGGACTTAAATGCATGAATGGGCACATATGCATGCGATTACAAAGTGACCCCCATCAGCATGTCTATAAGTGCTTGGGCAGAGCATAGACAGTCTCTGCCGAAAGGCATAAATTATAAAATACTATGACCTACATGCATCAGGTCACTGATCTAGGTGTGACAAGTTACATCTGCTCTCAAGTATCTCACTTCCAGCCCTTGCGTACGCCCCTATCTTACAAAGCAAAGCGCGCATGTGCTTTACTTTATAAAACAGGCCCAAAATGCATGCGCAATACCACATGTTGCCTGCACCCTCTTAATGCTTGTTAGAATAACTTAAGTGCATGTTAAAGACCACATAAAACGCCTAAAACATAATTTTATGATAATGTGGAAAAAGAGGCGGGAAAGGGCCGAGAAGTGTACACTGCCATTATAATGCTTGTTAATCACAACACTGGGAGATAACACAGAGCACTTGACTATTTCTACAATGGTGTTGTTAACTCTGCCAAGAGTAGAGCAGTTAGCATGCTTTAAAAAATTAAGGAAGTCTTTCACTAATGTGCATGCTGTTAGCACATGACCATGCTGCCAGTTGATGAGGTGACTTGACACTTAGGACATACTTATTGAATTATATGGAATGAGATGGGAATGGACTGGGTCTGCACCTTGCAATTACAGCATGGTATCTTCCTTGTTGTTCACTTTTATTGTGCAGATAAAGGAGACCATTTAACACCATTTCAATAAGTGACGTTAACTGCATCTGCATTATCTGCAGTGTTGTTTACATGTGTTAAATATATTTTCTTTGTGCTAATTGCATGCACAGATGCTGGACATGCCCCCAAATGTTCATGAAGAGTCTTTGCAGTTACCACACAGTAATTTGGGCAATTACCTCATGGTAACAGCAAACCTTTACTGCAGTTTAGGGAAAAGATGTCTTAATGCGCCCCAAATCAATTTAACACCAATTAATTTATGAATTTGTATGCATTCAACATTTCTAAAATACATTAAAAATTTTGTATGAAAATAAATGACTGAAACAAACCAAAAAAATGCCCACAAATCTGTAAAAATCCATAAAAATTCCAAAAATGGACAGAAAGGTTTTCACCTGATCACATACCTAGCTCCAGTGTTAATGATTATTAGCAGCTTGTTCCACAAATTCATAAACATCATGACAGACTTTCCCTGAATGCCGATCACTTCCCCAAGTATTATTGTGGAGGTTTTACACTTAACACAGGTTTAAACTGTCATTAACACAAGTTGAGGGTAATTTGATAACAGGGAGCCATGGGTAGCTGCTTACTGAAGAACCCAGTAAGTACCTACTTGTCTTTATAAAATACTAGCATTTGTAGCAGGGAGCATGCCTGGAATATAGGTGTGATCACTTATACCTGCTTGCATGCAAGGGTAAATGAAGGCATGTAACATTTGCAAGTATACACATAATTTAAGGAATTTTATCTTCAATGCTTGTACTTATTAACTCCATCCATGTCTGCCCGGTGTGCACCTCTGGCTCCGCCTAATGGCAAAGTACAAACCATCGTACCAGTGTGCGTAACTTTAAGTTGGTAAGTAAGAAATTATTTACATGTATGCTATATTGTTGTTAAGTGCCGTTGAGTTGGTGTTGACTCATGGCGACCCTCTGGATAGTTGTCCTAAATTATGTTTCGTCTTCAGTCAGACGGCTCATTGTTGACAAACTGGCACCCGTAGCTGCTGTTATTGTATCGATCCATCTCATTACTGGCCTTCCTCTTTTGCGTTGACCTTCTATCTTGCCAAACATGATGTCTTTCTCTAATGATCTCTCTCTTCACAAGATGTGTCCAAAGTATGAAAGTCAAAGTCTTATCATCTGAGCTTCTAAAGAAAGCTTAGGTTTGATCTCCTCTAGTACTGACTGGTTTGTTCTTTGGAGAGTCCATGGTATACGCAGTATTTGCTGCCAGCACCATAATTCAAAGGCATCAATTTTCTTCCTGTCTATCTTTTTCACTGTCCAGCTTTCGCATCCATATGATGTTATTGAAAATACCATGGCTTGAATGAGTCGAATCTTTGTATGGAGAGAGACATCTCTGCTCTTGAGAATCTTGACTAGGTCTTTCATAGCCATTCTGCCAAGAGCAATGTATCATCGGATTTCTTGACTGCTTGTTGCTTCTTTATTGATAGTTGATCCTAGTTAAAGTTGTCCATGATTTCAATTTCTTCTCCTTCAACGATGAACTTATTGATTTTGCCAGTTGTCATGATCTTTGTCTTCTTTACATTAAGGTGCAGGTCCATTATAAGACTATGTTCCTTGATCGTGAGAAGCAAATGTTTCAGATCATTTGTGCTATATGTAGCCACATATGGTTGCGAATGGCTTTATGAAAATATCCCATTAGGTGCAAAACCATGACATGCTATAGTAAACAGTCCCCTAGATCAATATAAATATTACCTCAAAAGCTGTACCTCATGCCTGTCAGGGCCCTAGGCTTGTGAAAAGGTCTTCCAGCCCCTCTCACTTCAAATAAACATACTGTGCTTGATGCAACAAACCACTCTATACTCTAACAGAGTGTTTTGCTCAGGATTTTGCTCAGGGCCTTCACATACACAGCACCTTCACTATGGAACAACTCCTATCAATACGCACAACTAAAGACCTACAACAATTCAAAAAAGCCCTAAAAACATACCTATTTCTAGAACATTATGGAACACAAAACACAATCCAACCCTACCCAAACCCACAGACCAACCATGCACCCACATAACCCCAACCGGAATAAAGACTGCATATAGCACAGATACTATACTGTAAAAAGACCACACTGTGCTAACGTATAAAGCTAGAAGGAAAGAAGTCAAATGTCAAAATGCAGAAATTCACAAGAAAAGGCTCAAATGTTATAATGTATAAAGTTATATTTTGCAAGGCCAAATGTTATATTGTATAAAGTTATATCGTGCAAGGCCAAATGTTATAATATCTAAAGTTATAATGTTCAAGATTAAATGTTATAATGTAAAGCTACAAATAGTTTTTGTAACATGTTAAGTTTTATGTAAACCGCCCCTGATCTCTAGAAGGGGCGGTATAGAAAAACACAGCAAATAAATAAATAAATAAAATTTTCCTGCACTAGTCTCACTGCCTGTTGCAGAAATCAAGCTAGTACAGGAAAAGTCCGAGCAGACATGCAAACAAAAGAATATGCAATTGTTCCTGATGTCAAAAACTGTGCTGCAACTACTATCTTATTCTTCTTTTAACAGTGGATCTTTATGCCAGTTTCAGGTAGGTGTAAAGATGCAATGGAGAGCAAAAGGATCATCTAAGGTGAAGTTTGACAAGTCACCTTAGACAACCCAGGCACAAACCCTTGAGTCCCCCAACTCACTGGCCCTGAATCCCCAATCAAGAGTAGGAGGCTTGTGCCCCTCATTGACACCCCCAACAACTACAAAAATCAGCAGTAGCCCTAGCCCTAGCTAGACCCCAAACCCCAATTCCGACCCTGATCCCCCCAATGAAAACAGCTGTCAGTGGGTCCCCAATCCCCCCCATTTTCCTTGAACTTCGAAAATAATCATTGGTGGCCCCATTGACCTTTTTGTACCCTCAACTCCCCACCCCCTGCAATATCAAGGGGTAAGTCTGCCAACTTTTGCCTTATTTCGCAGACTGACCCTACCCAGAAGTTGGATCCCAGGATGCACTGCATGGGGTCAGCTGCTTTCATTTTGAAAGATGGCACAGAGGTAGGAGCATGTGGGCATCACTTCTGTCTCCCAGCACTTGACGTACAACGGGAGGGTGGGGAGTCAAGGGTAATGGGAAGGCACGTATGGCCACAAAATAATTTTTTTTTGGAGTTGAAGGATTGAGGGGTTGGGAGGTTCAGGAAAGGGGTATGGCAGGCTTGCTGGGAGCTATTTTCACTGGGGGGGGGGGGGCAGGGTCAGAGTTGGGATCAGGGATCTAGCAGCCATTAGGGTCACTACTGATTTTTGTACCAGGCAGTAGGCATTCATGGGGGGACAGCAGGCCCCCTACCCTTTGTTGGGGGGGGGGGGTTCAGGGTCAGTGGATCAGGGACATCAGGGAGTCTGTCTGGGTCATCTGAGGTGAAAGGTCAAACAACTTCAGGTGAGCATTTTTTAAAGGAGAGCAAGTCAAACCTGCACAAAATATAGGGACTGCTAATGTAGACCCTGTACGCATGTGTCTGGCTTGCTCTCTTTGTTTAGTGCAGGCTTTTTGTTCACAGCTCATTTGCATTCCATTTGCTTACATCACTGATGAGCAAAACTTCTCTATTAAACTTGCACTGGGAGATGTTGCACTAGAGCTCTAGTGCTCGACTCTAGGACAGTATTTCTGCATTGAGCCCTCTGTCTCACAGTAAAGTGTCATTCAGAATAAATCCTTTTACCAAGCTCCTTGACAAAAATGAATGATCTGGAATACACTGCATTTACAACTGGTGAAAGCCTATTCTTTCGGCAGATGTTTCCTCTCTCCAGTCTCTGAGACACGGAAAGTAGGGGTTACTCCTTCTTGTCCTGTGCAACATTCAAAAAATGAATTACATTGTGGAAGCAACAGAATTTGGTGAGATTGTATTTGCATTTCACTATCTGCTGTTTTTGTGAAGAAATGCTTCTTTATGCTACTTTTAGGTCTAACCTGCTGGAATTTTATATTATGACCTCTCTTTAGAGCAGTGCTTCCTGAACCTTTTTCTGATGTGGCCCCATTTTAGCAGAGGAAAATTCATATGACCCCAAATAATCATCAAATAAAATTATTATTCAAACAACATAAATATAAACATATAAATATGTCAATCTATGTTTTTTAAAGTAATTATTCAATGTACTAACATGCCTGACACATATGGGCTTCGAAGTTATGACACAGCTTCTTGAATGTTTGCAGTGTGGACAGAGCTGATGTTAGACATGCAGGGGCCCCAGGCAGAAACTGATGAGGGGGCCCCAAAGCCTACCTGCAGGCTATGTCTTCTTCAGCCTGAGACAGACTTGGGCCCTCTTTGGCATGGGGCCCAGGGCAATTGCCCTGTTTACCACCCTCTAATGCCAGTCCTGAATGTGGGGGCTGAGCATCTGGAGGGCAGTGTGTATTTTTATGAGCAGGGGCGGAGTGTCTGGGAACAGTGTTTATGTGTGTATGTGAGTGTGTGTATACAGATGTGAGGGATAAGTGACTGGGGACAGTGTGTGTGTATGTCTGAAGCTGAAGAAAGCACAGCTTCCTAGTGGGCTTTGAGGTCCCCTCCCAAAATTTTACCCTGAGTTGGTCCCCAGTCATATCTATCACCAGTCCTGGCAGATGTACATTCCAAAAGCTCATATATTCCAATCACTAAATACAAAATAAAATTATTTTTTCTACCTTGTTTTCTGGCCATTTTATTGTTATAATCATTTGGCTCTGGTTTCTGCTTTTCTCTGTCTTCCCTAAGCTCTTTTTTCCAGGGTCACCTGTCTACTTGCCATTTTTTCTTTCTCTCTTCATCGTCATCACCTACATCAATCTGTAACACTAATATTTCTTTTCAGTTTTCTTCCTTATCCTTTTACCATTTAGTTATCAATCTCCTGCTATTTACTGCATTTACCCACAATTTTCCATCACTTTCCCTTTTTATCCTTCCCATTCCCAAGCCTCTTATTGCCCAGTCTTTTACTAACTCTTCCCGTGTCCAGCATCTTCCCTCTTTCCTCTCTCACCTCTCACCTTCCCCATCCTGAGTCTCTGTCTCTCTCTCCCCTATGTTGTTTAACTCCTTTATGCCTCCCTAGTCCCCCCAACACATGTCCAGCACCTCTTCTGTCTCCCTAGTTCCTAGCTCCCTATCAGTATCTTTTCTGTCTCCCTAGATACATCCATCCCTGCTAGCCCAGTTCTGATAGGCACCGCCACAGTCCTGCACCCCCTTCCCCGGCCATAGGCACCCTTTCCATCCACCCCCATACTGCCAGTCCCAGACTCTCAATCCCTGTGTCTGCACAAGTCAACCTCATTAGTTGAAGTAATAGCAGCACTGTCCATTAGTATTTCGCGACAAAACCTGCCAAGTTCAAATCTTATGTTCTGTGTCAATATGTATATAGTTACCCTGTATTTGCTCCAAGTTTTATCCCCTGTTACAATGTAAGCGCAAAACAGTCTCGACTGAATTGAGCAACCTTTGTTAAATGTAAACCGCACTGATAACAAATAGCGCGGTATATAAAAGATGTTAAATAAATAAATAAATTAGTGTTAGAGCATGTAGATTGGAGACGTTGAGGTGGGTGAGTACTGTCTGTGTCAGTACAAGTGCCATTGCCCAGGTGTGTGTGTATCTGTCTATATCCATCTGTGTCCGCATTGCACAATAGACACAGCACTGTGTATTGGTAGTGGTGGGTGAAAGGGGTGTGTAGTAATGATCCCCCATGGGTATTAGTGGAGGCAAGCAAAAATGCATCATGTGAACTAGTAGTTTGAGGAAGCCATTGATGGGGAACTGGAGAAGAAGAGCAAGAGGGAATGCAGAGGGCACCCATATCACAGGATATATCAGTAGAGAGCCCAGTTCATGGGGCTCACAGTTCTTAATGTGGTTCCAATATGACAAAGCCATATACAACAGCTGTGCCTGAAGCCAGCATATAGAGAGGCCAACCCATTACTATGTCTGTAAAAGCTGCCATTGACCTCGCATTCCTAGAGACTGGCAGCTTCGAGACCATGCTGGCTGCCACAGCAGGCATCAACCAATCCTGCATGTCACTGTGTCTCACACAGTTCCTCACAGCATTACTCTGCAGGATGATGCACTACATAGGCTCTCCTAGCACACACATGTAGCCCTGTGCCCCTGAAGGGTGCAGGAAGCCATCTACAGGAATCACAAGTCCTATCATTCCATGAACATGCAGATGGTTTGCAATGGAGAGGGTAAAATAGCCAATGTCTCCCTTCCTTTTCCAGGGTCATGTCAGAATGTCTATATCCTGGCACAATCAGGCATTCATGAGCACTTCAGCAGTAGGGAGATCACAGATGACTGGCTCCTCGGTAAGCCACATCCTCCCTGCTCAAACTATGGCACAATGGCAACATGTAGGGCTGCTGAGCAACAGGGAAGAGTCAGCATAGTGGAACCAACACAAGCTAGAAAGTGGGTACTAGAGAGAGGCGGAGCCTGGACGCTGGTGGAATGGACGCCTAGGACGAAGCTCTGAAGGGCCTTTTCTAGAATCCGGCGTTTGCGCTGGCAATTGTGAATCACAGACCATACCAGTGGGATATCCTGAGTTCAGAGTGCAAAAGGAGCATGGCGGGCTCAAAACCAACCCGCTTGGACTTTGCTGGGGGTCAAGCTTCGAGCATCAAGCGATCAAAGACGGAGCCCCCGTCCCCCCAGAAAATGGCGGCGGGCCGTGAAGGGCCGGAGGCGATGCAAGAGATCCTTGCAGATATAAGAGCGGTCAAAGAAATTGTCACGCTTAATAGCGATTCACTATTATCTATGCAAGGGGATACCAACGTCTTAAAACAGCAAATGGAAGCCCTCGTTGTGCGGCAAGACAAAGTGGAGACGAAGATGGCGGTACACGAGGAGAAACTGCAGGAGGTTGGCAAACATGCAAAGCAAATTAAAGCACTACAAAGAGAAATTGAAGATAATAACAACAGATCCAGAAGGAATAATGTAAGGATTGTCGGGGTGCCCGAAGGTGTGGAAGGCAAGGATATGTGTGCTTTTTTGCAACAGCTTGTGCCAGCGGTACTGAAGATCTCTTTTGAGTTACCTTTTGAAATCGAAAGGGCCCACCGGGTCCCTTCGCAGATCGCACTGAACAACAAGAAAACCAGGTCAATCATTTTCAAGGTGTTGAGATTCCAGCAAGCAGTGAAAATTCTGGAAGCGGCACGGGTATGTTCGCCATTGGAATATGAGGGCCAAAGGCTGCTGTTTTTCCCAGACTTTGCAAAGGCGACAGTAGATAGGAGGAGAGCCATCCTATCGCTGAGACCAAGACTCCAACACCTTCAAGCTAGATATGGTCTCTTGTACCCAGCCAGAATGAGGGTTACTCTCCACAATCAAACCAGGAACTTTGATGAGCCGGAGGCTTTAAGGAACTTTTTGGATAATAAAGAAGCGGAGTTGATGTCCCGAGTAACATTGGGGACACCCAATCTGGGGTGTTTGGTATAGCTTGGAGGGTGGCAGTGGTTTGTGTATTCATAAAGAATGTGTTAAGGTTTGTGGGGAGCACGATGTTAGTGGTGGTTTTCTAGATAATATGGTTAGAAATTATGTGCTTGTAGTGGCCAGCGCAAGCGTGTTTGTAAGCAGCGCCGGTCCTTGGGCCTCTTCTGCCGTATAAGGCTCATCTATTCAGGGTGTGGGTGTTATGTCCTCCATAGGGTCCACTGGATTCAGGTTCATGGGTATGCTCAATAGGGATTTTCTGGGTAATCTGTTAATGCGCATGAAATTTATCCAAGTCAATGGGGTGCATCAAGGTCAAATAGGCTGGGATGGGGTTGCTCTGAATATAAGGAAAAGTGCTGGTCATTGGCAAATGCAAGAGCAAGGTGAGGAAGCAATATAATGGCACCTATTAAGATCCTATCCCTGAATGTTAAAGGCATTAACAGCCCTATAAAATGGAAAAAAATAATCCAGTATGGCCAGCAGGAAAAGGTAGATATACTGTTGTTACAAGAGACTCATCTAAACATGAAAGAGTCCTTGAAATTAAACATCAAACCTTTTATGGTGGCAGCATTTTCCGCCGCTGTACAGAAACATAATCGAGTGGTGGTATTGGTGCGGAGGTCTCTTGCCCCACAGGTGGTACAAGCTCAAGCGGATCAGAATGGAAGGTGCGTTAAAGTTCATCTCCACGTAGGACAAATGGAATTAAATGTATTGAACGTATATGCCCCAAAGAGTGACAACCCTGATTTTTTTAGATCCATTGCGCAAGAATAACATAAGGAAACTGTGATTCAGTTTATTGTCGGGGGTGATTTTAACCTAGTTCTGGACTCCTTAGTAGATAAGAAGCCTGCTAGGTCATGTAAGCCGCCTAGAGCCCACTCAGTGTTGGTCTCGCTCCTTCAGGATGTTGGCTTGGTGGACATCTGGAGACTATTGCACCCATTAGACCAGGAGTTTACGTTTTACTCTCCTCCGCATAAGTCCTTATCTAGAATAGATTTTATATTGCTTTCCAAAACCCTGACGGCTAGTGTCACAAATGCAGAGATACATGCGATGCATATTTCGGATCATGCTGCTGTCTCTCTTATGTTGTAGGACAAGAGGTCAGAGCATGCTCTGAATCAGTGGTTTTTCGATAGAACCCTGTTGGAGAATGGTGATTTCAAGGCCAAATACGGTCGGCCATTAAAGATGATTTTCACTTTAATCCACCTCAATTGACATCGGGTTGGGCGAGATGGGAAGGCTTTAAGGCATCCATCAGGGCTGTTATTACGAGCTTTAGTATTTATCAGGCTAGACACCGTAAGGAGCAGCTGGCAGAACTAGATTTGCAAATTAAAGCGGGCGAACGCATTTTGGTTAAGAGACAGGATTCATGTATCCTGCTTCGTTTACAGCGCTTGAGGTATAAATACAATCAGTTGCTATCCGATGAGGTTACCCAACATATTAAAGCTCAGGAAGGGCTATATTACTGGGAAAATAATAGGGCGGGGCTGCTTTTGGCCAACTCGTTGAAGGCGAGAAAAGAGGCCAGTCGTAAAGCGGCCATTAAGGCCGAAGGAAATTCCGCTTTGTTGGTTGAGGATAAGGACATAGCGGAGGCCTTTCGGTCCTTTTTCGTAAACTTATATTCCTCTGAAAAAAGGTGTTCACGGGAGGCCTTTGCCCGCTTAGTGGACAAAGTGGACAGGCCGCTACTGAATGAGGATAGGGGAGAAACTCTGAATAGTCCTATTACTCTGGAGGAAATCGAGCAAGCAATTAACTCACTACAATCTGGTAGGGCGGTTGGCCCGGATGGGCTGCCTGCTGAGTTCTTTAAGATGTTTGTCAAAGATCTAGGTATATTTATGCAGGAATATTACTACGCTTTAGTGGAGGAAAGCCCTCAGGTGGGCACTTTTGCAGCCGCTAGAATTATAGTTCTGGAAAAACCAGGGAGAAATTTGCAGTTAGTTAGCAACTACCGCCCGATCTCCCTTTTAAATGTGGACTACAAAATCTTTGCCACAGTATTAGCGCAGCGGTTGGCTGCAGTGGTCCCCAGCTTAATCCACCCGGATCAATGTGGGTTCGTAGAAGGGCAATCTACAGCGGATAACGCCAGGCTATTGTGTCATGTGTTAGTGGGGGCAGAGAGTTTGAATGAACCGTTGGTGGGTCTGTCCTTAGACGCCGAAAAGGCCTTCAACCGTCTAGAGTGGTCTTTCCTATATTCGGCTCTGGAGTGGTTTGGGTTTGGAGAGGGTTAAAGTCATGTATGAATGTCCCTCCGCCAGTATCTGCGTGAACAATATCCAGTCGGTGGACTTTGCATTGCGCCGAGGTATGCGTCAAGGCTGCCCTTTATCTCCACTTTTGTTTAATCTAGCACTTGAGCCGCTGATCCTTCTCCTTAGACAGAACGACAACATTCAGGGCATTAGGCTAGCGGGGGGAGAGATCAAAGCATCCGCTTACGCGGACGACCTCCTGCTATTTACTAATCCAGGTTCTGTGGCACACATTCTGGAACAGATAGAAGAGTATTCCTCATTATCTGGATATAAAATTAACTGGGCTAAATCAGTTGCCTTCCCCCTCAACTTACGGGTTCATAAATCAGATTTGTCTGGATTTCCTTTTGTGTGGGAACCAAATAGGATCAAGTATCTAGGTGTATATTATTGTCATTCCTTAGATGAAACGTTGAAGCATAATACTGAGGTAGTTATGGCCAATGTTCAGACCCTGACCACTAAATGGTCTCCACTGTTATTATCCTGGTGGGGCAGACTGGAGACAATTAAAATGACCATTGTACCTAAAATAAATTATATATTAGAAATGGTGCCATTCTATTTCCCTCTGCAATTCTACCGGCAGATTGAGAAACTTCTAGCACTTTTCCTATGGCAGCACAAACCACCCAGGATTGCCCTTAAAAAGCTGAAGGCCCACAAGGAAGGCGGGGGTGGGGGTGGGGGGTAGGTTTCCCTGATTTTCTAGCATATCATCATGCGTTCCTGTTGAAACAAGGTGTTAGATGGAGGAAGCAGCTATCTGAGTTGAGTCCGGTTTGGTTAGCCCTTGAGAAGAGGCTTGCAGCTCCTTTCCCTCTACATCTCCTTCCAGGAATGGTGTTTAGAGAGAATGTCGGAAGACCCAGGATGATTGTAGACACTCAGAGAGCTTTTAGAACATTAGCTAATATGTTGGGGACTGAAGGGGGTAGCGCTCTCTGTCTCCCTTTGTGGTACAACCCATCCTTTAAGATACAGCAAAAGACCTTTGCGTGGAAACCTTGGTATGAAAGGGGCATATGGACTATAGGGCAATTATTGGACAAGAGGGTGTGGAAAAGTTTTGATAAATTGCAACAGGAATTTCAGCTTCCTGGGACCTTATACTTTCAATGGCTTCAATTAAAGCATTGCCTAGGTAAAGCTCTTGCAGGGTGTGAGTTGCTGCAGGATGAATGGGAGGTAGATACTAAGATCATGCGGGCGCAGCAGTCTGGCAAGGCAGCCTCCTTTTTCTATAAGGAGCTACAATTTGGGGCGTCCTCACAATTATTTGGGCTGCAGAGAGTGTGGGAACAAGATACAGGAGTCTGCCTGGCACAGCGTTACTGGCAGAGATTCTGGGCACGGCAAATGCGAGTTGCCAGAACGGCCTCCATTACACAGACCCTATTCTTTTTTGCACATAGGGTATATATAACACCCGTCAAATTAAGCAAATGGGACAGCTCGGCATCTTCGCTGTGCTGGACGTGCGGTAAGCATGTGGGTACACTGAAGCATATGATGTTTGAATGTCAGGGGGTGCAGGTATTTTGGTCGCAGGTGTGGGCAAGAATACGAGAAATATTGGACCTTGAGGCCCCCCTTACCTGGGGGTTGATTGCCTTTCGGTCGGCTCTGCCCATCCTTAGTTTGAGCAAGGAGAACAGGTTCCTATTAGATTTTATGATGGGAGTAGCTATTTGTTTATTGGTCCGCAATTGGAAAAATATGGCAGTGCTACACTTCCAAACTTGGTGGAATCAGGTCTGTGTTTTTAGCAAATATGAGCAAATGCCCCGCAAGGGGGTGACCCACGGCCCTCACAATCTGCAGAAATAGAGCGCCTTGAGGGAGTTTGTTGATACTGCGCATTGTAACAATGTCTAAGAGTTGTTGGGAGTGTTTGGGGTTACTATAGTGTGGTAGGCGACGGCCTATGATCCATGCTAATTGAACTAAGCAGACAGGCCTAAGCAGCTTGACCTGTAACTGAAGCCTGTAGTTAGGCCCAGAGGAATGAAAACCCCCCTGAATGATGACACCATAGAATTGAAACTTAACTCAGTTTAACTGAACATAGCTAAGCAGAAACGAAACTTAGAAAATATAGAAAAACAAGTTTAATTGGTACTGATAAGGTGTGCTATGCTTCTATGGAATTAATTAACTCTGCAAAAAGCAAGGTTACAGTGCCCTGCTTCCCATATGTTTTAACAAGCTAAGCGACCTTGGAGGAGAGATGTAACAAGTTAGAGACACTGACCATTGTAATTGGGACTAGAAGGGGGGCAACCAGGTGCTGAGCCCAGACCAGGGTCCCGATTGGGTAGCCATATCAGTACCGGGACCAATAGATGGGTGAGAGGGGTTACTGGGACCAATGAAAAGTTTGCCTATGTCTAGAATGGAGAAGAACGCTATAAAAGTTGTTGTTTTGCTAGAAACCAGTGCTCAGCCATTTTGAAATTGATTATTGCTTGAGCCATGTGCACATTAAACTGGCTTGGATCCTTGAAACGACTCCTGGTTTTATTTATTGCATGCTTATCTGCTGCTACATTTCTTGGTGCGTTTGGCCTGGAAGTGCGAGTGGTGGATGATGTTCAAGTGAATAAATCCACGTAATTCGCCTTGAGGTTTGGTCCAGTTGGAACCATGCCAATCCGACGCAGGGGAATTTCCCTGGGCCCACCGATCCTCTTGAATTGGAGGGAGTTCTGCCTGGCCTCGGCGGGCACTGAATCCAGCTGGCCAACACCTCCGACCCGGGGGAGTCCAGGATCCAACTCAGAAGCTTGGGAACCAGATCTGGTAAGTATAGTTTTGAAAACCTGTCTAGACAGATGAGTTAGAACTGCAGTTTGAAAACTTTGGTAAGAATTTGAATCTTGTAACTTGTAATCTTGAGAACTTGGAACTTGAAACTTGGAATTTGGTAATGAGAGCACTGATCCCCTCTCAAGGACGGTCCTATTACCCTTGCATGAGTATGCGCAAGGCGAAGCCATCGTCCTTTTTGTTTGGTAAGACTTAAGTCTTTGTTTGAAAATCCTTGCATGAGTATTCGCGAGGTACAGCTGTTAAAAAAAAAAAAATAAATCATGATTTAGCCTAGTCAGAACAGACAGGAACTTGGAATTTGTAATCTCGAGATATTGGGAATTGGTAAGAGAGCATGATCACCTCTCAAGGAAGGGCCGAGTAACCCCGCATGGGAATTCGCCGGGTGAAACCCTCATCCTTTTTGTAATTGGGAAAAAGACTAGTCAGAATAGATAGAAAGGAATGCATTCTGAGATACGTTGCTAGCATGATTGTGTGAATGAAGTGTGAATGAGAGGTCTGGCAGCACGGACCAAGCAGAGTGGACTCTGGACTAGCGCAGTTCCTAGCCGGGTGACTGCGTCTAGGTCGTGAAATGGAGAAAGCGTTTGGTGTATTGTCCGTCCTATGTATTTGATTTTTGTTATCTGTTGAAACTGCGAGTTCCCCTTCTGTTATAAATGTGAGATTATTCTGTTGAGTAATTTGTGACCGTTCACTGATTAAGAAATTGTATTAAGAAAGGAAGAAAGAAGATGTAAAACGCTACTTTAAAATCAAGGACTTCTCTCCCTCATTCTGTTTTCCTAGAGCACAGACAGTGTGAAACTGACAAGGGGCGTGTCTGAAGGAAAGAATGTACAGTGTCTTTTTAACCCTGTGAGGGCTTGTTTCCAGCGTTCTGAAGCTGAGCTGATCTGTGATTGTTCTAGGAAACTTGTGCCTGTTTTGTTCAATATGTTCTAATGAGTGGTGTTCCTTCCGTTGTGGTCGTGTGTTGTGTATCATTTGGTGGGGGTGTTTGGTCGGAATTTTGAATCCCGGTAGTTTTGGGCTTAGCCTAGGAAAGGCTAAGTTCTTATAAACCCCTTTCCAGCTCCTTAGCTGTTCTAATATTTCAAGCCCTGCTTTGTGGTTACGGACCAAGTGTGGAGGATTTTGTAAAGCTAGTATTACATGTTACGGCATATAACTTTAAAATAAATACTTTATATCGATCAGATAGACAGATCTCATGGTCCAGACAGACATGATAGAGAAATTAAGAAAACTGACTACGGCAAGCACCTCATAGAAGACATACTTATTGTTAATAAAAATAAAATAGGAAGAAAAAAGTGTATATGTATTCTAGATATCCACCCACTTTATTGAAAAAGTATCCGGAATGTCTTTTGAATATCTCCTTCCTAAACTGTAATCTTTTGCAGAGACGCTATTCACCTTAAGTGCGGAGTACGGCTGGCAGTTAGTTTCTTCCAGCCATACGTAATAGTTCTCTCTGTTGGGATTGTTGTTATAACATGTTGCAAAATAATAGTTTTATATTTGAAGGAATTTATCTAAATTGTACTTATTTAGAATGAGCACACAACTATTATGCCTAGTCACAGGAAAATGCAGCCTGACTGACCTCCCTCTGTCTGTTGTTAACTACGTCACCATGGGGGGAGGAAGGGGGGTCAGAGTCCATGCAGATTCCAGTGTTAGTTACTTCATGGCCCCGTAGTTTCCCGTGTTTATCAGATTGTACAGAGAATAGTTCCCCTACATAGGATTCTTGGTTAAATGTTTAAAAAAAAAAAAATCCTGCCCGTTTATTTCCCTCAGCTCTGCCATCATCCCGGGCAGAGCCTGGAACAAGGGGGGGGAGGGGGGATACCTCCCTGCAAACGTCACTAAACGTCACTAGCCACCTCCGCAGCCCTGGCACAGTTTAAAGTACCGATGGCACTACAAATAGAGATTTATTTGCTAGTTCAGCCTGATTGCCGTATGCCTTCAGATGTACATTGCACCAGTAAGAGAGAGGGTCACGTAATCCTAATCCCATTGCACTAGGTCCAGGGCCAGCTTTGCACTAGCCATGAACAGTATTATGCAAACCCAATCCAAATAGCGCAGGCAGCCTTCACTATATACCCCATGCAATCTAGCAGCCCAGGAGAATTTGCGTTTTTGTCAGTCAGTCAAAGAGAGAAGTGAATGAAAAAAAAAAAAAAGAAACCTCCCAGATAGAGCGTTGCTAGGAGAAACAGAGCCCAGGAGTGAAAGTCAGCTGACCAGACTTGTTTAGAACTGGGAAGAAAAAAACTGCACTGAGAAGTTTTAGGACTTGATTGAACTAATGAACAGAAATTGCAGAGAACTGGATGAATTTGCGGGCATAATGGTTAAATGAAAGTTTATCAGAAAGTATGTGGATTGTTGAAGAAGGACAGAGAATGTAAAAATTGTAAGATGGAAAAAGAGAACAGATATTTTAGTTGGATGATGTGGAGGTTTTCCTAATCGAAGGAGCAGCGGATGTGAAAACTGGGTGTGAGTGCGCCCATTATAGAAAAAGAAGGACATTAGAGAAGTGAATGCCCATATCTTGACTCCTCCCCAGGAGGGGAGGAGGGAGTACTTGATTGCAAAGTCATAAAACAATAAACCAAGCACAGTGTTTCAGCATGAGAGTGAAGCAGCTATAGCGTGAGTGGCAGCCGAAGAGGGCTACAGCATGGATGAAGACTAGGCCAGACCGGACTCTCCAGTTTCCCTGGGTCCCCAGGAGTCAGTCTGAAAAATAGGGGACCAATATATGGACTTTTATGGGGGATACAGGAGCAGAATACTAAAGCCAGTAGCCCCTGTGTTTTTCTAGATGCACCACCATTATCAGAGCTACTGAGGCTAAGGCCACAAAGCCTTTTTTGCAGAACTGCATGTGTGAACTAAAAAAATAATAATAATAATGTACCAGTTCCTGTATATGCCTGAATGCCCTATTCCATTTTTGGGCCGAGACCTGCTTGCAAAGCTTCAAGCACAGATATCCTTTGCTGAAGAGAGAGGAATGCAAATGACTGTGAACCCAGAGCCTGCTGGATTGATGGTGCTGACTGTTCCCCGAGAAGAAGAGTAGCAGTTCTATAGTGCATCTCCAATCAAGCCAGCTAGTTCCTGTATACCTACCAACCTCATAGCCCCACCTGGAGGATGGGCAGAAGATAATCCACCTGGCCTAGCGAAGAACATAGCCCCTGCCATTGTCACCCTCAAGCCAGTCAAGAAGCCTGGGACAGGTGATTACCGCCCAGTGCAGGATCTAAGAAGAATGAATGATGCAGCTGAAACTATACAACCAGTGGTACCAAAATCCTTATATTCTCTTGGAACTGATCTCTGCTGAAGCTATATATTTCATCATTCTGGACTTAAAAAGATGCCTTTTTCTGTATACGCTTAGCCCAAGACCCCACTACAAGGAGGCGGGGCCAACTCATCTGGACAAGATTACCTCAAGAATTCAAGAACTCGCCTTACTCAGCAAAAAGATTTGACAAGTTGTCCAGTAATTCCAGGAGAAAGAATTCTACTGCAATATGTGGACAACTTGCTTATAGCCACCAACTCAGAAAGTGAATGTCCACAAGCCACCAGTGAACTCTTGCACCTTTTTAATGAGGCTGGATACAAAGTCTCAAGAGCCAAAGCATAATTATGTCAAACAAGTTAAATACCTAGGATTCCAGTTGTCCAGCGGAATTCGACGCCTGGAACCCTTACCAGAACGCAAAGCAGCTGTATGCAGTATTCCTACTCCAACCACCAGGAGGCAAGTGAGAGCCTTCTTGGGTGCCACAGGGTACTGTTGTATATGGATCCCCAATTTTGCGCTGCTAGCAAAACCATTGTATCACATTGTATCAAGCTACCAAAGGAATGAAAAAGTCTCCATTGGAATGGGGACTTGAATAGGAATGCAGTCTTTTGATCTTTGAAAACCGCTCTGATGTTATCACCAGCTCTGGGTCTACCAGATGTCCAGAAAACCTTACAGTCTCTATGTTCATGAGTCGCAAGGAAATGTTCTAGGAGTGTTGACTCAATCTCTTGGACCTTATTTGAGAAGCTTACAGCTACAGCCTTCCTAGTAAGCAAAAACTAAAAGAAAAATCCCTTTGAGACAGAATCTTCAAGTTACTGTACCACACTCTGTTCTAACCAATATGAAATACAAAGGAAATTACTAGCTAACAAATCTATGAATGTTGAAGTATTAGAGTATGTTGTGTGAAAACCCCAGATACAACTGAAGGGTCAGTCAAGCTTTCAATCCTGCTATGTTGTTATCAGTTGGTCTTGATCCCCTGATCATGACTGTTTAGAAATTATGGACACTGTATTCTCAAGCCACCTGGATTTGACTGATGTCCCTATGGAGAACCCTGAACAGACTTTCTTTGTGGCTGAAGGCAGTTTCATCATCAATGGACATTGTTGTGCTAGATATGCAGTGGTGACCCCTGATTTGGTAGTTGAGTCCTCAGCCCTGGCCCTAGAAACTTCACCACAGAAAGCTGAACTGATAGTCCTCACCAGAGCACTAACAATAGGAAAAGAGCCCTGTCTAAATGTGTACCCAGATTTCAAGTATGCCCTTACAACCTTGCA
Source organism: Ichthyophis bannanicus (assembly GCA_033557465.1). Classification (NCBI taxonomy): domain Eukaryota; kingdom Metazoa; phylum Chordata; class Amphibia; order Gymnophiona; family Ichthyophiidae; genus Ichthyophis; species Ichthyophis bannanicus. Next base: position 1,301,054,064 of record CM066031.1, read on the forward strand.
TGCACATGGGACCCTGTACAAAGAATGAGGGTGGATAACCTTAGGAAGCAAGTCCATTAAGTATAGCCCCAAGATATTGATATTAACAGATACATACTGCCTATAGATCTCAGAATTTAGGAAAAGTAGAATGTATGAATAGAACCCTGAAATCTCAGTTGTCCAAACTTTGCCAAGAGGCTTATCTGAAGTGGCCCCAGGTTCTTCCCATAGCCCTTCTTAGGATATACTTAGCCCCTGCTAAGTCTTTAGGAGTTTCCCCTTTTGAGATTCTGTATAGGCAACCCCTGCCTATTGTATAGGAAATAAAAGGAGATATGAGACAGATAGGATCTGAAATTATTAGATATGAACTATTGGTTTTAAGTTCTGTTTTGCAGGAGTCTTCATACCTGAGTACAAAATCGATTACTCATCAATTTGCCTGAACCCCTGCATCCTTTCAAGCCTGGAGTCTCGGTGTGGATCAAAGAGTGGAGAAAGATACTGTTAGCCCTGCATTGGAGGGGACCCTATGTTGTCATCCTGTCAACTCCAACTGCAGTAAAAGTCGCAGAATTTGAACCTTGGACCCATCATAATCAAGTGAAGCCAGCAGCTGCTCTTGAACCTGATCACTGGACTACTGTACAGCATCCTGAGACTCCATTGCACCTCACCCTACGACAACAACCACGGACCTAAGACTTATTGGTCCCTCAGAAACTGCACTATTTCAAGACTGTTTGTTTATCTGAAGGTAAGCCTCGCATCTGGAAAAAACTGCAATCATCAGAAAGAGACTGTGTTGTGTTAAGAAATTGAATCTTCTAAGAGACTGTGTTTAAATACTCTGAAAAGACTGTTTTGATCTCCTAAAGAGTGAACTGCTCTAAGGAAGCAATAATAGCCTAAGAGACTATGCTATGATATTTTAAGAAATTGAGACATCCCAGAGGACAGTGATACTTTGGAATCTACAGCCCTACTCCTGCCAAAAAGTTGGTAGGTCTACGTACGGCAGAAGCTTGAGGATCTACAATCAACTCTACCTTTGTGAAATCCGAAAGTTCCTCCAATTTTCCAGAGACTATGCCCATTATGAATTATTATTATTATTGCTTTATTCTGGCAACAGTTTTGGAGTGCTTTGAAATGACTTTTGCCTTATCTCCCTGGGCAGCCTGTATAAGTACAACATGAACTGGACCGAAGGTCACTCAGACCTTGTTTTATCATTCTTCCTATACTTGCATTGGTATACTCTCCAATCCAAAAGTTGTTCTAGATCTTGACTTTCTACAAGGCTATGCAAGCCACCGTTGCAATTCCTCATACCACCACCAGAACTTGTTTCTTGAACTTGCTGGAGCAATAGCATCTAGTCTCCACACTTCTGACTGTTTCTATTGTGGAGGAACTAAGATGGGAGATCAGTGGCCCTGGGAGACGCAAGAACTGAACTATTCTATCCTATACAATCAGACTGATTTACATAATACTACTAGTGAGTGGGTATTGGCCCACCCCATTGTTGACAGTTTGTGTTTTGTTTGGACTGGACCACAATCTACTATGAAGGATGGACAGCTGGTCTGTCTAAATCAGAAGCTTTACGATAGCACAACAAAGATGCAACTGAACCTTCTAATCCTTTAGTTCTTTTTCCCACTCTTGCCAAACTATGGACTTTGACCATCTGCCTGTTGCTCCCTTGTTTCTTGCCACTTTGCTTGCGAATGATAACTTCAGTTATTAATAACACTGTAGAGCATAAGGCAGCTACAAAGATACTAGCTATGTGAATTTACTACCCTATACCACAGAGTGATACCTTTACCTAGTATTATGTGATTTGATTCTCACACCTTATTAACATGCGGGTGAGAATAATCAAAGGGGGGAATGTGGTAGGCGACGGCCTATGATCCATGCTAATTGAACTAAGCAGACAGGCCTAAGCAGCTTGACCTGTAACTGAAGCCTGTAGTTAGGCCCAGAGGAATGAAAACCCCCCTGAATGATGACACCATAGAATTGAAACTTAACTCAGTTTAACTGAACATAGCTAAGCAGAAACGAAACTTAGAAAATATAGAAAAACAAGTTTAATTGGTACTGATAAGGTGTGCTATGCTTCTATGGAATTAATTAACTCTGCAAAAAGCAAGGTTACAGTGCCCTGCTTCCCATATGTTTTAACAAGCTAAGCGACCTTGGAGGAGAGATGTAACAAGTTAGAGACACTGACCATTGTAATTGGGACTAGAAGGGGGGCAACCAGGTGCTGAGCCCAGACCAGGGTCCCGATTGGGTAGCCATATCAGTACCGGGACCAATAGATGGGTGAGAGGGGTTACTGGGACCAATGAAAAGTTTGCCTATGTCTAGAATGGAGAAGAACGCTATAAAAGTTGTTGTTTTGCTAGAAACCAGTGCTCAGCCATTTTGAAATTGATTATTGCTTGAGCCATGTGCACATTAAACTGGCTTGGATCCTTGAAACGACTCCTGGTTTTATTTATTGCATGCTTATCTGCTGCTACAATAGGTTTTCAGCTGTTTTACCCATGAACATGGTTGTATTCTTTTTCTGGCTATATAACTGGATTCCAGTGGTGGATGGGAGGGCGGGGGGAGGGGGGTAGTAAGGGGAGCTGCCCTGTGGTTTCTGCCCTGTATATGTCTCTTCCATGTCCCTCCAGTGCAGACTTCAAAACAGGAAATTGCATCAGAGGGGGACAGAAGAGACATAATACAGGATGGAATCCACGGGGCAGTACCTGTCCTGCATTTTCTGTGCCATTACCCCTGCTGCAGGTCCCAGAGAGGGGAAGAAATGGTGGCCATGGGGGCAGGGGATCATTGGCAGGAGGGGGGGGGGTAGAAGGATGAACGCCCCCCCCCCAGGGCACCTCCAATCCTTGCACTGGCCCTGTGCATAGGCATTTCATGTAAGTATGCACTCCGATTACAGAATACTACAATTTGCGTGTGCACTGGCAAAAAGTAAGTGCAGGCATTTATATCAGCTCTAGGGCTGGTGTAAATGTCGACACTCTAACTTAAGTTGCATTGTCTGCCACTTACAGTATGCTTCTGCAAGGTCCTTTGCTGATGTGCAACTGTTGCTCAAGACCATTGTGGTTTGTACGAGTCTTCCTGCTCTAAGGAGTGTAGCATAAAGAACCAAGCGGTATATCAAATCTTAATGAAATGAAATGAAACCTCCATCCAACCCCCCTGGCAACAACAAATCCCCCATGAAACTCCTCTCACCAGACCTCTCCCATCTCCTCAGAAATCCCTATACCTAGCCTTACTGATGGGAGCAAGAAAAATCTCCAGTCTCCCCTACTCTTAGGGCTGTGGATTCCAAAATGGCATCGGTCATCCTTAGTAGTAATATCACTGTACTACCACTTGGGGCTGTGGATGCCATTTTGGAACCCATGGCCATAAGAACAGGAATGACTGGAGATCACTAGACACCAAAGACCTTTGTAAGAATTAGAGAGGTCGAATCTGCTGGGGGGCCTCTGGAGAGTTTGATGATGATAGGGGATCTTCATGTTGGAGAGTTTCAGCTGGGAAGCTCAGTGCTTTAGGAGGATTGGAGAGATCAGAGTTCAAAAGGATATTGGCTGTAAAGGAGAAGATCAGAGAGGTGATCAGAGAGGTTGGGAGCTCGAGGCTGGGAGTGATTGGGTTGACTTGTCCCTGCTGGCTCAGACTGTTCATCAACAGTCATCATGATAAAATTGAATCTGTGGTGGTCAGTATTGTTTAAAATGCTGGTTGTTGCAGGTAAAAAAAAAATCCAACTATTCAGCGGCAGTACCCAGTTGGAAGCCCTTTCAGGAGGTGCATGTCCAGGCTATCTGGACATCCAGAAATATGGACGGCCCGGAGGTGCACCTGATTCTGCTCCTGCGGGGGCCAGACGTGGCCACAGGAGCAGAATCATAAGAACATAAGAACACAAGATATGCCATACTGGGTCAGACCAAGGTCCATCAAGCCCAGTATCCTGTTTCCAACAGTGGCCAATCTAGGTCACAAGTACCTAGCAGTTTCCCCAAAAGACACAGGTTCCACAATGCTTGTATTGGGTCAAGCAGTGATATCCCGGGTCCCTTTTAATAATGGTTTATGGACCTTTCCTCCAGGAACTTGTCCAAACCTTTTTTAAATCCAAACTACACTAACAGCTTTTACTACATCCTCCGGTAACAAATTCCAGAGTTTGATTACACGTTGAGTGAAAAAATATTTTCTCTTATTAGTCTTAAATAGGTTACCCTGTAGCTTCATTGCATGACCCCTAGTCTTTTTATATTCCGATGACATAAATAATCTATCTACGTTTACCAGTTCCACTCTATTCATTAATTTATAGACCTCTATCATATCTCTCCTCAGCCGTCTCTTTTCTAGGCTGAAGAACCCTAAGCTTTTTAGCCTCTCTTCATAGGAGTATCCTTCCATTCCCTTTACCATTTTGGTAGCTCTTCTCTGTACCTTTTCTAATAATGCTATATCCTTTTTAAGATATGGTGACTAGAATTGCACACAATATTCAAGGTGCGGTCGCACCATGAAACAATACAGAGGCATTATAATATCCTTTGTTTTATTTTCCATTCCTTTCCTTATGATACCTAGCATTCTATTTGCTCTCTTGGCCGCCACTGCACAGTGGGTGGAGGGTTTTGACATGTTATCCACAATGACGCCTAAATCTTTTTCCTGGGTGGTGGTACCCAATGTGGAACCTTGCATCGTGTAACCATAGTTTAGGTTGTCTTTTCCTAGGTGCATAACTTTGCACTTGTCCACATTAAATTTCATCTGCCATTTGGATGCCCAGTCTTCCAATTTATCAAGATCCTCTTGCAATTTTCCACAATCCTCATGGGTTTTAACAACTTTAAATAGTTTGTGTCATCTGCAAATTTGATAACCTCCCTCGTTATTCCCTTTTCCAGGTCATTTATGAATATGTCAAAAAGCAGCGGACCCAGCACAGATCCCTGGGGTACTCCACTAGTCACCTTTTTCCATTGGGAAAATTGGCCATTTAGCCCTACCCTCTGCTTTCTATCTTTTAACCAGTTCCTGATCCACAATAGTACATCACCTCCTATCCCATTACTTTTTAGTCTTGCCAAGTCTCTGATGAGGATTGGATGTCCGGGACATGCCCCGGGACATGCCCCGATTCAGGCACCCCGGACATCCAAACCATTGCCCGGCTAGCCCAGCCTGGCTCCTGCATGGAGCTGTGGTGCCAAGGCATCATGTTGCTATGGCACTGCGGCTCCATGCATGAGCCATGATCCCCAGCGGCAACAACGAATCCTCTGTTCCCTGCAGCCCAACCCTCAATTGGGCCTTCCATGGCCAGGGTCGGGCTGCAGGGAACCCCCTGCACCCCTCACCTGTATTGCAGGCCCTGGCTCCTGCATCCCCCAATGTCCAGGGGTACTTAGTCCACCTCTGAGGTGGAATAAGTCCCCCGTTTAAATGGCCGACCCTGGACATACAGGGCTGACCAGGGAATCGGCCCTGCACATTTGGGGACATGGCACTGCTCACTGCCAGCCTTGCTCCTCCCTCGGCCTGCCCCTCCCGTCTCCATCCAGAGCTCTCTGCATATCTCCCCTAATGTTTGGGGAGCTTTGGAGTAGAAATATTGTCCTGGGCATTTAGTGGGTCAGGATGTCCGGATCGGACGTCCAGTCCTGCCAAACACAGCTCAGAATGACTCCCATTGTGTCTACCACTGAAAATACAGATTTTGCAGTTATCATGGTGGCTATCCAGATAGCAGCAATATTCAGATGCTCTTCACATAGCCAAGCCACGTACACTTAGAACAGCATTTTTCCTATCCTATGTTATGCAGATGCTTATCCGGAAAGCGGCACTGAAAGTCACCAATATCAGGATAAGTGCTGGCTCCTTCCCAGCTCCACCCATAGGCTGTGCCAGCACTATCTGGATAATGTCACTGACCATTTCTTCTAGCTGTGATGGGGCTGTGCTGCAGAATATTGGGTTCCATGGGATTTATCCAGTTACCAGGCCCTGCTAACCTGATAAGCCTTTTTGAATATCAGCATGAGTAATTTTATAAAGCTACTCTTATGCATATGTGGGAAGGGGGGTATTTGCATGCTTTTTCTCCCAGTGCAGCTTTTTAAAGTCATGCTCCTGCTGTATATGGAGAGACACCAAGGTGCAGTCTTGCACCTGCTTTACATGAGATGCTACGTTAAAGCCTCTTGTAAAAGACTATGGGAATTCTCCACATTGTGACCTGGGCCTATGAGTTCCTCTCTCCGCGTACTAAAATTTGCCTTCACATGCCTTTATGAATTAAGTGCCTGCTTAACTTTTGAAGCTAGGTAACCTGTTATAAAAATTACTTTCAGCGTGCCAAATAAAACTTCACCAATGATTTGCTCCAAAGTATTACCACCTTCTTCTGCTTCTTCCTGGGCATCCCTAACATCCTACTGGCTCCCCTCCCAGCTGCCTCGATCACCCCCAAATCCCTCTTATGCTCTGTGACTCTAATTACCTGACCACATTTTCATATAATGCTGGGCTTCCATGCTGACTCAGAATGTTAAATACCTGCAGAACATTTCAAAAATAACTTAGGATGAGGAAAAACAATTTAGGATGGGAAAAAACTTCTCATAAACTTGAAATGAAATTTTCAAATAAACACACAGTGCTGGAAACACATTAAGCAAATGTAAACATGAAGATATTCACTTTGATTGACATTGCAGAGTTGTTCTTAGACCCTTCTTTCACACCAGCTAAATTAGTCATCTCAGCATCTCCATACAGCTACTGCTGGCACAGCCCATATGTTATTCGTGGAGCATGCTTTTGAAAGGAAGGAAAGAATAAATGTACAGTACATGCAGGGCCTTTGAGGAATAGCAGATGGGATATAGTTTCGTCAGTGACCTAGAGAGAACGGTTTTCTACTGATGATTAAACTTCAGTTCTCTCCTGTAAAGATTTTCTATCTCCCATAATGACTCACTAAACTCTTTATTTAGACAGTCAGTAAAGGCACCACATCACATATTTCAGAAAGCTTTTTTGTTCTTTCCTACAGTTCAAAATATGTATTTTATTTATTCTTCCAAAGGGAACTGGAGATGTACGGCAAAGAATTGTCCCTTTTTAAAAATCTGTCTGTAGTTAAAATGGTTGCTATTATCTTTTAGGCTCATAGCACAGCACCCTCTGGTGCACATTTTAGGAAGAAGAATTAGAACCATTAAGGGGGCTTTGTTCATTTCCCATTAAACATTTCCCAGAGATGGCTTTTAATGCTCAGTCATAAATGCAACAAAAAGCATAATTGCAAAGAATAAATTATTTTGCTCTCCAACTCACTTTCCGGTTCCTATTATAGGTGAGATAGCCGTTGACTCATTTGTTTGCCATGAGTCATAATGACCTTTGTTCAATTCATGATCATTTGGTTGTGACATCACAGCCATTCTTCATTGCAAAATTAGGTCTGAAATAGCCTGTTATGTTTTGTCTAACATCAGGTGTATGTACAAAATAATCTTTGACATTACCAGTTTATCACAGTTTGGCACAGTTCCACTGAGTACCAATCATTAAAGCTCTGCCTGCCCAAATGGGAAAAATAAAAATGGCGCTTTTTCATGAATAATATATTTTGCAAATTATGTCACTTCTTTTGGAGGTTTGCATGCTTCACACCATTAACTGGTCTGAGCTTCAAAGTTGCCTTATTCTTCTCAACCAACAGAGCTGATGGATATTCTGTAGTGCGACTAGGCAAAGTCACAGAAAAAAAAGACTTCTGGTGTGCTGAACAATATATAATCAATTCGATTTTAACCTTTTCCATACAATCGTGCTGACTTTTCTGATAGGAGACGTACCAGCAATAACATTCTTTGGGTACACAATAAGCAGGGAAGAAGAATCAAATTGCAAACACAAGAGGTGAAAGCAAAGCATTCCACAAACCAAACAAGGAGAAGGGTTTGTTTCGGTAGGCGATTCCATTCTGCATGGAACAGAGAGCCTCATCTGCCAACTAGTGAAGTCTATTGTCTGCCAAGAGCTTGAATCATAGACATACAGGAAAGATTAATGAAATTCATCAGACCATTGATTACTACCCCATGTTGCTCATCCATGGAGGCATCAATGATACCATCAGCTATGATCACAAGCAGATTAGAAATGATTAAATGGCATTAGAAGTATGGGTGAAAGAGACAAGGTCACAGGTGATGGTCTTGTTTATCCTTCCACTCAAAGATGAAAACATGGCAAAAGATAGACATCTTAGCTGTCTAAATGATGTCCATGACAGATTTGATTTCTTGGATCATGATGTGGTATTCCAAGAAAATATGCTAAGGAAAGATGGGAGGTATCTTACAAGGGATGGGAAGAGTATCTATACCTATAGTCATACCAGTCTAGCGAGGAGATCTTTAATTTAGGCTCCTGTTAAGAGTGACAAAAGCTTATGGGTAAACAGAACACAAAGTAAGTAGAATGATGCCAAGGAATAAGGATTTATAGAGAGACCTATATTAGAAAATAAATATACATAGAAGGTAATTTTATAACCTCATTTTCATGCATCTATACTAGTTTGCACATGAAAATTATAAAATGACCCCGTGTTTGCAAGTATGTTTGATGACAAGAACATGTGTACCTGCACATGACTTTATTGTAGACATGTTCTGGAGTAGAGTTTGAGTAGATTATAGGTGCTGTCACGATTTGTGTGCAGTTTATAAAATACAATTGCTCATATTCTATGTGTGCAACTTTACACCTGCTCTCAAAATGCTCTAAATGTATAAGGGTTTGTTTTACCCACAATTTCAACAGGATGTGTGCTAGTATTTTATAAAGACACGCAGGCACTTACTGTATGTAGCTTTGTAATATAGGTGACCTTTTATAAAATTATCTTCTAAAGCAATACTGAACGGAAAGATATTTACAATCCCAGAGAGAAACTGGAAGGCTGAATTGGGAAGAGCAGGGGGATCACTGAGATAGTGGTGGAGGGATTGGTGCAGCTGCCATATGACACTGCTTTCAACCAAACAATGGGAGACATGGTTACCACATTACTGTGGAGAGGGGGAAACCCAGGTCATGATCAGCAATAGGAGTGACTCCAGAGGCCAGGCTGAGTATGGTGCATTCCCTGCCAGACAAAAGCCAGAGTGAGGCCTGCACTATCTGTCCTACTCTGAGCATGGGTCTGTGTGTTAAATCCAAGATGTGCTCCAGGGAAAGGTCTAACATGGAGAAAAGTTTCCATTCAGAAAAGGTGAACTAAGAGGATGTAGGGAGATTGGTATCACCTCCTGTGAGGTCTGATTCTGCCCTTCAGTATTAATGCTACATCACCATGTAGACCATGTTAGTGTCTAGGTAGAGGAGAGGCACCTCATAAGAGATAATAATGCATGGCAAGTATTATTTGCAAAAGTAGAAACTGTAGGTTCAATATTAAAAACAGTGCATCTGGTTAACAGGATCTACAAACTGATAAACTCCAGATACCCAGATAATGCTGCTCAGTATTTCCTCTAAGTACCACAGCACTACCTGGATACTGCCTGGACATCCCAAGGGCACAGCAAGAGTGGTCTCCAGTGGTATCTGGTTAGCAGTGTTACTCAATATGTTAACCATATAACAAACTGCATAAAGGTAGGCCACCAAAAAGACTGTTCTAGTTTTATGTGGTTGACAATCTGGCTAGCAGCTGAATATCACCATTGAATAAACTGGATATGCAACAGCAGCCACTGTCCAGATACTACCACTGACAATCTGGTATAAGTTGCCCATGTGACTGGTGGTTAAAGAAACCACTGACTGCCACTGGCTGAATATTGGCATGTGTATTAATTTTTCCAAAATTGACAACCAAGGGGAAGAAGCAAAGTAACTGCTGAAAGAAATGGAAAACATGCAGAGGACCCCGGGGGGAGGAGGAAGTGAGGTTCAAGGAGGTGGAAGGTGATTCAAAGGGAGCGGGTGGGGGGGGGGGGGAAGACGGTATCGTGTTCAAGAGAGGATATCATGAGGATGATGAGATCCATCATCAGCCCCCGGACATGCACATTCTCTGCATGCCCTCTTCGATTTGTCGCACCTGCATGGCAGTCACCTATTGTCATAACTGCTTCTGTGGTCATGCATCATCCTACTGAGCCCTAGCGAAGGAGGTGAGACTCTTTCCACAGACCCAGCAGGGGATTATGTAGTGACAACATTTGGATCAACTGATGACAGCAGGTGGCTATCAGGGAGGGGTAGTACCTCCAAGTGGTGGATCACCTCTGGACTCCCATCTTCCTCTCCCAGGGGTAATATGGGGGAGGCTCTAGGACTAAAGCTGCAGAGGGATTAATGGAAGGTACTGGTGAGGAGCGAGCTGACAAGGTACCAAAGACAGAGTGTGGGTACTTAGCAGCTTTGTGCTTATGCAGGTATAGAGTCCCTGCTGGGCCCTTAGTGGACCAGAGTCATATCCCAAATTATTTTTCTTTCCCCTCTTGTAAACCTATGTAGGCCCCCTTTCAGTATCACTCCCCTATAGCTCTAGAGTGTACTCCAATGAGACCATTTCTCTCTCAGGATTAGAGAGAGAACACCTGACAAACTGCACCCAGGCCCTGACGGTGACCTCAACCTTTCCAAAAATTCAGCTTTTGTGCTCAAGGCACGCCATTTTATATTCCTTAATGAAAGGCAGTTAATAAATTTGCTAAATCTTATTTATCAAATGTCCCTGTCTCTGCAACCTCATGTGCATGCAGTTGTACAAGTAAGCACATACATTGTGAATGTGCATATGTAAGCACATAGTTTTCATCAGAGGGCACCTATTTTGGAGGGAGTGTAAACATCCTTTCTGCATCCTTTATATTGTAAATACAGACTCACTTTTAGGTGGCTCTCTTTCCGGGCATATACATCTGCCTACCAGACCTATTAAAAATGACCCTCTTAAGTAGAGGAGGTGCAAATATATTAGTTGTTACCGATGAACCTTCAGTTTTGTGTTCCCCTCAATAAACCTCCAGGTCCTTAACCTCCCAAGCCAAAATTTGAACATTAAAGAGAACAATCATAATAACAACTGAAACAGAACACTTCCCATAATGAACAAATTTAGTTATTTATTTAACAGTTTTTATATACCGTCTTTCATCAATTCAAGGCGGTTTACAGAGAACAAAACGTAACAGCATGTCACAGCTGTATTACATGAAACAGAATTTTAGTTAATATGAACTTTTAGAAAATGAGAATACATGGTACCATAAGGTAACCATTTACACATTTACAATAGCTTGAGAGAAGTCGTTGAGAGAGGAGTGTTTAAGGGCAGAGGGAAGGGGGAAAGGCGCAGTGGTCCTAGAGAGGGGATGTTAAGGTGGTACAGAGAAGTGTTCCTGGAAAAGGTGGGTTTTAAGTCTCTTTCTGAATTCAGAATGGTCAGTACAGTTCCGTAGTTCCGAGGGAAGAGTGTTCTATAGAGAAGGTGCAAAGAGTGAAAAGGCCCTGCTACAGGTAGTTTGCTTGCAGGTTTTCCTTAGTGAGGGTATTTTTAGAAGGTTTTTGGTGCTTGAGCGGCGTGATCTAGTATTATTGAGGTTGGAAATAAGCGAGGAGAGGCATGGAGCTGATTCATTATGAATAACTTTATGATTAAGGGTTATGACTTTCAATTTATATCTGGATAGTATAGGTAGCCAATGTAGATCATAGAGGATTGGGGTTATGTGTCTACGGCTGGGATTATTTGTTATTAAGCGGGCAATTGTGTTCTGTGCCATTTGGAGCATATGTATACTATTTTTAGGGAGACCATGGTAGATGAGGTTGCAGTAGTCAAGGGTAGGTGTAGTGAGGGATTGGCAGACAGTACTAAAAGAGTCAGGGTTTAAAAGCGGTCGGAGATTTCCAAGAGTTTGTAGTTTGGCATAGAGTGAATTCGAAGATTTTCTTATGTGTTCTAAGAATGTGAGGTTCTGGTCCAGAGTAATACCAAGATATTTAATATGATTTTTTATGGAGAAGGTGAGGTCGCCGAGGGTAAGTGATGACAGAGGGGAGTAGGAGGTGTTAGTGAATATTTGGAGAGCTTCAGATTTGGATTGGTTGATTAATAGGTTGTGATGAGTGAGCCAAGTGCTTATATTTATCAGGCATTTTGTTATATTCGAGAAGTCGGGATTTGCTATTTTGAACGGTGAGAAGAACATGATGTCATCTGCGTAAATTTGGTAAAAGATTCCATGGTTTTGGAAAATTTTACATATAGGTTGCAGGAAGATGTTAAATAGGAGGGCGGATAAACTGGATCCTTGAGGAACTCCCTGTTTTAGTGTGAAGGGTTGGGAGATATCATTTCCTATGCGAACCTGTTGTGTTCTGTTGTCAAGGTAGGAGCGGAACCAGTTCAGGGTTGTGTCTCTAAGTCCAATTTCATGGAGTCTATCCAAATGTTGGTGGTGGGGGAGAGAGTCAAAGGCTGAGGAGATATCAAGGAATATAAGGAGGCATTCTTAGGTGGGGTTCTGGGTGTGAATGATCATGGAGTCTAAAAGGGATGTTATAAGGGTTTCAACTCCATGGTTCTTTTTGAATCCATGCTGGAATAAGTCAAGAGGGGAATGATCATCTATGAAATTCTAAAACTGAGTCTGGACTAGTTTTTCAGTGATCTTTGCAAGAAAGGAGATACTTGAGATGGGTCTATAAGACATGGGTAATGATGGGTCTAATTTCAATCCTTTGAGGATGGGGCAGATTGAGGCACATTTTAGATGGGTAGGTACATATCCAGTTTGGAGTGAGGTTTGTACTATGTGTAGTATGTATGGGCTGATGGTACATTTTGTGGTCTTTATCCACGCAACAGGGCATGGGTCGAGAGCAGAGGTGGATGTATTAAGGTCTTTAATGACTTTAGTTATGCTCTCAAGTACAAGGGGCTCAAATTCATTCCAAGTACTTAAGGGCATTGCATTATTATTATTGTATGTTGGTTGGGGGTCGGTTAGTTGGGGAGGTGGGTGGAATTTTGAGTTGAGATGGTCAGCTATGGTTTGTGGGGATATTTTGGGTATCTGTTCCAGATGAGACGGTTCACTTATGAGGGATTTGATGATGGAAAAGAGTTCTCTGGGTTTATTTAGAGAACGCTTACTGGTATTGTCTTTGAACTCTCTTTTGAGTCTTAGTGTCTCTGCGCAATAGTCGTAGTTTTTCTGCATAGCTTGTATGTGTACTTGGGTCACGGGTACGTTTCCAGTGATGTTCGAGGTGCCTGAGTTCCCTTTTGAGATCTCTTAGTGTGGTAGAGTACCAAGGAGCTCTTTTGCGATGTTTATGAGGATGTTGATTGGGAGGTAGTAGTGCAGCTGTAGAAAGAATTTCATTCCATTCTTTTATGTGGGAGTCAGGTTTTGTTTGCTTGTTGTTGAGTAGCTCTAGTGATGGAATAATTTGTTCAAGGAAGGTGTCTGGATTGAATTGTTTGAGGTCCCTTTGGCATGGCCCTGAAGAGAGGGCCAACTCATAGCACCAATGTGGAGTGACACTAATTCCCATTGCTAGTTCTATAACAGAAAATACCTGTGGAAGCATACTGACAAGTCTCACTTCTCAGTACACCTTCCTCAAAGGGGGCCAAGCAGAAGATTGTGAGTATACTAATAAAACTCCAGACTCCCTTAGATATAAAAATAGAGCACAGTGCTAGCCTGTTAGCTTAAGACCCGACACAATCTATCATGGTTTTCCTAAGAGCACACTATATCCTTTGCAATTGGCACAAAACACTGTAAAAAGAGTCAAACCAGGAGAACCCCAGCAAACTCAATCACTCCTCTTCTCAAATGGCTGCACTGGTTACATATTACAAGCAGAATCAAATACAAAGTCAAACTACTAAACATTCACAAGATCATAAACAATACTTCAGCGGGACTCCTCAAATCCTTAATAACTCAACATTCTAACGTAGACCTAGGAGATGAAACACCATCAACCTGCTGGACATACCACTAGATAATCCCACAAACAGCCAAAAAACAAACTGCAGAGAATTCTCACTGTATGCCCCATCAATTTGGTACTCTCTACCACCTCTAACAAGATCCATCCAACTCACCTGTGACTTCTGCAAGAACTTGAAAACCTTGCTTTTCCTCAAACATTTTGGGCCAATCCCAAAATAATGGACCTCTCACCACACAATTAGCTTTAGTTCACATTTCTTTGTATATAGTTAAATTAACTACCTTGTTACTTAATGCTTTACTGTTAACCTAATGTTCTATGTAATGTGCACTTTTGGTTAAAGTTGTTCAATGCTCTCGTACCGAGTTAAAATGTAAACCATCTTGACTTGTGGAAAGACAATATATAAAAGTGGAGTGGAGGAGTGGCCTAGTGATTGGGGCAAGGTACTTCAGGCTGGAAGGTCGGGGGTTCAAATCCCACTAGAGGACAGCAACCTTGGGCTGGAAGGACTGGGGTTTCTAGTCCCACAGGTGCTCCTGATGCAGAATAGTGCAGTATATAAGAGAATATAAATAAATAAAAGAGGTTAAATAAATAAGTCAATCTTTCAAGTGAGATCACTGACTCCATCCCCCCTTCCCCCTCCCCCAACTTTGCCTTAAACATAATTTAGCAGCACCACTGGTGTCAAGGTAAAGTCCTGCCAAGATCACAGTGTTACCTAAAGATCTTGCCCTTTGTTGACTGACTTGCTGTCCGACTTCGGGAGGAAGAATGATAAGAAATTGCTCAAGGACTTGGATTAGCTACTGTAGCTGCCGTCTTTCACAAGTAGAATGAGATGGGATTTGGATTTTCATGCCAGGACCATCAGACACACATTATAATCCTTATTCAGGTCTCTGGAATGAAATGTACCCCATAACCTTGTCTAATGACATTCTTTAATTACTTTTCCTTAACTTAAGTCTTGAATAATACTCAGAGCCCTGTAGGTAGCTTGAACTTCCTTTGGTCAAGCAGTGAGCCAATCTAATTGCCCATAGTACCCATGGCCATGATATGACTTCTGCGACCCTTTCAAAAAATAACAAAAAAGCCTCTGGATCATCCTTGGGTCCTATTTTAGCCAATAATGCTTTCACTATTAGGATGGATATTGTCGCTTCAGTTCTTGGGGTAATCCTACACTCTTCTGAGCCTATTGCTGCTGTCATTTGGTTGTTTAGCTCTGGTCCTCCAGATGTTGTAGTAGTTGTTGCTGCTAATGCTGGTCTGTTGCGCAGTCCAGTAGTTTGCAGGTCTCAATGGAATATTAAGTTTGGTTGGGGTGATTGTAGGAGATGAAGAAGGTGCTAAGGCTGAGCAGTGAAGTGATGGGCCTTTGGAAGCGATATAGTCCAACCTCTACTGGGGGATTTTAACCATCTTATATTAAGGGGGTCATTTTAGAAGCTCCATTCATAATTTTCATATCTAAAAACACCCATTCAGATGTGCCAATGACATCCACACCCCAAGAACCATTTTATAAAGCACCAAATTTACACATCTATGTCTCTAGGGGTTGTGGTGGAGGTGTATCCAGGGCAGTAATAAAAAGATCCACATGCATATCCAATTTCAGAATGCCACCACATGTTTAAAATCATCCGCTGATATGTATATATCTATACCCTCCCCTAGGCACGAAAGGGATTTTAAAAAATGCTCATTTCAGCTAGCTTTCCACAATAAGGATAACAAGGGCATTCCCTTTTGTCGCCAAAATAATTTTTCCCCCTCATAAAAGGATAGCATGTGAAAATCAAGGCCTCTTTGAATACTGCCGCAGCGCTGCATAGCTCCATTTCTAAACTGGCAGGCTGGGACATGTATGTGGTAAAATATACATGTGCATATTTTGAAATGCTGTTCTGGACATGTCTATGTTGCCAGTCCTGGTGACAACTATATTTCGCACAAGCACATGCCAAAAATCAGCTGCCTCCTTGAATGTGTGTGCAGTGGTGAACCAAGGGTGAGGCGGTGGGTACGATCCGCCCTGAGTGCCGGCCAGAAGGCAGTTGCCAAATTCCAGGCCCACACGGTGACTGCACATGTGGCAAACTTACTTTGAATTGTTTGCTGGCTTGCCTCTCTGCCTCTGCTCCAGGCCTAACGGCTGCTCCTTCTCAGGCTGAAGTCTCGTGGTGCAGCTGTTACTGCGAGACTTTGGCCTGGGAGGAAAGAGCTGTTGTACCTAGAGGGGGGGGGGGGGGGACAGCTCGTCAAACCTGCAAAGAAGTTATCGTAAGTTTGCTGAGTATGTGCAAAGGGTGGGGGCACTGTGAGAGGCAGGAGGGGCATTGAAATGATCCACTCTGGGTACCAGATAGACTTAGTATGCCACTGCATGTCTGGGCCCTTCTTCTGCACATCCTCATTTCTTTATATGCTAGCGGAAATGTGTATTTGTTGGGGAATGGCAGGCTGATTTTAGAACACATTTACAAGTGTCCACCTTCTCTGCTGCCCCTCCCATGGAATTTCCGACATTTTGATTGAACTGAAAGAATTATTGTTGAAAGTGCGTAGTACCTTTTGCAATTTAGGCCCTATTTTTTCTGATCTGGTCAGATGTTTTGGTGGCTCCATTTAATAGTGGCTTTGTTAACTGATCAAAGCTTTTTGATTATAGGTCATTTTCCATTGTGGTTAAAAGAGTCTGTGATCTTTACTCAATTGAAGATGAAGACTTTAGACCCTTATGATTGAAAAAACTACTGACTTATTTACAGCATCCTATATTTAGTTAAATTGATTGAGAAAGTTGGTACAAATCAGATCCAGGATTTTTTGGAGGAAATCAAATGCTGGATATCAGTCAGGCAGAGTTTCATGTTTGGTCAAGAACAGAGTCAATCCTTGTAGCTGTGTTTGATGATAGCATGTGGTAAACAGGACCCCAGTACTTGTGATCCTCAGTGATCCAAGCGCACCTCTGGTAGAAAAGACATAGCCTGCTGTCCACTGGAGGCATCCTGGAATGGGGCTCCAACCTGTCATTGTGGTAGGTTCCCAGGATCCACTAGCCCTATGAAAGGACTGAAACCATGACCAAAAACCAGAAAACGAAGAGAAGGTGGACTTTCCAGGCCATACTGACAGAGGTCCCAGGAACTCAGAGGTTCCAGGTATCAGGAATGAGGAAAATGGGTGGATGCTGATGAAGAGGATGCATTTGTTCATTTCCCAGACACTTTGACCTATCCTCCAGGAGGCAATGAGGTTTGGACTTGCCCAAATATTTAACCAGCTTCTCTCCAAACAAAAGCTTCCCTTTAAAGGCATGCCAGGCAACCAAGACTTGGAGGCTGAGTCAGCTGCCCAATGGCAAAGCACAGTCAACATTGCATCACCACTGAAAGGGCAATACCTTTAGCTGCCAAGCTGATGAAATCATAAATGGTGTCCAATAGAAAAGCTGTAGCCAACTCCAGGAGGATGGTGGTATCCTCCAGAGCGAGTGACTGAATCTACTGAAGGAGAGCCCAAGTCATCAAACCCACACACACAATCAACTGGAGGATAACAGAGGAAGTCAAGAATTGACCCTTCAGGAGAGATTTCATCTTACAATTCAGGTGATTTTTTAGGGCTGCATCACCCTTCACTAGGATGGTGGTCCTCTTCATGAACTCTGTGACAGGCACATCCACCCAAGGTGTGCTGAACCACATGGTGTAATCCTTCTGTGGCAGGGCATAAAGCTTCTTAAGGACCCTCAGCCCCTTCATCAAGAAGTCCCACAAGTCCCATTGCAAGTATACCATGCTCTTGATAACCTCTGGAAAAGGAAAGACGTTCAGACTTCTGAAACCCCCTACAGGAGGGGATGTACCTGCAGCCTCAGTTCTGTCACTGAAGGATCAGTCAAAAACAGAGCTGAAGACACTTGAGCAATTAGAGCTGCTAGTTCCTCTTTTCTGAACAGACGGATAATACCAGAATCATCATGATCCTCCAAAGGAGAAGATATTTAATTCTCAAGTTTGGAATCATCACCTGAGATGCTGGACTGGACTCTTGGCCTCAAAGGAAAGGGGATCCAGATCTACAGATTCCAATCTCTGTCAAGATCGCTTAGGAGGCAGCACTTGGGCCAGGCTTTGACTCACTACAGAATCTTCTTCTGAATGAGTGGAAACAGAGTAAGGGACCTGGAGGCCCCAGGATCTGAGTTGCCATACCAGAAGGACCAAGTTTACTGCAAAAATTAGAAGAATTACAGGTAGTACAACCCGGAAACCAGGAACTCCCTGACAGGAATAGTCCCCCAACCCATGGGGGAGAGACTCAGTGTCGGACCTTTAAGGGAAGAGGAGTGGCCAGTAGAGCGAGCATTCAAGTCCAAGGGCTGGAGATCACCCTTTTTCACTGCCATGTCTGCTGCCTCTTGCAGCAAGGATGAGAAGGCCAGGGCACCTGTGTAACAAGAGGGTAGGTGTGACCTCCAAGGGCGCATCTGAAGCTTCCAAGCAAGAATTGCAGAAACCAGAATTTAGCAATATAACTCTCTGCTTTCCACAGACCAGGCAGCGCTTCTTAGAAGCAAGCATGTGTCTGTACAACAATGTGAATTCTAGGCACCACTAACAGCCTGTCTTCACAGGCTTAGGATGCACTGATAAGGTGTGCTGCAGCCTGTGCCTTGGCCACATGGCCACTAATATCACATGCTACAGCCATGCCCAGAGGTAAGGCACGTACTTAACTTGCTCAGCATAGTAAGGCATGTACAAAGCACATGAAGCACAGCTAACGAGTGTAGGCAATGCAATGTGGGAAAACAGAAGGAAAATTGGCGCTGCCCCAACAGATGCTCCAAGTGACCCAAAGCCAAAGGGCACATTGTCCAGCAGACAAAGTCAGTTAGTCCCCACAAAACAAGTCAGACAAGACAGAGACTTAGTTTTCCTATATGTCAGGCTCAGTGTTGCAGGCACATAACTCTGAGGAGCCTTCTTGAAAACTTCAGAGGAGAGCTAGGGAAATGGAGGAGGGAGGGGGCACTGAGATTATTTGAGCCTTGAAGAATTCTTCTCCAAACTCCTTTACAAAACTTCTGGCTGATCAACTGGCCTATAGCAGTGTAAGGATGAGGAGCTAGTCCAATTCTCTTCCTCCATATAGCATAAGAACAGAAGAACATAAAATATGCCATATTGGGTCAGACCAAGGTCCATCAAGCCCAGAATCCTGTTTCTAACAGTGGCCAATCTAGGTCACAAGCACCCCAAAGAATACCAATTTTAAGGCCGACTCCAATGGATCCTCCAGCGTTGCACTCTTAATTAGAAAGTCACCCTGAAGGTGGATGCTCATGAGCAAAATCAATCTTTCTTAGAGTTTTTTTCCATATTTCATCAGAGTTATAAAAACTTGCATCCACCATCATCTGGAGACAGAGAAATAGTGAAAGATGCCTCTAACTGTACTGGCTATTATAGTAGGGTGTGTCAATTTTGGAGATGTCATCATTTTAAAAAGCACTAGTAAAAAAAAAGGTACAATTTCATGTGGCAAATCAACAACTAGCTTTAAATTTTGTGTAATATGCTTTTTACCTACCTGTAATTTCTAGGAAATTACACAAAAATGCACAAATTATTGAAATCTGTTTAAGTGCTCTGATAATAGTTTTTATCTTTATCTATATTAGCAGAGTTTGATAAACCGCCCATGCCGGGGCGTCAGGGCAGTGTACAATACAAAATGGATATAGGCTACTGAAAATAAAGTCAGAAAGGAACGCCATCAATAGACAGGGATAGACAAAATCGAAAAAGGTAGAGAGCAGAGACAGGTCCAGTGAAAGAACATGGTACAGGGAAGGGAAAGGGGCAGAGGAAGAAATAAAAATATGAGGGGAGGATATTATGAAAAGTGGGAGGCGCGGCTGGGGAATGTGGCACCATCGGTGGAAGAGGGGAGATCGAAGGCTGGCAGAAGAGATGAGTTTTAAGGAGAGCTTTGAAACGGGGGAGGGATAATTCAGTGTGAAGTGATAGTGGGAGTGAATTCCATAAGGCGGGGCCTAGAAAGAAAAATGCAGAGTGACGGTTGAGTTCAAGGTGGGCCTGAAATGTGGAGGGGAGGAAGAGGCGATTACCGTGAGCCGAGCAAAAAAGATGTGGGGAAGGTTGAAGATGGATAATATCAGCCAGATACTGAGGGGTGCGGACATAAAGAGCCCTATGTGCAATGATGAGCAATTTATAAATGAACCTGACCTTAACCGGAAGCCAGTGGAGGGTGAAAAGGCAGGGAGTAACGTGAGAGCGAGCAGGGCAACAAGTGATGAGACGAGCGGCTGCATTTTGGACTAATTGGAGACGGCGAAGCTGGAAGGAGGGAAGGCCTGCAAAGATAGCATTGCAGTAATCTAAACGTGTGATCACAAGTGACAGAACAAGGGTGACAACAGAGGAAGAGGGAAGAAATGACCAAAGAGCCCTTATCTGATGAAGGTGAAAAAAGGAAGTACGCACCACAAAGGAAATATGTTGATGGAAAGAGAGAGAGGAGTCTAGGGTGACGCCCAAGTATCGAAGAGTCGCTACCTGGGGATGGGGTGGGAGGACATAACAGGAGACAGATCGGGAGGGGGGACCCCGAAAGAAAACCAGATCGCAGAGGATTTAGCGAGATTGGCGTGGAGAAAGTTTTGATCAAACCAGGAAGCAACTGAGGTAAGACAGGAATTGAGTGGAGCGAGATCGGGGGAGGAAGAGGAAGTGTGATGAACCAGAAGAATTTAATCAGCGTAGATGTAGGCAGAAATTCCAGCTTGTTGAATAAGCAAGGCAAGGGGGGCGAGAAAGACATTGAAGAGCAGGGGGGCAAGGATAGAGCCCTGAGGAACACCACAGATTGAGGGGAATGAGGGAGAAGCTCAGGAGCCAGAGTGAACAGCGAAAGAACGGGAAGAAAGAAAGGAATGGAACCACTGTAAAACTGTGCCACAAACGCCGAAGTCGGATAGACGGGTGTGGAGAGTGCGGTGATCGACAACGTCGAAGGTGGAGGAGAGATCCAAAGAAACCACGAGAGAAAGGTCACCGCGGTCATGAGCACGGTGAAGTTCTGAGAGCAGTGCTACAAGGATAGTCTTTGTGCTATGGCCGGCACGAAAGCCCGATTGGCGTGGGTGGAGTGCAAAGGTAGAATCAAGATGGGTGGCAGTTGGGAGAAAACAAGCTTCTCGAGGATTTTTGAAAGAAATGGGAGGTTGGCAACTGGCCGCCAGTTGGCGGGAATGGCGGGGTCGAGGGTGGGCTTTTTTAAAAGGGGACATACTATGGCATGTTTCCAGCTGAAAGGGAAGTGACCGGAGGTGAGACTGGAGTTAAATATGGAGAGAATATAAGGGATGAGTGCGAGTGCCGGATTGAGCAACCAAGAGGAAGGTAGGGAGTAGAGAGGGCAAGTGGTCTGATGGGCGGATGAAGTGGCTTTGATAAGTTCAGGAGAAGTAATAGGCCAGAAAGAGTGCCAGATATGAGGAAAGGTACAGGAAGGGGGCGAGGGGACAGCAGCAGGGGAGATGGGGGAGTCAGGAGGGGGAGAGAGAGGAGGAGGGCAGGCGGGGAAGGAGGAACGAAGGGAGAGGAATTTGTCGGTGAAAAAGGAGGCGAGGGTAGAAGGACTAGGGGAGGAATGGGGTGGTGGGGGTGGAAGAGTGGAGGTAGAGGAGAGGGATTTAAGAATATGAAAAAGGCATTTAGAGGAGTTGGAGGAGGAAGCTATGAGATGAGAGTAATATGATTGCTTGGCAGCGGTTATCATAGAGCGATAGAAGAGGTGTGCCTGACGGAATGCAGTATTGGAAGCAGCTGATGGGTTCTTCCTCCATAGGTGCTCTGCGCGGCGAAGGTGGGTGCGATGCAGGTAAAGCCCAGGGTGGTACCAAGGGTGGTGAGAGGAGGAACGGAAAGATACAGGACGGAGAGGGGCTAGGGTGTTAAGAGCAGCAGATAAAGTAGAGGACTAGGTGTCCACTTGTTGATAAACGGATAGGGAGGAAAGCTCGGGAGGGAAAAGGGAACTGGCTGGAGGGAAAGACTGTAAAGTGTGCGGGGTGATGTGCCGTTTAAGAGGCTGAGAAGAAAGGACAGGGGGTGGGGGGCCTGACTGTCTTAGGAGAAGGAAAAGGGAAGGAAAAAAGGAGACACTGGTGGTCAGACCAAGGGATAGGGATAGGTTGAATGCAGGAAGGGAGGTAAGGGGAGGACTCGAGAGTGAGAATGAGGTCCAATGTCTGGCCGGAGGCATGGGTCGGGCAAGCTACATGTTGGGTGAGACACAGATCGGAGAAAAGTGAGGTGAGAACCTTATCGCACGATCTCGATTGAGTACCCAGATGAACATTGAGGTCACCCAGGATGACTAAATGAGGGGATAGGAGGACAGAATCAGATAAGGAGAGTAAATGTGAATCCCAAAGATCCAGACGCAAAGAGGGGGGAATGTAGATGAGGAGAAAATATATTGCAGTGAGAGAGTCTATGCAAGCTATGTTGTGCAGTGAAGAGGAACAGGAGAAAGGTGATGCAGTGGAGAAGAAATTGAAGATCAGCGGTGAAAGAGATGATGAGACTCAGCTTGGAGACAGCAGTGTGAGACCCAGAAAAACACCAAACATCAACACTGAGGCAACTACACTCACCCAATTACTTGACTGGAGCTCTGGAGTCTCTGAGCCTCCTCTTACCTGTACCATGATAGCAGCAGAGATCCAGGCATTTCTGAGCAAGCCCATGGTGGTTCCAGACTGGCCATCACACACTCAATCCATAGAAAGGTGTGTAAAAATGACAACTGAGGCTGCTGGTCATGTGTACAATCAGAAGAGGAGGGAGCATTATATTAAGGGTCAGATGGTCTGCAGGGAGCTCATGAGCTGAAACAGAAGCAAACATATGGCTTCTTTGCTGGATTTTGTTAAATAACATTAAATTAACCGCATCAATGACATTTTAAAGACAATTATGTGGCTATATGTGTTGTTCAGGCTATTTGTACGTTCAAATAAATATTACTTAATTTCCACATATTTCAACTGATTTGATGTAGGTAAGACTCACTTTAAGCAGTTTCTGAAGATATCATTAGATTCAGCATGAAAACTGCATAATTCAGTCACTCGTAGTTTGTAAAGTTTAGAAAAATAAAAATCTACGCCTAAAATTGACACACCTAACTATTACAGCAGGATGAGGTCATAAGAAGTCTTTGGAATGTTTCTTTGTCTCTGGTCTAGCAGGACGATATCAAAATGTGCTGATAAATAAATAAACAACATAAAAGAAAATGTAACACTCTACTAAACTCACCACCTTTCACAGCAGCTTATAGAAAAAAGAGGGAAAAATTCAGGAGAACAATGGGTCTCAGAACTTATGGTTTTTTTTCATGTGAAAAGCAAGCTTTCACTGCTAACGCCTCTCAGGATGTTCGTGCTATCACACTACCCCTTCACCTCAATGACCCGAAAAAACTCTTCTCCTGATCACATCCTCTGTTAACCACTCATGAATTCACAAGTAAAACAACAAAATTGAGGAAGAATAGCCACTACTTATCTGAGCTCCAATCATGGCTCAATTTCCTCCATTCCAAACCAATTCTTATCAAAATGCCCCTCCCGACGTCCAATAAAGCATTTCACCAATAGCTTTGTCATGGGATACTATCACCAGAACACAACTGCAAAGAAAATGTGATATATCAAAAACAACAACCCACATATCCTTACTAAAGCAGCCATAAAAAATACATTAGAATCCTTAAAACCCCTCAAAGAACCCCACAAAAATACTATACTATCTCACAAAAACCTGTGCGTAACATCACACCCCAAGCCAACATGACACACAAATCTTTAACAAAGCATTCTTCCAAAAAACGCCGTGCATGCGGCTTATATAATAGGATCATACCAAGGATTTTTAAAGGAACACTTCCTATCTAATCAAAACCACAAATCACCGAAACCACTCAGTCCCTTCATACACATAAAACCCAATTAATTTGAGAATTCAACCCCCCAGGAGAAACAGTATTTAGTTGAAAAATCCATCGCTGCTCACACACAAACTCTGCTCTCTGCCACGCCGGCTTACACCTCCAGACACACTATCTATATAAAAGTATTTCAATTCAGAAAATGAATGATAATACTCCAAACAATGCTGAACCATTGGAGCTTCAGTATGCCTACAACGTAATCAACTTCTAAGTTCACCTGTTCTTACTTTAAAGGGATGAATCGTTTTCCCTATATAAAGCAATCGACATGGGCACCGTATAGCATAAACCATAAAACTAGAAGTACATGTGGTATGTCTCTTAAGATGGTAATCTTTACCCCCATAGAAAAACATTGTAAGCTCCAATGAAACTGGACAGATGGAACAATTACAACATGTCCAATGGCCAGGGTGAACCGGCTCATCTAATGTTGGTCACCGAAGAGATTGCCGGATACAATATCTCCTTTAATTATGATTACAGAGCCAAACACAATGGGAGCGTCTATCCGTCAACCTGGGAATGGCCCATAAGACATTGGCATGTTTTTTTAAAGCACCTTGAATCCGAGGACTCAATGGAGAAAACCGGGAAATAAAGTTAAAACAAACATCATCCTCTATAGTAGCTCTACTCGCACATGGTTGAAGAAGCCAGTCTCTATTATTATACAACGCCCGTCGGTAAGCCTTATTAACAACTCTATCCGGATAGCCCCTAGCTGCAAAGGCCACTTTCAAACCCTGAGACTTAATCCTACAATCGGTCGTAAAGGAACAATTCCTATGAAAACAAATGAATTGTGGAAAAGGCAACCCTTCCCTCAACTGAACAGGATGGGCACTAGAGAAATGTAAAAAGGTGTTTCTATCTGTAGCCTTACGATAAACAGTTGTCCCCCACCCATCGAATTGTCGCACCACTACAACATTCAAAAAAGCAATCTTATCAGCATGGTAATTAATAGTAAATTGTATATGGGAATCCAACTGATTAAGCCAAATATGAAACTGTAATAACGATGTTACCGTCCCTTCCCATATCAAAAAAACATTGTCTATATAGTGGCGCCAAACTTTAATCATAGATTTAAAGGGGGAAGTAGACAGCCATTTACATTCATACCCTCCCATAAAGAGGTTTGCAATAGACAGGGCAAAAGTAGCCTCCATGGCCACACCAGAAATTTGTTGATAGATCACACCTTCAAACACAAAATAATTATTTTCTAAGGCAATCGCTGCAAGTCACATTATATATTGTATCAGCCTATCAGAAAAATGCCCTCAGTGCATTAGCGCTGTCTTAACAACCGCTAGAGCTTCAGATTGTGGTATACTGTATATCTGTTCCATGTAATGTATACATTAGTATACAAATTTGTTTACTTGTTCCATGTAAACCGCCCCTGATCTCTGGAAGGGGCGGTATAGAAGAAATAGATAAATAAATAAATAAATAAATAAATAAATATACTAGTATACAGCGCTGTTATGTCAAGGGTCGCTAAGATGGTATTATGACATCAAGCCAATTGAGACACTTACAGACAAAATTTGCAAAAATGGGTCATATCCCACAAAAATGATGGGATGTCCTTCAACAGGGGTCTCAGGAAGGAATCCACAAATACTGATAAAGGTTCAAGGAGAGTGCCCCTAGTAGAAACTATAGGTCGCCCTGGAGGGTCAATTAACTGTTTATGAATCTTTTCTCCTGAATTTTTCCCTCTTTTTTCAATAAGCTGCTGTGAAAGGTGGTGAGGTTAGCAGAGTGTTACATTTTCTTTTATGTTGAGTATTTGTCGTACACTCTGGAAGTGACCATTATTATTGCTGGTTAAATAAATAAATACATACGTACATACATACATTGCCGCTTATCCTAAGAGAAAAAAAAGCAAGCACGGCTGACAATCTTCTTACTAGGGGCAATCTTCCTCTAGCCTAGGTCTAAGAGAGAAGAGTGGGAGGTTAGGGACTTTAATGTAAATTCATCACCTTTACTCCTCTCTCTCATTTAGAACGGGGCTGTTTGAGAAATCCCATTCTACTACCACATGCAGGGGATCATTTACTAACAGTTATTGCACGCTAATGCCATTCAGGTACATTATTTACCAGAGGGCTCATTTTATGGAGTGGGCCTTTGGTAAATACAGTATCAAGTTTTGTTGGCATTGGTATGCAGTATTTATAAGTAACCCTTGAATGACATCTGGTCATCATCTGCTGGACTTGCTTCTTTCAGATCAAATCGTAGGATGTTCTATTATCATGTGCACCTTCTTCATCTATTCTCCTTTTGGGGATAATCCATCCTTTACAAGTCTCCCCAAAAGCACATATCTGAGAGCTCACTGGATGCGCACTTGTGCAATTCTGGTTTCTGCAACTCAAAAAAGATAAAGCAAAATTAGAAAAGGTACAGAGAAGGGAAACCAGGAGTGATGAGTGAGGTGATCAAATCTGCAGATGACACAAAATTATTCGGTCATTAAAATGGCAGAGGACTGTGAGGATTTTCAGATAGATCTTGTGATAGTAGGAGACTGGGCATTTAAATGGCAGATATATGCATCTGGACAAGTGCAGAGCGATGCATATAGGGAAAAATGATCCCAATTACAGAATACCGAGTTATGAGTTATGAGTCACCAGCCAAGAAAAAGATCTTGGAGTCATTGTGAACAACAAATTGAAATTTTCAATCCAGTGTGCCATGGGTGTTAGGAAAAAATGAAAAAAAAATATTTGAGATCATTCTAAAAGAGATGGAGAACAAAACTGAGTATATCACTATGCAGCTGTATAGGACCCTGAATATCGTATGCAGATCCGGTTGCTCCATCTCAAAAAGGATATAGCAGAACTAGAAAACGTTCAGAGGAGGGTGGCAAAAATATTTAAGGGGATAGGACACCTCCTTTCTGAAGAGGGATTAAGCAGTTTAGGGGTCTTTAATTTGGATAAAGGGCAATTGAGTGGGAATATGAAAGAAGTTTATAAAATTATGTGTGGGGTGGAAGAGTTAAATAGCAAATGGTTGTTTTAACCTGTCAAACCACACAATGACAAGAGTACTCCATGAACCTAATGACCAGCAGGTTGAAAACAAATCATAGAAAGATTTCTTTTCACACAACATATAATTAAGTTGTGGAATCTGTTGTCAAGGGATGTGGTTAAGGTGATTGACATATGCTATTCAAAAGATGTTTGGACATCTTTCTGGAAGAAAAGTCCATAAAAGTTATTAGTCAGGTAGACTAAAGAGAGCCATTGCTCATCCCTGGAAATGAGCTATGAGATATATATCTACTTTTTGGGATCTGCCAGGTACTCATGATTTGGACTGACCACTTTCGGAGAGAGGATGCTAGGCTGATGGACCATGCCCTGGACTAGTATGGCTTTTCTTATGCATTTATATCTATATCTATAGAATCATGAGTAGAATTGAAAAGATAAAAATGAATTGTTTGCTTACTCTTTCAAAAAGGTACAGACTACAGGACACTCCATGAAGTTACTAAGTAGCACATTGAAAACAGATCAGACAAAATATTTTTCATTCAATGCACATTAAACTCAAGAATTCATTACTGGAGGAGGCATTGACATAGCTGGGTTTAGAGCAAATGTCCATGAACTATTATTAACAAGGTAGACTTGAGCAAAGTCACTGCCTATCTCTCAGGGTGAGAAGCATGGAATCTATCTACTTTTTGGGATCCTGATACGTATTTGTGGTCTGGATTGGCCACTTTCAGAAACAGGCTACTGGACTTGATGGACCTTTGGTTTGAACCAGTATGGCAAATCTTATGTTCTTAAACTATGGGCATAGTATGCAGTTAGGCCGGATCTTTGCCTAACTGTAGAGACCCAAGTTGATTATGGGACTCAGAGTATCACCTAAGCCCTAAGATCGGGAGATCATAAAAAAAAATAGCTTTAATAATTCCAGAAGAATGTATCTATGCTTACAAAGAACTTTGTGGAAAGATTTGAAATAAATTGGTTTGTAGTAGGCTAACAGTGGCAAATACAGCTTTTTGTTTTCCTTCTCAGAAGAGATCTTGTCTTGTCATGTTTGGTTAATTCTGAACTTGTTCACTGAGTAACCTGTGCTTTCATTTAACTTTCTTCATTGTAAATATTCTGTATATGTTTTTTTTCACAAAAACCTGTCTTAAATGCCACTCTGACTCGGTTGTTACATCAATAGAACATTCCAATCTCTTCTCAGGGTAAAGGCAGAGATAATTTTGAGTTCCCAATCAGACTTAGCGTATAAGACCTTTCATGTTTTTGAATAACATGCCTTACCTCAGCTGTGCCCAGGGCTATTCAGTTTGCATGGTTCTGGCATAATGTTTAAAGATTTTAATATGTTGTGTCAGACAAATAAGGCATGTTGCGTATTTCCAGAGAAGAAAGGGATAGAATATACTATTGTTGATAGATGTGTTGGAGAGAAATAGGTCTTTGCCCCACACAAAGACAGAAGAGTGACTGTTTTGTACCTAGTAAAGAATCTTTGTCACTTACTGGAATCCTGCCACCTTACACTGATGGCTGCAGGGCCCTGTGTGACAGATCAGACCTAATGAGAGGTTTCAAGCATGACAGTGTGGATGCTGCAGGGAAGAATGTCTATAGTAGCTTTCGCTTCCTTTAGGAAAGCCATTCATATTCGGAGTTTCTGATTCCATGGGGTTGTTATAGAAAACTAGTATTCAAGAGATTCTACTGCAAATGCCAGAACACGACCATGACTTCCAATGTATGGAACTGGCAGTGGCATTCCAAGGGCAAGGCCCGTCCCTGATGCCAGCTAGGAGGGGATGCACCCCCACTGGGCCCAGGGAGATAGTGTGGCAAACTTTCCATAAAGTTGGCTTGCTCTGCTGCCTCGCGCTCCGTGGCGCAGCCGCTCTTTTCTCCCTGCCGAAGTCTTGTGACCGGGTCACGGAGCATGAGGCACTGCAGTAAGCCATCTTTTTGGTAAGTTTTCTCTGCCACCTCTGTAGGCCTGAGTGGGGTGGAGGGGGGGGGGGTGCATTGTGCCATGCAGTGCCATGTAGCATGGGGGCAGGTGCCCGGGTGCCAAGGGGTCTGGGAATGCCACTGAGAGCTGGTATCTCAAAAACATGGTAAAATGTTTAAGAAGTTTGCGGTTTAGGGCAGGGAGTCGTTCCAAAATTGTTCTGTTGAGCAAGGCCATTTAGTACTATTCAGTTTACTAGAACCTTTGGGCCTGATATTTAAAGGGATTAACGTGGATAGCAAACCTGTTAACGGTGCAAATCCCCTTGGCCACGATATTCAGCAGCATTAACACGGTCTGGGGCGGAGAGCGGGGGTAGCACCTAGGGATAGCCAGGCAGTGGCTGAATATTGCCGTTTTCCGCTTAGTTTCCTGGTTATCTGGCTGACCCAGATACTTAATGCTGGTGACCCCAGCATTGAATATCCGCATCTAGGGTTCAGCGGCAACGGCTAGCCGCTATAATTGCACTAGCAGCTGTCGCTGAATATTGTGTCCTTTAAGATTTTAAATAAATATTTTGTCTATCCACACTCTCTTCAAGCTACTTCGCTATAGAACTGCAGATAGTATTTTTTAAAGAGTTTCTGGGGCTGCCCAGTTTTTAGGCCTTTCCTTACATGGTTGCCAAGATTTGAAAGCTCTGATAAGGATTATTTTAAATGGAAAATAAAAGGCCTCCTCTTATCTCCTATTGGAATGCTTTGCACTGGAGGAATTATATTTGAAGAACAGAGCTGAAACATGGTCAGTTTTTTAATCTAAAATGAAGGGCTTTTTCTTATGGAAGGACACTTGGAAAATCTGTCTTTATATCCTTTTAGTGGATTGCTATAATAACTGTTCATAGACTTAATTCACTATCTGATAATACATATCTGGTCAGGCAGAGGAAACCTGTCTGGCCAGTTATTGATTGTTATCTCCTTTATTCAGAGAAAATCAGTGCAATTGCTTCAGAGGTAATTATATATATACCAGAGGTTCCTAACTCTGGTCCTTGAGGGCCGCAAAAGGTCTGGTTTCCATGGTAACCAAACTATGCAAATTACCTTTGTGCTTAGACCAAATATATGCAAATAGATTCATTGTGGCTATCCTGAAAACCAGACCCATTTGCAGTCTTTGAAGACTGGAGTTGGGAACCCCTAATATATGCCTTAAGAAAGTGGTAAATAGAGCTATAGGATAATTAATGTTAAAATATCAGATTGGATCCCATTACCGATTGAGTCCTTTGGCCTATACATTGCTTATCTTATGGCTATTTAAGCAGTGATGCTGATTGTAGCAAGATGTTTCATAGCTAGAGGTCATTTGGGAAGTCATTCATGAAACAATAATTCATAAATTATTCTCTGACAGAGGAACAAAGAGGAAACAGAGAAAGAGATGGAAAGAGAACTACCCCTTCCCCCTGAGAAACAGTACGAAGTGAACTGTGGCTTATTCTTTACATGGTTTCTAATTCATCTGACTCACTATTGCTATATAAAATGTACTCTTGATTTGTGAGGTAATAAATCTATTAGAGATTTTGAACTCAGATGCCTGATATGGATAAATACAGAGGTGAAATAGTGTAAGATTTTTTTTTTAAAATCCCGAGCAAGCATCCTGATGGACGATAATAACTGAGAAATACAATCGAACCTGTATTGTAATGAATTTTCAGTGGGATCTAAGAGAGAGATCTTTTGTGGTGGGTGGGTGGTCTGTTAGTGGTCAGACAAATATTCACTAGCTTATGCTGCTTGGAACTCCTAAATCTGAAGTGTATCCAGTAGAAATCAATAGAATGTAATGAAAATGAGCAGGAATTCTAAAATAAAATGTGTATCTTGTAATGGGGCACGTTTACTAAAGGGTAACATGCATTAGTGTGTGGTTTTGATGCAGTACTAAAACATAGCCTGGGATCCATGCCAAAAAAACCATGCCGCTGCCTGCTTATCTTTAAGTGGTGAAAATTTGGCTGCCAAACTTTCACCACAGAAGCTAATCTAGCAGTGGCTGAATATTGCTGTCCTGTCGACCCAGATATTCAATACTGGTGGATGGATATGGCCCTAGCATTGAATTTTTGGGTCTTAAGTTCAGCGGCAACAGCTAGCCGCCTTACAACAATTAGCTGCCACCACTGAATATCGGGCCCAAAAAGTCTCCAAGCACTAGGGGAATTATTTCAGAGAACATACATAGCAAATGTGTAGTCAGTAGATTAAGAAAAAAGGTTTCCTGTGATGGATGTCTTATATGAAGTGTCAAGGAGGAAAACCCCAGAAGAATTCTCAGCAGATGACTAAGAAGACAGGATTTGGTTTACCCATATCGGGGCTGAAAAGGAAATCACAGAACACAGCTTCTTGTGAGGATCCATCCATTTGTTAAAATGCAATTCTAAGTTTAAGAAGGCCAGCCTGGAACGGTCAAATACCAGCAAATAAGTTAATAAGCAAATGGAGTAGATTTTCACTATGTCACTCACCAGCAAAATAGCAGGCTGGCTATTCTGCAATTGAAGATTTTGCTAAAGTGAATTGGCTGTTTAAAGTTACCATCCTATCTTTAGTCAGGCTCCTAAGTTAGACTTCTACATATAGTTAGAACCCTAATCTTAACTTTCTAGTTTTAGTAAATATAAAGACAAATATTCTTCCAAGGTAAATCTATGAAGAAATATAAAAAAAGTAGGAACTATATGGAAAGCAAATATTTAAAAAGGATGTGCATACAGGATGTTATCACACGTTCAGGGTGATAGCTACTAAAGTGCGTTAGAGCAATAACACATTGTATTTGGCCCTAAATTCACAATAAAGGGCAATAACATGCATTATTTTACTGTAATAAACAAATTGTCACTGCAACGCATGTTATATACTAATGAGATGCAAAGCATGCAAATACATGCAAAACACATCATGCATAATGCGACTTGTGATAATTCATCACAAGTTGCATTATTCAGGGAAAAATAACCCCAATTCATAGCTGTTATTATTCTGCCAGGAGCATTCCTCCAAAACTACCCCATCCCCCAGTGCCCTCCAAACACCAGTACAATCCCCCCAAAGGTCCCCAGTAGTAGTACCGTGAGAGTACCACTAGGGGATCCCAGGTGCCATTTTGAACCCAGAGCTGGCACTGGCAGGAGCAAGGGGAAATCATTTCTGCTGGCATACACTCCAAAGCACCAAGGTCTTCAAAGATAAGCCCCAGTGGCTTTGGGAATTGGGGAAGGGCTTTGGTTGTGGTGTTCTTTGAAATCAGGGGGTGGGGATCCTTAGGAGGGGTTATACTGGATCTTGGGGAAGGAGAGCCATGTCTTTGGATGTCCTGCGAGAAGGGGACCCCTGGACCTCCTGTTGTATTTCTAGGCATGGCCCCTTTAATTTTGCAGTCTGGAGCATTGGGCCATGTCATTACCACAAGCTATGTTATTCCTTGACTCCTGTGGTAAACACATTAGACAGCCTTAGGATGGAGCAGGACAGCCCAGGTGGAGGTAGAGAACATGGGCTAGGAAGTGCTGCAGTTACGGCACAGAACCAGCAGGCATGTGGAGGATGCCTGCATGTTCAAGGCATAAGCACTAATGTATCAAGCATTCACCCTTGAAACTGCAATATTCTCTCTGTCCGCTAGTCTATTTGCTCTTGCTGCTCCTCCATGACAGTCGGCTGCTGCTGGAGCAACTGCAGCACTGCAATTACAGATGCATCTCCACTGATTGATGGGGGAGACTATTCACACACACACTACCATCCACCAGGGGAGATGTATCTGTGGGAGTAGAAGTCACATCCAGTAGCAGCAGATAGCTACCACGGATCTCCATTTCCTCCACCAGAATGATAACCTCTTTGCTCCACCAAGGCTGTGGGAGTTAGGTTGGGATATGGGGCGGGTTGTACTGTGAAGGCAGATGGGGGGATGTGTGACCAGGTCCTCTGGAAGCCTGCTCTGATTCCTCTGTCGGGTGGGTTTGCTGGGCCAGGCCTATACCAGCACTATTCTGTAGGTCTGGAGGAGATCTTTCTGCATCATCCTACTGGCCTGCTGGGGCAAACAGAGAACATGAGGTCCACATCCTTGCCCAGCCATTCATTGGAGTGTGTATGCCAACTCAGCAGTGTGTCCCCTCCAGTTCCAGTCTGCATTGGCACATACTGTTCCATTGTCCTGCCTTCATAGTTTCCTTGCAAAGCCATCTGTAAGGAAGGCAAATCTATGACCATCTAAATGGCTGTGACAGAGCTGCACCGCAACCTGTGTAAAGTGAATCAGGTGGCTTTATGCTACAGTAGCCCCTAGTGGGATCGGTCCCTCACATAACAGATTGAAGCATGTATACATTTGATGTGACCTTCCCTAATGGTGGGTGGGGGTGCACAGGCCAATTTCTTTATGTACAGTGTGCATCAGGTCCATGTATTGTCTGTATCTCCACTCATGTACAGGCATGAGGTGGGGTTTGGACATATCCCAGACTGGGACAATGGATATCTGGCCCACACCTACAACAGGACAGACTATACTAGTACACTCTTTTTCTTTTTTTGCCATGTTTCTGTGTTGAATCTTGGTGTGGCCTGTGGCCTCCCCAAGTTGGCCTTTCATATGGCACCTCCATCTGATCCCTGGCTACCAGCTGCCAACCAGTATGCGCTGTCGTCAATATTGCCTCATCTGGTGTGATGGGATGTAACTTCACATCATCTAGCTGTTCCTCTGTGCACCAAATTTAATTATGATGTTGGGTGGGGATGTGCAGGACTAAATGGGGTCGATGTAGATGTCATCAGGCCTTTTCAGGTTTGCATTTTCGCAATGGCTGTATGACATGTGCTCTGGTGGGTTTAGTTCTTCTATGGTCTCTCTTTAGAGCAGGTTGCCAAAACTAAAGGGGTGGGAGTAGCTGCAGACCACCCAGATAGCATTGCTGAAAGCCTACTGCTGGCTATGTTAACATATGAAAGGTTATTGTTTTTATACATTTGGTGGCAGTTGTGGGATTGTCACATTTGGCATTACTATCTGGACTCATATCTGTGACCCTTGGGTTGGAGGGCAGGCATCTTACAAGAGGAGCTGTGAAATCTTCATGGAGGCTGCATCTCCCCAGAATGTTCTTGCCCTTAGATCATCTTTCTAGAGGTCCAAGTCCCTGTTTCTTTATTGCGGTTATGTGCGTCTTGTCTGGAGCCCTGAGGACATCCATTTTGGATATCTTACCCTGTGATTATCTGCCTTCCTCTTCTTCAGACAGCCTACAATGACATGTGTGCTATCCTTGTGGCAGATATTTTGTGGAACTATATGTACATAAGTTATCTGAGACAAATTACAGGTCTACAGAAGTTAATGGTTGTCCATGGAGTACTGCAGGGGGTTGAGAATGACAGGATCTTGTATCAGAGAGGTTCAAGTCTCAAAGGATTTACATATAGACATAGTGCTATAGCAGGTCATGCACAAGGATATGATGGAAATCAGGCCATTGGAGTACGGTTGGCCTTGGGGGATTGCCATGACATTTTCTCCATGAATGGGGTAACCTCAGACCTCCTGACCCACAATACCATGTACCTAAATGGACTCAGGGACTGTGATCACTGGACATCTCATGCACAGTTGAGAGTGGGCTGAGCAACACCATCCCCTCTTGCTATATGCTGGGTCTTCTGCACAATACCAACTTTCCAAAACAAGGATCACAAGTTTGAGGCTAAGCTGTGATGTCACTGGAATGAGAACAGTTTCTTGGGTTATTTCCTGTGCATCCCGGCAGAACACATTTTGTTATGACAAGAACCATCCATGATGCTTTCCATGTTGTATGTTAAACCTGCACATTCTTTTGGCTGATAACACAGGTACACTACCAAAAAACTGCCTCCAGTTTTGCAACTGATTCCTATAGATTTTGGGGTGCTGAATCCAGGAAAAATAGCCAAAATGTTCCATCATGTCACGTTTTCTTGCAAAATTAGATTTCTTACCCATATAAGGAATGTTCACATAATTTCTTTTTAGCCGACTGCAGTTTATTTTCTTGGCCCAAAATAGAAGTTGTAATGGTTAACTAACTAGAATCACTCCCTCATAATATTTTAGAGTGTTTTGTATTCATTTTATACATTAACAGGACAATTGGGAGGCGGGGGGGCTAAATCCAGTACTCGCGCTGGCGCATGTTCTTTCCTGTTCGCCTCGCCTCGTTCGCTCGCTCGCTCAAACACGGTGGTTGCGACATGAACGTTCCTGTCAAATTTCAGTTTCTTGCAAGTTCATTATTACCTTTTGTTTGCTCAGTCGTAATCCAGCTTTATTCCGAAGTGGTTCACTACAGTTGTAGTTTGCAGTGCTGTGTATTTCTGATGGCTCACAGTGCCAGAGGTTGCGTCAACTCTCCGGACAGTTTTTGTTTTATTTGTGGGGAATATACCGTGAAAAAGCGGCAGAGGAACATTTCTGAATTTATTAAAAAAGTATATTTCGCCTATTTCGGTTTGAAGTTAGGCGATCAAGACAACCGTGGGCTCCTCACAAAGTGTGCAAGACATGTGAGGAAGATCTACGCTTATGGATGAAAGGTAAAAAACAAGCATTTCATTTCGGAATACCTATGATGTGGCGTGAACAAAGAGACCACAGCAGTAACTGCTATTTTTGCTCTTGCATTGTGAAGGGATACAACTTAAAAAATAAGAACATAATAAGTTACCCCAACCTTCCCTCAGCAATTAGGCCTATGCCACATAGCAACGAAGTACCTGTGCCTGAACCACCAAAATCTTTGGATCATATTTGTGTGGACGGTTCTGATCATGATGAGACTCATCAGATGGCTTTTCCCGATGAGTCCAGTACTTCCGAGTTTGAAACTGAACCAGATCCGAAACCTGAACTTTTCTCTCAAGCTGAATTGAATGATTTAGTCCGGGATTTAGGACTCCCAAAAGATGCTGCCCAACTGCTAGGTTCTCGGCTTAAACAGAAAAATCTATTGTCACCAGGAACAACTTTTTATTGGTACCGCAACCGCGAGACACAATTTTTGAAGTATTTCAGCAAAGAGGAAGATTTGGTATTTTGCAACGATATATACGGAGTGATGGAAAAGTTTAAACTCAAGTATGATCCTGCTGAATGGCGGCTGTTCATTGATTCGTCAAAAGACAGCATAAAAGGTGTTCTTCTTCATAATGGCAACACATTCGCTTCAGTTCCTATTGCTCACTCTGTTATTCTCCAAGAAAAATACGAGAATTTGGCCCTGATTCTTCAGAAGATTTGTTATGATGAGCATAAGTGGATGATTTGTGGAGACTTTAAAATTCTATCCATGCTATTAGGGCAGCAATCCGGTTTCACCAAATATCCCTGCTTCCTTTGCTTGTGGGATAGCCGGGCCCGCAACCTACACTGGGGGAAAAAAGACTGGCCAATTCGGGAGTATTTGAGACCCGGTGAGAAAAATGTTCTTCATGAGAGCTTGGTACCTCGTGATAAAATTCTATTACCACCTCTCCACATTAAGTTGGGTCTCATTAAGCAATTCATCAAGTCCCTTCCAAAAGATGGTGAGTGCTTTCGGTACCTTTGCTCAAAGTTCCCCCGACTTTCTGAAGCAAAGTTAAAGGAAGGAGTGTTTGTTGGCCCTGATATAAGGAAACTCATTTCAGATGGAGCATTCGCTGAAACGATGTCTGAGAAGGAAAAAGAAGCCTGGGATTCCTTCAAGGATGTTCTCAAATTCTTGGAGAACAGGCGGGATGAGAACTATAAGGATATTGTTGCCAGGATGCTCAATGCCTTCAAAGAACAAGGCTGTAACATGAGCCTGAAAGTCCATTTCTTGCACTCCCATGTGAACTACTTTCCCGAAAACGTGGGGGCGTACAGTGAAGAACAAGGTGAAAGGTTTCACCAGGACATCAAGGACGCAGAGAGAAGGTACCAAGGAAGATGGAACACCACTATGATGGCTGATTTCTACTGGTTGCTGCTGCGGGAAACCCCAGATGAAAAATACGCCAAGCAGCGCACCAAGAGAAGCATTCGGGGGAAGAAGAAACGGGCCCACCAGGAGATTGATTGACCCAAGAATGACTTTAAAATCTAAACTGTGTTGACAGATATCGTGTTTTTACTAAACTTTGAAATAAAAATTTGCTAGTTATTACCACAGTGTCGGATCTCATTTATTAGAATTTTATTTTCACACCATCGGGTGTTTGTCTTCATGTATTGCAATGGTGCGGTTTGCGTTTTCTATTCTTACATACATACCTGTACAACATTTTTTGCACATTTATTTGCTTTGCTTTGTGTCTAACCTCGCTCTTATATGCTCAATGTTTGTGCACATGTATGTGGCTGTTTTAAGTGCAGACAATTTTGCTACCATCACAGTGTGTTTTGTTGACATTACTCTATTCTTATGTGCTGCCTTGTTACAATTTTCTTTATTCTTATTTGAATAACTACTAAACAATTAGTATAAAGAATTCATCCAAGAAACTTTTATCTCGATCGCACTCAATCTGAAACGTTCACCTCAAACTGCTAACCCAATGTAGCAAAAAATCTGTACGTGATGGAGCAAATTGGTTACCAGATTTGGATTCAGCACACCAAAAAACGTAAAAATCAATCGAAACATTAGAGGCAGTTTAAAAAAAATTTTTTTTAGTGTACCTGTGTAATCTTTCCCCTTCTGTGTTCTATCTCTACATAGCATTTGGGCCATCAGATGCCCTTTGTACATGTCCATCATGGTCTAGCATGCCTGATACTGCTGGCATGAGTCACTCTATGTATGCTACTCACACTCAGCCACCAATAGCATACTCCTTTGTTTCTTGGTGGATGGGTACATATAAGCAGCCAAGTCATATCTGTTTGCATTGTGTGCCTCTCCCTCTATGCCTCTCCTCCTATGCTCCATATGTGGTATTATTGATCAGATTCTGGGACTGCCATGAGGGGAAAGCTCTCAGAGTCTGAATGTCAGGAGCAGGAGGCCACAGTTATATATTTCCTACCTGGACAGAAGTTCATCACATCCCTTCCCAGTGCCTACTAGTATGATGCATTGACTGTATGTGACTTACTCCCATCGCTTCTGAGCTCTGTGCCAAATCGGGCATGGGGCATGGCAGGTTTATGTGTGTGCAGCACTTGTGTTCAGATTCCACATGTTTCCCATGGGAGCTTAGACATGGCCACTGCTGGAATGGGGTGGATATGTATGGGACTTGTATAGATGTATTGTATAGATGGTCTGGTCTGCACATGCTATGAGGCCTGTTCAATGGGCAGGGAATTCCAGCAGGTAGGGAGATTTGTCCTATGACAAGCAATCAAGGGTCAGGTTGGGGGGCCAGGAAAATGAGTAGAGGAATACCCTAATGGTTACAGCACTGGTTTGGGATCCAAGAGACCAGGGCTCAATTTACACTAGCACTCTTTGTGGCCTTGGGCAAGTCACTTAATCCTCTATTGCCTCAGAAAAATCCAAGTTATCAATGTCCCTATTTAATATGCATTACCAAGTTTAAGTTACAATGCAAACTGCTTTGACTGAAATGATAAAGCAGTATAAAAAAACGGTTAAATAAATGAGGTCTGCTGTGTTGTGATAACTGTATAGAATGAATGGAGGTATGGTCCTTGGCTGTTGTCTTGTGACATTCTTTGCAGATGCTATGCATGCAGAGGGGCCTCTGACCAGCCATTTTTTGCTTCCTGGCCTAATAGTGACAGGGTTTGGGCATACACCAAACAATGCCAATATGGTACAGTATTGAGACATACTTTCCATATAACATACTGTTGGTGACTTTGGAATGCTCCGTATTATATATTAATATATATATATATATATATGTTTATATGCAATTTCTTGATATACCGTTCAGACTGAAGGGCATCAGAGCGGTTTACAATCACTACAAGCAGATACTGGATACATTTTCTTATCCCCAAATGGCTCACAATCTATGTGCTCCTGTACAATACCCACTTTCCAACACAAGGATCACAGGTTTGAGGCTAAGCTGTGATGTCACTGGAGTGAGAACACAGTTTCTGGGTTATTTCCTGTGCAACCTGGCAGAACTCATTTTGTCATGACAAGAACCATCCATGGTGCTTTCCATGTTGTATGTTAAACCTGCACATTCCTTTGGCTGATAATCTTTATCCTATTTCAACTGTGACCAGACATCCTCCAGCCAGTCCATTTAGTGCTAACACAGATACAGTATCTGGCCTCTTTCCGCAGATCCTCTATTTTATGAAGGTGAGAGAGACACAGTGTTAATATGACTGTGCCTTTTGCTATCTTGCCTGTTCCACACTGCCTTTTTGTGTTGTCAGTATTAGGTCCATAATGTGGCCTACTGTTCTTTAGTTATGCTGTGGCAGATCTCGTTCTCTCACCTCTGATATGGTGCACTATATCTCCTTTGATCTCATCCTATGAGTCCTATAGGGTGCCAGTAATTATATGCAGCACTTCAGGATGTCTGTGGGGTGCTTGACCTAACCGGTGCACACTGTATGACCCCTTTCCTTGGTGACCCCCAGGAAGTCTATGGCCTCCTCCCCTGCTTTTTCCTCCTCTGCAGCTCCATCTTGATACCCCATGTTTACTGCACTGTATAACTCACTCATGTCTCTGCCCTATAGGTTGCTGCCCTAGCCCGGACTTGCCCTTCCTTTTGCAGGTTCAATACATCCTCATGCCTCAGCCCCAGGTTACTGCTGCAGTTCAAACAGGCTCATCTATGTGCCAGAAAGTATGCTTTCATCAGAATTGCCCTGTGCGCCTTGGTTGCCCTCCCTGGCATGTACTTATAGGCTGTGCTGGGCACTTTGTGGCCAGCATTTTGATGGTCCATAATCTGGATGCTTGCTCTGGATGGGACAGCACAGATCCCCATCTCTCGCTTGCTTCTGCTACCCCATGACAGGCCCCTGTGTGCATTTATGTTTCTGAGGTGGGCTGCATGCAGGTCAAAATAGTTGATCAGCCTTTCCCAGGACCTTCCCAGACCTTCCCAGTTCCTTCTCTAGCCAGGCACTGGGAACAGCTTGTGCTCCCTGCCCATCATGAGCCTGGCCAGGAGGAGGGTGTAAGGCTCTCTGAAATTCAATTTGCAAGGCCATGCTGCCCTTTTCTGAATGTCCCCATGCCTGCAATTTTGTCACACATGTCACTGGTGCACATGGAGTTACACATATATGCAGATTGCAGCATGCCCCAGTCAGACTTTGCAACATACTTTGTGCTATGCCTGTGCTCCCATTTTATATGAGGCACACACTGCTACATGTGCCTAGCTGAATTGGTGTGCAGATCCAGGTGTACCTTTTCTGGTGCACCAGCCCATTTAGGTGCCTTTTATAAAATTACCCTCCACGTGTGTAAAGTATACCAAAAAAATATCCAAAAATCAGGAACTTTCTGAAAATTCCAAAAACAACCCTAAAACGTTTGCACATCCCTAACATTTAAATTATTGTCAGTGCAGTGATGGCGGTGCACCCAGTTTCTTGTCCAACAAAAAATTCTTCTGACCAACTGTTGTCTCCCTGACCAAATTTTCCTTTTCTTGATCACATAATGAACTCTGGACCTACTCCTTCCGAAACAATAAGAGTGAGATCACCATATAATTCCAGACCATAAAAGTAGCCTGAGTTATATCCTAGAATTTTCCCATTGCCTCTGTCATTCAGTAGTTCTGATTTTGTAAAGGAAACTAGGAATATACAAGAAGTCTCTACAAGTCAATGGACAAAGTAAAACTCAGCTTACCTCTTATGACCTGCAGTTATCTCATAACCTTATCACTAACTGTATGAATAGGGCTCAAGCTCTGCAAAGAATTATAGGCAACAAAATATGCAAACCACATCAAAATTATTAAGGCGAATTGAATTTTAGCCATGCCGAAGGTATCAGGTACATGCTTTTGCTTCGGCTGACAAAAGATAAAGTAATGCATTACAGAGATCGGCATAATGTAATAGTGCTTCCTTTTCCCAGATAGCATTTCAGATATCTACACAGCATCTCATGGAAAAATGTGGACAGGGTCATGAAAAATGTCAAAGACAATATTCATTATCCAACCAAAAGGATATGATTTTAAACCTGCAAATCTACAGAAACTTAGTTTTTGCATCGACCTAACTATAGCAGAGAGAAATATTTTCACGGTATGGTTTTCATTATATTTAGTCTCAGTGGGAAAC
Organism: Ichthyophis bannanicus; assembly: GCA_033557465.1. Taxonomy (NCBI): domain Eukaryota; kingdom Metazoa; phylum Chordata; class Amphibia; order Gymnophiona; family Ichthyophiidae; genus Ichthyophis; species Ichthyophis bannanicus. The sequence continues at coordinate 1,301,095,533 of CM066031.1, forward strand.
TGATTAGTATTTATACAACACAGGGACATTTTTATATGCAAATTATCATATCTGGGCATAAATATGGAGAGACTCAGAAGTTACTTCTCCAAGTGCTAAGATTTCATATCTCCACATAGAAGATGGACGCTTGCCCTGCCTGAATCCTTGTTAGCATCCTGAAACAAGGCAATGATTGTCATATCAGATTCCTGGGTGACAGGGTTTGTTGCAAGGTAAGATTCTAAACCAGGGGTGGGCACCTCCGGTCCTGGAGGGCCGCAGACCAGTCAGGTTTTTGGGATATCCCTAATGAACATGCATGAGATATATATGCATTAGAGATATCCTGCCAACCTGACTGTTTGTGGCCCTCCAGGGCTGGATTTGGAGACCCCTGCCTTACACCTCTGTCATTTAAGATCATGAGTGGGCAAGGTACAGATGTCCTAGACATTGAAAGGGTATATAGAATGTGTCACATTCCTCCTCGATTCTCACCACCACCAAAAAGTTGTCTAATAGACAATTTTTTGGTGGTGGTGAGAAGTGAGGAGGACTGTGACAAATTCTATCTAAACTTTTTGATGTCTTGGACATCTGCACCTTGTCCACTCACAATCTTAAATGACAGAGGTGCAAGGCAGGGGTCTCCAGATCCAGCCCTGGAGGGCCACAAACCAGTCAGGTTGGCAGGATATCTCTAATGCATATATATCTCATGCATATTCATTAGAGATATCCCGAAAACCTGACTGGCCTGCGGCCCTCCAGGACCAAGTTTGCCCACCCCTGTTCTAAACCATAGAACTATATGACTCTAGTATGTTTTTACTACTTTCCTGCATTTATAGAATATGGCTATTGAGCTCACAGACATCCCTTTCAAGAGAGTCTTTTGCAACATATGTTGATATATTTTTTATGCATTGCAAAATATCTTTTATTAAGATTATCTTTTTAACTGCTTTTGCTAATTTAGGGGTATGCTTATAAAGCAGCGGTAGCAGCCTCCATGCAATATCGGAATTCAATGGGGCCGCGTCTCTGATATCGCACAGAGGCCGCTACTGCTGCTTTGTAAACATACCCCTTAGTCTTCTTACTACTTGGACCTACGCATCCTCTTATAAAATACCCCCCATTTGCATAGATTTTCTGTTATATTATGACTACCTGTTTTCCGTTTAACATTTTAAAAAATCCAGTACAATAAAAATATCAACATTAGCAAAGAATAATAGCAATCACAGTTAAAGTTAACAAACAACACAGGGGCACATTTCACAATGGTATGTTCAAGTGTAATACTTGCCTCCTATCCCGTGACTTTTTAATTTCCTTAAGGGTCTCTCATGATAGACCTTGTCAAAGGCTTTCTGAAAATCTGGATAAACTATATCAACCAGCTCACTTTTATCTACAATTATTCACACCTTCATGAAATGTAGCAGATTGGGGAGGAAAGACGTCCCTTAGCTAAATCAATGTTGGCTTTGTTCTATTAAACTATGATTATATATATGTGTTCAGTAATTGTGTTCTCTATAATGGTTTCTACCATTTTGCCCAGCACTGACATCAGGCTCATCAGTCTATAGTTTCCCAGATCTCCCCTGGAACCTTTTTGAAAATTGGCATTATATTAGCCAACCTCCAGTCTTCAGGTATGATAGACAATTTTAATGATAGTTTGTAAAATAGGCTCCCAGATCTAGTTCCAATAGTCTGCAAAGCTGACACATTCCAGAAAAAAATCCTCTTGGCATTGAAATCACTAATTTTTGGGTGTTTGGGGTTTTTCCTGCTCTTAGAAGGGCTGAATATCAGAGTTCAGTCCCTATATCAATAGTTTTGGGGAAAAAAATCACCTCCACACAGTCCTTTGAATACGTGCAATTTACCCCTAAATGCCCCTCCCACAGAACAATAGATTGAGGAAGGATCCTCTCTTTCTATCCTCTGTACCATTACCAGACAGATATTAGCACTCGCCTTCCTCTATCTTGGAAAATGCTGAAATTCCCCAGACAGGGCCAAATTAACATATTGGGTCATAGGCAATCATTCATTTGAGGCCCCTAGCATAGGCCTCCTTTTACTTCTTTAGCAACCCTTCTACCCACCAATGTCACTTCCATTCTTTCCCTTGGGTATTTTTTCATGGCCTTATTCCCAAGCTGCCACTTCACCTCTCCAGAAGTAGCTGTGGGGAATCCTGCAGGGCCTAGTTCTGGTTGCAGCAGCACTAGCAGCCTGTGAGTGAGCATGAGGACCGTGCACACACATGCTTCAGATGTTGTGGCCTAGTGGTTAGAATAGTGGGTTGAGAACCAGTTAGCTATGTCATTTTCACCCTCCATTGCCTTTGGTCCCTCCAGAGATTTCAAAGATGGACTGTCCCAATATGAGATTTATAGGCAATGCATCTGAGGTATAAATTTAGAAAGTTTTAAGTGTTAACTAGGCTTCCTAAATGAAAGCAGCAAAAGAAAATGTCACAGTGTGCAGCACTATCAGACATTCTGGGGATACAATTTCGCTCTGGATCTTCAACCTCTGACCCCTTCCAGCAAACCAAAGGTGTGCCACAAGGTTCCTCCTTGTCCGCCTTACTTTTCAACGTTTATATGCAGCCTATCTGTGACCTCATCCACTCTTTTAACATCAACTGCCTGGTCTATGCTGATGATGTCCTTATGTATATGCCATTCTCAACAGAACTCCTTGACCTCTCCCCACTAATCAAGTGCTTTGACGCGGTCACTGACTGGTTAAAATCACAAATGCTTAAGATAAATTTTAAAAAGACAGAAGTCCTCTTCGTGACCAGAAACCCTTCATTCACCTCACCAAGGTCCATCAAGGTGCGTGACACCGAGCTCCTCTGCAAGACTACAGTTAGATACCTAGGGGTTACGCTTCATCAACAGCTCAATATGAAGGCTCATATCAGCAACGTAGTGAAATCTGTCTATCATAAAATCCGGACCCTTCGTCATCTGCGTCAGCTGCTAGAACCAGATGACTTTCGATCAGTCTTTCAGGCCTTAATAATGCCCCATCTGGACTACACCAATGCTATCCTGCATGGCCTACCAAAGAGCACGATCAACCCCCTACAATTGGCCATGAACTCAGCTGCAAGAATCCTTTATGGAGCCTCTAAGAGAACCCACATCACTCCAATACTGAAACAGCTACATTGGCTTCCTATGCAGTCCAGGATCTCTTTCAAGATCCTAACTATGACTCACAAAGCGATCTATAACAACTCCGCATCTTCTATCACTGACCTGATATCAATTACACCCCCTAATCGAGCAAGGAGATCGACTGCCTCCAACTCTCTTGTACTACCTAAGGCAATCACGAAGTGCTCTCAAGTCACCAGATCCAGAGCCTTCTCTTACTTTGCACCTTCATGTTGGAATGCCCTACCAACAGGCATCAGAACCATCAGTGACCTCTCCCAGTTTAGGAAGGCACTGAAGCATCATCTGTTCTTGCAGCACTATGATGTTTCAGACACCCCCTCACACCAACCCACTTCTACACCTCAGACCAACACATTAAACTCATGCACTCCATAGTCTTAACGCGCAGAGCTGCAATCTCACCTTACTTCTCCTCTCATCAAGAAACATTTAGCTGCATTTAGTTGCTTTGTACATAGTTGCTTCTGTACATAGTTTATTATGTTCTCTGTTAATGAAACCTGTTTTATGTATACCCAGCTTATTGTCCTGTTCTTTGTAAGCACTGATCAATTTTTGTGACGTGTAGTTTCTGTTCATTGTAAACCGCACTGATGTCAAATAGCGCGGTATAAAAGAAACTGTAAATAAATAAATAAACAATTTCCAAGAGCCAGACCTACCCTACAAAATCTGGCCCCCAGAGTTTAAAGGGTTCTTGGAATGGGGCCATTTGATAATGGGAGGCTTATTGCACTCTTGGCTCACTCGCTCCACTCTTCCCAGCTGTCAAAAAACTCAGTCCAGGCCAAGGGCTGGTTCTGAGTCCAGATAGATTTACTTAAAAAAATTTTAAATCGAGGGATCATGTGATGCGGTGAGCCAGGGTGGCCGTGTTCCCCGGGGGTTCTCACGTTTAATTTCAACTCTCTGCTCTTTATTTTGCCTGAATTCCTGCAGCTTATCCGGGACTGGAGCTTTTATTGGTTGTGGTGCACCCTGCAGGATCCCTGTCGACGCGGTGAACAGATGGCCGCAAAAGCACCCAGGAAGGAGAAAACCCGGCTGACTGAGACCAAAATGGTGGACTCAAACCCCCAAGCCCATTTATTGAGTCTCTTCCTAACCTCACTGAAGAGGTCTCGGCTGTGATGGTCAAAGCGCTGGAAGGGCATTTCCAAAATATATCGGCACAGATCAGTCAGGCTGCTCAAGGCTTAGTGGACTTTACCACTCACTTGGACCAGGCAGAGCAATGGGTGTCTGCTACTGAGGATGTGCAGCACTCCCAGACCACCAGACTTAAAAATATAGATGAACTCCTGTAACAGTATGGGGATAAAATTGATGACCTCGAGAACTGAGGCTATCGGAAGAACATACGAGTAATGGGCATCGAGGAATCAGTAGCTGACAGTGAACTACAGGGATTCCTTGAATCTTGGTTCCCCTTAAATTTGCCACTTGATGGCCACATGGGCAAAATCACCTTGGAGATGGTTCACTTCCTTGGCCCACAGAAGGAGGGCAACCCCAGGTTGAAAGTTGTTAAAGCACACTTTCTGAATTATCCACAGAAAAAGTGTGCTTTGGGCCATGTGGGCCTGCTGGAATACTGAGTCCAAGTCACATGGCCTGCTCTTTTTCCAGGACTATTCACTGATTGTCAATAAGTGATGAAAAGAGTTCTCTGAGATCTGTGATCTGTTGATTAGTCGAGGGCTCAGATTCTCACTTCTGTAACCGGATCGACTCCATGTTACCATGAATATCATGGACAGCAGAAATTCTTCACCAGCCCGACAGAAACAGCCCAGTTTCTTGAGACTTTGTCGGCTTGATGTTGGAGTATTGACATTTGTTGGATCCGCTCATGTTATGCCTGGACCTGAATGACTCGGCCTGTCATGGGGCTCTTGAACAGATGTATTTCTGCTCTACCATTCTGCCCTCAATAGAGAACTATGGGCTGCTTTTCTGGGGACCCTCTCCCTGGCTCCTTTCTTTTGATGACTGACCTGGGACTTTCTTGTTGCCTCTAGGATTATGGAGCACCTCTGGACTGTGGAGGGGCCCTGTATTATGGCAGGACCCTTTACGGTGCCGATGACTTTGCTCTATATTATATTTCCTGCTCCCACCTATGATTTATGATTTATGTATAATTTCTCTTTGTTGCCTAGGTGTTTACATGGGGTATGGCTTGGCGGTCGGTGTCCGCTCGAGCCTTCAATAGCCTCGAAGGGCTCTCCATCCTATGCTATCTTTCTCTGTTTCCCTTGTACTACCCCCTCTCCATTTGTTTCTTATCATCCCACTGTTCTCTACATAATTTTTTGTCCTTACCACGTCCTTAGTTCACTTTATTTTATTTCATCCTTTTCCCAATTTTGTTTGCCCTACCCACTTTCTTCTTGCATTCTTGGCTTTTTCCTTTTTACACCCACCTGTCTTCTCGTTTTCAGGTTGTTTTACCCATGGGGTAGTTCACCTTTTATTTGACATCTGATTTTTTGTTCCTTTGCTTTTCTGTTAATTTTTCTATTGTGCTATTTTGTTGTTTCTTATCTATTTTACTCCTCAGCTCTATAACACCCCTGTGATCTAAGGATTTTTGTCTGCTGAGTTTTTCCTTTCCTTCTTTGGGATACGCCTGGGGGGGCATTTTTAACTTTTATCTAGATCTTTTATTTTCTGCGTTTTCTTTATCTGACCATTTGGTGCAAAAGGGGCTCTCTGCTTTTATGGCTTGCCACAGTGAGCACATTGCAGCGGGAGTTATCACCTTTGAGCGAGATGGGGCATTCCTGCTTCCTGGGGTTGTGGGGAATGCCCCCATCTCGCTCAAAGGTGATAACTCCCGCTGCAATGTGCTGTTGGGGTGGAGTGGGGTGCTGGGATGATGCTGGCGGCTCCTGGAGAGTGTGCAGCCTGGAGGGTCCGACCTGTGGTGACTGTGCTAGGGGATATTGGTGCCTCCACCTTCTTGCTGTTCTTACTCTTCTTCTGGTCCCTCTTCCTTTATTTACTGCTGGTTGTGATGTTGGGTGACTCAGGTGAAGGGGGGAGGCTGTGTGTGTGATGTTGGCTGGGGTGGCAGTTGTTTGTTTATATGGATGCTAGTGGGCTTAGTTTGTGGGGTGACAATGTTAACAGGAACTGTGTATGTATGTGTCTTTCAAGGGCATGGATGAGCAACTGCATTTGAGATGATGAATGGTTGGGGTGAATGTGATGCTGTTGGCATTATGGTTGTGAATGGGGGGATGGATTGCTGAATGGATGGTGGTATCTTGTATTAGGTGGTCTGGGTGGGATCCCTTTGCTACGATGACTCCCATATTGGGCTCCAGATTGGAACAGTGGCAGGTAAGGATGGGTTGGACTGGGGGAGGGGATAGGGTGGGCGTGGATTACATGTGTTTGTGGTGCTATTATTATTATCTCTACTTTTACTATAGTGATGTATTTGTGGAGGCGGATGATAAGGAGGGGGTGGGGATGGGGCGGAGGGGTAGGGAGGGGAGAGGGGAAGGAATACGGATGTATTGGGTGTGAGTGCTCCGAGATGGACTATGCAGAACGTGTGGTATGGATGTTCTCATCCTCAGGATGGGGAGTGTGCTTGGCAGTGGACCCTAGATTAGGAGAGCTCCTGCCTTTTTGGATCTCTGGAGGGATTTGGAATGTTGGCTAAGGAAGTTAAGCTGGTGTCCTGGAATGTGTGTGGCATCAGCTGCCTGGTGAAGAGACATACGTTTTTGCGGCACCTTTGAGATTGCCACACGGACTTTGCTTTTTTGCAGGAGACCCTCCAGTATGCACAGGAACATGCTAAATTGCACCGTTGATGGGTCAGGGAGGTCTATGGAGCTCCTGTGATGGGGAAAAAGTTAAGTGTAGCCATTCTCATGAGTACACAATTGGGGTTTGAGATGACTTCTAATTTGGTGGACACAGCAGAACGGTATGTTTTCGTCTACGGGTAACTGTATGGTCACAGAGCGATATTGGCTTTTGTTTATGCACCCAATATACAGTATATGATGTTACTTTCTACCAATGTATGACCGGGTGTGTAGCAGCTATGGGTGATGTCCTATTAATTATGGGGAGCAATTTTAATTGCGTTTTAGATGTATCATTGGACAGATTGCAAGGGGCAGGGCTTGTGATCACTATAGGGCCCAGCGGATTCGTCGACTCTGTGAAGGATGTAACCTCCTGGATGTATGGTAGATGGTGCACCCTGGTGACTGTGATTTTACCCAACTGTTGTGATTGGACATGGTCCTAGATTGACTATTTCCTGCTCTGCATGGGGCTGTTTGAGTGGGTAAGCCGAGTGGATCTTGGACCTGTTGTTATCTCTGATCATGCCCTGTTGTCAATTGAATTGCATTGGGGTGAGTGGGGGATGGTATCCCCATGGCATTCTCCCTTGGAGGTTATGGGTGATACTAACTTTGCACCTTTTCTTTTGGCAAAATGGGCCGAATATGAACACCACAATATACAACATCAGGTGAATTCCACTCTTTTCTAGAAAGCTGGTAAGGCTGTGATAAGAGGGGACATTATTGTCTATATGAGGGCCCAGCATAAACAGCTTAATAGTCATGTCCTCCAGTTGGAGCAAGCATTGAATTCCGCCCGGGGCCACTTTATTGCATGTCCAAACACAGGCAATCAGACTGAACTGCTTACGACGCAACAGGAATTGAATACATTGCCCCATCAGTGGGCCCAGAAATCGCTCATTTATTACAGGTACCGGTTTTACCATTTTGGAAATCGGGCTGGAAAGCTCTTATCGTTGCTTATCCTATCGAATGGTGGACCATGCTATGTGGGCGCCCTGAGAGATGCTGGTGGCTGGGTGTAGGCGATGGCTGCGGATGTGGAGAAAACATTTTGTGATTTCTATTGTGCTTTATACCAGACAGAGGGATGACCCAGCGAGTTTGGGGTAGCATACTTAGCAGGTTGCGACCTGCCCCACCTGTCGGAGGAGCAGCTGTCGATACTGAACGGGTCTATTCTCCCTCAAGAGGTACAATGGGCAATCAAGGGTTTGAAAAGCGGTCGGGCTCCTGGGCCGGACGGATATCGGGGTGGGTTTTTTAAGATCTCAAATGATAAAATGGTGATGACTTTAATGGAGTATTATATAGACCTGATTCGCTGGGGTCACTTTCCTTTTTGAGCCTAATAAAACGCTGATCATGGTGCTGGCTAAACCCAGTCGGGACCCATTGTTGCCTGGATAATATCGCCTGATCTCGCTATTGAACATAGATGTGCAATTGATGGCAAAGGTCATGGTGGATCGGTTGGTGGTGCTATTGCCAGATTTAGTGCATGGAGGCGAAGGGGCAAAGTGTAACAGTGAGCATTCATCGAGTTCTGGCATCCATGTATGTAAGTTTGCAAGAGTCACGCTCCTCACTCCTCATTAGTTTCAATGCTGAGAAGGCTTTTGATAGAGACAACTGGGTCTTCTTGTACTTGGTGCTGGATTCAATGGGTATCTATGCTTTTTTTCTGGAAGCTGTGCATTTGCTGTGGGACTGTGGTAGTTAATGAAGCAGTAACTACTGATTTCCTGTTGCACCAAGGCACTCAGCAGGGGTGTCCACTTTCCCCATTGCTGTTCATGCTTACCTTGGAGCCTCTGCTATGTAAGATATGTGCGGACTCCTCCTTGCAGCCTTTGTAGATGACTCAGTACATCTTGTTGACTCAGAGAAGAGACTGCCTATCTTACTACAGTTGATCAAGGAGTATGGCCAAATGTGAGTTGAAGCTGAATCTAGATAAATCTGAGGCCCTTCCTCTGGATCCAGCTCTTCAGCAAACATGGTGTGGTGTGTTCCCACTTAAATGGACACAGGGATTTTTTAAATACCTGTGAATCCAGCTCACAGCTCAGATGACGGATCTTCATTAGGTGAATGTTTCTGCTCCTTTGTCAGACCTTGCATGTCGAGTTCAGTGTTGGCGTGATCTACTACTCTCATTAGGGGGCAGGGTATCCTTATTTAAGATGGTGCTTTTTCCAAAATGGCTTTATGTTTTGCAAAAACTCTCTATAGTTCTTTGGAAGAATGACCTCTGGCTCTATGAAAAGCAGACCAATGATTTGCTGTGGAGGGGGCTGCGACCTCGGGTGCAGCTTGCGGTGCTCTACCACTCTTGGGAGCAGGGGGGGGATGGGGCTCCCAGATCTGGGACACTACAAATATGACCTGCCTTCTTTGACATATTAGGGATTGGAGTTGGGACATGTCCAATTATACACCATTGGTGTGGAAAAGGGCTATGGCTCATCCGTTCCATCTTCGCTATATTCTACATGCTGGGGCTTTGGGAAGATCCCCTGGGGTGTGCTGGAATCTTCTTTTTCAGTTGGTCTGCCATGCATGGAATTATCTTTCTTCAGCCCCCTGTTTGCCACTTATGCCTAGAAGGGGGAATGGGGCATTCCCTCCAGGATTGGACTCTGTGGCATTCGTGTGTTGGGAAGCATCAAGTTTGGCTAATCTGTAGTATCTGATCTCAGAGGATGGTTCTCCCTTACCATTTGCTGAGTTACACGTGCAGTTTGGTCTTCAAAGGATTGATGTGTTCCCATACTTGAAAGTTCATAGCTATGTTGGTAGTCTCCTGCGAGACACATGGGACATCAGTGTTGGCACATGCTTGGAGGTGCTGTTGATGGGAGGGGAATAGCAGACCTGCATCTCCCACTTACATAAAGCTATTGCCCAGTTGGCACCAAAGGAGGGATTAGTGTCAGCTTGTGCACAGGATCTTGGGGTCCCTGTAGATGGGGGTCCCTGTTGCGTGCGATGGGTAGCATTTTTATGGCATCTGCAATTTAAGCTGCTGCAGTGCCTTTATTATGTCCCATGGAGAGCTTGGCATACAGGCATTTCACACACAGATGAGTGCCCCCACTGCGGACAGGCTGCAGTGAAGCGACTCTTGGGCATGTATTCTGGCACTGTGTGATTGTGGGGCAGTTTTGTGCCAGGACTCTGCATTTTATGAATGGCCTCATCCCATGATCCACTGCACTATCCCCTGCGGTAGCTCTTCTGGACATCTGGGATGAGGCGGAGTCACTGGATGGGACAGATCAAAATTGCACTGCAGAAGGTCCATGGTATTGGCAGTGGCAGACTGCTATTCATTCATGATATCTTGATGTTTGAGCGTGGGAGGTCTCAAGGGCATGCCTCATGATGGGCTTTGTTTTTGGAGGTCTGGGGCCCCTATCTGCAGTCCTTGTCATCCAGGGATTGCAGTCAGGTACTTAATCATTGTGGATGATTGGACTGGATATGATTGGTGTGTGAGTGAATGGTTCTACACGGTGTAAGGATCTGGGTTGGGGGGAGGGGGAAAGTTGAGTTGCTGCTTGGGGTTGATGCACACTAATACCATTGGTCCGGTGTTGCAAAGAGGCCATGCACACCAGAGCTAATGATCTGTTCAGTCCGGACTTGGGGGGATGGGGTGGTTAGGGGATGGAGGGATGGGGAGATTTTGTTTCTCACATATTTTTCCTGCTTATAAGTCAGTTGTGGAACCTCTTTCCTTCTGCAAAGGTCTTCCTTTTATGATACCAGGGTTTAACTGCCTCCTGTGCTGCCCCTGGGCGTCCTGATCCATTCTTCTGAGATGTTCTGGTCTGAGTTGGAGGGGGGTAGAGGTTGGAGATTTTGGTGGTGTTTAAATTGATATAATTTTTTTTTATTATTTTTTTTTTTATTTGAAATTTTAACAAAACTTACAAAAGCAAGCATAAAGAAACTTTTGATGAAATAATGGAAATTAATACATACAACATAAAATATAAACAGACCATCAAACCTAGCCCACAATTTGGGGAGATATTTAAGGGAACCTACTACAGGCAATCCGAGTATAACTCTACATACAGACAGCTATTTAAACTAACCACCAACCCCAATCAACTAATTAGTGCCAGGCCCCTCTTTATCAGTAAGAAACAACTCCAACTGAGAAGGATCAAGAAATATAAATTTTGATCCCTGAAAGGTTATCAGACACTTGCAGGGATATCTAAGAAAAAACGTTGCTAATAGGGCAACCACCCTAGGTTTAAGGGCCAAAAAACCCTTCCTCCTAGCCTGGGTTGCCCTACAAACATCAGGAAAAATTTGTACTCTAAGTCCACAGAACGGAACAGACATATTTTTAAAATAACTACGAAAAACAAGAGCCCTCTCTAATTCAGACAGAAAAGATACCAACAAAGTAGCTCTAGAGGAAATATTGTCATGCGAGTCCTCCAGGAATTTGGTGAGCCCTAGGCTATCTTGGCCCCGGACTACATCAAACCCTCCCGGAGAACCCGGAGAAAGGCCCTTGCCTGTCAAATAATAAATATTAGAGAGAGCAATGGAGTCAGCCGAAGCCAACCCCAAGATCTCTCTAAAATATTTCCTCAAGAGAATTTCAGCAGATAATAAACGACAAATAGGGAAATTCAATATACGAATATTTTTTGCACGTAACATATTATCATATTGTTCCATTCTGTGATGTAACAGCAAACTATCCTTAATATAGGAAGAATTAACCGCCTTAAGAGCCTGACATTGAGATTCACAACCAGAAACCAACTTTGAAATATTCCCCATCTTTGTGTCTACTTCTGACAACCGTGTAGTAACTTCAGAAGAGAAACTACAAAGTTGTGCCACAATAGGAATCACAGAGCTTTCAATACGGGTTACCACGCGCCAGATATCCGCGAGAGTCATCTGATCATCAGGTATAACCCTCGTTTCTCCTGGCACGGGCACCCATACCACCGGTTTCAGTTTTTCCCCCACATCTATTGGGGTACTCTGCAGAAACCGCACCTCATCAGAAGCAGAGACAGGAGGGGATGTATAGACTGGGGGAGAAGGTGGTGTACGGTCCGGGGAACTCAGGGAAACCGGAGAGGGCTGGAGTGTCAGAAAATCTGAATCAGGCGAGGTAGTAGCACCAGTCAGTACCTTGACATGTCTGTCCATTGGACCTACCGCAGGTTCAGCCGATGCTATCTTCTTCTTCCTTTTGCCCATCAGGTCACCCACTACTAGAATCAGGTCCAGGTACGATGCTCCTTCGATGCTCCAAGGGGCTCCCAAGGGGCTTATTATGCCCCTTGTATCTAGCCCCTTCTATCGCTGCCCCGGCTAGCGCCTCCGGCTGCGCCAAGGCTGTAGCCTTTTAAACAGAACCCCTAAGACACTGCTCTCCCGGTTCCGGTTTTAAAGGCAAGGCCCCCGATGACGTCGGGGCCGGCGGAAGACAAGCCTGCACTCCGGACCTCTCACGCTGCCTCTCTGCTCTCCCAAGGCACTGCTCTCCCGGTTCCGGTTTTAAAGGCAAGGCCCCCGATGACGTCGGGGCCGGCGGAAGACAAGCCTGCACTCCGGACCTCTCACGCTGCCTCTCTGCTCTCCCAAGGCACTGCTCTCCCGGTTCCGGTTTTAAAGGCAAGGCCCCCGATGACGTCGGGGCCGGCGGAAGACAAGCCTGCACTCCGGACCTCTCACGCTGCCTCTCTGCTCTCCCAAGGCACTGCTCTCCCGGTTCCGGTTTTAAAGGCAAGGCCCCCGATGACGTCGGGGCCGGCGGAAGACAAGCCTGCACTCCGGACCTCTCACGCTGCCTCTCTGCTCTCCCCAAATTGATATAATTTTTATTTATTTAACAGTTTTTATATACCGTCTTTCTGCGAATCAAGACGGTTTACATAGAACATAACAAGGCAGTATATTTCAACTGTTTACAATGGAACAAACATAACAAGGATAAATAGGTATAAGTGTGAAACTTTTACAGTAATCAACTATTTACATAGGGATACACAGTTACATTGAGGTTGTAGGAGTGAGTTTTAAAGGGCAAGGAAGAGGGGAGAAGATAAAGGACTGAGGACTATGGAGGTAGGGAAAAATGTTCCAGGAAGAGATGAGTTTTTAGCTTCTTCCGGAACTCAGAGTGGTCATAGCAGTTTTGTAGATCATGAGGTAGAGCATTCCATAAGGAAGGAGCATAGAGGGAGAGGGTACGGTTACATGTAGCTTGATTGCAATGTCTTCTATTTGTTGGGATGGTAAGGAGGTTTTTGGTAATGGAGCGGTGTGTTCTGTTGTTGTTGATAGATATGAGTGAGGAGAGGCAAGGAGCTGACTCATTGAAGATGATTTTATATGTGAGAGTAAGTACTTTGAATTTAACTCTGGATTGAATGGGGAGCCAGTGGAGATCATGGAGGATTGGTGTGATGTGGGAACGTCTAGGGTTGTTAGTTATGAGACAAGCTATTGTATTCCGGGCCATTTGAATAGGTTGTATGCTGTTCTTGGGAAGACCATTGTAAATAAGGTTACAGTAGTCAAGAGAAGGGATTGTAAGGGCCTGACAGACAGTGCGGAAGGAATTAGGGTTTAAGAGAGGTTAGAGGTTCCGAAGAGTACGTAATTTTGCGTATATTGTGTTACATGTTCTCTTTATCTGATCTGAGAAGGTAAGGTTCTGGTCAAGGATAATACCAAGGTATTTCACTTGGTTTTTTATGGTGAGTGAGAGATCTCCAATAGTAAGGATTGGAGGTGGGGTATATGAAGTATTGGAAAATACTTGAAGGGCTTCAGTTTTGGATTGGTTAATTAGGAGGTTGTGCTGTGTGAGCCATGATTTTAGGCTTATGAGGCATTCACTTAGCTTAGTGAAATTAGGGTTTGCTAGGTTGAATGGGGTGAAGCACATAATGTCATCCGCATATAATTGGTACTGAATTCCATAGCTTTGGAAAATCTTGCAAACAGGTTGAAGGAAGATGTTAAATAGCAGTGCGGATAAACTGGATCCTTGGGGGACCCCTGTTTTAGGGTAAATGGAAGGGAGGTATCATTTCCAATACGGACCTGTTGTGTTCTAGCTTCTAAATAAGAGTGGAACCAACTTAGGGTTGTGCCTCTCAATCCTATTTCGTGGAGTCTGTTTAGGAGTTGATGGTGAGGAAGGGAGTCAAAAGCAGAAGATAAGTCAAGGAATATGAGAAGACATCCTTGGGTAGGATTCTGGGTGTAAAGGTACAGAGAATCTAGTAGAGAGGCAAAGAGGGTTTCTACCCCATGGTTCTTTTTGAAACCATGTTGAAATAAAGCTAGGGGGGAGTGTTCATCAATATAGTTCTGGAGTTGAGTTTGGACTAGTTTCTCAGTTATCTTTGCAAGGAAGGGGATACTAGAGATGGGCCTGTAGGAGGTAGGGGAGGTAGGGTCAAGTTTTGTTCCTTTTAGGATTGGACGGATAGTGGCACACTTTAGAGGTGCTGGTACGGAACCGGTCAGGAGGGAGGATTGTACAATATGAAGTATATAGGGGCTGATGGAGCTTCTTGTGGATTTAAGCCAGGTGACAGGGCAAGGGTCAAGGGCAGAAGTAGAGGCATTTAGGTCTTTGATGACATTGGCTATGTTGTCTAAAGAGAGGAGTTAAAATTCGTTCCAGGTGTTTAATGGGGTTAGTTCATGCAGTTGAGTGCTGTTATCAACTATATATTGGGGGTTGATAGGCAAGGGGGGGGGGATTTAGATATAAGGTGGTTAGCTATAGCTTGGGTGGTTATTTTTGGTGGCTGGTCCTGATGTGAGGATTCACTTGTAAAAGGATTAGGCAATGGAAAATAACTCTCTGGGTTTATTGAGTGAACGTTGGATAATATTTTCGTTATATTCTCTTTTTTGGCAGAGGGTTTCAGAGCAGTATGCTTGGAGTTTATTTGTGTAGATCAAATGTGTGGTTGGGTCTTGAGAGCATCTCCACTTACGTTCGAGGCGTCTAAGTTCTCTTTTGAGGTTTCTTAGTTCTGTAGAGAACCAGGGGGCTTTTCTGCAAAGCTTTTGAGAAAGTTGTTTAGGTGGAAGTAGCGAAGCTGTTGAGAGGATTTCATTCCATTCGGTGATGTGGGACTCTTGGTTCAGGTTTTTACTGTTGAGTAGGTCAAGAGATGGTATTATTTGCTCCAGGAAGTTGGGTGCATTGAATTGTTTAAATTTACGGGTATGTTGAGGAGGGGTGATTCGTTGTCCTCTATGAGTGGAGTAGGGGATTGAGAAGAGTATAAGGGAGTGATCTGACCAGGGTATGGGTTGGATAGAGTGTATAATCTGTTCAGATGACAATGATTGCTGTGGTATAAATATTAGGTCAAAGATATTACCTTTGGAGTGTGTGGGTTGTTCTAGTATTTGGGTGAAATGAAGAGCATTCATTGCTTGTAAAAATGTGGATGATTGTTTTGAGGTTGTAGAGTGTAAGTTTAGGTCTCTTAGGATTATGAGTGGGTGTGAGATAGGTTGGGGGGAGCAAGCTGTGTCAAGAATCGTGGAGAGATCAGTTGAGTCAGAATGGGGTGCTCTGTATAGGAGGTGCAGTGAGAGGGTAGAATTGGAGACTCTAATGGAATCCATGCCTGGGGTAGAGATAGATTCAATTGTAGAGAAGTGTAAATAGGATTTTGATATAACAGCTACTCCTCCTCCTCTGCTGTTTATTCTATTGCATAAGTTGATTGAATATGTATTGGGGCATAACTGGTTTATCAGAACAGAGTCGGAGTCTTGGAACCAGGTTTCAGTGAGGCAGAGTATATCTAGGTCATAATCAGATATAAGGTCAGTGATTAGGGGACTTTTTTTGTATGGGACTGTTTGAGGTTTGCATTGGCATGATTGTCCTTGGTTTGATATTTCCATATGCTTATGATAATAATAAAAAAAGAAACATGTTTTCATCTAAAAATCTTAAAGTCGCTTACAGATTCTTCAGTCACAAAACTACTTCTGGTTATCTGGCAAAACAGCAAATTTAACAGTCTCTTGACTCAGTACTCTAGTTCAAATCCTTGGTCTCTCAACATACAGAATCCCAAACACCACATGTTGTTCCTCTCTGTATCAGGAAGTAATTTAATAGTGTACTTCTGGTTAAGGAAAACTGCAGATACTAGTCTCCTTCAGTGTGCAGTCTCTCTGTGGCTCACAGTCCCAATTCTCCATATTTTCCTGAAAATTCTCCTTCAGCACAGTGGATGCTACCTCTAGATGTTCCGTACAGAAACTTCTGATGAGGTCCTTTGGGCATCCTGGCTTCAAGCCACCTTGAAATCTCTCTTTAGAAGTCCAAGGGTCAGCACAAAAGAGCTCCTGGGTGCAACTTCTGGCTTCTCTTCTAGTAGTTACCTCTATCTGAAACCTCTTTGAACAGACACAGGGATGGCTCACTTCTTCCTCTCCTAGGTGCTTGGCCAGAGGCCAGAAGCACAAGTCCTTTTTGTGCAATGGCTATGGAGCCAAAGACCCAGATTTGAATTAGCACTGGTAGTTTTATACCCCCTATACTTTTCTTCCATATTTATACTCCTCCTTCCAATCATATCATCACATCAAGGACCCTCCCAGTATTACCTCACTGAGTTCTGCTGACTGAGTCAGAGACCAGAAGATTCTTCCCTGTTCTAGAAACAGGCAGATTACTGCAAGGTTAACTAGAATGTCTCTGGTAGAGCCACTGTAGGTCCTACTGAAATAAACTATAGGACCTTAGGTCTTGACACTCACCTCTCACCCCCCCCCCCCCCCATCTTGAAAAAAATGGTATAACTACAGTGAAACTATTTTTAACAACATATTTAACCAATAATGTATGCTATTATTATACAAAATATCTTTAATCATCATAATCTTCATTAGCAATAGATCCTCCCAGTGATGGAAGGGGTACAGTTTTCTCCTAAATAGCTGCTTTTGATGCATTACTGATACATAATGAATCAATATGTCAGACAAATTCAACACAGGCTAATGAGTTCACGGATGCTCCAAGCTTGCTTGAATGGGAACATAGTTATTTCACATCTTAGTAAACAATAACATTTGTGAAATTACTTCTCCTTTCTTCATCACTCATATGATATCACACAATTGAACATCCTTTAAGGGGTGGCAACCCTGTACACATTTGTTTACCATCCATGGAACATCTGTTGAGGTAGCAGCCCACCACTACACTGTGTTGTCTTACCCGTGGGATACCTATAAAGGTGAAAACTCACCTTTAAATCAGGAATCCTTTCAGAATTAATCTAGAAAGGAAGAGGTAGTTAGTTGAAATTAAATCTCAGATAACATAGGCAATCAAATCATAACAAGTCAAATACAGAATATGACAAACCTAAGCAGATGCATAAAGCACAATAATTAAAGAAAATGGGTTCAGAACATTTTTTTATATTTTTCTAATCTTAATAGCAAAGAATTTTTTATTTTATACATTTTTTTCTGTAGTATGTTTTGACATTTTGTGGATTTTTATGAAACATCTTTGTAGTTTTCTTCTTACTAACTCTATTCTAACAAACATCTATTACCACTCTATTCAAATGAACACCAACTTTACTTTAATACTACTAACTTCACAGTGCTTCTATAGATTTTATCTGCTAGGACCCTTTCTGCTGCCATTCACTGTCTGCGTAGTACCTGGAAATTAAACATGGAAACAGCAATACAATTCAGCAGGCAAGAAAAGAGAAGAAAGAGAGAGATAAAAATTAGGAATTGTGGTTAGGTTTGGATAGGGAGTGTGAGAAATGCCTAGGAGGACCAGGATTGGGATCAATATTCCCAGATGAGAGAAGGAGAAAGAATAGCAGAAGATGACAGAGGGAAAATGAAGCACAAAGGGGATGAGGGTGAGGTGGCCTCAGATAGAGTGGAAATGGCTGCTGGGAAATTCTCTCAGTCTTGGGGAAAAGGGACTTCTTTCGGATTAAGTGGATAAAATCAGTATATTTTAATTCAGTGTTTTGTTGTCAGTTAGGGCATAGGATTACAAGCCAACTTTCAGCCTGGTCAGAATGGACAGACAAATAATAAAATGCTAACAGAAATTGGGGAAGCTAGAAAAGTTTACAACACAGTAATAATAGGAGATTTCTATTACTCCAGTATTGACTGGGCCAATGTCACATCAGGACATGCTAGGGAGATAAAGTTTCTAAATGAAATAAATGACTGCTTCATAGAGCAGCTGATTCATGAACCAGCATGAGGGAAAGCTATTTTTGACCTAGTCCTTGGGGGAACGCAAGATCTAGTGTGAGAGGTAATTCTGTAAGGGCTGCTTGGCAATAGAATAGCGGTCATAACATGATCACATTTGATTCAATAAATGGAGGGAGAATAGCAAAGAAATTAACTGCACTAGAATTTAACGTTAAAAAACTAGACTATGATAAAATGAGGAAAATGGTAAAGAAAAACTAAAAGAGCAACTGCAAAGTTTAATAGTTTATATTAGGCCTGGGTGTTATTTAAACATACTATCTTGGAAGCCCAGACTAGATGTATTCCACACCTTAAGAAAGGTGGAAAAAGGCTAAATGATAGCCAGCATGGCTTAAAGGTGAGGTCAGAGAAGCTGTTATAGCTAAGAGAGAATCTTTCAAAAAATGGGAAAAAGAGCCAAATGATGAAATCAGGAAACACAAGTACTGGCAAGTTATATGCAAGACATTAATAAAGCAGGCAAAGTGAGAATTTGAAAGGAAGGAAGGAAGGAAAAACGCATAATAAAAACTTCTTCAAGTATATTCGTATAAAAACACCAGTGACAGAGTCATGTGGACTCTTAGAAGATAGAGGGGTAAAAGGGGCATTAAAAGAGGACAAGGCTATAGCGGAGAGACTGAATGAATTCTTTGCTCATTCATTTTTGAAGAAGATGTAGGAAACTTACTCATGACAGAAATGATATTTAAAGATGACAGAAACACAGAAATATAGAAAAATGACGACAGAAAAAGACCACATGGCCTACCTAGTCTGTCCTTCCATATCAACAACTACAACAATCCCCTTATTTCCTTTAGAGATCCTCTGTGTTTGTCCCATACTTTTTTGAATTCAGATACTGCCCTCATCTCTACTACCTCCACTGGGAGACTATTCCACTGATCCACCACTCTTTCCATAAAGAAATATTTCCGCATATCACTCCTGAATCTATCCCTCTTCACCCTTTTCCCATGTCCCCTTGTAGCAGAACTTGCTTTCAATTGAAAGAGGCGCTCCCCCTGTACATTTATGCCACGGAGGTATTTAAACATCTCAATCATATCACCTCTATCCTGCCTTTCCTCTAAGGTGTACATATTAAGATCCTTAAGTCTGTCCTTATATGCTTTATAATGAAGACCACTAACCATTTTAGTAGCCACCATCTGTACTGACTCCATTCTGTTTATATCCTTTTGAAGGTGCGGTCTCCAGAATTGCACACAATACTCTAAATGAGGTCGCACCAAAGATTAATACAGAGGCACTATCATCTCCTTTTTTCTGCTAGCCATTCCTCTCCCTATGCACCCAAGCATCCTTCCAGCTTTTGCTGTCGCCTTTTCTACCTATTTAGCTACTTTAAGATCATCAGACACAAACATGCCTAGGTCCCGCTCTTCTTTAGTGGACAAAAGTACTTCACTCCCTATACTATATTGCTCCCTTGGATTGCTGCAGCCCAAATACATGACCTTGCATTTTTAACATTAAATCCAAGCTGCCAAATTCTAGACCATTCTTCAAGCTTAGCTAGATCCCTCCTCATGTTATCTACATCTTCCTGGGTATCTACTCTATTGCAGATTTTGGTATCATCCGCAAAGAGGCAAACCTTACCAGACAGCCCTTCCGTTATATCACTAACAAAGATGTTAAAAAGAATCAGACCAAGGACAGATCCCTGGGGCACACCACTGGTAACTTCCTTCTCCTCAGAGTGAGCTCCATTTACCTTTACCCTTTGTGACCTCCCACTCAACCAATTTCTAGCCTAAGCAGTAACTTTAGGCTCCATCCCTAGGGTGCTCAGTTTGTTTATAAGTCGCCTGTGAGGAATGGTGTCAAAGGTTTTACTGAAATCTAAATACACCACATATAGGGCTCTCCCTCAGTCCAACTCCATGGTCATCCAGTCAAAGAAGTCTATCATATTTGTCTGACAAGACCTGCCTCTTGTGAATTTTGTGCTGCCTCAGATCCTGTAATCCACGGGCTCCATTAACCTCACTATTTTCTCTTTCAGCAGCGTTTCCAATAATTTACTGACCACCGAAGTTAAACTATTCGGCCTGTAGTTTTCAACCTCATCCTTACTTCTGCTGTTGTGTAAAGGGACCACATGAGCCTCTCTACAGTCCTTTGGCACCACTCCCGTCTCTAATGAGACATTGAAAAGGTCAGTCAGTGGAGCTGCTAGAACCTCCTCAAGTTCCCTCAGTATTCTAGGGTGTATCCCATCCGGTCCCATCGCTTTTTCTACTTTAAGTTGAGCTAGTTTCTCATGAACACAGCCTTCTGAAAACTGTTCAAGATGCCCCTAACTTATTTTCCTGTTTGCATGTGTTTTCTGAGGTCCTGTTCCTGGTTCTTCATCTGTGAACACAGAAAAGAAATATTTGTTAAGCAATTTTGCTTTATTCTCCTCATCTTCTACATATTCCTCCCCTTCACCCTTGAGTCTGACAATACCACTTTTGCCCTTCCTCTTCTCACTAACAAATCTGAAAAATGTCTTATCCCACCATTTTGTTGCATTGGCTATTTCCTCCTATTTTTTAATCTTTGCTTTCATGACTACTTTGCTAGCTTCTCTAAGTTCTTCCAAATATAGATGCCTGTCTTCCTCTTTCTGTGATCTCTTGTATTTCATGAAGGCTTCCCTCTTTTTCTTCACCTTTTCAGTTACTTCTTTCGAAAACCATAGCAATCTCCTTTTCCTTTTACCTTTATTTACCATTTTAACAAAAAGGTTGGTTGCCCTTAAAATATCCCCTTTCAGTCTTGCCCACTGTTTTCTACATCCTCCAGCTGTTCCCATCCCGCTAACGACTCCCTGAGGAATTGGCCCATCTTGACAAAGTTAGTTTTTCTAAAGACTAAGACCCTCGCTTTTGAATGGATTCTAACAGCCCTAGCCCTAATACTGAACCACACCATCTGGTTATCACTGGATACAAAATGATTTCCCACTATAACATCAGAAACACTTTCGCCATTGGTAAGCACCAAGATGTAAGACAGCTATTTCATAAACTAAAGAGTAGCAAATCCTAGGATGCTGATATAACTGAAATATGAGATTGCTGACCTACTTATAGTATTTGTAAACTATCATTAAAATCATCTTCAGTACCAGCAGATAGGAGAGTGACCAATACAACACCAATTTTTAAAAAGGGTGACGGGGCGATCTGGGAAACTAGAGACTGGTAAGCCTGACATCAGTACTGTCTCATCTTACAACTAAACACAATTGGTGCTCCATATCTACTTCCATAGGTAGAAAAAGGATCTCAGAACTAATGAGCATGTCGGATCCATGTATAAAACACTAGCCTCGTACCAAGCTCAAGTACATCAAGGATCCAAAAACCTCCCTCACGTCAGGCTTTTATAAAACTCATTCAAAAATCACAAAATAATCAGTATTCCATTCATTGCAATATTATGATTTTTGAATGAGTTTTTTTAGTTGTAGGATGAATATTTGCTTTGGATGATTCTCCATTCTTCATTCTGACATTGGGATTCATATTTTTTGTCATCAGTACTGGGCAAAATGGTAGAAACCATTATAAAGAACAAAATTACTACACATGTACTGTAAATAGTCATGGTTTAATGGCAGAAAGCAAACATGGATGTAGCCCAAGAAAGTCTTGTTTCACTAATCTCTTATATTTTTTTGAAGATGTGAATAAACAGGTAGCTAAAGGTAAGTTAGTTGATATGGATCCTGATCTACAATGTGGCATGTTTGGGCTGTCAGCACCCTATTCTGCACCACAGAAGCAAGACGCCCCCATGGGTGCAGGATTGGGGCCTTGGAGATGGCTCAGCAGCTACAGCAGCGCCACGGAGATGCCCACCCCATGGCACAACCCACCTAATGGCTGTCTGGACCCCGATACCTTCCCATCTGACCCCAACGGGGGCAGCGGGGACCCATCTTGGCCTGTCACACACTCTGAGGTGGGGGGGGGGGGGCTGCTGGGAAGGATCAGGGGGGCGACTGGAGCATATTCTACCCCTGAGGTGGAATGAACAGACCATCCCCCCAGTGAAACCTGGATGTACAGGGCCGTGAGTATAATTGGCTTGTTCATCCGGGGGTTGGTCCCACCCATGCTCTACCCACTCTCCACCCCATCATGCCTCCATTCCCCCGCAGTATGCATAGCAGCTCTGTGTGTGCAACAGAGGACGGAGGCAGCATACCGCCAAGGCGGAT
Organism: Ichthyophis bannanicus; assembly: GCA_033557465.1. NCBI lineage: Eukaryota > Metazoa > Chordata > Amphibia > Gymnophiona > Ichthyophiidae > Ichthyophis > Ichthyophis bannanicus. The sequence goes on from CM066031.1 coordinate 1,301,118,098, forward strand.
GGCGGGACGCACATCCCCACTATCCGTCTCATAGAATTGGGGCCATAGTATATTTGGATTTTCAGAAAGCCTTTTACAAGGTCCCTCCTGAGAGTATCTTGGGGAAACTGAAAAGTCATGGAATAGGAGACAGTGTACTATTGTGGATTAGGAACTCGTTACGAGATAGAAACAGAGTGTAGGGCTAAATGGCCAATTTTCTCAATGGAAAAAGATGAATAGTGGAGTCCTGCAGGGATCTCTGCTGTGCTCACTGCTTTTTAACATATTTAAAAATGACCTAGAAATGGGAACAGTAAGTGAGGTGATCAAATTTACAGATGACATAAAATTATTCAAAGTTGTTAAAACACAAGAGGATTGTGAAGAATTACAAGAAGACCTTGAAAAATTGGGAGACTAGGTGTCCAGATGGCAGATGGAATTTAATGTGGACAAGTGCAAAGTTATGCACTTAGGGAAGCACAACCCAAACTACGGTTACACGATGCAAGGTTCCACATTAGGAACTAACACCCAGGAAAAGGATCTGGGCATCATCGTGGATAATACAATGAAACCCTCTGCCCAGTGTGCACCGGCAGCCAAGAAAGCAAATAGAATGCTAGAAATCTTAGCCAAATATTTATAATAATTTTAATTCAACATCCAGCATAACATCACAGATCCTAATAAAACGCCTTTTATTTTATATTTTTTTGTTTTTTCTTTCTGAATTTATAGATCTTGGAATGAAGGGGAAAAATTTAGGGACACTTAGCAACAAGAAGAGAAAGCAATGTGAAGGCGTAGGAATAGATGGGGAGAAGAAGCTAGAGATCTGAAGAGATATGATATAGAGTATAGCAGAAGAGATGCACAGCAGATTGGGGTTCATCTGAGAATAATAGTACTAATGAGGTTCAGGAATTCTATATAAGAAATATAGACCACGGGGTAGGTAGGAGTGACATAAAGAGTCATCAGAGAGGTATCTAGATTACTGGAACAGTTAATTTGTTGTGAGTAAAAGGAGATATATAGACAGAAAGATTAGCAGAGACACAACACAAGAACCAGAATGAAAACATCATAGCACGGAGGATAGCAACCCAAAATGCAGAAAGCTGAGCACTGCTGACACCTAATAAGGAGTTAGTGGGTCTCATTAGCCTGTGAATGAACTGAGAGCAGCTGAGGCCTGCATAAAAGGCTTCAGAACTCTGCCCTGTAGTGGCATTCCTAACAGGGGGCTATACAGTTCAAACAACGGTAAGAATTTGAGGGTTTATTTTTTTTTAATTGCTAGCTCTCTAACTGGGAGCTCTTAAAAGGGTTTTGGTATATTTTTAAAACAAAGTTACATTCTTTTTAGTGCTCTAGTAGACATATTTTCTTTAGTGGGGTAGGTTTAAAACTCTGCTTTGGTAACTTTCCCAGCTCTTAAGAACTGCTGACACCTAATTAGGTGTTAGTTCCCTCCCTACCCCCCCCCCCCAACTCCCACCCACCCCTAGTGCCCTAGTGAACTGTCTTGCTTTATAGGGAACCTCCCCATTTAACAAAACACAGGGACTTGGAACAGCACATTTTGAATGTAATTAAAGAGATTTAACAGCTTTTTCTCTGAAAGGACAGCTGGGAAACCGGTTGCTACTTTGGTAGATCTCTCTCTTTTGCTTTAACAGATACATAAGCTCCATGAACTGAACAATGGATGGGAAAAATCATATTGCTAAAGCTGTTGCCCCTGTTACAGCTTCTGCCTCTGTCCAGACAGAGGTCCATATGCCATTTGAAGGACCGGTTCCATGTGCAGGGTGCCTGCATGCTGAAGCTCTGAGGAAATAAGTGGAGGAACCCAGAGAGGAGGTGGCTAGGCTGAGGAGCATTCAAGACAGTGAGAAGTACATTCATAAGATGCTTCTTGCAGCAACCAAGCTCTCCAGCAGAGGAGAGGATGGGTGCCAACAGAATGATGAAGGTTGGACACAAGTCACCAGGGCCTGCAGAATCACCAATCCAACTTTTCCAGCCCTTGAACTGAAGAACCATTATGCAGCCCTGGAAGTGGAGGAGGTCAAAGCATCCCTGGGAAGGGAAGAACCAAAGCTCAAGTGCCCCAAAGTTGCAGAATCAGTAACCACAAGGAAGCGAAGGGTAGTGGTGGTTGGTGACTCTCTTCTGAGGGGTACTGAGGCGTCCATCTGCCGACCAGACTTGATGTCCAGAGAGGTATGCTGTCTGCCTGGAGCCAAAATCCAAGATGCCTGGAGCCAAAATCCAAGATGTTATAGAGAGTTTGCCGAGACTCATCAAACCCACTGACTATTACCCAATGTTGCTAATCCATGTTGGAACAAATGATACTGCCAGGTATCCCTCTGAGTGTATCAAAAGTGACTTCATGGCTCTGGGACAGAGGGTGAAGCAGTTAGGTGCACAGGTGGTGTTCTCTTCAATTCTCCCTGTTGAGGGTAAAGGTCAAGGCAGAGAGGCTCACATCCTGGAGATGAATGCATGGCTGCGTGAATGGTGTCATCAAGAGCGTTTTGGTTTCCTAGACCATGGGATGCTGTTCCAAGGGTTGCAGAGCAGAGATGGCATCCATCTGTCCAAGAAAGGTTGACATGTCTTCAGTAGTAGACTGGCTAATCTACTGAAGAGAGCTTTAAACTAGATTCATTGGGGATGGGTGAAGAAAGCCCCCAGGTATGTGAAGGCCCCCAGGTAAGTGATACTTTAAATACCTTTATGGAAATGGGTAACAGGGGTAACAGATGGAAAGCAGTGTCTATAAATGCCCATAGCATGGGAAATAAGATGCCTGATGTTGAAGCTCTGGTGGGAGTGGCCGACTTGGATTTAGTGGCAGTTACAGAAACATGGTTCACAGAAAACCATGAGTGGGATGTAACTATCCCTGGCTATACTTTATTCAGAAAGGACAGGGTAGGAAGAAGGGGAGGAGGAATGGCACTATATGTAAAAACTACTATTAAAGCTTTGGAATTACAGAGCATAAAAGGGAGAGAGGAGGTATTGTGGGTTAAACTAGAAAGAGGGAAAGAGAAATCTATTTGCATTGGCGTGATATACAGACCTCCCTCACAAGAGGAAGCGATGGACAGAGAGTTAATTGAAGACATACGCAGCATTGCTAGGAAAGGGGAAGTGCTACTGATAGGGGATTTTAATATACCAGATGTAGATTGGCACATTCTTGCTGCAGTATCATCTAGAAGTAAAGAGATCCTGGATTCTCTACAGGGAGAACTATTCAGGCAATTGGTAACAGACCCCACATGTGAAGGAGCCATACTGGACTTGGTGCTTACCAATGGTAAAAGTGTTTCTGATGTTATAGTGGGAGATCATTTTGCATCCAGTGATCCCCAGATGGTGTGGTTCAGTACTAGGACTAGGGCTGTTAGAATCCATTCAAAGGTGAGGGTCTTAGGCTTTAGGAATACTAACTTTGCTAAGATGGGCCAATACCTCAGGAAGTCATTAGCGGGATGGGAATAGCTGGAGGATGTAGAAAAACAGTGAGCAAGACTGAACTAGGAATTGTCCTCCAGGTGATGTAAAACCCTCTCGCACCGAGGAAATTTCTCCAGGGCCATGTGTCCATGACGGAAGGGTTAGGACAGCCGTTATAGTTGGTGATTCGATCATTAGGCATGTAGATACCTGGGTGGCTGGTGGACGTGAGGATCACCTGGTAACATGCCTGCCTGGTGCGAAGGTAGCAGACCTCATGCGCCACCTAGATAAGGTCTTAGATAGTGCTGGGGAGGAGTCTACTGTCTTGGTACCAATGACATAGGAAAATGAGGTAGGGAGGTTCTGGAGGCTAAATTTAGGCTTTTAGGTAGGAAGTTGAAATCCAGAACTTCCAGGGTATCGTTCTCCGAAATGCTTCCTGTTCGACGCACAGGACCCAAAAGGCATGCAGAGCTCCGGAGTCTCAATGCGTGGATGAGCCAATAGTGCAGAGATGAGGGTTTTGGATTTGTTAGGAACTGGGGAACATTCTGCAGAAAGGAGGGACTCTTATGAAGGGATGGGCTTCACCTTAACCGGGATGGAACCAGGCTGCTGGCATTTACCTTTAAAAAGGAGATAGAGCAGCTTTTAAAGTAGATAATAGGGGAAAGCCGACAGTCGCCCAAGAGCGGATGGTTCAGAAGAATGTATCCTTGAAGGATACTGCCAAAAGTAAAGAGTAAAGTAGCCCAAATGCCCTCGAGTATGGAACACACAGAGCTTAAAGATCCCAAATTACCCATGTCTACCAATAGCCAAATTAATATGAATAAAATACAGTCTCTAAAATGCTTGTATGCAAATGCTAGAAGTCTAAAAAATAAGATGGGAGAGTTAGAATATATAGCACTAAATGAGAGGTTAGATTTCATTGGAATATCAGAGACATGGTGGAAGGAGGACAACCAGTGGGACACTGTGATACCTGGGTACAAGCTATATCGTAATCATAGAGCTGATCAAATTGGTGGAGGGGTTGCGCTCCATGTTAGAGAGGGCATTGAGTCAGAAAGGATTAATGTTTTGCAAGAAACAAAATTTGCTGTAGAATCTCTATGGATTGAAATTCCATGTGAAAAGGGAAAGGCAATGGCAGTGGGGGTGTACTATCGACCGCCTGTCCAGAATGAACAAATGGATGATGAAATGCTCAAAGAAATCAAGGAAGCTAACAAATGTTACAGTGCAGTAATAATAATGGGTGATTTCAATTACCCCGGTATCGACTGGGTCAGTGTGATGGCAGGACACGCTAGGGAGATAAAGTTCCTAGATGAAATAAATGACTGCTTCTTGGAGCAGCTGGTTCATGAACCGACCAGAGGGAAAGCCATATTAGACCTAGTCCTTAGTGGAACACCAGATCTAGTGCAAGAGATAAGGGTGTTGGGGCCACTTGGCAATAGTGATCATAGCATGATTGCCTTTTATTTAATTAGTGGAGGAAGGATAGTAAGGAAATCCACAGTACTACCTTTTAACTTTCGAAAGGGAGACTATGATAAAATGAGGAAAATAGTAAAAAGAAAAGCTAAAAGGAGCAGTTGCAAAGGTTAAAGTCTTACATCAAGCTTGGGTGTTTTTTAAAAATGCTATCTTGGAAGCCCAGACCAGCTATATTCCACGTTTTAAGAAAAGTGGAAGGAAGTCCAAAAAACTGCCAGCATGGTTTAAAGGTGAGGTCAGAGAGGCTGTTGTTGCCAAAAAAGCATCTTTCAGGAAATGGAAAAAAGAGCCAAACGACGAAACCTGGAAACAGCACAAGCACTGGCAAGTCAAATGCAAGGCATTGATAAGGCAGGCAAAGGGAGAATTTGAGAAGAAGCTTGCTGCGGAAGCAAAAACGCAAAATAAAGACTTTTTCAAGTACATTCGTAGCAAACAACCTGTGAGAGAGTCAGTTGGTCCATTAGATGATAGAGGGGTTAAAGGGGCACTAAGAGGCGACAAGGCGATAGTGGAGAGACTGAATGAATTCTTTGCTTTGGTCTTTACTGAGGAAGATGTAGGGATGTTACACATGACTGAAGTGGTATTTAAAGGTGCGGAAGAATTGAAGGAATTATCGATACATTGGGAAGATGTATTACAACTAATAGATAAACTGAAGAGTAGCAAATCACCTGGGCTGAATGGTATACATCCAAGTATGGCATATCTTATGTTCTTATGTTTCTTATGAAAGGGGATTTTTTAAGAGCAACTAACCTTTTTGTTAAAATGGTAAATAAAGGTAAAAGGAAAAGGAGACCGCTATGGCTTTCGAAAGAAGTAGCTGAAAAGGTGAAGAAAAAGAGGGAGGCCTTCATGAAATATAAGAGATCACAAAGAGAAGAAGACAGGCATCTATATTTGGAAAAACTTAGAGAAGCTAGCAAAGTAGTCAGTTAAGCAAAGATTCAAAAATAGTCAATGCAATAAAATGGGGGGATAAGACATTTTTCAGATATTTTAGTGAGAAGTGGAAGGGCAAAAGCGGTATTGTCAGACTCAAGGGTGAAGGGGAGGAATATGTAGAAGCAGATGAGGATAAAGCGGAGTTGCTTAACAAATATTTCTGTTCTGTGTTCACAGATGAAGAATCAGGAGCAGGACCTCAGAAAACACCCATAAACAGGAACAGAAGCGAGGAACATCTTGAACAATTTTCAGAAGACTGTGTTCATGAGAAACTAGCTCAACTTAAAGTAGAACAAAGCGATGGGACCGGATGGGATACACCCTAGAATACTGAGGGAACTTGGGGACGTTCTAGCAGCTCTACTGACTGACCTTTTCAATGTCTCATTGGAGTCGGGAGTGGTGCCAAGGACTGGAGAGAGGCTCATGTGGTGCCTTTACACAAAAGTGGAAGTAAGGATGCGGTTGAAAACTACAGGCCGTTTAGTTTAACTTCAGTGGTGATTAAATAGGAAATGCTGCTGAAAGAGAAAATAGTGAGGTTTCTGCAGTTCAGCAGATTACAGGATCCGAGGCAGCATGGTATCACTATTCATTATTATTATTATATATTATTCAATATTCATTGCTATAGTGGACTGGTTTTTCTATGTATCTTCTGTGTATATGATTCCATGTAGTATGTTTTGTAAATAGTTACCCCGGTTATCCAAGTTATTTATACCCTGTTACCTGTAAACTCATACGTGTTAAATGTACTGAGCATTTTGTTCCATGTAAACCGCGCTGATGATGAATAGTGCGGTATATAAGAGACTGTAAATAAATAAATAAATCACCAGAGGCAGGTCTTGTCAGGCAAATCTGATTGATTTCTTTGACTGGGTGACCAGGGAGTTGGACCAAAGGAGAGCCTAGATGTGGTGTATTTAGATTTTAGTAAAGCTTTTGATACTGTTCCTCACCGGCGACTTAAAAACGTAATCATCTAAAAACATGCCAGAGCTTTATTCTCCCGTAGACCTCTAGAAAGATGTACTGAGCTATTGGGATGACGTCCTCAAGAATCTTCTATCCCATGAATCCCTATATTCTGAAAAGGACAATGAAGACAATGCTGTAGAGAAACTGTGGGAAGATGTCGTTCTTGCTTCACAAAGACTTATTAGAGAAGAGATGCATAGCGCCTCCCTCCTTGAATATTATAGGACTCAAATTATCTCCAGAGGCTTGTGGGTGAATAAAGCTCCCAGCATGTTTTTAGATGATGGGGAGGCCTCTAGCAGCCCTCTGGGTGATGTAGTTCAATAAAGGTTGGATCACACTTCGCTCTAGCCTGGTGGGTTTTTTACCCACGATGAATATGCATGAGAGAACGTTTCATGAGCTATCTCCATTGCATACATATCTGCTTAATGCTTATTCATTGTGGATATCCTGAAATGTAGACTAGCTACAGGGTACAACAGGACTGGTTTGAGAAACACTGGCCTAGATGATCACTGATGGTAAGAACACAAGACACCCAAAGTCAATAATGACTAATCAAGCAGACAGCTACTCTATTGCCTTTCTTTTTCCCTGCTCTTTAAATAATTGATAGTAGAATGCATTTGTAATTTAATTCTGTCAGATTGGAGCTCTTCCATAATTTTTGTCTTTGCTTCCTAATGATGTTCCTAAATAAGTGTGGTAGTAAAGTATTACACCAAGAACAGTCATATTTAAGTGGGCTTAGCTTTTGTACTAGTCCCATAATTCCTCTGAGGACTGGCTCTGTGCATGCCTCATTCAATGCATTTTCCGCTGATTGTTCAAAATATTACACTGGAAGATCAGAGAATAAAACAAAATTATGATTGGAAGTATATGTATGAATTATTAAACTTGTTTTGGAAACACTGATAAAAAAGATTGAGAAGGGGGTTACATAACCATTGTACAACACTGCAAGAGATTTGTACAGTACTTTCCAAGTCTGTCTCCTTAGTTCCTTGTTCTCTGATAAATCTCTTTAACCCACAAAAGGCTTGATCAGGGCTTCAGTGAATATCTCGATTTCCATGGTACAAATTATGCTGAAGTGTTAACGTGTATCAAATTGGAAGCTGGTTAACAGTATATGTGAAGGATAATGTTCTACTAGAACCAAAATGCACTGCACAATCTGATGGACAGTATGACAAGCACAGAGTCCCCAAGTCTTGTAAGGAAGAGAAAACCGCAGTGCAGGTTGTTCCAAAACTCCTGAGAGGAGGAGTAGGGTAAATTAGTAACTAAAGACCAAAACTACCATTTCCCAGGGGAAGAGAATTGGAGGCAGGCTCCTAGGAGCATGATTCATGAATATCACTGGATGAGAAGTGAGGAATGGTCCCTAGGGAGGGAGTTGTCCACCGAACAATGGATTAGGATGTGGCAGCATGGAGGGAGGATGTGGCTGATGTGTCACCCTAGGCACATAACCAATATGTCATGAAGCTTAAGGGGAGAAACCGCCCAACTTGGAGCTCACCCATCTCCTTAATTGACCAGCCAGAGGAGTTACCTGAGCCAATGGAAACAGATTATATTAAGAAGCCTTGCATTGACCCTGATGAGATGGAAATGGAATACCAAGAAGCAGGTTGCTAATGACTGATTTTGTTTTCTTTTACCTTTATAGTGATAAACCAGGTTGAAAGGAAATAGCCTGTGGGAAATGGAGAGCTGCTAAGCAGATTAGAACTGTCATGGGTGGAATGCCTTCCCAACCTTGGTCATCAAACTTCTAGTAAGAGAACTTTTAACATACTCCTCCTCCATCACACTTCCCCCATCTCCCCTGATTTAGCTCCCCTCAATGCCTGTCTAGCTGCCGTTTCAGACTGGTTGACGCACAATTGTTTGCACCTTAACTTATCTAAAACCGTAGCTATATGGTTCTCCCACGGCCACCCCTCCCCTTCCTTGGCGCCTTCTTTCCCCAATACACCCATCTCACTAGTCTCTTCTTTTCGGTACCTTGGGGTTCTTTTTGATTCCGATCTCTCCTTCTCGACGCACATCTCTCACATCTCTAAGGTCTCTTTCTTTCACCTTCGTCAGATCCGCGCTATCCGTCCTTTCCTTTCTCCATCTGCCATAACTACACTGTCATTGACCCTCGTCATCTCCCGTATTGATTTCTCAAATTCCATTTTCTCCGGTATCTCCAAACTACAACTCTCACGACTCCAACGCATCCAAAACACCGCTGCCCGTCTTATCACCCACTCTTCTCCTCGGGATCACATCACTCCCCTTCTTCTCCACCTTCACTGGCTCCCTATTTCCTTCCGTATCAAGTTCAAACTCCTCACACTGGTCCACAAAGCCCTCCACACCTCTACCCCTCAGTACCTGTCTGATCTCCTCCGCTTACACCCCCCCCCCCGTCATACCCCTCGCTCTTTCCACCTCAACCGACTAGTACTACCATCCCCCTCAAGTGCCCACTTACAGTCCACACGATCCTCAGCTTTCTTCTTTATTGGCCCCGCCCTATGGAACTCCCTTCCCCCACCTCTCCGTCTCGAACCTCATTTCCCCACCTTCAAGCGTTCCCTTAAAACTCATTTCGTTTCCCTTGCCTTTGACCTTCCCCCCCCCCCCCGATCCCTGATCCTCTTGCCTCTTCCTCTACCCCTCTTGTTCCTGTTTTTGCTCTTCTTTCCTATCCATTATGTAACTTCCTTTCTGACTCTTGGCCTTGTGCCTTTTGCGTGTAACTTTTATTGTAAACCGCTTTGCCTACCATTGAAAGGCGGTATATCAAATAAATGAATATGAATATGAATATGAACTGAGTGAGAGCAAGTGTTTGCTTGTGTTTGAAAAACACTATGGGTCTGGTTCCAAGATGGATCCTGTGGGGCTGCATGTCACAGCGGCTAGAGCCACAAGACTGGGGAGAGCTGGTGGGGGGCAGGAGGGGGTGGGGCGGGCTGAGCAGGTAGGACTTACAGGGCCTGATTCAGGTCATAGCCCCATATATCCTGCAGGATCAAAGGGGATATGCTGATTATTCCACCTCGAAGTTGGAATAATCAGCATCGGCAGGCTGATTGGGGCCAGGGATCCCCCCAGGGGCCAGGTGCAGGGGGATACCCGCCACCCAATCCAGACCCTGGCTGGCCAGCCATGGGTCAGGTGGTGGGGAAGAGGGGCGCCGAGCTGCTGAAGCCAGGGGAGTCTGTGGGAAGGACGTCCCCACAGGCAGGCAGGCAGGGGCATGCTGGATCATCCTCGAGCCTGATTCTGTGTGCCACGGGAATGTTTTGTTCCCGCAGTACAGAATCGGGTTCTAACGGGCCCGTCTTGCTCGGGGCCATCTGGATGGTCTGGATGTGCCCCTTTCTAAATTGTGCTTCACAGGCCCAATAGTCAGCAGTGGTGGCTAGCCAGTCTAACAGAGCTAGCTATCATCGCTGAACTTTAAACCCGACATTGAATATCTGGGTTGCCTGGATTGCTGCAAAGCTAACTGGGCAGCGGCGATATTCAACCCTTGCCTAGTTATCTTCTGTGGCAAACGTTAAGCCAGTCTATCGTGTGTCTGACTTTCACCACGTGTCACTAACCCGGCAGCGGCTCAATATTGCTGCTATCCGGTAGTGAAAGTGCCACTCCGGATTGCCCAGTTAGCATCGGGGCATGAAGCAGCTGCACCTGCAGATATTCAGCAGTGTTAGTGCTGCCGAATATCCCACTTAACAGCATTTACACGGTTTGCAGGTCTGCAAACCGTGTAAATGCCTTTGAATATCATTCCCAGTGTTTGCAGAGAGAATTGCAGAGTTTGTTTTTCAAAAGGGGTGCATGCATTTATTTTTTTTATTTATTTATTAGAACTTATATACCGCCACTTCCAAAGATCAGTGGCTGTTTACAGAGAACAAAACTGGAGATTTACATTACAACTTTGAAAAACTTATTTACAGAACAAAGCAACATACATGTCACAGCCATGCCAGCAAGTGGGGGAAGGAGAGAGAGTTCCCTTCTGTCCTGAAAGGGTGAGGTCAGAAATTAGGAAAGCTAAGAGAACTGGCAATACAATCATAATGAGAGATTTAAATTACCCCAGTTCTTTTGGGTTAATGCCTCATAAGGACCTGCTAGAGAGAAAACGTTTGATGGCATAAATAACTGCTATAAGGAGTAGCTAGGCCTCAAACTGCCCAGAAGGAGAACTAGTCTAGATCTGTGTAACAGACGCCAATATGTATATAGCCACAAGCAAGTTGAATATATATATAGCAATCTAATACTGCAAATGATACCAATATGTAATAGATGCCAATATGTATATAGCCACCCAATATCGCATATAGTCACAGAGCAATACTGTACATCTGCACTCTGGTGATCAATCTGTATATAGTTAGACAACCTGTAAATAGTTGCAAGTTGACCCGGTCATCTGTGACCGATCACCTAGCCTGTATATAGTTACCCTCGTTAGTCCCAAGTAGTAACACCTGTTCATTGTAAGTCCAGTGTAGGTCCTGCCTGCTCTGTACAAATTTTGTTGACTGTAAACCGCACTGATTCCAAAAAGCACGGCATAAAAAAATATTAAATAAAATGAATAAATAAATAAATAAATCTAGTCCTTATTGCAATATAGGACTTGGTGCATGTAATAAACTTGCACACTGCGTTAGGAATCACAATCATAATGTGATCAATATGATATAATTACTACAGGGGGGACATTAAAGAAAACTGCCACAGCAGCAAGTAACTTTATACAAAGAGATTAAAATAAAACAAGGAAATTAGAAAGTAACTACTAGGAGGGGCTGCAAGGTTAACAGTTTGTATGTGACATGAACAATTAAAATTATTTTAGAAACTCAGACCAAATATATTCCACACCAGGACCATACCTAGCCCTGTGCGAGTGGTGCAGCCGCACAGGGCGCAAAAACTTAAGGGGCGCATGTCAGCTGTCAACCGTTGCCTGCCGCTGCCACTTTTTCTCCTCTCAGCGGCGGCAGGCAACAGCAGACAGCTGAAATGTGCCCCTTAAGTCTTCTCGCGGCACGCTAAGCAGGTCTGCACATTGGGTGCGCCTCTTCTCTCCCGCCCCCTTAAAGTGGCTAGATGGAGGTGCAGGGGGGGGGAGGCACACCCGATGTGCAAGTCGCACAGGGCGCATTTCACGATCGATACGGCCCTGTTCCACACTTTACCAATAAAGGTCAAAAGGGTCAAAAGAAGGATCAAAATATTTCCTGCATGGTTAAATAGTGATTAAAGTCAAAGAGCCTCTTTCAAAAAATTGAAAGCAGATCCAAAGGAGTAAAATAGGAAAGAACAAAAACATTGAAACAGAGAAAGCTTTAATAAGGCATGCTAAGAGTAAATTAGACTTACCTGCTAATTGTTGTTCCTTGCGGAACTCTAGTCCAGTCCCGGAACCATAGAGTTGTGAACCTCCACCAGCAGCTTTGGAGACTGAACATCTTCATCTCTTTGATCATCCAGCTATATGCAGCCCCAAGGACCGCCCACACATCAGTACCTATTGACAAAGCATACTAAGCAGAACAACAAATAAGTAGATATAACAACACAGTGGAAAAAAGGATCCTGACCCTAAAGTTCCCACTACGAGCAAAAATTCTTTCTTTTTTTTTTTTTTTTTCTTTTTCCAATTGCGTAAGAATAACCTCCCACCTACGGGAAGGCGGACCAGAACGGCCATGGCGACCCTTGTGCAAAACGCATGCAACAAGAGGAGCCACCGCTCACCCCCAAGATTTGACCCCGAAAGGAAACTAAGGCGTGCTGCAAGCAGAGGAGCTCTGACCGAAAGTATAGAGAACAAAAACCCTGGCAGACTCCTATAATGAATGTACCTTCTTGGCTGGCAGCGAGAACAGATAGACAGGGAGGGACCCGGGACTGGACTAGAGTTCCGCAAGGAACAACAATTAGCAGGTAAGTCTAATTTACTCTTCCTTAGCGTCCCTCTAGTCCAGTCCCGGAACCATAGAGGATGTAACAGAGCAGTAAATCTCAACGGGAGGGCCTCGCTAGTCCAGCCTGAAGCACCCGAGACCCAAACCGTGCATCCGACGCCGCCTGCACATCCAGACGATAGTGCTTAGCAAAGGTGTGCAAGGACGACCACGTCGCCGCCCGACAAATAGCCACCGCCGGTACCAAGCTCACTTCTGCCCAAGACGCCGCCTGCGCCCTAGTCGAGTGAGCCCGAAGCCCGGCAGGAACCATCCTGCCGTGTAAAAGGTATGCCGACAAAATCGCCTCTTTCAACCAGCGGGAAATGGAAGACTTAGACGCCGCTTCCCCCTTGCGCGGACCGCCAAATGCGACAAATAGGCGATCAGACTTACAGAAGGCCGCCGTTTCCCTCAAATACCGACGAAGAGCTCGACCGACATCCAACGCATGCAAGGAGTTATCCGCGTGCTTGCCCCGTTCCTTGGCAAACACCGGGAGAGACACCACCTGATTCATGTGAAACGCCGAAACTACCTTAGGCAAAAACGCAGGAACAGGTCGCAATACCACCTTGTCGGCAGAGAAAGTCAGATAGGGTTCCCTACACGAAAGAGCCTGCAACTCCGAGATCCTGCGAGCTGACGAGATCGCTACCAGAAACACCGTTTTCAACGTCAAGTCCTTCAACGAAGCTTGCGCCAAGGGTTCAAACGGCGAAGCCACCAGAGACCTCAACACCAAATTCAAGTCCCATGAGGGCACTAAAGCCCTGCACGGAGGACGCATAAGCAACACCGCTCGCAAGAAGCACTTCACGTCCGCATGGCCCTGAACCTTGCCTCGAAAACACGCAAGAGCTGCAAGTTGGACCCTCAACGAACTGGCCGCCAGGCCCTTGTCCACCCCTGCTTGCAAGAAGGAGAGGAACTGAGGAACGGAGGTGCGCAAAGGCCGCAACTCGCGAGCCGCACACCAGCTCTCAAAAATACACCAGACCCGGACATACGCTAGCGACGTAGACCGACGCCGCGCCCGCAACAAGGTAGCAATGACCTCCGGAGAATAACCTTTGGCTCTCATTCGTACCCTCTCAATAGCCATGCCATAAGCGAGAATCGAGCCACCTGAGGCATCTGCAGCGGCCCCTGCCGAAGGAGATCCGGCCGAGGAGGAAGGAGCCACGGATCGGCCACACTCAACCGCACCAGATCCGCATACCAAGGCCTGACGAGGCCAGTCCGGGGCAATCAGAACCACGGGACCCGGATGCCGTTCGATCCGCTGTACCAGGTGACCCAGCAGAGCCCACGGAGGAAAGACATAGAGCAGCCCGCACCTTGGCCACCTTTGTGCCAATGCATCAAGGCCTTCCAACATGCGTTCCCGACGCCTGCTGAAGAACCTTTCGACCTGCGCAGACTCGAAGGTCGCCATGAGGTCCATTATCGGCAGACCCCAACGACGGACCAGCAACGCAAATACCTCGGGATGTAGAGACCACTCTCCGGGGTCTACCCTGCGACGACTCAGAAAGTCCGCCTCCACATTGTGAACCCCCGCGATATGCTGGGCCGACAGACACTGAAGATGCCACTCTGCCCAATCCAGAAGCAGATCCGCCTCCGCTTCCAACGCCGCGCTGCCTGTGCCTCCCTGGCGATTTATGTAGGCTACCATGGAGGCATTGTCGGATAGCACCCTGACCGCCGCTCCCTGCAGCCAAGGCTGAAACGCTGTCAGAGCCAACCACACGGCTCTCATTTCCAGTCGGTTGATGGACCAGCGGCTCTCCCGCGAGGACCATTGGCCCTGAGCAATCTGGCCCTCGCAATGAGCCCCCCAGCCGCTCAAACTGGCATCCGTCATCAGCAGACGCCAGACGGGAGACTCCAAGGGCATACCGTTCGCCAGAGAGCGCCGACGCAACCACCAGCGAAGGCTGCGCTGAACCCCCAAGGGGCAAACTAACTGACGAGCTAGCGAGTCGGACTGATGACACCATCGACGCTGCAGCGCTCGCTGCAGGGGCCGCATGTGCGCCCTTGCCCATGGAACTACCTCGATGGTCGCCGCCATTGTGCCGAGAAGCTGAAGGTATTGCCAAGCCGAGGATGCCCGTCTCGCTAGAAACTGCTCCACCAGCCGCCTCAGGGCCCACGCTCTGTGCACTGGGAGAAAAACCTTCCCGTTGCCGGTCTCGAAACGCGCCCCCAAATACTCCAAGGTCTGCGAGGGAAGAAGGCTGCTCTTCGCCCGATTGACCACCCAGCCTAACGACTGCAAAACCTGTATGACCCGTGCCGTCGCCCGGAGACTCTCCCCCCTCGACTTCGCCCGGATCAACCAGTCATCGAGATAGGGATGCACGAGGACACCCTCCTTCCGCAGGAAAGCCGCTACCACCACCATGATCTTCGTGAAGACCCGTGGTGCCGTCGCTAGGCCGAAGGGCATGGCTTGAAACTGAAAATGGCCCATCGGCAGCGCAAACCGCAGAAATCTTTGATGTTCCCGGCGAATGGGAATGTGCAAATAGGCCTCCGTAAGGTCTAGGGATGGTAGGAATTCCCCCTCGCGGACCGCCGCTATGACCGAGCGCAGCGTTTCCATGCGAAAATGCGACACCCGGAGGCACCGATTCACTCTCTTTAAATCCAGGATTGGTCGAAAGGTGCCCTCCTTTTTCGGCACTACGAAGTAGATGGAGTATCGACCGGACCCTAACTGCCCCTCCGGCACGGGGACGACCGCCGGGAGCCGAAGCAGCCGGGAAAGTGTATCGGATATGACTCGTCGTTTCCAGGGAGCGCTGCACGGGGACATAACGAAGGAATCGAGCACCGGTCGATGTAGCTCGAGCGCATATCCCTCTCGTATCACTTCTAACACCCACCGATTGGATGTGATAGCGGCCCAGGCAGGGTAGAAATCCCGCAGTCTGCCCCCTACGGGAATCACTGCCACCGGAGCCGGCCTCGCTTCATTGTGACTTTTTGGGGACCTGCGCCTGGAAGGAGCCGAAACCTCTACCTGCCCCCCGAAATCCGCGGAAACTCTGTCCGCGCCCCAGATATCTGGAACGCTGGGACTGACCAAAGTGGGAGGCACGAAACCTCCGAAAGGACTGCTGAGACCCCCGGAAGGTGAAGGTCGGCTTCCCCTGCTTGGGCTTATCCTCCGGAAGCCGACCCCCCTTAGAATCCCCGAGATCTTTTACCAACCTATCCAAGTCCTCTCCAAATAACTGCCTGCCCTTAAACGGCAGCTTACTAAGGCGAGCTTTAGAAGAGCCATCAGCCGCCCAATTGCGTAACCAAAGAGAACGACGCGCCGCTACCACCGACGCCATGCCGTTAGCTAACCCCCTAATGAGGTCATAGTGGATATCCACCAAATAAGCGGTACCCGACTCCAATCTGGATGCCGCAGCCTCTTGTTCCGCCGACTGGGGCCCCTGGAACTGTTGAGACCAGCGGAGGCAGCCGCGCGCCACCCAGGCCCCGGCCACCGCCGCCTGCATTGACAGGGCAGCAACATCAAACGCCTGTCTCAACAAGCTATCAACTTTCCACTCCTGCGGGTCCTTCAATGCCGCAGCACCTTCCACCGGGATAGTAGTCCGTTTAGTAACCGCGGAAACTGCCGCGTCCACCTTCGGCGAACGAAAGAGCTCTCTATCAGCCTCCGACAGAGGATACAATTTAGGCAACAGTCTAGCCCCGCGCAAAGCGGACTCTGGACTGTTCCACTCCTCCTGGATCATAGCTTTAAAAACCCTATGGAGCGGAAAGACTCTGTGGGAAGTGCGCACCGCCTGCATCAAGGGATCCTCCAACTTGTCCTCCGCAGTGGCATCTTCCACGGGTATGTTCAATACCTTGAGGGTTTCGGCAATCAGTGCCGGAAGTTCCTCTTTACGAAATACACGCACTATTCTACTACTCTGCTCGTCGTCCAACAACTCGCCGTCTTCTAAATCCTCCGCAGACTCCAGCTCGAGAGCCTCCCCCAGCCCCTCGTGGAACTCGTCCCCAGGAGGCGCAGAATCCGCAACACTCAGGGGCCGGCTCTTCTTTTGTGGACCAGTATCTCCCTCTACTGAAAGTGGACGCTTTAGCCCACGACGGGGCAGGACCGAGCCTCCCCCCGCCGGCTGCAAGAGAGCCAGAGCCTCCTGCATGAGAGAGAAAAAGGCGGGTGGAACTCCCAGGGATCCCTCCTGGACGCCCCCCGCCAACAGGCGCTCTGGCACTGCAGAAATCCCCGGACCAAGGACCGTCTCTGCCTGCTCTGATGTCCCTTCTGTAGATACAGGTGGGAGATCTGCACTGGAGCCCTCCAGAGGGTCCTCCATGCCAGCACCCACAGCAGAACAAGTGGCATAGACTCGGGCTTCCAAATTACTACTTCTATGAATGCCACAGACCAGACACCGAGGACTAGGAGGCATGGCTATGCACACAGCCCATTGCCAGCAAAGCAGGAACACCTTGCTGAAGCAAACAGCAGAAAAAAAAATCGCGATTTTAAAAGTGCTCAAAAACGCTCCAAATTGAAGCATGAGATAGAGCTGGAGTCAATTAGCTGATATCTGACCAAGAAATGCAAAAACGAAGCTCCTATCCCTAAAAAAAACACGAAGAAAAACAACTTTGAAAAAAAATCCAAAATGGCCGCCGGACCCGATCCCGCCAAAAAAAGGACCAGAAAAAATACCCAAAAGGTCTAAAACACTCCCCAGAGCTGATTCCAGGCCACCCCAAGGCCTCCACCACTGCCTTTAGAAAGAAAAAGCTTCAAACTCTACTCACCCACACACAGGAGTGGAGGGGGGGTCAAAACACTGAGAGTGCTGTCCAGCGTGCCTGTCACAAGCTCTGAGTAGCAGTTATCAGAGTCAATAACAGAGTAATAACCGCTCAGGGCAGCTCGGGGAACCCCTAAATCAGTCAGGGGACCCTCAGAGCCTACTGCTGTATTCAATTGCTGCCTGTAATTGTCTTCAACCTTCTCCTCACCCACCAAGGGGGTTCGGTAGAAAGGAGACCTGTGTCCTGTGCAGCTCCCCTGCTTGTTTGACCTATGGGGAGACTGACAGAGACAGACAGAGAGAAAAAAACAGATTAGAGAAAGACAGAAGGGACACAGTCAAAGATTTCCTCCACAGCAGCAGCCCAGCACCTAAATCTAGAAAATAATAAAACATTAAATGCTGGATATGCTGAATTTCTGCTTATTTGTTCCTAAGGAGCCCAGTTCTGGGCTCTGACTTCCAAGCTGCTTGGAGACTGAGATACTGATGTGTGGGCGGTCCTTGGGGCTGCATATAGCTGGATGATCAAAGAGATGAAGATGTTCAGTCTCCAAAGCTGCTGGTGGAGGTTCACAACTCTATGGTTCCGGGACTGGACTAGAGGGACGCTAAGGAAAAGATAATTTCAAAAGAAGTTTGCCATGAAGTAAAAAACTCAAAATAATTTTTTTTCAATTTTTCAAAGAAAAAGTCCACAAGGGAGTTGATTAGAAAGTTAGATGATTAAGGGGCATGTTTACTTTGGACCCTGATCCCTTGTTTCTTTGTGTCTCCTTACCCTTCCCTATTATATCCGTATTCCTTTCTTTGCCTTATTTGTCTTGATTAGATTGTAAGCTCTAATGAGTGGGGACTGCCTCTATCTGTGTTTGTGCAGTGCTGCATATGTCTTGTAGCGCATTATAAATGTTTAATAGTACTAGTACTAGTTTACTAAAGGTTAACGCGTGTTAAGTGAAGTTAACACATGGTAAGTGCTGCCACTGTCCATTCATTCCTATGGGCCATTTCAACATTTAACGCTTGTTAACCTTCAGTAAACATGCCCTCAAGTGATAAAAGCACCCAACCATCAGGCACAGGAAGTTCCATTTTAAAGTTTAAAATTTTAAAGGATCATCAGAAAGAGAGATAATAAGATAGCAACTTTCCTTTCCCTTACCACAATTCTTCATCGGTCCATTGTATATATATGTCAACAGGTGACACTCATTCAAAGTCCTTTGCTTCTCTTATTTTAAAAGCCACATATAGTTTTCAACATATAGTTTTTCATGTAGTTTTCACAACCCAGCACTAAGGAAAAATCTAGCAGAAAAACGAAACAAATTCTTTCTTTCAGTCTTTACCAAGGAGGATGTCAAGGAAATATCCAAACCTGAAACATTTTTAGATGGTGATGATTCAGAGCAACTGAAACAAATCATAGTGGATTTAGAAGTTTCAACAGAGAGAACTGACAGACTAAAGAGTAACAAGTCACCAGAACTGGATGGTATACAGCTCAGCGTTCTGAAAGAATGTATAAATAGAATTGCAGACCTATTACTAATCAGTTACAGTACCAGGGGATTGGAAGGTGGCCAATCTAACAACTGTTTTTAATATGAACTCCAGGTATGATCTGAGAAACTACAAACCAGTGAGTATGACATCTGTGCTTCTGTGCTAAGCAGAATAACAAAATTGCCAACTGTATGGATAAATACGGCTTAATAGGGAAGACCAACCTAAATTTAGCAAAGGGATGTCTTGCCTTACCAATCTGTTAGATTTTTTAAAGGAGTTAATAAACATAAGGATAAGGGTGAGCCAGTTGAAACAGGTTTCTCAGAGGTCTTTGGAAAAAATTGCTCAAAGAGATTCCTAAGAAAGTTAAAAAGTCATGGGTTAGGGAGCAATGCCCTATTGTGGATAGGGAATTGATTAAAAAATAGGAAACAGAGAGTAGAACTAAATGGTCAATTTTCTAAATGGAGAAAAGTAAATAGTGGAATGCTCCAGGGATCTATAATAGAACTGGTGCTTTTTAATGAAAAAGGGAATAATGAGTGGGGTAATCAAATTTGAGATGATGCAAAATTATTCAAAGCTGTTAAATCAGAGATGAATTGTAACGAATTGCAGGAGAACCTTGTAAGACTGGGGGACTGAGCATCTGAATAGCAGATGAAATTTTAATGTGAATAAGTGCACAGTGATGCATATTGGGAAAAATAATCCTAAATATAGGTACATGATGCTGAGTTCCATTTTAGGAGCCACCATCAGAAAAAGGATCTTGGCATCACTGGGAATAATATGTTGAACTCCTCCGCTCAGTAAGCAATGGCAGTCAGAAAAGCAAACAGAATATCAGGGATTATTTGAAAAGGGATGGAGAATAAAAGAGAGAATATTATAAAGCCTCTGTTTTGATCCATGGTATGACCATACTTTGAGTGCTATATGCAGTTCTGGTCAGGGCTGGCCCTGAAATCACAACATGATTAGTAAACGGTGCTAAGGGTGCAGCATTTGCAAGTGGTAAATGGCACCATTAAGGTTCCCAATGTGCATTAAAGGACAGGGCGGGGATTAAGCATTTCGGCGTTAAGGGTGCTAGCAGCCAGTTAGTGGGCGGTAAGTGAATATTAGCCGTTAAGAGCGCAAAGTATGCATATTAATGCCCGCTAAGGCCAGTTGACATGAGGTAGGATAAGGGAGCCTTCCTGCAAGTCACATCTGAACTCCTGTATGAACATGTCACATCCATATGTCCCTGATCTATGAGTCACTGAATGAGAGGAGAATATGGGAGGCAGGTGGACTGTAGCAGTAAGGGGTGCACATGCAACCCACAATGAGGACTCTGGGTGGCATAGGAGTGGGTTGAAGTGTGCCATGCAGTAGTCACCATGGCCACGATGTAGGCACAGAATGAATGCCAGGGCAGCAGTGGTGACCTGCATATCAGTTGCAGGTGAGGTGGGAGTGATATGCCCCAATGAGTAAAATGCCACAGTCTGGGTCAGAGTATAGATGAGAGCGCTGTATGGCCCTGCTGCCCCCATGTGACCTCACAAATGCAGGTAACCTCAGTTGCAGTGTACGTGAAATATAGGCACCGGGCTACAGGGAAAGGCTAATACCATCTATTTAAGTTTCACTGCTGTCTCAGCTGACACATAAACATATAACTACTACATAAGAATGGAGTCTATGAGCCAAAGACATAAAAGTCATACATCTGTAAAAGCAGCATGCAAACGCAAAGTGATCTTGGACAGATAAGGTCTACACACACACTGCCTGATGCATGATGTTACACACCTGGCATCCACTCATGTCTCTAAACTCATGTGTCTCCAATACAACCCATATGGAGCAAATAAGAATGTGGGATGATCTGTGCAGATGGGATCCCAGCAGTGTGATGTGCCTGCATGTACTGCTTATATGTGATGGAGCAAATGATGTTCATTCACAGGTATCATGACAGTTTCCAATCATGTACAACTCATGTGTCATGCATCTACAAGGTCAGGTGGAATGACTCTTTGCAATGTGCTGCAACAGAGGCAATAAAGTCATACTGTCAGATGACTATGATTGCAATGTACTTGCTTGCAGAACCAATGTGCAGAACACATAAAAATGAATAATATCAACAACAATGTGTACCCTCAAGTTAATACTGATTCCTGGCAACCCAGCAGCTCTTGGGTTCCTTTAGTAGTGGGACAGAAATATGTTGGCAAGCCTGATATCAGAGGTAATAGAGGGTGAAGTGACTTTCCCAAGGCCACAAGTGGGATTTGAACCTTGGTCTGTACTATACTGAACCAGTGTTCTAAACATTCAGTTATAGCTCCACATACCGCTCTATAGTACTCTCTAGAATACACCAGTCTACAGGCTCCTGCCTGAAATGGCCTAAACCCTGGCTATCATACAACCTGGCAGGCACATTCTGAGAAAGTTTTAAACCACACATGCAGTACGGACTACACTGGACACTCACTACTGCAGTTGCATAACAGACACATAGCAACAGTAGTAATCTCCGTGCAAAGAGCGATCCACTTGTGAGGTCACAATACCCTTCCCTCCACAGAACTGTACCTCCGAAGTCAAACAACTGTCACACATAGAGGTCCGCTGGGCTGCAGTGTTGCAGTAATCTCTGAGGCAGTACATATGCAAGGCATGCATTCCCTTGTGATCTATTGTATACTACAAGATAGGTACTTTTGCACATACACCAAACGCAAACCTCAGTAATGACTCATGAGGTCCATCCCAGACAATCCAGCCCTCTCCAGGAGGCCATGCACACTTGCTCCCTCATCATACAAGACATGCAGGTACTGGGCAATGTTCCAGTGATCCAGGTCACCACTATGTCTGCAATATGGGATATGTGTGCCGTTATTGGTTAGTCCCTTTATTTCCCAGGAAGCATCTCATCATCTGAGCACCTATACGCTACTTTTTACCCAATGATGAATGCAGTGATCCATCACATCAGCCATGGAATGTGCAGTAGCGATGTGTGCTTCACAGACATAACCACATGTGCAGATGACCTTTTCCACCATCCACGCGGAATGAGAGAAAATGGACATATCACCTTGTCCCCAGGCCAAGCACTGCAATAGATGGTCTCTCCAGGTTCTGGAGCAGATCTATTCTACTGCCAGAATACTGCAGGTGTTGAGTAAGGTATGTAACGCTAAACACTTTGTACCCCGTGCAACTGCAGCATGTTGGAGTAACATGTCCCATCTGGCCCTTCTATCCTGAACCCGACGGCCAGGGACTCTCATGTAGCAGCATATGTTATGCTCTAGGGCTGAGGCAGCTATTTCCAAGGAACCTGAATGCAGTGAGTGGTACCTAAGCAGGAAGGGAGCTTCTGACACCAACCAGTGCGGCCTGCCAAACCCATAGCCACCAGCAGGGTACAGGTAGCACAGGGAGGCAGCTCTCCCCTCATGCAGAGAAATTGATTCAGTTGGATCCATCACAGTCAGCCTGGAGATATTGTGCAACACTGGACTGTGACAGTCACCCGCACACCATCTGTGCCAGGTTGGCTAGTTATCACCCACTGCAGGTACACATAACCATGATGAGGATCCTGGCTCCGTACAAACAGCATGGACAGTCAGCAGCCTGGCCAGTGACTAGAGTACTATAAAGAAAAAACAGCACCCTTGTCACTACAACTTACTCCTATATAGCCCTATATGGATACATAGCCGTGACATGGTCATAGTGAGGATGGCCTCTCAGCATGAACAGCTGTGTGCTGTCAGGCCATGCCCTCAGAGCTGGATGTTTGGGAGACCAGTGACTGCAGTGATTATGGGTATAATTGTTGGGTGATTTTGAAGATTATTAATAATGATTTGTACTTGGTGCAGTGGAGCTGCTTCAGGGTTGGAGTAATATGATAATTTCTAGCAGCTCCTGCAATTATTTGAGCTACTACTAATTTTGTACTAGTTGTAACGGGGACGTGGATTGTTTTTGGAGTCCCTGATACATTACATTGCAATAATCTAGTATTGGCATTATCATGGCCTGACACAGTGTGAAAAAAGTGTGTCTGGTCTAATAATGGCTTGAGCCTTCGCACTACAGTATATTCAGCTTAAAGTACACTGCTTTTGGGGATCTGGTAATATGTGTTTGAAATGATATGTTTTGATCCAGGTGCACACCTTGAAGCCTCAAGTGGGGAAAACCAATGTACAGGTTATAGTCAGAGATGACCAGGAGGTGGTTGTAGGGAATGCGGGTATTGTAGAAGAATTTTGGAGATTTTATGAGCTGTTATATGCTTCCGAGAGGCAGGCAAGTAAGGAAGCCTTTGCGGCATTACTAGAGCGAGTGGATCATCCCTCCGTGCCAGAGCAGCAGAAGGACAATTTAGACAGGGATATTTCAATTAAAGAGATTTTGGATGTATTGAAATCTGCGCCTAAAGGAAAAGCCGCTGGCCCAGACAGGATCCCTATGGAGTTTTACCAGGCTTTTATGCTGGATTTAGCCCCGTATTTGTTAGAGTTTTTTGCGTGCTTGGAGGCTCAAATGCCAGACACAGGCTCCTTCTGCGAAGTGGTGATAGTTGTTTTAAGTAAACCAGGGAGAGATGTAACAAAGGTAGGGAACTACAAACCTATATCGCTGTTGAATGCTGATTAGAAAGTTTTCTCGACTATTTTGGCTCGCAGATTGGCGAAGATTGTGCCTGAGTTGATCCACGTGGACCAATGTGGTTCATCACCGGACAAGCAACCTCAGATAATGCAAGCTTGCTGCTAAACTTATTCTCGGTGCTGCAGTCTAGGGAGGAGCCTGTGGTGGGCCTTTCGCTTGACGCAGAAAAGGCTTTCGACCGGCTGGAGTGGAGTTTTTTGGCATTAACGCTATATTGGTTCGGATTTGGAGAGAAATTCATCCGGTATATTCGGATATTTTATTCCAACCCCACTGCGCGAATTTTGGTCAACAGGGTGACCTCAGCTCCCCTCTCTTTACATGAGGGGTCGAGGCAGGGGTGCTTGCTTTCCCCACTGCTTTTTAACATAGCTTTGGAGCCATTGCTCTTGCTGATCCGGCAGGCGCAGGAAATCAGGGGGTTCAGATAAGGGACTTGGAAGTCAAAGTGTCCGCTTTTGCGGATGATCTCCTCCTCTTCGCTCAGCCTCAGTCAATAGGGGGAATATTAGATATAATTGATAGATATTCTAGTTTGTCGGGGTACAAAATCAACTGGTCGAAGTCGGTGGCTTTTCCCATGAATAGGAGAACATGTAAAGTGTTAATTGAACTCTACTCTTTTGTCTGGGTGCCAAAAAATGTCAAATATTTAGGGGTGAGGTTTAGTAGCGAGTTGGAGGAGACTATCCATCTTAATATCAAGGTTATAGAGGATTTGGTTAAAACATTTACGGAGAGATGGTCTCCCCTACACCTGTCTTGGTGGGGTAGGTTAGAGTTAATTAAGATGGTATTGGTGCCAAAGGTAAATTATTTGCTTGAAATGCTTCCGATGCAATTCCCGGTGAAATTTTATCACTCGATTGAGTGCCAGTTAATAAGGTTTCTGTCGCAGAATAAGACGCCTAGGATAGCTATTAGGAAATTGAAAGCAAAAAAATGTAGGGGGGGTTTCAGTTCCCTGACTTCCAAAAATATCATCATGCTTTTCGAATCAAGCAAGGTGCATTGTGGGCAGTGCCGGATTGTAAGGGGGATAAGCCGGTTTGGCTGGCAGTCGAGGAACGGCTGGTTGCCCCCATTCCAGTAGAAAGGCTGTTAGGGATGAAGCTTTCGGAATCCTACCAGGCCGGTAGGATAGTGCGTGATACGCAGGAGTCCTGCGAGTTAGACCGGGTGACTATGAAGACGGGTTCTTTGCTGGGTATGTTGCCTATTTGGCACAACTCGCGATTTAAAATCGGACATATAGTAGTAAGTTGGAAGGAATGGCAGGAGAAAGGTATCTGGTCAATCGGGCAACTGGTGATGCCTCAGAGATGGAAAAGCTTTGCTGAGCTGCAGCAAGAACACGTGTTGCACGCAAGCCAGTATTATCGATGGATGCAGTTAAAGCACTGCTTAACCCGGGCTGGGATAGAGGTGGGGAAAATTGAGTCAGACTGGAAGCTTCAAGGTTTGGTGGAGCAGCATGCGGGAACGAAGGGTGCATCTTCCAGCTTATATGCAGCACTGAGGGATGGGAATTTCCCGGGGCTAGAGGGCCTTGAAAAAACATGGGAGTATGACTTGGAGGCTTCTGTATCCCAAAAGCCATGGGAGGAAATTTGGGGATCTGTAAATAGGGTAGCAAAAGGGGCCTCAATATTGCAGACTCTCTTTTTTTTAATGCATAGAGCTTTTATAACACCTGCAAGGTTCAGCAAATGGGACAAGAGTCAAGGCAACAAGTATTGGTCCTGTGGTCTCACCCCAGGGAATTTAAAGCACATGCTGTATGATTGCCCCCATGTTCAGATGTATTGGCTGGAAGTATGGGACAGGATGCAGAAAGTCCTTGATTTCCAGACAGAGATGTCCTGGAAGGCAATAATATTGCGATCCCAGGACGATAGCATAATGATAACCAAGGATAACGTTTTTCAGTTTGATTTCATGTTGGCCGTTGCTCTCAAATTGATATTGAATTGTTGGAAGGACTCCACAAAGCTGTGTGTGAATCAGTGGTGGAACTTAGTATGTTTATATGTGGGGTATGAGAAAGAACACGAGAAGAGAAATAGGCAAAGATTGCCTGAAGAGCTACGAAACGTGTTAGATGGGAGCATCGGGGGTAGTAAGGAGAAGGATAAAAAATGGAAGAGTCTAGATGAGTTTGCTGCAAGGGCAAAGATATGCCCGTGAGATATGTTGTTAAATGGCCAGAATGGTACTGTGTATTAGATGTGGTTATGCCGAACCCCTGAGGAGACGGGGGAGGGAGAGAGAGGGTTGGGGAGGGGGTCGTTGGGGCTGTTGCTGATGAAGTGGAGGGGAGGAGGGGGGGGAGAGTGGTAGTTTTGATTTTGGTTGTTGTTATATGTCATTATGTTGGAGTGTGGATTGTTGCAGTTGGAAAATATAAATAAACTTTAAAAAAATGACATAGACAAGTTCCTGGAGACCAAGTCTATAAACTGTTAATTTCCACGTTGGCTTGGGAAAGCCACTACTTACTCCTGGGTGTTAGCAACAAGGAACAGATTTACTCTTTGGAGGGTCAGATTTTGATGTTCATAGGCCTTAGGCATTTTCACTCTGAAAGGTGCAAAAAGAGGGGTAAATGCCAACTGAAATATGTCAGTCGACATGATGCACTTTATTCTAATACTAAACCATGTGACTGATGGAGTGAGTTGAGCAGCCGCCACTTTGATACTTCTAGTTTATAGAACAGCCACTAGAGAGCATATTTGGAGCACCTAGCATTGATTGTAAGCATGTTTCAACTCACTTTTTATTAGTTGATAGTGTTTGAACTTTGAAGAAAGTGAAGTATGCACAAGCATTCCCAAGTAAAATTCCAGAATTATATTTTTGAAATATATTTTTCAAATTTTAGTTGCAATATATTTCTGTCTCACAATCTTTTTTTTTCCTTATTTTTCATGCTTTTTCATTTTTTCCCCTCTTTTGCAGTCCCTAAAAATTTCATAGGCCTAGGCACTGTGCCTAATGGGAAATCCGGCACTGCTCTTTGGGATCCTGCTAAGTGCTTACGACTTGGACTGGTCGCTGTCAGAGACAGAATACTGGGCTTGATAGATCTGCATGGCACATCTTATTTTTTTATGTCCTGAAATACTAGGGGTGTGCAGGCCAAAAACATTTGTTTCATTATATTGTTTTTTTATCTCGCATCATTTTTCCTCAATAGTGCACACACTTTTATAAGTATGTGCACTATTGAGCAATAATGTGCACTCTTCCACAAAAGTATACACTATTCCACAATAGCATGCACTATTCATGTATTATTGACAGGAACCAAGAAATGATGACAATTTTGTCATTTCCTATTTCGCTGAGATCGGGGCAGTCATTTCAAATGTGAACACATCTTTATCAAATATCCCCTAACCAGTCGTCTTTTCAAAATATCCACAATAAATGTGCACAAAATAGACTTGCTTGCACTGCTTCTATCATATGCAAATCTCTCTCATAGTCATGCATATTTATTATGGATATCTTAAAAACCTGACTAGCTGGCATTACTATCTCAGATGGTCAAAAGTTTTTATCTTTTTGTGGTCAGCAGTATTTATCTTTATCAATGAGATAGTGCTCTACATCTCCTTATACCATATTCCTGAATACACCAGCACTTGTAGATGGGCATATTTTACCCTGTCACTTAGCAATCTAAAATATGCAGACGTATAACAAGGGCACAATAGAAGGTAAAAAAAATTACTCTGTGATGGTTTCAGACTAAATAATTAGGGGGGAAACTTCCATGTTTAATTGCCAGCCAGTTTGCCAAAGTGCTAAAGAACATGCAAGAGGATCTAAAATAAAGAATGAGAATAGTACCTTCTGTTCCTAAAAAAAAAAAGAAATGATATCTTTTATGAATTTATCTCTAGTGTTTACATTCCCCCCCCCCCCATAAAAAATAATTATAGGGTGATTCACATTAGCTCCTGCATATCAGATTCCAGCTGCTTTTTGGAATAAATCTAGTCCCTGGAATTGCAGGGCAATGCTAGACACAAACACGGCTGTGATCTATGAAAGTGTGTGAGGGATCTCTAAATAAATCAGACTCTGTGTTTTCTCTTCTGCATTTTCAATGGCAACATGACGGTTAGATGAAGCCTTAAAAGTTAGTTTTCAAAAGAGAAGGTGTTTTTTTTTAAAATTTCGCTCTTCAAATCAGAAGAAAAAACAACCTATCTACAAATCTGTGGGAAATGCTGATTTTAATAGAAGCTCTGCAGCATGCATGGCTTCCTGGACCAGAGAATCCACCAAGTGAGCCTTCAGCTTGGCACCTGCTCCAGAACCTTCTTGATAAAGCAAAGGTTGTCTTCATTAAGAACATTAATATTCATGCAGCATGGTAATTTTGACACAGAAAAGGTCTCTGTAACCTTTTCTTGTGTGAAAATTTTTTACTTCTCAAGGAAATTACAGTCCAGCAATGACTTAATTAACAGCTGGGTTTCTTCAGTGGAGTTTGAAGGGCTGTCAGTTTTGGCTTACATTACTGTATCTGTCAAACTGAGAGAGAAGACTGGCTAGGTAGATTGAAGGCAGGGTGGAGAAACCAGATATCCACCCTGGATCCATTTGACAGGGGGACCCTGAACAAATCCCACATTATTTTTAATTTAGTAACCCGCTTTCCCTAATGCTGTGTCATTTATTATTGCTATGTAGGACACAGCTTGAATTAATAATCCATTATTCACTGAAGACTTCTTTTTTTTTTTTTTTTTTTGTAATTTTCATTTTAGTTCAGTTTTGCTCATATTTATTTTTAGGCTAAGTACTCATGTGATAGTGTGAATCTAACACTAAGACGTAACAAACAGATGCTACTAAAGCACCTTTAAAGCTGCTGAAGCTGAGGGAAGAGGAATCTTATCTACTGAAAAGAGAAAAAAATCATCCTCCTCCTACTGCTACTACTATTGAACATTTGTATAGCATTACAAGACATATACAACACTGCACAGACACATGTAAAACATGGTCCCTGTTCTTCAGAGCTTACGCTCTAATCAAGACAGACAACACAGTAGCTGTAGACATGGGATACATCTAGGGGGAGTGGTAAGGAAACACAAAGAAGATCAGGTGAGTCAAGATCTGAAAGAGGCAGCGAAGGGGTGAGTTTTCAGCCTGGATTTGAAAAGGGTCTGAGAAGGCGCCTGACGTACAGACTCAAGTAGTTTGCTCCAGGCATAAGGAGCAACAATATGAAAGGAACAAAGTCTGGCGTTAGCAATAGAAAAGAAGGGCAAAGAAAGAAGCAATTTGCCAGAAGAGCGGAGTTCCCAAGAAGTGGTGAAGGGTGGTATAAGAAAGGAAAGGTAGTGAGGAGCTGCAGAGAGAATGCACTTATAGGTAAGCAGGAGAAGTTTGAACTGGATGTGGAAACGGATAGGGAGTCAATGAAATGACTTGAGAAGAGGGGTAATATGAGCATGATGAGGCTGGCAGTAGATTAGCCACACAGCAGAGTGTTGAACAGATTGAAGGGGAAACAGGTAATTCAGAGGAAGACCAGCAGGTTACAATAGTCTAGAAGGGAGGTGACTAAGGAGTGGATAAAGGTCTTAGTAGTGAAAGGAATGGGCGAATTTTGTTGATGTTATAGAGAAAAAATGGCAGGTTTTAGCCATCAGTTGGATGTGTGTGGAGAAGGAGAGAAAGGAGTCAAAGACGACCCCAAGGTTGCAAGCTGAGGAGACAGAGAGGAGTAGAGAGTTATCCACAGAGACTGAGAAAGGAGAAAGGAGGAAGGGAAGAGGAGGGTTTAGGGGAAAAAAGTAAGAAGTTCAGTTTTGGCCATGTTCAATTTCAAGCGGCGGTGAGACATCCAAGCAGCAAAGTAGAAAGGCAGGCAGAGATCCTGGCCTGGATTGCCAGAGAGATTTCAGGTTTAGAGAGGTAGATCTGGGACTCATCAGCGTAAAGATGGTACTGAAAGCCATGGGAAGAGATGAGTGCACCAAGGGACTAGGTATAGAGAAAGAAAAGGAGTGGCCCCAAGACAGATCCTTGCGGTACACCAACTGAGAGCGGGATTGCAGTAGAGGAGGATCCACCAGAACAAATACTGAAAGAGCGATGGGGGAGATAAGAAGAAATCCAGTATAGCACACAGCCCTTAAAACCAAGTGAGGAGAAAGTTGTGGTTAACAGTCTCAAAAGCAGCAGGAAGATCAAGTAATGGCCCTTGGATTTAGCTAGGAACTGGTCGCTGGAGACTTTGGCAAGAGCCATTTCAGTAGAATGTAAAGGACAAAAGCCAGATTGTAAAGGATCCAGGAGGGCTTGAGAGGAGAGAAAGTCGAGGCAATGGTGGTGAACCACACATTCAAGTAGTTTTAGAAACAAAGGAGAGGAGGGAGATGGGTCAATAGTTAGAAGGACAGGTAGGATCTAGTGAGGATTTCTTGAGGAGAAGGGCAACAAAAGCATGCTTGAAGGCTGCAGGGACAGTTTCAGTGGAGAGCAATAGGCTGAGAATACAAGAGATGAAAGGGACAACTGTGGAGGAGATGGAGCTTAGGGGACAGGTAGGAATAGGAGCAGAGGAGCAGGTAGTGAGTTTGGAGGAGGAAAGAAGGTATCACTTAAAATATCATAAAGGATTGAGAAATCTAGAAGTACTCAAGGCTCTTTAAAATTGCCAGATGTCCCCTCTCTCTATTTCTAGTACCATTGTCTTTCTCATGAGAATGGTTTCATTTGGAATGGGATATCTAATGGTATCTTTGGGGGAAAATTTAAAATAACTTGTAAGTTGCAAACTATTTAGGTGCTATTAACACATGTACTAGAGGCAAATTTTCAAATGACACATGGAGGCCGAATCCGATCAGGCCATGTCCGGGCCTTCCGGACATCCAAATAATGGACGGGCCCAATATGTACCCGATTCTGGAACCTTAGGAGCCAGACACTCCCACAGACATCCAAATAATGGACGGGCCCAATATGTACCCGATTCTGGAACCTTAGGAGCCAGACACTCCCACAGATGCAGAATCAGGGCACTTAGATGGCACAGCATGGCCCCAATTCTGCAGTGCGAGACGTCCTCCTTTCTGCTCGGCCAGCCCGCCCTATGCTCCTGCTAGTGTGCTGGTGCTGTGGCGTCCTGTCACCATGGCACCGGGATGCCCATCAGGAATGCAGCATGCCCAACATCGACTACATCATCTGTTTCCCCCTGCCGTCTGACCCACAGTGGGGGTCGGCAAGGGCTGGGATTGAGCAGCGGGACCTCACCTGCCGTGGCTGCCCGTGTTGGGAGGGGGAAGCTGCCTGGCCCGATTGCCACCTTTGATAGGACTTATTCCACCTCAGAGGTGGAATAAGTCCCATCTCCATCTTTCACCTGCCGGATGTACCGGGCCCTGACAGGAATACGCCCTGTACTTTCAGGTGCCTGGGCCCACTGATGCTCCACCCTCGCTCCATCCAGTCACTGCCCCCTCCCGCCCCCATCTGGAGCTCCCCACATAAAGGCCTTGTGTGTGGGGGGATCTATAGCTGCTGAATACAGGGTGAATAAGTCAAGGATGCAGGGTGTAGGCTAGCATGGGGTGGGAAAGGATTAAGATTGCCACCTGACTCCATATGACAAGGAATAAGCTAATCCAGTCCTGGTTTTCTCCAACTGCATGCTAGGTTTTGTTGTTTGAACTTCTTTGGGAAACTCTATGGCACATTCAGAGCTGTATGTCCATGTGGGTGTCAGGGTCAAAAAAGCACAGAATTAGCTTATTCCTTATGATGTAGAGTCATATTTGTTCAACTGCAGGCCCCTTCCTAATACAAAGCATCAAAGGCCCATGTTCTTCCAGCCTGAGGGCTGATTCGCCCAACTACTAGTGTTGTTTGCAGACAGGAAGTCAGCATCAGGCATCGGAGGAGGCGGAAGTAAACAGCCCCAAAGTACTGAAGTTGCAAGGTAAGCACCACAGGGATGTTTGTGGCCATTGCCGCCTCTACAGGCCCAGATAGGGGTGGCAATGACAATGGCAATGGGCACTCGGGGGAGCACCAGGGATGAGGTTCGCCTAGAGCGCCTTATCTCCTAGTGCTGGCCCTGCTAGGGATGTAGATGACCAATAAGGTTTTGGCTTGTTTTTGAAGTTTTCAAAATGTTTCCCTGATTTTTGGGAGTTTTTTCAGTTTGTTTCACATATTTGCTGTTAATGTGCATATTTTATGCATGCCAGAACCTTTTTATGCATGTAAATCAATTATATGTGCATTAATTTGTAGGCATTTATTTATTTACATTCTCTTATATGCTGTGCTATTCTGCATCAGTGCAGTTTACATTGAACAAACTGAAATTACATTGAACAGGGCATTATAACTTGGAGATAACTATTTTACAAGGAATATGGGCTATGGAGGGTTAGGTGGCTTGC
Source organism: Ichthyophis bannanicus (assembly GCA_033557465.1). Taxonomy (NCBI): domain Eukaryota; kingdom Metazoa; phylum Chordata; class Amphibia; order Gymnophiona; family Ichthyophiidae; genus Ichthyophis; species Ichthyophis bannanicus. The sequence goes on from CM066031.1 coordinate 1,301,150,483, forward strand.
CCAAGACCACAAGGAGCACCTGTGGGACTAGAAACCCCAGTCCTTCCGGCCCAAGGTTGCTGTCCTCTAGTGGGATTTGAACCCCTGACCTTCCAGCCTGAAGTACCTTGCCCCAACCACTAGGCCACTCCTATACTCCATATAGCAATGTAGAATTGATCTACATGCATTAAACATTTTTAGGTGCCCAAATGTTATGTTATGTTACTCTCTATTTGATATACCACATATCTACAGCACATATCTACAGCTATGTGGTCTACAATAGCAATATAATAACAAAAAGAAAGGAACGCAATAATAAAATCAGAAAAGGTATAACATAGAAAAGGACACACATTTCTAGGTTAAAAATCACAACAAGGCAAGTTGAGGTAATGGAAAAAAGACTGCATTATCGATAATCATGATCCCCTCAGGTACAAACTGAGGCCACCCCAAAAGCAGATCTAAACAAAAGGGTTTTCAGGGACTTCTTAAAACACTTCAAATTGGGAATGGGCAAACAATTCCATAATGTGGGGGCTGCAGCAAACAAGGCAGCTTGTCAAGTAGACTCAAATTTAATAGCAGAGGGGAAGGTATGTTTAGTCAAAATCCATGCAAGGAATGTAGAGTTCTAGCAGGAGCATAGAGTGTAACCAGGGAAGAAAAATATTCCAAGGCCAGATCATGTCTAGCTTTAAAAACAAAAGTTAAGGCCTTGAACTGGATCCATTCCAAGATAGGAAGCCAGTGGTATTGTATAAGCAAAGGTGTAATGTGATCAAAGTGGTGCACATGGACAAATGTATGTGGTAGGGCTGGTGCCTGTTCAGAAACTAATGTCTGAACCAAACAGCATGTCTTCCTGTTACAAAATGGATTCCTTTCCTGTTCAGAAATTGTTCTGAACCATACAAAATGGAACACTTTTCTGCTGTGCCATCAGTAAACTCTGCAGATCAAGCAAGTCAGCAGAATCATTGTTTATGCCTACATGCTAGAGAACTTACTCTCATCCAGAGACTGTGCCATTGGGCCTAGGATTTGCAACAATGTATGCACCTGCATACCAGCATTTTTCCTGTACCATGGACCTTTGTTCGGAGAAGGACCACCTGACCACTGTTACAGGATTCGCTGAAGATGACATATAGCATCTGAGACCAGCCAATCACTGTGCCATGATGAGGGGGTCTGAACAAAGAATTATACGCTGGAGAGACACTATTTCTGCACTTTTCCTGGACTGCTTCAATCACTTTTTCTGCAACTGTTTTTGGGACTTCTACACACTTCTTCTGCACACACAGACTTCTGATATATTGTTGCTCTCTGGGAGTTTGTTTTTCTGCAATTCTTATCCCTCCTGCCTGCCTGCCTCAAGGACGAAGACTAAACTTGGTATGAAGTGACTCTTTCTTAGACCCAGCCACAAGCGTTCTGGAAGAGCTAAGTTACTAGTCTTTAATTCCCCCCCCCCTCCCCCCCCAGAAATTGGGGCTAGCTCAAACATACAGAGGATGTACTGTACAATTGAGTGTAGAGCAAATCAGCAATGTTGGTTGCTAAAACAGAGATTAGGTATCTTGGTAAATGTAATCATAGGTCTGCATAACTTACTACCTCAGAAAGCTAATTTATGTTAATTTTATACTATTTTTCTATCAGTAATAAAGTCTTATTTATATACAAACACAGGGCTGGTTCTTTTTTTATCATGTGGTTTGTTTGCCAGGTCATTCTATGGAATCCTGGGAAAATGGAAAGTAGCAGTTTTCCCTAGACATACCGAGCATTTATACATCTGTATTTATCTGCTACTGACAATGTCTCCTACAAAGTGGAGGCTCGTCCGGGATAGGCACTTCTGAAAAAACCATGTCGTACATATTTGGGCGCTCGCCCTTTGGGTAGGCAGTTCTCAATTAACCACATTTCACAGAACTCTGAATGAGCTAGCCCTGAGTTTTCCTTTTAAGACTGTTTGTCTGATTTATGATGGATTTATCAGCTAGCATTGCTGACAGAAATAGTCTTGCTATGCAGACTGAGGTAAATGTGTTTATAGCAGAACCCCATCTACGTGAAAAAAAGTTACTGGAAGGCTTGTGAGATGCACAAGCATTATATAAGCAATTCCTTAATGATCTAAACTCTTCTCAGACAGTTAGATGAAGTGACTGCCAAATTTCATGCCTGTGAATCTGAAACATTACAGCTTTTCTCACAATTGAATGAGGAAAAATATGAAATGAGGGACATTTTTCAGATTGCTAGAAAGGTGTTTCCTCTAGTCACTGAACAGAGGAAACCTTTGTAGCAGGGATGGCTCATACAAGACCACATTCTCTGCCTGCTTGAAAGGTACAAAGCATCTGTGTGTGTGTGTGTGTGTGTGTGTGTGATTCTTTAGCAGAAAATAAAGATCTGTTAAAAGGATAGATTCAACAATTTAGGGATGTATTAGAATTCTCTGAAGAGATACAAGCCTCCCTTGAATCAGAACTTCAGGAGGTTACAAAGGGAATCAGGGAGAAATCTGCAGTTTCCTCTGAGTCACAGCTAGGGAAGCAGTATGCCATTAATGCCAAAACTGCTTCTTTGAATTCCATGATTCAGCCAGAGCCCAATTTTAACTCCTTCTTGTCTTTAGAAACTGCAGAGATTGGGAAATCTCTAGATCGTACCCTTGAGCAGGTTAGCTCCAAGGAAGCATCCCTCCCATCTCTCCTGGTACTACAATTTTTGAAGTGGAGAGCCATGAATTTTCTTCACTGACTCTGGTAGTGTAGGACAGTCAGGGAGAAAAGCAAGTCTTTCCAGCCTCACTCCAGTTAATGGAGAAGAGCCTTTGCCAAAACAGCCTAGCATCTGATTTGGATTTAAAGCACAATGTTTCTTTGCTTGTTAATATGAACAGAGACACAGAGACATTGGTCTCTGTGCCCCAACAAAAAAATCCCAAACAAAAGGAAGGCCCAAAGTAATGTTCCAAAGAAGACAAAAACCCTCCAATAACAAGGTAGTCAAAAGGACATGTGAAAATAAACAAAATTGTTGGAGCTATTAAATAGAGAGAGGAACAAAATCTACTCATTAACTCTAAAGCTCCTTTTTAATTGTTTTTATTAAAGCTAAATGAAAAACCTTTTTATTTTAATTTTTCAATAATACATTTGTAAAAATGTGTACTTATCTCAAAGAGCGCAGCTCAAACAAAAAGACAGGAAGCCCCATATGCTATGACGTGGCACGTTTCGAGCTCAATCATCCAGAGCTCTGCCTCATACTTTTTGGAAACTTCCTATAAAGATGAAAACAGAAAGCAGCACTTGTAAAAAAGACACAATCAGTTTGCGCCTTTTATTAAAGAACCGGCATCTGATGTCACAGACTATACTGCCAATTGGAACAATCAGAGGGAGAGTACCATGAAAAAGGAATACTCCTCACCCGATATGCTGAATATTAAAAAAGACTTGACAAGTCAATTTCAAGATTTCTGGGAATTGTCGAAGTGCGAAAAAAGAGGATTTCACGACACAGGATAATTGTGGCAAGAAAGACAATTTGTGGTCAAGGACCACTTCAAGGTATACTTAAGAGTAGTCTGCAGAGTCACTGGGGTGCCCTCAATAGCTGGAGCAAGACCTGGATCATTTATGAAATCAGTAAAGCACACGGCCACAGTTTTACAAGGATTGAGTACTAAAGAATTATTTCGTAGCTACGAGGCAATACTTGCTAAACAGGAATTAATCCACAACCTATCTGGTGATAGCGCATCTGTCGAGTACTGCATAGATGAAAGTAGTGACCCCCAGGCTCTGGGTAAGTGTAGCCAATGGACTTAGAAAGATGTTACACGGCATGGGGGAAAGAGTAGACCCCTGGGGTACCCCACAGGTGACTTCACGCAACTATGAAAGAGTTGAAAGAGAATCAGAAACTTGAACCTGATAGGATTGCCCTGAAGAAAGGAATAAAACCAAGAAAGTGGCAAACCACAAAGACCTATATCAATAAGACGTGCCATAAGGAGTCCATGGTCGACAAGGTTGAATACTGCCAGTCAAATGCACATCTCAAGTATTATCCTAGGGAAGAATTTGAAGATACACTTTAATGCTTAAGTATATATGATATTATATATATTTTTTTTTTTTTAGACTTCAACATTTTTTATTAGAGTCTCTTTTATACCGCGCTATTCAGCATCAGTGCGGTTTACAATGAACAATAAAATACACATTTCCGATGGTACTTTGTGTTTACAGTTGAACAGGTAATGCAACTTGGATAACAGGGTAACTATTTACAATTATATTATATTATAAGGTATATTTATATTATATTATAATTTTTATATTATAATTATTATATATTATAATATAATATATAATTATATTATATTATATATATAATATATAATATATTATATTATATATATATATAATATAATATATATATATTGTGGTAAGGAAACCACGGCTGATTACAGAAATACACAGGAAAAAGACTCCTGTCGCTTTAAATCAGGTTGTATCATAGGTTTCCCTAGCAACCAGGAGTCTAGGACTCAGAAGCTGGTCATACCTAATCCCCGCCCACAACAGCACGTCAGAGTGAAGCTAGACTCTGGTCACATGTGTTGGGAGCAGGGTGTGCCTCAAAGAGAAGGAAAGTTTAAAAACCAGATTCACAGAACAGAAGTTAGATCAGGCTGGAGTTCAGGCTGGAGCTCGGGTAGCTCAGGAAATACAGAGGAGAACTCAATCTGGAGTTCAGGAGAGGGGCCAACACAGAGTCCAGGAGGCAGAGCAAGTAAGAGAGTGTTTGCAGAGCCTGAGAGACAGAGTGTGAGAGATACTATTTGCTGTGAAGAGAAGATTGATGAAAGCTTGCCAGATACAGCTGGGATTGAGAGGGTGCCGTCAGCAAAGGGAAAGTCTGCACTGGAAGAAAAGCATGACTGGTTTGCAGGACGGAAGGAATCCCTAAATACCACAGAACAAAGGCAAGTCTGTCCTTATCAATCCTCACAGAGGAAAAGCCCCAGAGAACTACCCATAGGAGAGAAAGCTAACTATAAGCATAGCCAGAGTCCCAGAGGAAAGGGAGACAGCTGGTCTAATCAGCACGTAGCTCAGCTAACGGATGAGTTACTGCAGAAGCAAACTTTATTAAGAAGGCTCAAAGATTTAATAAGGAAGGAAGATAGTCAGCTCTCTAGGCACCTACCTTATGATATAAGTGAGGGTGATAGAGAAGAAGAAATGGATACAACGCATGTAGACAATAGCATACTGGATTGTCAGTGTACTATGTGTTTTACCTCTGACGGTGAAGAATCCTAGAAAGCTCTTATAGCTGTGCCATGCTCAGAAAAGCACGTATTTTGTGAAGACGTCACAAACTGCAAGAAGCAGCTGATTGTGCTGACGTAGTGAGAAGCTGATTCATATGTCTAAGAAACATTTAAAAGTTTTTGTTTTGGCAACAAGAAGTTGTTCCTGTTTTCAGAGGAAAGCATTGTTTGTTTAAAAGCTCTGAAAAAGCCAGTTTGATTTACTCAAGCAAAGTGATGCCATCTGTGTTGGAAGTTATATTGAAAGCCTAATTTTGTTCCTGTTGATTTGAAGCAGTAGCGTGGATTAAAAGTTCCTTTTTCCCTACTTTGTGCCTCACGCCTCCTGTGTATGAAGAAACCCCTGATTACACTAAAAAATATAAATTTTCTCTGTCTCGTGCCTAAACCCTCGGATCACAACTCCTTTACCTTAGGATAAACTACGATTCCCATCAGCCCTTCTGGCAGCCATTACCGAGAATCTTATCCTAAGGTTAAAAGGCGACCTCACCTGCCGCCAGTTATCTACCTGGCCAGGCGGGGGCGACAATATATAATATAATATAATATATATTATATTATATATTATATATTATATAATATAATATAATATATTATATTATATATAATATATAATATTATATATTATAATATTATATATTACAATTATATTATATTATAAGGTATATTTTAGATAGCATATGGAGATCTCAGTTGAGACATTTAGTTAGGATGTACACAATTTCAGTAGCATTTTTGAAAAGTCTCTAACAAATGTGGACTTTTTCTAAAATACATTTAATGAACTGCAAGGGTACATGTGGATATGCATCCACATACAGTGGGAGAAGTCATTTTATAAATCAACAGGTGGGAGAAATCTGTGGAGTAAACTCTACAACTTACACATGCAACTTAGACGCCCAAGTTGGTATTTTTCAAACCTATGAACATACTAAGATTTGCCATAGGGGGTTATTTCATTAACAGAATAGGGCATTTGTTTGTGCATGGGAGACAGGTATCTCCCTAAAACATCTATACCTGAATTCTGAACCAAGGCTCTCGTGCACGTCCACAGCGCAAAGATAGGGATCTCAGAATGTGTCCAGGAGGGGCGAAACAGGGGTGTAGTTTGCTGCAGAGATGTATATGGCATATTCAGGAAAGGCCCATATACGTTTTAGGTGTTCCCCGTGGCCTTGCCCGTTATTCCTGCTGGAGACGTGGAATATGTCTAGTACTTAGAAATTATTCTGCTATGTTTGTACAGAAGTTGTGACAAGTATGCAAACTGGTGTAACTGCAGTCTGTAAAACACCACAAGATGCATTTATAATCAACAGAAATCAGGGGTGAGGGAATCTTTAAACTAAAGAGGCATTAATAACTGCCTTCAAAGACATTTTTAGATGAGTAATTGTGATTATTCTCGCTATGTTCACATTTACTGTTTGTACTAAAGGAGCTACCGTATTTCCCAGATTATAAGTCACCTCTATGTATAAGTCGGAGTGGCTCAATTTGGCTTTTTTGTATGTAAATTTATAGTATAAGTTGCCCCTGTGTATAGGTCGCAAGCACAGAAAATAAAGTGCAAGACAACATTGCTGTTTCTAAAAACCGGATTTATTCTGTTTCAGTTTTGCTTTACAATAACATTCATTCAACATCAGATTTGTTTTGTATCACTCTCGGGATAGCCTTTGAAGTCCTCATCTTTGGTGTCACTGTGAAATAATTCTGCAATTTCAGGTGCTAGCTCATGTTTGTTATTGTCTTCTTCGTCTTCATCGTCTATATCTTCACGGTTGTCAGGACTCTTTAGGATCTCAGCCTTCAAAAAACCTTCCCACCATGCTGTAACCCATCTGGTAACTTCTGCAAAAGTAGCATGGCACACACAGCCGGTAGCAGTGAAACTGTGTTCTCCGTGGTGCATTCGATTTTCCCATAGGTGACACAACACAGCTTTGAATCTTCTGTTGATGGAAATGTCAAACGGCTGAAGCATTTTTGTCATACCACCAGGAATAATAACCGGGACAGTGTTCAGAGATTTTATTTTCTTCTTTATGTTTTCAGTGAAATGGGCTCTCATGCTATCCATGACCAGGGCCGGCCCGTCCATTGAGCAAGAATGTTTTTTGCACAGGGCCCCGTGTTTCAGGGGGCCCCGCGCAAAAAACATTTTTCATTAGCACAAGTAGAAAAACAAACAAACTGGCTGCTGCTGCCGCTGCCGCCATGGCAGCGGCAGAATCAAATGTCCCGCCGCGGGGCCCCGCCTGCCTGGCAGAGCCTCCCTTCACCATCAGTTCCAGAGTCCCTCCCAATGCGCAGGCTTTCAGAGCCGCGAGAGCTTCTCTGACCTCTCACGGCTCTGTTAATCCCGCCGGGGCTGAGGGAAACTCTCGCGGCTCTGAAAGCCCGCGCATTGGGAGGGACTCGGGAACTGATGGTGAAGGGAGGCTCTGCCGGGCAGGCGGGGCCCCGCGGCGGGACATTTGATTCTGCCACTGCCACGGCGGCAGCGGCAGCAGCAGCCAGTTTGTTTTTTTTAAATCTATCAGGGCTGATGGGGGGAGGGGGGTTAGGACTGGTAATGAGCTATGGGAGGTTAGGACTGGTAATGGACTATGGGGGGTTAGGACTACTAATGGGCTATGGGGGGCTAAGACTGGAAGTGGGCTGATGGGGGGGTTAGGACTGGAAATGGGCTGATGGGGGGTTAGAATGTAATGGGCTATGGGGGGGCTAAGACTGGAAATAGGCTGATGGGGGTAGGACTGGTAATGGGCTATAGGGGGGGCTAGGACTGGAAATGTGCTGATGGGGGGGTTAGGACTGGTAATGGGCTATGGGGGTGCTAAGACTGGAAATGGGCTGATGGGGGGTTAGGACTAGTAATGGGCTATGGGGGGGCTAGGACTAGAAATGGGCTGTGGGGGGCTAGGACTGGAAATGGACTAATGGGGGGTTAGGACTGGAATGGGCTATGGGGGGGGCTAAGACTGAAAATGGGGTGTTGGGGGGCTTAGGACTGGAAGTGGGCTGATGGAGGGCTTAGGACTGGTAATGGGCTATGGGGGGCTTAGGACTGGTAATGGGCTATGGGGGGGCTAGGACTGGTAATGGGATGGGGGGGTGGCTAGGACTGGAAATGGGCTGAGTGGAAGGAGGGCTTGAACTGCAAATAGCTGATGGGGACGGGGCTTGGAATGGAAATGGGCTGTGTGGAAGAAGGGCTTGAACTACAAATAGCTGATGGGGAGGGGGCTTGGAATGGAAATGGGCTGTGAGGGGAGGGAGCTAGGACTGGAAATGGGCTGAGTGAGGGGGGCTAGGACAGGAAATGGGCTAATGGAGGGCTAGGATAGGACTGGAAATGGGCTGTTGGGGGGGCTTGGATTGAAATGGACTCATGGAGGGGCTAGAACTGGAAGTAGGCTCATGGGGAGCTTGGATTGGAAATGGGCTGAGTGGAGGTGAGCTAGGATTTGACACGGGCTGATGGTGGGGCTAGGAAAGGACTAGAAATGGGCTGATGGTGGGCTGGGATTGGAAATGAGCTGATGGAGGGACTCGGATGGGGGAGCTAGGACTTGAAATGGGCTGATGGGGGTTAGGACTGGTAATGGGCTATGGTGGGTGCTAAGACTGAAAATGGGGTGATGGGGGGCTTAGGACTGAAAGTGGGCTGATGGGCTTAGGACTGGTAATGGGTTATGGAGGGCATAGGACTGGTAATGGGCTATGGGGGGGCTAGGACTGGTAATGGGCTGGGGGTGGCTAGGACTGGAAATGGGCTGAGTGGAAGGAGGGCTTGAACTCAAATAGCTGATGGGGACGGGGGCTTGGAATGGAAATGGGCTGAGTGGAAGGAAGGCTTGAACTACAAATAGTTGATGGGGAGGGGGGCTTGGAATGGAAATGGGCTGTGAGGGGAGGGAGCTAGGACTGGAAATGGGCTGAGTAAGGGGGGGCTAGAACAGGAAATGGGCTGATGGAGGGCTAGGGTAGGACTGGAAATGGGCTGTTGGGGAGGCTTGGATTGAAATGGACTCATGGAGGGGCTAGAACTGGAAGTAGGCTCATGGGGGGCTTGGATTGGAAATGGGCTGAGTGGAGGGGAGCTAGGATTTGACATGGGCTGATGGTGGGGCTAGGAAAGGACTAGAAATGGGCTGATGGGGGGCTGGGATTGGAAATGAGCTGATGGAGGGACTCAGATGGGGGAGCTAGGACTGGAAATGGGCTGATGTGGGGACTAAAAGGGAGCGGATGCTGGGTGGGGCTGGAACTAGAAGGGAGCTGATGGTGGGGGAGAATTAGAATGGGATAGAGCTGGGAGAGTGAAATGGAGAGGGAAAAAATATTTTGTGTGGGAGGGAAGACAAATCTACAATTGGCCGGATATTGGGAGAGTAAGTGGGGATTGAGGATGGCGGGGTAAAATTTGAGTGGATGAAATAGGAATGAGGAAAGAGCAAAAGGAGAAAGATTAGTATGTTAAAGCAGATGTAGAGAGAGAATGGAAAAAAAACTAGAAGAGTGAAGAAAGGACAAATGGACAGCAGACGATGGAGAGTTAGCAGAAGACACGAAGAAACCAGAAGAAAGTGGCTGGAGCAATTGCAACTGAAAAAAAAATGCACAAAAGGTAGAAAAATATCTCTTTATTGAATTTATTAACTGAAATATGCCAGCTCTGCGCTTTGTTTAGTACAAGAGGAAATTAATTTATAGTTTTATTTCTACAGTGTTGTTGGGCTTTTGGGGTTCCCAGTTTAATTATTGTCTTCCTGTTTCTACATTGTGATTTCTTGTTTGGTGATGGTCTATGTTCTGCACGTGTAACTGAGCTGAGGTATTCTGTTTATGTAATTCCTATTTGACATTGCCACTTGTTCTCTTTCCCCAGTAGGTCATGTATTATTGTTCTCTGAAATGTATTGGTTTAATATTTGTAGTGTTGCCTTTTGATAGGTAGGGTCTTGTGCTTTGTGAGTCCTGGTAGTGCTGTTATGATACGGCGGGTTTGCTATGGGTTCTAAATGGGCAGTGTTTGTAGTAGTTCCTAATGTGCCTGGCAGTTGTCACTGGATTATAGTAATGTAGAAATCTTTTAGTCTTTCTTTATCCATATACTCATTAAGAGGCACGTTTACTAAAAGTTAGTGTATGGTAACATTATGCAAATATTTATGCAAATGAGGTCCCTTATGCAAACGAGGCCCCGCACCGAGTCTCCGCACATGGCCCCGCACCCCCCTTGGGCCACCCCTGTCCATGACATGTAGTGCTTTCTGTCTCTTGAAAAATCCATCCGGTTGCTTACTAAAGCTGCACTGCAGCCATTTCAACATCATGCTCTCATCCATCCATCCTTTCTCATTCACATCAACAATGTTGGTTGGTAGAGTTTCACGTGGCATTGTCTTCCTTTTGAATATAAACATAGGTGGCAGCTTCTTTCCACTTGCACAGCAGACCAGCACCATTGTAAAGTGTGTCTTTTCATGTCCAGTGGTTTTAATATTTATTGTTCTAACCCCCTATTGACTGGCCTTTCTCCCTAATGGGATGTCAAAAGTTAAAGGAACCTCATCCATGTTGATTATGGAGTCCAGTGTCACTGTGTATGTGATAATTTCTTTGTTTACGAATTTCCTGAAATTCTGTACTTTATCCAAAAAATCAGCAGGGAGTTGCTGACACATGGTTGTTCTTTGTCTTATGCTTAATTTTTTTCTTATCATAAAATCGGTAGCACCACAAATGACCAGTCTTGAATCCCTCTATATTCATTTCCCTGGCAATATGAACTGCTTCGTATCACACCTGCACAGTGGACAGTCCACGGCAGTGGGCCCTCCGCTCCACAATGAGCTGAAGCAGATGTACTTCCAATTCAGGCCACGATGCTTTGCGGCCACAATTTGCCATCTTGCTGCGTTTCATCAAAGTTAGTTTTCCCTGCATTTTCCTCCAGTCTCTAACTAATTTCTCATTTTTCAAAAAGTTTTCTTGGCGGCTCTTTTACCATGTTCTTCTGCATAATGATTAACTTTCAATTTGAATCCCACTGTGTATGAGTTCTACCCCTTTGGTGTCACCATTTTCTGTGGGGTTAAAGATAACATCGTTTTGGTAACTGAAATTCATCCGGTATGTTATTTTGTATGCTATTTGGTTTGCTATTTGCAAGCATAGTAAAAGTACGTAGCAGTCTGCTGATCGGAGGATCTGCTTGCAAGCGTTGGGTGTAGAGCAGAGGGCACAGGGAGAAAGACCGTTCATTGCACAGTTGCATGTATTTATATCCATTTTGAGGTGATGTGTTCCACCTGTAAATTTCTTAGATAAGTCGCTCCAGTGTATAGGTTGCACCATCGTTTCCAGATGTAAAAAAACACGATTTATAATCTGGGAAATACAGTAATTTGGGGGAACCTAACAATTCCTGTGTTATGTAAAATGGAACTGTTGATGTAAAAGTTGTATATGAGTGAGTCTGCAACAGGATCTTGTTTGAGTGAGAAAGGGGTTCATATTTATAGGTCTAGGACTCCATGCTATCATAGTATACCAGCTTTTAGTTATAAGTGTTGAGCATCTTTTTCCCTGAATTATGTCTTTTGTGACTGCAAGTGAGAGGGTGTGTATGTGTGGTTTGAGAGTTGCACGGGAGGATCTGGCATGCTGATCTGCAAGTCAGGAAGGGCATGAATACCTGCCCAATACCTTGACCATATCGATGACCTCAGTGTCACCAGGTGCCAGGACAGCCATACCTCAGCTGGAAGCTGGCTACTTGGTATGATGGCATGGGGATCCCCCCTCCCATGCCCACACAGGCCTGACCAGGGCAGCAGTACCACAAAGTAGACTGTGGGAAGGCAGGTAGGGTTGCCTCGCAAATAGTAGATGTATACAAACCAACATAAGCCAGGACAGAGAAAGGACATTGTATGGGACAGGTGTAGCCACATGTAGGGAGCTGCTGTGAGAAATGCCAGTGTCCAGATATGTGGGAAACAGATGCCATAGCCAGACAGTCATAGTTATTAGAAACAAACAATTGAAAGATCCCAAGTGAAACAATGAATCCAAACTGGTGAAAATGATGGAATTACAAAACGTTTTTGTCGGGTGCGCTATCAAAGATGGAGAAAACAAATCTCTCTCCCCCTGCTGTAATGTTTCAATTTTAATCAAATATAATATAATATGGCGAGTTTTGTCCGCTAAGTAGCTATTTTAACTCTCTCATATTATATTTGATTGAAATGGGAACACTATAGCAGGGGAGAGAGATTTGTTTCGTCCACTTTTGATAGTGCACCCGACAACAATGTTTTTGTAAATCCTTCATTTTCACAAGTTTGGATTCATTGTTTCACTTGGGATCTTTTAATTGTTTGATGCATGTTTTGATCTCCGAGACTTTTACCATTTTTATATTTGGATATAGTTATTAGAAAAGCATAGTTATGTCGCTCATCAATACAATGGGGGAAGTGCAAAGTTAGTTTAGGTTTTTGTGAAGTTGGTAAAGGTCCATACTTAACATTTTAAACAGTGTTTTTAGAGATGACCAGTGAAAGAATAATTGAGGAGTTTCCGAGGACATACGCCGAGACTAAGGTACTGATAAAATCATGCTCCCTTTCTAATCACAACTGCATATGCACACACACAACCTTACACAACAAACATTGCCTATACAATAAGCAGTAGAAAACCTTCCTCATGCAACACCTAAGCAAGTCTCTCCACCTACAATCAAACCCCACACCCCACGAAGACTCATACACATCCCACTACTACCAGGACACCCCACATCCTCTACACTCTCACATACACTCCATATCACCCTTATAAACGCCCACTCAGTGAGGAATAAAATCCCCTTATTCCTAGACCTCATCACACATCACCAGATGTATATCCTCTGTATAACAGAAACATGGCAAACTGAGACAGACACAGTACTCATGAACCAGCTGACACCCAAGGGATATAGCCTTTACAATTGCTCCCAGGCTCATGCTAGGGGAGGAGGTGCAGCTGTAATAGCAAAGACCAACCTATGCTTCCAAAGCTCTATGACTGAATCCACAGAGGAAGCTGACATTCTCCACATTACCAACAAACACCTTTCCATCTGCCTATTATACAGGGCTCCTATTGCAAATTCTGACCTCTCACATACTCTCAGATAAATATCCAAAAATAATTCTGCAAAAGAACATATAACTCTTGGGGACTTCAATCTCCCCTCCGTACAGGAGAAGCAAGCCAAGGCATTCCTTTCAGCAATGGAAGCAATGGAACTCACAGAAATCATTAATGCCCCAATACATGAAAAAGGCAACACCCTTGATCTTGTTTTTACTAAATCCCAAAGTGCTTCCACTAACAAGAATCTGAAGATCACCTCTGTCCGGTGGTCAAACCACCACCTTATCACCTTCACTTGCTCATATCAACCCATAATATCCAAAGAAGTTGAACAACAGACAAGAAGATTCAAACTATTTAATAAAGAAGAATTCCTCATCCAAGTCCTCCCAAGCATACAAGCAGATCAGACAGACCCTGAAATTCTAAGCAACACCTGGAACAGCATTATAAACACCGCAGCATGAGCAACTATAACACACAAAGGAAACAAAATAAGATCAGTAAGAACACGATGGTTCATACCCGCCCTCCAGAAACTGAAAACACTGCTTAGAAAAGTGGAAAGGAAATGGCAAAAGACAAAGAATGAAACAGATAAGACAAGATACATGGATGTTCTAAACCATTAACGCACGGAGACGGACAATGCAAGAAAAGCCTACAACTCAAAACAGATAAACTCTTCAATCAACAGACCACGTGAACTCTTCAACACTGTCAAAAACCTGAAAAAATTCCAATCCTCTCAAACCTACTCCCAAACATCCCACCACAACAGCTTGCTGTACAATATAAACAACTCCAACAGATACCCAATACACAGACAACAACCATAAGAGACATCAACAATGTCTCCCCAAACACCGGTTGGGATACATTTGAGGAGATCTCTAAAGAAAGAATTGAAACCACCATATCAAGTCTTAACACAACCACCTCCCCCCTAGATTCTTGCCTGGTAAATTGGATAAAAAAGGCAAAGACGGAACTAAGCCCAGCATGCGCCATCATGATAAATGCATCCCTGAAACAAGGCACAATGCCCTCCAGCCTCAAGATATCCATTATCCGTTCAACACTCAAGAAACCAGAACTTGACCCATTGGATCCTGCTTCTTACAGACCAGTAGCAAGCCTTCCTTTCACCGCAAAACTCATTGAGAAAATAGTACAACAACAACTGCAGGATCATTTGGACACAAACAATATCCTTGACCCACAACAACATGGCTTTCAGCCATCTCATGGGGTGGAAACTCTTATGATCTCCCTAATAAACACCCTAACCAAAGGAACACAAACCAAGCACTATGGATTCACCCTGATCTTCCTGGATATATCTGCAGCTTTTGATACTGTCTCACACAGCATTTTACTTCACAGACTTCAAGAAATTGGCATGCAAAATAACGTTCTCCAGTGGTTCAGATCATACCTCAAGACAGACACCAACTAATTTGCACCTGCACCACCACCTCCCCCCATTTCAACAAACCCAAGGAATACCTCAGGGTTCTGCACACTCAGTCATGCTCTTCAACATTTACCTTCAACCCCTCTGCTCCATAAGAAGGTCCCACATCAATTTTCACATTTACGCAGATGACATAATGCTCTATGATCCCATCACAACTGTAAATCCAACTAATCTGCAGTTAACAAACTGTTTCAATGATATTGACAAATGGCTCCATGAAAACAACCTCACAATAAACCTCAGATAGACAGAAGCACTATTTGTTACCAAGGACCACACCTTCATCCCCCCCCCCCCCTCAACACATATTACCCTGGGAACGACACAGATAAAAATCCAGTCTCACATAAAATACCTAGGGATCATTCTTGATCAAACACTTTCATTCAAACAACAAATTAAAAAGACAGCAAAAACAATATTTTTCAAAGCCAAGATGTTACAGCACCTGAGACAACTCATAGATCCACAGGACTTTAGAACAGTCATGCAAGCAATGACACTCCCCCACCTAGACTTTTACAATGCCATATACCATGGTCTACCGACGGCCACCCTAAACCCTCTATGGACAGCCCTCAATACAACAGTAAGGATCATCCAAAAAGGGAAGAAATATGACCATATCACCCCCATCTTGAGAGATCTCCATATCCTACCGCTAGAATCTCGGATTAATTATAAAACACTGGTTCTGATCCATAAAGCACTCCATCAACAACGAGCCACACTTGTCAGTACCCTGTTACCCCAATTGAACTCTAGAAGGCTAACATGTCAAACCACAAGCGACTTGCTGACCATACTACATGAAAGGACTAAATATAACCAACAAACCTGCAACTGCGTATTTGAACTATGCGCCCCCATGTTATGGAACTCCCTCCCTGCCAGCATCCAGAGCAACAATGAACTCTCCTCTTTTAGGAAACAACTTAAAACCCACCTCTTCTCCATCTACCTCGGATGCGAAAAGGACTGCAACCAATGAACCAGACAAATGGAATCTGAGAGGCAGACTACAGATCGGTCTGGCCTCTCTCCTGAATATGTATATATGTTTGACCCCCCCCCCCCTTGGTGATGGCAACCCCCCTCTGAAATTAATTATGTTCTAACCTTTATAATGTACCCCCCCCCCTTTTTCTGTTCGATTCTGTTGCAATATATCCCCATTTTATTGTAAACTGCTTTGATCTGGTGAAAAGCGGTATATAAGCACAGCTAAATAAATTAAATAAATAAATAAATAAATAAATTTACTAATAACTACTTGATCTTATTATATCTTAGAGTGCATTGAGATTACTTTGCAGTGTTCTGGGCATGAAACGGACTAGTATATATAGTCTAATTTGCCTCAGCATGTCTGCATCATCAGTATTTATGTCTAGTTTGTATCAGCTAACACTGTCAGTGAGAGGAGCAGCTTAAGAGATGCATGTTTTAACCAAGGAGGCATGGCCATCAGAGGCATCCACGGGTATATTGTTGAGACTACAGGATCGGAAACGTACAACTTTCCAGAACACAGTGAGCATGAGGATGTCCAAACTGATTGCGGTGTTTTCCCATGTCCCGTAATATTGACGGGGATGGGTTTCGCTGCTTCATTCTATGGCCCTTGCCTGCACCCGTACATGAGCCTCGCGTTGGATATGTGCACGGACTGGCTGAACAGCATGTTGGCCATTTTGCACCGGACACGTTAGTGTCCAATTCCATAGACGCGGGTGCATCTATACCCACGGATGTGGGATTGGAATGGAGTCTTGACCATTTCCGATTTAAATGTGTCCACGGGCCAGACATGGATTTTGTGGAATCGGCCTTCACCTGGGTAAGAACAAAGGTTCATCAAGCCAAGTATCCTATTTCCAACAGTGGCCAATCCAGATCACAAATACCTGGCAGGACACCAAAAGGTAGACAGATTCCATGCTGCTTATGCCAGGAATAAGCAGTAGATTTCCCCCAGTCCATTTAATAATGGTTTATGGACTTTTCCTCCAGGAACTGATCCATACCTTTTTAAATCCTAACTACACTAAGAGCTTTTACTACAGCTTCCGGTAATAAATTCCAGAGCTTAATTGTACTTTGAGTGAAAAAATATTTTCTCTGATGTGTTTTAATTATACTATCGTGTAGCATAATTGCATGTTCTCTAGTCTTTGTACTTTCCGAAGGAGCAAATAACCATTCCAAGTTTACTCATTCCACTACACTCATTATTTTATAGACCTTGATCATATCTTTCCTCAGCCATCTCTTCTCTAAGTTAAAGAACCCTAACCTTTAAAGTCTTTTCTCATAGGGCTATCCTTCCATCTCTCTTATCATTTTAGTTGCCTTCTCTGTATCTTTTCCAATTCTGCTATATCTTTTTTTAGATGCAGCAACATGCACACGATGCTCAAGGTATGGTCACACCTTGGAGCGATACAGAGGCATTCTGATATCCTTTGTTGTATTCTTCATGCTTTTCTTTATAATTCTTAGTATTATATTAGCTTTCTTGGTATATAGTTGTTATGTGAATTTTTAATTCCAAATGCTAAATAGGGTATGATTTAGTCTTTGATCATGCTAGAAAAGCATAAGATTGCATTTGAAGGCTTTGGATCTCAATATAATGATAAAACCCTGATAGCCAATGCTATATCTCCTCTTGCAGTTGCATGGCCTCCTCTGCCCCTTGTGCCAGAGCACCCCCTCCCCCCCTGTTATGGTGCCTATACCAGTGGTCAATGGCACCACCATGTGAGTATCTCTGCAAATAGCAATACTTGTCTTTCACAGCACTGTAAATAAAGCAATTCACTTAGAAAGAAATATCTGTGAAGTCCTTCCTTGCTGTCAGGCTGTTTCAAGAAAACTGACCTCTATTGTAAACCGCCTTGAAGCTTCCTGCAATTGTGCGGTATAACAAATACTTGCAAATAACTAAATCTGCCCCAAACTGTCTAGGCACCTGAATCTGGTTGTGAGAAGACCAAACATTCTTTCAATGATAGTCCTTGGCTGCCTGTAAATCCTATTTTAGCATTCTTCTGCTTCATCCTGGGGTCTGGCAATGGGGATCATCAACCATGTTTACCTGGATGAGTGAAGGGAGACAAACAGAATGATTGGACATTGGAGAGTTGGTCGACTGCTCTGCATTGTTGAGACTTTCTCACTGACTGGCTGTTTTGTGGGCCAGGAATGAGATATTTCTGTGAAGAGAAAAGAACAGTGATAAGTTCTAAAGTATGTGTAAGAGGTGATAACTAAAAAGCCATCTATAGCAATCTGGCCACTCTCGAATTTGTCATATATTCTAGACTGTGAGAGAATGTCGACATCATGACAGGAAGAGACAAAGGAGTAAGGTGGAAACCTGTCTGTAATAACCACCCCTAAATTAATCTTGGTAGAAAACAATTGCCTTTACTGAAGCCCCGACATGGCCGTGTTTCAGCTTGGTGCCTTCGTCAAGGGAAATGACTGTAATGGCATTCTGTCAGACTCAAGACTGATTCCACTCAGATTAGAAAGCTGCAGCTAATCACATAGAGAATCTCTCATGCGCATCCAGTGTGTAAATTCTGTAAAAAATGCAGTGGGTATCGACAGCCTAGCTACACTAACAACCCAGCCCAAGATTGTTTCAGGCAGAGAGTTCTATCACTTTTGCAAAGTATTTTGAATACAATCCTGGTTGAGATGTCTTGAAGCTTACAATTGAAGGCTTGTTTGATAAAGTGGATGATGAGGTGAAGGACTTAAACCTAAACTTCCAGAAGTTGGACTAATGGAATTCTGAAATTCATTTTGTGAAAGGCTATTACAGAATTAAAAAACACTTGTGCACACAAGAGAACTATGTGTGAGGACCTTGTAAGATAAAACAGCCTGAATCAAGTTTTCTTTACCTGTTTATTCCGTGGCTTATCAGAGTGGGCTTGGAAAATATGCATGTATATCTGATCTTTTAATGGCAATGCACACATGCTTTTCAAAATCTAGATGTCAGTATTTACACCTGCTCTGAGTCATTCGTGTCAGCCAGCTACTCGTTTGGACTTGGGGTTTGCAGATATGACTGAAGGAACAACTGTGCTTACCTGTCATGTCTTTAAAACCATATTTAACTCCAAAAATGGTCCCCTGATTAGCTTCTCTTGGATGTTGAGTTTTGTAAAATCCAGCACTTCTAGACTGCAAGATTGCCAATTACTCATGTAAGTACTAGCACAGACATTGAAAATCCTTGTGATGTTGCACTTTTTTTGAACATGTTCCTCTCTAATATGGCTATTCCTTCTCTACATGCTGCAAACTATGGTGTATTTCACATGCCCTTGTATGTATTTTACAAAGGCTCCGTGTTCAGCAAGGCTTTTATAACATACTTGAGCAGAGAACTGTAATTGCCATAGTAGTCCACTTGAACACGTAGAAATAAGGGTTAGCAAAATAAGCTGTAGGTGATATTTTTTTATTGGACTAACTGAATGTATCTTTGACACGTTTTCAAGAGTTATCTTTTCTTTATCAGGTCAACAAAGAAGCAGTACAGTTCCATTGGGGATGGGAGGTGGACAGAGGTGATGACACCCTCCCCCATTCCTTCATTGAACTGTAATGGCATATACAGACAACCTAAGACATACATGAGTTTCCTACTATTGAAGCCCAGTGTAACTGCACTGCTTCTTCACTGATCTGATAAAGAGAAGATACTTCTCCAAAGCTTGTCAAAGATACATTAAGGGTTTTGTTTACTTAGCTGCAGCAGTGGCTTCCGTGCGATATTGAAGTTGCGGCTCCATTGAATTCAATATTGCACGGAAGCCGCTACCGCAGCTAAGTAAACAAACCCCTAAATTAGTTCAATAAAAGGGTATCACCTTCAGCTTGTTCACTGACTCTTGTTTTCACATACTGTACTTAAGAATCATGTATGTCCAGACTTGGACATCCTTTTTCCTACCTAGACAACCTATGGCTTACATGTCATAATTAATTCAGTAAAAAGGTATCGCCTTATACTTTTTGAATGCATTTATTACTCTTCATTTGTGTGCATTTAGAAAGCTGTATTTATCACACATATGAAAGTTATTGCTGCTCTTCCTTTTCCAGTATTTTCCCAAGCACACTCTCTAGCCAGGTTATAAGAGGCTTAGGTACCATCTCCAATTCAAAACTTTACAATTGCAATATATAGCCAGAATAAACAATTCTTTCTTGCTGTTTTATGTCTGAAATCTCTTGGTTCTAACACTAGAAAATATATTTCAGGTTCTTTGGTATATACTCTATTAATTCAGGGCTATCACAAGCAAATTCCTAGTAATAACTTTCTCCCTCTACAGTAGCTTAAAGGATACCAATTTTAAAGTAAATCACACCATGTTAGGCTGTTCCTGTGTATTGATATCTTAGTTACCACATTCAGTATATTGAGTCAACAGTCATCAAATTATAGCACTTGTTTTAATAACTACTCGACTCACTACAAGCATTAAACAAATACAATTTGCTTTTTAAATCATGGAGAGTATAATGTCAGGGAAGGATGCTAACCAATGCACACTAAAATTTCTTTTATTTATCATAAGGGAAAAAATTCTGAACAATTATAAATAATATGAATGCAAAGTAAATAGAAGTAATGGAGTCTTCTTAAAAATACTAAGAATAATCCTTCGTTCCATCCCACAGTAAAGTAAACTGGATATCTTTGTATGCATGAAATCACTTCCACAAGCATGAATGCATGTAACTATGCATTTGTTAAGGACTTCTAGATAGGTTGTATGTGCAATAGTGTGAAGAAAGTACAGGGCTTTTTTCTCCTGGAAGATAAAAATGGTGCTGGTATTCCCAAGGGGCCATCCTTGGTTTGGAAGAGAGTAAGTGTGATCACCCTGTGGCCTGCCCTCATAGTGGCTAAACCTCCTAGTGCCAGCCACAGACCCTATGAAAAAGCAGCATTGCAAATATTTCATTTGTCCCTAGAACACCAGCATATCTCTTGCTGGGAAAACAGAACAAACTGGGCTGCTATAGATATCTACACAGAAAACTAAATACTAGCAAAGTACCTTGGCGACACGTACAGAACACAGAGAGATTTACACTAAATCCAGAAGCATCCCTTGATAAATTGCTCATAATACATGTTTTATTTATTTATTTATCCAGATTTGTATACCACTTTCTCCTTCAATCAAAGTGGTTGTTTTCACAGGTTGGGACAACACTGAACAGGGGCAACAGGACATACATAGAGACTATAGTGGGTGGACTATCGTAGATGGTGGTTGGGATATCGTACATTGGTTAGTGTCATTGTACATTCAGGCTTGTGTAGGGGTTTCTGGATGTTTGGTCATAATATTCTGTAAAGAGGTAGGTTTTAAGGGATTTACGGAAGTCCTTGAGGTCATTTATTGCTCGCAGTCTGTCCGGGAGGGAGTTCCAGAAGGCTGGTCCCAAGGGGTATTTGGCCCTGTTGGAGGTCACTTGCTTTGTTTTATGGTATCCAGCGGGTACGCGGAGTCTATTGCTGCTGTTGGTTCTTCTGGGTCTGTTGATTGTGTCCCTGGTTATTAAAGTGTGTAGGACATCTGCCGTGCATAGGTGTATGATCCTGAATGTGTTTACTGTTGTTTTGTATCTTGCCCGTGCAGATATTGGCAGCCAGTGTAGTTGCTGAAGTACAGGTGTAATGTGCTCATGTTTGGCTGTGACAGTTATGATTCGGACTACAGTGTTCTGTACTTGCTGGAGTGGATGGGTGGCCTGCTTAGGAAGTCCTTGGAATAAGGAGTTTCCGTAGTCCAGTATTGGGGTGATGACTGTCTGGCACACAGTGCGGAAATGGTCCTGGCTGAGGATTGGTTTGAGCCTCTGGATGAGCTTCATTCGTTGGTATGCCTTTGCAGCGGTTTTGCTTATATGTGTCTGGAGGTTTACTTTACTGTCCAGGATGACACCTAAGTATTTCACCTCGTCCTTTATTGGTATTGTGCAGTTGAGGATGCTGACGGATGTAGGTGGATTAAAATTGGGATTCCTGGTTATGATCATTGCTTCCGTTTGTCATAGGTGACTTTCAGGTTGTTCTCAGTGAGCCAGTTGTTCATTTCTTCGAGGCAGTGAGTCATGGAGACCATATCCGGGATTGGTGTGTCTATTGGGGCATACACCATAATGTCATCGGCATAGATGTGATATTGTAACATGTGGCGTTTGATAATGCCACAGATCGGTTGGATGTAGATGTTGAATAAGATGGATGAGAGTGCTGATCCTTGCGGTATTCCTTGGTTGATAGGGAACCGTGATGATTTTCCCAGGGTACATTTAGCCTGCTGCGTTCTGTTGCTTAGATAAGATGCAAACCATTTTAATGTGTTGTTGCATAGCCTGATCTCCCGTAAACGGTTTAACATTATTGTGTGGGAGACTGTGTCGAATGTCGCTGAAATGTCTATGAATACCAGCAAAACCCCTTTTTTATATTATCTATTCCCTTCAGCATGTTACATTTTACGAACTCCAGAAGGAGGATCTCTTTGGCACAATGAAAGTATTGTGCCAATCATTAGCAGTAATTTGAGAGACTGAGATTATACTCCACATACCCTGGCTTAGAAATGAAGTTCATGACTGTCATGCTATGCACAAAGCTACCCATTTGGAGAAATTGCCCTAAAGGAACTCATTACAAACCGAGATCATTTTTCTGGCTGTTTTCTGGCAGTTGAATACTCATCATTAGAACATTGGTGGTCTATTGGTGAGTATAGCTGCCTCCCAAGCAGTTGATCCAGGTTCAAGTGCTGGCTAAAACAGCCCTTCATTTGTTCAAAATATCTAATGCTTTGGAGTACAGGGGTGGCTTAATGGTTACAGTAGTGGGCTGGCAACCAGGGAAACGAAATCCCATTGCTCCTCCTTGTGATCTCGGGGACTTAACTTTCCTTTGCCCCAAGTTTACACTTAGAAAGTAAGCCTCCAGGAACAAGAAAGTACCTTAATATAACTCACTTTTTTTTCCTTATAAATAGTTTACATATATTATCATTCTACAAATCAGAATGAAAAGAAAAAAAGAAAAAATAAATCAGGAAATCAAACAAGCACTCATTCAAATTAAACTCAAATGTTAGCCCACAATTCGGGGAGGGGGGGGGGAAGGTAAGAAATAGGAAATTTAAAACACGAAATTATAAGAAAAAGCAGACAAGAATAACTCAGACAGCTAACAAGGAGGACACAATAAGCACTGCCAGAAATTCTAAGAGTTGTTTAGATTCGAAGAAAATAATTTGTTTTACCATCAATATAAACAATTTTAACACAAAAGTGGCCGCAAGGGCAAGGACTCTGGACTTCAACACCAGTAATTCTTTGTGCTTCTTTTTGGTGGCCCTCGAAAAATCAGGAAAAATCGGAACCTTTGCTCCTAAAAACAACTCCTGCATATTCTTAAAGTAAAGCCTCAAAATCAGGGGCGGCCCAAAGGTGATGCAGGGCCATGTGTGGAGACTCATTGCAGGGCATCATTTGCATATCCACTGGACCTCATTTGCAGCAACTGGTCAATCAACCTGTCCAGCCTACCTCCATGCTGGACCAGGTACACTACCATGAGGTTCCCTGGGCCTTGGTAGACTCTGAGGTCCTGTTGCACCTCATTTCCCTGTGACAGGAGGTACAGAAAGGCTTTGCTGTGGTCAAGGACATGCAGTTGGAGGGCTTGAGAGGGGAGATACATGCCATGATTGGAGCCATACAGCAGTTCATGGCATGCATCTATGCTCCTGTCACTCCATGCAGGAGGGGAAGGGAGGGAAGTAGGGTGGTGCCAAGTGCCTTGGCAATGATTGTCAATTTGTGCAGAAGAGGCCCTATGGGACCATACAATAAAAACACCTTTTCTTGGCAGTATGTGTCCAGAGTTCTGTTTTCCATTGCACCTAATCAACACTGTAGCTCACCACCATCACATAGCCACATTATATTCCCTGTGATACCCCAGGGGCATACAGTCATCTATATGCCTGGCATTGGAGCCCAGCCTGCCACATCATCCCTTCCACTTCATGCCCCATGGCATTCTGAAGGTATTTGGCCTGCCACATTACTAATACAAAAACACTCTGGTTGGGCATATGTCAGTAACTTAATGGCACCAACCACTGCAACAGAGAACCCAAGGACCTCAGACAATTGTTGAGGACACAGTTAGGAGGCTGGAGACCTGGATACATCAAAGGCCTCCCAGGTATACAGTGAGTATTTGCTGTACACTTTCCTACAACTGTCTTGCCCTCCCTGCATGTCTTGCCACTTCATGTTGCTACCGCCTCCCTCTACCTAGTTGTTATGAGTGATCACGGAACCACTTATCATCCCAACACACCAGGGACACCCATTTCTGGAATGTGTATCTGAAGCTCTGTCAGCGGTGCATGCAGCAGGGGAGACCTGGGTAATAGTCATCACTAGTGTCTGACCGGCATGCAGTTTGGTTGTCCCCCATCTCCTGAGTTTTGATTTTTACACTGGCAGCCTGCTGCCGTGGCAATATGTGTTCAGAGTTCTGTTTTTCATTACACCTAATCAACACTGTAGCTCACCACCATCCCACAGAAACATCATGTACTCCGTGATATCCCAGGGGCATATAGTCATCTATATAAGAATATAAGAACATAAGATATGCCATACTGGGTCAGATCAAGGTCCATCAAGCCCAGTATCCTCTTTCCAACAGTGGTAAATCTTGGTCATAAGTACCTAGCAGTTTCCCCAAAAGACACAGGCTCCTCAAAGCTTGTATTGGGTCAGGCAGTGATATCCCGTGTCCCTTTTAATAATGGTTTATGGACCTGTCCTCCAGGAACTTGTCCAAACCTTTTTTAAACCCAGCTACACTAACAGCTTTCACTACATCCTCCGGTAACAAATTCCAGAGTTTGATTACATGTTGAGTGAAAAAATATTTTCTCTTATTAGTCTTAAATAGGTTACCCTGTAGCTTCATTGCATGTCACCTAGTCTTTTTATATTCTAATGACGTAAACAATCCATCTACGTTTACCCGTTCCACTCCATTCATTAATTTATAGACCTCTATCATATCTCCCCTCAGCCATCTCTTTTCCAGGTTGAAGAGCCCTAACCTTCTTAGCCTCTCTTCATAGGAGTATCCTTCCATCCCCTTTACCATTTTGGTGGCTCTTCTCTGTACCTTTTCTAAAAACGCTAAATCTTTTTTAAGATAAGGTGACCAGAATTGCACACAATATTCAAGGTGCAGTTGCACCATGGAACGATACAGAGGCATTATAATATCCTTTGTTTAATTTTCCATTCCTTTCCTTATGATACCTAGCATTCTATTTGCTCTCTTGGCCGCCGCTGCACACTGGGCTGAGGGTTTTAACATGTTATCCAAGATGATGCCTAAATCCTTTTCCTGGGCGGTGGTTCCCAATGTGGAACCTTGCATCATGTTACCATAGTTTGGGTTGTTCTTTCCTAGGTGCATAAATTTACACTTGTCCACGTTAAATTTCATCTGCCATTTTGATGCCCAGTCTTCCAATTTATCAAGATCCTCTTGCAATTTTCCATAATCCTCTTGGGTTTTAACAACTTTAAATAGTTTTGTGTCATCTGCAAATTTGATAACCTCACTCGTTATTTACTTTTCCACGTCATTTATGAATATGTTAAAAAGTAGTGGACCGAGCACAGATCCCTGGGGTACACCACTATTCACCTTTTTCCATTGGGAAAATTGGCCATTTAGCCCTACCCTCTGCTTTCTATCTTGCAACCAGTTCCTGATCCACAATAGTATATCACCTCCTATCCCATGACTTTTTAGTTTTGCCAAAAGTCTCTGATGAGGGACCTCGTCAAAGGCTTTCTGAAAGTCCAGATACACTTTATCAGCTGGCTCACCTTTGTCTACCGGTTTATTCACACCTTCAAAAAACATAACAGATTAGCGAGACAAGATCTTCCTTGTCTAAAGCCATGTTGGCTGTCTCCCAATAAGCCATGACTATCTACATGTTCAGTAATTTTGTTCTTTATGATGGTTTCTACCATTTTTCCTGGTACTGACATCAGGCTCACTGGTCTGTAGTTTCCTGGATCACCCCTGGAACCCTTTTTAAAAATTGGCATTACATTGGCGATCCTCCAATCTTCAGGTATTACAGATGATTTTAATGATAGTTCAAAGATTACTAATAGCAGGTCTGCAATCTGATATTTCAGTTCTTTCAACACCCTTGAATGTATACCATCCCGTCCAGGTGAATTGCTACTCTTCAGTTTATCAAATAGGTGTAATACATCTTCCCTTGTAGCGATATTTCTTTCAATTCTTCTGCAGCATCACCTTTAAATATCACTTCAGTCATGGGTAACATCCCTACTTCTTCCTCAGTAAAGACCGAAGCAAAGAATTCATTCAGTCCCCTCTTACTGCCCCTTTTACCCCTTTATCATCTAATGGTCCAACTGACACTCTCACAGTTTTTTTGCTATGAATGTACTTGAAAAAGTCTTTATTATGTGTTTTTGCTTCCACAGAAAGTTTCTTCTCAAATTCTCTCTTTGCCTGCCTTATCAATGCCTTGCATTTAACTTGCCAGTGCTTCTGCTGTTTCCAGATTTCATCATTTGGCTCTTTATTCCATTTCCTGAAAGATGCTTTTTTGGCAACAACAGCCTCTCTGACCTTACCTTTAAACCATGCTGGCAGTTTTTTGGACTTCCTTCCACTTTTCTTAAAGTGTGGAATACAGCTGGTCTGGGCTTCCAAGATAGTATTTTTAAACAACACCCAAGCTTGATGTAAATCTTTAACCTTTGCAACTGCTCCTTTTAGTTTTTTCTAAACTATTTTCCTCATTTTATTATAGTCTCCCTTTTGAAAGTTAAAAGGTAGTAATGTGGATTTCCTTACCATTCCTCCTCCATTAATTAAATCAAACGCAATCATGCTATGATCACTTTTGCCAAGTGCCCCCAACACCCTTATCTTTTGCACCAGATCTGGTGTTCCACTAAGGACTTAGTCGAAAATGGCCTCCCCTCTGGTCAGTTTATGAACCAGCTCCAAAAAGCAGTCATTGATTTCATCTGGAAACTTTATCTCCCTAGCATGTCCTGCTGTGACACTGACCAAGTCAATACCGGGGTAATTGAAACCACCCATTATTATTACTGTTCTGTAACTTTTTTTTAGCTTCCCTGATTTCTTTGAGCATTTCATCATCCATTTGTTCATTCTGGCCAGGCGGTCAATACTACACCCCCACTGCTATCGCCTTCCCCTTTTCAATCCATAGAGAGTCTACAGTGAATTTTGTTTCCTGTAGAACTGTAATCCTTTGTGACTCAATGCCCTCTCTAACAAAGAGCGTAACCCCTCCACCAATCTGATCAGCTCTATCATTATGATATAGTTTGTACCCAGGTATCACAGTGTCCCACTGGTTGTCCTCCTTCCACCATGTCTCTGAGATACCAATCATATCTAACTTCTCATTTAGTGCTACAAGTATATATTCTAACTCTCCCATCTTATTTTTTAGACTTCTAGCATTTGCATACAAGCATTTTAGAGACTGTATTTTATTCATATTAATCTGGTTATCATGCCTGGCATGGGAACCCAGCCTGCCACATCATCCCTTCCACATCATCTCCATTCTTTTCTGTATGTGCAGAGTTCATGAGTCATTGAGTTTACCTACAGCAGTCAGAAAACCTCTCCACACAATGCCCTATTACCCCAAAAAATAAGTCAGAGTATCTAAAAGGAGCCTCCAATGGTCATAGAGGCAACCTCCTAGACCCATTGATATAGGGTTGCATGAGCAGGATCCACCTCAGCCTTGAATTATTGGACTGTACCCCCTGGATTTGCATCAGACTCATCACCACCCTCTTGACCAATCATTGTGTCACCAATTGTCAATCCCTGTATAGGTTGCTACATCTGGGCCATCACAAATCTACAACCAAGCTGGCTTTTGATACATTTTTCTTGCTGTGTATGTTGTGATGGGATATGTGCAGGTGACACCTCCAAGCCCTGTATCCGGCCAATACCTACTCCCAGTGTGCACTGTTGACCATGTGACTTGCTGTGAACATGCAGAGCGTGTAGCATTGGATGGCATGGCATTTTACCCTATCTATGTCACTTCTGACCATTAAAACATAGAAACATGACAGCAGAGAAAAACCATATGGCCTATCTAGTCTGACCTTCCATATCAAATACTATAGACCCTTTTTTCCTTTAGAGATCTTCTCTGTTTGTCCCATGCTTTCTTGAATTCAGATGCTGTCCTCACTGGGAGACTATTCTATGCATATAACACTCTTTTCATAAAGAAATATTTCTGCATATTACTCCTGAGTCTATCCCCTTTCACCCTTATCCTATGGCCCCTCATTAAAGAGCTTACTTTCAATCAAAAGAGGCTCTCCTCTTGTGCATCATGTTTATATCCTTTTGAAGGTGCGACTTCCAGAACTGCACACAATACTCCAAATGAGGTTGCACCAGAGACTTATTCAGAGGCACTATCATCTCCTCTTTTCTGCTGGCCATTTCTCTCCCTATGCACCCAAGCATCCTTCTGGCTTTCACCATTGCCTTTTCTACCTGTTTAGCCACTTTAATCACACCCAGTTCCTGCTCTTCTTTTATGGACAGAAGTACTTTGGTCCCTACACTTTACTGCTCCCTGAAAAATATCTTATCCCCCCAATTTGTTGCATTGGCTATCTCTTTTTCTTTTTGTATCTTTGCTTTCCTAACTACTTTCCTAGCTTTTCTAAATATTTCCAAATATTGATACTTGTCTTCCTCTCTGTGTGATTTCTTATATGTTATGAAGGCCACCCTCCTTTTCTTCACTTTTTTAGCTACTTTTTTTGAGAATCACAGTGGCCTCCTTTTCCTTTCACATTTATTAACCTTTCTAACAAAAAGGTTTGTTGCCCTTAAAATATCCCTTTTCCATTTTACCCTTTGCTGTTATACATTCCCCAGCTGCTCTCACACCGCTAACAATTCTTTGAGGTTATGTCCCATCCTGGCAATGTTAGTTTTCCTAAAGTCTAAGACTGTTGCTTTTGAATGGACTTTATCAGCCCTAGTCCTAATACTGAACGACACCATCTGGTGATCACTGGATGCAAGATAATCTCCCACTATAACATCAGAAACACTTTCCCCATTGGTAAGCACCAAGTATGGCCCCTTCACATGTGAGTTCTGTTACCAGTATCCAGAATAGTTCTCCCTGTAGAGAATCCAGGATCTCCTTACTTCTAAATGACACTGCAGCAGGGATGTGCCGATCAACATCTGGCATATTGAAATCACCTTTCAGTAGCACTTCTCCTTTCATAGCAATACTATGTATGTCTTCTATTAAATGTCCATCCACTTCTTCTCCCTGTGAAGGAGATCTGTAAATCACACCAATGCAAATGGATTTCCCATTCCCTCTTTCTAGTTTAACTCACAGTGCCTCCTCACTCCCTTTTAAGCCCCATAATTCTATAACTTTAATATTATTTTTTTTACATATAGTGTCACTCCTCTGCCCCTTCTTCCTATCCTGTCCTTCCTGAATAAAGTATAGCCCAGTATAATTACATCCCAGTCATGGCTGTCTGTGAATCATATCTCCATAACCACCACTAAATCCAAGTCAGCCTCTTCCATTAAAGCCTCAACATCTGAGATCTTTTTCCCATATTATGGGCATTTATGCACACCGCCTTCCAAATGCTGCCCCTTTAACCCATTTCAACAGAGGTATTTAATGTTTTACTTACCTGAGAGCTTTCACTTACCTGGGAGCTTTCTTCACCCATCCCCAACAAACCTAGTTTAAAACCCTCTTCAGTAAGTTAGCCAGTCTGCTGCGGAAGACACTTTGACCTGTCTTGGATAGGTGGACACAATCTGTGCTCTGCAGCCCTTGGAAAATCATTCCATGGTCCAGGAAACCAAAATGCTCTCAATGACACCATCCATGCATTCAACTCCAGGATACAAGCTTATCTGCCTCGGTCTTTACCTCAACAGGGAGGATTGAAGAGAACACCACCTGCACACCTATCTGCTTCATCTTCTTTCCCAGAGCCATGAAGTCACTTTTGATATACTCAGAGGGATACCTAGCAGTTTCATTTGTGCCGACATGGATGAGCAACATTGGATAATAGTCAGTAGGCTTGATGAGTCTTGGCAAACTCTCCATAACATCTTGGATTTTGGCATCAAGCAGAGAACAACCTCTCTGGACATCAAATCTGGTTGGCAGATTGATGCCTCATTACCCCTCAGAAGAGATCACCAACTATTACTACCAATCACCAATACAGCTCATGCCCTCTCTTTTGTATGCTACAGCTCACCTTTGCCAGGACTGTGATGGGGCAATGGCCACTTTTCAGAGTACCATCTACTTTCACGCACTGTGAAGGACCGCATCAGAGGGTATATATGTGTGAATGGGGTATGCACCACTACTATGACATAGGGTGAGAAAATAGCTGCAATATGGTGACTGATTACATTTCATTTCCTACTTGTAGGAGATGGGGAGTTGGCAGATGCCCTATAATGCTGCAGCACATACCCAGGGGCCAGCTCCATGGACATTACTACCCAGGACAATGGTGCCAGGGCAGCCAAGGTGGCAGAACAGGGGTCTAGAAGCTTGGTCCTTCACAATATTCAACCACAGGAGAGACAGTTGCAGGCAACAGAGGCCCTAAATAAGTCCATCATGGGGCTCCACAGAGATCTGTTACTATGCATGCACTCACTTGTCACAGCCTTTGCTTCGCTGCAGCATCTCACCACAGTTCCCTGTGTGCCTCCATATACATGAGCCCAGAAGAGGAGGGTACCTCCACTATCTGGTACCACCACTATCAGCCAGAGCCGGCACAAGTTATCTGAAGCTCTAGACAAACCTTCAGTCATGCTCCTCTCAGAGTCCAGCAGTTCCCCTTCTCAAGTCTTTTTCCCAGTGCAGCATCTCCCCTTTCCTACCCCCCCCCCCCCCACCAAGTACAGCATCTCCCCTTACCTGGCTTATCCCTCCCCCCCCCCTTCATGTCCAGCATTTCCCTCTCCTTCATGTTCTCTCTCCCAGGTGTCTCCTTCCTTTCCCTGACCCTCCTCACACATAGTCTATAATTTATCCTTCCCTATCCCCTACCCCTTCACCATGTGCAGGATTGTTCCATCCCCCTGTTATTGCTGCCACCCTACCTCGGTTCTTCAGCCATGGTTGCAAGTATACTGTGCAGCTCTAGCATGCTCTCTAGACTGACCTTGCCTTGTCTACTCTGACAGAAACTTTGCAATGGGGGTGGGGGGGGCAGGATGAAGCAAGCCTAAAAAGCATGCTAGAGCTCTGAAGCCCACTGTCATGCAGAGTTTACTTGCAGCCACGGCTCAGGAGGAGAAACCGTGGTAAGATAGTAGTGCTGACAGGGGATGGGGTGATCCTGTACACAGCAAGGGGGGAGGAGATAGGGAAGGTGTCAGGGTAATGGTCCAAGTATCTTCCCCTTACCTTTGCCACCCTAGATGGATGATTAGTCCACTTAATAGTGGGGACAGCTCTGCCACCAGCTCCACCACATCAGCACCAACATTTGCCAGGCATCATTCTCTTCTCCAGTATCCTTGGATCCAAGCCCCATGGAAATCTGGAACCCATTAACTTTCCCCGTTTCCATGAGGCCTTCCAATGATTAGCTGTGCTGGATGATTTCTCCAACAGCTCCTCATAGTCCAGTGAAACATCAGTCATTAAATCTTCATGCCTATAAAATAAGGGACAGGATTTGACTAGATTGTAAGCTCTGATGAGCAGGGACTGTCTCTTACATACTGCATTTGCTTTGTAGTGCTATACAAATGATTAGTAGTAGTAGTAGTAGGATGGGGCAGGTGGTAAGGCATGGAGGGGTAGGGGCAGGGGTTGGGGGAGGCGATGGAAAGAAATAGTCCTCTCTTCATATAGGTACCCTCTGGGGGATGGTGGGGGCTGTTGAGAAGAAGGTTTTAAGGGAAGGCAGGAGGTTGCCTTCTGATGGATGGGGAGGGGTGCTGCTTACTTGGTGGGGGTCATGATGTAGATGCTGCCAATAGACTGGTAGGAGGAGGGATGCCCAGTGCCTGGTTCTGGGGAGGGGTGGTTTGGGGAGAAAGGGGCTTGCTTGGGGGTATCGAAGGGGAAGGCATGGTGGTAGGTGGGGGATGGTGGAGGATGGGCACTTCACTTCACTATACATGTTTTGTGTATCTGTCAATAGACACCTATCTCACTTGAAGTACCTATATATGAAGTCATCTCTTGCTGGAACGCCTAAATTGGTACAATTGTCAGGTTTCTTCATGCTTTTGCTCTTCGGCATCTGCATCATGTTCAGAGCCTCTTATATCCTGTTGTTCAGCATCTTTGTGCCAGATTGTAGAACATGCATCAGGCCATGAAGATCAGACATACCCTGGAAGGACTGTACCACAGTTCATGCTTGGATTAGTCAAGGCACCATAAATGGCTCTTGAGCTGCCCAAATGTCCTCTCAATGATGACTCATGTATTCCTATGTGCCCTGTTGTAGTGTTTGTTTATTTATTTATTTAACAGGGTTTTTTATACCGCCTTTCTACAAGTTAAGACAGTTTACAAGTAACATAGTGCGATAACCGGAAGATAACAAACAGGGTGCACATTGCATTAAATGTATTGAACATATTACATTGAACAAAGCTATTAACACCTTATCATAAGGGTAAACAAACTATGTACATAGAGTGAGGAAGGATTACAGACTGCATGAAGTCCATTGTGTATGCTATCTGCATGGGGTTAAGTGCAAGCTATTTGTCTTGTATTGCTGGTCATAGTATTCTGTGAATAAATGGTTTTTTAAAGCATTTTCTGAAGTCCTGTAGTAGAGGAATGTCTCTTATTTGAGGCGGGTGTAAGTTCCACAAAGCAGGGGCATATAGTGAGTAAACCTTGTTGCTGGTTCTTTGGCTGCATTTTGTTCTTTCAGTTGGGATGGTTAGTGTATTGGATGTGCTCTGTCTGTGTGGTCTGCTGCTGCTACGGGTGGAGATTAAGGGGTGAAGATTGAGGGCTGAGGCATTGTGGATGATTTTATGTGTGATGATGAGTACCTTATATTTGATTCTTTGAAATATGGGCAGCCAGTGAAGTTGTTTGAGGAGTGGAGTGATATGGGATTGACGGGATTGGCCTAGGATGATTCTTGCAGCGGTGTTCTATGCTAGCTGCAGGGGGTATAGTAAGCTCTTTGGGATGCCGTGGTATATAGAATTGGCATAATAGAGCAGTGGTATTATTACAGCTTGACATGAAATGGATGAAAGGAGTGGGTGTAGGTTGTTTATTATTCGTAGCTTGTGATATATTGCAGAGGTTGTATGGTTTATGTGTGGCAGTAGTGAGAGTTGTTGGTCCAGTATTATGCCAAGGGATTTAATCTCCATTTTGACTGCAATTTGTATGTTATCCACTGTGATGGTTGATGGTGGTATGAAGCTCTGGTCTCTTGTGATCTGTAGTAGCTCGGTTTTGTTGTCGTTTATGCTAAGGTTGTGAATGAAGCCGTTTGGACATTGCTATGAAGCAGTTGTTAAGTCTTGTGTAATCAGGGGCATTCGTAGTGAATGGAGTGAAGAGCATGATGTCATCTGTTTAAATCAGGCAGCTTATACCAAAGCTCTTTATGACATCTCAGATTGGTTGGATGTAAATGTTGAAAAGGATGGAGGAGAGTGCTGATCCCTGTGGTACACCTTATTTGAGGGAGAAAGGAAGGGAAGTGCTTGATCCAATTTTTATTTGTTGTAGGCGGTTGGATAGGTAGGAGTGGAACCATTTTAGGGTGGAACCTCATATTCCAATTTGCTGTAGCCTATTCAGGAGTATCTGGTGAGAGACTGAGTCGAAGTCTGTGGAGATATCTATGAATAGTAGTACGAATCCTTGCAATATCCTTTCTGAACCTGATTAAGGTGTTAATAAGATAGGTGAAGAGAGTTTCAATTCCGTGGTTGGGTCTGAACCCGTGTTGCTGCGGGTCTAGCAGTGCGTATTCATCCAGGTATTTCTGCAGCTGTGATTGCATTGCCTTTTCAATGATCATCACAATACTACTTGGTCTACTTCTGAACGTTTAACAGCCAAACAAATAAAGTTCAATCGTTCCTTATGAAGCTAAATGGAGTGTGTTCATATATATATTCATATATATATTCATATATATATGGAAGCTGCGGTATATAAATCCTTGTTAAATAAATAAATAAATAAATAAAATATTCGTTAACAAACACATTAATACGCTACACGTGAAGGTCTCAGTCTTATTCATGCACCACTGTACAAGCAAATTGTCTCAAGACAGTGAATGTGCTCTTTAACATCAACGACCTTCACTTTTAAAGAGTGCCGGAGCTACAGTAAAAGCAGATGAAATACTTTATCTTCAATCTTTCCCAAGATACCAAAAAATTCCTTTAACTTTAAACTGTTAATACTCAGCTCCAGAATTTTGCTCGCCACTTATTGTTAATCCCAACGCCTATCCCCGGTCCCGTCCATGCGTTTCACATTCAGAGTTTCTTCAGGGGATCATCCGCAGCTTAGTGTAAAATACTGTGTGTAAACATAAACATAAAATCACTCATCACTCCTACCCATATGCTACATTAATACCCCATAAAACTAAATAGATAAAACCAGATCAACTTCAATCCTTACCGTGTCTGCTGCCCACGTTCACTTAAACCTCAGGGAACGGTTCTACTTTTTAAATCAAATTGCTTTCTCCGTCCCGACTCAGAACGCCACGCCTGCGGGAAACCACTACCAACGCCATCTTTAAAGAACCACTGCAGCCCATCAAACCTGACTAGCTACGATTCACCTTCACTCCACCCCTTAACTCTCTACATTCCAAAACCCATAAAACACAAAGGGCAAGTGAATCAAAATATACTCGGAGTGCGTTCCCTTAAATATTTTATTTCTACACCCCACTAACATCACATCAACCACCCTACAACAATGAACCTCTCACTACCGTAGCACACAAACACTTCTGATCATAAACAAGCCGACCACTCTATATTAGCATTAAGA
This sequence comes from Ichthyophis bannanicus, assembly GCA_033557465.1. Lineage (NCBI taxonomy): Eukaryota > Metazoa > Chordata > Amphibia > Gymnophiona > Ichthyophiidae > Ichthyophis > Ichthyophis bannanicus. The sequence continues at coordinate 1,301,185,737 of CM066031.1, forward strand.
CCATAAGGTTCTACAGTATTAAAGCGGAAAATCCACCTCTGTTCATGAAAGACCAATGTCTCATCCACTGATTTACCCTCCCGACCATAATCTACTTTATCAATGCATAGACAACGTAATTGCTCAAACGTATGGCCTTTCAGCAAACAATGCTGAACAATCGGAGCCTCCAGCACATTACATTTAAGACGGCTCCGGTGCTCCCTCATCCGTACTTTAAAGGGGCGAGTTGTTTTTCCTATATAGCATAAGACACAAGGGCAAACAATAGCGTACACCACATTATAAGAAACACATGTGGTCGCATGTCTCAAAGTAATTGTAACCCCTGCATACTGAAACACCAGGGTAACTAACGTAATAGCACAGATATCACACATGCCACAGCTCATATGACCTTTCTCCTGTGCACCACTGGCCATGTCTGAAACGGGCCTTAGAAGAGCCAGGCTCAATAAATCCTTCAAATTACGCCCCCTTTGCCATTCGCAATGCACTTTCTTATCAGCTAACCCAGGGACCATGCACAAAACATTACTGTGCTTTTTAATGACCTTTTGTATTCGTGTGCTAAGAGGTGAATATTTAGTGATTAGATTGACATTCACCTGTTCCGTATGATCTTTCCTACAAGCTGAATCCTTCTGAAGTAACAAACCTCTATGGTTATACAGTGCTCGAGAATATGCATGTTTTACTGTAATCTTAGGATATCCCCTATCAAGGAAACTCCGATATAAAATTTTTTTGACTTCCTCTTATAATCAGACCTATCTGAGCAATTTCTTCTATAAGGTAAAAACTGGGAAAATGGAAGACTCTCTTTCAAGCCCCGAGGATGCATTCTATGGAAATGAAGGAAAGTATTCCTATCTGTTGCTTTTTTATAAATGGTTGTTATCCATTCACCCCCTACCTCTACTGATCTGCACATCCAAATATGTAAGAGTTTCCTGATGAGAGGTATAAGTAAATTTGATATTACTATCTACACGGTTAACCCAACTCAAGAAAGAATCCAGTGTAGCTTGTGACCCCTTCCAAATCATAAAAACATCATCTATAAACCTCTTCCAGATTTTTATATTAGAGTTATAGACCGAGGGGATCACCCACTGTTTTTCAAAAAAACCCATATAAAAATTGGCCATGGACGGGGCACATGTGGCCCCCATAGCAACTCCCGAGTTCTGTTGGTACAGGACCCCTTGAAAAATAAAATAATTATGATAAATGGCCAGGCGTGTTAAACTTAGGATAAAATCTATCTTAGCTTCAGTAAGATCACCCCGCTGTTGTAATACCTGTTGAATAATATTTATAGCTGCCTCCTGTGGAATATTAGTGTACAACGATACTACGTCTAACGTCACCAAGATGACATATGGGCAGTCAGACCACCCCCCTGCTAACCCAAGCTCAGTCAAAAAATGGGTGGTATCTTTCAGATAAGAGGGACTAGTTTGAAGAAAGGGCCACAAGTATGAATCAACAAACGTAGACAGGGGTTCTAATACACTCCCTCTAGTTGACACTATGGGTCTCCCGGGAGGTTTAACCAGGCTTTTATGAATTTTTGGTAAAGTATAGAATCTTGGTGTACTCAGGGCTTTCTTATTCAGGTACTGAAATTCTTTTTGCGAAATTAATTTTGCTTGCAGTGCCCTCATAGTAAGACTGAGGATTTCCCCTTGCAGGGCCTCTTTTGGATCTACTTGGAGTACTGAATATACTGCCGTGTCTTGTAGTTGAGACAGTGCTTCCATCTCATAATCCTCTCTAGCCAACACTACGATCGCCCCTCCCTTGTCGGCTCTTCTTATAACAATATCTGTTCTTTTCTGTAATGCCTCCAGGGCCTGAGTTTCATGCTTAGTTAAGGTAGTACTACGCAACTGTTGCGTTTTCTCCAGATCTTGCACATCTTTTATAACCCGTTTTTTAAAAATATCTAGGGCCGGATGCACCGGGCCTGGGGGGGACCAAGTCGACTTAATCGGTAACCGTGTCCGCTGTGGAGGCTGATCTGTCCCCACCAACGCGTGTGGACCTTCTGAAGCAACACCCACAAAATAACTTTTTAGATTTAACTTTCGTATAAGACCTTCAAGGTCCAGCCGAAATTGAAAAAAATCAAACCTTGTGCTTGGAACGAATGATAAGCCTTTATTTAATACTGCCACTGCAAGTTCAGAGAGTTCATGTCCTGAAAGATTCACTACCAGATTGTTGCCAGCTGACTGTGATAACCCTGTCACTTTTTCTTCGCGTTGGGACGGTCCCGTTGCTTCACACGCTCTGACTCTTTTTTCTTTTTCTTTCTCCCCTCCTTGTCGTTCTCGTCTAAAAAATCTTCCTCACCTTTAGAGGAAAGGGTGGAATCTGTGGATAACTGTTCATCAGAGGAATCTCCAAAATTAACTCGTCTTTTATCCTTTAAGTTTTCGTTTGGTGTTCATCCACGGATAAACGCAACCTACGGTATAGTCCATATTGTCCCTTTTTAACTTTTGGGTTTTTTTAAACATAACTTCTTTAAGTCGACTTGGTCCCCCCCAGGCCCGGTGCATCCGGCCCTAGATATTTTTAAAAAACTGGTTATAAAAGATGTGCAAGATCTGGAGAAAACGCAACAGTTGCGTAGTACTACCTTAACTAAGCATGAAACTCAGGCCCTGGAGGCATTACAGAAAAGAACAGATGTTGTTATAAGAAGAACCGACAAGGGAGGGGAGATCGTAGTGTTGGCTAGAGAGGATTATGAGATGGAAGCACTGTCTCAACTACAAGACACGGCAGTATATTCAGTACTCCAAGTAGATCCAAAAGAGGCCCTGCAAGGGGAAATCCTCAGTCTTACTATGAGGACACTGCAAGCAAAATTAATTTCACAAAAAGAATTTCAGTACCTGAATAAGAAAGCCCCGAGTACACCAAGATTCTATACTTTACCAAAAATTCATAAAAGCCTTGTTAAACCTCCTGGGAGACCCATAGTGTCAACTAGAGGGAGTGTATTAGAACCCCTGTCTACGTTTGTTGATTCATACCTGCGGCCCTTTCTTCAAACTATTCCCTCTTATCTGAAAGATACTACCCATTTTTTGACTGAGCTTGGGATAGCAGGGGGGTGGTCTGACTGCCCATATGTCATCTTGGTGACGTTAGACGTAGTATCGTTGTACACTAATATTTCACAGGAGGCAGCTATAAATATTATTCAACAGGTATTACAACAGCGGGGTGATCTTACTGAAGCTAAGATAGATTTTTTCCTAAGTTTAGCACGCCTGGCCATTTATCATAATTATTTTATTTTTCAAGGGGTCCTGTACCAACAGAACTCGGGAGTTGCTATGGGGGCCACATGCGCCCCGTCCGTGGCCAATTTTTATATGGGCTTTTTTGGAAAACAGTGGGTGATCCCCTCAGTCTATAACTCTAATATATAAATCTGGAGGAGGTTTATAGATGATGTTTTTATGATTTGGAAGGGGTCACAGGCCACACTGGATTCTTTCTTGAGTTGGATTAACTGTTTAGATAGTAATATCAAATTTACTTATACCTCTCATCAGGAAACTCTTACATATTTGGATGTGCAGATCAGTAGAGGTAGGGGGTGAATGGATAACAACCATTTATAAAAAAGCAACAGATAGGAATACTTTCCTTCATTTCCATAGAATGCATCCTCGGGGCTTGAAAGAGAGTCTTCCGTTTTCCCAGTTTCTACGTTATAGAAGAAATTGCTCAGATAGGTCTGATTATAAGAGGAAGTCAAAATTTTTATATCGGAGTTTCCTTGATAAGGGATATCCTAAGATTACAGTAAAACATGCATATTCTCTAGCACTGTATAACCATAGAGGTTTGTTACTTCAGAAGGATTCAGCTTGTAGGAAAGATGATACGGAACAGGTGAATGTCAATCTAATCACTAAATATTCACCTCTTAGCACACGAATACAAAAGGTCATTAAAAAGCATAGTAATGTGTTGTGCATGGTCCCTGGGTTAGCTGATAAGAAAGTGCGTTGCGTATGGCAACGGGGGCGTAATTTGAAGGATTTATTGAGCCTGGCTCTTCTAAGGCCCGTTTCAGACATGGCCAATGGTGCACAGGAGAAAGGTCATATGAGCTGTGGCATGTGTGATATCTGTGCTATTACATTAGTTACCCCGGTGTTTCAGTATGCAGGGGTTACCATTACTTTGAGACATGCGAACACATGTGTTTCTTATAATGTGGTGTACGCTATTGTTTGCCCTTGTGCCTTATGCTATATAGGAAAAACAACTCGCCCCTTTAAAGTACGGATGAGGGAGCACCAGAGCCGTCTTAAATGTAAAGTGCTGGAGGCTCCGATTGTTCAGCATTGTTTGCTGAAAGGCCATACGTTTGAGCAATTACGTTGCCTATGCATTGATAAGGTAGATTATGGTCGGGAGGGTAAATCAGTGGATGAGACGTTGGTCTTTCATGAACAGAGGTGGATTTTCTGCTTTAATACTGTAGAAACTTATGGTCTTAATGCTAATATAGAGGGGTCGGCTTGTTTATGATCAGAAGTGTTTGTGTGCTGCGGTAGTGAGAGGTTAATTGTTGTAGGGTGGTTGATGTGATGTTAGTGGGGTGTAGAAGTAAAATATTTAAGGGAACGCACTCCAAGTATATTTTGATTCACTTGCCCTTTGTGTTTTATGGGTTTTGGAATGTAGAGAGTTAAGTAGTGGAGTGAAGGTGAATCGTAGCTAGTCAGGTTTGATTGGCTGCAGTGGTTCTTTAAAGATGGCGTTGGTAGTGGTTTCCCGCATGCGCAGCGTTCTGAGTCGGGACGGAGAAAGCAATTTGATTTAAAAAATAGAACCGTTCCCTGAGGTTTAAGTGAACGTGGGCAGCAGACACGGTAAGGATTGAAGTTGATCTGGTTTTATCTATTTAGTTTTATGGGGTATTAATGTAGCATATGGGTAGGAGTGATTAGTGATTTATGTTTATGTTTACACACAGTATTTTACGCTAAGCTGCGGATGATCCCCTGAAGAAACTCTGAATGTGAAACGCATGGACGGGACCGGGGATAGGCGTTGGGATTAACAATAAGTGGCGAGCAATATTCTGGAGCTGAGTATTAACAGTTTAAAGTTAAAGGAATTTTTTGGTATCTTGGGAAAGATTGAAGATAAAGTATTTCATCTGCTTTTACTGTAGCTCCGGCACTCTTTAAAAGTGAAGGCCGTTGATGTTAAAGAGCACATTCACTGTCTTGAGACAATTTGCTTGTGCAGTGGTGCATGAATAAGACTGAGACCTTCACGTGTAGCTTATTAATGTGTTTGTTAACAAATATATGAACACACTCCATTTAGCTTCATAAGGAACAATTGAACTTTATTTGTTTGGCTTTTCAATGATCGTGGCTATGAATGGAATACTGGATATCGGTCTGTAGGATACTGGATTTGTTGGGTCAAGGGTGGGTTTCTTGAGTATGGGTCATATGGAGGATTGTTTGAGTTCAGGTGGTAGGTTTTCGTGACATAGAGAATTGTTGAGTGTGAGTATGAAGGGTATGAGGAGGTTTCTTGCTGCTTTAACACAGGCCACTGGACAAGGGTCGAGAGGGGAGGTGGTAGTATTCAGAGTGGATATAATGTTATCTAGTTGGTTGGTGGTGATGGGGTTGAATGAGATCCATTGGTTGGTTCTTTTATCATGTGTGTCTATATGATGTAGGACTGTTTCATTGTCGGCTGCGTTCATATTGTTTGTTTGTAGGTGAAGTGCCATAATGTATGGATTGAGTGCTTTATCTATGGGTTTTGCGTTGGGGTTCTTTGTGAGGGAGTTAGCTATTTCAAATAGTTCTCTTGGTTTGTTGATTGATTTTTTTGATGCGGTTAGAATAGTATTCATTTTTGGCTTGGTTGGTGATGCTGTGATATTTGTTTAGCTCTTGCATGTAATGTGCCTGTGTTTGCTTGTTGGGGTTCCTTCTCCACTTTCTTTCCATGTGGCATAATTTGCTTTTCAGCTGCTTCAGTCTGATGAATACCAGGGCACAATTCTGTTGTGTTTGGAGGACTTATTGTTATTGGAGTGTGAGCAGCATCCATCATTGTCGAGTTCCAGAAGTTTATGAGGGTATCTATGTTATCAATAGTATTGTGGTCTGTCAGTTGAGGTGTAATTTTGCTGGCATTCCTCTACCTTTGCGAGTGGTGCCACAATGGGGGTTGGTAGCCAATGCATCAGTGGACAACCCCTATCACCTGCATTTGCATGGGGAGAGGGGGCACATATTAGTGTATTGCACCAGGGTGCTGGGTGGGCACTGCAGCCCTGGACCCTTTGAGACGAGTGCTGCATCTCCCAGGGTACAGTGCAACCTACATGCTTGTGAATCTGTAGGTGACAGAGAGGGCAGGTGTGGCAATTACCAAGCAGCCACCCACCAGTAATCTCTCTGGTCTCAACCTCTCATAAATGCCAGAGTGAGTAAGAATGTGGGACTCATGGTAGCAACCCAGAAACCTGGAGAGGACATCTTTTATCTCCCCCTATGCATTGCAGACCACCTGCATATTGAATGAGTGGAACGCCTTCCTGTTATGGTAGGTGTCCTCCCTCCATCCTGAGGGCCACATATGTGCAATTGATGAGCACCAGGTCCAATGGAAAGTAGGCCACCTCATGGAACTAGATCATTGTTGGCTGTGGGAAATCTACATATTCTATAATGTAGGAATTGAGAAATGCACTGTGAGACAGCTGGCTGGCTGAGCCCTGCAGTGGCAGCCAAGAGAGAATGGAAACTGCCACTGTCTAGGAAGGCAAGGGTTGTGGTAACCTTGAGGTGGACAGGCACGGGCAGCCCCTCTGTGAGTAGAGTGGAGAAGTGGCTCTAGCTCCTGGCATAGATAATAGATGGCTGCCTTGTCAAAACAGAACCCGATGAGGTACTGCTCATCTATGAGGTCCAGGAATTGAATCCTGGGCCTACAGACTCTCTGATATGGGTGCCTCCTAGTGGCTTTTCTATGCTTTATGTGGGCCTCATGCAGTAATGTGTTCATCTCATCCATGCTTCTTTTCTCCCTCTGCCAATATCCTGTGGCTCCTGCCCCCAGCACCTGATGACTCCCACCTCCACCACCCACAGCACTGCACAATACCTCCATGCATACACACACACAGATAGGCAGCAGGGAACCACACAGAGACAAAGAAAGACCACAGGGAACATCAGTAAACATACAGACAATAGAGAACAATGCAAAGACACAGAAGACACAGAGAACACTGGCACCAGAGCCGGCCCGTTCACTAGGTGGGCTAGGCGGCTGCCTAGGGCAACAGATCTCTGTGGTCGGCAGGCCTTGTGCTTTGGCACACATGGCCTGCCGCCCCCTGCATGCTGAACGTATGCCACTCTCCCCCACATGCTGAGCAGCGCTGCAATGCTGCTAATTCCGGCAGCAGGGGGGGGGGGGTGGCTAGGTTCAGTGGCAGGCCATATGCTTTTGCACACATGCTGCTGCTTTTGAACTCCTAAAGTTATGTTGGAGTAGGTCAGAAGTGGCAGGCCATGTTTGCCAAAGCACATGGCTTGCCGCTGAGCCTAGCCATGCCCCCCAACCCCACCGTTGGAATCGGTGGTAGCGCTGCTCAGCACTGGTGGGCGGTATGGCTGGGGCTTCTGCCTAGGGATCAGAAACCCTTGGGCCAGCCCTGTCTGGGACACACACAGACATGCAGAAGAGAATAGAGCAAGGGAGAGAGATACACCAAGGGTCAGGGAGTGTGTCTTGGGAGAGGGGTTGAGATTGGCCCAGCAAGGGGGAAGGGTCGAAGGAGTAGAAATCTATAGGATTTTTGGTCAGGAGGGCTGGAAAGATTTGGGAGAGGCACAGGATACACTGCAAAGAAACACACAGTAGCTTAAGAGACACCTACATGATATAGATGACAGGCCAGAAACATGCAAGCCACCCTCCGCTGGTCACCATTGCCAGATGCACTTCCAACAAAGTTGTGATTTATAGCATATGTAGATTGGAAAATTCAGAAAATCTGCTTTGCACGTCCCCAGTTTATGTGAAATATGTTGTAGATGTGCAGGTGCTCATGCCACCCAGACTACGCTCAGGAATGCTCCCAGAACACACCCAGCAGAGATGTGCAGAGATCAACATGCTGGGTGTGGAAATGTTTTATTTATTTATTTAGCTGCATTTATATCCTGCTTTTCACTGGGTCAAAGTGGTCAATTGGGGGATACATTTAACACGAGGGGATATGAGACACATACACTAATACTTACAGGGAACATGGGCAATGGAGGGTTAAGTGGCTTGCCCAAGACCACAAGAAGTGCGTACAGGACTAGCAATCCCAGTCCCTCCGGCCTGAGATTGCTGTCCCCAGGTGGGACTTGAACCCTCGGCCCTCCGGCCTGAAGTACCTTGTCCTAACCACTCCTCCCTTGTATGTGTATCTTGCTTTCTTTCTAAAATGGCATTTTTAATGTGAACACAGCTTTCACATTTTTCTGCCACCACATCCAGGTTTAGAATGAAAAAAGGGCTTCCAAAATAACGTTCTTTATATTTCTTTTATCCTTCCCTCGTTATTTTACCTTACATGTGGCCCCTGTGGTCAAATGTCATAACTGCAATTGTATTAGTTCCTTTGTTCAGCTCTTTAAGGTTTTCCCTTTGTCCGGCGTCTGTGTTATCTGGTTTGTCTGTCCCTTCTTCCTTCCCTGGGTCCCCTTTTATAATTTTAATTTCTATTTGTATACTGCTTTGGATACTTTTGGGTGTTTCACGGTTAATCTAATAAATTGAGCATAAACATTGCTACATATTACTTTGGTGGTCCTTCTGTGTGGCTTGGTTGACAGGATTGCCAGATTTTAAATTGATTTCAATCTGGTTGCAATCTAATATCTGTAATACTAATTATAAGAAGACTGAAGCTCTTATTTTGTCTGATTCCAATGCTGAAATGGCCATATCATCTGTTATGATTGATGATAACAGTATAACTCTATGAAAGGATGTTTGATATTTGGGAATCATTATCAAAGCAACCTTGCCTATGTGGCCCCAAGTCTTGAAAGTCATTTGGGCTGCATTTTCAAATTAAGGATGATCAGGGAACGTACGTATATGCTACCTTAATCAAAACGATTTTCACATGGTTATGCAACTATCTATAATGTCTTGTCCAGCTATCTGTAATGTTCTGTACCTAGGTTTGCCAAACTGTTTATTTAGACCATCGCAAATTATTCAGAATACTGCTCTCCAGGTCATTTTTAATTTGTGTACAATGGATCATATTTCAATTCATGAAAACCTTATTAGTTATGAGTTAATCAACGGTCACAATATAAATGTTTATGTATTTTGCATAAATTTATATGCTGCTTCTTTAACAGCAACTATGACAACCTGTACCCAGCTAAGTGCCAAAAGGGGGGCCCCATCCCCCTAACTCACCTGCACCCCTACCCCCCTCGCCACAATAAACACAACACAACCTTTGTTGGTATAGCCATTGGTCACAGCTTTATTAACCAATTTATTTCAAACACATTAACAGACATCAATTCATCCACCCCCTCCCCTGCATGTCCCCCATCTGGCGGCCCCTTCACCCCCGACCCCCTCCAGGCATACCTCCTGCCAGCCATGTTCATAGCAAGGCGGTAAAGCAACCACCCAAGAACTGGCCGCAGTATCCCACCACACTTTCACCATCCATGCCATATTAGTAGCAAAGGCTAGCCCTACTGGTGACTCTCACAACCGGATCTACCCATGGTTAACAGCCCCACAGTATCCAGGCTGTGATCACCTGATCCATGCCCTATCAGTCCTTATGCCCCACTGATCCAGTACCCAAGACCCTCGGGGACCCGCCACTGGTCCTGGATGAAAACTAAACCCAGCACTTCCCCTCTCCCATGCAAACTGCAACCAATGAAACCACACCAGGATAGACTCCAAGGCCTCCTGCCAGTCATTTAAGAGCATATCCAGCCTTACCTGGGAGAGATGAATCCTATCCACAACATAAAGGCCTGAACATCCATCTTCCACCCAAGGATGTTGAATCTGGCACACTCATGTTCCACCACCCACCTCTCCACCTGCCTATTAATTTTGGTACACCCAGAGTACCAATGACTCTTGGTACTGACTCGTTCTGAAATGATGTCAGACCAGCATACCACCACACCTGGGAAGAGAGTCAATACATCCATAAAGTCCCTTTTTGCCACCCAAATTAACTGCTGACAAGTCCATGATGACAAGTCATTGCCACCCAAAAGCACCAAGATGGCCAAGGGAGCAGCAGGATCCATCGCATTCCTCACATCCAAGGCCTCCTGCAGGTTTAGCATAATGGTTAGAGCACTGTCTTTGGACACAGTTCAATCCCCACTTGTTCTCATTAAGGGAAGACTAGATAGGCCATGTGATCTTTTTCTGCCATCATGTTTCTATGTTTCTATCCCCAGCCATACTAAAGATATGCCAGATGGAGCCAATCCTAAGTGTGGGCCCAGCGATCGGACCAGTGAATGAAGGAGTGTCCAATCAGCCAATGGGAATCCAACAAGGCCTGCAAAACTGCAACAGCAAACACATATTTAAAATACCCCCGCCACCCCCCAGTCAACCACCAATCCCCCTCCTTTATAAGCGAATGTAATTGGCAAATGCACTGGAGCACCACAACAGATTTGCTTAATCACTGAATCCCCGCCTCAATCGAAATGAATGCACCACATAAACCTGCCCGTTGAGCCCCAAGGCCTGCAAGGTCTTTCTCAGCACAGTCGTAAACTGCAACCAAGTGACCCATCGTCCATTGGCGTGCATGAATAGGGCACATTCCCCTGCAGGACACAACACTAGGTAACCCTGAAGTCATGCGATTGGGTAAGTAGAGGCCACAGCACACAGCATTTCCCTCAAGCCCTTCCCCGCTTGGTACATGGAATCAAGACCCGAAGCTGACTCACCAAAAGGAAAACATGTTAAAACTACAAACCAAGCCTGGCCCCCCTTCGAGCCGAACTGGCAACCAGCTCACCAATGCGGAATGCCCCGAAAAACATTAAGCAAAAGAGCACCTGAAATAAGACGGCCTCGGAGTTGGATGTAGCCACCACCACTAAGTGCTCGCACATGCCCATTAATGGGACATGGAAAATCGGTCATTGGGAGTCCAATAGTATCAGGTCCAAGCATTCACAGCTAGCCAGTAACCTTCATATCAAGAATACGCCCATGGGGTTCCCCCACCCCATTGTCTTTGCAAAAAAGGAAAAGCCCATCAAGTGGTACCATACCATGGTGCAATACAAACTGGCTTCCCAAGCAACCACCACAGACTGACCCAACCACCCCTCAGGTACTCCCCTCCCAACATCCCAAAGATGCCAGATGCCCTGCCCTGCCCTGAACATACGACGTCCAGGTAGTCGTCAACACCGACCGCTGTAGCAGCGACATCACTCCTGCCAGCCAAGCTGCCAAAGATAAGCTGGGACCTCCACTTCCACCTTATCCACAGCCAGTGCCAAGGTGCGAAACAACTCCTACTTGAAGCAAGAAAGAGAGTCGGCAATGCGGTTAAGTGAGCTGGGCACAATACACGCTCACACACACATATTCATCCACAAACAGCGCAACATGAACTCATGCATCAGAGCTGCCATGCATAAACACCTTGGCAAATGCCTATTGATGACCTCGACTACAGTTACGTTGTTGCACCAAAAGATCACTCGCTGATCACGCAAATGATTAGGCCATAGCATGATGGTGACTACGACCGGGAACAGTTCCAAAAACGCAATGTTGCTGGTGAGTCCCGATTCTTGCCAATCCTCTGGCCAACTCACGCACACCAGGTTCCCTGAAAATAAATGCCAAACCCGTCCCCCCAGCAGCATCAGTGAACAACTGCAAATCACGGTTTAAGACCTCTTCCCATTGTAAAACCGAAGTCCCATTAAACCTGGCCAGGAAGGTGTCCCACATATGCAAATCCACACGCAACCCCATGAAATATGCACCCAGTGATGAGATTTGGTCACTACCACCATGGCACATGCTAAATGCCTTGAAAAACCCCAGCCCATCAGAATTACCTGGCAAGCAAAGTTCAAAGAAGGACTGCAAGGATTCAACACCTGGAGCTGCCCCTTACCCACCCCCACAACCCGGGCAACCAGCCCTCACAGCTTGGACACATTTTCAGTCAGCAAGTGTGCCACCATGAACAGAGAATCAAGCTCAATCCCCAGAAATTTCAGCCACAATACAGGCCCTTCCATCTTACTGACCGCTAGTGGTATGCCAAATTCAGCCACCAACTCCGTAAAGGCCTGTAGCAAACAAGTACACACCTGTAAATGAGCTGGACCAACAAACAAGAAGTCATCCAAGTGATGCACAATGCTAGCCAAACCAGCCCGCTGAACCAGCACCCAGTGTAAAAAGGTGCTAAAAGCCAAGAAATATGCACAAGAGATGGCGCATATTTGTTGAAATACAACATTCACTCAAAAATGAAACTGAGCAAATGGAAAGACCCGGGGTGCACTGGGAATAAGTGGAAAGCCAACTCAATATCCACTTTGGCCATAAGGGCCCCAGCCCCACATCGGCGCTCCAAAAGCACCACCGAGTCAAAGGAAGAATAACACACCATGCACAACTCCCGGGAAAGGTGGTCATTAACCAAACTGCCCACCAGGAAGGATAGGTTGTGAATCAACTAGAATTTGCCCGGCTCCTTCTTGGACACCACCAAATTGGAAAATGGGGGATCGGCAAAGGGGACTGCTATCCTGCCCAAGTGAAGCACGTCTGCCAGTTTGGACTGGATCGATCTCCCAAAGCGGTGCATGGAGGGAGGGTTCGATGCTAGCACACTTATTGCAGCTCCCTGACATGGAATCCCAAAGCCATCAGCAAATCCTCTGGCCAAAATCAGGCCATCCGCCTGATCCGGGTACTGCTCCAGCCAGGGAAGCATCACCTCCACCCTCATGGGGGTGCAGGCGTGCGCAAGCAGGGGTGAATTACTTCCCCTGAGAGGGAGCTCCAGTGGGGCCTTTGCGGTTACACATAGTAGCTGGGTGACCTCTGCCACAGCCCAAACAGGTATGCTGGAACTTACAGTCGGGAAGGGGCATGTGGACTGATTGTAGCACCAACACAAGTCATTGCTAACTGCCCCCCTTCTGGGCTGCTGCGCAGGCCCAATGCCGGTCCAAAAGGATTGCTGCCCGATGCCTCTGATATCAATTCCACCCTTCCATACTCCCGCAGCACTAGAACCAACACCATTCTTCATGGCTCCCGCAGCACTAGTGCCATGGCATGGCAACATCTGCGTTAACTATAAGTTAATGTCCTTCATCCCCCAGGCAAGCAGTGGGTTGCCTTCCATCTGATCCTGGAAATCCTCATTGTAGTTGAGCCAAGCCTAACCACCATGGGTCTAAGAAGCCTCCAATATGGCCTCTCCATAAGCCAACATGGGACCATACAGCAAAGGTGTATCATGCCCCCACACGGTCGCAAGGCGAAGAAATGCAGGTGTCCAGTTGATCACTGTCAGAGAGGCTCTCCAAACCTGCCCCACCTTCTCATCCTTAGGCTGCTTCTGTTTACTGTCCCCAGAATGCTTTCTGCCCTCTAGCAAAGGAAAAACTATAAGTGTACTTCTGTTTGCGGATCTTCCTCTGTAAAGTACGGGGCACACCTTCCCACTATTCCATGAAGGCGATGAATGACAATGATGCCCCCATAGTCCCTGCCACCACTGGAGTCGGATGGCAAGTGGTCAGAACGCCCCAACCTCCCAAGTCAGAGGACAAGGATGACCCTCAACTACTCGTGGATGAAAATGAATCCCCACCCTACAACAACAGCGAGACCGCTTGCATTTCTTCCAATCTTGTGGACCATCCATGTCAGCAGTATCCCCAGCCCTCACCCCCACCCCCACCCCTTTCTTACCCTCAACCAACTCACCAGGAATCACTGCCTATGCCAGAGCCCACCGAAGGTGGGAAAGGAGCCAGCAGCATCATTCCACCATTGAAATCTCACCATGAGGCAGTTCCATCGCCCCATGCTCCAGCCATATATTCCATTGCCACTTCCTGGGAGCCGGCACTCTGCACAAAGTGGGCCACACTGGGAACCTGTGATGAAACAACAGAAGGGGGCACTAGAGGGACTGGCACTGGCCCAGAGGAAGCAGGAACCCAGGGACCAGCTCATGCCTGGGAAGAGCCCAAACCACCCATCTTCCAAGCCAAAGAATCCAGCCGGCTGGGGCCCAGAGGCAAACCCGTTGCTGCCCCCCAGCCACCTCACCACCATGCAGCACCCAACTGCCCCCACCCAAATGGGTCAAACTCCAGCCAAAATAGGGGCACCTCCTGCTCAACAAGTGATCTGCCACCCGTTAGCCCTGTGGCTGTACCCCTGACAGGGCTGCCACATCCCATCAGTATCTCCACCATCCCTGTAAGCTCCTCACCTGCCCCTAGGGCAGGGCTACTGGCACTGGCAAAGCCAGAACATCATAGGCCACACCAACAGATGCAGCCCCACGAGAACACACCACCCATTCTTCTCCAACCAGACCCTAGCACCCTGAGTCCTGGCTTACCCCTGAATCCCCAAATCCCATGAGGAAGCATACTCTCCATCACACCTCATTCCCCTGGAAACCCCCCTGCAGATCCCTCCCCAGCCCTGCACTTAAGCAAGCTGTTGGCACGGGACACCTCCTCTACCCCTGTCCATGGCCTCCCCTGCCTTTTGATCCCCCCCTCACCACACTGCCCAGCATCTGCACACCCCCGTACAGCAACCCTGCCTCCCTAGAAGCCAAAGCTCCTGGCCCTGCATTCTCCCCGCCAAGTCCCAGTGAGTGAAGAAAAGAGTCTTAAGTACCTGCACAGACCCCCTCTCCCCCCACCCCCCACCATACCAACACTGGGCCAATGAAATCCTGTCCCTGAGCCAGGGACAGGATTTCAAATGCTGTCCTGCCCACCGCATGCTAGCAACAGCTGGCCCTCAATACCCTTACCCCCCTGCCGCACCACATGCTGTGGCCTCACTCCCCCCTTCGGCCACTGCCGGGCTGGGCACCCAGTTGCAGGCAGCCACTGGGAACCAAGGTCCCTCAGCCTAGACCCAATTATTAATGTTGATAAAATGATATGAGCCTTCATGGGCACTATGTTCGAGCCAGCAAGTTTGTTCTTGGTTCCACCTGTTTCAATGGCTCACATGGCTGTTTCAAAAACTAGAACTTTCTCGATTGCTTGTCCACATGGTTGCAATAATTTACGTTTGTTTATCCATCAACAGGCTGACTGCTTGAAATTTCAAAAATTGGTAAAAACGTATCTTTTTTTCCTAATAAATATATTTAGAGGGAATGTTAGGTTCATAAGTGGATATATAGAAAGTTCACACATGAAGGGGCTCTTAGTGGAGGATGATTTTAGGTAAAACTGAATGAGTAAATGTATTTTATAATTCATGATTTTGTGATGTAGCATTTATATGTTTTATTTTTGCTAGGATTTTGTATGTTATTATCTAACTTACTTAGAATTATTTGATAGGTGAGAGATGCTATGTTCTGAATTTCTTGCCCAGTGGGACTGGCAGGCATTGATCATATAATGACAGCAACCTATTCTTGCTTTGGATAGAGAAGAATAATCATGGAGTTTACAGATGCCCCAGGCAAAGTTTAGCCTCAGGAATACTTCCTGGATGGATGGACGGACAAATTCTATAATCTGGACACATTCTTTCATGAATAGAACTACATGTAATGGGGCAGTTTGGAGCAAAAAAAGTTTGTTTCTTAGCTATCATGGACCCATATCACATTCACTTATTGGTTATTTTCCAAACCGTAAGCTTTTTATTCTGATGAATTTAATTATGTTTATTTATTTATTTAGCTGCTTTTATATACCACCTTATCAGAGTGTCAAAGGAGTTTACAGGTTAACAAATTGAATGAAATTTAACATACATGGAACATGAGAACATAAGAACATGAAAACATGATTATAAGCTTTGAAGCGAACATAGGACAAAGCAGTTAATATATTTGTAAGTAGAAAGTGAGAGGGAGTATAATAATGTGGAGAAAAAAAAACAATATATCTCAATACATAAAGTATTTTTGTAGCGAACACATAATTAAATTAGGGCATTTGCTACCAGAAAATGTGGGCAAGGCTAGGAATTTAGCTGAGTTTAAGAAAGATGTGGGCTAATTTCTTGAGGACAGTTTCAGTAAGCATTATTTTGCCAGGTAACTTTAGGTGTTTCCAACTTGCTGTTCTTGGAGTGAATAACATGGAACAAACTTTCCTATTTTGGATGTGACGGGTAGTTCCAAGTGTAAAAAGACAGGAAGTTGGGTTTGATGGACCACTGGTCTGGCCCAGCTTGGCACTTCTTAAGTTCTTAAAAAATGTATCTGGCAAGGCATTTTTTTTTATCAGATCAGAGTGCTTATTTCTAGAGCCAACATTCTCTGAACTAATTACAAATCTACCTAACAACAAATGCATGCTCACAAGCTTATTTTAAAAATGTAAAGCAGGGTTCCTTTCAGGCCTGGGCCAGTGAGCAGGCATGAATTCCTTGACATGATTGTTCAAAGGCTCTGGGAACGGGGAAAGAAATTAAAACTGACATAACAATGGCAAAAGTCAGTTTGGTAAATAAGAATGACAAATAAATATGGCAATACTACATGGTTTGTTGAAGCGGTTTCTTTTTTCTTTCATTTACCATTAGCTTTGGCCTGACATAGGATGATGCCTTACAAGTCCCGCTGTTTTAGAGTTTATGCGTGTGTGATAAAACAGCTGCGTACACTGCAGGAAACAGCACTTAAAATAGCAAGACCTCTCGGTGTTTTCCAGTGCATACAGTCAGAGATCCAAGCCGTTGTTTAGTAGCCTGCAGTGGACAAATATCTCTCAGCCATGGTTTTTAGTCAGAGCCTGCCCTTTCCCCTTTCTGTCCCCATGCTCTAACAATAGTCAAGAATACAGAGTGATAAAGAAGTGATGCTTGTTAAGGAGTCAAAATGGAGATATGCTATATAGTAATGTTAAAAACAAGCTGTTACATTTGTTTAAATATGACCAGCATGCACTGAAAGCAATTTAATTTACACAAAACAGAACTCCATCGCTCTCTCTTGCTCTCTATCAGACAGAAACCAGAAGTGATGACAGGTGCAAGGTCTTACAGTAGCTCAGCGAGGCCTGTGAAGTTTGACAAGCTGAAGTTTGTTAACATTTAACCTTGCTTCACCCTGTGAACCTAGGCTTCTTTATCCTTTCCCCTAGTGACTGATAAGAGACTTTGTTGCTGCATCACTAATTCGGGAAGGTGAGGAAGGGGGCACACAAGTTACTGACATTCTCATTTGTGCAGAGAGACAAGCATCAGGGTGTCATGTTGATTACTTATAAGAAACAACGCAGTTTTTATTTATCATTACTCAGATCCATTCAGTTTAGAGCTTCTGCAGGACTGAAAGGAATGCATTTAAGTCATTTGTTAAAAAACTTGAGACATGAATTACTTTTCCTTTTGCTATGGTTCCAAAATGTATCCTTATGTGAGTCGGAAGCTAAGCCTCGAAACTGTTCTGGCCATCACAGTTTTCTTTTGATGAAAAGAATTATTCTGAGATGGTTCCACATAGTACAGTTTCCGAGCCTAACATTAATTCGGAAATACCAGTCAGGGGGCAAATGTGTGAACCACAAATTTTCACTGAACTGCTCTCAAGAAGGGAAAGCTCGTCTACCAAAAGTGAATCACAAGACATAAAAGTATGTTCAGAGGAACAGCACCAACTGGAAAGCAAAAAAAAAAAAAAGGTGGGGGATGGGGGACAGCATGGGAATCTAATACCACAGAAAGACAAATAGTTCTTTAACTGCCAAGGTGACCCCCTTTGTTGGAACAAAATATTCTTTACAAAAATACACATCAAAGTGTTTTGATTTCAAACCTAGTGCTTTCCTGCTCTGAGCTGAATGTGAGTCCTTGGAAAGGAAAGGAAAGGAAATAATAACATTGAGAATTTAGCTATGCAAATGAGCCATCTAGGTGCTGTTTGTGCTTTCCATCACTGTATATTCTATGCACCAGACAGTAAAAAAAAAAATGTGAACATACGGTAGCATTTCCTTTATCATATCCCATAAAAATAGCAATTTGCTAAAGCCCTTGTAGCACAGTATGGAAGGTGGTGTATTTTACTGATAATGTAGAGATGACAGATAGCCCTATCTATACTAGGAGGTTTCAATGGCGTCTTGCTGTATAGCATAATAAATTGTGAGGAGCAGAGACAAGAGGACAGTGCAGGCACCGCTCCACCTCCACTAGCCAAATAATTCAGCCCCGGCTCAGTAATTATGCTGTGTGAAAATATGGGATTAATTAGGCTGGTACACTAACACACTGTAGTCTCATTAAAGGCTGAACAGCATTTTCATAGATACTGCCACTTGAACAGGGCTGCCGCTAATGTGAAAAGACACAGTCTTCTCTTTTCACACTCCTTGCTTATTATCTTACTTAAGGCCCACTTAAGCAAACTCCCAGCGGCAGTCTGGCAGAAAGCCCTTTGTGGTATCGGTTTCATTATTTTACCTGCTTGCAAAAAAAAAAAACAAAAGAAAAAAAATTGCTGTAACTTTAAATAAATGCTATTCTCCCATTAAATTAATTGATATGATGGGGGAAAGGCAAGAGAAAGCTAGAGATATGAAAATTTTATGCCGGTGTATAATGTTTTATTGTTTGATTTAAAAATTAACCATGTTGGTGCTGGAAGGAAATTTTTGTTTCCAGCAGATTGATTAGAGAAGAAATCAAACAATAATAATAGCACCATTGAATGAAAGCAGGTTAAAACTGAGAGAATGTATACATCTTTTGAACTAAAGAGCCGATTAATAACGTAAGATGGGGTTTGCTAAATCATAAAATTGTCATATTCATTTATCTAATTTTCTTAATATCTATAGCATATGTATTGACTACACTAGGTTATAGCTATTTAATGACCACAAATATATGCATGCACACACTCATATAATATGAGGGTAATTTTATAAGGATTGTCTACATTTATGCGTGTGATCACACACATAAATAATGGTATTTACGAGCAATCTACACATGTACTGTAGTTGGTCACTATTTTGTAAGTACATGGATCAAATAAATGGCGTGTATTTTCTTTATGGACATACACATGGGTGATGCTAGGGAAGTGAATTGCAGTGGGCTAAACTAAAGGAGGCAATAAAGGGGAAACAGATATATATATAAGGAAAGAAATTAAAAACACGAGGAAAAGGAAACCTATTTGGTTCTCCAAAGAAGTGGCTGCACAAATAAAGGCAAAATACACAGTTTTCATAAAATTCAGAAGTTCGCAAAGAGAGGAACACAGAAAAGAATACAGGATAAAGCTAAAAGAGACAAAAAGAGCAATAAGGATAGCAAAATCAAAGGCAGAAGAAAAGATGGCTAAAGATCTAAAGTGTGATGACAAAACTTTTTTCAGGTATATTAAAGAGAAGAGGAAGATCAGAGGTGGAAATGCAAGACTCAAAAGTGCCAAGAACGGATTAGTGGAAATTGACATTGAAAAAGCAAACATGCTAAACAAATACTTCTGTTTTTACTAAAGAAAATCCTGGGGAAAGCAAATGAGAATGGAGTAGATACTATACCATTCACAGAAGGCGATGTCTTTGGAACTCACTGCCACTTTCGCTACGGTTAGAATCCTCTTTCTCCACTTTCAAAGCTTGTCTTAAGACCTACCTTTTCTGCTCAGCCTTCGACCTTCCTTTTCCCCCTCCTTCTGTGTCTACCTGATAACCTGTCTGTCTTTTATTATTTTTCTACTTTGTTGGCCTATTTCTTTTCTATTCTTTACCCTACATGAATGGCGTTCTTTTCTGTTTCTCTCTCAGTAGCTCCGCTTTTGTTTTTATTGTAAACCGCTGTATGCCAAATGGTTCAGGCGGTATATTAAATTTTTAATAAAGATAAAGATAAAGATTAGAATAGCTTGCAAAACTGAAAGTGGACAAGGCCATGAACCAGATAGGATACATCCCAGGATACTGAAAGAGCTCAGAGAGATTCTTGCAGGGCCTTTAAAGGATGTTTTTAATAGATCCTTGGAGACAGGAGAAGTTCCACAGGACTGGAGAAGGGCTAATGTGGTACCTCTTCACAAAAATGGTAATAGCGAAAAAGTGGCAAACTACAAGCCAGTAAGCCTTACCTTTGTGGCAGGAAAAGTAATGGAGGCGCTCCTGAAAGAGAGAATAGTGGACCTTTTTGAAACCAATAAGTTGCATGATCCAAGGCAACATGGTTTTACCAAAAAATGATCATGCTAAACAAATCTGATTGAATTCTTTGACTGGGTGACCAGAGAACTAGATCAAGGGCATGCGATGGATGTGATCTACCTAGATTTCAGCAAAGCCTTTGATACTGGTCATCATAGTTCACATCAATAAACTGAATAGCCTGGAGATGGGTCCCACAGTAGGAAACTCGATCAGAAATTGGTTGACTGACAGACAACAGAAGGTGATGGCAAACAGAACTCACTCAGATGAAAGGAAGGTGGTTAGTGGCATGCTCCAGGGATCGATCCTGGGACCAGTACTGTTCAATTTATTTGTAATTGATATTTCTGAAGGACTAAATGTAAAGGTCTGTCTTTTTGCAAATGACATGAAAATTTGCAACAGAGTAAACTTCTCTGTGGGAGCAGATATCATGAGGAAAGATCTACAAAATCTGGAAGAGTGGTCTAATGCTTGGCATGTCTGTGCAGCGCTGCCTACGTCTTGTAGCGCTATACAAATGCTCAGTAGTAGTAGTAGTAATGTGAAGAAGTGAAGTGTCATGCACTTAGGATGCAGATATCCAAGAGAATTGTATATGATAGGGGGCAAGAGGTAGGTGTGCATGGACCAGGAGAAGAACATTGGAGTAACTGTTTCTGAGGATCTCAAGGTGGTGAAACAGTGTGACAAGGTGGTGGCCAAAGCCAGAAGGATACTGGGTTGCAGACAGAGAAGAAATACCAACAGAAAGGAGGCGGTACTAATGCCACTGTACAAGTTGTTGGTGAGGCCTCACTTGGAATACTATGTTCAGTTTTGGAAACCATATTTTGCAAAGGTTATAAAAAGACTGGAAACAGTTCAGAGGAAGGCGACCAAAATGATTTGGAGCCTGCACCAGAAGACATATGAAAAGAGACTTGAAGACCTAAATATATATACTCTAGAGGAGAGGAGGGACAGGGGAGATATGATACAGACCTTTAAATACTTGGAGCATTAATGAACAAACAAACCTTTTTCAAAGACGGGGAAGCTACAAAACTAGAGGGCATAGGAGGAAGTGTCTCAGTGGTTGGGACAGGTTACCTCAAGCTGGAGGGCTAGTGGTTCAATTCCCACATGAGGACAAGTAACTTCAGGCCAGAGGGACTGGGGTCTCTAGTCCCATGGCCACTCCTTGTGGCCTTGGTCTAGCCACTTAACCCTCCATTGCCTCAGGTACACTTAGATTGTGAGCCCCTCAGGGGCACGGGAATAAAAAAAGTACCAGTTTGCATATATATATGCAAACAGCTCTGATGCACATAGTAAAGGGCAGTATATTAAGTGTTAAAACCATAACATGAAGCTGCAAGAGGCTAAACTGAAAGGCAACATCAGGAAATACTTTTTCACTGAAAGGATGGTGGATGCTTGGAATGCCCTACAAAGATCTCAGCTTAGTGAACAAATTGCTTCATTGGGGGTTCCCTCAACATCTTCAAGACCATTTCTCTGGCTATGGCATCTGACATCATCATCTGATTCAAATACTTTTCTGAACCAATCAAATGGATGGGAAAGAGAAGCAACATATCCATCCTCTGAGTGAGCCCCCAATGAAGCAATTTGTTTGTGAAACAGAGATCTTCGTAGGGTGTTTGTGAATTAAATTCTTCTGGAAGACATTCCTTAAGATAAGTAACAGATTAAGACTAAATATTGAGTTTTATAAGATGTTCTGGCTCTGGTTTTGCCTCTCTTTTTTTAAGGATGATGAAAATGTTGTAGATCCTGGAGTATGGAGCCGTTAAGGCGATCTTTGGAGCTCTGTGCTCAGCAAATTGTGTATTAATCTAGAGTGTAGAGTTATGATGGCAGTGACCTTGACTCAGCAGGCTGCTAACACTTTGTAAAATTTAGCAATTTATCATTCTAGGATATATGGAAGTTGGGTATTTGGTTAATAATTATACATTTGGATTTATTAGTAGCTAGTTATAATAATAAAAATTGGCAAGGAGGAGTTTTTTAGACCTGTGATGGTCTTTTGTAGCGATTCCCCTTCTGGCAAGAAATGCTTTGACTGCTGCATAGAGGGAAAGCAGGATTACTGAGGTCTTTTCTCCTCCGTTTTAGGTGTTCTTCCAGAAGTATATTGTCTTGTTGGAATTCTTAGAAAATGGAATTAGTGGCAATGTGGCACTGCGGTTTTTGTTAGAAAATGTGCCTATATGATCCTCCGTCTGACTTTGTAAAGTGCGGCAGCTTAAGGAACATTACTGTAATCAAATGCTGAAAGAACAAGAAATTGTATCACTCTTTTGACTATAGACAAACCACCCTGAATGAGTCCGACCTCATCTGATCTCAGAAGCTAAGCAGGGTTGGACCTGGCTAGTACTTTGATGGGAGGTGACCTTAGAATATCAGGTGCTGTAGGCTTACTGTGCAGAAGAAAGTTTGGCAATCTACTTCCCATCATACCTTGCTAAGAAAACACATTGGATTTGGCATCAACTTGACAGCAAACAATTGGCTGCCTAAAGCCTTCTCTGATCAACAAACTATATACATATTGGCTGGAATTTGTCCTGCCAGATAGATATCAGATGAGCTGTGGATGGTCAAATTGAACATAAAAAACAGGTTGAGGACAGTCAACACCCATTATATGGATGTGTTTAGCCACCAAAGCAATTGAGATCATGCAGTTTTTCCAATAAAATGCAGTCACTCCAGTAATTAGTCTACCTAGAATGTGGCGCCAACAAGTATTAAACCATGATGATGGGAACTGACATTGCAGAGAGGCTCCTGCCTGGTGCGGACTCTGAATTTACCATATAAAGGTTGTTGAACCAACCACAGAATGGTGTCAGACAATGTTGAGTGACTATGTTAAACTGGAGACTGACAACCAGATCAAACAAAAGTGATTGTGGATGCCATGTACAACTGCTGATTTGACAATGGCTTATCGGTCTGCCCTATGGACTGCACAGAGATATGTAATATCGTTTGACCATGACCCAATAAGAAGATGACTGTTGCTAAATAAGAGGACAGTTTTAATCTGGCTGTCCAGCACCTTGTGCGGCCGGGCAGAATCAGGGTGTGATGCCCAGCCATACACCAGGCTAACTCAGCCAAGCTCCTGAATGGAGCCGCAGTGCCATGACGTCCCATCACCATGAAATCGCGGCTCCATTCAGGAGCTACAATCTCCAGCCCAGAAAAGATGCCTCTTTCCCCTCAGCCCGATCCCCTATCTGGCCTTCCAAGGACAAGATCGGGCTTTGGGGAACCCCCTGGACCCCCTCACCTGCTCCTCTGGGTCCTGCACTGCGATCCTCCACCATCCAGGGTGACTTATTTCACCTTTGAGGTGGAATAAGTCCTCCGTACACATTGAAGACCCCAGACATACAGGGCCGACCTCAGAATCGGCCCTGTATGTCCGGGGTCATGGCCCACCCATGCCCTGCCCTCACTCAACCTCTGGACCATCCCCTTCTGCCCCATCTAAGGCTCCCCGTACAACAGCACTGTTTGTACAGGGAGCCTTAGCTCTGGGAGTAGCAAGGGGACAAACTGTGGGGATCTACTGTACATCCTGCCTGGATGTAAATCCGCACTGTTCATGGCATAGAATGACCCCATCCATTGCTTCAATAGCTACTTACTGAAGGAGAGTACACCTACTGATAAATAATGCACAGTACTGTGCAACATAAGATATTCCATACTGGGTCAGACCAAGGTCCATCAAGCCCAGTATCCTATTTCCAACAGTGGCCAATCTAGGTCATATGTACCTAGCAGTTTCCCCAAAAGACACAGGTTCCACAATGCTTGTATTGGGTCAAGCATTGATATCCTGGGTCCCTTCTTAATAATGGTTTATGGACCTCTCCTCCAGGAACTTGTCCAAACCTTTTTTAAACCCAGCTACACTAACAGCCTTTACTACATCTTCCGGTAACAAATTCCAGAGTTTGATTACACGTTGAGTGAAAAAATATTTTCTTTTATTAGTCTTAAATAGTTTACCCTGTAGCTTCATTGCATGTCCCCTAGTCTTTCTATATTCTGATAACGTAAACAGTCGATCTACGTTTACCCGTTCCTCTCCGGTATGCTCTATTACATAATGACACAGCCCTGAAAGAAAAAAATTAAAAACAAAGCAAAATGAAAAAAAATGCAAATGATATGGGAAACTAAACAAAATTAAATGTTTTGCCCCCACGCCACTAGAAAATAATGTTCTCATCATAAGATAACAGTGAAGAGGTTCAAGCCAAAATAGTTTTCAAAAGAAATGCCATTAACTGAAAAGGAGAAAAGAGGTTTGCTACTCAAGAAAGATAAAGTTAAGAAAGAAAGGAAGAGAATGAGATATACTGTGAGCACTCATATAAAAGAAAAGTGCTTCTTTGAGACTGCAAGATCAGATCTTTTAGTGAAGGAGATATTGGGAGCAATAATCAAAATTGCCTACATTGGTGCAAATTCAGTGAGTATTTTATGTATGGAATTTACACCAACACTCATCAGAGCAAATCTTTGCTTTGTGCTTAATTTTTCTGAAGGAAATGTTCAGAAATTGCTCCTGCTTTTTCCTGCCATGTAATTTTGCCAATGGAAAATACACGTATAGTTTTCTGATCATCTAAAATGATGTGCGTATCTCCAGTCTGCATCACCTGAACCAGCTCTCTCATTCATAGGTGCATTGTTGACAACACAAATAACATGGATGGGCTGGTGAAAATGAAAACCCTGGCATCCATGGGTAAATGCTATTTTACATGCAGAGAGGGATTTGGTTATTGCACTCTTTTTCAATAAACAAAGTTGGCTGTGCTATCTTAACTCATATGGAAACCTGGGGAAGAGATGCATCTATTAGCTTAAATGAAGTTGAAGCCTTCCTTGCCCTTATGAAGAAAAAGCCTCACTAATGCGGTCTTAATTCCTAGTTGCATGTTTTGACTTTTAGGTAAGAGAAACATGCAAGTCTTCCAGCATGAAGAGAACTGGCAAAATTGCTGACTAAGATCGGCAAAGAAAGGGTCGTATATGAGGTGGAAGACTAAAAATGGACTGCACACAAATTCTTCCGTCATACCGCCGGCTAAAAGGCTGCATGGAGAAAAGACAGTTAGTCAGACGGACCATAGCCATGCTTGTGACTAATGAGCAAAAGAGTAGGAGGTGACACGGGCAGTGCAAGGAAGTAAATAAAACACCAACAGGAGTAATTTTTAACTACCAGGAAAACCAAACTTGCTACTATCATATGCAGGAGAGCGAATAAGTCTTTGAGAAGTACCAAAATACAGATGATAACATCACAGCAGTGTACATATTTTGTCATTTTATAGTCATAGAGTCTTTCAAAAAGATGTACTATTGTGCACGAATTGAACTGTTCTGACTACAGTGTCACTGTTACTATATTGCTGTTCTTAGAAATTTGGGAGAGGCTGGTAATGTCCTAGTTATAGCTCGAGCTCGAGCAGAGACTGGGAATAAGGTTTCTTCATTTCGTGCTGTAGAGTTCTATTAGCACTAGCATGCACATGGAAACAGAGAACATGACGTCAAATAAAGACAGAGAGGCCACGGAACACTGTTCATTTCCCCTTCCCATTGAATGCCACAGACCACTTTAAGTCCAGGTTTACTCTTACTTTCCCATAACTAAACTGAAGTTTGGAAAGCAGTTACAACGTGAAGTAGTGCACAGTAATTGTTAGTGCTCGCATGAGATGACAGCACTTGCAGGATAGTTACTACATGCTAGTTCACGCAGGGACTGCATTTTAGGTTATGGGGCAGGAAATGGGGTGGGGGGATTATGGGCAGGGAATAAGCATGGACTGCATACTTAAGTTATCGCATGGAACATTACTGGGCACTGTCACTCTTGCAGTTCAAACGGTTGTATTTATTGCCACCTAAATTGGAGGCGGCAGGCAGGGCCGTACCAAGGGCTGTGCAAACGGTGCAGCCACATAGGGCGCAAGCACATGAGGAGGTGCTGATGTCATCACTGGGCTTCCAGGAAACTCAAAATGAGTGAGTTACTGAACATGGCTGGGTGATGGAAGGGAAGGCACCATATTCGTTAGTCTCACAGGATGCATTTCTAGCTTGGTACAGTCCTGGCGACAGGTGTATTCGTACTAATTGTTAATATACCCACTGCACAGCAAAGAACATTTCTATGTGGTAAGTGTGTAGGAACATGCTGGGGATGCTCCCAATGGTTACTGCACTGGCTTTGCAATCATTATAGGCCAATGTCCGTGTCTAACATAGAGTCAGTACAAAACCTTTTAATAAACAGACTCCTAAGGTTCTTCTGTGGTCGTACACTCTTAAATTCCAATACAGAATTTGACTCCAGCACATCTGATGAAAGGCTGCTTCATGCATCAACCCCTTTCCTATAGAGCTCTTTCCATATACTAATTCCAAGTGTACCCTCTTCCAGCTTCATACCATGAGCTCATGGACTTCCATTCCACTGAAAAATGCTTACGTCTTGTGTACTGTTTTACCTTTGAAGTGTCTGAATTTTATTTTTATTTTTATTTATTTAACAAGTTTTTAAAACCGCCTTATCGTAAAATCGGCGTGGTTTACATTACAACTCATATCGTTACCGAGAACTCACATTGGAAACATAGGAAAGGGTGGCATGCAGGGGATGCTTGGATGCTTGGAGGCATAACTTATCTATAAATGCCATGTCTTTCCTATCACTTACCCCACCTCAGGGGTATTTATATATTCATTTTTAAGCCTCAGTTCTTTGGGTTTATGGTGTAGGCTCCGTCCCTATTTAGAAGCTCTCTTCTGCACTCTCCTTACTCTATTTACAATATCACTATTGGGCCCAACATTCCAGATGAAGTGGCATCGCAGATTTGCACAGAAGCTTTATCACCTCCCTTATCTGCTGGTTATACCTCTCCCTAGGTATCTTAGCATTCCATTGGCTCTGGACACTGTCTTGTTACACTTTTTTGCAACCTTGATATCATAAATTTTGATTACCAAGCAATACTTCTGTTTGGTGCACATCAGTCCTCACCCCTCATCACATATTGCTTTCTTGGATTTATGTGCCATAGGAGCATGATTTTGCACTTTTCTTGCATATACCGAAGGGGACTAGATAATCTCTGACTCTCTTCGTTGTAACGGAAATCTGATTCATAGAGGCATATTGGTAGTCTTGACTCACAAGAGAGGACAACACAGTCCTGATTACACTAAGGGCCCAATTTTGTAAAGCAACTTGCAGAGCTGTACGTCCCAGTGGGATGTGCAGCCTCACAAACCGCCCTTCCCCGATTCTGCATTCTCTCTCTCTGCACGCACAGAACCACTGTGCGGGGAGGGCAGGATGGGGGCAGCATGTGGGTGGGGTATGGGCGGAGCATGGACAGACCAGGCACCGGGTCACAACCCTGTATGTCCGTTGAGCATGGAATAAGCACGGGGCACCCTTCTCACCAGCACAGCAGTCGTCCCCCCCCCCCCAGGAGCAATGGCGCAGTTGAAGGTGAAGCCCCGTTGTCCAATCCCTGTCCTGATAGAACCCACCGAGGGTCGGGCAGTGGGAAAACTGGTCAGGGGGGTGTCCAGTCTGCAGGAGCAGAGGTGGCCTGGTTGTCCTGCTGCCTGGATGTCTCCCGTGGCCACTGAAGAGGCACACCGAGCCGTTCTGGTGCCCAATCCTGTTACCATGGGGGCATCTAGCTCCCGTGGTGCTGGATCAGATACAAAGGAGCCTGTCCTGCTCTGGGATGCCTGGACAGTGCGGACATGTCCCTTCTTTATTTATTTATTTATTTATTAACATTTTTTATATACCGCACTATTCATTATCAGCGCGGTTTACATGGAACAAGAGACCTCAGACAAGATACAAATATCTGGGTTTACAGTTAACAGGAAAATCAACTTGGATAACAGGATAACATGATAACATGAGTAACTATATACAAGACAACTATTTACATCAGGGAGTCAGGGTATAGTAAATGTCATGTAAGACTGTTGAAGTAGTTTGATGAGCTGATGAGACATAAGGTTTACGTGTTACCTTCTTGGATCGGGCTCCACCTTCTTTCTCTGTGTTTTGACATATAAAATTTATGTTTGGTGTCATCTGTCAGCATAGAAGGAAAGGGGACACTTGCAAAAATGTGTGCATGGTAAAGCAGCATTGGCTGAGATATAAACTGCTAATTGTATACCTATGGATTTTTATTCTCTATAAAATGTTGTATTTACTATATTAGGGGCTCCATCCAGTGGAATATATATTTTAGAATATAGGAGCATTATTAGATAAGTTTTTTTTTTTAAATTTAACATTTCTTATATACTGCCTTTCATGATATCAAGGTGGTTTTACATTGAACAGACAGGGCACTATAACTTGGAGATAACTATTTTACAGGGAACATGGGCAATGGAGGGTTAAGTGGCTTGCCCAAGACCACAAGGAGCACCTGTGGGACTAGAAACCCCAGTCCTTCTGGCCCAAGGTTGCTGTTCTCTAATGGGATTTGAACCCCTGACCTTCTGGCCTGAGGAAACTTGCCCCAACCACTAGGCCACTCCTCCCTTGCATATACCCTTTATATAGTTACATAAAGTGGTTTGTATATATTTATCATGTTTTTCCCTGTTAAGAAACTTGTTTAATGTATACCCAAGTTATTATACCTGTTTATTGTAAGCACAAATCACCAAGCTGAGATGTGTAGTTTAATGTTCATTGTAAACCGCACTGATTTCAAATAGCGCGGTATAAAAGAGACTTTAAATAAATAAATAAATAATAAATAAATATAGGTTATATAGATAAAAACATGTATAGCAGAGGCAATTCTTTCAAGTTGCAACCAGAAAGCAGAATAAGGAAGGAATCCTGAACTAAAGCAGTTAGATCATTTGAAATAATCTCTGGGTCAAGTTTCAGGGAAATGGGACAGTCAGAACTCCAGGCATGGAGGGAAATTCTGTAAGATCCACTTAGCTCAGTGCATGTTGTCACACACATATTTGGCACCTATTCTATAAAGTAAAGTACGCGCATACTTCACAGAATATTCAGGAGGTCAGCCTTTGTCTGAATCCTGCAGTGACCATCAGAGGGACATTTAGTCCGTCTCTGTGGTGGTGCTTCTGACTTTGCCGTATGTTCTATGCTGCCGTATGTAACAGATAGAGTGGAATGTTTCTCATGCTGTAGGCAAACCTTAAGCCTTGTGTCCCCCACTCCTCTCAATTAGCTTTCAGGCTTTAGCCCTCCCCCTCAGATTTGGTAATTCAACTCATCCTAATCACCCCAATGACATGACACAGAACAATTTTGTAAAAATGCATAATACGTACATAATGAGGGAAATTTTATGAGGGTCAACTAGTTTTGCACGCCTATCAAAGCAATCAAATCATATCTATTTTATAAAGAAAAGCGGGCATCTTCTTTTCTTTATAAAATAAGGGCATAAGTCATAACATACTGTCTTGGTATGAGCACATATGCAGCTCTAGACTTGGTGTAAATGCGGGCCCAAGATTTGTAAAGAACACATGTGAGTTATAATGGCCAAGCTCACTCCAAAAATATGTACCATGGGCCTGACCCACGTACTTATAGAATTACAACTGCCTAGAGTACACATGTCAGTGCCCATCTGCCTGTGTAAGTCACTTAAAACACATGATTTATGCATGTTGATGGTGTGTAACTTTATGTGACCCCTTTATAAAATTATCTCCAATAATGGAAATTTCCAAAGACCATTTACACAGGTAAATGATTATTTCAAAAGAGCCTTTCTCCCTACAGGCAAAAGTTCTTTCAGCTTGTGTGACTGTATGTTTTGCTTACGGTTGCCAAATTTTTGAAAGAGAAAAACCTGCCACACATCATGCCTATGCCCCGCCCCTTGCTCCACCCCTGCCCCAACCCTTGCCCACTCCCCTGACCCACGCTTTCCCCACTCTCCAAAATAACTGCAGTGATGGCAACAGTGCAAGCCTCAGCACCTTCAGGCCACATTGGGGTTGGGGGGCAGTGGGGAATACAAGAGGTTGCATTATTCAACCCCCACTGAAACGCAGTCCCCTCTTCAATCCTCCAACACACACATTCTTCCCCATTCTATATTAAATCCATACCTATATTTTGTATCCCTGTGCTAATGATTAATGTGCTGCCCCCCCCCCCTCCGCCCCCACAAATTCTAAAGGATCCCTTCACAAGATTCACTTTTGTCCCAACAATAACTTAAGGACCCGATATTGATCTGGGCAGTGCTATGTGCTGTGTCAGCCATAGCCTGCCCCACCCAGACTTTCATGCCAAGGTCAAATGCAGCCCCGGCATTGAAAATCTGGGTATCACTGCACAGCTAGGAGGCTGCAGGAGCTACCTGTGTACCACCGATATTTGCTACTACTTGGTTAGCCCCAGCACCTTACAGATAGGACTGCCTCCGCACACCCGAGAACACCCCCAACATGCTCCAATGCTAATCACATAACACTGGAGCACGTAAGGGGCCAACCAGGGAAATTTCGAAGGCACTATCCATGTAGGTGCCTACGAAAATTCCCTGTTAAGACATTTACATGGGTAACTAGGGCAGTTACCCGTGTAAATGCCTTCGAAAATCAGGCCCTAAGTGTATGAACATCATCTAAATGTGCATTGGGGTTAGAGAAAGGGGACCAGATTTCTACACAACTTCACTCCAGTGCCAACTGCCAGATACATGATGAAGTACTTCAAAATCCTGCAAAAAGCTCAGAGCCTATGGCAAACTAAGTTATCAGAATACCACATCTTGATCACATAAGCAAAATGCAGAAACAGATACAGAACAAGGAACCACAAGTTAGAAACAGAAATAGGCAGGCAAAAATTGCACTGAAAACCTTAAGAAGTCAGACTCCAGTGCAACACTGGAAGAATAGAAATAAATGCATTTAGTCTCATAGGGGGTCATTCTGAGCCACAATAGCCCCGCTATTCATGCCCTTTCCTATTCCCATCCTCCTTCCCCGCTCGTTGTATGGGAAAGTTAGACAGGGGCGGGGAAGGGGAGGATCGGGGGCGGTGTTAGGGCGGGAGATGGGCGGTTGTCAGCCCTGGACGTACAGGGCTGATTGCAATGTTGGCCCTGTATGTCCAGGGCCGACGGCTTAGATTGTGAATTTATTCCACCTCTGAGGTGGAATAAGTTCTCCGATTGGGAAGAGGAGAGCGACCCGGGGCGTGGCAGCGGCAGGAGGGGCGGAGAGCATTCCCTGCAGCCCAACCCTGGACTTGGGAGGCCAGATTGAGGGTTGGGCTGTGGGGAAAGCATTGTAGGAGCCAGTGGCCGGGAATTGTGGCTTTACAATGGAGCCGCAGCTCCATTGTAAAGCCCAGATTGAGTTAGTCGGGCACGGCCCATACGTGCAGGCCAGGCTGAATCGTGGTCCCGGCCTACACGTACAGACCTGTTCGTGATTCCGATCCTGCGGGCAAGAAATGCCCCGCGGGATTGGAATAGTGACTCCCTCTGTGCATCTGGATCCAGCCAGGCGCACAGAGATAATGTATGTCTGGATTGGAATCGGGCCCGTATTGTGCAAAATGCAAAGATATAAGAGATGCACATTTCTCAAAGATGGCAAATTCCAATTAATAAATTCAAAATAGAATATTTTTACTACCTTTATTATCTGGGAATTTTATTTTTACAGCTGCGTTGGTCCATATCTCTGTCTTCTGCTTTCCTTTGTTTTTCCCTAATATACTAGTATCTGCTGTCCATTTGCCATTTTTTCTCTCTCCTCCTGTCTTCATCCATTCCTCCCTTACATCTTCTTTGGCATTTATTTTTACCTTTCAGCACTTTCCTCCGTTTCTTTTTTTTCTGCCTATCCATTCAAGTTACACACTCCTTCTCACCTTCCCTTTCTTAATCACTCTTTATCTTTCACCTATCAAGTCTTCATTTCCTTCTTTCTACTCTTTCGCAACCTATCTTCCCCTCTTCCTAGTCTACCCAAGCCTATCATTCCTTTCTGTCTTTTACCAATTCCCTCTCCTCCTTCCACTTAAACACTCTGTACTCACTCCCTTCCCAGCCCTCATCTATTTTTTCTGTCTCCCACTCCCCATCTCCTTCCCCATCAGTCATTCTCTCCAGTCTCTTTTGTCTCTTATCCCACCCAGTCTCTGACTTCCCCCTTTAACCATCTCCCCCAGCTTTCCATCCATCTCTCACTTATCTCTTTGCTAACATCTCCCACGAGGTTCCACCATGCCCAGCTTCTCCCTTCTCTCTCTCCTCTACCACCTACAGTACAATACAGCATCCTCCCTCTCTCATTCCCCACATTTCAGCATCCTTCCTCTTCCCTTTCCGCTTACATCCAGCTTAATCACCCCCTCCCTTTAGCACAGCATATGTCCTCCTTCCTGCACAGCCCAGCATTTCCTCACCTAGCTTTCCGTTCTTCCTCCCCAATAACCTGCATAGCTCCCTTTCCAGTTCCTGCTCCCTCCAACAGTCCAGCATCATCTCCCCTGTTCCTCCTCAAAGTCCATAGTCCTGCATCTGTCTCCCTCTCTTCCTTTTTCTTCCCCTCCCTCGCAACCGTACATCTCCCATCCCCTTCAGACAGTCCATTATTTCTTCTCCCCCCTCTGGTCTGCTTTCAGCCCCTTCTCTCCCCCTCCAGAGTCCCCACCAGCCACCGCTGCCACTTTTCCTTTTGTTGCCGTCACAGTGACAGTGACAGTAACAGGGTCTGCGAACCAACACTTCAAAAACAACAAGAAAAAAGTGTGGGCCTGCGCATCCCTCCATTTGTGTGTACGGCCCTGCCAGTGCCACTCTCTGATGCAGCATTAGAGGAGGCGCGACCGGCCAGGCCGTGCACACGAATGGAATGATGCACTGGCCTGCGCTTTTTGTTTCTTTGGAAATCTTGGCTTCGGAGGCCCTGCTGCTGTCGCTACTGACAGTAACAAAAGGAAAAGCTGTAGAGGTGGCAGGCGGGGACTCCGGGAGAGAGAGAAGGAGCTGAAACAGGGCTGGAGGGGGAGCAGAGATGCTGGACTGCAGCATAGTACCACCATCGCTAATCTTCTGGGGGAGGGGGCAGTTTTATAGGCAGCGAGACCCACCCTTGAGCTGTCTGTCATTGCAAAAACCAGCTTTTCCACAACAGGTTTTACAGCTCTGCCGGTAGCCGGCCTGCCAAAATCAAAACCGGCAAGGCTGGCTGAAAACCGGTCAGTTGGCAACCCTAGTTTTGCTTTGGCTGAAGCTGCTCCCCCCCCCTGGAAGCTGCTGTTCTAGATGACCTTGGGGAAGAGAACTCTGGTCTAAGGTTCAGAGCAGAATTGAAACCCTTTTCATTAAACAGAGTGTTGGAGAGTTGTTGTTGGGTATATTTGGAGAAGAGGAGAAGGAGACCAGCTATCCATATACCAAGCAGAGTGAAGAGAGAGCAGTTCCATGGGAGTAAGGAACAGAGGCTGAAATGCTGCAGAAAAAGTCCAACTGAGGGTCCATGGGGAATCAGAAACCTAGCAGCAAGTCTAGAGGGAGGTGAGGGAATACTAAGATGGAAGTATAGGCAAGGATCAGAAACTCTAAAACATTTTATTGTTACTGGTGGTACAGACGCAACCTGAGCAATCTGCAAGTGTTTCTTTGAAAGATGTTATGCTTCAGTCATGATTTCATTTTGGAACGCCATCACTTATCTGAAGTGCCTCTTTCACTATTTCACAAATCTTTTGTCTTGGGCTCCAAAGATAAATACTTCCACCCCCACCTCCCCCACTTCTGTCAGATAATCCATATCTGGGTTTACAAAAGGGATTAAGGACTAAACCCTGATACTGAGAGATGCCCTCTTGTCTAGAGGTGTACTCAGATAGGGGGATTACAGAGGCACATAAGCACGTCTTATCAGTTGCAAGGCAATCCCCATCCACAAGTACTTGGGTATAAAAGCAGATTTAGGGAGTCACAACAAAGTGCTCTTGACAGGCTGTAGAGACATATAATTGTGCAAAATTCCTGTCATGATATGTAGTTTATTGCTAAAATGTCAATTGGCTTAAACTCTTATTCTTACACTGTTGTATTTTGCTTTGCTTTTTTTTATTTTGTGGCTTGGCTAATAACTGAATCATTTGACTTTTGAGGACACTTCAGGAAAAATCCTAAATCTACAGAGAAAGATAAAATATATAAACTAGAGACCCAATATAACACAGGTCATGGGATTCCAAAAATTTGGTCCATGTTATAAATGAGCCCGTGTTATATCGTGTCCAGCATCAGCCGAAAAGAAAAGTTAAGAACTGCAGAGCCTCAGCACTCAAATCTCTGCCAATCTCTGTCACGTTTCACCCCCTCAGAGATACACTTCCCGTCCCCGCTCTGGGGTGGGATTCAGCAGAGACTGGAAGAGGCTGGAGTGTCCAGTCTCCATGCAGTTTTAACTTTTCTGGATGTTGCTGATGCTGTCATGGCCACAGGCATGAGCAGCAACAGGAATTTCAAAGGTATGAAGGGAGCTGCTGAACTCGATAGAATATGAGTTCACTTATTACATGGACCAAATTTTGAATCCAGTCACCCCAAGCTTTGACTGCATTATAAGCGATCCCATATTATATCAGGTCTATGGTGTACAAGATTTCAAGTGCCTAAAGCCATGTGGCTATCGCTTTTTATCATAGTGAAATATACCGAATACTTTATTAATGTAATTAGCGTGATCAATTTCATTTTGCATTTTAGCAGACAGAAAGATTAGTGTCCCTGACCACAGTGACATAGTCAGGCACGCTATATTTTAGAAAGGCTGATGGCGTGGGAAAGAACCCTCACCCACCCCTACCCCACAACAACTCCCTCTGAGATCTCCATTTGGATAAAATTCCATACCTCTGATCACCCCCCGTACATATTGGGGTCTTCCAGGTGTGTAGTGGGGAGGGGGTTAGGAATGATTCCTGGTTGCTTCTGCCCTGACAGTACCCAGGTTCAAAATGATACTGCTTAACTTCTAACAATAATCTCATAGTGCTCCTCGTAGTGGGAAAATAAGGGGCAGTACGGTCCATTTTGAACCTGTGCACTGATGAGGCAGAAGCAACCAGGAATTGGGCTCTGGATGACAAACAAGGATGAAGCTCATGAAGAATGAACACTGAGAACTGCTGCCACTGTCACGTGCAGAATCATAAAATTAGGATGAAAACTCAAAGACCACTGCTTCTCATGGGGGCCTATTTACTACGCTGTGTTAGATGTTAAAGCATCAGCAATTAGTGCACACTAGCATAGCTGCTGAGTTACTGGTTAAATATGGTGTGTTTATCAACACACAAACTGCCACTGTTAACAGTTAATGTGGAAAAGGGTATGGAATGAGCAAAGAACAATTTAGTTCACACCTTTCCAGAAAATGCCCGATATGGCACTCTGACCCTGCCCGGTGTATCCCAAGATGCACTACGTGGGGCCAGGCACTGCAATATGTCAAGATGGAGGCACAGGGGGATGGAGGGTTTGTGGGGCCACCGGGCTACCAGGGATTTTTTTTTATTGGGTGGGTGGGTGGGTGGATGGATGGGGGTTTTGGGGCTGCTGGGCCACCAGGGAATTTTTTTTATCAGGTAGGCAGGACTGCCGGGGATTTGGTTTCTGTTAGGGAGTCAGTGTCAGGGGCTTTCCCCGATGCCTGAATTATCTGAGGTGAAGTATCAAACTTGGCTGGATCTTTACACCTTCCTCAAGCTGGCCTGCACCATGTCCACCTTTGACTCGAGTATAATCATTCTTTCCACAACAGCTTCTAATGACTTGGACTTCTCCACCACAGCCTGTGACACCACAGGGAGATAACCCACCAAGTGTCCAGAAATCGATTGAAGAGAAGAGTTAAAACCTTGTATCACACTCCACAGTGATTCCAAAGTTACCCCTTTGGCCTCTGCACCTCACAAAGCATTCTAACGGAAGTTGTCTCACCATTTTCCTGAACAATGACATCCACAGTTCTTCAGAGGACCACTAACTGAACAGCAGCAGTCCCAACCAACAGGGAAAATAAAGCAGCAACTGGGGCTCCTCCTGGCTGGTGCACAGCAACAGCCACATTGGTCAGCATGTGCTCCAGAACATTGGCTACAACTATACTTCTGGAGTTAGGAGGCAGCTTTCAAAGAATAGGACTAAGGGAAGTCCCATCACTGTTGCCTGGGGAACCCCACCGGGCAGGTTCGAGGAAGCCAGTAGCAGGGAAGCAGAAGTAATGCTGAAGGCCTCCAACATTGCCTGACAAAGAGAAGTGGGTGAGAAGACTTCTGGGACAAGTTTCCCCTTACCCTTTCTTTTACCCATCCCTGATTGGTAAGTGGATACTTTAAATCTCAGGCCTTAGGAGAGCACACACCAGCACGTCCTCCAAAACACATCCTCACAGCGCCATCTTGGACCTATCGAACGGCTTTTTAATTTTGCCAAAAGTCTCTCATGAGGGACCTTGTCAAAGTCACTTTACTCTCCATTGTCTCGGAAGAAAAGGCCTGACAATCTACTTCTGGGCATATCTTACCAAGAAAGATCAGGGGCTGCTGGGTGACCAGGAGTCAACATTGACTTGATAGCACTTAAAAAAATACTATCAGAGACATTTATCAAGCCTTCTGTTAATTTCACAGAACATCTGGCACAAAGGGGCATGTTTACTAAACTCCGAAATTGTGCGGGGCCCCAATAGTGTGCCTGTGCCATATAAGGAGTGGGCGGTTCAGGCAGAAAAAAGAAAAAAAAACGGGAGAAAGCGACCGTACTTGTGCGTGTCGCGCAACTGTGCGGGGTCCGTATTAGAGCGTGGGAAGGCTAAGTGTCGCACTGCTGGGCACACAAACGAACAGAGCCGTAGTACAACAGTGAAGACACTGAGCAATGGTGCAGGGGCCACGGGTTTGAACCCCCACTGGGCGCAATGAACAAGGCTGGCTCAGGCAGTACCTATTATGGGGAGGATTGTTTTAGGAGGGAGCCTAATTTTGTGCGGCAGAAGGCGGCGCGCCGATGTACAAGTACAAGAACAGAGCCACAGCACAATGGTGAAGACACTGACCAATAGTGCAAGGAGCAGGGGTTCAATCCCCCACAGTGCTCGGGCTCACTGAGGCAGTATTTTAGGGGGCATGGAATGAATGGTCAGCATAAGGCGATGGGCATAAGGTGGCACGCTAATGTTTTAGGAGGCACTGTAATAGTGGCTGGCAGAAGTGGCGCGCTGATGGGCACACACAGGAACAGAGCCACAGCACAATGGTTATGACACTGACCAATGGTGCAGGGGCCAGGGGTTCAATTCCCCAAGGTGCCCAATGAAGAAGGCTCACAGAGGCATTATGTATTATGGGGATGAGTGCTGTAGGGGGCAGGTTAGTTTTTTTATCTCAGTTAACACTACTAGCAAACGCACTCACAAAGCGTGTTAACATAAGGCGGCCCATAAGGCACATATTAACGTTCACTGTCCGCCAAGGCACCCTAGAATGTCCCCTATAGGGCCCCATATATGTTGCGGTACAGGGTAATGTATAGTGCACCTTATATGGACGGCAACCATAAGGTGCCCTATAGGGCGCCCTATAAAGCACCCTCAGAGGCACCTTATGGGTACAGTACGCTGAGGGTGTTTTTGCTGGCAACAACATATGTACATGAGAGTTAGAAAAAACTTTGGACAACCCTCTAAAAGAACCCCACTGTGGGTTTGAACCCATGACCTCTGGCTTCACAGGCAGTGACATAACCATTGGGCTATAGCTCTATAGCTGCCAGCAAGCCCCTGGCTGGCTGCAGAGAGCAGTCACGTCACCACACAGAAAGTCTTCTGTGGGAACCAGGATAGGGTTAGGCCACCCATACCCATGATGCACTGCACATGCAAATCAGCTGTCCACAGATGAACACAAGATGGGGAATGCACCCCAACAGCTCCCCGACCTGGTAGGGGGAAGTGTCCGTGTGCACCCACACAGCACCTCGGCCTGGTAGGGGGTACTGACCGGGTGTTTTACTGGCACAGAGTAGCTACACACCGTCACATTGTGCGGGTACTGTGTTCACCCTGAGGGTGCGATGAGGCGCCCAAGACCAGGTCCACAACACCTGCCATGACTGAAAGAGGCCATGCTGGAGCTCCAAAGCAGTAGTAATCTGAGAGATAGGTAGGTCCTGCAGAAACACCCTGGATTGCTCTGTCTGTGTCAGTCAGTGGAACCCCCCCATGGACCCCTAGGTGGGCTATATACCACCATTCCCCCCTAGGCTGCAGGTGAAAAACAGGGTCCCCTATCAACAGATCTACATTCTACCACCCTGCAATGGTGGCATTAGAGTGGACCATCGACCCCTGTCCTGCTGGGGAACAGACACCCTACAGGGCATCCAAAGCAGCCCTATATACATCCATAACACAATATCAGACAGACATTAGGCCAGGATATGCTAAGCTGCACCCCACCACTATCTGATATTCTCCTGCAGCAGGCCTTCAGCCGCTGCACCCTGCAAGGTGCTCCATCAAGACACATACCAGCTGAGAACAGTCTGCTAGTTAGTCCTGGTGGAAATGCATGCACCCAGAACTGGGATGGCAGCGCACACAAGCAGATAAGTCAGTGACTGGGCCCCACAAGGAAACCCATACATATCACATGAGAGAAATACTATACAGCACTATGGGGGTGCCTAGCCATGCTGGCATCACTGCACAGTCAGGGTGGAGTGTACCCCCAGCAGCACATACAGAGGTCACCCTGTCTGTGTAGGTGGTGTCCGGCCACTACAATGTCTCTGCCAGTGCCCTACGCCCTGTGCAGATGCATCCTGGCCAGCACACCCTGTCTGAGCTATACCCATGGTACCTTGCTGCTCATTATGCACATTGTCAGGCCAATACTGGCAACAGTGCTGGCAGTGTGGGCTGTGGAAGGTGTTTGCAGCCAACACACACTGTATAGACAGACACACACTCCCACACGTATGCCAGCATTGTGCCACTATAGAAGGGTTTATCAGCCTTGCCCACCACACCAGTCCTGGGCATGGTACAGGCATGGATATGCTACGCAGTACTGTTGGTGGTCACTCCCCAGGGTGGTAAACACTGTCAGAGACCAGACCTGAAGCACGCACCGCAGACATCAGACAGATTTTTATGTTGGAGATCAGAGAGCCAAATGTGCTTTAAGTAGGACAGTCTACCTGCCAGTACACATAGCAAACGTTTGAGAGCTGTCCACCGCATACCCAGGTGTAGGGTGGCATTGCTAAGGTATGCAGGTGCTAGTATTGGGAGATGCACGCAGGGCCCAATGTCCTGCCTCTCCAGGAGGCATTGGCCAATGGGGCCTGTGGGTGTGGGTATGTTCGCCTCTGTTGGATGTTGCTTTACAGCAGAGTTTCCCAACTCCAGTCCTGGTGTGCCTACCACTGTTCGGGTTTCCCTGCTGTCCCTCATGGGTATGCATGAGCTACATCTACATGCCATAGGGGTGGTGCATAGATATGCAGCACAGGCATTTGTATTAGCGGCAGCAAGGAGCCTGAATGGTGTGTGGTCCTCCAGGACTGCATTTGGGAGACTCTGCTCTAAGTAATGCCCCTGTTCATGGTGTCTGTGATCGGTGTGCGAAAAGATAGGCGTAATACCAATGCGTATGTCCCCAGCAATCCTGGTATGTCCGTACTATCACGGTTTAGTTGTGTTAAAAATATGTGGACAGGATTGGCAGTAGTCCCAGCTGGGCTTTGAACCTTTGACCTTCTGTTGTTGCACATACTGTCTAGGTGCACTGCACCACCTTGTTGCCACAGATTGACTGGATTCCCTGGGAAGTCCATGACTTTACATCTGACAGGGCCTGTTTGTTGCAGTGGACAGTGCCAGCCTGCACATGGATAGGCCACTGTCTTCGGTGGCTAGCAGCCACTGCCCCCCCACCACCTGTCCCCTTACGCCAACATGCTGGCATGTCCTTATCTTGGTAAAAGCATATGGCCTGATTGAGTTGTGGCACTCCCGGACTGCATTTGGGGGACTTGGCTGTAGGTAATGCCCATTGTCATGGTGTGTGAGCGGTGTAGGGTAAAATATGGGTGTTTGCACCATGCTTCTGTACTCTGCAATAAAGGGGTGTCTTTACTATCTCTGTTTAGTGGTGGGTAAAATGTGGGGACTGGGTTGGTAGGTGCCACAGCTGGGATTTGAACCTGTGCCTCTCTGGTCCTATAGGTACTGGCTGTGTCTGCTGCACCACAGAGACAGTGCAGTCCCTGGAGATAGGAAACCTGACCAAAAGAGTAGGGAGCCCTGCTCTGCACATTTTTACTGTGGGCTCATTCACCGTGTCTGGCGACAAAAGTGCAAATAAAACCTGCAACTGAACGCGAAAAATGGGGGTAAAAATATAACCAAGCTGGCCAACAGTGATATTAATGGGCACACATAAAAAACACACCCAGGAAAGCTCCACACAAAGGAAATGATTTTTGGAAGGGTCTCCGCTCCGTAGACCCTTCCAAAATTCATTTCTCTTTTTTTGTAGCTTTCCTGGGTGTGTGTTTTAGTTTTGCCCATTGCTAGCACTATTGCCCAGCTGGATTATAATTTTTAAACATTTTTGTTGTGGTCATTTTGGGTTTTATATGCACTTTTGTTCTGTGCACATGTATCACACTGCTCACATTTTGTTGGTTTCCCCGGTTTTGCTGTACATTGCTGACGTAAATGGTTTCTCTTCCCTTTAAATGCCCTCTACCGCGAGTGTTTCACTCGCGCTATTTTTAACTTGTAAATTCGGCCCCGATACTGTGCGGGGAGCCTCTCCCCTCCCCTTCCCCGCCCATTAACCCCGTCTCTCCGCCCCTCGGGTCCCTTCCTCCGCCCTCCGTTAGCCTTTCCACGCCTCTATCGGACATTTGCGGGCCCATACTTGTGCGGGGCCCGTTAGTGTGTCGCGCACATGCGCGGGGGTTCATCGCACGTGTGCAGGGCGCTTAAGAGCACTTAAGTGCTGCTTTTAGTGCGTTATTGTGCGGCGGGCAATTGTGCGGTTTTTAGTAAACATGCCCCAAAGTCTTTGGAATAAGTCTGTAGAGCAGGAGTCAATAGATTAATAAGTAAAACAATCCATGGATCTCAAGATCAGACGAGGAAACCTCAGCCAATAAGAAAACAGGAACTAATATTACCAGAAATACAAGATACAGCTAAGGGTAAGCAGGCTAGAGCCCCACCCCTAGGAGACATAATAGCTCCTCCTGGAAGACCAGTGCCACCAACCCAAGGGATACAAATTCAAGACCGGGCCATGATGACACTAGGGGAAAAAAACAATTTTGGGTTTTTCATGTTTCAGATTTTAATATGAAATGATATGGGAAATACTATTGATATTTGCCATGTTGTTTCAAACTCCTACTAAATTTAGAAAACATTAGTGAGAGACAAGATGGTGAAATTCAGCCTTATACTTGCAGGGGAAAATTGAGGTAAATACAAATGAGGATATATTTTATACAATCAGTTCTATCCTTAAGACATATTTGTTTCAGATAGCATGGTAAGATAAACTAACAGTAAAACATGAAACCGGAATAAGACTAATCATGTTTTGCAAATGTATTTGAAATAAGTATTGGCCTATTTATACTTTGCATCTATAAACTAACACATAGGCTGATCCTTGTAATTCTCACCGCCACTTAAGGCTGCTTCCATGTTGCTGAGGTCACAGTGCTAGCTCCTCCCATTCAACAAGGGACATCATCCACACGACATTGCTCTGCCTTAACTTACTGGATGGTCGGTAAAAACCATGAAGCAGCCAATATTAAAGGAAAAATAGTCTGGGTAACTTTGGAACTTGGCTGAACAAATCTTCC
The DNA here is from genome assembly GCA_033557465.1 of Ichthyophis bannanicus. NCBI lineage: Eukaryota > Metazoa > Chordata > Amphibia > Gymnophiona > Ichthyophiidae > Ichthyophis > Ichthyophis bannanicus. The sequence goes on from CM066031.1 coordinate 1,301,228,248, forward strand.
CATTTCAAAATCCTTCCTCTTATTGACTGCTTAAATTTTATCTGGTCAACAAATTCTTTCCTGATTCTTAAGGAGCTTTCCCCCTTGGTGTTTGGACTAAGCAGCCAGTGGAATCATCTAGTTATGATGATAGTGGAAAATTTTCAGTTCATGATCTGCAGGGTGACTGTATATTGTTGCCACATGCTCTTATTTCTGTCAAAGGTTTATCACAATGCTCCAACAGCCTCTAGTACAGTGATTCACAAACTATGAGTTGTGACCCCAAATGAGATTACAAAATTCTCATATGGGATCCTGAGCACATCTGAGCACATCTCTGGATAAAAAAAATATATATATTGTCATGAGGTAGACAGCACTGAGCCTGAAATAATAAAGGGAAATGTAAAAGAAGAGCTTACCTCACAGCCACATGGACAGTTGATACATTCACAATGCAGGGAAGCAGGGAATGGAGAAACAAACTTTCCTCATGGCATTAGGGACGCAGTAGAAATTCAGAGTCCCAATCAGGCTCACCTGGGGGAAGAGTCACGTTCTACGTCTAACAAGCAGGGAAATAAAACCAGGTGGGAAATCCCACAAGAGGAGATCAGGGAGAGCACGGAGCTCAGGAGTTGGAGGCAAGGGAGTCAGTCTCAGAAGGGAGTAGAGACAAGGACTCCAGAGCAAACACAGAGAGACATGCTGTCTTGGAGAACCAGGGCTGAAGAGAAGCAGGCTGTTGAACCCGAGAGGGCTAGGAAGAGCAGTGCCAAAGACTTCCAAGCCAGAGGGGTCCTCGTGCAGAGGAAAGCAACCAAGCAGGCAGAGAGAAAAAGTCACTCCCAGGAAGGCTCACTGAAACCAGGAAGTGATTTCAGCTCAGCTAAGCCCAGTGTCTGGTGCTCATGGAGAAAGGCAGTTTGCACCCCAGAGAAAAAGCTTTGGCTAGAGGAGGAAGGGCTGGAAACAATCTTCACCCAGAAGAGAGATAAGTACCCTGTCTTTTATGAAGGGAAAGAAGTGGGTCCTTGTATAAAAAGCCAAGCTTACAGGGTGCTAGGAAACCCCTATTGGAATAGGTGGTGGGAAGAAACCCCAAGCACAGCTCCCTGTATATCTGACTGCACAAAGCAGTCTCCTCTCCCAGAAGCTGAGGTCTCCCGAGGGCAAGGTTCTGAAAGCAGTGATACAGAAACATGGTGCCCGTATACAGGACCAGGTCCTGAGGTTATGCAGTGGGAAAGTTCAAACCCAGAGGTCATTCCAGAACTGATGGAGTGTGCTTTATGCATTTCAGATGAGATAGAATCTCTTTGTTAAAAAGAAGCAAGAAGAAGCATAAGTATTGTTTGGAAGAAACTTTTATTTACCTGTGAAGCAACAGTTTTTTTATGTTATCCTTGTTTGAAGTATTCAAAAGGCAATCCTCAAGGGAAGGGGAATAAAGCCCAGCTTTAATTTACACTTTGGACACGACTACAGAGTTTTCCTTTTACAACCCAGGCTATACCCTATGTCTAGGCGGGCGCCTAAGGCGGGTATAGTCTCACAAATGGCGTAGTTCTTTGGATTCCTGAAAAGAAGGATACCATGGGAGCACAGTGGAGTCACCAGCACCGGAGAACAGGACCGGGACTGCGGTGGACCACGCCCCAGAGGACTCCAGGATCTGGAAAGGCAAAGAATTTTTCTCAAAGCCAGAATCACCACCTGACTCAGGTAAAGGTATCTGGGTACAGCCAGGGTGGGATTCTGTGAGGAGAAATAAGGGGGACTGAAAACCCCAGCTTAACAGCATTTAGAAAAAAAAAAAAGGTGCCGCACTTGGTGGTTTTTTTTTTCTTCCTTACTGTTGCAGGCTGCCATCATGGAGACTCCACAGGAGATGCTGCGTTGGATTGGGCTCCAATTCGAGAAACGGAGAGAGCTGGCCCAGCAGTGTCAGGAGCAAGCATTAGCAGCCATGCAGGTGCAGCAGAAGCCGCTGACGGACTTGCTACAGGCGGTGCTACTGGAGCGGCTGACAGAAAAGATGCCTGAAGGACACTACTGTGGGGTAGGCCCACAAACATGTGGGGTACTATCTTTTGGACAATGGTCAGGCAAAGACAATATTGATGACTTTCTTGAGGCCTTTGAGCGGGTAGCTCGAGGTGCAGGTTGGCCCGAGAAGCAGTGGGCGGTCCGGTTAGCCACCTCCCTGACGGGAGAAGCCTTGGCGGCTTATAAAGCTATGCCCGCCGCCCAGGCAACTGAGTACAAAGATGTAAAAGCAGCCATATGAGACAGGCTAGGCCTGTCGCCTATGGTGTATCGCCGAATGTTAAGGGCGACAAAAATCCAGCCAGGTGAAACTCCTAAGGCACTAGGCCAACGGATACGTAGCCTGGTGTGGAAGTGGCTTACGCCAGAAGAGAGGACAATAGAGAGTATTCTAGATATGCTCGTGTTGGAGCAGTTCTCTGAGGCTGTGCCAGATGAAGTAAGGGCATTCCTCACTCTCCAGAATTGCCAGACGTCAGACGAGGCTGCTCACTTAACCGAAAGGTTCATGGAGGCTCAGGTAGCCCATAAACCGCACGGAGGAGCTAGCGACTCGTATGGGGTGGCAAATTTCAGCAGAGTAATGAAAGACCCAATGTCAGGTATACCAGGTACAAAGAAATGTATGGATAAAGGTATGGGGAATGACTCTCGCATGAAATGTTTTAAATGTGGGAAGAGGGGTCACAAGAGGGATGAATGCATGTCACGCACAGCACTGATGAGTGAAAAGGAGAAATATAGGCAGGAAGGCTTTCGCCTTGATGTAGAGGTACAGGGCGTGTTGGCCAAGGCCCTACTTGATTCAGGGGCAGACCAAACTATGGTGTCGAAGAAATTCTGGCGCCTCCTACAGGATAGTGGGGCATTTCCCCTGAATCAACCAGAGGGCAGAAATAAGATCCGCTGTATACACGGGTCATCCACTTCCTATCCTCTGTATAGGGTAGTAGTAAAAGCTTTAGGCACCCGAAGAAAGGTCCTAGTAGCGGTAATTCCCCGGTTGCCCTATGATATAGTTTTAGGCCGAGACTGGCCGCCCTTCTGTAGGAGCATTGGGGAAGGCATGCAAGGGAAAAGGGGGCTAGTATCCACAAGGTCACAGGCCCAAAGTTCGAGGGAGAGCTTTGAACCCGCGGAGGACATTGACCCTCCTTCAGAGGAAGAGGCAGAACCCCAGGTGGAGGAGGATAGGCCCCTAGAGGACCTGCTAGGAGAACTACCCAAACACAAGGATTTAATCAACCTTCCTAAAAAGGCTAGTAAAAAAAGCAAGGGTGATAAGCGGCGAGAGCGCCAAAATAGGGCCCAACTAAGGGCAGGAGCAGGGGATGGGATAGGTTTTCCCTGGGTACCGGCTGAGCTAGTACAGAAGTTTCCCTCATTTGCGAAGGAACAAAAAGCGGATCCCATGTTAAAACGCGCTTTTGAGTATGCCCAGTCTGATAAAGACTCTCTTCCCAGGTTTTTTCTGGAAGAAGAGTTACTGTATTGGGAGAGTAACGATCCCCAGACTGGCACTGTTAGGAAACAGCTAGTGGTACCCACTGCTTTTAAGGCGAGTGTAATGAGATTGGCCCATGACCACCCGGTGGGAGGGCATAAAGGGGTTGTAGGTACCCTGGACCAGGTACTGGCCCATTTCTATTGGCCGGGGGTGTTCCAAGAGACCAAGCGTTTTTGCGAGGCATGCCCTTCGTGTCAGAGGGTCTCTGCCGCAAAACCAAGAGGGGTTCCCATGATACCAATACCTACCATATCTGAACCAGTACGCCGGATGGCAATGGATATAGTAGGTCCCTTAGTAAAAACCCCTAGGGGGTTCCAATATATCTTAGTCATAATGGATCAGGCCACCCGGTTCCCCTGGGCCATACCGCTGAGGAACATTTCAGCAAAAACAATAGCGGGGGAATTAATTAAAATATTCTGTGAAGTAGGATTCCCAAAGGAGATGTTAGCGGATAGGGGAAGCAATTTCCTATCACGATATCTGACACAAGTCTGGGATGCCTTCGGGATATGTCACCTAAAAACATCAGCGTACCATCCCCAGTCCAACGGAATGGTAGAGCGGTTTAATCAGACCCTCAAACAAATGTTGAGGCGGGGACTAGACAGAAAGATGGCTGATTGGGACATTATGCTCCCATTTGCTTTATATGCCAGCAGGGAGCGCACACAGGCCTCGTTAGGAGCTTCCCCATATGAATTAATGTTCGGCCGGGCTCCAAGGGGTGTCCTTGACATTTTAAGGGAGCAGTGGGCAGAGCCAAAAGGGGAGGAAGTAGGGGTACCGCAGTTCCTCCAGGAACTCCGATCGCGGTTACAGAGGGCCTCACAAGCTGCTGAACAACATCTGCAGGGTAGTCAACAGCAGCAGAAAAAATATTATGACCGGGGGAAAAAACCCCGTCAACTCACGATAGGTGAGAGGGTAGTCGTAATGGTAGCAGACCCTGGATCAAAATTTGAAGCTCAGTGGAGAGGGCCCTACACTGTAGTAGCTAGCAAGGGACCAGTCTCCTATGTCGTGGAGACCGACAAGGGACGCCATCAGGTGTACCATGTCAATGTCCTGAAAACCTGGCAGGAGCGGACGGCAGCTGTTGGGCAGTCACAGGTACAGCTTCAATTCAATATGGATGCAGTATCATGTATTCCGTGCTGTAAGGACATATGTCCCTCAGCCCGAAATAGCTTAAGGGGGGGGGGGATATTTCATGAGGTAGACAGCACTGAGCCTGAAATAATAAAGGGAAATGTAAAAGAAGAGCTTACCTCACAGCCACATGGGCAGTTGATACATTCACAATGCAGGGAAGCAGGGAATGGAGAAACAAACTTTCCTCATGGCATTAGGGACGCAGTAGAAATTCAGAGTCCCAATCAGGCTCACCTGGGGGAAGAGTCACGTTCTACGTCTAACAAGTAGGGAAATAAAACCAGGTGGGAAATCCCACAAGAGGAGACCAGGGAGAGCACGGAGCTCAGGAGTTGGAGGCAAGGGAGTCAGTCTCAGAAGGGAGTAGAGACAAGGACTCCAGAGCAAACACAGAGAGACACGCTGTCTTGGAGAACCAGGGCTGAAGAGAAGCAGGCTGTTGAACCCGAGAGGGCTAGGAAGAGCAGTGCCAAAGACTTCCAAGCCAGAGGGGTCCTCGTGCAGAGGAAAGCAACCAAGCAGGCAGAGAGAAAAAGTCACTCCCAGGAAGGCTCACTGAAACCAGGAAGTGATTTCAGCTCAGCTAAGCCCAGTGTCTGGTGCTCACGGAGAAAGGCAGTTTGCACCCCAGAGAAAAAGCCTTGGCTAGAGGAGGAAGGGCTGGAAACAATCTTCACCCAGAAGAGAGATAAGTACCCTGTCTTTTATGAAGGGAAAGAAGTGGGTCCTTGTATAAAAAGCCAAGCTTACAGGGTGCTAGGAAACCCCTATTGGAATAGGTGGTGGGAAGAAACCCCAAGCACAGCTCCCTGTATATCTGACTGTACAAAGCAGTCTCCTCTCCCAGAAGCTGAGGTCTCCCGAGGGCAAGGTTCTGAAAGCAGTGATACAGAAACATGGTGTCCGTATACAGGACCAGGTCCTGAGGTTATGCAGTGGGAAAGTTCAAACCCAGAGGTCATTCCAGAACCGATGGAGTGTGCTTTATGCATTTCAGATGAGATAGAATCTCTTTGTTAAAAGGAAGCAAGAAGAAGCATAAGTAGTGTTTGGAAGAAACTTTTATTTACCTGTGAAGCAACAGTTTATTTATGTTATCCTTGTTTGAAGTATTCAAAAGGCAATCCTCAAGGGAAGGGGAATAAAGCCCAGCTTTAATTTACACTTTGGACACGACTACAGAGTTTTCCTTTTACAACCCAGGCTATACCCTATGTCTAGGCGGGCGCCTAAGGCGGGTATAGTCTCACAATATATATATATATTTATATATATATATTGTCACAAGGTCAGCCCTCCGCCTAGGGCTAAGAGGGCTGGTCTGCCATGATGTCCTTAAATCAGAAAGTGAGACCACACCTTTCTGCTTTCGCAATGCCTCTTGGGAGTTGTAGTCCCTTTTAAGACCTCTGATAAAGGAATAGTTATGAGTCGAGTGTTTAAGACAAAATGACAAGAAATTTATTCCGCTCACATTAGGACTTAGTGTAGAACAAAATAGGAGAGTGTCCAGGTGTTTGCTTAAGGATTATTTACAACAAAATAAGGTAGCTGCTTTTCACACTCTGGCTCCAAAACATGCTGTGCCTTTTCTAAGTAACAAAGATGGGAAAACCAAACAGCTTCTTCTGTCAAAGTAAAATACCTTCTTTTCCTCTGATGTTTCACAGCTCTTTAACTCAAAGACTTAACACAGTGACTCGATATCATCGGCTAAGCAAAGCATGCAATCCATTGGAATTTCAGCTATATCATTAACATTACAGTCCGTCTGCATATCTTCCAGCTCAGGATTTACTGAGTTTGGCTGCCAGCTGTTACTACTGTGTTTAAGGTAACCTCCCTCTGCAAACTTGGGTATTTCCCCTGTATACAATTCTAGACAGCAAGGGTTTGAAATACCTGTGCTTTGGAGCTTCTTCTCTGGCTCTCATCTAGTTCCTTCCAGTTATAAGGAAATGCTCTGTGACTCTCCGTTTGTAATTCCTGACTAGAGCCACCCCCTTGGCTCTCTGTTCCAGGTAGAGCTTCTTAACCTCCCTGCTTTGGTGCTGGGTCTCCACGTGCAAACTCTGAAGCCTTTCCTCAGGCAGTAAGGACTGAAGGGCTCCCTGTTCTCTCTGCCCAGGCTGGTTCCTGGCAACATGCTGTGCCTTCCCACCTTCTAGTCTGCCGGCTTCTCTCCCAGAACTGCAGGTAGGTTCTTTGCCAAGTCTCCCCTTCTCTAGGGTTCCTGAGCCTCTCCAACCACGTCTCTCAGGAGCTCTTTCCTCTTGCTCCCTCTCTGGCTTCCTTCCTTGCTTCTCTTGTTGTCCTCGCTGCCCCTCCTTTGCTCCCAACCAGCGTTTATATTTCTGTTCCCTGAGGCTTGGCTCTGCTTTTCTGAACAGGTGTGAGTGATCAAGCTCCAGGCTTGCTGCTATGTCAGAGCTTGGGCGTGTCAGTTCAGCTCCTATCTCCCACTGTTTGTCTTTCTCTTGTAAACAGCTATGTGAGCTGGCTGACTGTCAGTTTTAAAGGTAACCTTTTCCTTTCTTTCTATTTCCATGGGCTCTATAGGGGCTTCTACATCACAATATATAGATTTGTTTTATACCACATATATTGCTTATGTGGCAAAGTAGGCTTGGGTTTCTGGTGGTAGTGCATGCCAGTGGTGAAGGAGGAAGGCATGGGGTTTGCAGCAGTGATCAGCAGTGAGGGGTGTGAGAGTAGCCTTTATATTAACTGCATAGCAGAACAACTGGTTCCATGCTCTGCACACACCCTACATCTGGCTAATAGAATGCGTGAAGTGCCGACCATAAGTATATATGTATAAGTATATCACCACTGGCATGCACTACCACCAGAAACCCAAGCCTACTTTGCCACATAAGCAATATATGTGGTATAAAACAAACAAACAAATCACCTTCCCAACACCATCTCTAGAATAAAGCATGATGGTGGCAATATTGCATTGTGGGAATGCTTTGCAGCAGCAGGGAAAAGAGGCTTGTGAAGATCAAGGGAAAAAATGCAACAATGTGTGCCTTTGAATCAGTCCTGACTCCTGGTAACCCAGAAGCTCCTGGGTTTTCTTGGCAGTGTTACTGTAAGTAGATTGCGAGGCCTTTCTTCCGAGGCAATGGAGAGTTAAGTGACTTGCCCAATGCCACAAGGAGTGCTAGTGGGAATTGAACCCTGGTTGTTTGGTTACCAAGCCAGTGTTCTAACCACTAGACTACTCCTCCACTTCAAGGGAAAAATAGATGGTGTAAAATTTAGGCCATAGATCTGGGTCTGGGGAAAATATTCATTTTGCAGAAGGCCGATGATCCTGAGCACAAAGCAAAAGCAACATTAGAATAATGCAGCAGGGAAGAAAGTGAATGTCCTTGAGCAGTCCAGTCAAAGTCGCTCCTGCCCCATTGACCATCGGACCACCAGGAATAAAAAGTATGGACTGGGGATGGAGAGCCTAAGGGGACCATGGGGCTAGCTAATCGGGACTAATGGTTTTAATGGGGGGAGGGAGAGGGGATCTAGACCCTGAATGACTAGCCGGGTTTTTTTAAAGAATTGGGAAAGTGGGGCCCTTTGAGCATCTGACTGACTAGCTCAGCTGTGATCTTGGCCAGGGGCTGCACCAATCTCTCTGGACAGTTTCCAATGGGGATTGGGAGCTGTCCAGAGAGAATCGGTGCTGAAGAGGGAGGCAGGCTAGTTTTTTAAATTATTGTGGATTAGGTACTGGTTAAAAGAAAATAAAGAGTAGGGCTAAATGGTCAATTTTCTTATTAGAGGAAGGTGAATAATGGAGTACCTCAGGGATCTATGCTGGGCTCCCTGCTTTTTAATGTATTCATAAATGACCTGGAAATGGGAATACTGAGTGAGGTACTCAAATTTGCAGATGACACAAAATTATTCAAAGTTTTTAAAACACAAGAGGATTGTGAAAAATTGCAAGAAAACCTTGAAAATTTGGAGACTGGGCATCCAAATGGCAGATGAAATTTAATGTGGAAAAGTGCAAAGTTATGCACTTAGGAAAGAACAAACTACAATTACACGATGCAACATTCCCTATTAGGAATCATCACTCAGGAAAAGGATCTGGGTGTAATCAAGGATAGTGCACTGAAACCCTCTGCTCAGTGTGCAGCTGCGGCCAAGAAAACAAATAGAATGCTAGGAATCATAAGGAAAGGAATAGAAAATAAAACGAAAGATATAATGCCTCTGTATTGCTCTATGGTGCGACCACACCTTGAATATCGTGTTCAGTTCTGGTCACCATATCTTAAAAAGGTTATAGCAGAACTGGAAAAGGTACAAAGAGCAACCAACATGGTAAAGGGGATGGAAGGATATCCCAATGGTGAAAGACTTAAAAAGTTAGGGCTCTTCAACTTGGAAAAGAGACAATTGAGGGGAAATATGATAGAGGTCTATAAAATAATGAATGGAGTGGAACGGGTAAATGTAGATAGATTGTTTACTCCTTCAAAAAGGAAACAAGACTAGGGGATATGCAAGGAAATTGAACAATATGACACATTTAAGACTAATCAGAGAAAATATTTTTTCACTCAGCAATAACAGTCAATGGGTAGTGACTGTTATTTCCTAATTGCTTATAACTTAAATTATGGGCAATGGTTATTATTCCCATTAAACTTTGCTTTTGTGAACAGGAGATTGATATTTGTGAAATTTATGCATTCCCATTATTAAAACAGGCTCACTTGTGCCTTTTTGTTCATATAAAATAAAAAAACACAACATATAATATTTACTTATATTTAAGTTATTCAAGAAAGACCATAAAACATTTAGATTATATTCTAAATCACTTTCACAAATAACCCCCCAGATATAGTCTCCCATCATGTTCTCATTATACAATACTTGGTAGCGATGTTCAAATTCCAGTATATCCTGGTGGAAACATTCACCTTGCTGCTCTGAGTACACTCCCATGTTCTCCTTGAATTTATCAAGATGAGCATCAAGGATATGGACTTTGAGAGACATCCTGCAGCCCATTCTGTTGTAATTCTTAACCAGAGTCTCAACCAGCTCTACAGAGTTTTTGGTCTTGTGATTTCCCAAAAAGCCATGAACCACTGCAACAAATTTGTTCCAAACTGTTTTCTCCTTCCTAGTAAGCAGCTTGGGAAATTCCATGCACTCAAGAATCTTTTTTATTTGTGGTCCAACAAAGACATCAGCTTTGACCTTTGTCTCAGACAGTTTAGAGAAGAAGTCTTGAAGGTACTTGAAAGTTGTCGCCTCTTTCTTTAGAGCTGTGACAAATTGTTTTATAAGGCCCAATTTAATGTGCAGTGGTGGCATCAGCACCTTCTATGGTTCCACCAGTGGCTCCCATTTCCGTTCTTTGTCCCATCAGAAAATTCAGTTCGCTGGGGCCACTCCCACCTGTGGTAGTGCGCTGCAGTGTCCCTGCTGTCCAAAAGACAAAGATAGCAGGGAAACTTGGTAAAACCGCTTTGGAGACCCATCAGAAATGCCACCATTTTAAAGTCTCCAATAACCTCCCAGCTATACTCAGCATACTTCAAGGCTTCTAGCAAGGTCTTGATGCTGCTGCAATCTTCTTTGAGGCTCATTGAGTGAGCCAGGGGAAGAGACGGGTACTTGTTCCCATTATGTAGCAGCACGGCTTTGAGGCTTCTGGAAGAGCTGTCAATGAACAGGTGCCACTCCCTCAGGTTACATACAATTCCAATAGTGTTGAACAGACCAGTCATATTGTGGCAAAAGCAGAGCCTAACTTGTCTATTGAAGAAGCTAGAAAAACTGTGGTGATGCTTCCTCTAACCTGTGGCTTGCACACTTTAATCCAACAAGTTCCACTGCTTCAACCTGGACATCAAAAGCTCGGCGCTGGACTTGGTGAGACCAAGATCTCTGACCAACTCATTGATGTCATTTTGGTTTTGGTAGTAAGGTTTTCTCTCTTCAGTTCCACCTCTGATATTGTGATCTAGATCTGCAATGTCTTCTTCATTTTATGAATTGCTGCTTTCTTCTGAAGACAGCTGCTTTCTCTGTGGAGGAGTGGGTACAGCTGCTCTGGGCAGTGTGGCATCGTAGCAATGGATGAAGAAATGCTTGGATATATGACAGAAGGAGCATTCTTATTGGTCCAACATTTGGAAGGATCCACTATGCAGAAGTAGCAACTGCTCAAGTGGTCAATGGGTTCCTGGCAAATTCTTTGAATAGCGAACTTCATGACTCTCTTTTCCCCTCTGTCCCATCCTGCCAAAGAAAAAATAAAAATGTGAAAATAAAAAATAATTATATATACTCGTGTATATATATAATTAGGATGATAAAATTAATTTGAATTAATGATGCCACAGTCTAAACCAGCATCAATTGTCCATCTTACCTTCCACTGCTTTCTTGCAATGCTCGCAAGTGAATTGAGGTGCCTAGGGTTTGTTCTGATCCCCAATAAGCATGCTGGAATATGCCTTGTAAGTTTCACACATCTTGGCAGATGCTTCCATGGAATACCTTTTTGCTCTTGTCTTGATAAAATCGCCACGTATGTAGCAAAATGCATCTGGCAGATGCTTACAGCCTCTTGATGCCATGTCAGTCCACTTAAGAAGCTAGAATGAAAATAAACTGGTGAGCTTAAGACACATGTTGTTGTTACTTGCTCCTAGGTTTCCAGTCAGTAAGGAGGCTGCTGAACGATTGTGTTCACTCCGCACAAATCCACGTAAATCCGTTATAGACACGAGGCAGAAGTGATGCTTTAATGGTCACCAAAAGGCTTTTATTAAAAGTTCTCAAAATTTATACAAAGTTCCAAAAGTTTTGCAAAGTTCTGGAATGCTCTAGAAAGTTCTAGAATTTTCAAAAAAGTATTCCAAGTTTACTTTGCAGGAAATCTATCTAGAATGTCCTGCAAAATAGGTAATTTTCAAAAATATCACTCTCCTGGTCCCAAAAGCAATGTTTGTGGGCCATAACTGTCATTTCCTATGGTTTTGAGACATAAGGTATCGGAAAATAATACTTATTACCCAGGAACAAGAAAAAAGTAAAAATTTGTTACACATTGGCTCTGGAATTCATTACCAGAGGATGTGATAAAAACTGTTAGGTAGCTAGGTTCAAAAAGGGATTGGATGAGTTCCTGGAAGAACAGCCCTTAAACCATTAAAGAGGACTGGGGAAATCCACTGCTTACCCCTGAGACAAGCAGCATGGAATGTGTATATCTTTGGGAATCTGACAGGTACTTGAGACCTGGAATGCCACTAGTGGAAACAGGATGCTGGACTTGATGGACCCTTGTTCTGACTCAGTATGGCATATCTATGTTCTTATGTACATATCAATCTCATTACTCACAAAGAGGACATCACCAAACAGAGCACAAGGGAAAGGGAATTGGATTTAGCTTATGCCTTTGCTCAGACGTTGAAGGAGAATTATATTCAGGTACAGTAAGTCTACACCTCAAGAAATGGAGGGTTAAGTGACTTGCACAAGATCACAAGGAGCAGCAGGGGGATTTGAAACCTGGCTGCCCTGGTTCTAACATTAGGCTACTCCTCCACTCTACAAAGTTCTAACAGATTCATATTTTACCAGCATATTAGATATATGCACAGGCAAATCTGATAGCACACAAAGTACTCAATAATCATTTGGTACAGACATTTCTGCCAGTAATGCTATTCTTGTGGTTTGCTCCTTTACACAATGGTCATTTTTCTGGATAGTTCTACAGCAAACTAACCATTACAGCAAGACCATGATTTTGCACAAATTGCCATCTGTCCCATTCATTTTCATCAGAGGCATGCACACATCACCAGACATGCTGGGGCTACTGTGGGAGTGGGAGAAAAGGGGATGGGGGACAAGCCAGAAGCAGAAGGCATTTCAGTCAATCATGTTGGAAGTCTTTGACAAGCATCCAAGGAAGCCTATCCCAGATCCCATGGGTGATGATGCAATAGCTGAATGGAGAGACAAGAGCCCATGCATGGATATTAGCCACGATAGGCAATCCTCATTCTTGCTGCCCCCACCCTTACCACTGCCACATCTCCCCTGAACCAGCAACAGTATCGGCAATACCAATACAACAAACAAGAAGCTTTGCTCAAAAGGAAGCCTCTGAACCCTTGCATCTGTATGCTGAAAGTGCAACCACTGCCTCCCCCTGACACAGACTTCCTGTCTGAATCAGGATCGGCTGCTGCACTTTCAGAGTACAGCGTGCAGGGGCTCAGAGGTTTCCCTCCATGCTGCGATTCTCTTCTGTTGTATTGCCATCGCTGTTGCTAGTCCCAGGGAGATGTAGCAGCGGTGGAAATGGCAGTAGCACTTTCTGCCTCGCTCCAAATATTGGTATTCAAGGTAACTGCCTAGTTTGCCTAATGCTATCATCGGCTCTGGGAAAGTCATAGCCAGCACCGAGGAAGAGAGATCATTTTCTCTCAAACTTTCACAGAGGGAGGGACAGACAAGTAGCTGGGCCCCACTAATTTTGCTAAAAATAGAAGCAGAAGAAGTCAAAAGAAAAAGAAAAGAAAAATCCTGTAACAGACTAGAACACATACAATGACAGGCAGGAACACAGCACAAAGCACACCTGAAGAGAAAACTGTGCTGTCTGCCTTTTCAGGTTTCTAAGGGTATTTGCTTTCCGGATGCCTGGACTTGAATGGAAGGAGTGGAGGAGACGATCAGCAAAGAGATAGGCACAGGCATGGATTCGAGAGGGCCACAGGGCCTAAGCTAGAGAAAGCTGTATTTACAGCTTGCTGTTTATATTTACTGTTAGTGCTTATTATGCAAACAGTTCTCCAAGTTTGTCAGATTTACCAACTGTTGTGCGGGCACTAGAGAGCAGGAGCAGTGTGTGTGCTGGGTTGAAAGTTGTGACAGTGTAGCAAATACAGTGACAGAATTCAAAAATGGCATGGGACAGACACAGTGGATCCCTTTATAGCAACAGAAAAAAATCAAAATAAACTTAATTACACTCACTTAATAAACATAGAAAAACATAAAGAAGAGGAAAGTCGTAACATGGTAAGCGTACTGGAAAGTGCTCTTGGAATCAAAATGTAGTTTTAAAAAAACATTCCGCTTACACCGGAAAAAAATCTGATAAACCAGGACATTTTGAGCTACACAGCTAGCTCAAACACTAAACTTCCACACAAAAGATCTAAAACATTCACCAAAATAGCATAGGCGATAGAAATAAACACCGAAGCAATAGAGAAAGTACCGCAAGGGAAAGCTGAAAAATAAATTAAATAAACCATAAAAGTATGAAAAAGCAAGGATCAGCCCCTGTACCTTTTGCATCATGGTCTAGTAAGTAAACTAGAGGCAAAAAGACCTTTAGTCTCTCTCCCTGACACTAAATGAGCTATTTAAGAGCAGCTGGTACGAGCAAACCCGTCTATGTGGCAAAATAGTGGGAAAACTCTTAAATAGAGGTGACAAGCCAAACAAATTAAGTGAGCTGGTTTCTCAATAAACAAGTCTTAGCTTGACCTTAAACCTTATCAAAATAATAAAAATACAGATAAAAGTTCAAGAGCTATTCATAAGAGGTACAGCTCTCATGAAAAAGGAAACAACCTACAAGACTGGGTAATGATTACAATGTACTCCGCATACATAGTAGGCTTAAAAGCAGCCATCTACAAGAAAGCGTCACAGCTCACACTGTTCAAAATTCTAATAAAAACATCAAAACCCACAACAATATGAGTTAAACCATACAAATGGATAAATTAATACTAGAATTAGTAATAAGAAAACACGATTTTCTCTATGCGAACCCATAAATCAGATCGAACTAGTCCCTGATAATAACCAACCCTATCAATGGAAATAAATACTAACAATAAACAAGAAAAACATTAAACATGAACTCGTTAACCCACACAGGCTCACAATAAGAAAGACGAAAAGACAAAGAAGGAACTCAGCAAACAAAACCTCGCCTGTTTACCAAAAACATCGCCTCTAGTAAAATAATATTAAAGGTACTGCCTGCCCAGTGACAACATTCAACGGCCGCAGTATTTTGACTGTGCAAAGGTAGCATAATCACTTGTCTTCTGAATAAAGACTAGTATGAACGGCAAAACAAAGGTCTAACGGTCTCCTTTGTCTACTCAATGAAATTGATCTTCCAGTACAAAAGCTGTGATTAAACAACAAGACGAGAAGACCCTATGGAGCTTAAAACACACTAGAAAGTACAACAATATTTACCAGTCTCCTACACTAATTCACCGAATGTACCCAAAAGCAACCCTAATGCTTGGGCAAAACATTGCAACAAGCCTAATTGACCAAACTTGATAAGAGCACACTGGACCAAAGGGCCTAACAACCCAACAGCTGCCCCATATCAAAATGATTACAAACTTACAACAAGGATTAATAAAAATATACCTCACAATTTTCCTATTCACCTTTTTAATCACCCTTTCTATTTAACTGCACTTACAGCCCGAAAGGTGCCCCAACAAACCAACTCTAATACTACCAACAAAGTTAATAATAACACTCAACCAGAAATTAATAATAACCACCCACCTGAAGAATACAGAACTGACACCCCAGCCCAATCTCCTCGAACCAAACAAAACTCTGAAATACTTATCACATCAACAGAATCAACCAACAAATAACCAAGCACCAACATACAAATATACCCTGCCACATAAAAAATAACAGATCAAACCCCCCATGCCTCAGGATAAGGCTCCACCGCCATCGCTGCTGAATAAGCAAAAACAACCAACATCCCACCTAAGTAGATTAAAAACAAAAACAGCGACAAAAAAGACAGCCCAACTATAACCAAGGCTAAACAAGCCCCAGCAGAGGCTGCAACTAACCCAAATGCACCAAAATAAGGAGACGGATTAGACGCGACAGCCACCAACCCAAATACAAGTCTCAAAACATAGGGGTGACCTACATGGAGCGGTAGGTATAGCACTAAACAAAGGCATGGGGAGGGGTGACCTGCACAGAGTGGCAAGTACACCTACTCTTGCCGCCTTGCTGGGCAGACTAGATGGACCATACTGGTCTTTATCTACCGTCATATACTATGTTACTATGTTACAAACATAATGTTTATGTTTATTCCAACTTGAATGACCGCCTTTAGTTATAGTGTTAACTTAAAAGTGAAACCCAAATGCTCGGTGGTCGAAATATCACAATCCCAAACACAAAAGACCCCCAACCAGAAACATGCAAGTATGAAAACATGCTTTGTTTCTCAAAAGGTGTCGGAGCCACTGTCAAGGGGAGAGAAAGAAACATCCACTCTCACAAAACAATATACCTTTTAATAATTTCTTTAAACCAAAACTGTGACTTCAGAAGAAGCACTTATGGAGAAAGATGGCAATGGAATTCACCCATGACATGCATCATGTTTCGAGCCACCAAAAATGCTCTTTCAGGTACTGAGGGATTCCAGACTTCCAGTTAAGCTTTCAGTGCTTATAATTTAAAAAGCAAAAACCTGCCCATTTTAAAGAAGGGCGTCTGACGTAAGCAGTCATGGGAAGCATATGATGCAACCAATAAAAACACAGGGGGCATCTACCAAAAGGAAGTTCCCTGTGTAATTGGTATGATTCAGAAGAGGCTGGGCCAATCAAGTCCCAAGGGAGATACAGTTTGTAATTCAAAGATCCAAAACTGCTCTGTCCATTGCATGGATCTGCAGGAATATTATCTCTAATACGCCAACATAACTGCTGAAATCGATGATGAAATTGTAAACAATATTCCACCATAGCTGCAGATGTCATAGCTGTTCACAATTGGGAGGCATGTTTACTTAGACGTATCTTCATTTGTCTGGTAGTGCAGCCAATATAAAAAAGGCTACAAGGACATATTTATAAGGTAAACCACAAAACTTGACAGGCAAGTTGTGTGCCACTGGTCTCGCGTTATCAGTCTGTGTTGTTGATCAGTCTATACTTCCCCTTCCAAAGTTAGAGCACAATATGAAGGAATGCTAGTTGTGGTTGGTTTAATCCTAGTGTGACTATTATTAGGCCTAGCTGACTGGATGTTGAGAATGCTACAATTTTTTTTTATATCATTCTGTGTCAGGGCGCATGTTGCGGTAAATAGGGTTGTTAGTGCTCCCAAGCATAGGCATGTCGTGAGTGCAGTCTGATTTTGTTCTATTAGTGGATGAAGTCGGATTAATAGGAAGATGCCAGCTACTACTATTGTGCTTGAGTGGAGTAAGGCTGAAACTGGTGTTGGGCCTTCTATTGCTGCACACACTCCTTCTTCAAAGCGATACTATTCCTATGCTCAGGTTCAATCATCCATAGCTTAACAGACGAACAAGACATTCAAAAAATAGGCGCTATCATAGCCACACTACCTACAACATCATCCTGCATCACTATCGGGACCCTTGCACTGATGGGTATGCCATTCCTAGCCGGGTTCTTTTCAAAAGACACGATCATTGAAGCCATAAACACATCAAACACAAACACATGGGCCCTTACTATTACCATAATTGCAACAATATTCAAATCAATCTACAGCCTACGGATCATCACATTCTCACTCACAGGACATACACGAATATCATCAATTCAACCAATTAATGAAAACACAATAATAAACCCAATTAAACGCCTAGCATGAGATAGTATCCTCACAGGGCTCCTAATTACAACAACAATTGTTCAACCAAAACCACAAGTAATAACAATACCAATAACATCCAAATTAGCAGCAATACTAATCACAATTTCAGGATTAATAATTGCCATAGACATCCTCACCTCATCAAATAAACAAATAAACAAAGCATATCTATTCACAACATCACTTGGATTCTTCCCCACAATATTGACAATCTCCAAATGCAAAATACCTGAATTGTCATGAGAGGAAGTTGGACGGTCAGTGTTGGTTGCAGAGTGTACAAACCTGTCACGAATATTGGAACCTCGGGAATATATCATCATCAAAGGCTTACTAAAACATGAATGAAGGTGCAATATTTGTGCAAGAGGTATCTCCCCAAATATTATGCATAAAGGGTAAAATTCCAATAACATTTTCCTTTGCAGGATCACTGGATAAAATGCCATGGCTCTGATCTGTCACGAGCCATAACCGAGTACGGCGGACCAGCTGTCCCGCCCTTAATCCCCCCCCTACCCCAACCTTAATAGTCCTAAACCTGCTCTTTCAAATAAGACCATTACACCTCTTTGGAATTGAACTGATCGCAGCTTTATTAACTTAAACAATAACAAACTTCAATTAAACAAGTTAAACGTGCCCCCCCCCCCCCCAGCAGAGCGTGCCATCACCAGCCATGATATTAGCAAAGTGACGTCGCTTCCGCTTCCTCAGGGCACATGCCCCGACTAAATCGCCTCGCCCTCCCTCATCTGGCTTCGCCATATTATTAGCAAAAACCTGAGGGATTGTCCGGGTCAGGGGTACCCCACCCCCGCCCAAATGCTTGGATCCGGCTCCGGACCCCGGAAACCTCCGGGATCCCGCCACCGGCTCAGGCTACTTCCGACCTGAGCCGCCCCCCAGACCAGCCCGTCTCCCAGACATAACAACTTCCAAGGCCTCCTGCCAATCGTTGAGCAGCAAGTCCACCCGATCAGGGATAAATGTACCCCGTCCGGCCTGAACAGGCCGGTGCATTCTACATCAACCCATGGGTGCAGAATTTGGTACCCCCCATGCTCAACGACCCATCTGCCTATTTGGCGATTGATTTTTGTCAGCCCCCTGGACCATCGCCGCTGAATCTTGCAAGCAGGCCTTGGAAGGATATCAGACCAAACCAAAACTAAGCCCGAGAAGATTGTCAACACAACCCCCAAGTCCTTGTGCACCGCACGAATCAACTGTCGACAAGTCCAGGACGTCAAGTCGTTGCCTCCCAAGTGAATCAACAAAATATCAGGCCTCCCTCTCCGACGCTCGTGGTGCCGCAGCAAAGGTAAGAGCTGTATCCATCGCAGTCCGCGCTCACCCAGCCATGAGACGGTCACTTCAGTAACGTCGAGTCCCAGATTCATGCCAATAGGCCGTGTTGCTGCTCGCCGACCAGCCCAGTAAACGAATGAATGGCCAGTCACCCAACAGCGACAACATCCATGAACTACATCTGTAACATAAAGAGAAGATACAGTTAGTCTCCCCCACCCCACCCTATAAGCGCACATAGCATCGGAACGCCTGAGACCTCCATCGGCCGATTCGCCGAATATCCCGATCCAACAATCCTTCTGCTGCCACACTGGTGGCCGCTCCGATCCTGATTGAGTGTGGAGCAAACTGCGCAGGGTCCTCCCCTATCTTCTGCAGCAACATCCGCATGACCGCCGTAAACTGAAAACGCGTAAGAACCCGCGCATCCTCGTGCACAAATAAACTACCTTCACCAGCCGGCCGCACCCCCAGGTACGCTTTTAACAATGTAACAGGGCAAGTACTAGCCCCTGGCACCTCCTGCAATACTACCCACACCCCTTTTCCCGACTGATCTGTCTTGGAACGCGCAAAGTGAATGTGAACCCCGCCGTCTACAAACTTCACTTGGTGAAATTGCAAGCCTCTGAACCCTGAGCGTCGACCTGACTCAGCCACCAACTCACCCACCCGAAAAGCCCCAAAAAAGGCCACGGAAAACACCGCCCGAAACAGCACGTCTTCATAGCAAGACGAGACTACCTGTGGCAACGCTACCCACATTCGACACAAGAGGGCATGCGTTATAGGCTGCCTACTGTCACCAGGCGATGGTACGGGCCGCTCCCATCCTTGTAAAAGCCTGGACATCAAAAAAAACCCTCGCGCCGCCCCCCACCCCACGGCTTTCATGAAAAAGGAAAATCCCGCCAAATTCCTCCGCACCGTTGATCGCGACAAGCCCGCAACTTTAGCTGCCAACACATACTGACCTAGGAGCCAATCAGATGCAGGGCCCAGCCTCCATTCCTGCTTCGTCAGGAAAGCTGTCACACTGTTGCAGCCCCTCTGGTAGGCCTCCCACGTCGCAGCAGACACAGAATTTTTCAGCAAGTCCCTCATGTCCACAGGCCAATCTGCCATAAGTGTTCTGGGACAGAGGCTCCGAACTCTTCCGCTTCCGGTGCCAAGGTCCGAAAAAGCTCCCACTTAAAACGGGAAAGAGCGTCAGCAATCGTGTTAGTACTCCCTGGAATATGACGAGCCTTAATCACCAAATTCAAACGTAAGCAGGCTAAGACCACTTGGCGCATTAAGTCAGCAACCTGTTTGCATTGCGGGGTATAATTGTTCAGCACGCTGACCACTGCCTCATTGTCGCACCACCACACTATCTGACGATTCCGTAGCCTCTCTGGCCACAGAGACAGCACCACCAAAATCGGGAACAACTCCAGGAAGGTTATGTTACTAGTGAGGTCGACTTCGCGCCAAGACTGCGGTCATCCCGCCGCACACCACGAGCCACCAAAGTAAACCCCTAAGCCCACCCCCCCCCAGCAGCATCCGTATACAATTGTAACTCTTCACTGGATATGACCTTCTCCCGCAAAACCGTGATACCGTTAAAATCACGCAGAAACTCCTCCCAAATCCCTAAATCGTCACGCATACTATGCGAGACCCTGATCCGATGATGAGGTTTACAGACCCCGGCCATGGCCGACGACAGCCGGCGCAAAAATACTCTGCCCATGGGTATAACCCGACATGCAAAATTAAGGGAACCAATAAGGGCCTGCATCTCCCGCAAAGTCATCTTTTTTGAGGTCATAGCATTCGCTACTAATACTCGCAGCCGTGCAACCTTGTCTGCTGGTAACCTTGCTACCATTAACACAGAATCCAACTCCACCCCCAAAAAGGTAAGACGCGTCGCTGGCCCCTCTGTCTTCCCCGCCGCCAATGGTACACCCCAATCCTGGGCTAAGTGCATAAAGCACTCCAACATGTCCTGACTCTGCCCAGTCTGAGCCGTCCCGACAAAAAGGAAATCATCCAGGTAATGCACTACATGTCCATTACTCGACTGCTGAACCATAGCCCAGTGCATGAAAGTACTGAACCATTCAAAATAGGCACAGGATATCGCGCAGCCCATTGGCATGCATTTGTCGAAATAAAATTGCCCCTCAAAATGGAATCCTAACAAATGAAAAGCCGATGGGTGCACAGGAAACAGGCGGAAGGCAGATTCAATATCCGCCTTAGCCATCAAGCACTCTGGGCCACAATCTCTCACTAAATCCACAGCGTCATCAAAAGAGGCATAACGCACCGCACACAATTCCTTAGGAATGTGATCGTTAACCGATGAACCCTCCGGGAATGAAAGATTATGAATTAACCGATATTTGCCTTGTTCTTTCTTCGGGATTATGCCCAAGGGGGAGACCATAAAGTTCTCAAATGGCTGATTCTCAAAAGGGCCCGCAACCCGCCCTAACAAAATCTCCCCGGCCAACTTGTCCCTCACTATAGTAATGAACTGCCGGACTGAAAGCGCATTCCTTGCCCGCACAGCAGGAACCTCACCAACAATAGGAATCTGAAACCCCCACTGAAATCCCCTTTCCAAGATTTTGCTATCCTTCTTCCTGGGATACCGATACAACCACGGACGCAAAGACAGTATCTTAATAGGAGTAGGGGCCAGACTCAACAAACAACTATTGTTTGGATGGGGGCACAAGGGGTCCGGCAGGCCCCCGTTTAACGCATTTAAGAGCAGAATGTCCTCCACCACAGACAGAGCATGCGTGCCGGAATTTACAGTCCGGAAAGGGGCAGGACGACTTGTTGAAACGCCAACAGACATCACTGGAGCCCCCTCCCCCCACAGTTCTCTGGACTGTCGGGGGCATGCCCCCACGAAAGGGCTTCCCCGCACCCGCTGCACCTGCCAGTCCCCCTCTAGAACCACTCCCCCCTCCGCCTCCCTGTCTGACCGCCATCTGCATCAACCACAGATTGATATCCTGAGTACCCCAGGACAACATTTGGTTTTCTTCCATCTTGTCCCGAAATTTTTCATCGTAGTTGAGCCAAGCCCAACTGTCGTGGGTCTGATAAGCCTCTAATATGGAATCCGCGTACGCCAAAAGCATACCATAATGCTCCAGATTACGTGTCCCCAAACGCTAGCTAACCTTAAAAAGGCCTGCATCCAATTCACTACATTCCTAGCCACTCTCCGTACCTGACCAGCCTTCTCGTCCTCCTTCCTCTTCCGCCTACTGTCCCCTGAACGCTTCCTGCCTTCCAACAGACGGAAAATGTCTATATAGCGCCGCTTTTGAATTTTCCGCCGCAAAGTCCTCGGTACGCCCTCCCATAACTCCGAGAATGCTGCTACCGTAGGAATTGCGCCGCCTGTTTCCCGCCCCTTCTTTGGCCCCCCTTGTTCACGGCACTGATTTCCCACCCCCGAAGTCGAACTAGACGACGAATCAGAAGACGACGTGTAAGATGAATCCGATCTCCTACGCCTATAACAAGAATGCCGACGCTTCCGGCTTCTCCTCTTCCGCCCTTTGCCCAGAGCACCGGTTCCCACCCCAGCCTCCGCCCCCTGCGCAAGTGTCAACTCACCTGAAGCACTCTCGCCTACTTCCGTAGATACACCGATCTCAGTACGCTCTGGAGCTGCCTGGATATCTGCTTCCGTCTCCACAGGCGCCCTGCCAGTCACTTGACTCCCTGCCATGCTCGATGTCGCGCCTCCTCCTTGCCTCGACGCATTCAACCAAGGACTACCCGCATACTGCCACATTGGGGGTACCTGTGGGGAAAAAACAGGGAAAGGAGACGAGACCCCCGCCCCAACCCATGGTGACTGCCAAGCCCCCAGCCACTCCGCCCGCGAGGAACCTTGACCCCCGCCCTGCCAATGCGCCCAAGCTGGGGAGGGACCGCCTCCTGCCTCCGGTAGCCAACCCAAAGTACCCGACAAACCCCACCTCTCTCCTTCCCGAGAATCGCCTAGGCCTCCCTCGAGGTGGGGTGGACCACCATTGGGCTGTCCATCAGCCACTAGCCCCGCCCCGTGTCCTGTTGTCTCTCTTAATTGCTCACCACCTCTGTCGCCCCGACTACCTCGAGGGGCCCTACCCCCCCGCAATAGCTGACCTCCCCTAACCTCGCCGCATACCTCATTCTGAGCCTGTGCGTGCCCAATTGCAGTTCCCCTGCCCCCCCCCCCCCCGCCCTCTATTTCCTTTGGCAGGCTCCCTTGTTCGCTTACCCCCCCCCCCCCTGAGCAGCCCTGGCCTTGTGTGTAGTTCTGCCCTTGGCCCCCTCCCGCACCGAATTCCCGCCTGCTACTGTAACATGCTGCCTGCTATCCCCTCGCTCTGCACTAGCATCGGACGCCGTCCTTCTACCCACCCCGGCTGCATGATTTGTTCCTCTCCCTCTGCCTGGCCCTCTGCCTTTTGCTGCACTTGCACCTCCCTCCTTATCACGGGGCATGGTCTTCTTCTTCTTTTGTTTTTAATTAGGGCTCCTCTAATGTATGAAAATGGCAAACCACTTAAACCCCCGAAGCCGCTTGCCTAGCAACACCGTGAGCCCAAAGGATTTCCAAAAAAAAAAATTTGTTGTTTTAAGTGCACACACTTGACGCGGTGCAGAAGGATCCGTGTCCCTGCCCTCCTTGCAAACCAACTGCCTCAGACTCGACAGCACTGAACCCCGAAAGCAATTCCTTTAGCTTTTTTTTTTTTTTTTACTGTCAACGTCGCTATCAGCCTATCCCCCTCTCCCGTCTAAAATGATGCTGCTGTGCACCCCCGGGGAAAGCCTCTTACCCCCCGCGCTAGGCCCACCGTTAATTTTTGGAAAAATGGGAAGCTGTTCACACGTCCGACGGCTCCGGCATCCGATGGCAAGAGGCCGGAGCCACGCCGCGTCCCCGCACTAAGCCCCCTCACTAACCGCTCCATCCACCCATTGGCTGCCGCGCGGGACAGTCAACTTGCTGGAGCCAATGGGGAGGACATACCCTTTAAGCCCCGCCTCCCGGAGTTGAAACACAGAATTGCCGCGCGGGCATGGAAGCTGCCGCCCACACGGTTAAGGCCGGCCGCGAGCACATGGCTCCGCGGCCTTGCTATTCCCTATGAGAATAATGTGCCCATTTATAAGCACGAGAGATGATCCTGCACGGGTAATCATGAGTGAGAAGACGGGGCCACAGTTTGCCAGCATGATTCTGAAATTCACTTAAAGTAGAGCAAATATGCCTAAGGTGTAAAAATTGGCCAAATGGAAGGCCATGTTTCAGAGAGCCAGGATGATGACTGTGGTACCATAATAAGATGTTGCGCTGCACTGATTTTTGAAATAAAGTGGTTTGCAAGCCCTCCGGAGTAAGGTATACCTGAAAATCAAGAAACTCAATGGAATGGGTTTTAATATGAGCAGTAAACTGAATGTTGGTTTTGATTAAATTCAGCCATTATAAAAACTTCTGCAAAGTCAACAGAGGGCTTGTCCACAAAAAGAATACGTCATCCAAAAACTGTATCCAAAAGGGGATATATTGAAACCATTCAGAAGTGTAGACATGTGTTTCTTCAAACATGACCACTGTTGCCCCCATTGCTATCCTAAAAGAATTGGCTGTTGTACGAAAAGTAATTGTTAGCACTAAATTCAGCAGATCCAACAAAAAAGACCAAGGTATGAGAGCTGATAAAATTAAAGGATATTCCACTAAACAATGTAATGCTTCCTGTTGATTGATATTGGTATAGAGAGCATTAACGATGTGTCTGTACAGGTAGCTAATTGGCTAAGGAATTGAGAGGTATCTCTAATATAAGATCTAACCTGGGCAGCAGCTGGTTGCAAAAAATGATCGTAGAATTTGGAAAGTGGTTCCAAGATAGATCCCCAACAAGACACTATGGGACAACCCAGGGGCTGTGTAAGTGACTTGTGTATCTTGGGGACAGTGTAGATCACTGGGATCTTTGGTGTAAGTTTACATAAAAACATCATTTCTTTGCCTGTAATTCCCTCCATCTGAAAGGCATATGAAACCTCTTCCTTGATTTGACTCTGAAGATTAGAAGTGGGGTCCTCAGGTAAAACCTTGTAATAGCTGTCATCAGAAAGCTGCCACATTTGTTTATTGTGGAGAGCTGTCATGATTAAACTACCACAGTGCGTCCTTTGTCAGCATTTTGAATGACCAAATCCTCTGCCACTGCTGAGATAGTGCCTTAGATTCGCTTCTAGACATATTAAAATAAGTGCATGAAGACTTGTTCTAGTGAATCTAAATCTGATAAAACTACCCATTGAAATGTAAGAAGAGCGGGATCCAATTCACCAGGATGCATCCAATTTGAAGGATTCTGCATAACAGAACCGTCATTAAGAGAAGGCTTATCAGCAAATGAGAGTGTAACATGAAGTTTGCGAAAAAATTTATAGTACTACCCTCACTTTAAAAGGATCGTATTTGATAGTTGGGACAAATGATAATCCAAGATTTAATATAAGTTCTCGGTCAGGGGTCAGAACTTGTCCTGAAAGATTGCTGACTGATGTTGTTTCATTTTGGACTGTGTAATGGGGCCTCCCCAGTATTGGTGCTGGCAGCCACATCTCGGACATCTGCCCCGATAAGTGCCTTCCCAAAAATCCTGGTTTCTCTCATGGTGATTACAAGAATGTCTCTGATAACCTCTGTCATAGGAATCATTGCTATCAGCAGTGTCATCAGTGGAATGATCAAACGTGATCTGTTTGGCTGCTAATTTCTCATTTGTATACATTTGGTTGTTGGCATAGTCAGACTGATCATGTTTGAATTTTTCTAATTTTCATATTCTGTATATGTTCCCGTAAGTTAGATAATTGCTTAGACATTTCTTCAAATTGTGTTTCAGAGGTCCGTTTGTCCAAAGATGCTTTAACCTTATCTTGTAACTTGATTATCTGTTTCTGGATAGTTTAGCTATATGCATCAAAGTGGTTTACACCAAAATACGCATAAAAAAATACACCAATAAAATAAAAAATAAAACAAATAAAACAAAACTCCCACAACAAACTCTCATAAAGAAAATACAGCACAGTATAGAAGAGAGCTCTGGAACCCACATCCCTACATACCCCCAAAGGCTTGCTCAAAAAAATACATCTTCAACAGCTTCTTAAAGGACCTCACCAAATCAGCGTGCCGTATGTACAGAGGAATTAAATTACTTTTAAATTCCAATTGAAGCCTCTTAAAGAGATCTTAGCTCAAATATTTGAGAAACCAAGGTAAGGGCTCTCATGTTTTCTGACTTCCAAAATCATTATTAGGGTACATACTAGGCACATAAAGACACTGTTCATGAGAGCTTCTATCCTAGTCCAAGTGCATTTGCAGCCTACAGAAAGGCTTCTCCCAACTCAGAAGACTGACTTAAACAGCATCAGCAGGTCAGGGCACAGATGGGAACTCCCAGATGGTACAGTGAAGGTGGTCTGACAGGCTATTAAAGGACCTCAGCCCAAATATCTGAGAAACCATAGTAGGGATTACATGCCTTATGAATTCCAAAAGCACAGTTGGGTTACTCACTAGCCAGTGCTGTAGAGACACATAAGAGATGCAGCCCCTCTTCCAGAGACCTTATAACCTAGTCCCAGTGCATCATAATGCTTGGGAAGGGTAGGTGTGGGAATGGTAAGTAGATATGAGGAATGAAGGACAGGAAGGTGAGACCAGCTGCAGCACATACATGAAGGAAGAAGCAGCTCATTCCAAGTGTATTGATCAAGATAGAATTTTTTCAGTGAAGACTAGCAAGAGTTGCAGCTTCCAGTGCAATTGTGACAGTAGACGTCAGGCCCCATCTCTGCTCCCTCTGCCATTTTATTGCTACTTCTACTCTAACACTATTACTGTTGATTTTTCCCCTCTCAGTACCTTGTGGTCTTAATGCCACTGTGGTTGTGCCCTTTGGCCACCTTCTCTGATTTGGGTGGTTCATGTCACTTATTTTTGTGTTGCTCAATGACCTGTCTCCTTTGTTGTTTTGTTTTTTTTGCCAGTTTTCATAGGAACTCTATATAAGGGGGCTTGAGGAAGCTAAGTCTTCCCGGCCTCAACCATGATCTCCCAACCCCTTTCCAAGTCAAATTGGCAGGTAGCACTGCTAGTCTGATGTATAGTTGGGGCAAAAGTGTCCTAGCTGCTTCTGGTACAGCATCTTCCTTCTCCCCCATCTTCTATTTCTACCACTTCTTTAGACCCATGGCAAGATGACTAAGTACCTAAAACAGGTTTGGGGATATTCATTCCTTGTGTGCCAGTGATGGCTCTGCTGGTCCCACTCCTTTGATTTAGATTTCATGCTTCTGAAGGACAGGACCAGCAGAGTTATCAATAGCGTGCATAGAATGAATGTCACCATATCTTTTTTTAAGGTATTTAGCTATCCTGTGGTGGGTCAAAAGAAGCAGCAGAGGAGGCAGCCAAGGGGTGGGAATCGGTGGGGGGGGGGGTCACGGGAAGGATCAGGAAATTCTGGATGGGGAAGAAGTAGGAGATGCTAGACCTGGGGAGAGGGAAAGAAGCAGGAGAAGCTGGATTGATGGATGGGGGAAAGGGAAAGGGAAGAAGCATGAGATAGATACTAGATGGGGGGAGACAGAAACAGGGGATGCTGAATAAGGGAGGAAATAGAAGTAGGAGATGCTAGATAGGAAAAAGGGGAAGAAACAGGAGTTGCTGGATTGGGGATGGAGATAGAAACAGGAGTTACTAGTTTGGGGGAAGGAAATAGAAGCAGAAGATGCTTCATGGGGGAAGGAGAAGATGCAGGAGATGCAGAAGTAGTGGAGGGGAAAGAAAGGGGTATTGTAGTTTAAGGGGTGGATAGAGGAGGAGAAGTTGAATGGCAAGGGGTATGCTGACTCATGGATACAAAAGGAAGGCTAGGAACACAAAGGGGGATGCTGCGGGCAGGATGGGCGGAATAGGGTGACAGGGGAGACGTTAGGCATGAGGAGTGAATAGAGTGACAGGGAGATGCTTGACACAGGGGAAGTAGAAAGACATGGGAAATGCTGAACACAGAGGGACTAAAGAGACAGAAGGGAGATTCTGGGGGGGCATTAGGGAGACCAAGGGGTGATGATGGATGGAACTGAATTCGGGAAGAGAGAAAGGAGATGCTGGATGGAAGGAGAGGAGATGGAGAGGGAGGAGATGCTGGATGGGATGGAGAGGAAGGAGAAAAAGAGGGGATGCTGGATGGAGGGAGGGAGTTAGTAAAAGACTACAGAAAATAAAGAAGAAGGGGAATGAGAGGACTGAGGTGAGGAAAAGAGATGGGAAACTGTAGGTAGATGCAGCAAAATGAGACATAGTAACATAGTAAATGACGGCAGATAAAGACCAGCATGGTCCATCTAGTCTGCCCAGCAAGACGGCACAAATGAAAGAATGAAATCTGGGTGGATAGAGAGGCAGAAAATAAATGGAAGAAAGTTGCAAGCAAAAGATCAATGTCAGAGATGGATGTGAGGGGAAGAAGTGAAAACGATAAGAGGAGAGAACAAAATGTGAAACTGACAGGACACCATGGAAAGAGAACACAGAGGAAAACAGAAACCTGCCTCTGGAGCCAATACAATTAGAAAACTAAACTGGTCAGACAACAAAAGATAGAAAAAAGAATCATATTTTTAATTTAGTTATTGATATATGACAGTTTTTTAAATTTACACCTTCCATCTTTATATTTTGGAAAGTACAAGGGGAAATGCATCAGTGTGTCCATTTCTCAAGTATTGCATTGTGGAGCATGACCTCTCGAGGTTTCAGTTTAATTTTTGTCTAGATATTGGTATTTTTAGTTTCTGTTTCCTTGTTCTGTACTTGGGTGAGAGTCTATCTATGTTGTGTATGTTAAGGAATCCAGGTATTCGGTTAGCATTCAGGGTCTCTACAGGATCAAACTGTACTAATCTGGCTTATTTGCTTTTCCCAAAAGGTGTATTGATGTTCTAGTGCCCACTGCAGTGTTTACGATGCTGTCTTTTTCTAGGTAGAGCCCTTACTGTGTGACTCCTAGAAATTAGTGTTGTTCTAGTATGGCAGTATAAAGAGCATAAGAACATAAGATTTGCCATACTGGGTCAGATAAAAATCTATCAGGCCCAGGATCCTCTTTCCAACAGTGACCAATCCAGATCACAAGTACCCAATAACATCCCAATAGGTAGATTCCATGCTGCTTATCTAAGGGATAAAAGTGGATTTCCTCAAGTCGATCTTAATAATTGTTTATGTAACTTTTCCTCCAGGAACTTGTCCAAGCCTTTTTAAACTCAGCTGCATTAAGAGCTTTTACCACATGCTTTGGCAATGAATCTTGAGTTTTTTGCCATAAATTTACTACTTAGAAACTTCATTGCATGTCCCCTAGTCTTTGTACTTTTTGAAAGAGTAAACGACCAATTCAGCCTTACCAGTTCCACTTCACTTATCCTTTTAAAGGCCTCTATCTTATCCTCAGCCACCTCTCTAAGAGCCTTAACCTCTTCAGCCTTTCCCTATACCAGTATCATTCCATCCCCTTTATCATTTGGGTCACCATTCTCTGTACCTTTTCTAATTCCACTATATCTTTTTTGAGATACGGTGACCAGAACTGCACACAATACTCAAGGTGCATTATGATATTCTCTGTTTTATTTTCCATTTCTTTCCTTATAATTCCTAAAAAAAAAAATTCAATTTTTCTTGGCCACCACTGCATACTGAGCAGGGGATTTCAAAGTATTATCCACAAAGACTCTTAGGGGTATGTTTACTAAACCGTCTTAATGTGCGCTCTGCCACGTTATCGCATGATAAGGCGCCTTATCGCGTGATAATGGCGCTTTACCGGGCGATAAGGTGCCTTATCGCGCGGCAACGCTCTCAGCGGCGCAAACGAGCGCTGAAGGGAGGAGAAAGGCACCTGGAGGGCGGAGGAAGGCTCCCCAGGGGCGGAGAGAAGGGGTAAATGGGTGGAGAGTGGGAGGGGAGAGGCTCCCTGCACACTAACGCTGTGGATTGCGGGGCTGAAAACTAATGCCAGTGAAACCCTCGCGTTAGAACTGATTTAAAGGGAAGAGAAACCATTTACGTCAGCAATGTACAGCAAAGCCAGGGAAACCTACAAAACGTGATAAGTGTGATACATGTGCACGGAACAAAAGGGCAATTAAACATTGAAAATGACCGTAACGAAATGGGAAAAAAATTAACCAAGCTGGCCAATAGCGATATTAATGGGAAACTGCAAAAAACACTTCCGATAAAGCTCCACAAAAAAGATACCAACCTCGGAAGGGCCATGCTCTGTCCCCATACAAGGTGAATGATCCCACAGTGAAATAGTGCTGATCAGGGCATTCCCTTGGAACTGGACAGGTTACGTATGGCATGAACATGTTCCGCAACAGCAGAGCGGGCATGTCAGAATGGGCAACTGGACAGATGCCGGAACAGAGGACACAGAGGGCTGCAGGCGGCACATGCTGTGGTGCAGCTGGGCCACATTGTGGACTAGGGTGATGCCTAGGTGGCCTATAGGAATGCTGAAACTGTACAGCAGCCAGGTAGCAACTGATGAGGGCCCAACACGGGCACGAGTGTGTTTCCCACAGTGTCACAGGGGATAGTACCCAGCAGGTACCCCCAAGGGCACAGACATTGGCCGGCGGTGCTGGGGGGATGCGTGGACAGCTATGCAGGCACCCCTACCCCAGAACCCACACCATACACAGCAGCCTACCCGCATACTGGATGGCCTGAGATGGTGCACCACCAGCACCACCAGCAGAAGGGCATGTCAGCATGGTGGCAGAGGGGTACTGGTGGTAGAGGGGGCAGTGGCAGCTGCCCACAGAAGACCATGGCCTAGCCCTGTGTAGGTGGGTGCCGTGCACTGCAACAGACAGGGCCTGTCTGACAAACAGTCATGAAATCTCCAGGGAATGCACCATGTCTGTGGCAACACGGTTGTGCAGTGCACACAGCCAGTGTATTCAGAAGCAGAAGGTCACAGGTTCAAGTCCCAGCTGTGACTCCTGCCAACCCAGTCCCCATATTTTACCTACTACTAAACCGTGGTAGTAAAGACAGAACCTTTATTGCAAAGAACATAAACATGCCTCAAACGCCTATATTTTACCCTACAGAGCACAGACACCATAAACATGCGCATTACCTAGAGCAGAGTCTCCCAAATGCAGTCCTGGAGGGTACAACACCATTCAGGTTCCATGCTGTCTCTAATAAAGATGCCTGTGCTGCAATTCCCTGCGCCGCCCCTATGGTATGCAGAAGTATCTCATGCATATTCAGTAGGGACAGCATGAAAACCCGAACAGTGTTTGGCCCACCAGGACTGGAGTTGGAAACCTCTGCCCTAGAGCAGAGGCCAACAGGGGCAGAAACACCCGCACCCACAGGCTCCATTATCCAAAGCCACCTGGAGAGGCAGGAGTTTGGGCCCTGTGTGCATCTCCCAATACTAGCACTTGCATACCTTAGCAATTCCACCCTACACCTGGGAATACGGTATACATCTATCAAAAGGTTGCCATGATTACTGGCAGATAGCAATTCCTAAGTTAAGCACAATTTGCTGATTAAGCTGCATCATAGCAACCTTTCTGATGTCTGCGGAGTGTGCTACAGGTCTTGTGTCTGACAGTGTTTACCACCCTGGGGAGTGACTCCTACAGTATTGCGTACCATAGCCATGCCTGCACTGTGCCCAGGACTGGTGCGGTGGCCAGGGCTGACAAACACCTCTATAGTTGCACATTTCTGGCATAGGTGTGGGGAGTGTGTGTCTATCTATCCAGTGTGTGGTGGCTGCCAACACCCTCCTCAGCCCACACTGCTAGCACTGTTGCCAGTATTGGCCTGCCAATGTGCATAATGAGGAGCAAGGTACTGTGGGTATAGCCTGGACAGGGCGGCCTAGGTAGGATGCATCTGCAAAGGGCATAGGGCACTGGCTGTGACATTGTAGTGCCCGGCCACCACCTGCACAGACAGGGTGGCCACAGCATGTCCTGTTGGGAGTTCACTCTCACCCTGACTGAGCAGTGACCACGGCATGGCTAGGATACCCCATAGTGCTATATAGTATTTTTGTCCAGTGATATATATGGGTTCTTTTTCTGGGGCCCAATCACTGACATATCTGCTTGGTGGGTGTGCACACATCTTCTCCGGTAACATGCACTATGGACTAGCTAGCAGACTGTCTGCAGTTAGTATGTGTATGGCTGGAACACCTGGCAGGGTGCAGTGGTTGGAGACTCACTGTGCTTGCTGCTGGAAAATGTCAGATAGTGGTGGGGGCAGCTGGGCATTTCAAGCCCTACTGTCTGTCTGCTATTGCCTTATGGATGCGTACTGGACTGCCCTATAGGTTGTCTGTACCCCAGCCGGACTGAGGTTGATGGTCCTCTCTACTGCCACTATTGCAGGGATGTAGAATGTGGATCTCTTGTTGGGAGATCCTGAGCTCCAGAGGGCGGGTTGGGTGGTACTACATAATCTGCCTATGGGTCCAAACACCCCCCCACCCCCCAGCCCCACCCCCACCCCGATACATACATCATGTGGCCATGGCACCCACACAGGATATGCACTATTCCGGGGGCATCATAGTCCACAAGGCCTAGACGTGACTGGGATATACAGATGGACACAGGTGTATCTGAAGGGACTACCTATCACACACTGGCACTAATGGGGACCTGCAGCATAGCCTATCTCAGCTAAGACAGGTACTGTGGACATGGTGCTGGGCACCCCACCTCACCCTCAGGGTGAGCACAGGACCCGCACACTATGACGGTCTGTAGCTACTCTGTGCCAGTAACACACACGGTCAGTACCCCCTAGCAGGCCTAGGTGCTGTGGGGGTGCATATCCCATCTTGTGATCATCTGTAGACTGCTGCTTTGTATGTGCAGTGCATCATGGGTACGAGTGGATTAACTCTATCCTGGTAGCCACAGCAGACAGTCTGTGTGGTGACCTGAAGTCCTTCTGTAGCCAGCCAGGGGTTTGTTTGTAGCTATAGAGCTGTGGCCCACTGGTTACTTCACTGCCTGTGGAGCCAGAGGTTGTGGGTTTGATTCCACAGTGGGGTTATTTATTAGGGCTGTCTGGGGCAGTTTCCTTTTTAATTTAAATCAGGACTGCCAGCAAAAACACCCTCACAGTGCTGTAATCCTCAGGTGCCTTATAAGGCACCTTATGGGGCACCTGAAGATTACAGCACTGTGAGGGTGATTTAAATTAAAAAACAAAACTGCCCCATTGCTGTCCAACCTCTGATTCTACAGGTAGTGAAGCAACCAGTGGGCTACAGCTCTATAGCTACAAACAAACCCCTGGCTGGCTACAGAGGGACTGCAGGTCACCACACAGACTGCTGTGGCTACCAGGATAGAGTTAATCCACTCGTACCCATGATGCACTGCACATGAGGATCACAGCACTGTGAGGGTGTTTTTGCTGGCAGCACTGATTTAAAGTACAAAGGAACATTCCTCCTGCAGCACTGATTTAAAGTACAAAGGAACATTCCTCCTGCAGCACTGGTTTAAAGTACAGAAGGAACAGTCCTCCTACAGCACTGGTTTAATGTAAAAAGGAAAATTCCTCCTGCAGCACTGCTTTAGAGTAAAGAATTATGTCTCAGACAGCCTTACTCATTAACCCCACTGAGGAATCAAACTCTTGACCCCTGGTTTAGCAGTCATTGCATTAACCATTGTGCTATACCTCTCTTGCTGTGTTTGCAGGTCAGCGCGCCTACCTAAGACTAACGCGCGTTGATATGCCACTGCTCCCTCTATCACAGGAAAAGGTACCTTATCGCATGGTAACCAGAACTGCTACGTTAAGACCGACACGCCCACTCCTTTTATGGCATCCTGCACACTAACGTCGGGCACGATAAGACTGCTTAGTAAACATACCCCTTAGACTCCTCATGTGGAACCTTATTTAATTATTTTATTAATTAATTTATTTAATGCTTCTATACCGCCCCTTTCAGAGATCAGGGGCGGTTTACAAATAATGTAACAAGTTACATAGAATGGTAGTAAAACTATTTACATAGTAAAACGGGATATTTAACAAGAAACCTTGCACTATGTAGCTATAGTTTGGGTTGTTCTTTCCTAGGTGCATAACTTCACACTTGTCCACATTAAATTTCATCTGCCATTTGGATGCTCAGTCTCCCATCTTCTCAAGGTCCTCTTACAATTTTTCATAGTCCTCTTAACTACTCTGAAAATTTTACCATCTCACTCTTTCCTATGTTCAAGTCATCTAAAAAAAAAAAATATATATATATACATATATTTAAAAAGCAGTGGGCCCAGGACAGATCTCTGGGGTTCTCCACTACTGGTCTTTTTCCATTGAGAAAATTTACCATTTACCATCTTATCAGTTCCCATTCTACAATAGTATATTGCCTCCTATCCTCAATTTAATTTCCTCAAGAGTCTCTCATGAGGGACCTTGCCAAAGACTTTCTGAAAATACAGAAATACACTATGGGGTCCTTTTTAGAAGCCCTATTTATGCTTTGGACATCCAAAAATAAACATAGAAACATCCAAAGCACAGAGACTGTCTCCAGAACCATTTTAGAAGCCAGCTGTGGGGTCATCCGAATCTGAATGGGTGCTTGGAGGACACATGGCCGGAGTGTCCCTTGGAACCTGGAGGCATGGTTAGGATATTCTCAGGGACCAGGCTGTCTCTGCCTGATCACAGAAACATCATGGATGCCTGGCAGGTTAGCGACAAACAAGCATCGGAAAAGTGCTCATTTTAGCTGAAAAACATCCAGAGGGTATAGAGAAGAAAGCACTCTATCATCCCCAGTACTTAGCACAATTTCAACTATAGCAGCAACAAGATTTGAACCCTGGCTGCACAGTTCCTACCCCACTGCTCTAACCATTATGCTATCCTAGATATCTGAGTTCTGAAATATGGT
Organism: Ichthyophis bannanicus; assembly: GCA_033557465.1. NCBI lineage: Eukaryota > Metazoa > Chordata > Amphibia > Gymnophiona > Ichthyophiidae > Ichthyophis > Ichthyophis bannanicus. The sequence continues at coordinate 1,301,263,063 of CM066031.1, forward strand.
CTGGGGATATCTACATGGAAGCCCCTCCAGACGTCCTTATCTGGCATGTCCAGGTTTGTGAAATAAGTCTGCACCTGGATGTGCCTGCATTTTTTTTCTGGCTTAAATGTCCCAGATTGCACTTGGACCGATCTTCTAAAATTCCCCTTCATATCGACTGGCACACATCTTTATCTGTTTATTCACATCTTAAAAAAGTAAAGCAGATTGATGAGACAAGACTTCCCTTGGGATAAATCATGTTGACTTTGTCCAGTAAACCATGATTATCTATTTTTCAATAATTTTATTCTTTATAATAGCTTCTACCATTTTGGCTAGCATGGATGTTAGGCTCATGGTCTGTGGTTGCCCAGATTACCCTAAAAATATTGACATTGGCGATTCCCCAATCTATGAGACAATTTTAATGACAGTTTTCAAATTACTAATAGTAGGTCTGCAAAAGTACAGAGAAGAGCCACCAAAATGTTGAAGGGGATGGAAGGCTACTCCTATGAAGAGAGGCTACAAAGGTTGGAGCTCTTCAACCTGGAAAAGAGACGGCTGAGGGGAGATATGATAGAGGTCTATAAATTAATGAATGGAGTGGAGCGGGTAAACGTGGATCAATTGTTTACGCTATCAGAATATAGAAAGACTAGGGGACATGCAATGAAGCTACAGGGTAAACTATTTAAGACAAATAAGAGAAAATATTTTTTCACTCAACGTGTAATCAAACTCTGGAATTTATTACCGGAGGATGTAGTAAGGGCTGTTAGTGTAGCTGGGTTTAAAAAAGGTTTGGACAAGTTCCTGGAGGAAAGGTCCATAAACCACTATTAAAAAGGGACCCAGGATAATCAATGCTTGACCCAGTACAAGCATTGTGGAACCTGTGTCTTTTGGGGATATTGCTAGGTACGTATGACCTAGATTGGCCACTGTTGGAAACAGGATACTGGGCTTGATGGACCTCGGTCTGACCCAGTATGGCATATCTTATGTTCTTAATTTCATTTTTGAGTTCTTTGAACACCCTGGGATGCATACCATTTGGTCTAAGTCATTTGCTACTCTTTTGTGTGTCAAATCAAGATTTGTTTCAATTTTTCCAGTTCATCACCTTTAAACATAATTTCTGGCATGGATATCTCTCCTGCATCTTCTTCAATAAAGATTTAAGCAAAGAATTAATTTAGTTTCACTTCTTTATTATCAAATTAGCCAGCTGACTCCCCTCACAAGTTTTTTGTTTAAATGTACCTGAAAAAGTTTTCATTATGAATTTTCAAATTCTCGCTTTGCCTTACTGATCAATGCTTTGTATCAAACTTGCCAGATCGTTTTTTTTTTTTTTTTTTGCTATAACAGCCTCTCTCATCTCACCTTTAAACCAGGCTGGCAATCATTTGACCTTTCTTCCACTTTTTTTTAAAGCGTGGAATACATCTAGTCTGTGCTTCCAAGAGGGTATTTTTAAATAATGTCCTGGCTGAGTGCAAATTCTTAACATTTGCAACTGCTCCTTTTAGTTTTTTTCCCAATCATTTTCTTCATTTTATCAGTCTCTCCAAGAACATAAAAACATAAGAAATGCCATACTGGGTCAGACAAAAGTCCATCAAGCTTAGTATCCTGTTTCCAACAGTGACCAATCCAGGTCACAAGTAACTGTCAGGTTCCCCAAAAGGTACAGAGATTCAATGCTGCTTATCCTAGGGGTACGCAGTGGATTTATAATGGTTTATGGGCTTTTCCTCCGGGAACTTGTCCAAATCTCTTTTAAACCCAGCTACATTAGCTGCTTTTGCTACATCCTCTGGTAAAGAATTCCAGAGTGTCATTACATGTTGAGTAAGAAACTATTTCCTCCTGTCAGTCTTAAATGGGTTACATTGTAGCTTCACTGCATGTCCCCTAGTCTTTCCACTTTGAAGGCACAAACAATCAATCTATGTTTACCCGTTCCACTCAATTCATTATTTTATAGACCTCTATCATATCTCCCCTGAGCCGTCTTTTTTCCAAGTTGAAGAACCCTAACCTTTTAAGCCTTTCCTCATATTCCTCCCTCAAGTGATAATTAAATTTTATCATATTATGATTTATTGTCAAGTGTCCCTAACACTGTTACATCACGCACCAGATCATGCTTTCCACTAAGGACTAGGTCCAAAATAGCTCCCCTTTGTGGTGGTTCCTGAGCCAAACTTTATTATCCTATCCGGTACTGATGACCCGAAATCACACACTGTTACTGTGTTGACAATTTTGTTAGCTTCTCTTTTTTGTTTTAATAGCTTTTATTTAATTTTTTTCTCTGAATACAAGATACAAATATCAAGAAATAACACAAACATAATTCAAAAAATTCAAGAACAATCATTATCCATATAAAAAGAACCGCATCAAGGGAGAAGAGTAGCATTTATAACAAAAGAAAAAATAATACAATAGGAAAAAAGGAGTATAATACTCCACAATAGGGAGCAAAATTTATTGTACATTCCACCTACTATTTCTCAACCAATTCCTTTCCAAACAAAAACTTCTGCAACTGAGTTACATCAGTATAAACATAATTTTGTCCCTTATATATTATAATACAACGGCAGGGAAATTTCAAAAAGAAAGAAGCCCCCAAAAGCCAGTACCCGAGATTTTAACTCCAGAAATTGCTTACGCCGAATCTGGGTAGTCTGACCCACATCTGGAAAAACCTGAAGTTTAAAACCTCAAAATGGAGCCTCTCTATGCTTAAAGTAGGCTCTCAGCACACTTAACTTAGTAGACTCAGACCCAAACGTTACTACCAAGATGCAGCGCCTGGGAATGACGTCCATTGAATCTTCCAAGAAAGCTTTTAGATTCTGACCTACCAATTATCTGAAGGGGAAACAGACCCTTCCACTTTTGGCAAGGCAGAAGAATTAACAGGAAGGGAATACATTTGGATTACATCTGAAGTTCCTCTCAACTGCAAAATTTCAGTAAAATATTTTTGCAACAAAATATCTGAAGACAGCAAATGAGTAGAAGGGAATTTAAGGAAACATAAGTTTCTTGTTCTAGACTGATTCTCTAAAGACTCCAGACGATAGGAAATTGCTAAAGCATCTATAATTAAAGCAACATTACCATCACGGTAAGCCTGGAGCTGAGAATCAGTACCAGCCGTCAACTTAGTTAAGGAACCTAATTGCTGATCTATAATTTTCATTTTACCTACCACATCATGAGTAAATCTACAAAGAGAAGAAACAGTTGAGGACAAACGGGTATCAATCTTTTGAATAGCAGTCCAAATATCTATGAGAGTCACCTCACCTGCAGGAGGGGTGACCATACCATCAGACGCTGCCGGATCTACAGGGTAAAGGGAAGGGGTTACAACATCCGGGGATAAATCCAGGAAAGTAGACGAATAAGGAGGTTGAGGGAAAGGAGGTGGAGACCGGGTCTCAGGGCTTAAAGAAGCTCCATCCAGCAAATGATTTGCAGGCAGTAAGGAAGTTACGTGCTTGTCCATAGGGCCCACCACCTTACCTCCTTGCAAACCCCCTCCTGCTCCAGACTTAGCTACCAACTTCGTCTTACGTTTCCCCATGGGCACGGCACTTCAGCTTCCGGTGTTCTCAAGAGCTCCTCGTGAGCGCCAAAGGGGCGTGTTCTTCCCCTTGAGTCACACCCCTTAGGACACAACCACGCAGGCCGCGACACGTGGCCATGTGTATTATCCGCTGGGCTTTGTAGGGTTAGGGGGGAGGGTCCTCAACGCCTGGGACATCCAGCCCGTGCCTGCAGCTGATCAAATGAGCCTCCAGCTCCCACCTGCTGCGCTGCTCCTTGGCAATGACAAAGAAAACGCGTCTGCTCCCAAGTACAGCTGATCTCCTCCAATAAAGCTCTGCTCCCGCTGGGCTTTGTAGGGTTAGGGGGGAGGGTCCTCAATGCCTGGGACGTCCACCCCGTGCCTGCAACTGATCAAACAAGCCTCCAGCTCCCACCTGCTGTGCTGCTCTGCGGTGATGGCAAAGAAACCGCGTCGGCTCCCAGGTACAGCTGATCTCCCTTTGTTAGCTTCTCTAATTTCTGTTAGCATTTCATCATTTGTTTATTCTGGCCAGGAAGATGGTAGTATACCGTCGTACTATTCCCTTCACCTTCTTGCATGAGATTTCTACCCATAAATATTCTATAGTGCATTTTTTTCCTGCAAATGTTTTATCCTGTTTAACTCAATGCCCTCTTTAACATATATGACCACCCCTCTACCAATTTTATCTACTTTGTCATTATGATAAAAATTGTACCCTACTTTCACAGTGTCCCATTGGTTTTCCTCCTTCCACCAGGTCTCTGAGATTCCTATTATATCTACTGTACCTCTTCATTCAGTGCTATATATTTTAACTCTCCCATCTTATTTTTAGATATCTAGCATTTGTATACAGGCATTTCAAAGTAACCTTTTTGTTCGTATTGTTAATCTGCTTATCTGTTGGCAGGGAATCTTTCAAATCTGTCTGCTGTTTACTTAAAGGCAGCTGAACTACTTTTACCTTTATTGCAACCTCTCTATGGGGATGCTCTAACCTCCCTGTTTTGATAGTATCCTTCAAAGATATGTCATTCCAAACCATGCACTCTTGGGTGACTGTTGGCTTTCCCCCAATATCTAGTTGAAAGCTGTTTTATCGCATTTTTAAAGGTTACTGCCAGCATCCTGCTCTGTAGAACCTAGGTGACTTTTGTAGGGTTTTGTATTACTTCACAATATGCCCTGTAATGAAGAAGGGTTATGATTCAGATTCCAACAATGTTTGGTAACTCAACAATAAACTAAAGGCCAGGAAATCTAAAGCCTACTGGCCATTTAGCAACCTATTAAAGAACTAATAAGCACATCATTTTATGGTTGCCAGGATTTCTGTTACAATGCTTCTAAAACACCACTGTTCGCATGGCCAGCAGAAAGATGGGAGACTAGGGTTGACTGGAAGCAGAATGCAAACAGATCTGCATCCTTTCCAGAATATTGCAAATACAATTCTGTTTAATATGTTGTATTATTTTGTGCATTATTTTGATTTTTTTGGCATGTAATTCCCTGCTGTGTATTTAGGAGCATATTTACTAAAAGCTGTTAGCTGCTACTGCATGGCTAATGCAGACTTATTGCCCAGTGGTTAGCAGACATCTGCATTTAGCGTGGTGGACCGGGCGGGGGGAGGGAGGTGAGATCGGGATGGGTAGTTGCATTCTTATTTTTGGCAGCCACCACATTAAAAAATTTTGTGTGTTGGCTGCCAAAAATGTTCTGATTGCAGCTGCAGATAACACCATCTCGACAGGTGTCATTATCCACAGGCAATAGTGTTTATGTGGCACCTTGGGCACTGCCATTGGAGGCAAGTTGCCTCCCAGTTCCTCAATCAAGTTCCCCCTAATTCAACAATATTGTCAGTGCCATGGATGTACAGTTCTGTGGCACCAACAATATCAAAACAGTGGCTTCCCCCTTTAGCACCAATGCCCCCCAGACAGCTCTTGATCCCCACTAAGAACTGTTTGGGAGGGGTCAGTGCACCTGCTGAAAAATAGTATCATCCCAGCTAGCCAGTTAGGCACCCAAAGGCCCCCCCCCCCTCTCAGTTCAAAAAAACCCCCAGCTAACAAGTTGAAATCCCGAACCGCAATTAAAAATAATAAAACCCGGCTTGTTTGTTGGCCTAAGGCCCCCCCCCCCCCCCCCCCCTTTCCTTTTTTTTTTTTTTTTGCACCTTTCTTGTTACCTACTGCCTAACTGCACTGGCCAGGTTCTTCCTCTAACCACTGTTGCAACTTTCCCCCATTCCTACAACACTGGTTTTTCTTATCATTTGAGACGTGCCATATGAAGAGATACCAAAAGTTTGTCCGCATTACAGACGTTTTCAGTGCCTTTGGATATTCCTGTGTGAGAGTCTGCCTAAATTGAGGTTCCAGCCTCTTAAGTGTATTGAAAATTGACTGTTAATCCTTACCAGTTCTGGAGTTTTCTTTCATGACTGGAATAAATCCAAACAGGGAGGCCTTGCTACTGCCTGTGAGACTCAAGTCAATCCTGCAGGCAGCTAATGGAAAACCCAGAGTGCATTCTAATCTCTCAAGCCACAGGAACTCAATGGAAGTCCTTGGCTAACTCTGCACTATCAGCAGTGAAAGGGTTAACTTCCACTTTTCTCCACCTATCTTCCCTATTATCTCCACGCCCCTCCCCCCCTCCCCCCCACATACATAGCTCCTCTCTCAGTCCTCTTACCCCTCACTCTGCTTCTTCCTCTCCCTCTTAAATCCCTATTGGTCAACTCTCAACTATTTTTCTTCTTATCACAGCCAATGTCCCCTTTCTCCCAGTTTGCATTCCCTTCTCTCAGCTTCATGCTCCCTCTCACAATCCATCTCCCTTCTCTGTCCCTTTCCCCTCAGTTCTTTTCCTCATCTCTTAGCTAGGATTCTTTCTTTCAGTTATCTCCCACACCCTTAGTGCAATATTATTTATTTCTATTTTATTTAAAGTTTTTTATAGTTCCAGCAGCTCCCCAATTGGGGTTGAGCGCCCGAGGGGGAGAGGAGCTTGTTTCTCCCGCCAGGAGGCTCCTGCCCAATCGGGGCAGTGGGAGGTGCAGCAGAGCCAGCATAAGAAGCAGGCTCCAACAGGAGCAACCCAGACCGAAGCAGCCTTTGTCCAGCAGCTCCCCAATCAGGGTTGAGCACCCGAGGGGGAGAGGAGCTTGATTCTCCCGCCCGGAGGCTCCTGCCAAATCGGGGCAGTGGGAGGTGCAGCAGAGCCAGCATAAGCCGGCTCCAACAGGTGCAACCCAGACCGAAGCAGCCTTTGTCCAGCAGCTCCCCAATCAGGGTTGATCACCCGAGGGGGAGAGGAGCTTGATTCTCCCGCCCGGAGGCTCCTGCCCAATCGGGGCAGTGGGAGGTGCAGCAGAGCCAGCATAAGAAGCTGGCTCCAACAAGCGCGTCCGCGCTCTGTGGGCCCGCGCCTGAGGGCCTCGCCAGAGGGCCCTTTGGCGTGGCCCTTAGGCAGTGGCCAAATACCAGCTAAGAACCATCACAATGACCCAGGAATAAGCTGCAATCCTCGACACGAACGCAGGTACTGTAAATCACTACTTATCTAGTTAGTGTCTCCCCACAACGCCGAACATATCTGCCATGATACCTCATACAAATACACACGAAACGTTCGTCATGTAACCCGCGCTGATATAGCTGTATTTAGCTTGCTGCTGTAAACTGCAATGCCAAGAACCACCTATAGAGCAGCTTCCGTGAGTGACCTTACTTACATACCACTTGCCTGTTCATGACTTGCCACTTATACTATGATACTGCTTGTATTACTACACTGCCTGTATTCATGCTTCACCTATATTTCCGGATAGTGCATGTACTCATGGTATTGTCTATATTATTGCATGTTTCCATGGTACTGTCTGGATTATTGCATGCATTCATGGTATTGTCTATATTTCTGCCTGTACTCCTAGTATATTCCGTACATTGCCACTAGTATATTCCGTACTTTCCACTTATATTACGACACTGCTTGTATTACTACACTGCATATATTCATGCTTCACCTATATTCCGGATAGTGCATGTACTCATGGTATTGTCTATATTATTGCATATATTCATGGTATTGCCTATATTAGTGCCCTACTCCTAGTATATTCCGTACATCGCCAGCTACTTTAACACTGCATTGCTGTATCACTGCATCCCATACTGCCAGCCTGGCAATCAACTTGCATTACCTAACCCCTAGCCCACAATTAAGCTAACGCAGAAAGGTAGTGATCCTACTAATACATAGCAGCGACACAACATGGCCCTCTCATGCCTTTACATAGTAACACTATACCTCGTAGCCCACAATTAAGCTAACGCAGAAAAGTAGTGACCCTACTAATACTAATACTAATACATCTCGCATCCAACTCACAACACCCAAACACACCAAGCTGGGTTATAGGAGACTTCAATTTACCATCCTTGCCAGAGGCACAAGCCTCCGCTTTCTTCGATGCCCTCGAGGAATTAGGATACACACAGCTGATCCACGAGCCCACCCATGTGAAAGGTGGTACACTGGACCTTGTCTTTGCCCCACAGAATACAGGCAACACAATAAACACTACTATACTCTCCAACACTGCAGTCCCCTGGTCTGACCACAGGTTAAACATTTTTCAAATATTACTGCAAAACAAACCCCAGAACAATCCCGATAAGTCCAACAATACCACAAAAGCAGCACCACGTAAGTTCCATGCCTTTGACAAAGACGCGATCCTCGACCAAACTCGCTCACTCCTCGACTTGACCTCGATCGACCCTGATGAGCTGGTATCTGCCTAGAATGAAAAGTTCACTGCTATTGCTCTGCGACCACCAGCAAACAATCCAACTAAGAAAAGAACCTCTGCAGCCTGGTACTCCGCTGAACTTAGAGCGTCATTAACCTGCCTAAGAAAAATGGAAAGACGCTGGCGCAGAACCCACTCCACGGATGATCTAAAAGCATACAATGTGCAACTGGAAAAACACCGCCAAGCAGTATCAGAGAGCATAAAAAGATTCCACACAGACACACTAAAGTGGTCCCTAAACAAACCACACAACCTATTCACCCTGGTAAAGAACCTAACAAAAGAGCCAGCACCTGCCTGATCCATCCTCAAGTCTTCGCTGACCTCTTACAAACGAAGCTGTGCCAGACCAATAAGTTCACTGCCCCCAACACTCCAATCAAACCAGGATCACTAGCACCATTATCCATTTTCTCCAAGCCATCTAAAAAACAAATTGAAGATATAATCGCCATAATCAACACAACCACTGCACAAACTGACCCTTGCCTGGTGTTCTGGATAAAAGAGCTACAATCGACTGTCAGCCCTTTTCTATCCAAGCTAATGGACTGCTCCTTCACAAATGGGACCTTTCCCCAATCCCTCAAACATACCTCTATCAGGCCACTACTAAAGAACAGTAAGCTTGACCCTAAGAAGCCAGACTCATATAGGCTGATATCAAGCATCCCACTCTTGGCGAAAATTATCGAAAAAGAAGTTCAAACACAAATCCAAGAACATATTGATGCTTCTGCCCCACTTGATTCTTGTCAGCACGGTTTTAGAGCTGCTCATGGCATGGAGACTCTCCTCACCATCCTCTTCAGTACCATAATAACAGGAATTGATAACATACGCCAGGGATATGTGCTCATCTTCTTAGACATCGCAGCCACGTTCGACTCAGTCTGCCATGATCTCCTCCTACACCGCCTCCAGGAGAAGGGGATATGTGACTCTGCACTTAAATGGTGCAAGTCGTATCTCTCCGATAGATGGCAACACGTAAGATCAGGAGAAACAACATCAGAACCTTTCCACCAGAGTCAAGGGGTCCCGCAAGGATCATCTCTCTCTGCACTCATGTTTAATATATATATGCAACCTATCTGCAAGATCATCCTGTGGCTCCAAACGCAAAATCTTCGGATACAACATAAGAAAACCGAAGTCCTTTTCATCACAAGGAACCCAAATTTCATCACTCCTCCTTACTTGAAGGTCCAAGATGCAGAACCTCTGACCAAACCCTCCATCAGATACCTGGGAGTCACACTTGACCAGCGACTAGACATGAAGACCCATATAAGCAATGTAGCAAGAGCCGTATAACATAAAATCCGATCCCTCAGACACCTACGCTCCCTACTTGAACCAGATGACTTCCGGACAGTGTATCAAGCTCTGGTCTTACCACATATCGACAATGCCAACGCAATACTCCATGGTCTACCACAATCCACTTTGCTTCCATTACAGCTAGCAATGAACTCAGCAGCACGAGTTCTCCAGGGCGCTGCCATGAGGGAACACATGACACCCATCCTGAAACAATTACACTGGCTCCCTATAAAAGGCAGGATCACATTCAAGACCATACCAATGACCTTCAAGATCATAAAGGGACTTGCCCCATCTTCCTTATCCGATCTCATATTGATAACCCCCCCTAATAGATCTAGAAGATCTCATGCCGCTAATAAACTAGTAGTCCCAAAAGAAACGACCAAATGTTGCCAAAGCACAACGAACAGGGCTTTTAAGCTCGCCGCACCTAAATGCTGGAACACCCTTCCACACAGTATCCGTGATATCACCAATCTAACCCAGTTTAGAAAAGCCGTGAATCATTACCTCTTCCTCTTACATTACCCGGATGACAGCACCACCGATCACTCACCATCCAGCTAGGCAAATCTACGCAAATGTCCAATCAATTCGCATTGTACAGATTTAAATAGTTACCCCTGTTTCTTTCCAAGTTCCTATTCCTGTTAATTGTAAACACAAATCAAGTCATTTGAAATGTGTATGTAAAATGTTCCATGTAAACCGCACTGATGGAAAATAGCGCGGTATATAAGAAAATGTAAATAAATAAATATACCGTCTTTCTACAGTTCAAGACGGTTTACAGGGAACTCAACATAACAGTGCAGATACATCCGTTTTACATAAAATATTTGAACAAAAATTTAACACAACCCCATTTTACAGTTAGCCTTCCAGCCCCTGCCAACAGCTCTCTCAGTTCCATTTAGGACGGTCTTCAGCTCTTCTTTTCCTTCCCTTCTCTTCTCTTCCTTTCCCAGTCTCTCCCTTAGCACCCCTCCTCCTCTTTATAGCAGACCAAAGGAAGGCAACCTATTTCTCCTCCACTACAGCAGCTCTGTTCCCCCTTCAGAGGAAGGTGTAAATAGCAGCCTTGGAGACACAAGATCTTCCTTCCTGCTTTCCCCTGCATTGTGGAGCTCTCAGCTTTCCAACCAGGGAAGAGCAGGAGAGAATACGAGGGGTGCTCATGCACCTGCAGAGCTCAGAGAGCTGATGCCTATGCACAAAACATTTACAAAGTGTTATTGAGAAGATAGCGACAATTTAAAGGAAGCCTAACTGATGGATAAGATAGGCTGAAACTCTGAAAGTAAAGAAGTTCTAAATGCAGCCTAGAAGAAGGATAAGAAAGGGAAGCTAGGACAGAAACATCTAAATGTCTAGCAGGTTTTAGTAAGGCATCAGAAGGCAGCAATTTTTCATAAAATGAATAGCTCAAGGTCAAGGAGTCATCATAGGAAACTGAAGAGGAAGGGCAAAAGTGGTATTGTCAGACTCAAGGGTACAGGGGGGGAATATGCAGAAGCTGATAAGGATAAAGCGGAATTACTTAACAAATATTTTTGTTCTGTGTTCACAGATGAAAAACCAGGAGCAGGACCTCAGAAAACACCCACAAATAAGAACAGAAGCGAGGGACATCTTGAACAATTTTCAGAAGACTGTGTTCGTGAGAAACTAGCTCAACTCAAAGTAGACAAAGCGATGGGACCGGATGGGATACACCCTAGAATACTGAGGGAACTTGGGGACATTCTAGCAACTCCACTGACTGACCTTTTCAATGCCTCGTTGGAGTCGGGAGTGGTGCCAAAGGACTGGAGAGAGGCTCATGTGGTGCCTTTACACAAAAGCGGAAGTAAGGATGTGGTTGAAAACTACAGGCCGGTTAGTTTAACTTCAGTGGTGAGTAAATTAATGGAAACGCTGTTGAAAGAGAAAATAGTGAGGTTTCTGGAGTCCAGCGGATTACAGGATCCGAGGCAGCATGGATTCACCAGAGGCAGGTCTTGTCAGACAAATCTGATTGATTTCTTTGACTGGGTGACCAGGGAGTTGGACCGAGGAAGAGCTCTAGATGTGGTGTATTTAGATTTCAGTAAAGCCTTTGACACTGTTCCTCACAGGCGACTTATAAACAAACTGAGCACCCTAGGGATGGACCCTAAAGTTACTGCTTGGGTTAGAAATTGGTTGGGTGGGAGGCGACAAAGAGTACAAGTAAATGGAGCTCACTCTGAGGAGAAGGATGTTACCAGTGGTGTGCCCCAGGGATCTGTCCTTGGTCCGATTCTTTTTAACATCTTTGTTAGTGATATAGCGGAAGGGCTGTCGGGTAAGGTTTGCCTCTTTGCAGATGATACCAAAATCTGCAATAAAGTAGACACCCAGGAAGGTGTAAATAACATGAGGAGGGATCTAGCTAAGCTTGAAGAATGGTCTAGAATTTGGCAGCTGGGATTTAATGTTAAAAAATGTAAGGTCATGCATTTGGGCTGCAGCAATCCAAGGGAGCAATACAGCATAGGAGGTGAAGTACTTTTGTCCACTAAAGAAGAGCGGGACCTAGGCGTAGTTGTGTCCGATGATCTTAAAGTAGCTAAACAGGTAGAAAAGGCGACGGCAAAAGCTAGAAGGATGCTTGGGTGCATACGGAGAGGAATGGCTAGCAGAAAAAAGGAGGTGATAATGCCTCTGTATAAGTCTTTGGTGCGACCTCATTTGGAGTATGGTGTGCAATTCTGGAGACCGCACCTTCAAAAGGATGTGAACAGGATGGAGTCGGTACAGAGGGGTGCTACTAAGATGATTAGTGGTCTTCATTATAAAGCATATGAGGACAGACTTAAGGATCTTAATATGTACACCTTAGAGGAAAGGCGGGATAGAGGTGATATGATTGAGATGTTTAAATACCTCCATGGCATAAATGTTCAGGGAGAGAGCCTCTTTCAATTGAAAGCAAGTTCTGCGACGAGGGGACATGGGATGAGGGTGAAGGGAGATAGATTCAGGAGTGATATGCGGAAATATTTCTTTACGGAAAGAGTAGTGGATCCATGGAATAGTCTCCCAGTGGAGGTGGTAGAGATGAGGACAGTAACTGAATTCAAAAAAGCATGGGACCAACACAGAGGATCTCTAAAGGTAAAAAGTGGACTGTTGTAGTTGTTGTTATGGAAGGACAGACTAGATGGGCCTTGTGGTCTTTTTCTGTCATCATGTTTCTATGTTTCTATGTTTCTATGAAGGAAGTTCAAAAGGAATCTGAGAAAAACTTTTTCACTGAGATGGTGGCACCTGAAACAGACTTCCTCAGAAAATGGAAGGAATCAATTGATGACAGAATTCAAGCATTACTTGTCATAGCACCTAATTGCCAATAGGATTAAAATGTACAAAAACTTACAATTTATGTAGGAGGAGGCTGAAATGGAAATGGGGCAATAAGTCATCTAATAACTATCCTTACTGTACCAAGGGTATTATTGTGAGGGGCACTCCTAATTCAGTTCTTCCTCGAAAGAAAAGCTAAAAGGTTAGGTCTTTAGACTAACCATAAAGCACAATTAAGACAATTAAAGCTCTAAAAAGAGAAAAAATGAATTACAGAATGTCATAGAAAGAATGTGTCTACTTCTTAAAAATTCCAATTCCAATTCCTCTCTCTCTCTCTCTGCCAATTATTATCCCTTTTCCAATTTATTTATTTTATTTAGTATTTTAGCTCACATATTTCTGGTAGCACTTTATCTTTCATTTCAAAAATTGTTGAAAAGCAGTATATTTTCAATTAATTGATTTTGTAAACAAACTCACCGCTTCTCAATTAATCAGGCTACAGAACAGGATTCAGCATATAAACTGCCCTAGTATCCATAGTAAATAGAATTAGATTGAATGAGCAAGCCAGCAAGCATTCCTTCTTAGTCTTCCTGGATCTAAGTTCAGCTTTTGATCTCATTGACTACTGTCTAGGCTAGAGGAACTGGGTCTGACCAAGACTGTTCTGAAATGCTTTTTTTCCCTTCTTATCAGATCATATGGTTCAAATTGATTGGCATCACACTACTTCCAACCTCTGATCATTGACCTGTGATGTGCTTTGGGGTTCCATCCTGTTCCCAGTCCTTTTCAATCTATTTTTAGCCCCACTTCTCATACTGCATTCATACAAAATCAGGGCTTTTGTATATCTGCCTATGCAGATGACATATAACTTCATTCTGTGGTTGACCCCTCCATCCAGATATCACTCTTCTTAATTTATTCCTAGACTTGGTGGCCTATTGGCTTCAAGAACATTGCTTGAAAGTGAACCCAGAAAAATAAGAAATCATCTGGTTCAGCCATAGCCCTATCCTGCCTACCTTAGCCCAGTTGTCTATAAAACATCTTAGGGACTCTATTAAAATTCTAGGTGTAACGCTAGACTCTAATCTCACTTTGGAAAAACATGTCAAATCTCATCAAAACTTTTTCTCATTTGAGGAAGATATGAGCGGCAAAGGTTTTACTAAATAGCAAAGACTTGCAGATTCTAATATACTGTTTAAAATTGAATTGTCTGGATTACTGTAATTCTCTCCTTTAGAGCACTAGTATCTGATACACTGCAGGAATTTTTATTCATTTCAGGAAAATGTAATCATATCACCCCCATTGCCATGGCAGCAGCATTGGCTCCCAATTTCTTCTCGTATCCAATTTAAGATTCTTATCTTAACACATAGAGCTTTGCATGCCAATCTTCCATATTACCTCACCTCACTCCTGAGTCCACATACTTCTTTATGCCCCATTAGATCTTCACAACTTGGACAACTTTGTTTACCTTCCATCTTTGATATTAGATTTGAAATACCTCAGCATTCATCCTTTACATATCTGACCCCTTTACTTTGGCACAAGCTGCCTTGTGAACTCAGAAACAATTCAAATATACTAAATTTAAGGCTGCTTATACTTTTTCTGGACATGCTGTGTTGTTAATTTTGCTTTCTTCACCAGCCTAGACCTTGAGCTATAGAGGTGCATTTTGCCTCTATTCCTTAATCCCCAATTAATAGTTCCTTGTTTTAACCTTATTAGGTAGTTACAAAGAATCATATCTCAGCTCCTTACGTGGTTTTCCTCTTGTGTTATGTCTGTCCTTTTAAGTGTCAACATAGCTATATTTTTATTGTTAAGTTTATTTTCATCCCTTGTTCCCATTTATATGCCATGTAACCATAATGGCAGTGTAAATCGTTCTGTTGTCCAAGAACACAGAACTCTATCCAATAAGTCTTAAATCTTAAAGAAGGTTGTCCTGGAAGATCTGAAGAATCATATGGATATATAGAGAGTGAGTAAATCAGCAATGAAAATAGGAAGCGAGAGATGAACAGTTTGAAGGATAATAATCAAAATTTTAAAGTGTGCATGATAAATTACTGACAACCAATCTTGTTCCTTCAGTAGGGGAGTGAAACAATCATGTTTCATAAGGTTATAAATCAACTTAATAACACTGTTCTGAATAAACTGGATTTTATGTATCTGCGATGGCCTAATGCCGATCAAAATGGAACTACAATAATCAAGGTAATTCAGGATTAATGCATATATTAGAATCTTGAGGTCCTTAAAATCAGCAAAGGACAAATGGAAGGAATCAGCTGAAGGACAATGAAGAAAGACTTAGTCAAAGAGAAGATTCAAGAGTAAAAGATCAATTGATTGTCAATAAGAACATGTAGGACCTTTATAGTACCCTCAAGTGCAATGGAGACAACATGAACACAAGGACAGTAGAACTGTGAGATCAAGTCCTTCTTTGAGAAGACAGTAGCTTCAGTTTTGGAAGGAATAAGCTGCAACCTATGTTCTAGAAGCCAGTCAACTACATCATCAATTCTGCAGATGAGCAGTCCAAGAGAAGAAAAAAACGCCACATCAATCACAAATATGAGTTAGATGTCATCAGCATACATGAATATGGTGCTAGAAATCAATTGAAGAGTATAAGGGCTAGTTTGGGGGAACCCCAAAGGAAAGAGTGTGAACAACATCATCTAACCAGTGAACTCTGAATGATTGGTCAGAGAGAAAAAGAGGAAAACCATTCTTAGCTGTATCCCTAAGGCCGATGTCATGCAGTCGAGCAAGTAGCAAAAAATGAGTAACAATGTCAAAAGCTGCACTCATTCAAAGGATTTACATTCTTACCCCCTTTCAGGTGTGTGCAAATATTTCAGCATGCCCACCATTACAGTTTCTGTACTGTGAAATGGTCTGAAACCAGCTGCCTAGGATGCTTAGCAATGTTTGGGTGAAATCAATAAGCTAATTATGTACAATCTTCTCTGTCATTTTAGAAATAAAAGGAAGGTTGTCAATAACAAGAGGATTAAGTGATGATTTTTTGAGGTGAGGTTGAATCCTAGCTTCTTTCCAGGATTGTGGGGCTGAATCAGCAGAGAAATTGTTTGTAATCATGGACCAAAGGTAAAGCAGATGGGCACAGGTGGAGTCCTTGACTCTTCCATCTCCCTTAGTGGCCGTATTTCTTCCATCATTCAGTGTTCATTCTGATTTCCCATCAGATCCACTCTGTCTGCCCTTTTTTCACACCTTCATCTTTGGCCTCTCTTCTTCTTTCGTTATAACATGTATCGATTATTTCAAAGTCGCTCTAGCCGGACTCCCTCGGTATCAACTATGCTGTTTGCAACTCCTTCAAAATACCACTCCTCCCATACTGATCACATTACACTGCTACTCATCAAACTTCACTGGTTACCTGTAAAATTCCATGTCCATTACAACATTCTCACTCTGGTTCACCATACCATTCAAACCAGCACCTCCCAGTACCTCTCTGATCAGATTCATCTCCACTCCTCTCATTGTTCTCTCCATCAGATGCATTCTAATCACCTTTTCCACCCATCCCCCTCATCTGCCCACCTCAAATCAACTCGAGTCTCTGCTTTTTTCTTCCTTGGCCCTCTTCTTTGAAACTCCCTCCCCCCCCCCCCCGACCTTTGCCTGGAGCTTTCCTTTCCCCACTTCAAAGCACTACGAAAAACTTGCCTTTGACTTCCCTCCCCCCTTTGTTTAGGTCGTTCTCTTTTCTCACCTAGCTACATCTCCCTCTCACTTTCCTGTTTTAAATGGCATTCTTTTCCTTTTTCCTTTAGCACCTTTTAAATTGTAAACCACTCAGATGCCCAGGCATTGGGCAGTATATTAAATGTTTTAATAAAAATAAAGATAAAGCTTGGAAGGAACACGGTCTGAAGGAGAAATGGAGGATTTCATAGAGAAAACTATGTTCTCCAACAATATCCTAGAGGGTAGGTTAAAGATAATAAGCCTACATGAGGTAATCATAAATATTCCCTGTTCTGAAGGTGAGGCTGAGTCAGAGATTATGGATGGAAGAGACACATTGAAGGAAGATGTAAGGAAAATTGCTTGGATGATGCAAACTTTATCTGCAAAGAAAGAAGCGAATTGATCTGCAGTAAGGTTAGCTTCATCAAGAACCAAGGAGAGTGCCCTAGGTGTAGTAAGGTGTTGTAGCGAAGTGTCCACAATAAATAAAACCAGGAGTCTATTTACTAAGATTCAAGCCAATTTATTTGTGCACAGTCTCAGGCACTGTCACATTCAAAATGGTCTGAGCAATGGAGTTCAACAAAACAACATCTTTTATACCTTTCTTCATCAGTTCTATACAGACAAACTCCTCATTGGTCCCGGTGCCCCCTCCCACCCCCATCCAATGGGGATCTCTGACCGGGCTTAACACCTGTTCCCCCTGCTCAGGCCTCCCTAGCCATGGCTCAGTTTCTAGACATAACACATTCTGCTACAAGGTCCCTCCTTGGCTTAGAGAATGTGTGAAAACAAGATACTGGAACACATCTGTTATCAACATAAAGGAGCTAGATAGAAGATTCTTGCATTCTTATCAAAGCAGTTTAGAGAAGTTTTCTAACTTCTACTGGCTTTCAGCTCTGCTCAGCTATAATATTCTCAAGTGGGGGTTGGGACTCAGGCCTAACTTACAGGCCTTTCTTACTCATGCAGGCTATTCTAGGCCATAGCCTATCACAAAGGTACCTCAAGGTTTTAAAGAGGGTGGTTATCAATGTGGATACACTTACTAATATAGCCTTTCTTAGCCTGCTTGACAGCAGCAGTGTAAAGCTTTATAAACTCTCTACATTTAGATAGGTTAATAGAAGACCTGTTCTTTGGCCAGTGTCTCCCCATCTGGTGAAACACTTTTAAGCTTTTAAGCTTCAAGTGGTAAAAAAAATGCAAACTGTGTCATTGAGTCAATGCTAAATTAGGCAGCATTAGGTCCAATTTCTGAAAAAATCCTAGCACATGGTGGCTTAGTCTGAAACTGGGTAGTCTGAGACAGAGCAAACTAAACCAAGAAATGGTTGCTCCACAAGAATGGGATGAATCAAATAAGAAGACCAAGTCCAAGATATGATTATTCTTTCAATAGTTTTACTAAACTAATGTCTGATATAGGGTTAACAATTCCTTGTCTAAGGAAGAGGATGGACAATT
Organism: Ichthyophis bannanicus; assembly: GCA_033557465.1. Lineage (NCBI taxonomy): Eukaryota > Metazoa > Chordata > Amphibia > Gymnophiona > Ichthyophiidae > Ichthyophis > Ichthyophis bannanicus. The sequence goes on from CM066031.1 coordinate 1,301,281,374, forward strand.
GGAATGAATGTTAATATCCCCAATGATAATAATCCTAGAGAAATAGGTAAAGATACAAGAGAGGAGAGAACAGAGCTCCTCCAGAAAGAGACTTGTTAAGGGTGGTGGGGAATAGACTAAAAGACAGACTGTAGAAGGGATATCAAGAACAAACCAAACTATGGTTACAAGATGCAAAGTTCCATATTAGGAACTGCCATCCAGGAAAAAGATTTAGGCGTCATTATGGATAATATGTTGAAACCCTCTGCCCAGTGTGCAGTGGCGGCCAAGAAATCAAATAGAATGCTAGGAATCATAAGGAAAGGAATGGAGAATAAAACAATGGATATTATAATGCCTCTGTATTGTTCCATGCTGCGACCGCACCTTGAATATTGTGTGCAGTTCTGGTCACCATTTCTTAAAAAGGATATAGCGTTATTAGAAAAGGTAGAGAGTAGAGCCACCAAATTGGTAAAAGGGATAGAAGGATACCCCTATGAAGAGAGGCTAAAAAGGTTAGGGCTCTTCAACCTGAAAAAGAGATGGCTCAGGGGAGATATGATAGAAGTCTATAAATTAATGGATGGAGTGGAACAGGTAAATGTAGATCGACTGTTTACGCCATCAAAATATAGAAAGACTAGGGGGTATGCAATGAAGATACAGCATAAGCTATTTAAGACTAATAAGAGAAAATATTTTTTCACTCAACATGTAATCAAACTCTGGAATTTGTTACCGGAGGATGTAGTAAAAGCTGTTAGTGTAATTCCTGGAGGAAAGGTCTATAAATCTTTATTAAAAGGGACCCAGGAAATCCACTGCTTGCCCCAATACAAGCACCGTGGAACCTGTGTCTTTTGGGGAAACTGCTAGGTACTTGTGACCTAGATTGGCCACTGTTGGAAACAGGATACCGGGCTTGATGGATCTTGGTCTGACCCAGTATGGCATATCTTATGTTCTTAAGTATCTTGAAAGTTGATGCCTCAGTAAAACTAGTGACCTGGACATGTACTTAATTAAGCTGATATCTATCAGAGAAATCAAATGCCACTCCACCCAACTTCTTAGATGTAAAATTTGAATATATGAATGAGAAACCAGGTGGCAGACCTGCAGATGATGAAGAGGGTCACCATCTTTCATCCAAGTTTCAGTTAGCACATAACATATAAACTCTGTTATAAAATAAGATTCAAGAGAAGTTGAGCCTTGTGGCAAAGCAATCAAATATTAAGGAAACCTATCTTATTCTGGCTGAACTGAGTAGTGGACACTTGTGGGGATCTGACCAGAGATATCTGACCAGAGACAGAGAGAATGGCAATAGAATACATGTTGAGAAATTCTCTTTCAAGAAGGCAGACTGTAGTCCCAGATAACAGGAATGGAGGCTTGCAGACACACATGAGAAGAGAGAAAGAAGGCCGGAATTATCAACAAGGCAGTATTCCAAGGGTACAGGGTCATAAAAGAAGTACTGGGCAGAATGTTCAAGGGCAAGGCACTTAAAACGTGAGCACTTAGAGAAGCATGAAGAAACACACAAAGGAAGGGGTGGCTCAACCATTAGGCAAACCAGGTGTCACTTAGGGTGTCCGTGAGAAGGATATTCAAACCAAAACAATAGATTCTTATAGCAAAGGGGGCGTAGAGAATAAGGTTTGCCTAGGGTGACACACCTTGAACCAATTCTGGGGCCGGCCCTGCACAAAGGAGCACTCCTGCCCCTTGTACATTTTCCTTAGGCATGCATCTGTGGCATACACCCATAGTGGATATTCAATGTGGATCAACGGTATGTGGACAGAGCAGGGGTAGATGGCATGAATAGGTCCTCCAGGGTGGAGCTAGCAAGGAGTGGGCAAAGCTTCTGTGTGGTTGGAAAAGATCACGAATTGAATAAAACTTCTGACAGCACAATTGTTAGGTATAGAAGGCCAGAATGGTAGATAGCTTACCCTTATCTGCTGATATCTATGTTTCTGTGCTCTTAAGACACTAATTTCCTCTCTTTTCTGCCTGTATTTCATATTAATCTGGGAACTATTTATATAGTGATGAGCATTTCTTTTGTCTTTGAATACTTCTATGCCCTCTCATCTTATAACTATTGCTATTATTAGTTAACACATGAAAATGATACCCTGTGTACTTCCATCAGAACTTAATAAACATGCATTTATCATCGATGAACAGGGCAGCCTCTGATCCTGTTTTTTCTGATAATTTGTGTTCTTGTTGCAAACGCTGGGTTGTATTTTCTTCTTCTTTTATCGTGTATTTTACTTTCATTTGTTTCTTTAGGACTAAGGACAGTTCAGTTCAGCTATAAAGGATTCCTCTAAAACAATTCTGACTATAGTTCTAAAGACGGAGACATTTGCAACAGAGGAAATTTTGTTTTTAATATTGAACTCTTTAAAATCAATTTGGGAAGTGCACTTGATGCTACATTTCCCTCACCATAAAATTTCCTCCAAAAGAAAAAAAAATCTAGATGTGAAATCATGTAACTTGCTCTGGCTGTAGTTTAAGTCAGATAGTTTTCTGTATTTTTTCTCCTTAGCCTTCTGGTTAAAATCAAATGTCCTTCATCTTTCAGCAGAGGGGCCCTGTGAATGTGAGGATGTGTGTGTATGTGAATGTGTCTGGGTGTGTTTGTGAGTGTTCTTTTCCTCATTCCTTCTCCCCAAGCTCCACCCCAGTCCTTCCTCACTGTTCCCTCCCCCTTGCATTACCCATGTAGGTAGTTGGGTGGCTGATTGATTGATCAATTTCCACTAAGTCTAAAAGTGGTTTACAAAGAAACAGTATAGATGATACAATAATTTATTTATTTATTTATTTAACAGTATTTCTAAACCGCCTTATCTTAATAATCAAGGTGGTATCACAGCAAGCAATCAGGTAAAGTGTGTGTGTTGTACATGCAGTGAGGATAAAACTTAGTTGTGTGAGGGATGTGTTGGGTGCTTGATTTGTTTGAGCTATATACAGGGTGGGCTATTTACAGTGGTGCTAGAATCATATTTTATATATATTCAGTTGTTTGGGAGGATTGGAGTGCTGTTATCCATTCTCTTAGGTTATGTGATGTGACCATAGTGCTCTATGAACAGCATGGTTTTCAGTTGTTTTCTGAAGTCTTTGAGGTCTGGAGTTGCCCTTAGATCGTCCGGTAGATTGTTCCATATTGTTGGAGCAGCCATGGAGAGAGCTCTGTCTGTTGTGTCCTTGCGTGTGTGCTTGTACTCATTTGGGGTGCTGACTCGGTTGCGTGTTTGACTTCTTCTGGGACGTGCGCTGGTTTCCGGTTGTATGAGCAGGTGGAGGCTGTTGGCTGATGTGTGTTCTTTTATCTTAAATAGGTTTATGATAGTCTTGTATCTGATGCGAGCAATGATTGGGAGCCAGTGTAAGTCCTTTAGTGTAGGTGTGATGTGCTCCTGCCTTGCGGCTCCGGATATGATTCGAGCTGCAGTGTTTTGTGCCAGCTGTAGTGGTTTGAGAGCTTGTTTTGGTAGTCCGAGGTATATCGGATTGCAGAAGTCCAGTATTGGGGTTATCAGTGCTTGACAGACTGTACGGAAGTGTTCTGGAGCGAGGAGTGGTTTCAGTCTCCTGATGATTCGCATCCTGTAATATGCTTTTTGGATTGTTTTGTCTATGTGTGGTTTGAGGTTGAGTTTACTGTCCAGAGTAACCCCAAGGTATCTCACCTCCGATCTTATCGGTATCGTGGTGCTTTGTATCTTTATGTTTGGTGGGTGTGTGAAGCTTTGGTTTCGAGTGATGATTAAAGCTTCAGTCTTGTTGTAGTTTATAGCTAGATTGTTGTTTTGGCACCACTTCGCCATTTGGGTAAGGCAGTCTGCTATCTTAGAGAAGTCCGGGTTTTCGATTGATATCGGGGAGTATACCATTATATCGTCTGCGTATATTGTGTATTGGATGTTGTTCTCTTTCATAATGTTGCATATTGGTTGGATGTAGATGTTAAAAAGGAGTGCTGAGAGTGCGGATCCTTGTGGTACTCCTTGTTGGACGTTTATGGGCCGGGAGGTGTCCTGTCCCACCTTGACCTGTAGCTGTCTTTCTGTTAGGTACGAGTGGAACCATTTTAGAGTGGTACCGTGTATACCAGTGTTCTTCAGTCTCTCCAGGAGTATATTGTGATCAACTGTGTCGAACGCTGAGGAGATGTCGATGAAGATCATTATAATTCCATTCCTGATGTCGTCAATTATTCTTATGATGCTGTCGAAGAGGTAGATCAGGAGAGTTTCGACTCCATGGTTGGGACGAAATCCGTGTTGGTTGTCGTCGAGAGTTCCGTGTTCGTCAATGTGTTCCTGAAGTTGTAGTTGAACCGTCTTTTCGATTATTTTTGCGAGGAAGGGTATGCTGGAGATTGGTCGGTATGCTGCTGGGTCCTTTTTGTCGAGAGAAGTTTTCTTTGTGATTGGTCTTACTGAGGCAAGCTTTAATTGCTGTGGCATGAGTCCTTGAGTGAGTGAGTTGTGTACCATTTTATGAATGTTTGGTATGAGGCTTGCTTTGGTGGCTTTGACCCATGACACTGGGCAAGGGTCTGTAGGAGCAGTGCTTGTGTTGATTGTGGAGATGATGTCTGATATCTGCTCTTTTGAGGGTGAGTGGAATGTGCCCCAGGTTTTGGGGTGGACGTTCGTTCTGTTGGTTCTACTGGGTGTTGTGCGCTCTGTGGAGTGAAATTTGTCTTTGATGTGGTCGGCGAATATCTGTGGATCCACTTGTATTTCTCTTTCTGCTGCTTGCTCTTTTGTCAGGGTTTTTACTATTTCGAAAAGTTCTCTGGGTTTGTTGATGGAAGAATTTATCAGGTTTGTGTGGAATTCTCTCTTTGATTGGTTGATGTGTTCATTGTATTGTTTTTGCTTTGTTAGGTAAAGATATTGGTCGGAAGTAGTTTTGTTTTTTCTCCATCTCCGTTCAATTTTCCTGAGCTCCCTCTTTTCCTGTCGTATTTTTGCTGAGTACCATGGTTTGTTTTGTCTCTTGTTGTGGTGTTGTTTCTTGGTCCTGTCAACGGATGGTTTGGCGGCGTTAGCTAGGACATTGTTCCAGTTGGAAACTTGTTCCTCCAGGTCCTCTGAGTCAATGTTCAAGTGTTGTAATGTGTCCTGGATGAATTCGTCCTTGTCAAAGGACTTGAATCGTCTTTGTGTGTGGGGGAAGTTCGCTCTTTCGCTTGTCCAGTCTTCTTGTGATTGCAGATTTGTCTCGATTAAGTAATGGTCAGACCATGGTACTGGGGTGATGGTGGGTGTAGAGATTAGGTCTCTTGAAGTTAGGTAGTTTGATGCGAAGATGAGGTCTGGGGATGATCCTAGTCTGTGTGTTGGTGCATTGACTATCTGTGTGAATTGAAGTGATGACATTGCCTGAAGGAAGGCCTCTGCATCTTTTGTATTGGCGGACTTGAGGTTGAAGTCTCCGATTAGTAGTGCTGGTTTGTTGTTTGACGTTATGGCACAGGCTTCTTCGAGTATGAAGGCTAGTTCGTCGGGTGGAGCACGGGGTGCTCTGTAGGTTAGGCAGATTGCAATATTCTTGTTCTTGATGCTAATTGTGTTACACTGCTTTGTATCTGTGAGATTCAGTGTCTTGAACTTGAGTTCTGTTTTTGCTATTATTAGGACTCCTCCTCCACGCTTGTGGATGCGTGGGCAGTTGTATGCTGAGTAGTTGTTCGGTACTAGTTGGTTGAGTAGTACACTGTCGGTAGGGTTGAGCCATGTCTCTGTGATGCATATTATGTCTGGCTGTCGCTCTTCAATGTGGTCTACCAGAGTGTGTATCTTGTTGCAGATGGATCTGGCGTTTATGAGCTCAATTGATATTTTCTTTGTGGAAGAGGTTGTTGCGACGTGTGCTTCCTTAGGGCCGGTGTTGGGGTTTGATTTGTGTCTGTTTTGTCTCTTTGTTTGGGAGGTTGCGAGTGTCTCTTTGTGTGTGTGTTGTGGACCGAGATATGTCAGTGCAGTTGGTGGGTACCATGGTGTGTTTGTTTGGGGGTAGTGGGGGGGTGTAGTTGGTGGGAGGAGTTGTGTGACTAGTAGGTATAGTGGGAGGAAGTATGTGGTGTGCATGTTGATAGCTTGTGATGTTCTGATAGGGCGACGCCTGTGTCCTTAGGTTTTCGTCTGTTGTTTGCTTTTTTGAGGAGAGCTGTACTTGTTGCAGGGGCTTGTCCTGGGGATGTGAAGTTGTATCTGTTGCGGTGCGGGAGCCTGTCCCGTGGAGGGAGCCTGTCCCTTGGATGTGAAGCTGTATCTGTTGCGGTGCGGGAGCCTGTCCCGTGGAGGGAGCCTGTCCCTTGGATGTGGAGCTGGATCTGATGCGGTGCGGGAGCCTGTCCCGTGGAGGGAGCCTGTCCCGTGGATGTGGAGCTGGATCTGTGGCGGACGCCTTGGTGCGGGAGCCTGTCCCGTGGAGGGAGCCTGTCCCGTGTGTGTGGAGCTGGATCTGTGTTGGTCGCCTTGGTGCGGGGGCCTGTCCCGTGGATGTGGAGCTGGGTCTGTCGCGGTGCGGGAGCCTGTCCCGTGGAGGGAGCCTGTCCCGTGGATGTGGAGCTGGATCTGTGGCGGTCGTCTTGGTGCGGGGGCCTGTCCCGTGGATGTGATGCTGGATCTGTCGCGGTGCGGGAGCCTGTCCCGTGGAGGGAGCCTGTTTCGTGTATGTGCAGCTGGATCTGTTGATGAACTCTTGGTCTGACCCACTATGGTACATCCCAAGTCCCTATGTTCTTATCTAGCTAAAGATGACATTGCTCTAACATAGCATCAGCACTGGCATATCTCTGGGTTTAAGGTATCAATCTGGACAAACATGGTAATACCAAATATGGCCTATAAACGATGGTAGTTAACAACACTGGCATATCCCTGGGTTTACAGTATCGATCTGGACAAACATGGTAATACCTAATATGGCCTGTAAACGCTGGAAGCTAACAACAGTATCCAGAGGGAACTAGTCACTAGAGTGCCCAACACTGATCTTGGATTCTAGTCCCAAACATGAATTTCTACCCTTTAAATTAGTATTTTTATGAGAGGCAGGAGGATAATCCTAGCTGTAGAGAGTGGTGCTGCTGCAATCAGATGATTTAAACAGAACTATACATTCAATTATTGTTAGGAGTGCAGTTAATTCATATAAGTAATGAAGCAGTGTTGATAGTTTAAAAATCACTCAAATGAGTGTGACTTACGTGCCTCAGAGTTTCAGCTCTTTAGGCAGTTCGGCGTCTTCGGAGTTGGTATTCTGCGTTTCCACTGTGAGTTGGTGGATTGTCAGTTCCTTGATTGTACGCGAGCTCGACCCCGAGGGAGCTCAGCTGTACCAAGAGGGAGGTGTAGTCTCAGCGTCGTTTTTTCTGTTATGTTTCTGTGACGATCTTGGGGGTGCCTTTGCCTAAGGGCCGTGCCAAAGGGCCCTCTTGCGCGGCCCTCAGGCACGGGTGCGCCTGTGGCGTTCTCCTTTTAAATGGAGAGCTGTGCCCCGATTGGGTAGAGATGCTCTGAGACACGCTGCTGGAGGGGTGGAGCCAAAAAGCAGCTTCCCCCGAAGAGCTCTTTTGTGTGCAGCAAGGTCTTTTGTAGCTGGCTTGCTCTTTTCTTGCCGCCGATCTTCTGGAGCAGGGCAGGCTCCCTTCGATGAGGCTTCGACTCGGGTAGATGGCTCAGCTCCTCCTGGAGCTAAGCAGAGCAATATAATGAATCAGCAATATAATGAATCAGTTATTGTCAAAAACAACTGTGAGAATCACTTGGTCACTTGTCTGCCTGGTGCAAAGGTGGCAGACCTCACACGTGACCTAAATAGGATTCTAGACAATGCTGAGGAGGAGACAGCAGTCCTGGTCTAGATTTGATTTAACTTGGCCTTAGAAAGCAGCCAAACTATAGGTAAAATTCCCATTGGAGCTTAAGGGTTCCCGATCTATTATGTTTTTTTGGAAAAATTTCAAAGTGTGGCTTTTTGACTGTTAATGTGGATTTAGTTTGTTCTTCCTCTTTTTTTCTTTTTTCTATTTATTGTGAACCGCTTAGCTTACGATCCTGCGGTATAGAAGCATTACTGATATTGATATTAGTGCATGTGGGAGAGAGGTTCTGGAAACCAAATTTAAGCTTTTAGGGAGAACATTGATTCCCAGGACCTCCAGGGTGGCATTCTCAGAACTTGGTAACTTTCTGGAGAAAAGGGGGCCCTTTTCTTGAAGGATGGTCTTCGCCTTAACCAGTGTGGAACCAGGCTGCTGGCACTAATCTTTAAAAAAGAAGATAGAGCAGCTTTTAGACTAGATATTGTGGGAAAGCCAAAAGTTGGCCAGGAGCACATGGTTTGTAATAATGCATATTTGAAGAATACTACCAAAACAGTGAGGTTAGTCCACGTGCCCTTGTGTAAACAACAGACTTATTTGAAAGATTACAAATTACTCCTAAAAACTGATAAACAAAAAAACACACTTTGAAATGTCTATATACAAATGCTGGGAGTCTAAACAATAAGATGGGAAAGTTAGAATACTGTATATAGCACTGAATTAAGAGATAGATAATAATCAATGGGACACTGTGATACCAGGGTACAAATTATATTGCAAAGATAGGGTAGATCAAATTGGTGGAGGAGTGGCATTATATGTTAAACAGAGCATTGAATCAAACTGGATAAACGTTTTGCAGGAACAAAATGCACAGTACAATTACTCTGGATAAAAATTCCATATGAGAAAGGTAAGGCAATAGCAGTGGGGGTGTACTACAATCTGCCTGACCAGGATGAACATGCAGATAATGAAATGCTAACAGAAATTAGTGAAGCTAACAAAATTGGCAATACAGCAGGTGATTTCAATTACCCTAGTATCACCTAGGTGAATGTCACATCAGGACATGCTAGGGAGATCAAGTTTTTAGATGAGATAAATGACTGCTTCATGGAAAAATATTTCAAAAAAATGGAAAAAAGATCAGAATAAAGAAAACAGGAAACAACAAAGCACTGGCAAGTTCAATGCAAACCATTGATAAGGCAAGCAATGAGAGAATTTGGAAAGAAGCTTGCCATGGAAGCAAAAAATTATAATAAAACCTTTTTCAGATATATTCAAAGCACAAAGCCCTTGAGGGAGTCATTTGGACCATAAGATGACAGAGGAGTAAACAGGGCACTAAGGGAAGACAAGGCCATTACAGAGAGACGTAGAGGCATGTTTACTAAGAGGCAACCAGCTAGCTTGCAATCAGTGCTGAAAATAAGCACTCATCCTGTGCTAGCAAATGAAGGCATGCCCAGCATATCCCCATGTTTCTAGCACAGATATCATGCCAGCCCCACACCTGTTGGCTTTGGCACAATCATTGCAGGTACACTTAACACTATCCATTGCAACTGCAGTAATTGTTCCCACACTACGTGCCACCTCGATGGGAAGGGTGTGCCAATAAGGCCTATGCTACCCATGATGTCAATGCTCCACACAAGTTCCACCCACTTTCCACCCCAACCTGCACTGCTCAGGTAGTGTGGGATTTTTAGCATGGCTGCATTTTCAGTTTCTGGTACTTTTTACCATAGTGCACTTGGTGCATGCTGAACCCCAAGCTACCAGAGAGTCACTATAGTAAAAATGCCCCCTACATGAATTCTTTGCTTCAGTCTTTACTGAAGATGTATGGGAGATACCCATGGCAAAAATAATATTTGAAGGTACTGAATCCGAGCCATTGAAAAATGCCTCTATAATCACTCCATGGCGCGTGAACCCACCTAAAGTATTGCATACACTTCTGGTTGCCACATCTAAAAACAGATATAAAGGAATTAGAAAAGGTGCAGAGAAGTGCAAACAAAATGATAAAGGGGATAGACGGATACCTCTCTGAGGAAGGGTTTGAAAGGTTAGGGCTCTTCAGCATGGAGAAGAGATGGCTGAGGATATGATAGAGGTCCATAAAATAATGAGCAGAGTAGAAGGAATAAGCATGTATTGGTTGCTTACTCCTTCAAAAACTATAAAGATTAGGGGAGATGCAATGAAGCTACAAAGTAGTACATTTAAGACTAATCAGAGAAAATATTTTTTCACTGAAAGCATAATTAAGTTCTAGAATTCATTATATGCTTTTGATTCCACCACTTAAAGCCCTATCTTCTTCTGCTAGTGGAAAGTATAGAAAAATATAGCAGAAATAAACCATATGGTCTTATTCAGTCTTCCTCTCCAAACCAACTACTCATTCCTACAATCCCTTTTTTTTTCCTTCAGAGATCCTCTATTCATGCCCCATGCTTTCTTGAATTCAGATACTGTCTTTGTCTCCACCAGCTCCACTGGGAGGCTATTCCATGCATCCACCACCTTTTCTGTAAGGAAATATTTTTAGATTACCCCTGAGCCTCCCCTTTCACACTCATTCTATAACCCCTTCTTCAAGAACTTTCTATTGAAAGAGGCCCACCTGCTGTGCATTTATACTTTGGAGATATCATATCTCCACATCTCACCGTTCTTCCAAAGTATGCATATGGAAATCTTTATGTCTGTCCTCATATGTTTTATGATGAATTGAATACCATTGGCAATTTTAGTAGCCACCCTCTGGACCAATACTAGTCATTTTAGGGCATGTTAATTGCTGCCACTGCCCATTCATTTCTATAGGCCATTGCAGCACTTATTGCACATTAACTTTACTTTACGTGCATTAACTTTTAGTAAACATGCCCCTTTGTATTTCTTTGAAGGTGCTGTCTCTAGACTTGCACACAGTACTCCAAATGAGGTCATACCAGAGACTTATACAGAGTAACTATTACCTACTTTTTTCCTACTGGCCGTTTCTCTCCCTGTAAAGCCAAGCATCCTTCTGGTGTTTGCTGTCACCTTATCTATTTCTTTGGCTACCTTCTACTATTAAATACATAGATTTTGAGATGGGGAGGGACTGACCTTTCATCCTTTTTCTGTTACAAGTCTAACTCTGTTATCTGTGGTATATATTTTCATTTTATTGTACTTATTTTCTTGATGCGTTTTGATGATATTGTATTCAGTTTTCAGTGACAGCTCTTTTTTTTTTACTTTGTATTAAGGACAAGAGATTACATGAGGCTGAAGAACATGTGCTTCAAATCTTAATGAAGTATCTCAGGGTTCTAGTTATATTTGTACGTGTCAAAAATTATTAATATCCTCAAACATTCTATTTCATTTCTCATTTCATTTTTATATTTATATATATTTTTTTACAAACAGAAGGCCTAGAACAATTACAGCCTTAAAAATACAGTAAGATACAACTAAATATTGACACAAAAATACAGTTGTAATCATCAAGACATAACCCAACCCCAAGTCTCACTAGAGGTGGGACAGAGCTACATATCACTCTCCCCTTCCCTACCCTACCCTAAACAAGAGCCATTCTAAAATGCGCCAGTCTCCATTAATATGCATAGACCCCCATCTCTTCTGTCATTTATTAAGGAGCTCCCCAAGGGACCATCCTATTTGGTCCTCTTCCTTGATGATGACCCAGCACCTATGACAGACTACCATATCATGGTATGGTGGCCTGTGATGGCAGCTATGGTAGAGATGCAGTCATGGATGGTGTCAGGCAGCACAGTATTTAGCAGCCATGCCGGGACATCTTTTATCTGAGGAGGGAGGGGAGCTTGGAAACAGCTTCTCCACAAGAATTACTTTCTATAATTAATATATTATGAATACATTGTAAAACCTAGCCACGTCTGTGTAGATTGTGGAATTCTATTTCCTTATTATTGAATGTTTATAATGGAGGTTAGTGCAAATTATATAAAGAAATGAGCCAAAAAAAGGCATTTTTATTAGGTCTTAGATAATGTGCATGCAAGCTGTTGATACCACAATTTATTTCCCACAGATCCTTATCTTTGGCAGCCAAGTATTTTAGCTCTTTCATAAGTGAGAGGAAAATAGATCTGTTGAACCAGAGCAAGAAAAGACATAGTCTTCAACAAGGGATATAAATATTTGTATTTTAAACTCTTTGAAAAAAGGATTCCAAATATCATCACTTTACCTACCAACAAACTGACCATAACTTAACTGTGCTTCCCCTAATAAAATCAATTCATTTACAGTGAAATTTTCTGAGCACTAAGGAAAGTTGAATTTTTCTTTAGAAAAAATAACTGAAAATAGGAGTGGAAACTAAACAGTAGCTCACCTTCAATATATGTATGATACAGACTTGACCATGGAGACATTGTAAAAGATTTAACGATGAATGTATTCCAAGACTGTACATTATAAATAGCTTAAATCCTTTTCTAGTCTGCTACAAGTATGCATAGTGATAGTAAGATTTTTAAGGGCACTGATATTTGCTTGTTGCCAGAAGCAAACATTATGTAAGTGGAGTTGTCCAATGCTGCTGTGTCTGTTCATAATGATCTGCTTTGGAATCTCTGTTTCTACAATTTACATATTTGTACTGCTGCACCATGAGATTAATCAAACATAAGTCATTGTAATATAACATTTCAAGTCCTTAGAGTTAAAAATGTTCTTGAAAAAGGTTACAGAACATCCATAAGAGAAGTGGAAGATAAAGGTGGTAAATAATAGTGAGATAACAAACACTGGAGTTTTAGAATCCTATGTTGAGTAGAACAATCTAGATATGATTATCTCCAACAACCTCAAATAGGGAAAACATGATAAGCATTTTGCTAGATGACAGCAGAGAGAATCTGAGTAAGAAATTACCCCTGAAGGAGGACTTTATGCAAAGCACAGGCTTTTGTTTCTGCAAATTACAGAAAATCCAATTATTTTTGGTATATCTGGATTTAATTTTGTGAATGTCATGATAGGAATGAACCTCATAACTATGCTAGGATATGTTGGAGATGATCTCAGGTTCTCACTGCTAATACTTGCCTCGATGCTTGTATTATTCCAAAAATATCTGCCTTCTACAATTGAAAAGGTATAATAGATCGAGGGTGTGTGTGTGGGGAGTTTCTCCAAATGGGTTTGTTTTGCGCATACTATGACAGTCACGAACCTCGCTCCTAAGCCAGGGTATGTGGAGTATGATCTCAGTCTCAAATATACTGCCAATGCTTGGTGTAATACTTGCATCGTGCCAAAAAGAGCTTCCTTCTGGAGTTCATAAGATGTAATATCTATAGGCAACTTGATATGGCTCTGTGTAGTGTGAGGGTATGTATCTGGGTAGTGCATTAAATGAGGTGTGTTTCTGAATGGGTATGGGATTGTGTGGTTGAGAAGGTTTTGTGTGAAAAAAGGTTTATTAATAACCCACCTATCTTTAAAATTCTAAGTGAAAAACAGTAAAACATAAATAGGATTTCATAAAAACCATTAGCACAACTATAACAGTCAAAACCTAACTAAAATAAGCTTTCCACAGAGAAAACCTACTGCAATATAAGGAAAGGAAAGGAAAGACATAGAACAAGTAGCAGAACTAGAAAACCTAAGGAAAATTATCAAAGATCTTCAACCTCTATTTCTGGTTTGATGAATTACTAAGGGGTATGTTTACTAAGCAGCGGTAGTGGCTGCCGTATAGTATCGGAGCCGCAACCCCATTGAATTCAATGGGGCCGCGGATCCAAAACCGCACGGCAGCCACTACTGCAGCATAGTAAACATACCCTAAGAGAGGTTTTTCCTTCCCCTCCATTTCTAACTTTCTGCCAACTACCCAAACCGCAACAGAAAGTTGTAACGAGTAAATTTCAAAAAGAACCCCAAATGAAAGAAAGTGACACAGTGTAGCTGAGAAAGGCTGGGTGGAGTCCTATTCTGCATGAAAGAACGCCACCGCCATTTTGACTATCAGCCAGAAAGCTAATGGAGGTGAAAGCAGTACGAGTATAATGAAGGCTCACTGACCAGATAAGTTATACCGCTTAAAAGGTTAAAGCCCTGAAGCAGAATAGTGTGACACCCATTTGAAACTTAACAGGTCGTAGTTAGCAATTCTTTTATGGATTATGTTTGCATTTAGGTTTTTTTTGGGCACAAGATCACTTTCAAAAAAGAGAAAAAAGGACTTTAATGTTATAAGAAGTGGTTTATTCGTGGCAACTTTGTAAAAAAAAAACCGACATTTAAAGTATGTATTTTATGTTATGAGCTAACAACTGAATTGATATGAGTCACATAGTGGGAAATCTATTTTAACACATGGTCCATTCTGGGATGAGCTTTTTGGTATTTCACAACTTGCACTTGCCAACATTGCACTTTTATGTGCATATGAGCCATTTTCGCAAACTACTAGCTACAAAGGATACTGGGCCTGATATTGAGCTGGGCAGGCTATGTGCCACCGTGGTGCATAGCCTGCCCGCCGACCCCTTTAACCCGGATTTTCACTGCTGCCACTCCCCGGTTTTTCAGACTTTCTGTTCTGGACATCTCATATTCTTCCTAGATGTCCCTTCTAAAGTGCCATTTCACATGAACATTAAACAGAATAATCTTACTAAACACCCAAGCAGCATTCCAAAAACACACCAGTTGCACGAACAGGACAAAACACCAAGGGAGTAATTTTATAAGGTATAAACGCATAAATGACCTCTAATAAAATACCCACCAGCATAGAAGTATGTGTGTTGCTTGCATGGCATGTACTTTTGAGCAGAGCATGGGCGGTTAAAGTTCGCTGGTTATAAAATACAGTATTTGCTCACATACTTGCAAAAGGTAGGTACATTCATTTACACGAGCTCTAGGGCTAGTGTAAGCACACATGCATTTTAAAAAAGTGCCTTTTTATAAAACTCCTCTCCAAAAGAGGAGTAGCGCTCAAAAAAGCATGGCATGAAAATATCAAGACATTAAAGCTAGAAGAGGAAAACAGTTTTTTCTTTTTTTCCTTTTTATTATTTTTTTGTGTTTGTGTTCACTGTTTTTCTTTTCTGCAGAAAGGGAGAAAAGTGGTAGGGCATGCAGCTCATTATGCTGGGCAGCAGCGGCTACAATGGCACCAGAACAATACAACAGGGCAGTGGCATTGATCTAAACGTGTAGGCCGGGTAGCTTGTCTTGAAGCAGATTGGCAGGGCAGACAGTGACTCAGCTTGCAGCAGCACTAGAAGCAGAGAAACAACAGGTGAGGTGAAGAAGAAGTTTCACTCGTTGTCTGTTTTTGTAGGTGGGGCAAATAGAAGATGCAGCAAGAAAGAGTCTGGGCAGCAGTGACTGGAATAGAAACTGGCAAAACTACAGCAAGACACAGAGGTGGAGCTGTACACTCAGTCATCCTGCTCCCAATCACATGGAGGCCTATTCTATTGTCTACGTCCAGGGCCACTGTGCTTCCGGACAGAACCAGACACACAATGGTAGATGTAATTCTGATCCCACAGAGCACGTCTAGCCTCTGCAGAATCAGAATCATGTCTAAGCCTGTAAGTGCAGTCTGGGACCTATTTCCGTTCAGCCTGCATGGACAGGCTGCTGCCTGGCTAACTCAGTCAGGCTCCTGAATGGAGCTGCAGTGCCATGGTGTCCAGTTGCCATGGCACCGCAGCTCCATTCAGGAGCCGCAATCCCTGTCTGCTGACAACTTTGTTCTTTCCCCACAGCCTGAACCCATGATGCCATTGAGAATATTTTATCATTGGGCATGCTGGTTGGTGGGCAGGAAAGAAAACAGTGAGTGACCTTGGATAGGTTTGTTCATTGCTTAACTAACCACTCCAGCATCAGATACAATTGTGGTCAACATTATTAGCACCCTTGCATTTTAGGTATGTTGTGTACAGTATCTTGAGAAATAATTGGAAATATTCCAACTGTATGTCTTCATAATATTTTAATAGTATGTTCAAAGGTATACAACAAAAAATATATATATGCAACTTAGACATAGTAATTTCTGAGAAAAAAACAAAACAAAATATGACCTTCACTAATACTGGGTTGCATAACACTTGGCAGTGAAGACAGCCTCCAAACATTTCTTGTAGCCATCTATAGGTTTTGTACATCTGTCGGCTGGTAGTTTCTCCCACTCTTCAACTGCGATTTGTTCCAGCTCATGAATGTTTCCAGGATTCCTTTTACCAACGGCAGATCTCAGCTCTTTCCAAAGGTTCTAGAATGGATTGAAATTAGGACTCATTGCTGGCCAGTTTAAAACAGTCCATTAGTTCCTTTTTAACAATTCTTTTGTACTTTTGGATGTATGTTTTGGGTCATTGTCCTGCTGAAGGACCCATGACCTTCAACCCAGACCTTGCTTTCTGACACTAGGTAGCACATTTCCTTGGTAGTCCTCTGACTTCGTGATTTCTTTAATACATTCCAGTCCTCCAGTTCCTGCGGCAGCAAAACAGCCCCACACCATTATGGAACCTCCACTATATTTAATTGTAGGAAAGATGGGTTTTTTTAAAATAAACTTAATTTCTTCACCTGTAAACGTATCACTGATCGGTATTGCCAAAGAGCTCAAGTTTGGTTTTATCTGTCCACAGAACATTTTCCCAAAAGGACTATGGTTTCTCAAGGTAGGTTTGGGCAAAGTTCAGACATGCCTTTTTTGGCTGTCTTTGAGCAGTAGGGTCCTCTTTGGCCTTCACCCATGAAGTCCTTTGTTTAGTGTGCAGTGTATGGTGTAGGTTGAAACCACCATTCCAGTTTGCTCAGATCAGCCTTAAGCTCTTTGGATGTTGTACGTGGCATTTTCCCAACAGTTTGCACTAATCTTTGAAGACTTCTTGGATTAATGTTCCTCTTTCCAGCTTGTTCTGGAAGGTTTTTGACAGTCCATGAGCAAAAAACATCTTGATAACATTGCGAACTGTAAATATACGAATCCCAAGATCTTTGGAAATTACCTTGTACCTCTTTGAAGTTTGATGTTTGGTGATAATGGTTTTTCTGACGGTCTCAGGCAGCTCTCTTGTCTTCACCATTGTGAATGTGGCCATTTTAAACATTACAGCCATCATTCACTGGTTGATTCAACTCATGTGAGTACTGATAATTGATCACAGGTGTATGTAATTTTACTGCAATGGGAATGTGGTACTTCTGTTCAAACTGATTTGAATTGTTTATAAGGGTTCCAATAATCATGTCCTGGCAGTGTCCCAGTTTTATACTATTTCTTACTATATCCTTTTTTGATTGGTCTTGTTTTATTTGATTCTGTGTGTCAAATATGTGTGCATATATAGACCAAAGCCATTTCACCGACCACTTTTTTTAAAAAGAGATATTGGATATTAAGGAGTTGAATTGCAAGGGTGCCAAGAATGTTTACCACAACTGTAAGTGGAATTCCACCTGGGGCCAACATCCTGCCCATACTGCTTCCTGCTTATCATGCAGCTCACTGTCATCTTTCATATTTCATTGGAAATACCTGGTTATTTTTCAACATTTCTCAATCAGTATCTTCAGGAGAGGTCTACTGCTTCTTCTCTCCAGGCTCCAGGAGTTTCTTACTACAAGGTGTACCACATGTGCAAAGCACTGGATACCATAAAATACCCCTTCCTTCACTGCCTTACCCATGTTCTTTCTGATGTCTATGACCAAATAGTTAGGAACCATTGTTCTCTCTGTCTCACTGCTATTATTTCCACTAAGATATGGGTGAGGATACAGCTATTATCCATCACCTGAATGTATAGAAACATAGAAACATAGAAATATGATGACAGAAAAAGACCACATGGCCTATCTAGTCTGTCCTTCCATATCAACTACTACAACAGTCCCCTTTTTACCTTTAGAGATCCTCTGTGTTTGTCCCATGCTTTTTTGAATTCAGTTACTGTCCTCATCTCTACCACCTCCACTGGGAGACTATTCCACGGATCCATTACTCTTTCCGTAAATAAATATTTCTGCATATCACTCCTGAATCTATCTCCCTTCACCCTCATCCCATGAATTGAAAGAGGCTCTCTCCCTGAACATTTATGCCATGGAGGTATTTAAACATCTCAATCATATCACCTCTATCCCGCCTTTCCTCTAAGGTATACATATTAAGATCCCTAAGTCTGTCCTCATATGCTTTATAATGAAGACCAGTAACCATTTCAGTAGCCATCATTCTGTTCTGCTGGTGCACTCCACCATATTTATAGTCTACTCTTGCCTTATCCAGCTACCACCAATGTGCAGATTGTGGAGGGTATCTCGGAGTTGTCTCCATGTTTTGCATATAAATAGGGCAAAATATTAGCAACAACTTGCAACTGAGAAACCCGCCACCTGCTGAAGGGACCCATACTTGCTGTGGAAAATGCCAGCGGCATTGAATATCCAGTGATCACTGCAGGGACAGGGAGCAGCCAAGGCTAACTG
Source organism: Ichthyophis bannanicus (assembly GCA_033557465.1). Lineage (NCBI taxonomy): Eukaryota > Metazoa > Chordata > Amphibia > Gymnophiona > Ichthyophiidae > Ichthyophis > Ichthyophis bannanicus. The sequence continues at coordinate 1,301,299,780 of CM066031.1, forward strand.
GGCAGCAGCAATATTGGCTGCTGCCCGGTTAGTGATCAGCGCCTTAAAAATAGGCGAGGGCACCTTAAGATAGGCGGGGTTGCCTTTAGATAAGTGAGTGTTTTTCTCACCTATCTTTAAGACACCGATCGTTAACCAGGCAGCATGCAATATTGCTGCTGCCCAGTTAGCACCATTCTTCACCTCCGCTCTGCCCTGGAACGCCCCCAACATGCCCCGATGCTAACCGGATAGCACTGGGGCGAGTAGGAGACATAGATGGGGATACTCAATGGCACTAATCATGTATGTGCCATTGGATATCCCCATCTAAGGCATTTACACAGTGTATTAAGCTGTAAACCATGTAAATACCCTTTGAATATCAGGCCCTTAGTGCTTATAAAGGAAAGAAAGCCAGAGATTCTGCAGCCAACAAAAAATGTAATGGATTTACGGAATCCAAGCTTTGAGTACAATGGATCTACATGAATTTATTAAGGCAACAGGTTGAGCAAACTCAAAGAAAATATACCTAATAGACTGTAGCTCAACTAAGCATGTATAAGGAAATTTAAGTGAAAATAAAGCCTCCGACTGAATCACTCCTAGTCTAAGGGGCTTGTTTACAAAGCCGCGGTAGCGGTTCGCGGTCGTTATCAGAGCCACGGCCCCATTGAAATCAATGGGGTCGCGGCTTCGATAACGATCGCGAATCGCTACCGCAGCTTTGTAAACAAGCCCCTAAGCAAGAGGAACGCCCTCCTACTTCTGAGTATCCCTGGATAAATCTGGAAAAATATGAACAGTTACATTTTCAAAGGTAACATTCCTCTTCTTGAAGTACATTTTAAGAAGACAATCCTGATCAGATGCAAAGCAAAGTAACTAATAAGAGAGAGGGAATCACAATCTACAATCCTAATTCTCCAAAATTGCTGAAATGTTCAAAATATCCATTTCTGCATATGAGACTGTTAACCCTCCAGAGTCCTTCTTGGCCATTGGAAGGTAATAAAGATGAGAAGCAGCTGGATGAGATTCAATAGGACTATTTAAGATTTCCAACAAATACTTTTTTGAACATATTCCAGGCCAACACCAGAGGAGGTCTTGGAAAATTAATCAAACATAGGTTTTAGAACGAGCATGATTCTCTAAAACCTCAATTGTAGCTTTGACCAGTGATAGATCCTCAAGGAAAGTTTTATTGCACCCTTCTAGATGCGGAACTGTAGTATTCACTTCAGCCATAGAAGTTGTAAAAGCAGAAATATCTTCTGAGTTCTTTCTAATAGAGGAAACATTTTTTTGTATCTGAAAAGATAAAGACTGCTTGTTCGATACCAAACCTTCATCCAATTTGGATATAGCATTCCATATGGATTCAAGGGTGAAAGTGTCTAGTCGCACTGGGGAAAAAGAGGGAACAGAAAAAAATCAAACTTACAGTTAGGCCAATAGTAGAAATAGTAGAGGTCAACCCAACTTCCTTAGCCTGGAACACAGCCGTATCACCGACTAGCACAGCTCCATTTCCCTCCAAATGATCTTGTGGCATTTTCAGACACCACAGCTAACCCGGAAGTCCTCTCTCCAATGGGCGCAAACTCTCTCATCAACAGGGGAGGACACCGAAGACTATCTGGGGTAATTAGACTGACTGGCTGCTTCGGAGGCATTTGATTCTTAGGGGAAAGATTTGTATCAAAGCCTGAGTAAAACCCTGAATCCTCCAACTCTAGGGTTGAAACAGTTGGGACATACCTGAGTGAGCTGACAGAAGTCCCAGAAGCATTAAAAAAGTATCCATTCCACTAGAAGTCACCAAAAAAGGTAATATAGAAGTGGCGTGGTGGGAGTTTTTAGGACTTCTTTCCCTCTTTACCCTTCTCTTCTTAACCATAGTATGGAAAAGCGTCTCAGAACAAGATCCTAGCAACCACCATCTTGGATCTCCTCTCCCTATTTTGGAGTTTAAAACTCCAGCCCCTAGATTTTCAAGAATATCTTCAACTACAAAACTTTCAATCTCTGATGATTCTGAATGAAATCCCTCACATGAAGATTCATCCGGTTCTTTATCTGCCAGAAGCTCCTTCATATACTTCTCAGTAGGTAACATGCTGCACCTGATATGCTGTTTTTTGGTAATGGCTTTACCTGTTGTTGGTCTCCTGTCCCCTTCTATGCTACACTACCTCTGCATTCTTTTGCTCTGTGTGGAGATGGTAGCAAACTGGTCTTTCATAGTTGCACTGGAAGATGCGGCTGATAGTAAGGAAATCTTTCTCCATTGGCTGATAGACTACTGTGTATTAGAGACTGCTCTCTCTGCTCCTCTCTACTAGTGCTGCTGCTGACTCTTGTTCTCTTAGAAGCATCAGCTGACTTCCTTCCTCTGCTCCTATTACCAGTTCCACGACTTCCCTTTCCAAGCATTGTGATCAGACAAGACTGTAAAGTTGTAAAGTCTATGGATCAGCGATTGTCTCATATGTGTCCATACAGCGCTATGTATGTTTGGTAGTATTTTGGAAATAAGTTATAGCACATGACAGGCTGAGGCAGGCAGGCAATCTGCCCTGCATCCACTCTTTGGGTTCCTTTTCTCGCTAACATGAGTATTTCGTTTTCTTTCACTCTTAATATGTTCAGTGTGACCCTAGACCCATACTCAGACAGTCTTTGAGATTTATATAATCACTTTGCTGTAGCAGAGAAAAACAGTGCTGATATTGCCCTTCTCTCTTTTTCTCAGAACCATGTCTGTGCTGTTATGTTTTCTCTTTTTCTTTCTAAGTTTTTCAACTTCAATAAACTTTTTTCAAGGTAACACCATTTGCTGCCCTCTCTGTTTGAAGGCTGGACAGAAAATGGTAGTGTGCTTTGCTTTCTTTCACTTTCCTAGTCAGGTGCTGATGAAATCATCATCCATAGTGTAGTTTACAATAAACATTCATAAAAATTACAATGTTAAAATCTATAAAGGAAATTCAAATTATTCCTAATGTTAGCTTTACAAAGCAATAAAACAAGAATATTTCATCGGAGCGGGCCAACAGATGCTTCAAAGCTGTGGATTCTTTGTTGTAAGGGAGTCAGCGGCGTCTTCAGCAGGTCCTGAGGTTTCCCTCGACCTGAGCACATATGGGGTTTTCTCTTCCCCGGAGCAGCAGGCCCCCCCACCGTGTCCCAGAAGCGGTTTCTCCGGCAGGAGTGAGTCTCCGGCTGGCGTGCTAGCCAGCACGCCGAATCAGGAGGCTGAGGAGGCCTCTGGTGCCGATGTAGTCATCATCTGTGGGACTCCTGGAGTCGATGGAGGATCTGGGGCTGGAATGGTGTTATCGTCCAGCCCTCTTCAGGAAAGAGTGACCCCAAGAGACACCGCTGGTGGTGGCGGATTGGTGAAGCCCGCAAACGTAACTTTGGAAGTGCTATGGGAGGCAATCTCAACAATGAATTCTTCTTTGGAAAGAATAGCGTTATCTGTGAGTACTGATATTAAATTATTGAAAGCTGATTCCCACCAGGCTTTAATGGTCCACAAGGAACAGGAGGTGAAGCTGGCACGGCTGAGTGGAGAGCTGGCTCAACTCCAAGAAGTACATCTTGCCCATATGAAGGACTGGAATGTGACCAATAGAAAGTTGGAATATCTTGAAAACCAAGTCCGGAAGAACAACTTAAGACTGGTGAACTTTCCTAGGTCTCCTGTGTGTTCTCCTCTGGAAATGGTTTGGAGATACTTCCAGGAGGTCTTGAAGATCCCTGGGGAGAATCTCCCACCATTAATCAGAGTTCAATATTTGAATGTTGGCAGGGGAGTTCAGGGAGTTGTCAGTGATCCTTCGGGGGTTCCTGGAGACCTTACAGGTTTCTTGGAGAGTTCCCTGGAATTAGTTACTGCCCGAGCTACCCTCCTTATTACACTGGCCCTTGAGTCTGATAAAGCATTAATTATGCGTATGTATTTTAGAAATTTCAGTGAGCAATTTATGGGTTCAAGTGTGCGTATTTTCCCTGATTTAGCCAGAGCTACCCAGCTGAGGAGGAAGGAGTTCCTTGGTTTTAAACCCAGGGTTCTTTCCCTCGGCGGGACGTTTTTGTTAAAATTTCCTGCGAGGTGTTGTCTTTCGTATAAAGAAAAGTTGTATATGTTTTTTGAACCCTGTCAGCTCCTGGAGTTTCTTATTGCTAGAGAAGAACCCATTGTGAATTTATCTCCTCATACGGCTGACGCATAAGTCTGCACTACTAGTATGTCCTTTTTTCTTTAGCTTTGTAATTTAATTTCCTGTTGCCTCCCTCCTATTATTGTGGGCTGATTAGGGTAAAGTATTATATTTCTTGTTAATATTGTATATTCCTTGGAATCTTATTTCCTTATTACCGTATTTCCTTCATTCAATGTTTCAATATTTGAATGTTTTTTTAAAAAGTCAATAAATAAATAAATGAAAAAAAAAGTTAACATATCTAAGTTTACTTGTAATAGATCTGGTAACTTATTACAATGATTTGGTCCAGCATACTTCATGATAAGGCTCTATTCCTTGTTAAAGTCTTCTTTATCTGAGAAAGGGAAGATATAAACTAATTCAAAAAAATTTCTAGTTCAAAGTTTCAATTAAATGTGCTTCATGAAGCACAAAAATAACTCATTATCTACAGATAACCGAAAGGTCTTGAAAACCAATCAAATGCACTTAAAAGCACATCTGACAACAACCAGTAGCTGATGCAGTGAAACAAGAAGTGGAGTAATGTGCTTATATTTCCTAACCCCAGATATCAATCAAGCTACAGAATTTTGGATTATTTGCAATGAGCGCATATGTTTCTCTGGGAGACCTAGGTAAATAACATTACAGTAATCTAAATAAGGTAGCACCAATGAACGGACAACCATCTTGAACCTCTCTTGTTCTAGATATGGTTGCAATCACTGTACCATCTGGTTTATAAAAAGAGTTTCTTACACTTTATTAATCTGTGACCTAAAATTCAAATGAGAGTCTAAAACAATACCTAGATAGGTAAACTTCTGAACACCTTATGACACTCAAAATGAATGTGTGTAGGTAGATGTATATTCTTTGACAGGGAAATTATCATAGCCTCTGCCTAATTAAAATGAATTTGCAATCCATGATTTTGCAACTAACTTTAAGGCAGTGGGAAGACAGAGAATATCTTTTCTTGATAAATCCCCTCTGTAATGATAAAAAGAACATAAGAACATAAGAAATGCCATGCTGGGTCATGCCAAGGTCCATCAAGTCTAGTATCCTCTTTCCAACAGTAGCCAATCCAGGTCACATGTACTTGGCAGGTTCCCAAAAAGGCACACGGGTTCCACAATGCTTGTCCTGGGGTAAACAGTGGATTTCCTGGGTCCTCTTTAATAATGGATTATGGGCCTTTCCTCTAGGAACTTGTCCAAGCCTTTTTTAAACACAGCTACACTAACAGCTTTTACTACATCCTCTGGTAATGAATTCCAAAGTTTGATTACGTGTTGAGTGAAAAAATATTTTCTTATTACTTTTAAATAGGTTACACTGTACCTTCATTGCATGTCCCTAGTCTTTCTACTTTTTGATGGCATAAACAACCATTCTAAATTTACCCATTCTACTCCATTCATTAATTTATAGACCTCTAGCATATCTCTCCTCAGCCATCTTTTTTCCAAGTTAAAGAGCTCTAACCTTTTAAGCCTTTCCTCATAGGGGTATCCTTCCATCCCCTTTACTATTTTTGGGGCTCTTCTCTTTATCTTTTCTAACTCTGCTATATCCTTTTTTAAGATGTGGTGATCAGAATTGCATACAATATTCAAGGTGTGGTCACACCATGGAATGATACAGAGACATTATAATATCCTTGACTTTGTTCTCCCTTCCTTTCCTTATGATTCTTAGCATTTTATTTGCTTTCTTGGCTGCCACTGCACACTGGGCGGAGGGTTTCAACATGTTATCCACAATGACGCCTAAAACCTTTTCCTGGGTGGTTCCTAATGTGGAAGCTTGCATCATGTAACTGTAGATCAGGTTGTTCTTTCCTAGGTGCATAGCTCTGCTCTTGTTGACATTATTTTTTATTTTATTTATTTATTTTTTTATTTATTTATTTAAACGTTTTCTATACCGCCTTTTTGAGTAATCGAAGCGGTTTACAATGAAACAAAAACATTACATCATAACATGAGAAGCCATAACATTATAACATGACTGGAGAATATAGTAAAGTGAAGTGAAGATAATCAAAACATAAACTGAGTACATGACTCAAAAATGTTAACTTATCTACATTGTAGTAATTTATTTATTTAACAGGTTTTTCTATACCACCTTCTCCTTCAACCAAAGAAGTTACATAGCAACAATTGAATTAGATGATTCACCTATCATGTTACTAGACCTTTTACAATGAGGTTACAAGAGTTAGATATTGTTTAGAAGGGACTGGTTAAGAGGGCTAGGTTGGGTAAAGCATTTCAGGTTCATAAGGATTACCAAAATGCTCAATAAACAGGTGTGTCTTGAGATCTTTTTGGAATATGGACATGTTGGTGTCAGACCTTAATTTCTCTGGGAGAGAGTTCAATAATATTGGGGCATTAAGAGAAAAAGTTCTATTACTCGTGGCACGGTTCATTTTTCAATATTTTGGGGAAACAATTAGGGTATTTTGTGTACAGCCTCTTATTAGACGGTCATTTGAAGTTATTTTTATAAGGCTGGATAGATACGATGGTGTTATATTTCTTAGTAGTTTGAAGATGGTTATCAGCAATTTATATTCCATCTGCCATTTGGATGTTCAGTCTTCCAGTTTATCAAGGCCCTCTTGCAATTTTTCACAATTCTTGTGTTTTAGCAACTTTGAATAATTTTGTGTCATCTGTAAATTTGATCACCTCACTCATTATTCCCATTTCCAGGTTATTTATGAATATGTTAAAAGCAGCGGCCCCAGCACAGATCTCTGGGGTACTCCACTATTCACCTTTCTCAACTGAGAAAATTGGCCATTAAGCCCTATTCTCTGCTTTCTATCTTTTAACCAGTTCCTGATCCGCCATAGTACACTGCCTCCAATCCCATGACTTTTTAATTTGGCCAAGAGTCTCTCATGAGGGACTTTGTCAAAGGCTTTCTGAAAATCCAGGTACACTATATCAACTGTCTCACCTTTGTCTACCTGTTTATTCACACCTTCAAAATAATGATAATTCACAGATTACTAATAGTAGATCTGTAATCTCATATTTCAGTTCTTTCAATACTCTTCAATGTATACCATCTGATTTGCTATTCTTCCAGGTGATTTGCTACTCTTCAGTTTATCAAATAGTTGTAATTCATCTTCCCAGTTTATCAATATTTCTTCCAGTTCTTATGATACATCACCTTTAAATACCACTTCAGGCATGGATAACGTCCCTACAAATTCATTCATTCATTCAGTCTCTCCACTATGGCCTTGTCCTCTCTTAGTTCCCCTTTTACCCCTCTATCATCTAATGGTCCAACTGACTCTCTCACGGGTTTCTGGCTATGAATGTACTTGAAAAAGGTTTTATTATTCATTTTTGTTTCTTTCTTTGCCTACCTTATCAGTGTCTTGCATTTAATTTGGTGGTACTTATGTTGTTTCACATTTTTGTCATTTGGCTTCTCTTTCCATTTTCTGATTTTTTTTTTTTTTTTTTTGCTACAACAGCCTTTCTGACATCACCTTTAAACCATGCTGGAAGGTTTTTGGCCTTCCTTCCACTTTTCTTAAAACATGCAATACATCTGGTCTGGGGTTCCAAGTTAGCATTTTTAAACAACTCCTATGCTTGGTGTAAACCTTTAACCTTTGCAACTGCTCCTTTTAATTTCTTCTTAACTGTTTTCCTCATTTTGAAAGTTAAAACATAGCACTGTGGATTTCCTTGCCATCCTTCCTCCATTTACAAAATCAAATGCAATCATGCTATGATCACTATTGCCAAGTGGCCCCAACACCCTTATCTCTTGCACCACATCTTGTGTTATACGGAGGACTAGGTCCAAAATAGTTTTCCCTCTTATCAGTTCATGAAGCAGCTGCTCCATGAAGCAGTCATTTATTTAATCTAGAAACTCTCTCTCTAGCATGTCCTGCTGTAACATTGACCCAGTCGATACCGGCGTAATTGAAATCACCAATTACTACTATGTTGTAACTTTTGTTAGCTTCATTGATTTATTTTAGCATTTCATCATTCATCTGCTCATTCTGGCCAGGCAGTTGGTAGTACACCCCCCACTGCCATCACTTTCCAATTTTTACATGGAATTTATATCCATATAAGTTCTACAGTGTATTTTGTTTCCTGTAAAACTTTAATCCTGGGTGACTCAATGCCATCTCTACTGTAACATAGAGTGCAACCCCTCCACCTATCTGATCTATCCTATCATTGCGATATTGTTTGTACCCAGGTGTCACAGTGTCCCATCAGTTGTCCTCCTTCCACCAGGTCTCTGAGATTGCAATTATATCTAATCTTTAATTTAATGCTATATATTCTAATTCTTACATCTTATTTTTTAGACTTCTAGAATTTAAATTCAGTTATTTTAGAGGTTTATTCTATTATTAATCTGATTATCAGTAAATAAAGGCAATTTGAAATCTTTCAATCTCTCTCTGCTCTATACTTATGGGTATCTGGGTTATTTTATGTTTATTGGAACTTCTCTATTGGGATGCCCTAACTTAACCTCTTATCCTTTAAGGATATATCCTTCCGAACCATGCCCTTTTGGGCGACTGTCGCCTTTTCCCTATAATCTCGTTTAAAAGCTGCTCTATCTCCTTTTGAAAGATTAATGCCAGCAACCTGGTTCCATCCTGGTTAAGGTGGAGCATATCCTTTTAGAAAAAGCCCCCACCCCCACCCCAGAATATTGCCCAGTTCCTAACGAATCCAAAACACTCTTTCTTGCACCATCGTCTCATCCATTCACTGAGACTCTGAGAGCTCTGCCTGCCTTTTGGGTCCTGCATGTGGAACAGGAAGCATTTCAGAGGATGCTACCCTGTAAGTTCTGGATTTCAGCTTTCTACCTAGAAGCCTAAATTTGGCCTTGGTACCAAGACAGCAAGCTCCTTCCCAGCACTATCTAAAACCTTGTCTAGGTGGCGTGTGAGGTCTGATACCTTTATACCAGGCAGGCATTTTACCAGGGGATTCGAATGTCCACTAGCCACTGAACTATCTGAATGCCTAATGATTGGGAGTTACCTGGAGTGTGTGTGGAGGGAGTTGGTCTGTGGAGAGAGACCTGCGACTGCTGGACTGTGCTGACGGAGACGACGCTGCCGACTGCAACATCGGGCAGGCACGCACGGGACAGTCTCTTGCTGGAGGGGCCCTGAGAGGATTAAAGGGCCCTGGTGAAGATCTACCTCCGGAGTTACCTGGAGTGTGTGTGGAGGGAGTTGGTCTGTGGAGAGAGACCTGCGACTGCTGGACTGTGCTGGCAGAGGCGACGCTGCCGACTGCAACATCGGGCAGGCACACCCGGGACAGTCTCTTGCTGGAGGGGTCTTTTCTCTCCTTATATTTTCTCTCTTCCTTAGCGACCGCGGAGCATGTCCGCGGGGCGTGCTCTGAAGGGGCGTGTCTAAAGGAGCAGGATTTGCCCCTTTGACGCCCCTTTGACGCCATTTGAACGCCATCTCTGGCTAGTCCTTCTCGGCAAGCCTCATAGGGTAGGTGGAGTTTAACTATTTTACCTGCTTTGTTGTATCCTCCCTTTTGAGTTTTGTTTATATATTTTCTTAGTGCTGTGAGGATGGGGAAGAGGAAGGCAAAAGCGGGCAATAAATCCATGGGGGCTGATACCGGAGGTTCTAAACCGGTGGGCCCCATGGATAAGCACTTAGTGTCTGTTCCTACCCCCCTGGCCCAGTCCTCCCCTGACGGGGTTTCGTTAAGCCCCGATGGAAGATCTCTGCCCCCTTGCCCTGGGTCTGGTTTATCTGCCGTTTCTGGCTTTTTGTCTAAAGCGGAAAAAGATTTGAGTGGTGTGATTTCTTTACCGACTCCAGTTCAGGGTTTAGCTCCAGGAGTATCTTTGGAGCTCCCGGAGTTATCCACCGAGGGTGATGTAACCTTGAAGGATCTGTGGGGTGCCTTAAAATGTATAGACTCGAAAGCTTCCTTGAAATTAAATTCTTTATGTACTTTCACCCAAGAGGCTACCGAATCTTTGCGGTCTCTGGATGAAAGAGTTTCCTCTTTAGATGTAGCGGTTTCTAAAATAGAATCACAGGTGCTTCCTTTGCATTCAGTTCATTTTGCTGGTATCAAGGACTCCTTGATTGTTCATTCTCGATTGGAATCACTGGAAAATTCTATGAGGGTTTGCAATTTACGTTTCTTAAACTTCCCTCATTCTTCTCTGTTATCTCCAAAGATTATTTTGGATAAATATCTTAAAGAGGTTTTAGCTATATCTGATTCTATTGAGGTTTCTCAGATTTATTACATTCCCTCCTCAGTGAAAAAGGTTAACTCCTCGGAGGGTGAAATGGATGAGGTGATCCCATCTATCTCCAATCTTACCGCCTTCATAGAAGACTCTTTGGACACTATTACTGTTCGGTCCACCCTGTTGGTCACCTTTTTGTCAATGGACATTAAACAGCGTATTCTTAAAGCTTACTTTAAAGCTAAAACTCTAAGTTTTGTGGGCAGTATGTAAATGTTTTTCCCGATGTAGCACGTGCTACCCAATTGCGCCGGAGGCAGTTTCTATCTTTGAAGCCCCGGGTATTGGCCTTGGGAGCTACGTTTTTTTTAAAGTTTCCCTGCAAATGTGTCATTAAGTATGATGGCACTTTCTTTATTTTTGTGGATATTGCTCATCTGGAGAAATTTTTGACAGACAGGAAAGGCATAAAGGGTGTGGAGGGGAATTTGCAGTCTGATTGAAATGTCCCTTTGAAGAGTGGGTCAATTTTTTGACCTTGGTTTCAATGAGATTGTATTTCCTTTCTTTTGTTCAGTTTATACTCCCGTGATGTGGACTATAATGTGATTTTATTTCTTGTATATGAACTTGTTATGTTCGCTGTTAATGACATGTTTCTGATTTTTTCCTATACTGTATTTGGTCGTATTATTTGATCAATAAAAGCATAAAAAAAAAGAATGCCTAATGATTGAATCATCAACTGCAATGACTGTCCTTCATGGGCATATGTCCCTGGAGAAACCTCCTATCTATAGGAGGTCTATAAACCATTATTAAAGGGGACCCAGGATATTTACTGCTTGCCCCAAAACAAGCATTGTGGAACCTGTGTCCTTTAGGGAAACTGTTAGGTACTTATGACCTGGATTGGCCACTGTTGGAAACAGGATACTGGGCTTGATGGACCTTGGTCTGACCCAGTATGGCATATCTTATGTTCTTAACATAATATTAAACAAAATTTTAACTGAGGATGACAATAAAGCTATGATAGCATGAACACTGCAAAGGTTTAACATATTTACAATGTACTGGATATATATAGAGGATGGGTGAGTGGTGGGAAGGGCTTGATAAGTCCATGGTAGATCAGATGTGGTAGAGGGGACAGAGGGTAGAGAGAGTGACTGGTTTAAACTCTTGTTGAGAAAGGGGAGTTAAGTTCTTTTACATTCAATTGTTTGTTCGAACTTTATGGAGATCATCTCTGAACCTTTTCCAACATTTTGCGGAAATCTCCTAGGTAGACCATGGTTCACAAGCTTGCAGGTAAGGAGTTCCAGATGATGAGGGTAGATAGTGAGAAGGCTCTGTTACATGTGTGTTGTTTGCCCTTGAGTTTCTTATTTGGTATCTTAAGTAGGTTGTGTGCATTTTTTCTTCTCAGTCCTTTGTCTGTTGGTTTGTGTAGAGGGTGTATAAGTGTTCAGGTGATAGGCTGTTTATGACCTTATGGATGTTGAGAATTACCTTAGATTTTACTCTGGAGATGATGGGAAGTCAATGCAGTTGCTTAACAATAAGTGTATTATTGTGATAGAGGTTGTAGATTCTTCAGTCATCTCCATTTTCGCTCGATGCGACACAGGGCGTGCTCTTGTTTCTTTAAGGAAGTTGAGTACTATGAGGCAATATGGTGATGATTCTTTTTGTTGAGTCCTGGTGGTGCAAGCGCTACAAATGTAATGGCAGAGTTCCATTCTCTGATAATGTTTTCCAGGTGAGCCTTATTGAGGTTAATTGATAGTTGTGTAATACTTTTTGAAGGAAGGCTTGTTCGTCAAAGAGGGCGAATCTTCGGTTTGTAGTGGTTGTGTTTGTTGATAGGTTGAGATTGGCTGACTGTAGTATTGCAAAGTTGATCATGCTGTGAAGCAACCAGGGTACCTCTTCAATAAGAGGTGATAGTTGATATGGAGCACTTGGTAGGTGATTAGGTATGAAGACTAGATCAAGGGTTCCACCTTTATTATGGGTGGGTGTGTTGATAATTGTGTAAAGCGTAGGTGATGCATAACATCTAGGAAGATGATTAAGAACATAAGAACATAAGATATGCCATACTGGGTCAGACCAAGGTCCATCAAGCCCAGTATCCAACAGTGGCCAATCTAGGTTATAAGTACCTAGTAGTTGCCCCAAATGACACAGGTTCCACAATGCTTGTATTGGGTCAAGTAGTGATATCCCAGGTCCCTTTTAATAATGGTTTATGGACCTTTCCTTCAGGAAGTTGTCCATACCTTTTTTAAAGCCAGCTACACTAACAGCTTTTACTACATCTTCTGGTAAAAAATTACAGAGTTTGATTACACGTTGAGTGAAAAAATATTTTCTTTTATTAGTCTTAAATAGGTTACCCTGTAGCTTCATTGCATGTCCCCTAGTCTTTGTATATTTTGATGGTGTAAACAATTGATCTACGTTTACCCATTCCACTCCATTCATTAATTTATAGATCTCTATCATATCACCCCTCAGCCATCTCTTTTCCAGGTTGAAGAGCCCTAACCTTTTTAGCCTCTCTTCATAGGGGTATCCTTCCATCCCCTTTACCATTTTGATGGCTTTTCTCTGTACCTTTTCCAATAACGCTAAATCCTTTTTAAGATACAGTGACCAGAATTGCACACAATATTCAAGGTGCGGTTGCACCATGGAATGATACAGAGGCATTATAATATCCTTTGTTTTATTTTCCATTCCTGTCCTTATGATACCTAGCATTCTATTTGCTCTCTGTGCCACCGCTGCACACTGTGTGGAGGGTTTTAACATGTTATCCACAATGACACCTAAATCTTTTTCCTGGGTGGTTGTTCCTAATGTAGAACCCTGCATCCTGTAACCATAGTTTGGGTTGTTCTTTCCTAAGTGCATAACTTTGCACTTGTCCACATTAAATTTCATCTGCCATTTGGATCCCCAGTCTTCCAATTTATCAAGATCCTCTTGCAATTTTGTACAATCCTCATGGGTTTTAACAACTTTAAATAGTTTTGTGTCATCTGCAAATTTGATAATCTCACTCTTTATTCACAGGTCATTTATGAATATGTTAAAAAGCAACGGACACAGCACAGATCCCTGGGGTACTCCACTATTCACCTTTCTCCATTGGGAAAATTGGCCATTTAACCCTACCCTCTGCTTTCTATTTTTTAACCATTTCCTGATCCATAATAGTACAGTGCCTCCTATCCCATGACTTTTTAGTTTTACCAAAAGTCTCTGATGAGGGATCTTGTCAAAGGCTTTGTGAAAGTCCAGAAACACTATATCAACTGACTCACCTTTGTCTACCTGTTTATTCATACCTTCAAAAAAACATAACAGGTTAGTAAGACATGTTGGCTGTTTCCCATTAAGCCGTGACTATCTACATGTTCAGTAATTTTGTTCTTTATGATGGTTTCTACCATTTTTCCCGATACTGACGTCAGGCTCACTGGTCTGTGGTTTCCAGGATCACCCCTGGAACCCTTTTTAAAAATTGGTGTTACATTGGCCATTCTCCAATCTTCAGGTATTACAAATGATTTTAATAAAAGTTCACAGATTACTAATAGCAGATCTGCAATCTCATATTTCAGTTCGTTCAACACCCTTGGATATATACCATCCAGTCCTGGCGATTTGCTACTCTTCAGTTTATCAAATAGTTGTAATACATCTTCCTGGAGTATCAATATTTCTTTCAATTCTTCCACAGTATCACCCTTAAATACTATTTCAGTCATGTGTAACATCCCTACATCTTCCTCAGTAAATACCGAAGCAAAGAATTCATTCAGTCTCTCCGCTATGGCCTTGTTGCATCTTTATAGTGAGATGAGGATAAGTTGAAGTCACCAAGTAATATGAATGTTTTGCTTTTATGAGGGTGAGAACACACGGCTTCAAGGATGTTAGCTAGCTCATCAGAGCTGCTCGAGGGCACTCTGTAAGTTAGGCAGAAAGTCTGTACTGGAGATTGTAAGCATGTTCATTTTCCGATCTGAGTAAGCTTCAGTGGTGTTAAATTTTAGCTGCTTGTTGGTGAGAATGCATATGCCCCCTTCCTTGCCATCATTTCTGGGGCAGTTATGAAAAGCGTGAGTTCTTGTGTTTAATTGCTTTAAAAGTATGTTGTCTGTATCTGACAACCAGGTTTCAGTGATGCCCATGATGTCAATTTTCTTATCTGAAATGTAGTCATATAAAGTAGGAATTTTATTGTGGATCGATCGTGCATTAATTAGGGCGATTGTATGACTTGAGCTATTGGTATGGTGTGAGTGTGAGAATGTTGTATGTGTTGTGCGAGTGGGTATAATATCAATGAGGAATTTGTGCTAATGTCCAAGCTGCAAGATAAGATTCATGACCGAGGTTTGCCATCGAAAATGAATAGAATGAGGGATTAAGTTCAAACCAGTCCCTCATACATTCCATTTATTTAAAACTGTACAATCTGAAAACACCCTCGTTCATTGCTATTTATCATATGTCAGAAAAATTAAACACATCCCTAACATAGATCATTGATGTTTACTGTTACAGAAGTACCATACAAAACCAGTTCCTCTTTCATAGTAAGGGAAGTTGTACAATCCCTTTCAGCCTTTACAGCAGTAACAATCTGATCTACTTTGTGATTAAAGAATAAAACCATATTTTGTGGGTCAAACAGTAGAATCACAGGAAATATCTTTTGGATGACTATTTTATTTATTTATTTATTTAGACAGATTTGTATACCACCTTATCCTACAATCAAAGTGGTTACATCACATAGGAGGGTTACATTTAACATGTGGGTACTTTACAACATTTAACATGAGGGTATTTAATTTGCATGAGGGTACTAATGGCAACATTCATTCTTTTAGCCAAAAAACTCTCCTAGTCGCTTCAATGAAAGATCTATACTCCAACAGGACTGACCTCACACTCCTATATCAGATATCAAACAAGATTTGAGCTATTTACATTCTACCTGCAGCAGCTGATGCTTTTTCATCACCATCTCAGAAGTGAACCAAGGGGCCAATTAGATCTACTTATGAAATTACAGAAGGGAGAAAAAATGACAGGACAAAGCCAGTGCAAGGTGATTAGATGCCCTAGGCAAACCTTAAGTCTTACACCTCTCTACCCCCGAGATTTTGATAATTAAACTCAATAGTCATTATGGCTCTTTGGGTCTGCATGGCTGTCATGATCAATAGTTTTGATTACCGCTGCTCTCCCTGGTCCCTAAGAAGCTGATGCCATAGGCAACTGCTTAGTCTTGCCTAACGGTTCAGCCGGCCCTAGGACAGGATTCAATAATCAAATCAATACCATAGTAAAATTTTCCTTTTTCACCCTACACCACATCCATTTCACCCATTCCTTATTCACTGCTGCCCAACTTAAACTTTTAGTTCTCTCCTTGGTTATATCTAGACTTGACTATTGCAACTCACTATACCACTGTTCCTATTCACTGTGGTTCCAGGTTCAAAATGGCACCCTTAGCGATAATCTTGTGATGCTACCACTAGGTTCAAGTGGTCAAATAAGGGGGGATGTTGGAAGTGGAAGAACTTTTGTTCATGTCTAAAGAGTGGAGGGAACATTTGATACCAGGAAGTGTCAGATGTCTTTTCACCTGCCCTTTAAAGATGGCACTTATGCATGCCTCAAGACAGACCAACATCCAAAATGTTTGGCCATCACATATATTCTTCTTGTATAATGGGGCATCCATGTCTAGATTTTCAGCCTGCTTAAAACTACACTCCCTTGAAATCTGGATGGGGTGTAGATCTCTACATGTAAATAGTAGCTCTATAAAATTGCTATTTGCATGTGCAACCGATATGCATGTGCACATGCTATTTAGAAATGGAGATGTTTCTAAATTAAGGAACTTAGGGCCAAATTCCCCCTCTGGCTCTTCCTGTAAGTCTTGTGCATCAGGAAGGGGAGAGCCGGCAGGGAGCAGGAGCGGGGAGGAGCGGGGACAGGCCAGCCTGGCAGGACATACAGGGCCAATTCAGGTCACAGCCCTGTATGTCCTGCCAGGCCTCAAAGGTGGAATAAGCAGCAAAAACCTGGTGATCGGGCCTGGGGATCCCGCTAGGGCCGGGGCCAGGTGCGGGGGTCCCCGCTGCCCGATCCAGGCCATGATAGGCCAGCCTTGGGTCGGGTGGTGGGGAAAAGGGGGGCCGAGGATGCCAGAGTCGGGGGCACCTACAGCGAGGATATCCCCACAGGCAGCAGAGGCACGCCGGGCTGTCCTCGGGCCCCATTCTGGCTACCACGGGAACATTTTGTTCCTGCGGTCCAGAATTGAGTTCAAACGGGCCTGTCTTGCTTGGGGCCATCTGGACAGCCCGGATATGTCCCTACCAGAATCGGGCTCTTATTTTGCCTACAAACAGACAAATGGACATTAATCCCCTTTATATAGCTTTATACTTTCGCTATGCTGATGACACCATATTACTGTCTGAAACTGAATACAATCTGAAATATTTGCTTCTCAAGATCGAGGAACAGAGTCTTAAAATGGGCCTGCACCTTAACATGAACATGAGAAAGATCCTGACAACTGGTAAAATCAATAAGTTCATTGTTGATAGAGAAGAAATAGAAATAGTGGACAACTTTAACCTGCTTGGATCAATAATCAATGAAGAAACAACAAGCAGTCAAGAAATCCAACAACGCATTTCTCTTGGCAGGATTTATTTATTTATTTTATTTATTTATTTAGGCAGATTTAATATACCTCTTTATCATTAAATCAAAGTGGTTTCCACATCAAACAATCGAGGGGGGGGGGCTATAGTTTGCAACATGCAGTGGAAACATCTGAAAGAGTATGTTCGAGGGGTGTGAGCGATTTGTTTCCTTTATATGCAAGTGAACTATGTACAGGTATTAAGACAAGTGAGCTATATACAGTCCATATACAGATTGAAGAACAGTTATAAAGGACCTAGACAAGATTCTTAAGAGCAGAGATGTCTCTCTACATACAGAGAATCAACGTATCCAAGCCATGGTATTTTCAATAATTTATATGGATGTGAAAGTTTGACAGTGAAAAAGAGAGACAGGAAGAAAATCAATGCTTTTGAATTATGGTGCTGGCGAAGAATACTGAGCCCGATATTCAAAGGCATAACGCTGTTACTAGTTAACTGCCACTCTTTATAGTTGCTTGTATATAGTTGCCTGCATTTGTTTTTTTAACCTGTTCGTTGTAAACTGTTCTGTTCTATGTAAACCGTTTTACCTCGTAGAAAAATGGTATAGTAAAATCAGTTAAATAAAAAAAATAAAAGTAAATAATTTACAGCTGGTTAGTGCTGCTGAATATCCATGGGTTCCACTGCTACACACTCCACTGCTAGTATCAGGGCGTGTCATGGCTGTTCTGGGGCAGAACAGAGGTGGCACCCGTCGCTAACCGGACAGTGGCGATATTGAATTGCTGCCTGGTTAGTGACCCATGGGCAAAGACAGAACACAGTTCAGGACAATTATCCAGAGGGTCGCTATGAGTCGACACCAACTCGACGGCACTTAGCAACACAACATACAGCTCTTACCAGCATTTCATATGTTGGAAAGCCAAAAATGGTTTCATGGAATCTCATCCTCCCACCTACACCCCAAAAGAGAAATTTTGCCCAATGGAAACAAGAAAGGCAAGATTTTCTTGTTGGCGGGCTATGCGCCGCAATGCCACATAGCCCTGCCCACTCACCCTTAACCTTGGATATTCAATGCTGCGGCAACAGCACTGAATATGCAGGTTGTGTGCCAAGGGGTCAGTGCCGCAGAGCCTAACTGTATAGTGGCAATATTGGACCGCTACATGGTTAGTGGTCCACGGCTAGAACTAGGCGAACCAAAAGCTGGTCTAGCTTTAGCCACGGACCAGTAATTGTGTAGCTGTTTTATATCGCCGTTACACAGTTAGCGGCAGTCATCACCTCTGCTTCGCCCTGGAAAGCCCCAACACACCCCAATGCTAATTGGATAGCATGGGGGCACGTAGGGGAAATAGTTGGAGATATTCAATGGCACTAACCATGTAGGTGGCGTTGAATATCCCCGTTTAAGGCATTTACATGGTTTACTTGGCTATAAACCGTCTAAATGCCTTTTGAATATCAGGCCCAAAATGTTTATATATACATGAAGCCCTGTCCATCTATATTTGGAATATTGGTTATCCTATCAGACAAAGTAAAGTCAATAATTTAGAGCACACAAATGAGAAATGCTAAACTACTTCAAGAATAGCATATCCAGCTAAATCTATCCTAAAATGACAAATACTCAAACAGTGTTAACTTCAGGCAGATCCTCATGGGAGCACTGGTACCTAGGAAAACACGTGCCCGTGCTTCAACTCACCTAAAGGAGATAGTGGTTCTAACTCATGTCAGTTTTGCTATGAGAAGTAACTTTAGTGACTCAGGCCTTACCCCACTATTCCCCTAGCACAAAATTAAAAAGAACGAGACACATCTTTTCAAAATAATAAATACTGATTTTTCTCACACCAAAAGGAAAGGGGAAAGGATTTGGGATTTAGCTCATTCCTTTTTATGGTGTAGCTCAAAGGGAATTACATTTGGATACAGTGGATATTTTCCTGCTTGCAGAGGGCTTACAATCAAAGGAGCCCTTTCAGTAAAGTGGGTTAGGTTTTTGCACTTAACACACATTTAGTGCAATAATTACCATGCCTAAGTGCAAATCCTCCATGGTAACTGGGGCACGGCTAGCCTGCTCCCATTAGTTAATGCGTGAATTCGTACCCGAGCATATTATTCTATTACTGCGGATGCACTTACCTCCACCTACTGAAGTGACATTAGGTAAACACACATTAATGGCAACATTGACAGTGTGTGATATGTGCCCTGCACAACTGCAATGTGCTCACCACGCCCAGTCTCTGTCTCTAGCCCACCCATTCAGCACCCTAGTGCACAATTGGCAGTTAGTGTAAAAATCAGTATGTATTAACTGTTATGCCACCAAGGTAACTGTTATTGTGGGCCCAAGAATGCAGTTAATACAAACTTAGTCGCGTGTTAACTGAGTGGCACACTTTAATAAAAGTGCCCCTAAGTTTGTATCTGAAGAAAAGTAGGATTAAATGATTTGCATTTTCCATAAACTACCACCAGAAACTGTCCCAAACTTACATATCGACACAGTGACAATGGGAATTTCAAAATATAACTACCTGGGCTTTCATTTGTTTCATCAAACTACACAGTTTTTCACCAAAGTTTGGTATGTTATACATGTGGCATCATTTATAAAGCAATGACAATATAACATGGAGAATTCCTATCCTTTAAAAAAAATGGGCACATGATGTGATGTTTTATGAGAGAGGAACCAAACTATCTTAATATAATTGAAAGACTCAGCGAAAGTAAGAGTCACAACCTAATGGTTATCCAAAGAATATAATTATAGGTTGATTATCAGTACACAGAAGTCATTTTTCAGCAAATCATCTAGGAAATAATTTGAAATGTCTAATCTAGATGTTTTAAATTATTTGCATATTCATCAGTACTATATCTCTAGTAAGCATCACTGAATATATGTAGATGTCCCACTATACAAATAATCACTGGAGGGTGTCATTCTGAACCATGAATAGTGGGGATGGACGTCCCAATGGGACGTCCATCTCCGCTATTTGTGCCGGCTTCAGCCCCCAGCTAACTTCCCTGCCTGTTGTGCGGGGAAGTTAGTCAGGGGCAGGGAATGGGTGGCCTGAGGGCGGAGAGTGGGAGGTAGCCAGCCCTGGACATACAGGACAAATAATAATGTTGGCCCTGTATGTCCAGGGCCGGCAAAATGGTCGGGGAAGTTATTCCACCTCCAAGGTGGAAAAACTCCTGAATATTTTTTTTTTTTACATTCTTGGTGCGGAAGGGGCTGGGGGGGGGGACATTCCCCGCAGCCTGACCCTGGGCTTCGGAGGCTGGATCGGGGTTGGGCTGTGGGGAATGTACCGTCTTGGTTGGCAGCCAGCATTGTGGCTTTTAAATAGAGTCACAGTGCCATGGCAACATGACACCATGGCATCGACGCTCCATTTAAATGCCCTGACTGAATTAGCCAGGTGCAGTCCTGCACATGCAGGCCGGACAGAATCATTGTCCCGGCCTGCACATGCAGGACTGTTCGCGATTCTGATTCCGCGGGGCTAGACATGCCCCATGGTATCAAAATCGCAATCCCCTCTGTGCGTATGGTTCTGACCGGACGCATAGAGGGGATCTACATCTGGGACAGAATCGGGCCCTGAGAATTCGGTGCTTATTTCTATAGACTATGCATCTGGCTGAATTGCCAAATTTCAACTGGCTTAGCCAAATGTATAAGCCAACTGTATACTGGCTGAAAATTGGTGTTTATATAAAAATATATATATATATATATATATATATATATATATATATAGGTAGTGCCAACCTAGACTGTCCTAAACAGGCCCATTTGTTCTATGTATAATGCCAGTCATATAATGGATTATATGCCTGGCATTATGGAGGTAATTTTTTAAGGAGCTGTGTAAAGATACATTGCATCAACGCACATAAATCACCTCTTTTCAGTGATTTACACAGGTGAATAGGCTTTTATGCACCGACTTTAGCTGGTCGCTATTCCGCGAGTACGCACATCAGGCTGATGATGGGTACTTTCACAGTGGGCATGTGCAGGGGCAGTGCTTGGGTGGAGCATGGGCAGAATGTAAATTAACGCGTGTCCTTCTGAAATCTAGTTGCAGGCATTTACACCAGTTCTCGGATCAATGTAATTGTTTACGCCTAGATTTGCCACGTGTATCCAACCACTTACACCTCTGTTTTATCAAGTTAAGTATACATGGTTTTTACATCGGGAGCAATTAAGAATTCCTTCTTTTGCATGCAATTAGCATTCTCACTGCATTATGCTTTAGCGCAGTGGTTTTGCTCTTGATTTTCCTGTGCTAGTTTGCTTTCTGCATGAAGAGCAAGATTAGCATGGTTTGTGCATCGAGTTGTTAGTGCATAATACTGCTCATATTGGGGCGAGAGTAAGAAAAGTGAGCAAAGGGATTTGAACTAGATTTTTTAAAATTTTAATGTGAGTCTTCCCTAACTCATGCCTTTTAACTTACTTCTATATTTAACAGTTTTTCTCCATCTGAAATTAAAGATTTACATTTTGTTTTACTTTAACACTCCCCCCCCCTTAAATTCCTAGTATAGAGGGGCACATAAGTGTTCTTCAACGTATTAAAAGAAGTCAAGTGGAACCAACTTCAGTGCAATAATTTTTGGCTTCTTACTCTTTCTTCAAGCAAGATCTCACTTATGATATTTCCCCTGTCCAGTTCTGTGATCCTAAGCAAAGGCCGGCCTAAAATTCAACATAAAGGTAGGGCTTTGAGTAGTATTTTTTTAACATAGGGGGATAATTTCACAACAGGGTCACTATGAGAAATGCCTCAAAAGGAATTTGTTTTATTCAGGTAACATAGGCACATGTTGTTGTTGTTAAGTGCCGTCAAGTTGGTGTCAACTCAAGGCAACCATCTGGATAATTGTCCTAAATTGAGTTCGGTCTTCAGTCAGGTGGCTCATTGTTGATAGAGCGGCACCCTAAGTTCCTGTAATTGTGTTCATCCATCTCATTGCTGGCCTTCCTCTCTTGTGTTGGCCTTGCCAAGCATGATGTCTTTCTCTAACAATCTCTCTCTTCACACGATGTGTCCAAAGTATGAAACATATGCGCTTTAATAAAACAGTCTCCTCTAACAGCACATTAAAGGGTATGTTTACTAAAGCCCATGCCAGTAATATGTGTGTGAACTGCATTACCAGCATGGGGGGCCCTTGATAACTTCAAGGGGCCTGTGAATCCATCCCCCTGCAGTTAGCATGGTGCAAAGACACAGGGGCTTGTTTACAAAGCCGCGGTAGTGGTTCGCGATCGCGATCGCAGCCGCGGCCCCATTGAAATCAATGGGGCCGCGGCTCCGATTACGATCGCAAACCGCTACCGCGGCTTTGTAAACAAGCCCCACAGTGTCACACAATCTGGCATGTGGGCATACCTACTACTACCCATTAAGGGGTGCTAAGGGAAACAAGCACAGTTAGCATGAGCCACTAATACCTGTGCTAGCCACAACTTATCATTAATGCCTCCATTCTGCCACTAACCCACCCAGTCCCCGCCCCGTCATGCACTACCCGGTTAGTGTGGGATTTTTAGGATAGGGGCCCATGCAACTTTCTAGTGTGGTGCTGAGTAGTGCAATATAGTAAGCATGCCCATAATTCTCTTTCTCAAATTTACACTTGATCTGAAACAAACGTAAATATATGCATGTATTTTACAAAATATGCACATATATTGCAAATATATTCCAGCTCCGTCTAAACTACATCCTGGGAAAGCCTAGAAATAGACTGCATGAAAGTAGGCTGCACGTATACCCAGCTGTGACTGGCCAAAAAATATTCACCTCATCCATATTCCTCTGTACATCCCTAGCGTATCTTCGTCTAGCATGGTGCCTTGTCTGTGTATCGGCAGGCGTCTTCTAATTGTCTGTCTTTGCCTGACAGACTGCTGTGGTACCTTCCGTGTTTTACTATCTTGTTTGTGTGTATCGTTTGGTCCAGCTTTGCTCCCTTTGGTTATGCCTGTATGTGTATGGGCGTGTTCTGTGACATTGTTTCTTTTCTATACTATGGATGCACTCCTTTGCTATATGTATGCAATAGGAAGTCTAATATGATTTCTCTGTTCAGATTATCATCTGTCATGTTGTTGTAAGCCTACTCTCTTGCATATCCTATCTTTTCATTCCTTGTTTCTGCCTGCTCAGAAATGTAACTTTTACTTTCTTGTATCTTACCTTCTTCCAATTTTTTCCTCAACTATCCAGAGGAAGCAGAGGAGGCTAATGTCTTCCAGTCCAGATTTACCATCTCTGGATGGATGGATGCATGCATTCACTTGGGTTTTCCTGTAGTAGTATGTGCGAGTGGTCGGGCTTCTGGGCATGTGATGAGACTTGTAGACACAAATAAGGCCAGCTGAGTCCGGTTTCAGACAAATGGAAATATATTTGTTTAGAAAAAAGAAAATGTTCCTGGCTTACCTTGCAGACTCAAAAAGGATTAAAACCAGAGGCCGGTATATGTTCCATTTTTCAGTCACACTTTGGGGTCCCACCAGGCTCCATTCTTTCCCCCCTATTGTTCAATATCTTCTTAGGCCAATTAGCATCTTTAATTCAAGCTTAATTTTGACATTCATATTTATACAGATGACATCCAACTACTAATAAGTCATGACTCTTGAGATCATAATTTTCAATCCTTTGTTTCAGATTTGTTAGCAAAAATGTTCAGTTGGTTAAGAGCGCATACAGTACATTTGTTCTCAATGTTTCAAAATCTTATGTAATGTGGTTCCTTAAAGACAACTCCCCTTGTGAATACCTTCCTAAGATGGCTGGTATTTTCATTCCTGTTGTTACCTCACTTGGAGTCATTTTTGACAAGGATCTTACTTTTCACTCATACAGTTTCTCTTTAGTAAGAAAATCATTTTACACACTAAGGTTAATTAGATCCTTAAAGCCTTTACTCGACAAAAAAATCTCTTCATCTTTGAATTTACTCCTTGGTTCTGAGTCGCTTAGATTATTGCAATTCTTTACTGATCGTCCTTCTTCAATACTCAATTAAGCGATTACAGTAACCGAGGCAGGCGGACCTGGTGCTTCGGGCCCGTTTCCACCATCCCCCATCACCCCCAATCTCCCAACCCCACAAAAACACCACATAAACATTTCATGGGATACAACTGGTCGCAGCTTTATTAACCTTTAACAATTTCACAATAGGCCAACATGCTACACCTTCTCAATCGATTAGCGGCACCCGGCCCGCACCAGCTGTACCTTAGCAAAGTGCCTTGCCACCGCTAACCCCATAACTTGCCCCCCCGGCAAGTTACCTAACCCTTCCCCCGACTTCGCCATGCCATAGCAAAAGTCGACCAGGGTTTGACCGGGTCAGGGGCACCCCGCCCCCGCCCGTGTAGCCTGAGGCTCCGGACCCCGGAAACCTCCGGGATCCCGCCACCGGCACAGGTAACAACCTTGTTCCTGTGCCGCCCCCCCAAAACCAAGCTGCGACCAGTGAGCAACCCAACCAACACACTTTCCAAGACCTCCCGCCAGTCCTAAGCAGAGCCAGCCCTACTGGCGATAACTGCCCCATCACCCTTATACAGCCGATGCTGTCATGACCTGGAACCCAGTCATTGCCGCCAACACTGCAGGCAAGCGCGATATCCACCCGTGGGGCTGTAGCAAAGGAAGCCGCTGCAACCCGCAGTGGCCGCGCTCCCTAGCCATAACAAAGCCACCAAAACCGGGCCGCTCCCCCACTGGGCATTCACCCGCCTCATCAGAACTGGCCGTCCGGCTCGTCAGACAAAGGAGTGAAGGATCCCCAACCTTCAGAAGGCTCCAGACCCCACCTGCAAAATAAATGAACAATGAAACTCCCCAACACCCCAACCTCCTTTAGCCGGCACAGCCGCACTTACCCCCCACACGCCCGAGAGCGCCATCCATAAGCTCACCAGGACCTGCGTAGCTGCCCAGAAGGGCAACGAGCAGCGCAAAAGACGTAGGCTCATCGCCCCCCAAGCACAGCGCCATCCTGACCCCCTCGAGCGCCGGAACACCCCGGGCACCTGAAACGGACCAACACTCCCTCACCCTAGAAGAAGCCCACCACCTACCCGGGGGGCACCCACAGGTATCGCCGCATGGCAGCCACAGAGCGCGACACAAAGTCTGCAGCCCAAACATCCCATACCGCACCGACCCAAACATGGGGCCACTGAAGCCCTCCCCCGCCCCCTGTCCCGACCGAAGCCGCCACCCACTCTCCCCATGCGGAAGGCCCCAAAAAAGGCCCTACCAAAACTGCCCCAGGCATGGCGGCTGCCTACCCCTGTGCAGTCATCCACAGGCTCGCCGAAAGGACCCAGACCGGCACATCATGCGCGAGGGGCCGGCTCGGATCCCGAGGAGATGGCCGAGCACGCACCCCCGCTTGCAGGAACCTGCGATTTTGCCAGTCCCCCAACCGCGATCCGCACCCCCACCTTTACAATTTTGAATCCGTCCCAACTGCGAACCCACCTCGGTCTGGCAACCACCCCATACCCTTAGCCACCACTACCGACCCCGCAAGCAATGCTTCCGGTTGTCACCCATGCTTGACCGAAAGTGGACCCCTTAGCCACAACCCTGAGGACACCCAGACCACGCCCCTGTGCTACCGAATTCCGAAGCAAACCCCACATGCATCCCAGGCCAGTCCTCTATAAGGTCCCCGGGACCCGGATCCTTCATTGTCCGCTTCCGGGCAGAGCCCGCCACCACTCCAACGGAAATGCGAAAGAGCCTCGGCAAGTCCGGCCACACGGCCAAGGATATGCCAAGCCTCCTTCAACCCTTGCAAATGTAGAGATGCCAATGCCACCACCCGCAAAATTCCCGCCACTGGCAAACCCCTGCGGGAGTAACGACGCACCACCTGCCCACAGCCACAGTGCCGCCCACCATACCGGCTCACGGTATCGGAGCCACTCAGGCCCGAATCAGGAAGGAGATATCAGCACCCGAACCCGATACCAGCCCAGACTGCAGCCACCCGACGCGCACCAGACCCCACCAAAGTACACTCCCCACCCGCCGCAGCCGTGTAGAGCTGCAACCCCCCAACTGGGCAACTCCCCCACCAGCAAAACCGATGTTCCTCCGAATCGGCCCAAAACGACTCCAGAGCCATGAATCCGCCCACCCGACCCCGCGATCCCCCTCCGATGGCGCGGATGCAATGCCGCGCCCCGTGGAAACATCCGCACTGGCAACCTATTCCCGCGGCATGCGAGCTACACAGCCACCGAGACCAACACCGGACTCAAAGTTAGTCGCATCGGAGGCCCCCTGCCCTACCCAACGCCCAGGGGCCCACCTGAATCTTGCAATGGTTCCCCACACCCCTTGAATAGCACCAGGCAGATCACCGACTAAGCCGCCCCCTAACAGAAGAGCCGACAAGCAATGCACCTACCAGCAATGCGCCACCTTCGCCCAGCCCATGCTGGCACAAGCAACCCCTGCACTGACAGTACCACATACGCACCAGAGACTGAGCAGCCCAAAGCATGCATACGGGAAATAACACGCCCCTTGAAACGGAAACCCCGCAATGGAAACGCAGCTGTATGCACCGTCCACAGGCGAAAGACCGATGCAAGATCAACCCTGGCCCGCAATGCTACCCGACCCGCCACCTGCACCATCTCACTTGCCCGAACAATTGCCGCGCACCGCACTGTACACAATGCACACGGAACGCGCATCGTCAACAGCATCCCCAAAAGACAGGCCAAATATGAAGTATCCTGAACCGCTCCGGCTCCTTCTTCGGGACGATCCCCACCAGGGGGAATCCTCAAGTTCGCGAAAGGCCGATCCTGAAACGGGCCCACCATGCTGCCCCCCACTCAACTCCCCAAAGAACCAATCCCACCACGGTTCCAAAACACCGCACCGAAGGCGAATTCCGCAGAGAAGGCGCCACCACTACGCCCAGCACTGTAAACGACGCCAACTAAAGCCGAACCCAGAGCCGCGGATACCGCTGAAGCCACCCTTACAAAGCGTGACCCCTACGTGACCGCACCTTAGCCGAATGCAGCCCGGAATGGGGCAGGTTGACTTAGCGAATCTCCAACCCGCGGTGTCAACCCCCCCGCACCCCAGCATCCAGCTACACACTGGCTGGTAGCCCCACTCACGCCTCCTTCGGCACGGACTTTTGTATTTTGTATTTTTTATTTTTTTAAATCGGCAGAGGTGAACCCGGCGAGTCCCCAGATACCCGTCAGTTCCCTTCCCTCCGGTCCCTGAACCTTCCCCCATAGCACAACCATGGCCCCCCCCAGGGTTTCTCGGACGCCGCCAATACCGAATCCGCGTACCAATCGCATCCCAGAGTGCAGGAGCGTGCGAGGCCCCACACCCCGACAACGCACAGAAGTATCGAGGCCAATGCACTACCATGCGCGCAACCTCTGCAACCCACCCATACAATAGCATCCGCCATGCTCCCTGGCAGGCTCTCCCCGAGCGCTACCTGCCACCCAACAGTCGCAAGAAAGCTATATAGCACCATTGACAGATCCTATGTCAAATTGGTCCGGACCCCTCCCCAGAGCTCGAGGTCGCAACCCCGACAGGCCCCTCCCGCCCTAGGCCCCCACAACACCTGCGCTATCCCTCCCCTTCAACGGCAGCTCCACCCCCGATGCCCACGACGACTCACACGAGCAGGGGGAGGGGTGGACTCCCAACTGGTGCCGAAAACGC
Source organism: Ichthyophis bannanicus (assembly GCA_033557465.1). Taxonomy (NCBI): domain Eukaryota; kingdom Metazoa; phylum Chordata; class Amphibia; order Gymnophiona; family Ichthyophiidae; genus Ichthyophis; species Ichthyophis bannanicus. Next base: position 1,301,327,767 of record CM066031.1, read on the forward strand.
CCGAGCCCCCCTACCCCCAATCACGAACGGAGCCACTGACAGGAGCCCCCCCCCCAGGCCCCACTACCCGTGGGCTAACCTACCCCTTCCCCAGCAGCACCACGACAACTCATGTAGGAAGGCCAACTCCGAGCTATGACGCTGCCAGCTCCCCCGCCGAACTCCCCCCCCCCCCCCGTCCCTGAGATTACTAACCGGCAATCCCGCGCCCGGAGGGCCCGATCACTCACCCAGCTCGCCATCCTCTGCACCCAGAACAGCAGCAGCCCTGGCATGCCACCGGTTGATCTCAGCACCGGCCTGTGCTGTCTCCCTCGCCTCACACCGAATGCCGCCGCCACAGCACCGGTCTCCACGCTCGCTTCGCTGCCCTCTGCGCCGGTCCCTGTGGAAACATAAGCAAAAAACAGGAGGGGGGAGCAAGGGGGGAACGGCCGGAGACCAAGCAAGTGGCCAGTGCCCCCCCCCACACCGGTCCCACTAAACCCCGTCCCCCCCCTCCTCTCTAGGGCTTCCAGGCCAAAAGCCCAACAGTCACCAGCCACCACACCCACAGGAGCAAGGTGACCCCATATCCCAATACCCCCCAAACCCAGTCAAACACTCTCCATATCAACCCGAGCCCCTCTCGCTCCCCCCACTGCTGCACCCAAATCCCCAGCATGCACCACCCAACCCCCCATAGCCTCCCCCCAACCACCCCACCTTCGACGCAGGCACCTCTAACCCACCGGGCCCACCGGGAAGGGGCTCTAGCATGCAGCTCCCTTCCCCCCGCCCGAGGGAAGCACCTATAAGGGCCACGAATGCCCACACCCCACTCCTTATGGCACTGTATGAACTTTCGCTCCGTACCTTCCGATGCCCTGACCGACAGAGCCTTGAGCACAAAAGATTTGTACCCCGTCCATCGCCTCCCGGACCCATTCATTGCCTGCCATTGTTTTTTTTGGTTTTTTTTTTAGCAATGGTGGATACCTAGTGAAACCCCCACCCAGCGTGCAGCGCGAGGGCAGATACCTGGCGAAACCCCCACCCAGTGTGCAGCGGCCTTCGCCACTGGAGTCGGCACACGTCGAACTCCCGCCCTACCCCCAAGCCCCACCAACCTCTAGGGGCCTCACCTACCTCCATGCCGGGCCGCTGCTCCTCAAAGGTTGCCAGCCATCTGGAGCACGAGGCAGACTGTGCACCGAGCACAGCTCTGCACCATCAGGATGTCCACCGCGCCCCCGTCGTCTCACTGCTGCGCCGTCTTCTCCCCCGCTCCGCCACAAACCCGCTCACGCCGCCCAACCAGCGGTACGGACCATGCCGGGCAGGAGGAAGGCCCGACGGGAAAGGGAGGCGCGCCGCCAGCACAGCGGAACCCCACCGCAGCATCTCACCCCCCGCTCGGCCTCCCGTCTCCCGCCGCAGCCGGTGACCGCCCCAGGTAGGAAACCCGCTGGAGGGCCACGCGCCACGGGGAGAGAGCAGGAAAAGCCGGCACCCCCGAGCAGCCTCCGCCGTGAATGACCACGCGGAGGCTGCCCGCCGACTCCCACCACCCACCACACCGCAAGAATCGTCACCCATTGGCTCCCGCGCGACTGCCACTGCCGGGAGCCAATGAATTTCAACTGGCCATGGCCGCGCGCAGGGTCCTCGCACCGGCCGCGCGCCCGGTTAGGGTCGGCCGCCGGGACCCTGCCCGCGGCCTCTTCATTTTTTGCAAAATGCAGCAGTTAAACTATATGATGCTCACTGCTCAGATTGTGTAACTCCATTTCTGATTAGGGAACATTGGTTGCCAATCTTGTCTCCCATGAAATTTAATGTTCTTATTATAGTGCATTGTGCATATTATATAGATTTCCTCTTTATCTATCTGCTCTGTTGGCACCTTATAACCCTTTGCATCAATGCCAATCTTCACAAGCTCAGCTTTTGGTAGTTACTACTACTGCTACTTATTTGCATAGCGCTACAAGGCATACAGAGCACTGTACAGCAACATGTAAGAGACAGTCCCTTCTCATAAGAACTTACAATCTAGTCAAGACACACAACACAACAGTCAAGACAGACAACAAAATTGAGGGCTAGGCTATATCTAGGGGAATGGTAAGGAAACACTTAGGAGGTGAACAGGAGTCTAGGGGGATCAGGATCCAAAAGCAGTCTCAAAGAAGTGAGTTTATAACCTGGATTTGAAGAGAGCCATAGATGTGTACCGACTTAAGTTTGTTCCATGCATAAAGAGCAGCAAAGTAGAAAGATCAAAGCCTGGAGTTAGCAGTGGAAGAGAAGGGCACAGATAAGAGGTATCTGCCAGATGAATGGAGTTCCCAAGGAGGGGTGTAGGGAGAGATAAGTGAGGAAGTAGTTCCCTCTTACAGGCAGCTTAGACTTGAATGGATTCATTCCACTATTTTTTGTTATAATGCTTCCACTTTGTGGAATACCCAAGCCTCACTCTGAAAATTCCTATACTAGATTTTTAAAAAAAGTTGAAAACATGACTTTTTCAACATATGTTCAGTGAACATCTTTGAGCTATATTATTCTCCTTTCTTGACATTGTTCTTCTACCCATCCATTGCCCTTTTTTTCCTTTGTCTTAGGAGGGATTTAGCAAAGCTTAAAGAATGGTTAAGAATTTGGCAGCTGACATTTAACACCACTTGTTCAAAAATATAATGTAAATAGTTTTAACATAAAAGTTCAAATGTTATAATGTAAAAGTTCCAAAACTGTTCCATGTAACATGTTAAGTTATTTGTAAACCGCCCCTGATCTCTGGAAGGGGAGGTATAGAAAACTGTAACAAATAAATAAATAAATAAACAAACTAATGCATTGTCATGCATTTGGGTTGCAAAATTCCAAGGAAGCAGTACAGTATTTATTTATTTATTTAATGTTTCTTATATGTAACCGCCTTTCTACTGTTCAAGGAAGTTTACATGGAAAGAACAAATTAACAGTGCATGAGCAGCTGTTTTACAGAGAACTAGAACATTCTAGATATAAAATAAATGAAACATACAAGTGGTTATGATTAAAACAGAAACAATAACTATATACAGAGGGGTTTAACTGAGAAAAAAGTATGGATCATAATCTGTGCGTGGTGTGTGTATAGCAGTTGAGTCTGTGGAATTCGTAGAAGGTAAAGTATGGTGCTAAGTCACACCTGACAGTGGGTTCATAGTTGTGGAAGTGCTGAAATTTTCTTGGAATAGGAAGGTTTTGAGCTTTTTCCTGAAGTCAGGATGGTTGGAGCAACCTCTCAGGGGTGGGGGAAGGGCATTCCATGTGGTGAGGGCAAAGAGGAAGAGAGGAAGAAAGCATGGCTTCATGTGGATTGCTTGCTTTTGGGTTTATAAGCTGGGATGGCTAGAAGGTTGAGAGAACTGTGTTGTCGGAGTCTGTCATCCTTGGGTTTTGAGAGGAGGGGTATAGGCAGGCTGCAGATTCGTTGTGTATGACTTTGTGTGTCATAATGAGTGCCTTGCACTTTATTCTTGATTGGATGGGGAGCCAGTGGAGGTATTGAAGGACAGGGGTGATAAGGGCCTGTCTGGAGATTCCATGGATTACCCTCACTGCAGTGTTCTGTGCCATCTGGAGAGGTTGAAGTGATTGTTTGGGGAGCCCATGGTATATTATGTTGCAGTAGTAGAGTGTAGGATGACTCTGGCTTGACAAACTGTGTGAAATAGTTCTGAACTTACTAGTTGGCAAAGGTTCTTCAAGGTTCTTAGCTTGTAGTAGGTGGGTTGGGCTGTTCTTTTTATTTGTGCTTGGAGGTTGAGCTTCTGTCTAGGATTATGCCCAGATATTTGACCTTGCTTTTTACGTTGATGGTGATGTTCCTGAGTGTCAAAGGTTGAGGAGGGGTGTAGGAAGTATCAGAGAATATGTGCGGTGCTTCTGTCTTCTCTTGATTAATGAAGAGGTTGTGCTGTTCAAGCCATTGTCTCACTTTAGTGAAATATTTGTAGATATTGTTGAAGTCTGGGGCAGACATGTTGAATGGTGTGAAACACATTATATCATCCATGTAAATTTGGTACTGGATCATGTGTTCTTTGAAAAATTGGCACATGGGCTGATGGAAGAGATTAAATAAGAAAGCTGACAGGCTTGTGCCTTGGGGCACCCCTTGTTGTTGGTTGAATGGGCGTGAGGTACTGCAGCCAATCCTAACTTGTTGGATTCTGTTGTTGAGATAGAAATGGAACCAGCTTAGCATGGTCTTTTGTAAGCCAATGTCCTGTAGTCTTTGAAGGAGTAGGTGGTGTGGTAAGGAGTCAAAGGCAGAGGAGATATCTAGAAATATTAATAGGCATCCTTGGTTGGCGTTTTGTGTGTAAGTTAATACTGAGTCTAGCAGGGGTTTCAACTCCATGGTTTGGTTGAGCCCATATTGATATGGATCAAGAGAGGCATAGTCGTCAATGAGGTCTTGGAGTTGGTTTTGTACCAGTTTTTCTATTATTTTTGTTATAAGAGGGATAGTTGAGATCGGCCTATAGGCCTTTGGTGATTTGACATCTAGATTGGTTCCTTTTAACATGGGACGAATTGAGCTTCTCTTCAGGGAGGAGGGCATTTTTCCTTGAGATAGGGATGCATGTATTATGGTCTATAGGAAGGGACTAAGGTTGCTCTTGTGCTCTTGATCCAGGCAACAGGGCAAGGGTCAAGGTCAGAAGTAGTTGTATTGAGATTCATTATTGTGGTCTCAATATTTTCAAGATATGGGAGCATGAATTCTGACCATGTGGCACTGGAGTCATTATTTAGTGTGAGTTCTGGAGGGGTTTTGGGTGAGGTTGTCTGGTATTTCTCGCGTATGTGATCGGCTATGACCTGTGGGGTGATTTTATCTTGAGGTATAGGGGGAAAAAGTACTTCTGCCCACAAAATAAGAGTGAGGCCTGGACGTGATTGTTTCAGATGATCCTAAGGTGGCTAGGCAGGTAGAGAAGGCAACAGCGAAGGTCAGAAGGATATTTGGGTGCATAGGGAGAGGAATGGCCAGCAGAAAGGAGGAGGTGATAGTGCCTCTGTATAAAGTTTTGGTGAGACCACATTTGGAGTATTGTGTGCAGTTCTGGAGACCATACCTTCAGAGAGATATAAACAGGATGGAGCCAATGCAGAGGGGTGCTACCAAAATAGTCAGTGGGCTTCATTGTAGGCATATGAGGACAGACTTAAAGATTTCAATATGTATACTTTGGAGGAAAGGCAAGAGAGCTCTGCAATGAGGGGGTATAGCATGAAGGTGAAAGGAGGTAGACTTAGGAGTAATACGTGGAAATATTTCTTTACTGAAAGAATGGTAGATGCATGGTACAGTCTCCCAGTGGAGGTAGTAGGGACGAGGACAGCATCTGAATTCAAGAAAGCATGGGACAAACACAGATGATCTCTAAAGAAAAAAAAGGGACTGTAGTAGTTGGTATGAAAGAGTAGACTGGTTAGGCCGCATGGTCTTTATCTACTGTCAAGTTTCTATGTTTCTAAAATGATTCCCCATAGGCACTTATGTGTCTTAAAAAAATAGGCTAAAAAGAGGCACCAACATGGCCTTCATATACAGGCAGCCTATTATACAGGCAAGCAAGGAAAACTCCAGAGCTGAACCATTTCAAAAATATTTTCAGACACTTTTTTTTCCTATTTTTTTACAAAGGAAAAACAAGAGAGAGTAGAATGGGCAGACTCCCATGGTTTTTCAAAGGTGGAAAAAAATGAAAGCAATGCTTTTTCCCCATCACTAAAAATAATAGGAACTACAAGTAGACTCAGGTAGGCAAATACAGCCCACACAAAGCCATAGGTGAAAACCCTGTGTTGGTTGACCATGAAGTAGAGTAGACAGTACAGGGTGGGTTTGCCTCCTCTGCGTGTCAGATAGTTTTTCTCTAGCCTAACTGAATAACTTTTTGTTTCTTTTAATACCTTGAATGGTGGCCAAATATTGCCCTTAATTGCAGCAGACATTGGTAAAAGCCCAATATTTGTCTGATATTCCTCAAAGAGAGGCCCAAACCTCTGGGTGAATTGACCCCAACATTAAAAACAAATGATCTGTAAGGTAGAGTAGAATATCCTGCTTGAATTAGCTGTTCAGTGAAGTCGGTGGGGGTTCCTTAAGGGAACTATCACTATTTCCTGTTGTATGGCTCTTAAAGAATTTTTTCCCCAAGAGCACAAAATGTAAAACTTTGCTGTGCAAGAACAATGGGAGATTTGTTGTAACTGTATTTTATCTTCCTAAAAGGCTCATTACCATCCTCCTACTATCATGAGTTACAGGTCACCTTCTGCACATTATCTCAAAACAAGGTGTCTTCTCTACAGAGCACTAAAAATAAGTTTTAATAATCTTTTCTTTTATCTTTGTGCACTGGAAGCCTGAATAATATTTGTTTCAAATAAGAACAAAAATACGCATGTTAGATAGAAGTCTGGAGTTCTAATTAAGAAAATTGCACGGAGAACCATCAAAGGCTTCACATCATTTTCTTTCCTTTACACCAAAATGTCAGGTTTCAATGTCACACTGAAATAAGCCAATCATATGCTTGTGCATGGGTGATAGAGAAGAAATCGCACAATAGCGTGCTACCCTAATTACAAATTACTAAAAATAATGACAGGGCGAGGGAAAGAAAGGTTAGCTCTCTCAGCAGCAAACCTCAAAGGTAAATAATATAGGTTACGATGATGCCATCTTTTTCTGTAAATATATAAACATTTCCCACACTTGCAGATTAGGTTGGGCCCCTCCCGTCTCTCTGTTTCTATGCCCTTTCTTTCTCTCCAATTATAAAACAGTGCTAGGTTTTCATCCGCCATCTCCATGTCTCCAAATGGCTTTTCAGTGTCAGGCCTGTCAGGAAATTAACTCATCATGCAGTGACAGCTGCTAATTTTTTCCTCTTGCATGTCAGATGGATCGCCTGCTGAAGCTAATAATGAATCACCAATCCCTGATTAGAAAGTGCTTCCGAAATGTAGAACTGCCATCTGAGCTAACTTTTTTCTTCATATAAAATATCATCATCCTGGAGCAGCAGAGTGTAAGGATGCTTGAAGCAGCTCATTTTATTCTTTTGGCAGAGGGAAATAAGTCAAAACTCACATTTTTTTACATTGGCAAATTAATGACCTTCTATCACAGTTACGGGGTATTTGACAAGGAATCACATAGTTTAGATGGTAAGAACAAGCATAAATGTCAATATTTTAGCCACTTAGAGTACAGGCGTAAATGACATCTTATAAAATACCGACCACTATTAAAGTATGTGCATTGTTTGTATAGTGCATACCTTCACTGTGGGCATGGGTGGAATTTGGGTGGAACACGGGTGGTGCGAGCAGGAACGTGCATTGACGAAAGAATACTATAATTTTCAAACGTACTTGCAAAATATTCATTTGCATCAGCTCTAGGGCTGGTATAAGTGATTGTGCTTTAATTTAAAAGGCGTTCTCTGCTTATAAATTCAAGTACGAGAATACTTGACTTTATAAAATAGGCATGTGAAACTAACTAGGCACGGTTTTATAAAACTGCCCTCTTCATGTGTAACTAGAATTCAGACTATCCAATAAATCCAAATATAAGAAATGCAAGAAAAAGTTTTGTTTGTTGGACCTCTCAATGTACATGATCCATCTACATACTTTCAAGTGGAACAGAGTATCAGTGGTCCTGTTTTATTTTTCTTTAGAGGTAGAGATGATTGAAATCATCCCCAAAGTTAAGCAGCATACAGGAGAGGAAGCAATCCTATACATTACAGTTCAGTAGGGATGAAAATTCACCAATTCTCAATCAGTGAGTTGTCATCTTCCCCTCAGTCAGTTCTCACCATCTTCTCAATCCGTCAGTTGTCATCTTTCCTGTAATGTATAGGATTACTTCCTCTCCTGTATGCTGCTTGACTTTGGGGATGATTTCAATCATCTCTACCTCTAAAGAAAAATAAAACAGGACCACTGATACTCTGTTCAAAGTGTGTAGGTGGATCATGAATGTTGAGGGGTTTGGCAAACACAATTTTTTCTTATATTTCTCATATTTGAATTTATTGGATAGGTTGGGATCATTTTTGTAATATTTTCTACAGTATATCATCTAACCCCTTTTCTTGGGCGTAGTTGTAGGTGGCTGTTTTCGGATAACTAGAATTCAGTCATACAATCAACTGCACTAAAACACACAATAAATGTCAAGTGCTAAACTATCCAAAATATAGGATGGTTGTGTCCGCTTTTACTCAACTGTGCATTATTTTTCACTTGAGGACCTCAGATTTAAAATATAGTGGAGTGGAGGAGTAACCAAATGGCTAGAGCACTGGCTTGATAAACAAGAGCCCATCTGTCCAAGAGAGGTCAACGCATCTTTGGTAGTAGACTGGCTAATCTACTGAAAAGGGCTTTAAACTAGATTCCTTGGGGATGGGTGAAGAAAGCCCCCAGGTAAGTGAAAGCCCCCAGGTAGGTGATACATTAAATACCTTTATGGAAATGGGTAACAGGGGTAACATATGGAAAGCAGTGTGTATTAATGCCCGTAGCATGGGAAATAAGATCCCTGAGGTTGAAGCTTTGGTGGGAGTGGCTGACTTGGATTTCGTGGCAGTTATAGAAACATGGTTCACAGAAAACAATGACTGGGATGTAACTATACCTGGCTATACTTTATTCAGGAAGGACAGGGTAGGAAGAAGAGGAGGAGGAGTGGCACTATATGTAAAAACTACTATTAAAGCTTTGGAATTACAGAGCTTAAAAGGGAGAGAGGAGGCATTGTGGGTTAAACTAGAAAGAGGGAAAGAGAAATCTATTTGCATTGGAGTGATATACAGACCTCCCTCACAAGAGGGAGAGGTGGACAGAGAGTTAAGAACATAAGAACATAAGAACATAAGAAATGCCATACTGGGTCAGACCGAGGTCCATCAAGCCCAGTATCCTGTTTCCAACAGTGGCCAATCTAGGTCATACGTACCTAGCAGTTTCCCCAAAAGACACAGGTTCTGCAGTGCTTGTACTAGGCCAAGCATTGATATCCTGGGTCCCTTTTTAATAGTGGTTTATGGACCTTTCCTCCAGGAACTTGTCCAAACCTTTTTTAAACCCAGCTATACTAACAGCCCTTACTACATCCTCCGGTAACAGATTCCAGAGTTTGATTACACGTTGAGAGAAGAAATATTTTCTCCTATTTGTCTTAAATAGTTTACCCTGTAGCTTCATTACATGCCCCCTAGTCCTTCTATATTCTGATAGCGTAAACAATTTATCCACGTTTATCCGTTCCACTCCATTCATTAATTTATACACCTCTATCATATCTCCCCTCAGCCGCCTCTTTTCTAGGTTAAAGAGCCCTAACCTTTTTAGCCTCTCTTCATAGGAGTAGCCTTCCATCCCCTTCACCAATTTGGTGGCTCTTCTCTGTACTTTTTCTAATAACTCTATGTCCTTTTTAAGATACGGTGACCAGAATTGCACACAATATTCAAGGTGCGGTCGTACCATGGAGCGATACAGAGGCATTATAATATCCTTTGTTTTATTCTCCATCCCTTTCCTTATGATACCTAGCATTCTATTTGCTTTCTTGGCCGCCGCTGCACACTGGGCGGAGGGTTTTAACATGTTATCCACGATGACTCCTAAATCTTTTTCCTGGGTGGTGGTTTCTAATGTGGAGCCTTGCATCTTGTAACTATAGTGTGGGTTGTTCTTTCCTAGGTGCATAACTTTGCACTTGTCCACATTAAATTTCATCTGCCATTTGGATGCCCAGTCTTCCAATTTATCCAGATCCTCCTGCAGTTTTCCACAATCCTCTTGGGTTTTAACAACTTTAAACAGCTTTGTGTCATCTGCAAATTTGATTACCTCACTAGTTATTCCCTTTTCCAGGTCATTTATGAATATGTCAAAAAGTAGCGGACCCAGTACAGATCCCTGGGGTACTCCACTATTCACCTTTTTCCATTGGGAATATTGGCCATTTAGCCCTACCCTCTGCTTTCTATCTTTTAACCAGTTCCCGATCCACAATAGTACACTGCCTCCTATCCCATGACTTTTTAGCTTCGCCAAAAGTCTCTGATGGGGGACCTTGTCAAAAGCTTTCTGAAAGTCCAGATACACTATATCAACCGACTCACCTTTGTCTACCTGTTTATGCACACCTTCAAAAAAACATATCAGATTAGTAAGACAAGATCTTCCTTGTCTAAAGCCATGTTGGCTGTCTCCCATTAGGCCATGACTATCTACATGCTGTGTAATTTTGTTCTTTATGATGGCTTCTACCATTTTCCCTGGTACTGACGTCAGGCTCACCGGTCTGTAATTTCCCGGGTCACCCCTGGAACCCTTTTTAAAAATTGGTGTTACGTTGGCGACCCTCCAATCTTCAGGTATTACAGATGATTTTAATGAAAGTTCACAGATTACCAATAACAGGTCTGCAATCTCATATTTCAGTTCTTTCAACACTCTGGGATGTATACCATCCGGTCCAGGTGATTTGCTACTATTCAGTTTATCAAATAGTTGTAATATATCTTCCCGGTGTAGCGATATTTCTCTCAATTCCTCTGCAGTATCACCTTTAAATACCACTTCAGTCTTGGGTAACACCCCTACATCTTCCTCAGTAAAGACCGAAGCAAAGAATTCATTCAGTCTCTCTGCTATAGCCTTGTCTCCTCTTATTGCACCTTTTACCCCTCTATCATCTAATGGTCCAATTGACTCTCTCACAGGCCTTTTGCTACGAATGTACTTGAAAAAGTCTTTATTTCGTGTTTTTGCTTCCGTAGCAAGTTTCTTCTCAAATTCCCGCTTTGCCTGCCTTATCAATGCTTTGCATTTAACTTGCCAGTGCTTGTGCTGTTTCCAGTTTTCATCATTTGGCTCTTTTTTCCATTTTCTGAAGGTTGCTCTTTTGGCAGCAACAGCCTCTCTGACCTCACCTTTAAACCATGCTGGCAGTTTTTTGGACTTTCTTCCACTTTTCTTAATGCGTGGAATACAGCTGGTCTGGGCTTCGAGGATAGTATTTTTAAATAACACCCAAGCTTGCTGTAAGTCTTTAACCTTTGGAACCGCTCCTTTTAGTTTTTTCCGAACTATATTCCTCATTCTATCATAGTCACCCTTTTGAAAGTTAAAAGGTAGTACTGTGGATTCCTTTACTATCTGTCCTCCACTGATTAAATCAAACATGATCATACTATGATCACTATTGCCAAGTGGTCCCAACACCCTTATTTCTTGCACCAGATCTGGCGTTCCACTAAGGACTAGGTCCAGTATGGCTTCCCCTCTGGTCGGTTCATGAACCAGCTGCTCCAAGAAGCAGTCATTCATTTCATCTAGAAACTTTATCTCTTTAGCTTGTCCTGCTGTGACACTGTCCCAGTCGATACCGGGGTAATTGAAATCACCCATTATTACTACTCTGTTGTGGCTTTTGTTAGCTTCCTTGATTTCTTTGAGCATTTCATCATCCATTTGTTCATTCTGGCCAGGTGGTCGATAGTATACTCCCACTGCCATCACCTTCCCCTTCATAAATGGAATTTCAATCCATAGAGATTCTACAGCATATTTTGTTCCCTGCAAAACTTTAATCCTTTCTGACTCAATGCCCTCTCTAACATAGAGTGCAACCCCTCCACCAATTTGTTCAGCTCTATCATTACGATATAGTTTGTATCCAGGTATCACAGTGTCCCACTGGTTATCCTCCTTCCACCATGTCTCTGAGAGTGCAATCATATCTAACCTCTCATTTAATGCTACATATTCTAATTCTCCCATCTTATTGTTTAGACTTCTAGCATTGGCATACAAGCATTTTAGAGACTGTATTTTATTAATATTAATCTGGCTATTGGTAGGCATGGGTAATGGGGAATCTTTATGCTCTGTCTGCTCCTTACTCAAGGGCATTTGGGCTACTATACTCCCTTTTGGAACCTCACTGCTTTTGGTAGTATCCTTCAAGGATACCTTTGTCCGAACCGTGCGCTCCTGGGTGACTGTCGGCTTTCCCCTATTTTCTAGTTTAAAAGCTTCTCTATCTCTTTTTTAAAGGTTAATGCCAGCAGTCTGGTCCCATCCTGATTAAGGTGAAGCCCATCCCTTCGGAAGAGCCCCCCCTTTCCCCAGAATGTTCCCCAGTTCCTAGCAAATCCAAAACCCTCATCCTTGCACCATTGTCTCATCCACGCATTGAGACTCCGGAGCTCTGCCTGTCTTTTGGGTCCTGCACGTGGAACAGGAAGCATTTCGGAGAACGCTATCCTGGAAGTTCTGGATTTCAACTTCCTACCTAAAAGCTTAAATTTAGCCTCCAGAACTTCCCTACCACATTTTCCTATGTCATTGGTACCAACATGTACCAAGACAGCAGACTCCCCCCCAGCACTATCTATGATCCTATCTAGGCGGTGCGTGAGATCTGCTACCTTCGCACCAGGCAGGCATGTTACCAGGCGATCCTCACGTCCACCAGCCACCCAGCTATCTACATTCCTAATGATTGAATCACCAACTATAACAGCTGTCCTGACCCTCCCCTCATGGGGACATGGCCCTGGAGAAACGTCCTCGGTGCGAGAGGGTTTTACATCACCTGGAGGACAGGTCCTAGTTACAGGATCACTTCCTGCCACACCAGGGTGATGCTCTCCTGTCACGTGACCTCTCTCCTCCATGGCAACAGGGATGCTGCCAGACTGGAGGTGGGACTTCAGGACTATATCCCTGTAGGTCTCGTCCATGTACTTCTCTGTCTTTCTTATGTCTTCCAGGTCTGCTACTCTAGCCTCTAGAGAACGGACTCGTTCCCTGAGAGCAAAGAGCTCCCTGCACTTAGTGCATATGTAGGACCTCTCACCAACTGGGAGATAATCATACATGTGACACTCGATGCAAAAGACTGGAGAACCCCCATCTCGTTGCTGGACCTCTGACTGCATCTGAGTTTAAAGCTTGTGTTTAGGTCTTTTAAATCGGTATATAATAAGGATTGGTGTAGATGCTTATACTAATAAAAGTGTATCTAATACCCCTAATACACCCTGTGTACCTGAAGCTAATTAATCACAGGTCCTCTGTGTATGACTGATTTGGATTAAGAGCTGCACCTGAGAGCAGCCCCTTTCCTCTAAGATGTCCAAGTACCTATAAAACTACAATTTCCCCAGGGGTGGGTGGGTGCTGGGGAGGGAGGGGGGGGGAGATAAGTCCTATTAAAGAGGGCAGTTACAAGGTACCCTGTCCTGAACCCTCAGCAGGGGGATGGGGGTACCACACAAAGCCCAGTTGAGAGAGGCAAGGTAAGTACAGCTGAGAAGGCTGAAACTTGCACACCACTAAGACAAACACTAAATAATTAAACAAACAACAGTTAGACAAACAGTAAATAATTAAATAAACAGCTAGAACTCACAGTAAGATGTCCCAGGAGGCAAAAATCCACTCACTAGCAGAGCTCTGTAAAAGTTCAGCCTTTCTCTGATCAGAGAAAAGCAAACTAAAACAGCCTATGCACACGTGGAGAAAACAGGAACAAGGTTACAGGATACCTCAGGGGGAGGGGGTCAGGGGGAGGAGTCACTCAGGCAGGCAAGGACAGGAAAAAGCTTAACAGCAGGCTCTGGGGAGAGAGATTAATTCAAAATGGCTACCACACACACAGGGGGAGGAGTCACTCAGGCAGGCAAGGACAGGAAAAGCTTAACAAACAACAGGCTCTGGGGAGAGAGATTAATTCAAAATGGCTACCACACAAAGCCCAGTTGAGAGAGGCAAGGTAAGTACAGCTGAGAAGGCTGAAACTTGCACACCACTAAGACAAACACTAAATAATTAAACAAACAACAGTTAGACAAACAGTAAATAATTAAATAAACAGCTAGAACTCACAGTAATTGAAGACGTACGCAGCATTGCTAGGAAAGGGGAAGTGCTACTGATAGGAGATTTCAATATGCCAGATGTTGATTGGCACATTCCTGCTGCAGTATCATCTAGAAGTAAGGAGATCCTGGATTCTCTACAGGGAGAACTATTCAGGCAATTGGTAACAGACCCCACACGTGAAGGGGCCATACTGGACTTGGTGCTTACCAATGGTGAAAGTGTTTCTGATGTTGTAGTGGGAGATCATTTTGCATCCAGTGATCACCAGATGGTGTGGTTCAGTATTAGGACTAGGGCTGTTAGAATCCATTCCAAGGTGAGGATCTTAGACTTTAGGAAGACTAACTTTGCGAAGATGGGCCAATACCTCAGGGAGTCGTTAGTGGGATGGGAACAGCTGGGGGATGTAGAAAAACAGTGGGCAAAACTGAAAGGGGGTATTTTAAGGGCAACCAACCTTTTTGTTAAAATGGTAAATAAAGGCAAAAGGAACAGGAGACCGCTATGGTTTTCGAAGGAAGTAGCTGAAAAAGTGAAGAAAAAGAGGGAGGCCTTCATGAAATACAAGAGATCACAGAGAGCAGAAGACAGGCATCTGTATTTGGAAAAACTTAGAGAAGCTAGCAAAGTAGTCAAGAAGGCAAAGATTCAAAAGGAGGAGGAAATAGCCAATGCAATAAAATGGGGGGATAAGACATTTTTCAGATATATTAGTGAGAAGAGGAAGAGCAAAAGTGGTATTGTCAGACTCAAGGGTGCAGGGGGGGAATATGTAGAAGCTGATAAGGATAAAGCGGAATTGCTTAACAAATATTTTTGTTCTGTGTTCACAGATGAAGAACCAGGAGCGGGACCTCAGAGAACACCCACGGGTGGGAGCGGAAGCGAGGGACATCTTGAACTATTTTCAGAAGACTGTGTTCGTGAGAAACTAGCTCAACTTAAAGTAGACAAAGCGATGGGACCGGATGGGATACACCCTAGAATACTGAGGGAACTTGGGGACGTTCTAGCAGCTCCACTGACTGACCTTTTCAATGCCTCGTTGGAGTCGGGAGTGGTGCCAAAGGACTGGAGAGAGGCTCATGTGGTGCCTTTACACAAAAGCGGAAGTAAGGATGTGGTTGAAAACTACAGGCCGGTTAGTTTAACTTCGGTGGTGAGTAAATTATTGGAAACGCTGCTGAAAGAGAAAATAGTGAGGTTTCTGGAGTCCAGCGGATTACAGGATCCGAGGCAGCATGGATTCACCAGAGGCAGGTCTTGTCAGACAAATCTGATTGATTTTTTTGACTGGGTGACCAGGGAGTTGGACCGAGGGAGAGCTCTAGATGTGGTGTATTTAGATTTCCGTAAAGCCTTTGACACTGTTCCTCACAGGCGACTTATAAACAAACTGAGCACCCTAGGGATGGACCCTAAAGTTACTGCTTGGGTTAGAAGTTGGTTGGGTGGGAGGCGACAAAGAGTACAGGTAAATGGAGCTCACTCTGAGGAGAAGGATGTTGCCAGTGGTGTGCCCCAGGGATCTGTCCTTGGTCCGATTCTTTTTAACATCTTTGTTAGTGATATAGCGGAAGGGCTGTCGGGTAAGGTTTGCCTCTTTGCGGATGATACCAAAATCTGCAATAGAGTAGACACCCAGGAAGGGGTAGATAACATGAGGAGGGATCTAGCTAAGCTTGAAGAATGGTCTAGAATTTGGCAGCTGGGATTTAATGTTAAAAAATGTAAGGTCATGCATTTGGGCTGCAGCAATCCAAGGGAGCAATACAGTATAGGAGGTGAAGTACTTTTGTCCACTAAAGAAGAGCGGGACCTAGGCGTGGTTGTGTCTGATGATCTTAAAGTAGCTAAACAGGTGGAAAAGGCGACAGCAAAAGCTAGAAGGATGCTTGGGTGCATACGGAGAGGAATGGCTAGCAGAAAAAAGGAGGTGATAATGCCTCTGTATAAGTCTTTGGTGCGACCTCATTTGGAGTATGGTGTGCAATTCTGGAGACCGCACCTTCAAAAGGATGTGAACAGGATGGAGTCGGTGCAGAGGGTTGCTACCAAAATGATTAATGGGCTTCATTATAAAGCATATGAGGACAGACTTAAGGATCTTAATATGTACACCTTAGAGGAAAGGCGGGATAGAGGTGATATGATTGAGATGTTTAAATACCTCCGTGGCATAAATGTTCAGGGAGAGAGCCTCTTTCAATTGAAAGCAAGTTCTGCTACGAGGGGACATGGGATGAGGGTGAAGGGAGATAGATTCAGGAGTGATATGCGGAAATATTTCTTTACGGAAAGAGTAGTGGATCCGTGGAATAGTCTCCCAGTGGAGGTGGTAGAGATGAGGACAGTAACTGAATTCAAGAAAGCATGGGACCAACACAGAGGATCTCTAAAGGCAAAAAGTGGACTGTTGTAGTTGTTATGGAAGGACAGACTAGATAGGCCATGTGGTCTTTTTCTGTCATCATATTTCTATGTTTCTATGTTTGAGTCCCACTGGCACTCCTTGTGGCCTTGGGCAAGTCACTTAACCTTCCATTGCCTTGGAAGAAAGGCCTGGCAATCTACATCTGGCCACACTGCCAAGAAAACCTAGGGGCTGCTGGGTCACCAGGAGTCAGCACTGACTCAACAATACACATTACATTTGCATTTTGAAATAGCTGAAGCCATGTTACAGTATGTATGATTGTGCACTTACAGTTGTATGGTTGCCTATTCATTTTATTCTCACTACCAAAAAATAAAGTCTTAGGTGAAAACAAGAGAGAAGCAATGCTTACAGTTCAAAGGAACCATATACAAAAATAGAGTGACCAAAAACAACTAGTCAGCTAATGTGCACAAAGATTTTTGTTGGAAGACTAGCCTTGAGAATGAAACACTCTCTCGTGGCTTAACTTCCGTTTTACTCAATTTTTTAAGGGCCCCACCGGAGCTCTAAAAATGTAGGTAAAAACACACTTACTAGTGTACCCTACACCAAACATATACAAAATAAAGCACTTCCAACATATGAAAAGGTGCCAATAGTACTTATCTGTTGTAGATATTGAAGGCAGATGCCAATATGCATTAAATCTGCAAAAACTCTCGTAAAAAGACTAACTGCACCAATATCACAGAAACATGATGGCTGGAGAGAGGTCCGCAGTTCCACTTCAAAGACCATCTCCAGCCATCATGTTTCTGTGATATTGGTGCAGTTAGTCTTTTTACGAGAGTTTTTGCAGATTTAATGCATATTGGCATCTGCCTTCAATATCTACAACAGATAAGTACTATTGGCACCTTTTCATATGTTGGAAGTGCTTTATTTTGTATATGTTTGGTGTAGGGTACACTAGTAAGTGTGTTTTTACCTACATTTTTAGAGCTCCGGTGGGGCCCTTAAAAAATTGAGTAAAACGGAAGTTAAGCCACGAGAGAGTGTTTCATTCTCAAGGCTAGTCTTCCAACAAAAATCTTTGTACACATTAGCTGACTAGTTGTTTTTGGTCACTCTGTTTTTGTATATGGTTATTGTGATATAGAGTAGTAGTTATTTTGTATTATTGGTATACAGTTCAAAGGAAAGCACAGACAATACTTATTAATGAAACCTAATGGAGAGACTGAGAGAAGAGACCGAGCTAGGGAACAGGGGTGTAACCCCCTAGGTTCCCTGCTACAGAGGAAGAAACTGTGTGAGCTAAGTGGTGCTGCTGAAAATCTGTCCATCGAGAACCTCAACAAAATCTGTTTTTCAGGATAACCAAAGTATTCAAATGAACCTAGCTATTACAACCAATGCATCCTAATATGCTTCAAACATTCATTAGGGTTATTTTAAAATACAAAATTGTTAAAGGTTGTCAGTTTTGGTTAGAGTACAGTATCTTGTAGGCCCAGTACCCTGTTTAAGGGACATATTTACTTAAGTGAATTAGGCGTTTGCAGCTAATGCCGGGTGTTAGCTGCAAAAGTCCCACATTGCCCTTGTAGATACCATGGAGAAGATGCAGGGATCATGAAGGGTAAGCTTTGTGACTGCAGCTATAGCCACTCATTGAGGTGACATTAGCTGCATCCGCGAAGCCTGCAAACGTTGGCAATACCATGCAATGGTAACGTCTGTGGTAATCGCATCTTGCAGACATGCTTACTCTCCATCCTCTTTCTGCCCTGATCCCCTCAGGCCTGCAGAAAAGAACCACGATGTCTGCATTTTCACCATGCTAGCTGCTACTGCCTGGCGCTATTTCCATTGTGGTAGCAGATAATACCTTTTAGTAAACATACCCCTAAGTTTCTCAGTAGACTTATTTGAATGAAATCTGAAGGGTTATAAATAATGGATGTATAATATGTTAGATCTGAGCTATCCAGCACCATACTTTCTATAGAGATCTGCAACTATATTAGAGATTAATCATTGATATACATGTCTCAAAGGGAGAGAAGAGTACACTTTTCTTGCTAAATAACTTCATGTAGTAACCTTATTGTACAACATCAAGACCAAATCTCAGCAAGACAACCACTCCTGTTGAAATATGAAAGGAAATCCAAAAATTCACACTGGCTGGACATTGTCTTGGATAATATGGTACGGCCTCAGCACTAAAACTAATGATAGAAACGGCAATGGTGGCAGCAATAGTGTAGACCCTTGAGCTGAAAATAACACTGCTGGTAGTCGTTGACTCACAACAACAGGAAACAGACCACAGAAATGAATGAAAAAAATGTAGAGGACCACATACAGTTACATTTGCTTCTAAAGATAATGTACTGCTGCCCAAAAAAGCAACCTGCCTGTGCTACCCAAACAGTGGCTGGATGTCACTACTATACAGATAGTAGGCATGGGCATGCCAAAAATGTTTTGGTTCATCAGAATATACCCATTAAGTTAGTCTTCAGAAATGGAAGGATTCATGTGTTCATTCCATCATCCCCATTAAAGTCTATGGGGGAAGCAATTTTTAATGGAACCAGGGCCGCTTTTAACTATGGGCAAAAGGAGCAAATGCCCCACATCTTCTCTTTCTTCTAATGACCCACTGGACCATGCAGTGCAGTGATGGGAATCAGCAAGCAAAAAAAAAGTCATAAATCACATTGTAGACGTAGACTCACAGCGAGCGTCTATCTATGCCTGCTCTCACTCTACTCCCCCCTTCACTGTGCACCTGCACCTGATGGTCTCCATAAGCACCTTGACTAAACCAAGATTTATATACAACTTATATTTATAATCAAAATGTTTCTTGTAATTAAAAAAAAAATCCTGAGTTACTAGCTTAGTGTCAAATCCAGATTGTCGATTTGGTGAGCTTTGTTGGAAGTACAGGAGATTCTTTCAAAGGCTGTGCTTTGGAGGGTGATCGTAGGAGAGGAAAAAGGAGTTTAGAAACATCTCCTAAGGCTCAGATCTGGCTAATAAACAGAGCTTAGGCCAGGAGGCCTCTCCTCTGGATTTCATATCTTCTGTCCTGGTATCTCGCTGGATATGGAGATTGTGCGTGTAAACTAAATAATATCTGGAAGATTACAAGTTGCCTTATTGTTTTTTACCCACCTGTTTTAGATAGATCAGCAGTTTAATATTAGCTTCATTCCATACAACTTACCTAGACTTCTGTCTGCTTCTAGGAAAAGGGAGAGACAAGTAACTGTAGGGATAAGATAGTGTTTTCTTATAATATACACTGGATTCCACAAATAGGAGTTCCTGAGGGCTCTGGCTATAATACACTTCTTCAAAGGGAACTTGTGAAGAGAGAGAAGCAATTATACCATTATAGCTGGACTGCCCCACCCTAAGTTTTGAGATGAAATTATCATTTTTGGATATCATATTGGATTTCTTGCTTTACATCAAATGCTTTCTGGTTCTCTAATGTTGTACTGAATAACTGCATGCAGAATCTGGTTCTCTGAATCTCCATTTTTCTCTGCAGATTTGCTAATTTGTGTTCACTTATTCTACATTTGGTGAGTATCAGTGGCTCTGCTCTTTATTTCTATTTTTGGTGGACTTGAGGAGTTCCACTGTATAGTTTCCATTCAGGAATCTCTAGCAGTATAGCCTGAAAGCCTTTTTTTGTTTTCCAGTAAGAAGCTCATTAATGTTCTCGCAAATGTTGAAATATAGTTTATAGTTTATTGTTCTACAGTGCTAGCAGCAGAGATACTATGATAAGAGATATATAGGGCTTGATGCTGCTACACCTTTAGTCTCGTGTAACCCAGTATGGCAGTTCCTACATAGTAGGGTCCGAGTGTCTTTTTTGCATCTTTTAAATTGTGATACTTCGCTTCACAGAATGCAGGGTCTTGGGATTTCTTTCATTCTATGTTCCCCTAGGACTTTCCAGTTATTACAGAACTTGCAGCCTAAATTCAATTTGGTTACTCCTTTAATGTGTTGTATTTCTTTTCTTCTTAGTATACTTTCTAAGAGAGATTATTTGTACTGTCTGATATTCTCTTTGTAGATCTCATATTTAATTTTCTTTCTAGGACAGTCAGGACTCACTCAAGCAAAGCAAATTAAGTTACCCACAATGAGTTTATTCTAGTACCTTCTTCACAACATGACAGAGTTGGATCAGTGATGAATGGCCTTCTCCTGTTGCTGTAGCACAAGATGAATTATTTGAAGATGACAAACTTGTTGAAGGATCTCCTCCTGATGTTGCTCTTACACAAGATGAACTGGCTGAAGTTCAACTACCTTCCATATGCAAGAAGGTGGACAAAATGTACCTGTCAATAGACCTTCCTCCATAGATGTTATGCAAGAAAATGGACAAAATGAAGAAGTGAACATTCAAAAAGAAAACAGAGGTTTTCATGTGGTCCATCTGACCTATTATGCAAATGTGGGAGGTTTGGGCCAGGAAAAGAAATGAGTCAGTCCAGAAAACACTTGAAGAATAGTGTAATGATAAATTTATCTGATCAGTGAAAGATGGACAAGGATGCACAGTAGACATGTTTATTTGAAAATATGCTCAGCCTTTTCCCTATTGGCACAAGTGGTTTTGTTGCTTGCCAAGTACTGGAGGGATGGCAAGCTATCCAGGTCTGCCAATAGTTCATTAGCAAATAACAGCTCCAATGACTGGAAGCATGCCAGTGACAGAATTTCAGCACATGAGCAAGCAAGAAATCACATTTCTGCAGTGATAAATGCAACCAAATATTCAAGAATGGAAGGCCAAATTGACCCTGCTATCCAGAATCAAATTGAAGAAGCAACAAACTATTGGCAAAAGTTATTAAAATGCTTGATTAGTGTGGTGTTCCTTTGAGATGAGAAAGAGGGCTGGCTTTCAGACGCAATGATCAAACAAGTGGTTCTGCACATAATGGCAAATACTATTCTTTATCTCTGGATTCATCTGAAGACAATGCTCATATTGATCGACTCACTATCTTTTTTTGTATGTTGACGGAAATAAGACTTTGGAATGCTTTGTAACCTTTCTTGAGTCAACAGGGCACAAAAACAAGAAGAAATGACAAATGCATTCCTGACTTTTCTTCAACATGATGGACTCAACATACAGGAGCGCCATGGCCCAAGGTACAACAGTGGAAGTAACATGCCTGGTCATTGCAGAGGCATGCAAGCCAAAATATGCAGCCTGAATAAAGCTGCTGTATGTGTCGCCTGCTCTGGACATTTTTTAAATCTTGTGGGGAAGGATGCACAGCACACAGATTTATTTATTTATTTATTTAACTGCATTTATATACCGCTTTTCACCGGGTCAAAGCGGTGTAACACATAACATGAGGGGGGGTAGTATTTTACAGGGTGGGGCCATCACCAGGGACAACAATTAATGATTTGGGTGGACATAGACATGTACACTTCAGCTGAGTCTAGGTATTAGATCGGGTGGATAGGGTGGACATTCTGATCAAAGGTGTTCACGGAATAGGATTGTTTTCAGCTGTTTCTTGAATGATGTGATGTCATCGTTGTTTCTGATGTGGTTTGGTAGAGAGTTCCAGAGGGATGGGGCATAGAGTTCGAAAGCTCTGTTGCAGGTCCGTTGTGTGGACTTGGTTCTTTTGTGGGGGACGACAATGGAGTTATTGGAGGATTGTCTGGTTGATCTGTTGTGGGATGGGCGAGGCAGAAGGTGGTGGAGTGAGGTGATCCGTGTTTGGTGGATAGTCTTGTGGATGAGTAGGATCGCTTTGTACTTTACTCTTGCTGGAATTGGCAGGAAGTGGAGGTCTCTTAGGATTGGGGTGATGTGATCCCGTTTTTTTCGTATTCTGAATAATCCTTGCTGTGGTATTTAAGGCAGTTCGGAGGGGGTTGGTGTGTGAGGCGGGTAGTCCATGGTAGATTATGTTGCAGAAATCCAGATGAGGTAGTGTTACTGCTTGCATTACTGTCCTGAAGTCGTGGGGTTCCAGAAGAGGTCGGAGACGTTGCACAGTTTTAGCTTTGTGGAATATTGTCCCAGCGGTTTTGTTGATTTGTTGTTTAAAGGTGAGGGCCTGGTCAATGATCACGCCTAGATACCTTATTTGGGGCTGGATTTGGATTTGTGTGGTTCCCATGTTGAGGTGGGTAGGTGGTTTGAAGTCATGTTCTTTTGTTACTATAAGGGCTTCGGTTTTCTTCATGTTGATGGATAAGTTGTTCTCTTGTAGCCAGTTGGCTACGTCGTTGAAGCAGGCTGATAGCTGGTCGTTTTTTGGATTGTTGGTTGTAATCGGTGCGTAGAGCATTATGTCGTCAGCGTATATGTGGAAGTTGATTTTGTGGGTGCGGATGATTGAGCATAGTGGACGGAGGTATATATTGAACAGCATGGCTGATAAGGTGGACCCTTGGGGTACTCCTTGATGTTGTTGGTAGGGGGTCGAGGTCTTGGAGAGGGTGCGTATTTGTTGCTGTCTGTTGGTTAAATAGGATCTGAACCATTGGAGTACAGTGTCTTTGATTCCAATTGATTGGAGTCTGCTTATGAGGATTTCGTGGGAGATTGTGTCAAAGGCCGCTGATATATCCAGAAAGATCAGGATGTATCCGGATTGTTTCTCTTGGGTTCCAATGATGAGGGTGTTCATTAGAATTGGCTACAAGGCTATAATGATTATGGCAGGAGGACTAGCACAGCACCCTGATTGGCTGCAATGCCTTAAATATGCCAAGAGGACCAGCACAGGACCCAGATTGGCTGAAAGGCCCTAAAATACCACAGAAGTGCCAACACAACAGCAGAAGAGGTGGCACGAGCTCAGGCTCCAGAATTCAGTGAGTTCAGCTAAGCTGTGTGTCAGCAAGAATCCTGGCTACTGAGGATTTTAGTCCCAGCAAAAGAACCTTAAGCATAAGAACCACCCCTCAGGGTGGAAGAAGCATTCATGGATGCTTAGATGACATGCTGAATGGTTTAAATAAGAATCAAAGGATGCAAGATAAGCTGGAGGCCCCTATAATGACAGGTTAATACTTGTGGTAGAAGACCAATCGTCAACAAATACCGTAATGAAGAGTGGTGGATGTGAGGACAATCAGTCACCTCATGATAGTTAGTTTCATCTTTCAGGCTGGCTAGGTGGGTGGGCCTGACCTCCCTCGTCACATCATCCTCATTCCTCCTAATTGAAGAGGTAAGGGGAGGGAGGGGGTGAAAGAAACATTCATGGACTGCACTCCAGTCATTCAGAACAAGCTCGACGAGCACAGTTTCTTAGTCAACAAGTACAGTAATGGAAGATAGTGGATGTGAGCTAAGTCAGATTTGACTATTATACTGGCTAGACAGGTATCCTCCTCCTCTGTCAGAGCTCCATGCTCATCGCTCCTGACAGAAATATCATTCTTTGGTTAAGGGTATAATAGTAGCTGAGCTCTCCCGCTAGAACCTCCAAATAAGTATTACAACTATTAATCATTTATATAGGATTACAAGGCCTACATAGTGCTGTACAAACATATAAAGAAGACAATCCCTGTTCGTAGAGCTTAAAATCTAATCAAGACAGACAGAACAATATAAGAGAAACAAGGGGAGCTTATATAGAGAAGGAGACATAAGGAGAACAAGGGATTAGGATCCAAATGCGGCCTCAAAGAAGTAAGCCTTTAGCATGGATTTGAAGGGGGGAGAGAAGAGACAATGTAAAGATAAAGGAAGTTTGTTTCATGCATAAAGAGCAGCAAAGTGAAAAGATCAAAGCCTGGAGTTTGCAGAAGAAGAAAAGGGCATAGAGAGAAGAAAGCCAGAAGAGGTGCGAACTTCGCTAGGAGGGGTATAGGGAGAGAGAAGAGATTAAAGAAATGAGGGGCAGTAGAGTGAATACATTTATATGTTAGAAGGAGAAGTTTGAATTGGATATGGAAATGGAGGGGGAGGCAATAAAGTGATTTTAGAAGAGGGGTTACATGAATGTATCAGGACTGGCAGAAGATTAGTGTCACAGCAGATTTCTGGATAGATTGAAGAGGAGAGAGATGACACTGAGGGAGGCCAGCAAGGAGGAGGTTGCAATAATCAAGATGGGAGGTGACCAAAGAATGGACAACAGCCTTAGTAGTGTGCTCAGAAAGGAAGGGACAAATGTTATTAATGTAGAGAAAGAAATGGCAGGTTTTAGCTATATGTTGAATATGTGCGGAGAAGGAAAGGGAAGACTGGGAGTCAAAGATGACCCCAAGGTTGCAGGCTGAGGAAATGGGAAGAAGAAGAGTGTTGTCAGCAGTGATAGATAAAGGAGGATGGGGGGAGGAGGATTTAGGGGGGGAAATACGAAGTTCAATTTTAGCCATATTCAATTTTAGGTAGCGGTGAGACATCTAGGCAGTGATTTCAGATAAACAAGTAGAGATATGAGTTTGGAGCGAAAGAGAGATGTCAGGTGTAGATAGATAGATTTGAGAGTCACCAGCATAAAAATGATACTGAAAGCCATGGGAAGAGATGAGGGTACCAAGGGACTGGGTATAGAGAGAGAAAAGGAGAGTGCTCAGAACAGACCCTTGAGGTACACCAACTGAGAGAGGGATGGCAGAAGAGGAGGAATCTCCAGAACAAATACTGAAAGAGTGACTGGAGAGATAAGAAGAGAACCAAGACAGTACAGGGCCTCTAAAACCAAGAAAGGATAAAATGTCAAGGAGGAGATGGTGATCAACAGTATCAAAAGCAGCAGAAAGATCGAGAAGAATGAGAACTCAGTAAAGGCCTTTGGACTTAGTGAGGAACAGATCACTGGAGACTTTGGCAAGAGCCTTTTCAGTAGAATGAAATGGACAAAAACCAGATCAAAGAGGGATTGAGAGGAAAGAAATTTGAGAGAGCGGCGGAGAACTGCACATTGAAGAATTTTGGAAATGAATGGGAGAAGGGAGATGGGTTGATAATTAGAAGGACAAGCAGGATCAAGTGAGGATTTTTGAGGAAAGGAGTGATTATAGCATGTGTGAAGGCTGCAGAGAAGGTTGCAGTGGAAAGCAAAAGATTGAGAATATGTGAGATGGAAAGGATGAAGGAAGAGAAGATGGAGTTGAGGAAATGGGTGAGGATAGGATCAGAAGAACAGGTAGTGAGTTTAGAGGAGGAAAGAAGAAGAGAGGTTTCCTCAAAAGAGATTTTAGAAAAGGATGAAAGGTTGATAGAGGTTGAGAGGAAAAGTTGGTAATGGAGAGGGGGAAGAGGAGGTGAAGAAGATTTAGTGGGGAATTGAACAGTCATCTTATGCCTTTTGTCATGGAAATAGTCTGATAGGGTTTGGGCAAAGAGAGAAGGAGGGATTGGAGGAGGAAGAGCCTTAAGAAGAGAATTGAGAGCAGAAAAGAGACTGCGAGGGTTAAAGGGAAGACAGTCAGATGGAAAAAATAGTTTTGCTGAGCAAGTACACTGGTGGACTGGAAAGTAGAAAGCATGAATTTGAACAGAGTAACACAGTATATGACGGCATATAAAGACCAGTATGGTCCATCTAGTGTGCCCAGCAAGGTGGCAAGAGTAGATGCACCTGCTGCTCTATGCTGGTCACCCCTCCCCATGCCTTTGTTTAGGGGTGTACCCACCGCTCCGAGTAGGTCTCCCCTTTTTGTTGAGATATAGGGGATAGTTATGTTTATTTTGATTTTGATTTTATCCTGTTGCTATAAAGGGATCCACTGTATCTGTCCAATTCCATTTTGAATTCTGTAACTGTATTTGCCCCCACCACTTCCAACGGGAGGGCATTCCAAGCATCCACAACCCTTTCAGTGAAAAAGTATTTCCTGACATTGCCTTTGAGTTTACCCCCTTGCAGTTTCATGCTATGCCCTCTAATTTTACAGCTTCCCCATCTTTGGAAGAGGCTTGTTTGTTCATTAATACTCTAAGTATTTAAAGGTCTGAATCATATCTTCCCTGTCCCTCCTTTCCTCCAGAGTGCACATATTTAGGTCCAAGTCTCTCTTCATAAGTCTTCTTATGGAAGATCCAAATCATTTTGGTCACTTTCCTCAGAACCGTTTCCAGTCTTTTTATATCCTTTGTGTTATATGGTCTCCAAAACTGAACACAATATTCCAAATGAGGTTTCACCAGCAGCTTGTACAGTGGCATTCGTACCTCTTCCTTTCTGCTGGTAATTCCTCTCTGTATGCAACCCAGCATCCTTCTGGCTTTTGCCACTGCCTTGTCACACTGTTTCATCATCTTGAGATCCTCAGAATCACTCCTTATGAGGTCCTTCTCCTGGTTCGTGCACACCAACCTCTCGCCCCCTATCACATACAATTCCCTTGGATTTCTGCTTCCCAAGTGCATGACACTGCACTTCTTCACATTAAATCTTAACTGCCAAGCATTACACCATTCTTCCAACTTTTGTAGATCTTTCCTCATTTTCTCCACTCCCTTAGGGAAGTCCATTCTTTTGCAACTTTTCATGTCATCTGCAAAAAAACAGATTTTTCCATTTAGTCCTTCAGCAATATCACTCACAAATACCTTGAACAGTACCGGTCCCAGGACTGCACTGGGGGCACACTGCTAATCACCTTCCTTTCATCTGAGCGAGTTCCATTTACCATCACCTTCTGTTGTCTGAAGTAAAGAGAGGGAGCGAGATTTAAGCCAAGAATGTATGTAATGGGTAGTTGAAGACAACCAGGGATGAGGTGTGGTGCATCTCACAGGATGTGGAATGGGTGGAACAAGGGTATCCAGAGTAGGGGAGAGAGCAGCATTATAGGAAGCTATGATTTCATCAACAGACTTAGAGGACAAAATGGAAGAGAGACAAGATGAGACAGTAGTGGATAGAGTCAGTGGATCAATAGCATGAAGATTCTTAAAAAGATAGGAGATTGGGCGAGATTGAGGGGGGCAGTAATGGAGAGTGAAACTTAACAGGTGATGGTCAGATAAGAGAAGAATGGAGCTATGGAAATTAGAAGGTAAATAATTAGAGTAGAAAATAAGGTCAAGGCAGTGACCAAGCTGATGAGTGGGAGCAGAAGAGCAAAGCTCGGGGTTGAAAGAAGAGGTATGACAAAGGAGCTTGGATGCATATGGGGTCAGAGGGGTTATCAATATGAAAATTAAAGTCACCGAGAATAAGGGAGAGGGAAGAAGAATCCAGGAATCAGGAGAGCTAAGAGTCAAAATCAGTGAAGAAGGTAGAAGAGGACTTGTCAGGGGGTTTATAGATGACAGCAATCTGGAGAGGTAGGGGATTAAAAAAACTAATGGAATGGACTTCAAAGGAGGGAAAGGAATGAGACTGAGGAAAAAGGAGGGGTTGAAATTGGCAAGAAAGAGAAAGTAGAAACCCAACACCACCACCATGGCCAATGGGACGAGGAGAGTGGGAGAATTGATAGCAGAAGGCAGCAACCGAAGCAGTGTCATCAGGGAGGAGTCAGGTTTCAGTAAGAGTGAGAAGGTGGAAAGCGTGAGAGATAAGGAGATCGTAAAGGACGTTTATAAGAAATGGACTGAGCATTCCATAAAGCACATGAAAAGGGGAGAGAGAAGGGGGAAATGAGAGGGATTTGGATGAGATTAGGGTGGCGGAGAAAGGAACTAATATGGGACCAGGGGATCAGGGTTGGGATTAATGTCGCTGGAGGACAGAAGGAGAAGAGAGCAGGTCAGAAACGGGGATGAGATTGTTTTGGAGAGAAAGGAGAGGGTTGAATGAGAGGAAGGAGAAGGCAAAGCTCAAGAGATGAGGAAAGGATAGAGGATAAGATGGGGGAAGAAATAGGGACGGTAGAGAAAGGGTGAGAAAGAGGGGGGTATTAGGTTGGTGGGGTGATGGAAGAAGGTTAGGGAGGATGAGAAAAAGGAGCAGAAAATGATGTGGAGTCATAAGAAATGGCAGACAGGTCAAGTAAAGTTAGAAGGAGGAGAGGGATAACAGGTAATAAGGGAATAAAAGTAAAATAAATGAAATAAAGTAGAATAAATAAAATAGAATAAGATACAGATAAGTAAGTCTTAAAACACACTGAGATTATCAGATAAGGAAACTTATAAGCAGAAGAAATAATTGAATAACAGTGTGTGAAAACAGTAGGCAGGCAAGCCTTATCTCAAGTAGACTATAAGTCTGTAAAGTGTAAAATATAAAATATTGAATTATTAGAGACTTCAGACATGGATCGAATGAAGTTATGTGAGCATCCTCATTGCAATGGAATAAGAGTCCGCAGCCCAGAATGACTGAGATGCAATAAAGGAACCAGAAGGTATGACCAGGCAATGTCAAACAAACTATAAGTATCTTAGGACTTTTTATAGCAGAAAATGTGAGAAATTAAAGTAATTGCATCTTTCAATGGGGGGAGGGAGTAGTATTTCTTTTATCTATTTATTTATTTAACGTGTTTTATACCGCTTCATCATTAAGTCAAAGTGGTTTACATTATTTAAATCAACTCAAAGGTTACATTATAACAAGGGCAACAAATGGAGTACAAACAAAGGGCTAACAGTAGTAGCCTCTAGACTACATGGGTTCCCTTTTTGTCTCCTGCCAGTGCTGCTTGTACTCGTTTAGGTGATGGGTGAGCTGCAGGCTGTTCATCACCAGTTGTGCAGAGCTGTTGTGGAGTTCAGTATTACCCGATCGGCTAATAAAGTACCCAGCCTTGTTCATATATGTAAGACATAGATGGATAGGAGGTTGTGGTTACCGGCACTCAGAGGCCCCTCTAAAAGCCACGTCTAAGGTCCCTTTGGCATGGCATGGCCCTTAGGCATGGGTGCGCCTGTTAGCCCTTTAAATTTAAACAGTTCATCGGGCTGCCTGGTTGGAGGAGCAGAGAAGTGGGGGAGGAGCTCACCTCCCTGCTCTCTGCTGTGGCTGAAGGGAGCTCTGACAAGGAAGCTGCTTCAGCTCCTGTTAGCCCTTTAAACTTAAACAGTTCGTTGGGCTGCCTGGTTGGAGGAGCAGAGAAGCAGGGGAGGAGCTCACCTCCCTGCTCTCTGCTGTGGCTGAAGGGAGCTCTGACAAGGAAGCTGCTTCAGCTCCTGTTAGCCCTTTAAACTTAAACAGTTCGTCGGGCTGCCTGGTTGGAGGAGCAGAGAAGTGGGGGAGGAGCTCACCTCCCTGCTCTCTGCTGTGGCTGAAGGGAGCTCTGACAAGGAAGCTGCTTCAGCTCCTGTTAGCCCTTTAAACTTAAACAGTTCGTCGGGCTGCCTGGTTGGAGGAGCAGAGGAGCGGGGGCTCACCTCCTTGCTCTCTGCTGCGGCTCTGACAAGGAAGTACAGTAATGGACATTTGAAAAGATCTTTAAAGAGAGCTCAAAGCTCATTGACTGTGGTAGACTGGTAGTACCCCTTTCTTCCACACTTCGCAAGGTTCAGTTTCTCCTGGACTCAGGTTGTTAGGAACAGCATGCCAAAGAGTTGTATAATAAGAAGGCCAAGACATCCACAAAGATGCAAAGGAGGAGGAGAATGAAAAGTGACCCCTGAAAAAGCCAAAGCACATTAGCTACAAGCGAAGCAGCTAGACGGGTGGCAACAAACTGGCATGGTATTTAAAAGGGGTGAAAATCATTGTCGTTCAAGCCTAAGACACCCACAGCACAGTGGCCCTGAAAAAGCCAGAACACACTGGTCGAAGAGGCATGCAGCTAGAGGGTTGACATGAACCATCCAAATCATTAGGGGTTGGGTGAAGGTCCGCAGTGTGGCAAGTCATGAAACTTGGCTTCGTGAGGGAGAGGACGGTGTTCTTCACCGCTGTCTCCCTCCTGGCTATTCCAGCTTTCACCTTCCCCGACTCCACCGATCCGGGGGCGGCGTAGCTGTTATTCACCGCTCATCTTTTTCTCTCTCTCTTGTATCCCCTCAGCCCCGCTACCCTGAAGCTCTTTTGCTGCGCTCCAGTACCTCCGTTCCTATCTTTTTCCTGCTTCTCTATGCCCCATCTTCTATGCGCCCTGACCTTTGGGAGTCTCTTTTGCTCTCCCTTTCTGAAACCTATTTACTCACTTCCCATTTGGTTGTTCTCAGTGATTTTAACGCCCACCTCTCCCCCCCAACCCGTCCCCGCGATAAGGCCCTCAGTTCGCTTTTTTCAGACCTTGACCTCCACCAACATGTGCACTGCCCCACTCATTCCTCTGGCTCCACACTAGATCTTATCCTTACGTTTTCTTCCTCCCCTTACATACCCTCTGCCATCTCCTCTACCTCTCTCCCCTGGTCAGATCATCACTGTCTGTTCTTCTCCTTCCCTCTGCCCCCTGCCCAAACCCTTGCTTCAACTGTCCCAACCCCGCCTAAGGTTTTTTGGCGCCGTCTCACTCCACTTACTTTGCAGGCATTCCCTCCTGCTGACTCTCTCTTTTCTGCCGAGTTCTTTTCTCTCTCTGTCAGCCATCAAGCTGATTCCTGGTCCTCTGTTCTCTCCAGTACTCTCGACACGCTTGCCCCCCTTCGCCCTGTTCCCTGTCGTTCTTCCTCTCGTCACCCCTGGTATCACCCCGGTCTTTATCTTCAGCGCACACATCTTCGGCGTGCTGAGCGCTACTGGCGCAAGCATCCTTCCCCTGCTGCCCTGATTTCTTTTCGCTCTGTTCACCGTTCATATCGCACCATGATCACTGCGGCAAAAAAGGCTTATTTTTCTGATCTCATCACTGCCTCTTCTAATTCTTCCCGCTGCCTGTATCGGGTTCTTCACTTCTTGTCCTCCTCATCAACCTGTCCCTCCTCATCAGCGCTCCCTCCCACTGCCCCTAGCTCAACGGCCCTTGCCTCTTTTTTCGTTCATAAAATTCAGTCCCTTCGTTCCTCTTTTCCCCTGTGCCCTCCTCCCCTTTCCCCCCCTCTTTCTCCTTCCTCTTCCTCCTCTATTCCTTCCCCCCCTCCCTCTCATGTTTTCTCTCATACCTGGTGTTCCTTTAGTCCTGTCTCTTCTGCCGAACTTTTTCAGGTGATTTCTTCTTCTCATAAAACTACTTGTCCCCTCGATCCTCTCCCATCCTTGTGGCTCCTTGATCCTTCACTTCACCTTCTTCCATATATCCTTAACATGATCAACACTAGTCTTTCTTCCGGTAGCTTTCCCCACTCCTGGAAACATTCCATAGTCCGCCCTCTTTTGAAAAACCCCTCTCTTGACCCCAGTTTGCCTGCCAATTGGCGTCCGGTTTCAAATCTCCCTTTCCTTTCTAAGGTCCTAGAAAAACTGGTTTTTGCACAGCTTTCAGCGCACCTCGATTCCACTCTTTACCTTCACCCCTGCCAATCCGGCTTTAGACCTGGCCACAGCACTGAAACTGTTCTCCTTGCCCTTCTCAGCGACCTTCACCGTTCTCACGACCGTGGTGACTTGTCTATTGCCGTTTCCCTAGATCTCTCCGCTGCTTTCGACGTTATTGATCATCGCACCCTTCTCACTCGTCTGTCTGACTCTGGCATTCACGGCACTGTACTACACTGGTTTCATTCTTTTCTCTCCCATCGCTCTTTCTCAGTTCACTCTGGCACCTCTACTTCGGCTCCCTCTTCCTTGCACTGTGGTGTCCCACAGGGTTCTATCCTCGCTCCTTTACTCTTCAATATTTTCCTTGCTCCCCTAGCCCTTCTCATTCAGCAATCCGGTATTTCCTTCTATTTTTACGCAGACGATATCCTCCTTGTCCATCATACCAGTTCCGCTTCCCCTGACCTTTCTGCCCTTAACACCTGTTTATCCTCTGTTGCCTCTTGGTTTTCTGAAAATTTCCTTTGTGTTAACCCTTTTAAATCCTCTGCCATTTGGTTTTCTTTCTCTTCCTCCCCGCCTAGCTTAGCCCCTGTGATGTCCTCCCTTCCCATTCCTGTTGTTTCTACCCTTCGCTATCTGGGTGTTACCTTGGATTCCTCTCTTTCCTTTCACCCTCACATTTCTTCCCTTGTCCGTACTTGCCACTTTCACCTGTGCCGTATTCGTTCTCTTCGCCCTTTTCTTTCCCCCCAATCCCTCACCACTCTAGTTCTCTCCCTTGTAACTTCCCACTTAGATTACTGTAATTCTATCCTGTCTGGCCTCCCTTCCTGTCAACTCCATCGTCTTCAGCTTCTCCAGAACACTGCTGCCCGCCTTCTTACCTTTTCTTCTCCTTCTGATCATATTACCCCTTGCCTCCTCTCCCTTCACTGGCTCCCCATCAAATTCCGGCTTATCTACAAGTATATCATTATCACTCACAGGGTTCTTCATACCAGCACTCCTCAGTACCTCTCCGACCTTATCTTCCACCAGCCTGCCCCCCGTCTCCTTCGCTCATCTCATACCAATCGCCTATTCCTTCCTTCTCCGTCCCAGGCCCACCTTGAACTTACCCGCCACTCTGCTTTTTTTTTCCTGGCCCCTGCCCTCTGGAATTCCCTTCCTCACACCCTTCGCACTGAACCCTCTTTCCCCCATTTCAAAACTCTCCTCAAGACTCACCTTTTCTCTCAAGCATTTGGCCTACCGGCCTCCCCCTGATATGCAGTCAGCATGCCAACTCATGTCCCTCATGTTACATTTAACTGCCACTCAACTCATGTCCCTCATGTCGCATTCGACTCCCACCCCCTGTCTTCCTTCCCTCCCCGCGGTCCTGTGTTTAGCCCTGTAGACTCTATTCTGGTTTTCTCTCTTTCTCTCACTTGTTCTTTCCTGTTATCCAATGGCGTTCTTTTCTCTCTTTGTTTTTCTACGGCTGCCTTTTATTGTACACCGCCCTGATACTTCGGTCTTGGGCGGTATATCAAGCCTAAATAAATGAAATAAATGAAAGGAGTACCAACAGAGTGATGTGGACAGCGGGGGCAGAGAAAGGAAAGGGGAAAGGAAGTATTTTTTCTTTTTTTTTTATTTCTTTTTTTCTCTTTTTAGTTTTGCCTTTTGTTATATGGACCCACTGAAAACATAGCAGGCCTCAATGAGTGGCTATGCAGGCAGGAACAGGATTTGCAATCATTGCAATATGGCTATGGTTTGGATCTCAAGAGGAAGACTGGCAACATAGAAGCAGGCTATAACAGAAATGACAGGACAATGAGTCTGGCACTAGCAAAAGAGAGACACTTTTTCAGTTCTTTTAATTTTATTTCCTTTCTGTTTGTTTAGGTTTTTGCTTTTTTTTCAGTTTCTTGCTTTTTTTCTTTTACATTTTGGCAAGAGGCTGAAAGATAGCTACTGGAAATGGGTACCACCCTGGAGAGATTGCGGTGCAGCTAGTAGACACTGAAGGCAGAAAGTGAGGGCAACTGCCCCTCATTATAGTTCTACACTTATTCCTCCTCCCTGTCGCATGAAAATGAAGGGAAATCAAGCAATGAGAGGTTTTGTATTCAGAAACACTAGCTTTTCCATAAATTCCGGTGCTAGCTGTTTATGATGGGAAGCTGCAATAACACCTGCCATGGAAAATATACATTGACTGGACAAACCGGTTGGAGGGCAGAACCAGAAACACACAACTTTTACCAGGTCTAGATATACTGCCAACTTGTGTGGATAGTATTCCAAGGGATTTGTGTGCATGACCTTAATGGGCTCTGCAAAGTAGCATTTCAATGAAATCCAAGCAGGATAGGCTGATCTCTGCAGCTTTGCACATAGTAGCTGGTGCTTGTAATCTTTCGCCGCTCCCTACTTTCGGTTATGCTCCATTAGGTCCTGGGTTCATTTCACAGAGATAGTAAGGTTTGTAGCATAATAAGACAACCAAACAGGTGTGGCCTGGAAAAAGGTTTTTATATAGAAATAGGCTTATTAAGTAGGTACAGAACAGATGTAAAAAGCTGTTATAAAGCTGCTTCAGTGTACTTCAATGAATCTGTGTGTCTGTCTGTGTGTGAGAGAGAATAGGAAGAGAGAGAGAGAGCAGGGTGGGGTCAGAAGTGGGTGTTCAATGAATAGGAAAAGAAGAGAAAGAAGGGTGAGGGGTAAGAAGTGGGGGTAAGGAGTGTCCGATGAAATAGGAAGAGAGCGAGATATTTTTGACCTCTGTATTTTATAGTGAAATTCTCCAGCACCTCCCTTTTTGTCATAATTTGGTCTGTTTGATCTGATCTCTCCTGATTAGTAAGGAGGGGCTGTTGTCTTACAGACTAATCAGGTAAACTATGCTCATTAAGTCTGGAGACTGACATCACCAGGGGGTCAGAGCTAATCTCATCAGGTAAACTACGCTCATTAAGTCTGGAGACTGACATCACCAGAGGGTCAAAGCTGCTTGCAATCCAAGGTCTGGGAAAAGCCATGACACCTATGCTAGACATGTCATGCTGATGTATGCTGACATCTCCCACACCTTTTTATTTTTATTTATTATTTGTGACTGGAAATGGTGGAAGCAAACCTGTGGTACCTGTCCCAGCTGCAATTACATGATAGTAGGCAGCTTGTCTAATACCTCCTGTATTAAATACCTTGCTATGTTCAGCAGGTCCCCTGTCCTGCACAGTACTGTCTCTAGTGTTCTAGAGATAATCAAGTTCCATTATAAGTCCAAACTTCATGTCTTAGGTAGGGCAGCCACTACGGGGGGGGGGGGGGACCAATATGCCACCTCAGTGCCCGTCTTAGAGAGAATGAACAGTGCATAAGGGATGCAGGAATTTCTGGGGAGGTTAAAGCCGAAAGGTACCAGGATGCTATGAATGAGGGTAGGAAGCAATACTAGACTGTAGCTGACTCTGGTATTCAATGTAGTAGGAAATGCCAAATGAGCATGGATGTAGAGGTAGATGCTGGAGAAATTAAGTGTAACTACCTTAAAATGTTGAAGGTATTCTGTAGGACATGCGCCGCAAGGAAATGTACATTTGTTTCATTTTACAACACAGGAAAATTATGATAATGCATAGCAATATTTGTACAGCAGTTAAAATAATAATAGGGTGACTAAAAACATTAAAGACATGATCAGCAGTAGGTGAGTAACCAAATAACAATTCCCGCACAAACACATGAGCATCTTGTAGCAAGTGTTCAACAATTTGTCGAATGTGTCCATTTTCATAAGTGATGGTGTGATTCACTTCAGTGGATGCTGTTTTGAAGTGATCAATATAGGCATGGAGTTCTGTAAAGTTGAGCAGTTTATGTAATGTCTCTTCTCCCATGCCAAGTGGTAATGGATGCACAGCATATGAGATAAAATCTGGAATGTCAATAGAGTCATTGGTAACCAGCGTTGTGGAATAAGTTGTCCCGTTAATGGTGATGGAGACCAGTGGTGTATGACTGCACCAGGTATTGTTTAGTCTTGTGTCCTTTCTAGAGAAGTGGAAACTGGTGGCACCCACTGTACTTGAGTGATGTTTAATGAGTAGAACACTGGCTTGTCCTGTATGGAACAGAAACTCAGGATGACCAGATCCTTTCCTTCCGGGAAAGGTGGGGGTATTCCTTGATAGCGATATACCCCACCTGTGGAGTTAGCCCAGCCAATCGTGCATATTCGGATGATAGTTCCTGTCATGAGACTTGGGTAGAAGAGAGCAGATACAAGAACAACAGGAAACCGAGACATAATAAAAGCTAACTCGTTTCACTCTACTAGGGAGTAAACTAGTGCTCCCCACTTATACTATGCAACAACAGAAATAATGTTTACTACTTATTTACATAACTATTAGACACATGTCCAGTATATAGGACACATCAACTATACAGCAGAAGTAAATAGTTACCATCCTCAAGCGACTTTTGTTCAGAAAGCAGCTATCCGTGCTGTCTTCAGAAAGCAGATGTCCGTGCTGTCTTCAGGTGGTATCTGAAAACAAAGACTGATAAAACACGTATTATCCATATGATTTCAACTGGGTGATGTGTTTCCAATACTGCTGGTTGTTGGGCATTAGGATCTGGTATAGGCTTAACGGAAGAGGGCCCACATGATCTATTTGCAATCACTCAAATGGGCCACGAGGAGGTGCTCTCATTAACTGTCCCCTTCTCTTTTTAGGTTACCTCCCAAATGAAGCACAGATTACACAGGAGAAAACATGATCCTGTATATCATGTTTCATTTCTGGCCACCATACCAACCTATTGAGGATAGTCTGCATTTCTTCTGCTTTAGGGTGTCCCATAGGACCTGCACCATGAACCCAATGCATCCATTCTTTACCTCAAGCTCTGGAGATAGCTATAACCAAGCCTTCCTCTCTTTTTGCACATAGAATGTCTTTCTCTATAGTAAGTGTGATAAAGGGTGTGTGCTGATATAGGTTATCTGGGGCATCCTGCACAAGCTTCCTCAAATTGGAAAGGTCA
Source organism: Ichthyophis bannanicus (assembly GCA_033557465.1). Taxonomy (NCBI): domain Eukaryota; kingdom Metazoa; phylum Chordata; class Amphibia; order Gymnophiona; family Ichthyophiidae; genus Ichthyophis; species Ichthyophis bannanicus. The sequence goes on from CM066031.1 coordinate 1,301,364,487, forward strand.
GGGTCCTTTGTCTGCAGTGCTATGAAGTAATCTGGTGGTATTATCTGATCATAATCTGTGGAACGTGTAGCAATAGCAACCATGCGTGTCTGCTCATACCAGGGCCATATGAGGCCTATATGGCATGCTTCCTTGGCTAGTGAGTCTGCTAATGTGTTTCCTTTCACTAAAGGGCCTTTCTTCCTATGTGCCTTCACTTTAATTAAATGTACTCTCAGAAACCTCTCATTCAATTCTTGTGCCATAGTCCACAGTGATTTAAATCTGTAGATTTAAATTTATTTGCCAGCCACCAGGGTAGCAGGGCAACGGCACTTTTAAAGACATAATCAGAATCTAAAATGTTTTGTATCTCTGGGTGTGAATCCTGATATTGTTGCATACAAGCCACAAAAGCAGCCAGCTCACAGTACTGTGCTGACGCTGACCCACAGGAATACTCTCTCTGCAGTACCACTTGGTTATTTGGGTCCAATTCTACAATTGCCAAATCTGCTAGTTGCCTGCCTCCTTCACATTGGCTACTACCATCAATATATACTGTACCCCTCTCCTCCAGTATCTTCACAATTTTAGTCACTGGTTCTATAGCCTGATGAGGTACTGGGTATTGTTTCTGTGGTGGAGAATCCTCGCCTTCCAACAGTATTTCTGTGTGCATTTTCCCATAATCTAACTTGTCTTGTGCCCAGACTGGAATATCAGCCACCTCTGAGGGAATTACACACAGATCATACTGCTGAGTTGCCTTGGTGCACTGAGTTGCTAACTGCATGGGAATGACTTCATGCACTAAAGTTTTAGAAGCACTTGAAGTTCCTGTATACTGCCACCATCTAAGATTAGCCATATCCACCACCAAATTTAACTGGTTGAGAACGTCAATTCCAATTATTTCTTTTGGTGTGTTCACTATAGTGGAGGCAGTGGTTTCCAAAATTTCCTTGTTTTGTTCACTGTGCACAGGAATACCCCATTTAACTGGAATAGCCACACACTTGGAAGCTGTGCCATCAATTCCTTGAATTTCATAAAGTTCCATATTTTTCTGATCTGCAGTGGGAGAAGCTCTGTTTGTAAAACTAATTCCAGCCCCTGTGTCAATCAAAGCTAGTTTATCCTGACCCCCTATTCTGCTGATAACATTGGGGCGTCCACAAGAGTCCAGTATCAAGGATGTTACAAGCCTTAAACTGTATTCTGGGCCTGTATCTGTTTCATCATCCAGAGGCTCTGGAATCGAGTCCTCTGCTGAGGGAACGTGGCAGACTGGGCTATGAAGGCTTGAGACATTTTGATATCTGAACCCAGGAGGTCAGGACACCCCTATGCACTAGCCTTGTGTTTGTCCTGAGCTGCTCGTAGGTCCTGTTTTAATTTATCTATTTCTACCTGTAGTATGTGTTTGTCCTGTTCCCATTTAATTTTCTCCTTTTCTAATCCATCTCTCTGTGCTTTGTGCTCCTGAAAGGGAATGTAACCTGAGGAATTTCTAAAAGTCCCTCTGCCTTGTCCTCTCCAAGGTGTCTGTCCTCTGTATCCTTTGTCTGTGTTTTTTGTGTATTGAGAGGACCCCTCAGATTGCCACTTCCATGCTTCTGATATTGTTATGACCTGCGAGGGCTGGGTCTTCCAAACAGACCCAATTCTGAGCATTAAAGTATCAAAAGGGGTTGCTTTAGGGTCTTCAGAAAATAACAGAAGGTGTTTTCTAATCTCAGGGGATAGCAATTCTAATAAAAATGCCTTATGCGTACTCTCCCCATAATCTTCTGCATTGGGCCAGGACTCCTGCTCATTAAGAACTGCTTTTAAAATCCAGGCTCTATATGCAAACTGTTCCAGTGTATCATTTGGCAGAGGTGAAATAGTTTTAAATTCTTGCATTGGGGAACAGTGAAATAGTTTCTCACTACCCCTTTTAACCAACTGGTATGGGTGAGTAAGAGAGCCAACTTTATAATAGTGTGGCCCCAGAGCCAAATGCATAAGTCTATCAAAGTCTGATTGTTTTCTTCTGTATTTCCCTAGACCCCAGTGAATCAGAATATCAGTGGCCCATTTGCACCATTCATTAACATTAAAAGGCATAGGGCCAGCTTTCTCAACTATCCTTTCAATGTCCCTATCTTTTAATGAGTCCTGCAGCATCACTTTAACTGGTGCTCTGAGTTCAGTACTGGGTGCTGAGTCTGAGTCATCTGAATTATCCTCCTGACACAGGTCCTGGTTATTGCTCTGTTCTGGCTGAGATAAACTATTAGGATTTTCTTCCTCTGTGCTGTCTGATTCATCTTTATTTTTCCATTCCTACGCCCAGCTACACATACTTCTGTATTCTTTTGTTTATAGGGTGTGTCATGGGCAGAGGGGGCTGAGGGTGAAATGGTGGTTGGCCAGGGCTTATATTTCTTTTGTCTTTCAGAGGCCAATTCATCCTTAACGTGCCTCAATTCAAGTTTAAGTGCTTCTAATTGCTCACTAACAGTTATAAAGGAATTTGTGGCTTGTATCACCTGAGCCCATTGCATGGAAATATAAATCTGTGCCTCCTCCAGGTCTTTGGTTAATTGTGTGCACTGAGTAGTCAGTTCAGTATTGTCCTGTTTCATGCTAATGAGCCCCCTGCACATGCCTTGGATAAAAAGGCATTTTCTTTTATTTGTTTTCTTTTTGAATTCTTGATAATGATTTAACATTTGTCTTTGAATATTATACCATGATGCCTCAGGGAATTCACCTTCAAAGGGACCACCTTTTCTCTTACAGTATGTCAGCACTATTTCTTTCAGTTCTTTAAAATCAAAGGCTTCCATATTTGAGACTGCAGAAAGACTGTAGTTGATACAGGGGCCTAGCTTATTATGTTTTTATTTGGTTGTATGCAACTATCTCAAATGTGCAACCTTGGAAGGAGGAATGCTCACTTTTATGAAGAAGTGAGACTTAGAATTATAGTTGGAATGGCATATATTTTATGGGTGTTCAGTAAAGAGTACTGGCATAAAGACCACACCTTAAAATTATACCTGAATAAAAAGTGCTTATCACCTTTTAACAGGGTGGACGTTTAGGGTGAAATTATAGTAAGAAGGTTGTTAGGAGATTAACAGAATTGTCAGATACTGTATCAGTTGCAGCAAACTTTAAGCCTGTTCTCACCAAGATACATACTGACAGGAGAATGAGAAATAAAAGCAAAGGGACAAGAGGTAAAGTAGTGTTACCAGGAAAGATGTATATTGTATTCAATGAGGGAATGTTTACCTGTGTAACTCTGTCTTTTCTTAGCAGCTCAAATACTACAGAAAAATCTGTGCCTTGTAACAAACCATAACAAGCCTATACATAAGAAAATTGCAAGGCGCCAATGTAATGTCACTAGGTGTAGGTAAAATTAAAATTCAGGATTATTACAGAGCCTTTTGACAATAAAAAATCTCACCTTGTCTAACCCACAAATGGTCACAAGGGCTTTTGATTTTCCTGTCACACCCTGTCTGAAATCCACTTTAATGTATCAAACAAAATTATTACTTACCCAACTGGAGATCTGCTGCGAAATCCGAAACGGGCCCCTATAAAATGTAATCTTTCACCACTCCCTACTTTCGGTTATGCTCCATTTGGTCCTGGGTTCATTTCACAGAGACAGTAGGGTTTGTAGCATAATAAGACAACCAAACACGTGTGGCTTGGAAAAAGTTTTTTATATAGAAATAGGCTTATTAAGTAGGTACAGAACAGATGTAAAAAGCTGTTATAAAGCTGCTTCAGTGTACTTCAATGAATCTGTGTGTCTGTCTGTGTGTGAGAGAGAATAGGAAGAGAGAGAGAGAGAGAGAGCAGGGTGGGGTCAGAAGTGGGTGTTCAATGAATAGGAAGAGAAGAGAAAGAAGGGTGGGGGTAAGAAGTGGGTGTAAGGAGTGTCCAATGAAATAGGAAGAGAGCGAGATATTTTTGTCCTCTGTATTTTATAGTGAAATTCTCCAGCACCTCCCTTTTTGTCATAATTTGGTCTGTTTGATCTGATCTCTCCTGATTAGTAAGGAGGGGCTGTTGTCTTACAGACTAATCAGGTAAACTATGCTCATTAAGTCTGGAGACTGACATCACCAGGGGGTCAGAGCTAATCTCATCAGGTAAACTACACTCATTAAGTCTGGAGACTGACATCACCAGAGGGTCAAAGCTGCTTGCAATCCAAGGTCTGGGAAAAGCCATGACACCTATGCTAGGCATAATGTCATGTGGATGTATGCTGTCAGTGCTTTGATCACCAAATATTTTCCCTAGCTGGGGCTCATGGAGTACCGGCATGTAAAGCCAGGAAGGGAGGAGTGGAAGGCGACAGGGTGATGCTTATGGTACTAGCACTGTTTGTCCCTTCTGTATCAACACCACCACCATAGCCCTTCTGTCTCTGGTGCTCCCTTTCCTCCAGTGAGTTGACTTGAGAAAGATAGTTCCTTTCATTCATGGGCCACAGATACCAGCTAGCACAGAAGCATCCTCCTTCATAAGGGGTCGCAAATTTTTTCCAACATGACCATGGAACAAGTCCACCATTACCAAAACCTCTGCTGTGAATCTCTGTCACTTCTGAAACCCTCTAACTTTGCTTGTAAAATATTCACTACTAGGATCAGAAGGCTCAGGGAAGTCCTTGTGGTACTCCACTCCTCCACGGCCTTCTTAAAGGGTTATAGGACTTCCATCACCTGTGTGATCTTTGCCCATTCTGGTGATGCAGGAGCTTGTTGATGCTGATCTCAGCCTCTTGTGATATCTAAAGAAGGCCACCCATTGCTTCACTAACCTCTCCAGCATGTTGTAAGTGGAATTGCATCTGGTTCTAACATCCAGCTTGAGATGGTCCATACATGCCCAGGTTGTTTCCTGCTTCTCATGCAACTCACACTCACCTTTCACACTCCAGTGAAAATACTCTGCTATTTTCTGGCACTTCTCAATTAGTTGCCTCAGGACAGAGCTGCTGCTTATCTCGATCACCAGGTGCAACAAGAGTACAAAGCATCTGATCACCTGAAAACCCCCCTCCTTCACTGCTTTAATATGTTCATCTCACCATCTGTTAACAAAGAAACTTGGGACCATGGTGCTCTGATTGTGCCCTGTGTGCAAGCCCTGCAGTATTGCTCTTATTTCTTCTAAGATATGGGTGAATGTATGGCTGCCATCCATTACCTGACTGTGCAGCACATCCCATTGGTACCATTCTTCCTGTTGCTCCTATTAGATAGAAAGTCTGTTCCCACCTCATCCAGTTGCCACCACTGTGCTGTCATGGAGAGATAGTTGCTCAAACAATTCCCAGAGAAATTAGTCCAAATATGAAATTTTTGCTGGACCTGTACACATATACCTAGGTGCTGGCTCAGATTAAGCTAGTGTCAATAAGGTCCTTTTTACTTTATTTAAACAATCAAGGGAGCAAATCTTTGGTTTCCCTTGTTTGTTCCATCACCTCCCCCCATTGTTTCGGAGGTGTCTATATATTATGTCTTATTTTCAGGATCAGGGCTGGGAGCTGGGCACTACAGTTCATTTCAGTTAACACTCATGCATTATTCCATCCATTCTTTGTATTTGGGCATAATAGTGTGGCACCACCATCAAAAGCAGTGGCAACCTTGCCAGCAATTGTCATAGCCCAAACACTGTAGTAGCCACTCTTCAACTACTCCCCTCAACTCTTGCTTTTCTAATTATTTTCCTTCACTCTTATTTTTGTATTAGTTTTAGCTTTTTCACCTTACCTGCTTTCTCTCCTATTCCACAGCTGGGTTGCCTTCCCCCACTGAAGTCTTGTTGTAAGCAAGGCCTCCTATTTTTTGGCTGAAGATAAGGCTCAGCTGTAGGCAGAGAGGAAAAAAAAGCTAAGTTTATGATCTTTTTGTCAGAGAGTGTCTACTTAGTTTTGGGGTTTTTAGGTAAGGGGGTTTTTGTTTGCTTTCTCCTCCCCTTCCCTCTTTATTTTCTTAGGCTGTAAGAATTTGTATTTACTCTGGAAATGAACACACTTCTCCCTTCACTCCCTTCCTTTCCTCCTTGAAGTCTGTCCCCACTATTGGCAGCCCCAAGCAAAGGACTGCCTGATTCAGTCTGTTTTTGTTTTGTGAGCTAAGCCTACACTAAAGAGCAGATTTTGGGCCTGCATCCCTGAATAATGTTGCCAGATGATCTAAAAATTTCCAGTCCAATGAGGGTTAAAAAATAGCCCAAAACAGAAATCCTCCCCCTCCCTGTTTGGCTGGGCAGACAGTCCATCAGGTGTGACCATGGCCCCGCCCTCCACAACTCTGATTGGCTGGACTCTAGGATGTAGTCACACCTTCTCTGCCACATCTCATTGGTCAGATCTTGATGTGCCCTTGACCTCCTCTGAGATATAGCTCAACTAAGCAAACTTTAATGGCTTGTATCAGTACAACTATCCCTAGCAACTTTAAGTGAGCAACCTAAATAGCTGAACAAAACTTAAAAATAAGATGCAGGGGGAGCGTGCGAGGAGAGGAGGCTGCTACTCACTATTGTGCTCCGCTGGTGCTTCTCCGGACGGCGTTGGAGTGCTGTTCCATCACGGCGGCGCCTGCCCCCTGACGTCATCTTTGGGGGTTTAAAGCCCGGAGGTTTCCTCTTGCTGGTGGGAGCATGCGAGGAGAGGAGGCTGCTACTCACTATTGTGCTCCGCTGGTGCTTCTCCGGACGGCGTTGGAGTGCTGTTCCATCACGGCGGCGCCTGCCCCCTGACGTCATCTTTGGGGGTTTAAAGCCCGGAGGTTTCCTCTTGCTGGTGGGAGCGTGCGAGGAGAGGAGGCTGCTACTCACTATTGTGCTCCGCTGGTGCTTCTCCGGACGGCGTTGGAGTGCTGTTCCATCACGGCGGCGCCTGCCCCCTGACGTCATCTTTGGGGGTTTAAAGCCCGGAGGTTTCCTCTTGCTGGTGGGAGCGTGCGAGGAGAGGAGGCTGCTACTCACTATTGTGCTCCGCTGGTTCTTCTCCGGATGGCGTTGGAGTGCTGTTCCATCACGGCGGCACCTGCCCCCTGACGTCATCTTTGGGGGTTTAAAGCTCGACCGCTAAGCGGTACGCGGAAGCGGTCGCGTTCTAAAGGGGCGTGTTATTAAGGGGTTCGCTCCTTATGCGCTCCTTTGGCGCTCGAGGAGCTCGAGAGCTGGCTGGTGGTGCTGCGGAATGGGTAGACGGAAGAAACGACCACTGAATGTGAGTACTGTCATTCCTTCTAAAGCGGTAAAGATTGCTGGCCCGATGGATCGCCATCTTATTGCTTTAAACAGTACTGTGGGAGAGGTTGTTGCTGCAGCTCCGCTTCAGCTCCCTGGACATGGCTCCTCTTTATCTTTGGGGGTTAGTATCTCTTCCCCCTCTGCTGTCTCATTTGATTCCGATCCTGTCTCTTCTTCTCCTTTGAGAAAGGAGGTGCCTTTACAAGTGGACTCTGTACCTGTTTCATCTGTGTCTGGGCCTTTGGTGGTTACCGAGAGAGTTCCACTTCCTCGGATCATATCGGCCCCGGAGAGTTCTGCTGTGGTACAACGGGACGGTGTTTCTATCTTGCCAGGGGCATCACAGGAAATATCCCTTTCAGATGTATGGAATGTTCTTACTCGGATTGAGTCTTCATTGAAATCTGTCGTTTTGCAAACGTCGAACTTCTCTAGGGACTCAGTGGCGAGATTTTCTCAACATGATTCTCAGATAGATACTTTGGAGGGAAGATGCCAGAAGTTGGAAGCTCATTGCTCTGTGCTACAAAATTCTTCTCTGTCTTTTATGAAGGACAGTCTTATTCTCCATGCCCAACAAGAGGTTTGGAGAAGAGTCTGCGTGCCTTGAATTTAAGGTGCTTAAATTTTCCTTATACTAGGTTTATATCTCCTCAAATTTTATTTGATAAATATTTGGTAGATATTTTGGGATATCGGGAAGATAGTAAGCCATCTTTGATTAAACTGTTTTATATTCCCTCTAAAGGGGCTTCTGCGGCAGATAGTTCTGCTGGCTTAGCCCCAGTTATACCTCATGAACCTTTCAATATTTCTGATTATATTGAGTCTTCTCAGGATAATATTCCTACTAGAGCTACCCTTCTGGTGTCTTTTGCCTCAGAAGTTGATAAAAATGCTGTAATGCGTTTATATTTCTCGAATAAAGCATCCAATTTTTGTGGAGAGAGGGTTAGTATTTTCCAAGATGTTTCCAGGAAAACTCAGCTACGTCGTAAGGCTTTTTTGTTGTTGAAGCCACGCGTCTTGGCCCGCGGTGCCACGTTTTTTCTTAAATTTCCTTGTAAATGTATTGTTTCCTTGAAAGGCACCAAGTTTGTTTTCCTGGAGACATCGGCATTGGAATCCTTCCTTCTATCTAAAGGTGCCCCGGCTCCTTAAAATTGTTTTCATTATGTTAATTTCTTGACAGCTGATAGTTTTCAAAAGAGTTTGATTAATTGAGTTGGCACCCTCCCCTATTTGCTCGCTCCTCTTGACGTGGACTGTATTATGGATACCATGGTTTTTCTATTGTATTTGTTTCTCTATGATAATATTTGCTCGGATATCTGTAATTTTCCTTGTATTTCTCAATAAAGAAATTTAAAATAAAAAAAAAAAAAAAAGATGCAGACAGCAGTCCAACAGCGAGATGGGGGCTATTCAGTCTTTTGCATTTAGTGTCAGATGTACAATTTTCTCCGAGTTGGTGAGGGGTCTTATGTATGCACTAGGTGCAAGGAGCTCTTTGCCTCAGAGAGTGAGTCCAATCTCTGGAGGCTAGAGAAGCAGACTTGGAAGACATAAGGAAGACAGAGAGGTATATAGACAAGACCTACAAGGATGTAGTACTGAAGTCCCAATTTCAGCCTGGCAGCCTCTCAGTTCTCATGGAGGAGAGAGGTGACATGAAAGGATTGCATCTCCTTGGTGTTGCAGGAAGTGATCCGGTAGCTAGGACCTGTCTGCCAAGAGATGTAAAACCCTCTCACACCGAGGTGGTTTCTCCAGGGCCATATGGCCATGAGGAAAGGGTTAGGACGGCTGTTGTAGTTGGTGATTAGATCATTAGGCATGTAGACAGAAGGATGGCTGATGGATGTGAGGATCATCTGGTAACATGCCTGCCAGGTGTGAAAGTAACAGACCTCACGCGTCACCTAGCCAAGTTTTAGATAGTGCTAGATGGAGCCTGCTGTCTTGGTACATGTTGGCACCAATGACATAGGAAAGTGTGGGAGGAAGGATCTGGAGGCCAAATTTAGACTTTTAGAAAGGAAGCTGAAATCCAGAACTTACAGGGCAGCATCCTCTGAAATGCTTCCTGCTCCACGCGCAGGACCCAAAAGGCAGGCAGAGCTGCAAAGTCTCAATGTATGGATACGACAATGGTGCAAGAAAGAGGGGTTTAAATTTCTTAGGAACTGGGTAACATTATGGGGGGGAGGGGGGGGTCCGAAAGGATTTGCTACACCTTAAACAGAATGGAACCAGGCTGCTGGCATTAACCATTTTTTTTTTTTAAATTTAAAAGTTATTGTGTATTTATGGTTTTCACAAGTTCTACAATATTTTCTAGTGCAATCAATGTGGTGTACATACTGTATTCTTTTTTTTTTTGTAATCATGACTTTATTGCATATAACACGTATACAAAAGAAATCATTTGACCATCTCATAAACAACTCAACAAATCATCATAAAATACAAACATAATATGGAAACTTGAGAACATTGAAGAGAAAAAACTAATCACAGTCAATCCAATCCAGTCCCATCCCCATATATACCTCAATTGTCTGCTGCATGCTATTCAGGTGAGGACCCTCTCTTTGCGAACGTGACGGTTATATCTAGAGATGCCCCACTGGGGGGACCTGTCCACAAGGTCGGGTTACCCAGTATGTGCCATGTATGCATTTAGAGGTTCCCATTTGAGGCCCAGTTTAACTGCTGTCGGATATTTTGTCATATACACCTCCTCGTACATCTTATGCTGACACAGCAGGGCCCACCATCCGTCCCTATGCACCTTCTCATTATTTTTCCAACATATCAGAACTAACTTAATGGCCATACTGATCATAATGTCCAGTAATTGTCCCTCACGTTTATTTAAAGAAAGGCCTTCCACCGCGGATTTATAAACCACAATCTGATAGGAAATAGGCATTTGTATGGGCAGAATATCCCGTATCCGCTGCCACACACTATTCCAAAAGGCCTGGAGGTGCCCACAATAGTAGATCATATGTGAGAGCGCACCGGTCTCAGATTTGCAAGACCAACATCGATCACTCCCTGATGGTGCCCATTTTGCTATCCGAGAAGGAGTCAGGTGTGCACGGTGAGCGAAAAAATACATCGATTGGGTCAGAGATGCCGCTCTCGTCATTCGAGTTTGTGAGCTCCAAAAAACATCCCAGGATTCCGGCTGAGCTTGTCCTCCAATGTCCCTTTCCCAGGCTGACTGTGTCTTAAGGCATTGCTTGTTGGACGTGGATCGAAGAAGTGCCAGAGATTTAGAGATGATACCAGTTCCACTCTGAAGCTCCTTCAATTTTTGCAGCAAAGGCCATTCCGTACATATAGCTAACGGAGTTACCCCTGCTTGGCTCAGACAGTGCCTAAGCTGACACCACTGGAAATAGGAAGCCTTTGGCAGGCCAAACTCACTCCGTAGCATGTCGAACGTCTAGAATCCCTTGTCTAGGATCAGATGGCCCAACATGGTTATTCCACAGGTCACCCAAGTCTTCCAGAAAATCACTTTGCCATCAACTTTAAACCGGCGATTCATCCATATAGGCATCATTGTGGCAAAATCATCTCCTCCTTCAACGCATGGAGTCACAAATCTGCACGCATGTTGGGTGGCAGCGACGATCGCATTTGGAGACCTATGGAGAGCTGCAGATGTACCAATCATTTGGTACTTCGGTAGTGGGGCAAAGAGCATACGCTCCAGCACCAACCATCGAGGGGGTTCGTCATCATCCCCTTCAGCTGTCCACTGCGCTCCCTGCTTAAGCAGTGAAGCTAAATGTAGATGCTCCACATCCGGGAAGTGCAGTCCCCCTTTTACTTTTGGCAGCCTTAACTTCCACGCTGCAATTCTCGGCACTTTCTTGTCCCAAAGGAAGGCAATCAACAGACTGTTCATTCTTTTATACCAACCTTGTGGGAACAGGACGGGAATCATACTTAGTATGTATCCAATCTTCGGAGTGAGAACCATCTTTATGGCTTCTAGTCTGCCCCACCAGGTTAGATGCAGAGGTGTCCATTTCAGAACGTATTCTTTCACAATCTCTTCACAGCGCTTCGCATTAAGAGTGACTGTTTCCTTGAGCGAAGGTCCATAATCCACCCCTAAGTAATGGAAGGAGACTCGCGCGACTTGAAAGCCATAATCTGTGAGCTGATCGTCCCGGACAGAAGAACTGAGAGGAATTATGGTAGTTTTAGTCAAATTAACTTTATAACCTGATACTGAGGAGTAGGAATCAATTGTCTGAAGGACCGCAGGTAGAGACCCTGGTGTTATAAACAGCATCAAGTCGTCCGCATACGCCGACAGTTTACACTGTCCATCCGCCAGTTCCACCCCTCGGATAGCGTCGTGCTGCCTAATAGCTATCAAAATAACACCAAAAGACCTTCTAAACTGAGCCTCAATAAATAATAAATAACAGAAAACCCAGCAAGAGAACCAATATTAAAGAATTTTTTTGTCGGAATAGCCAGCACAGTAGACAGGAAAATTACCTGCTACCACCGTGGCCCATCCTTTTTAATCAGTGTTGAAAGTCAATTTAAAACAGCTCTATTCAAAAATGGCTGGTACTTAGCTTTGTGGAAGAAAAGCAGGCTGTAAAAACGCTGTAAGCAACAGTAGATCAATTTTACATCAGCAGGTCACTTATACGACGTGTCACGTTTCGGGGGTATACACATAAGACCCCTGCTTCAGGTCAGACCGCTGACGTTTTTTACACAGAGGTCTGACCTGAAGCAGGGGGCTTATGTGTATACCCCCGAAACGTGACACGTCGTATAAGTGACCTGCTGATGTAAAATTGATCTACTGTTGCTTACAGCGTTTTTACAGCCTGCTTTTCTTCCACAAAGCTAAGTACCAGCCATTTTTGAACAGAGCTGTTTTAAATTGACTTTCAACACTGATTAAAAAGGACGGGCCACGGTGGTAGCAGGTAATTTTCCTGTCTACTGTGCTGGCTATTCCGACAAAAAAATTCTTTAATATTGGTTCTCTTGCTGGGTTGCCTAATAGCTATCAGCAGAGGTTCCAATGCTAAGTTGAACAAAAGTGGAGATAGCGGGCATCCTTGACGGGTACCTCTTTGGAGTTTAAAGGGTTCTGAAATTTCAGAGTTAGCTGTTATCCGCGCCATGGGATTAGAGTACAATATCGCAATCCTCTTGACAAAGCCCTCTTGGATCCCGTACCATCTTAGGGCCTGAAATAGAAAAGACCACTCCAGTCTGTCAAAGGCTTTTTCAGCGTCCAAGGCAAGCCCCACTAGTGGCTCAGGATCTGTCTGAGTCTTGGCTAGGATATGCGACAGTAACCTTCCGTTATCGGTAGTGGATCTTCCCGAAATAAAACCACACTGATCCACCTGAATCAGAGTGGACAACACTTTGTTCAGACGATTAGCAAGTATCTTCGCGTATATCTTGTAATCTGCGTTCAGGAGGGAGATGGGCCTCTAGTTCTCTACTTTTTGCGGATCACGTCCTGGTTTGGGATGAATCACAATTGTGGCTTCCGAGAGAGCAACCACATCTGGGCTTTCTGTATATAGGCCACTATAGTACACCTGAAGCATTGAGCTTACTTCCCCCTGGCACTTACTGTAAAACTCCAGAGGAATTCCATCAAGTCCCGCCGCCTTTCCCTTAGCGGACTGCTGAATTGCTTTTTGTATCTCCACTATAGAGACATCCCGCTCCAGCATCTGCGCCTGGTCTGCCGATAATACTGGCCCTGATAAAGCCGAAACAAAGGCTCTGAAATCTTTATCCCCACAGCTCACTTCCGAGCAGTAAAGCTTCTCATAGAACTCCTTACAGCGTTCCAAAATTTGTTCGCTCTGAAAAAGAAGGTCTCCTTTCTCACTCGAGAGTGCTGTGATGGGGGTCACATTCTTTCTGGCCTTGAGCAGTTTAGCCAAGAGGGAGCCCGCCCGATTATTCTCAAAATAGTAAGCACTTTGCTGTATGCAAATAATGGATTGTACTTGTGTATTAAGGATATTGTTATATTGCTGTCTTAACTTCCGCAATCGGGTCAATACCATTGGATCCGCTCTTTTTGCCAGTATACGTTCTCCAGCTTTAATTTGCTTTTCCAGTTCCTCTTGCTCTTGCTTACGCTTTTTACTCCTCTGTATGGAAAAGGTTGTGGTGTGTGCCCGGAGTGTCGCCTTGAAGCCTTCCCACCAACCCCATGTGGTCGTCTCAGAGGGGTTGTTACATATGTTATACGATTCGATGACCTTATTGATATAAGTCAGGAAGGAACTATCAGCCAGGAGAGATTTATCAAAAGTCCATCTTGGGGTATGTTGGCGCGACTTCCCCACATCGATAGTCAAGGAGACTGCAGAGTGGTCCGACACTGTTCCAGCGTGTATATCCGAGGCAATCATGTGTGGAACCAGTCCCGCAGTGACTAGAAAGAAATCTATTCTGGTCTGGGTATCGTGAGGGAAGGAGTAAAAGGTGAATTCTTTATCTAAAGGGTGTAGCAGGCGCCAGGCGTCGTTCAACTGCAAATCCTTCATCATGCTTGCTACCACGCCGTGAGACCTGGTTTTGTCAGTTGGTCGGTAGGGAAGCCGATCCAACAAGGGGTCCAAAACCAGATTAAAATCCCCCCCTAGGATCAACTCCGTAGCCGCTACAGCCATTAATTCCATGGCTATAGTCCGATAAAAAGCGGGGTCATCTACATTAGGAGCATAGATGCTCATTAGTGTGTATAACTCTTGGTCCAGGAGGATCTTGACCTTCACCCACTGCCCACATGAGTCAGCCTTGGTCTCCTTTACTGTGGCTGGCAGGGACTTCCTCAACATTATGAGTACACCACCTTTCTTATTTATAGCTGGCGACACAGCCGCTACCTGGAAGAATTTTGAGCATACTTTCCAGGACTCTGCCTCCGATAGGTGTGTCTCCTGGAGATAGACTATGTCTGCCTTCTTCTGTTGGCAATAGGACATGATCTTCTTACGTTTGATTGGGTTCATCACGCCTTTCACATTGAGGGTAAGGATTAGTAACTTATTGGCCATCTGGTGTGACGGGCGTATGACCGTGGGCCGGATTTAAGTGGTCTCACCTGCTTCATCATCATGGCTATGGGGAGAGATACTGGATTGGATTGATCTGCAAATACAGCTTAACCTAACAAACAAATATCGTATGGTGAACATCATCAGCTCTTGGCAAATTATCTTAACTAATAGAACTTATCCCCGTTGCCAATGTTAATACTTCAAGTAAACAGTAACAATACAGGAAAACAGCATATAATAAACACTACATTCCCCCCCTTGAGCTTTCAGCTCTTTGTATAGATTACGCTCCTTGTCTCCCAAATCATCGAGACACATATGGAGCATAAGCGTGGTATGAATAATCGAGCTATCTGGAGTACCACAAGAGACACTACATATTCCTCTTGTTAATTGAAATCTATCGTAATAACTTTGCCTTGCCCGCCCCCCCCCCCCCCCCAGTACACAGATCTCACCACATTCAGGTCTCCATGTTACCTGTTTCTTGCAAAAACATTTTTAACATTTGCGCATCAGTAAAATTTCTAGTAACATTATTTAATGTCACCCGCATAGTACCCGGATAGTACAAGCCATAGCGTGCCTGGAGTCTTTGCATGAGCGGCCTACAGGCCAACAGGGCTTTACGCCGATCCACAGTTTGCTTACTTAAATCCGGAAAGGAGGACACTTTTTGGCCTTGTATTTGAAGCGTCATTGACTTCTTAGCCGCTTGCAGTATGAGCAATACCTGTGGGTAGCGGAGGACTTTGAAGACGATCGGGCGAGGATATCGGGTGGAGTCAGTTTGGTGCGTGGGAACTCGGTGCGCCCGCTCGAGCTCAAAAGGCTGCCAAAATGAGAGCTGAAGGATCTCCAGAATCATTTTCACAAGGTATTCCAGTGCATTTGCGCCTTCTGCACCTTCAGGGACACCGACCAGCTTAATATTATTCCGTCAGGCTCGATTGTTCTGCTCTTCGATCTGGGCCTCGATTCTTTTACATCGTGCAGAAAGGGCCTCCATCTGTGTAAGCATGGCTTCATGTTTCTGCACCTGGCCCTCTACGATCTCCAATCGCCCGCTCACAATCTGCATGGTATTTTTAAGTTCACTTAGATCAGCCTGTATGCTACCCAGCGATGTTGTATTTGCTACTATCAGTTCTTTAACCCCTTTCAACTCCAATAGGATTTCTTTAATACCTGCAGCAGTCACTTCTTTTCCCTCAGCCGCCATCTTTTGTGGGGAGCCCATGTCTGGTTTCGTTCTCTTTGGAGCGGAACCAGCGCTCTGCTGAAATTCTAACCGTGCGGGTTTTAGCGCCGACATCATTAGAGGCACCGGGAGTGTAAATCTAGCTCTCGGGAGTTTTATTCCAAGCCTGTATTAAGCAGGATTCTGGGTTGACAACGGGAGCCTTGAATTATGCAACCATTCCGCTCCGCTGATGGCTCCGCCCCTGGCATTAACTTTTAAAAAGTAGATACAGCAGCTATTAACTAGATAATAGGGGAAAGCTGACAGTCATCCAGGACTTGAAGAATACTAGCAAAAGAGGAGAGTTAGGGCATCCCAGCAGAGAGGTTCCAATAAAGATAAAAGTAATCCAGATGCCCTTAAGAACAGAGCTGAAAGATTCCAAATTACCCCATCAACTGATAACCTGATTAAAATAAATAAAACACAACTTGTAAAATGCCTGTATGTAAATGCTAGAAGTATAAAAAAATAAGATGGAAGAGTTAGATGAAAGGTTAAATGAAAGGTTAGATATGATTGGCATCTCAGAGACCTGGTGGAAGAAGGACAACCAATGGGACACTGTGATACCTGGGTTCAAAATATATCACAATGATAGAGTAGATCATAATGGTGGAGGGGTTGCACCCTATGTTAGAGAGGGCATTGAGTAACATGAGATTAAAGTTTTGCAGGAAACAAAATAGACTGTATAATCTCTATGGATAGAAATTCCATGTAAAAAGGGGAAGGCGATGGCATTGGGGGTGTACTACTGACCACCTGGCCAGAATGAAGAGATGGCTGATGAAATGCAAAAAGAAATCAGAGACGCTAACAAAGGTTACAACACAGTAATAATGGGTGATTTCAATTACCCCTGATATCAACTGGGTCAATGTCACAGCAGGACATACTAGAAAAATAAAGTTTCTAGATGAAATAAATAATTGCTTTAAGAACAGCTGGTTCATGAACTGAGAAGAGGGGAAGCTATTTTGGACACAGTCTTTAGTAGAACACAGGATCTGGTGCAAGAGATAAGGGTGTTGTAGCCACTTGGCATTAGTGATCATAGCATGATCACATCTGATTTAATATATGGAAGAAGGATGGCAAGGAAATCCACAGTACTACCTTTTAACTTTCAAAAGGAAACTATGATAAACTGAGGAAAAAAAGTTAAGAAAATACTAAAAAAAAGAAGCTGCAAAGGTTAAAGATTTACATCAAGCATGGGCATTGTTTAAAAGTACTATCTTGGAAGCCCAGACCAGATGTATTCCACTCTTTAACAAACGGTCAGAGAGGCTGTTGCAGCCAAAAAAAAGCATCTTTCAGGAATTAGAAAAAAAAGAGTCAAATGACGAAAACCGGAAACAATCTAAGCACTGGCAAGTTAGATGGAAAGCATTGATAAGGCAGGCAAAGAGAGAATATGAAAAGAAGCTTGACATGGAAGCAAAAAAATACATAATAAAATTTTTTTCAAGTACATTTGTAGCAAAAAAACCTATGAGAGAGTCAGTTGGATCACTAAATGATAGAGGAGTTAAAGGGACACTAAGTGAAGACAAGACCATAGCAGAGAGAATGATTAAATTCTTTGCTACGGTCTTTACTGAAAAAGATGTAGAGAAGTTACCCGTGCCTGAAATGGTATATAAAGGTGATGTAATGGAAGAACTGAAAGAAATATTGATAAGCCAGGAAGATGTATTACAACTATTTGATAAACTGAAGAGTAGTAAATCACTTCGACTGGATGGTATACATCCAAGGGTATTGAAAGAACTGAAAATGAAATTGCAGGCCTACTATAAGTACCGGTAATCTGTCAACTATCATTAAAATCATCAGTAGTACCGGAAGATTGGAAAATGGCTAATTTAACACAAATTTTTAAAAAGGGTTCCAGGAGTGATCCGAGAAACTACAGACTGGTGAGCCTGGTGTTAGTACTGGGCAAAATGATAGAAACCATTATAAAGAATAAAATTACCAAACATGTAGATAGTCATGGTTTAATGGGAGAAAGTCAACATGGATTTAGCTAAGGAAAGTCTTACTGATCTGTTATATATTTTTGAATGCGTGAATAAACAAGTAGAAAAAGGTAAGCCAGTTGATAAAATATCTGGATTTTCAGAAAGCCTTTGACAAGGTCCCTCATGATAGACTCCTGGCGAACTTAAAAAGTAATGGGATTGGATGCAGTGTAGTATTGTGAATCAGGAATTGATTAAAAGATAGAAAGAAGACAGTAGGGCTAAATGGCCAATTTTCTCAGTGGAGAAAGGTGAATATTGGAGTACCCCAGGGATCTGTGCTGGGCCCGCTGCTTTTTAATATATTCATAAATGACCTGGAAAAAGGAATAATGAGTAGGTGATCAAATTTGCAGATGACACCAAATTAGTCAAAGTTGCGAAAACGCAAAAGGATTCTGAAAAATTGCAAGAGAACCGTGATAAATTGGAACACTGGACATCCAAATGGCAGATTAAATTTAATGTGGGCAAGTGCAAAGTTAGGCACATAGGAAAGAACAACCCAAACTATGGTTACACAATGCAAGGTACCACCTTAGAACCCACCACCCAGGAAAAAGATTAAGGCATCATCATGGATAAACCCTCTTCCCAGTGTGAAGCAGCAGCCAAGAAAGCAAACAGAATGCTAAAAATCATAAAGAAAGGAATTGAGAATAAAACAAAGAATATTATAATGCCTCTGTATCGTTCCATGGTGCGACCGCACCTTGAATATTATGTGCAGTTCTGGTTGCCATATCTTAAAAAGGATATAGCAGAATTAGAAAAGGTATAGAGAAGAATGACAAAAATGATAAATAGAATGGAAGTATACATAATAACATAGTATATGATGGCAGATAAAGACCAGTATGGTCCATCTAGTCTGCCCAGCAAGGCAGCAACAGTAGGTGCACCTGCAGCTCCGTGTAGGTCACCCCTCCCCATACCTTTGTTTAGGGGTGTACCCACCGCTCCGAGTAGGTCACCCCTATTTGTTGAGATATACAGCATAGTTATGTTTATTTTGATTTTATCCTGTTGCTATAAAGGGATCCACTGTGTCTGTCCCATGCCATTTTGAATTCTGTCACTATATTTGCCCCCACCACTTCCATTGGAGGGCATTCCCAGCATCCACCACCCTTTCAGTGAAAAAGTATTTCCTGACATTGCCTTTCAATTTACACTCTTATAGCTTCATGTTATGCCCTCTAGTTTTACAGCTTCCCTGTCTTTGGAAGTGGTTTGTTTGTTCATTAATACTCTTTAAATATTTAAAGATCTGAATCATATCTCCCCTGTCCCTCCTCTCCTCCAGAGTGTGCATATTTAGGTCTTCAAGTCTCTTCTCATATCTTCTGACTCAGGCTCCAAATCATTTTGGTCGCCTTCCTCTCAAACATTTCCAGTCTTTTTATATCCTTTTGCGAGATATGGTCTCCAAAACTGAACACAATATTCCAAGTGAGGCCTCACCAGTGACTTGTACAGTGGCATTAGTACCTCTCCCTTTCTGCTGGTAATTCCTCTTTGTATGCAATCCAGCATCCTTCTGCCTTTTGCCACTGTCTTGTCGCACAGTTTTGCCACCTTGAGATCCTCAGAAACAATTACTCCAAGGGTCTTCATCTGGTCAACCTCTTGCCCCTTATTACATACAATTCCCTTGGATTTCTGCTTCCTAAGGGCATGACACTGCACTTCTTCACATTAAAAAATATCCCTATGAGAGGCTTAAAGGTTTGAGCCTCTTCAACTTGGAAAAGAGATGGTTGAGGGGGTACATGATAGAGGTCTATAAATTAATGAATGGAATTGAAAGGGTAAATGTAGATTGGTTGTTTATACCATAAAAAATAAAAAGACTAGAGGATATGCAATGAAGCTACAGTGTATTAAGACTAATAAGAGAAAATATTTGTTTTACTCGATGCATAATCAAACTCTGGAATTTGTTACCAGAGGGTGTAGTAAAAGCTGTTAGTGCAACTGCATTTAAAAAAAGGTTTGGACAAGTTCCTGGGGAAAAGGTCCATAAATCATTATTAAAGAGGACCCATGAAATCCTCTGCTTACCCCGAGACAAGTATTGTGGGACCTGTGTGCCATTTTGGGAACCTGCTAGTTACTTGTGACCTGGATTGGCCAGTATTGGAAACAGAATACCGGGCTTGATGGATCTTGGTATGACCCTGTATGGCATTTCTTATGTTCTTTGGGTGGCTAAAGAGGGCAGTGGGGAAGTGCATCATCTGCAGAAGGATGACCCAACTGGAATCCTTTTATGTCCTCCCCAGAGGAAAATGATTGCACAGGCGATTAGTCCATGGCAAAGGATGACTCTGAAGTTCTACACTCTCATTTTTAATGGCTACAAAGTGTAGGTCCACAGGCACTGGGTGTTCTCTCTCCTGAAAAGAGGGTGATACTCAATGACTTTCTTACAGGACACTGAAGGACTGTGAAAGCTGAGTTCTGCTGGCAGCAGGAGTGAAGTGGTGAGAAAAAGAGGGAGGCCTTCATGAAATACAAGAGATCACAGAGAGAGGAAGACAGGCATCTATATTTGGAAAAACTTAGAGAAGTTAGCAAAGTAGTCAGGAAAGCAAAGATTCAAAAAGAGGAGGAAATAGCCAATGCAATAAAATGAGGGGATAAGACATTTTTCAGATATGTTAGTGAGAAGAGGAAGGGCAAAAGTGGTATTGTCAGAGTCAAGGGTGAAGGGGAGGAATATGTAGAAGCTGATGAGGATAAAGCGGAATTGCTTAACAAATATTTCTGTTCTGTGTTCACAGATGAAGAACCAGGAGCAGGACCTCAGAAAACACCCACAAACAGGAACAGAAGCGAGGGACATCTTGAACAATTTTCAGAAGACTGTGTTCGTGAGAAACTAGCTCAACTTAAAGTAGACAAAGCGATGGGACCGGATGGGATACACCCTAGAATATTGAGGGAACTTGGGGACATTCTAGCAGCTCCACTGACTGACCTTTCCAATGCCTCATTCGAGTCGGGAGTTGTGCCAAAGGACTGGAGAGAGGCTCATGTGGTGCCTTTACACAAAAGCGAAAGTAAGGATGTGGTTGAAAACTACAGGCCGTTTAGTTTAACTTCGGTGGTGAGTAAATTTTTGGAAACACTGCTGAAAGAGAAAATAGTGAAGTTTCTGGAGTTCAGCAGATTACAGGATCCGAGGCAGCATGGATTCACCAGAGGCAGGTCTTGTCATACAAATCTGATTGATTTCTTTCACTGGGTGACCAGGGAGTTGGACCAAGGGATAGCCCTAGAAGTGGTGTATTTAGATTTCAGTAAAGCCTTTGACACTGTTCCTCACAGGTGACGTATAAACAAACTGAGCACCCTACGGATGGACCCTAAAGTTACTGCTTGGGTTAGAAATTGGTTGAGTGGGATGCGACAAAGAGTACAGGTAAAAGGAGCTCACTCTGAGGAGAAGGATGCTACCAGTGGTGTGCCCCAGGGATCTGTCCTTGGTCTGATTCTTTTTAACATCTTTGTTAGTGATATAGCGGAATGGCTGTTGGGTAAGGTTTACCTTTTTGCTGATGATACCAAAATCTGCAATAGAATAGACACCCAGAAAGGTGTAGATAACATGAGGAGGGATCTAGCTAAGCTTGAAGAATGGTCTAGAATCTGGCAGCTGGGATTTAATGTTAAAAAATGTAAGGTCATGCATTTGGGCTGCAGCAATCCAAGGGAGCAATATAGTATAGAGGGTGAAGTACTTTTGTCCATATTTATTTATTTTTATTTATTCATTTATTTCAATTTTTTATATACCGCGCTATTTACAATCAGCGCGGTTTACAGAGAACCAAAGACCAGAACAACAGGCTGCTCGGTTTTACATAAAACAGGAAAATAAACTTGGATACGATAAACTTGGATAATATGGGGGTAAAACTATATACATAGAATGTTGATCTGTTAATTTGATCACATGAGAGAGGTATTTACGTGAAATTGACAATGGTGCTTGGGAGGCAATGTGGTTAAGTTTGTAGTGAATATTTTGCACTTTATGTAGGGTAGTATTTGATGAATAGGTTATGCTTGAGGGCCTTTCTGAATTGGACTATGTCAGTTATGGCACGAATTTCGGGTGGTAGGGAGTTCCAGTGTTTTGGGGCGCAGAACATGAAGGCTCTGTTCGCTGTTGATCAGCTACAATTTGTTATGGCCTTCGGCATTATTAGGGTGTTTATCGCTATTTGTCTTCTGGATCTAGTTGGTGGTAATGTTTGTGTGAGATCAATTAGTGAGTTTGCGGATAAACCATGGATGGCCTTGTATGTGAGGATTAGGGTTTTGAATACGAGCCTGCCTTGTATCGGGAGCCAGTGAAGCTGTTTGAGGATTGGTGTCACATGATCGCTCCTGGACGCTCCTTGTAGAATCCTTGCAGCAGTATTCATGGCAAGTTGAAGAGAACTTAGGGTGGATTGTGGGAGACCTTGTAGAATTGAGTTGGCGAAATCGAAATGCGGTAAGATGAGTGCTTGGAAGATGGTTCTAAAATCGTCTGGGTCCAGTAATGAGCGTAGATGCCTGAGTGTGCGTATTTTGAAGTACACAGCTTTTGTAATATTGTTTACATGTGTTTTCAAATTGAGACGGTGGTCCAGCGTGACTCCAAGGTATCTTATTGTTTCTTTGGTGGCTAGATCAGCTCCTTTCACACTTATATGTGATGGTGGAATGAAGTTAGGGTCTCTCGTAACAAAGAGAACCTCAGTTTTCTTGTGTTGGATGCGGAGGTTCTGTGAGAGAAGCCATTCTGATACTGCATTGAAGCAATTTATTATGGGCAGTAGGTCTAATTGCATTGTAGAAAATGGCATATAAAGTAGGATATCATCTGCATATATCATACATTTCACGTTGAATGATCTGATGATATTGCAGATAGGCTGCATATAGATGTTAAACATGAGAGATGAGAGAGATGACCCTTGTGGCACACCTTGTTTTTGATGGAAGAGATTTGATTCTCCCGTTGCAGATTTTACATATTGCATTCTGGTGTCCAGGTAAGATTTACACCATTCCAGTGCTGAACTACCGATGCCTTTTTCCTTCAAACGTGTAATGAGTATCTCGTGATTTACCGAGTCAAACGCTGCTGCTATATCTAAGAAGATTAGCACAACGCCTTGGCGGATGTTGTCTATGCTGGTGAGTAAGTTATTGAGGAGAGTGGTGAGGAGTGTTTCAACTCCATGATGTTCTCTGAAGCCATGTTGAAAGTAGTCGAGAGGGGCTGTGGAATCTATGTGGTCTTGAATTTGGCGTTGCACCTCTTTTTCAAAAATTTTTGCTAGGAGGGGAATGCTAGCAATAGGCCTGTATGAGTCAGCCCTTTTTGGGTCTAGTTTGGGGTTTTTTAAACGTGGTCTGATGGATGTGAGCTTTAGAGCAGATGGGAAGGATCCAGTTGTAAATGAGAGGTTCATGATTCTTGCAATGAACGGGCTAAAAGCACTTCTAAGGTCCTTTATCCAGAAGGCTGGGCAAGGATCGGTTTGAGCGGTGGAGGTATTGAGTGAGGAGATTGTGTCTTCAATTTGTTTCGCTGAAGGTGCGGAAAGTGATGTTAAGGTGTTTTGGCAGGTTGATTCTTGGATATCTACTTTCTGTAGCTCATCCGTCTGTAGAAGTTTAGATTGCAAATAATCAGCAAATTCTTGTGGGTGAATATCATATTTTTGTTCTGATGATGGTTCATTTGATAGTGATTTTACTAGGCTGAAAAGATCACGGGGTTTGTTTAATGATCTTTTGAGCATCTCAGTGTGATACTGCTTCCTCTTGGTTGTGATTGCTTCACGGTGAGTTGCTAAATAGAGATTGTAGGCTGTATGATCATCAATGGCAAGTGATCGGCGCCAGCGTTTTTCGAGTCTTCTAAGGTGCATAAGAGAATATCGCAGATCGGGAGAGAGAACCATGGAGTGGAGGTTCTTTTCCTTGAAGTGTTGTTTTTGTGTGGTTGAATAGCAATGGCATTGAGGCTGTTATTCCAGGCTTCAATTGCTTCTTCCAGGTTGAGTGTTGTATTGTTGAGGAGTGGTTGGGTATTTGTCATTATAAAATCCTTATTGAAGGGCCGAAAGCCTCTTGATGGGGCTCTTGGTGTGTTGTCAAGGTTTCTGTTGTTTAGGGATTGGGTGTTGTCCAAGGGAATTTGTAAAGAAGAGAGGGACCTAGGCATGGTTGTGTCTGATGATTTTAAAGTAGCTAAACAGGTAGAAAAAGCGACGGCAAAAGCTAGAAGGATGCTTGGGTGCATACAGAGAGGAATGGCTAGCAGAAAAAAGGAGGTAATAGCACCTCTGTATAAGTCTTTGGTGCGACCTCATTTGGAGTATAGTGTGCAATTCTGGAGACCGCACCTTCAAAAGGATGTGAACAGGATGGAGTCAGTGCAGAGGGTGACTACTAAAATGGTTAGTGGTCTTCATTCTAAAGCATATGAGGACAGACTTAAGGATCTTAATATGTACACCTTAGAGGAAAGGCGGGATAGAGGTGATGTGACTGAGATATTTAAATACCTCCGTGGCATAAATGTTCAGGGGAGAGCCTCTTTCAATTGAAAGCAAGTTCTGCTACGAGGGGACATGGGATGAAGGTGAAGGGGGATAGATTCAGGAGTGATTTGCGGAAATATTTCTTTATGGAAAGAGTGGTAGATCCATGGAATAGTCTCCCAGTGGAGGTGGTAGAGATGAGGACAGTAACTGAATTCAAAAAAGCATGGGACAAACACAGAGGATCTCTAAAGGAAAAAAGGGGACTGTTGTAGTTGTTGATATGGAAGGACAGACTAGATAGGCCATGTTGTCTTTTTCTGTCATCATATTTATATGTTTCTATGTTTCTGTGCTTCAAACAGGTCTGGTAGGGTGGCCATCTTGCTTAGTCCAATCCTGGAAGTGGAAGTGCTTGATGCCCAATCTATGGTGGCAAGCAGGATGCTTCATCTTCGGGTTCGCCTGTTTGGAAGTTACACATAATCAATGTGTATGGTCCTGTGATCAGGCCTGTCAAGTTAAGATTCTTTTGCTTTCTGTTAGCTTATTTGAAGACCCTAGACACCAATGAGGAAGTAGCACTTAGGGGTGTCTTTACCTGTCCTTCCCTGTCAGCTGTTCTGAGGGAGGCCGTTCACCTTTGCTCACTGGTTGATATTTGGTGTGAGCAGCTCCTGGGGATAGCGTCCATCTTCATCTATACCATGATAGGATCAAAGAACATATCCTGCTCTTAATTTGGCCATTGGTATTTCAGTTGCTTCTTAATTCAGTGGGTCCTGTTGAGTGGTGTGGTGTTGGCAGCCTTCTCAGATCACAACCTGGCAGAGGTAAGACTTGAGTCTATTAAGCCTTGAGTCGCCCATTGGCACTTCAACCACTCCCTGTTGAAGGAGAAAAGTTCACTGTGGCAGTCTGAGAGTTCTGGGTAGACTGGGGCAGCCAGGAGTAGATATTTCCTCAGTCTGTCAGTAGTGGAACGTGGGGAGGGTCCTCCTTCCGATGCTTTGCTAATAGTACACCAGGAATATTCAAGGAGAGTAGCGCTGAGAGATCAAATGATTTTCAGGAGAAGTGCTGTGTCTCAAAGCCTGCCATTCTGACATCCTGGATGAGGGATCTATGCCTCAGGTATGAGGAGAAGTATACCCTCCATGCCACTAAGGAGCTGCAGAACTGGGGAGCTTACAAATGATTATGAGTGACATGGACCATGGCTCGCGCTTCTTCTATGGGCTGGAAAAGAGGAGTGGCACAAGAAGCAGATGATGAATTTGCTAGAAGCTGATGGACCCTCCTCATTGACCCAGTAAAATCAGAGTGGGGGCTAAGGACTTACTCAGCTGCCTTTTCTCTGGAACTGGTTCACCAACACACTGTGAGATCTTGGTCAGTGAGGGAGACAGACAGAGGCTATATGAGCCCTTGATTCTGGCTGACCTTTTTATCTCCCTCAGTCAGATGTCATGTGGGAAGTCCTCAGCATCAAAGTGCCGATTAGAACATTTTTCAGTTATTTTGAGTTATTAGGGCTCAATCTTCTGCAAGTTCTAGCTGAAGCCTTGGAGGGGCAACTTCCAGTCTCTTCCTGTCACAGGGTTTTGACCCTCTTACCTATAGAAGGAGACCTGCATGACATCAAGAACTTGCACCCTGTCTCACTGCTATGCATAGGTTATTAGATTTTAGGCAGAGTGCTCTCCCAGCACCTGGCTACCATGTGGCACACATGACTCACACCTAAAAGACCTACAGAGTCCCTGGGCAAGACTATCTTTAATAACAACTTTTTGGTCAGGGACCTTATTCATTTTATACGTAAGGCTGATTTGTTGCTAGACTTGTCACTCAGTCAAGAGAAAGCTTTTGACAAGGTGGATCTTGGCTTTCTCCAGGGTACCTTGCAAGTGTTTGGGTGTAACCTTCAGTTTTTTGGGCCTTCTCCACCTCCTCTAATGAGGAACTGAGTGTCTAGTTAAGGTTAACAGATCCTTGGTGGCACCTTCGGCATTTGAAGGGGGTTGCATCAGATGATGCCTCACGGGATGCCTGCAGTCCGGACAATTCTTCATGCTGGCCATTGAGACCTTCCTGTCCCTCTTGCACAGGTGACTATCTAGACTGGTGCTGCAGGATCCTGATGTGCACCCTCATGCTCCTCATGGTTAAAGACTCATGAGATCTGGAGACAATGCGCGCCTGCCAACAGGTCTATTCAGCAGCATCCTCAACTAAGATTAACTGGGTTAAATGCTCCAGCCTTTTAATAAGGCTGCAATGGATGGACAAACTTCCTAACCAATTTTCTAACTTTTCCCGGGGCAGGGAGACCCTAAAATACCTTGGTGTCCACCTCTCTGTCAGGAAAACCATGGCTTCCATCAACTGGTGCAAGCTGGTAGAGAAGGTGAAGGCCCACCTCAGGCTGTGGTTGGGTATGCTGTAAGTGCTGTCCTTCAGGGGCTGAGTCTTAGTGGTGAATCAGTTGGTGGTGAGCATGCTCTGGAACTAACTGACTGCCCTGAGTTCCACCTCAGAGAAGGTTGCTGGATTTCTTCTGAGTCGGCAGGAAGAACTGGGACTCTGGGGGCATCCGAGTCACCCCTTGAAGGAGAGTGGTAAAGGGTTTGTGTGTTTGAGTCAGGTACACACCTTCTGCCTTTAGGCCCTGCAGAGATTTCTGCATGCAGACCCCTCTCCATGATGGCAACCCCTCGCAATCTTTCTCCTTCAACAAATAAGCAAGTTATGGCACAATTGTCAGCTCTTTGTCATTGACAAATGGGTTAGTTTTGCTGTAATAGCCTTTATTCTACCTCTTAGAGATTATGGTGGAAACCCTGGTGAGCGCCAGACCTTTTTCAGCAGGAGTCGTCAGGGACCTGGTGGAGTACTGTCAGGGGTAACAGGTTGGACCCTGAGATCTGTCCCTGCATGAGGGTGGGGTTGACTCATATGCCATCGACAGGCTTCTCTGGCAGGACAACATCTGTTTGGCTGCCGACATGTCATTCTGTTAGAGGGAGCTCTTAGGGTCAGTGGTCCTCATATGACTTTGACTCTTGCCTCTCTGACCTTGTATGTAGGGCCTAGGATACCAACACCAGAGCCCTCTCCATCTTGTTCCCTTCATCTCCACAGCCTTAAGTTGACTGCAGCAGATTCACAAGAAATCCTTCGATACTGTGCCATGAAAGGATCTCTACCTTCTCGTAGTCCATATTTTCCATTGTTTTACCCTTACCTCTCACCCAGACACTATCTGGAGGGAACATTTGGGAAGCAGGAAAGGTCCCCGCTGGGAATCTTATTACTCTAATATGACTCCAAGATTCAGTGGGGACCTCAGTTGGAGGCTGGCACTTGGTGACTTGTCCATGGAAAGGCTTTTAAGTACAATTTCCCAGGCTCCCCCTGATTGCCTCTTCTGATGACAAGTTGAAAGTACTAGCTTTATTTGGCTCTCAGGTGTCTCCATTTAGTTGAATTTCTTGGTTTCTTATCCCTTTTTTCTTCAAGTTTTAGTTAAATTTTAACCCCTCACCATCTCCCCTATGGGCAAATGCTGTCTAGAGGACCCACTTATGTGAAGTACCACCTGGTCAGTTACTTCCTGGCCACCACTAATGATGTCATTTGATAGACCAGGAAGGATAAGTGGGCTGGTCTTATCCCACCAGTGTGAGGCATTCTCTTACACAACAGTGCGTGTCCATATTTGGGCAGAGTGCTTTCATTCATAGCCCATTGATAAAGTGTGCCAGTTCACTAACCAGTGGGTGCTGGTTGATGTGTTCTGCCTTGCCCCCACCCCACCCCAGTCCTTCCTACCACCTTATCACTTTTATTCAGTCTCTTCCTTTGTTAGTTTTTTGTTTGGTTGGGTGGTGGGTTCCAGGAAGCAGGTAGATTCACGTAGTACGTGGACAGTGAGGCACTCCTCCCTGCGAGTGCTGAGGGGTTGCCTTGGGAAAGTGGTAGTACTCCCCCAGATGCCTGGCCAGTGTTACATCCAGGGTTGACCCCACCACTTGGCAGGCTAGGCGGTAACCTAGGCTGGTTGACCTTGGTGGGCAGCACAGCAGCTTTGTGCCGCCACTTTGGTGCACATGGCATGAAAACCATGGCCTGCTGCTTCTGATCACCCTCTGATGCAACTTCCTATCAGAGAGCCTGTGGCTCTAAGTATAATGGGAAATATTTCTGTATCTTTCTACCACGTCTTCTTGGTCTCTGGCTGCATTTTTTGGTACTTTAGGATCTTCTGCCTCTCCACGTGATTCACAGAATAATCACTCGGTACCTCCATCAACGCCACCACTTCTCCTTTTGATCCCTGCCCAGTAACCTGGATCGAGCTAATGAAAACACTGATGCTACAACTCATCTCCACCATCCTTCGCACCTCATTCACCCAAGCCTACCTCCCACCTACATTCAAACAAGCCTCTGCAAGACCCCTCCTGAAGAAATCCAACCTTGATCCCAACTCACCTGCATCATACAGACCCATAGCCAGCGTACTCTACCTTTCCAAAATCATTAAAAAAGCAGTGCAAATTCAGCTTCAGGAGCACATCGACAGGTTTGCCCCACTCAATGACAATTAACATGGCTTCCGCCCCCACCATAGTGCTGAAACGCTACTCACCACCCCTCCTAAGTACACTCATAGCTGGTACTGAAAAACCCTTCTCTGATTTCATGATGCTGTTTCTCAACATCTCCGCAGCATTTGACACTGTATCTCACCAGAATCTAGTCGACCAGCTCAACAATGTTGGTGTTCAGGGTGCCCCACTCAAATGGATCCACTCATACCTTTCCCAGCGCACCCAATTGATAAGAATCAGCAACCAATCATCAACACCCTACATCTTTCCCCAAGGAGTCCCTCAGGGTTCTGCCCTGTCTTCCCTCCTGTTCAATATTTACATTAGACCTCTTTGCTATGTCATACAGAGGTTCAATGTCAGATACCAAGTCTATGCCAATGACATAATGATCTTCACTCCATTCCACACCACCTCTCCTGACTACTCCATTCTTACCACCTGTTTCAGAGAAACTGTCTCATGGTTACAGCTCCACAACCTTGCAGTTAACTTCAACAAAACTGAGATCCTTCATGTGTCCAGAGACCTCAACTTCACATCTCCTCAAAGCATTAAACTTGGAGACACCAAAATACAAGTGAAGCCTCAGATAAAATATTGCAGCATTATTCTAGATCTTAACTTCCAACCCCATATTATGAATATCACCAAAAACATCTATTTCAAACTCCGAATTCTTCACAATCTATGTCCTCTCCTATCTCCTCACAATTTCCATACAGTTTGTCAAGCATCCATCACGCCACTATTTGACTACTGCAACTCTATCCTCCATGGACTTCCCAAGGCCACCATTGCCCCCTTCCAAATTGCCCAAAACACTGCTGCTCGAATTAAAGCTGGAGTTCCAAGACACTCCCACATCACCCCTATTCTAAAATCTCTTCACTGGCTCCACATTGCATCCCGAATAAAGTTCAAGATACTCGCCATCATCCACAGAGCTCTCTTCAACACCTCTGCCAAGCAACTCCAATTATCAATCAGATGTCCTGACAGTAACAGATTCATGCAACAGAATGCATTAAATCTTCTTCTACGAGGGAACATGGGATGAGGGTGAAGGGGGATAGATTCAGGAGTGATATGCGGAAATATTTCTTTACGGACAGAGTAGTGGATCCATGGAATAGTCTCTCAGTGGAGGTGGTAGAGATGAGGACAATAACTGAATTCTAAAAAGCATGGGACAAACACAGAGGATCTCTAAAGGAAAAAAGGGGACTGTTGTAGTTGTTGATATGGAAGGACAGACTAGATAGGCCATGTGGTCTTTTTCTGTCATCATATGTCTATGTTTCTATGTTTCTCCTCCCACCAACGCAAATTCACAAGGGGTCTCAATGAACATGCACAATTCTTCGCTCTCACTACTTGGAATTATCTACCCCCTACAATACACTGCATCCATTCCCACACCCTATTTAAAAAGCACCTCCAAACCCTCCTCTTTGAAGAGTACTATGGCGCCTCCACCGCGACAACCACTCAGCAGGAGCATCCTCCTCTCCCTAATACCATTCCCATCACCCCCTCCCCCTTAATCATATAAGAGTCCTCTTCTTTGAAAAACCACAAGAGTACCCATCCCCCCTTTTACTTCCCACCTCAATTACCCTTACACTTCTGTCCCTTCCCTTTACCCCCAACCCCTCACTTCAGCTTCAGCATTCTGTAATATAGTTCCAAGTTTTCACCTTCCCTGTTTTGTACCCATCTCACATTAAATGCTCCTTATAATTTAGTTGTATTTGTATAACATTTCCTGTACATGTTTTCATTTGTTCCATGTAAACTGTTCTGCCTGGTAGAAAAATGGTATATTAAAAACAGTACATAAATAAATAAATAAATATTATTAATGCTGTTCTGGTAAATAAATAAATATTATTAATGCTGTTCTGGTATTCTTCTCCTTTACTACTATATTAGGTTTCCTGGCATCCAGTTTCTTATCCATCGGAATGGGAATGTCCCAGGTGATCATAACCTCTTCATTCTCTGTTATTCTCTTAGGGTCATGATCCCAGTGCTTTTCTGGGACAATGATACTGTAGTGTTTACAGAGTTTCCAGTAGAGGAGGCATGCTACTTTGTTGTGTCTTTCTGTATAGAAATTTTCGGCCATCAGAACTTCACAGTCTACTATTAGATAAGTCTTTGTTTCCAGCTCTTTCTTACAGAATTAGCATATGTCTGTTGTGCCAATACTTGCCATAAACCATTTCACTCATAATCCGCTGTCCGGGGCTGCAACTATCAATCTTTCATCCTTTGGTTTCAGTTCACCTCTCCTCAGCCATTCATGTGTCTGTCCTTGATTGACAAAAGGTTCTTGGAGAAACACTCCGTATTTTCCACTGTATTTGTGCATTTTCCTCGTCTGCTGATCTAATTCTTTGAAGAGATTTTTTCTCTTGTTTTGAAAATTATATTACTCCCTTTCCCATGCATGCCTGCAGATTCTCACTCATTCCTTCTAATTGTCGGAACGCTTGTCCAAGTTTGATGATGGAGACAGATTCTGGACGTTTACCTTCATATTTCAGCACTTTTTGTGTATGTGGATCTGATGATGCTGTCAGATAGGCCTGGAGGTCTATGATAGTAGCTCTGTAGGTGTAGTCAATCTCTATAAATCCTAGCCCTCCTTCAGCTCTAGGAATGTACAATCTTGGCATACACTGATTCTTGTAAGTTACTTCATGAGCATGGAGGAGTTTTCTTGTTCGCACATCCAGTTTTTCAAGATCTTTATGAGGCCAATCCACAATCCCAAAACTGTATGAGAGTACAGGAATTGCCAGCTGATTGATGGCTTATATCTTATTTTGTGATGTTAAAGCACTTTTCAATAACAGTTTTTATCTCCTGTAATATTCTTTACTGATCTTCTCTCTCAATAGTTTCTGCTCGAGTATCATTCCTTTCTCTAATCCAAGATACTTATATACACCTTTCTGTTCAAGGTTCTTAATATCACAGCCCTCAGCAAGGGAGATATTGTTGGTTTTGCTCAATTTTCCTCTGAAAAAGGTTGCCTTAGCACACCTGTCAAGGCCAAAATTCATCCTGATGTCATCAGAAAAGCTTTTCACTAGATGAAGTTGCTCTGCTAATTGTTGGTCGCTGAAACTGTAGAGCTTCAGATCATATATAAATAGCAGATGGGAAGTTGCTTCTAGGTTTGTACCGTCTTTAGAATTCAGGCTAAATCCATACCCCAAAGGGTTAATGAGAGCACTCATTGGATTAAGCGCCAAACAAAACAGAAGTGGCGACAGGGAATCTCCCTGAAATATTCGTCGCTGGATCTTATTGTTAGGAATGATATACTGACCATCTTCATATCTCAAAAAAAGTGTGAATTGCCACATTGTCATAGCGAACTTAATGTACTCTATCAAACCAGAATTTATTTTATACATTTCAAGGCAATATATTATCCAAGAGTGTGAGATGCTGTCAAAAGCTTTCGTATAATCAATCCATGCTATACTGATATTTCTGCCTTTCTTAGCATTGGCCATAATGGCCTTATTCAGCATTAACTAGTCTTTGGTTCCATATGCTCCTTTCTTATTGTCCTTTTGCTTTATCGCCATGATGTTTTTGAGCTTGATGTGATTGTATATTCTGTCTGCATCTATTGCAGTAAACAGCTTATAGATTGCAGGTAAACAGGTTATTGGTCTATAATTTTTAGGAATGTTACTCGGGTCTCCCTTTGGAAAGAGAAATGTACTTCTTGTAGTAAGCCATTGCGGTGTTAAATCCAGTTGCTTGAACAATTGATTTTTGCAGTTCACCAGGTCTTGGTGGAGTGATGTTAACAGTTTGAGCCAAAGGTTGGTTACTCCATCTGGGACAGGACTCTTCCAATATGGAGCTCGTTTTAATCTGCTTTCCAGCTCTTCCTTTGTTATTACAGGCCATTCCATAGGTTTGATGTTTGTTTTTTCTAAATGCCTCTGTATGCTGGGTATCCATTCTGCTTTGTGATTGTGCTGTATAGGGTCCTCATATAGCTTTCTCCAGAAGGTTTCAGTTTTGGTTGGAGGTGATTTTGCCATATTAATACTCTTCCCCAATTCCCTGTAGAATTGTTTTGGGTTCTCTCTAAATAGTTTATTCTGATATCTTTCTTTCCTGTTTTCTTCATATTTTCAAAGTTTTTGCACTTCTGCCGCAATTTTCAATTTATTGTTGGAACATATAAATTTCAGATCTTCTTCTGTTAATGCAGCATGCTTCAGCTTGATGCCTTGGATCTTTCTTAATATCTTTGATGATCTTAATCCATTTAGATACCCATTCATCAGGAATACCTCTGCACGCAATGACTGTATTTTTCCAAGGAGTAACTGTTATTGTTCTCTTTTTTCTTCTGGTCTTGCTATCTAGTTGGTAGTATTCTTGCAGTAACAATTTTAGCTGCACAATATTGTATTTGATTCATTCTGGTGATGTCAATAAATGGCCCTTTTATATTGGATATGGCCTTGTTCATCTTAATTATCATACTTCTAGCCTTAGGTGTTAAATTTAGCTTGGGTAATCTTTCCCTTGCTTGGAACACAGCATATTCATCTCTTTCCATATGGACTAGGAGTTCTATCTTGAATTCCACCACCTCTGGGTTTTTCTCTTCCCTTTCTTCTTCCTCCTTTGTTTCTTCCAATTCAGTTAATTTGTTGACCCTTCCTTTATTCAGCTCACTCTCCTGCAGTTCCAAACCTCTCAACTCCATCTCCCCCTCAACCTCGCCTTCCTTTTCTGTGTCTTTCTTCTGGTGCTTTCACCTAGGCCCCCCTCCTCCCTGTATGTCCTTGTCCACGGAATCCCTTAGTTGCTTCAAGATGTTAGCATTCACATACTTCTTTTCTTTGATCTTTAAAATTAAAAATCTTAAATTTGCATCTGTTTGCAGTTTTTCTAATAGCAATTTTACTCTTTCTTCCAGCTTATGGTGGACTCTCTTTGTATACCCTCTTGATTTAAATATAGGGTTTGTAGCATAAAAATAGCAGCACATTACTGTATCTTCTCTTTATCTGCAGAATTCTACTTAACCGTAGTTAATCCTCTTAACGTTTTCATTAATTTATGTGGTTTATCTCCTGCCACAGTGGGTCCATGAACAGGCTCACTATGTCCTTTATCTGTGGTAGGGATGTTATCTGCATCTGCAGCACTTGCACTATCGCAACCACCATCGTTAGCTCTAGTGCATAAACTACGGGTGGGCATCTTTTTATCCTGGGTGACATGAGGCCAGTATGTATTTTTCTTCTTTGCTCCTAACATACTTTAATTGTAGTGTCGCCTTGCTGAGATTTGGTATAGATGTTATAAAACGGGATCACTATGTGAAGGTACTCCGAAGACTTGAAGATTGAACTTTATTCTCTCCCCCTAAGAGATGTACATCAATTTAACAGCTGCTGAACACCCCTTTGACCCCCGGAGTGTTCCATCTTGAGGAGAAACCTGTCCATGGACCTCGCCACTTACTGTTCTTGGGTCTTTCACATTGACGAGAATTGTTACAAGCAGAGTAATACCTAATATACATTTCATAAGTAAGGGCCTGCATATTTTTTAATGGTGTATACAGCATGATTGCTGATTTCACAGTGTAGTTTATGCTGGTTTTATGGAGGATTAAATGGCAGAGATGAATTTATCTGACATTCTGCAGCTTCCCATTTCTGCTTTATGTCAGAATCAACACTCTGGGTTGAAATAGAAAGTTAGCCATACAAGACTAAACAGTTAAAAATTAGCAACCATGCTATTGAAGTACAGGGTCCCAGTTAATTGAAGGGAATGTAAAAGAAGAGATTTCTGCTGAACATGGTTTAACATTTGTGAGAGTGTTCTGTAAGATGATCATTTTTAAAAGAGCAACTTTACCCTAATAAGCAACGGAAGTTGATTTTGTCACATTTTGCATCTCTACAATAGAAAGAAAGAAAAAAATCAAGAGAGATGATCAAGCCAAACTTGGCCAATTTGCATTTCTACATTTAAAATGAAAACTTCCTCTTCTTTTTGGAGTGTTATAAAACACACAAACTTCTCACAAACCCTCCTTCAATGCTCATCCTAAAGATTTACATGTGCACTATAGTTTCCACTATAAAATCATCTTTAAAAGTTTATTTCCAAATAAGCAGATTTTCAATAAATTGCTACATATTTTACAATTTTATGGCTATTCATTTCCAGATTTTAAACATAATAAAAATGTATTTATTGCCAGACTCTACTTCTACACAACAGGGGTAATATTATATAGAGGTAGTCAAGCATTGTCAACCCCCCTCTAGAATGCTGTTTGCTGGGAACAGGTAGGATTCTGAATAACACTTCCGGATAAGACCCAACTCTTTCTTTCTTTCTTTTTTTTTTAACACAGTCCAGCCCTAGCTCATTCAATTGAAAAGCTACGTTGGCATCTAGGAGAATAAATACATAAGCACACCTTAAGTTCTTAAATGAATCAACATATATATTGTTGTACCAGATTATATATATGAAGGCAAATTTTAGATAGGGTATGGAGAGGGGAATTAAGATGACCAGTCTGACCTGTAAGATTATTGCTAGGGGTCAGGGGCACTGTTTTGAAACCCAGGCTTGGCAGAGGAGGGGTGGATGACAATTGGTACTTCTCCCAATAGATATCTCCCCAGGAGGATTCTTTAAGCTTGGGAGGTCGGGTGGTGAGTATCTTCATGTGAGGGAGAGGTTTAGATGCCTTGGGAATAGATTCCAGGGAGGGGTGACTGGGGAGGGGGGGGGGGGCAAATCTCAGCCTTTACAGCTACCCCTTCAAGTAGGCATTTAGTCATGCCTTGGAGTAGCCATTAATGGAAATCTACATGTGTAAAAGCTGTTATTTACATTTGGGGATTAATCTAAAATAGCCACTTCACTTGTGTATTCCAAACCCAAAGAATGATCCCAGTTTTCCAAAGGCCTTTCAAATGTTCATGCCAGCATTAAAGTATTTATAGACTGCATTGCAATACTAGGGTCCTATTTATTTATATTGTATTTATTTATTTAAATTTGAGCGGAGGAACAGCCTAGTGGTTAGAGCAACAGACAATCTGGGTTTGATTCCCACTAGCATTCCTTGTGGCCTTGGGCAAGTCACTTCACTCTCCATTGCCTCAGAAGAAAAGACCTGGCAATCTACTTCCGGTCATACCTTGCCAAGAAATCCCAGGGGCTGCTGGGTCGCCAGGAATCAGCATTGACTTGAAAGACACTTAAAAAATAAACAAATTTTAAATTTAGCTCCCACTGTTCCAGTAGTAGTTCAAGGTGAGTTACAATCAGGTACTGTAGGTATTGCCCTGTCCCTAGAAGACTTACAATCTAAGTTTGTACCTCAGGCAATGGAGGGTTGTGAGGTTTATGTAGTCAGTTAGGAGACTTAAATTGTGTGGCAGCTATGGAGTCCAATGCCAGGAAACATTTAGCAGAACAATGCTTGACCTTTTCAATATTACATGCCCCTCATTATAATTAACACTATGGTGATGGAAATTGAGTACTCCAACCACTTATGCTCCAGCATGCCCATAGTGAAGGAACCAGCTGTGTACACAGTCCACTGATGCCAAGGAATCTTCTTATATTGGTCAGTTAGAGCAATGCACATAAATATATCTGTGCATAAAACAACATTCTTGCATTTTGCTTTAAACGTAGAAAAGAAAAAAATAATAGAAATGTGTACATTATACGACCAGTATAAATACACACAAGCATGCAACGAATTCCTGCTTAAGCACATATTAACTCTTGTATGTAGCTGTTGCTAAACTGGCCTAATTGAAAGGCACTTCAGGCTGCTGATAAATACTCACACTTCATCCTCATCCCTACTACTTCATGGCTTTGTGGTTAGAATGGCTTCACTGCACTTGGACTCCCCTTCCCGCCCTCGCAATGCCTCATTCTCCTCCTTCTTGGCTGACCTCTCACTCTGTCAACATGTACATTGCCCTACCCATTCCATCGGTCATACTCTTGACCTTATTATCTCTCCCTCTGACTCACCTGCTCTTACCCCCATCTGTCTCTCTGTGTCTCTTGACCCCTGGTCTGACCACTTTTGTCTTCAGTTTTCTATGCCTTGCTATACCTCTCTTTCCCCATCCCACTCTTCGCCTCTGAAGGATCCACCCACTCTCACCCAGCACATCTACGCCTCAACTCTCCAGCAGTTTCCTCCCTCTGACCAACTTTTCCCCACTGACTTTGCCTCCCTTCTTCTCGATCTCCAGGTCTCAACCTGGAATTCCGCTCTATCCACAGCTTTTCACCCTGGACCCCCTCCTCCCTACCTCTCGTCCTCCCTCTTCTTCTCCCTGTCACCCTTGGTACCACTCTGGCCTTTATCTTCATCGTGTCCATCTCCATTGCGCTGAACGCGCCTGGTGCAAACATCCATCTGCTGAATCCCTTGTCCGTTTCTGTCATTGCCATGCCCACTAGCGTTCCCTAATTCATTCCACCAAGCTTTCTCTCTATTCCAGCCATATCTCCTCTGCCTCCATTTCCTCTTGTAAACTGTATTCTGTCCTCTGTTCCCTCTCTTTCCTCCATTACTCCTCCTCTTCTTCCCCCCCCCATCCTTCCTGACCCCACCCTTTTAGCCACCTAGTTTGCTGATAAGGTCCTTCTTCTCTGCCATTCCTTTCCCACCTGTCCCCCTCCCCTTTCCACTTCCCACTCCTTTGTGTCCCCCCCCCCCCCCAGCCTCTCTCATCCCCTTCCATCCCAGCCCTGACCCATTCCTGGTCCTCCTTTCATCCTATTTCCACCATAGAATGCCTCAAAGCCTTCACTTCCTCCCCTAAGAATATCTGCCCCTCCGATCCTATTCCCTCCTCATGGCTCGCCGACCCCTTTTTGGCTCTCCTTCCACTCATCCTCACCATTTTCAATTCTAGCCTCTCATTTGGCTCCTTTCTTCTTTCATGGGAACATGAGGTGATTCAGCCCATCCTCAAGAAACCCTCCCTGGACCCTTCCACCTTTGCCCACTGGCGCCCTATTTTGACACTCCCCCTTTTCTCTAAACTCCTTGAGAAGCTGTTTTTTCCCCAACTCTCCTCCCACCTTGACATCACTCTTTCACCCCACCCTCGCCAATCAGGATTACATCACTGCCAAAGTACAGAGACCATCATCCTTTCCCTTCTCAATTAACTTTGTACATTGCACGATCAGGGTGATATCTCTCTAGCTGTCTCTTTAGATCTCTCCTCTGCTTTCAACGCAGTTGATCATCATATCCTTCTCTCTCTCATCTTCATGGCTTTATGATCACCGTCTCTGTCCTTCGCTGGTTTCATTCCTTTCTGTCATCTCGGTCTTTCTCGGTCCTTACTGGTTCCTCTTCCTCTACAGTCATTCCCTTGCCCTGTACTGTCCCCCAGGGTTCAGTTCTTGCTCCTGTCCTATTCAAGGTGTTTCTGGCCCTCCTTGACCTCATCGGCCAACAACATGGTATCTCAGCTTATTATTATGCAGGCAACATTCTCCTTCTGTTCCACACTAGTCCCTCAGCTCCTGATCTTACCCCCCTCTCTGCTGTCTCTACTTGGATGACTTCAAATTTCCTTCATATCAGTCCCTCAAAAACCTTTGCTATCTGGCTTACCTTCTCTGGCCCTGTCCCCTCTATGGCTCCCACCCTTGTGTCCATACCCATTTCTCTGGTTTCTTCCCTCCGTTATTTAGGTGTCACCCTCGATTCCTCTCTATCTTTCCATGAGCATCTTTCCACTGTCATCCAACGTTCATTCCACTCCATGCATCAGATCAGCTCTTTACATCCATTTCTCAGCCCCTCCTCATTGTCCACACTTCTCCTTTCTCTGGTTATGACTCGCATTGATTATTGTAATATTGTTCTTGCCAGTCTCCCCCAGTACCAACTCCGCAGATTGAAAATTCTCCAGGACACTGCTGCCCATATACTGACACACGCTTCCCAGATCACATGATGGAATTCTAAGTGGCATGGGACAAACACAGTGGATCCCTTTATAACAACAGGATAAAATCAAAATTAACATATTTATTTATTTATTTATTTTATTTATTTAAAAGGATTTATATACCGCTTTATCCTGAAATCAAAGCGGATTACACAGCAAACAAATCAATTACACAGCAAACAAATCAAGTGGCTGGGTGCGTGGGTGTGAGCATGCAGTGAAAGATCGAGGCGTGAGTGGTGTGAGGAGGTTGATTGTATGGTGAGCTATATACAGTATGAGCTATGTACAGAACTATTTACATTTTTTTTTACATATTTACATTTACGTTTACATTTGCATTTTTACTTTTTTCTTGGACAGTTCCTTTGAAGTTATTGCAGTGTTCCTTGAAGAGCGCAGTTTTTTAGATGTCTTTGAGTTCTTTTGTTGATCTGATGTTGTCGGGAAGTGAGTTCCAGAGCGCATGAGTGGTTAGGGATAGTGCTCTTTTTGAAGTGTCTTTTCTAGTTTTAGAACCGGCACTGGGTATGATGATAGTGTCTGATGTGTCTCGCCTTATTTTCAAAGGGACAAGTCTTTTTGTGGCGTGGTTAGGGTTGATTGGTGGTCTTCATTGAATTGTTCAATGAATAGGGTGGTTTTAAGTAGCTTCCAGAATTCTTTTATATCTGTTGTTGATGTTAGATTATATGGGAGGACATTCCAGATTGCGGGGGCAGCTAGAGAGAATGCTCGTGTGGATGTGGATTTGTTTGTTCTTGTGAATATAGTAGGTGTTGGTATATTGTTCTTGGTGCTGTTTCTGTCTGGTCTTTTGCTTGTTTTGGTTCCAAAGAGTTCTTGTAGTATTCCTGCTGAGATGTTGTTTTTAATTTTGAAGATGGTGAGCGCCGATTTATATTTTGCACGTGAGGAGATTGGTAGCCAGTGCAGATCTTGTAGTATTGGAGTTATATGGTCTTGTATTGCGGTGCTTGTAATAATGCGGGCAGCACTGTTCTGGACTAATTGTAGGGGACAGGTGGTTTGTTTGGGCAGATCTTGGAATAGTATATTACAGAAGTCCAGCAGAGGTGTAATGATTGCTTGGCATACTGTACGGTGTAATCTTCTGGAAAATGTAATCTTTCACCGCTCTCTACTTTTGGTTATCCTCCGTTTGGTCCTGGGTTCATTTCACAGAGACAGTAGGGTAAGCAGCACAAATAAGACAACCCAAACTGGTGTGGCTTGGAAAAAGAGTTTTATATAGAAATAGACTTATTACATAGGTACAGAACAGAGTTATAAGGTTGTTACAGAGCTGCGTCTGTGGGTGTGTGCATGTGTGAAGTGTGTGTCAGAGTCTCATAGTAAGAAGAATATATAGAGAAAGAAAAGAACAAGGGGGGGGGGAGAGAGAGAGAGAAGTATGGGTCAGAGCCTCATAGTAGGAAGTGTCAAATCAACAGAGAGAGGGCTATTTTTGTGTTTCTGTATTTATAGAGAAAATCTCGAGCACCTCCCTTTGTCATAATTTTGGTCAGTTTGATGTTTGCTATCACTTGATTAGCGAGGGACTGCAGACTAATCTCATCAGGCCTGGAGACTGACATCACCAGGGGGTCAGAGCTAATCTCATCTTGTAAACTACGCTCATTAACTTTGGAGACTGACATCAGAAGAGTAACAAAGCTGCTTGTAATCCAAGGTCTGGGAAAAAGCCATGACACCTATGCTAGGCATAATGTCATGCTGATGTATGCTGACATCTCCCACACCTTTTTTTTTAAATTTATTATTTGTGCCTGGAAATGGTGGAAGCAAACCTGTGGTACCTGTCCCAGCTGCAATTACATGATAGTAGGCAACTTGTCTAATACCTCCTGTATTAAATACCTTGCTATGTCCAGCAGGTCCCCTGTCCTGCACAGTACTGTCTCTAGTGTTCTAGAGATAAACAAATCCCCTTATGAGTCCAAACCTCGTGTCTTAGGTAGGGCAGCCACTACTGGGGGGGGGGGGGGACCCAATATGCTACCTCAGTGCCCGTCTTAGAGAGAGTGAACAGTGCATAAGGGCTGCAGGAATTTGGAATTTCTGAGGAGGTTAAAGCCGAAAGGTACCAGGATGCTATGAGTGAGGATAGGAAGCAATACTAGACTGCAGCTGACTCTGGTATTCAATGTAATAGGAAATGTCAAATTAGCCAAATTAGCCTGGATATAGGGGTACATGCTGGAGAAATTCAGTGTAACTACCTTAAAATATTGTTGATGTTCTGTAGGACATGCGCTGCAAGGAGATGTACATTTGTTTCATTTTACAACACAGGAAAATTATGATAATGCATAGCAATATTTGTACAGCAGTTAAAATAATAATAGGGTGAATAAAAACATTAAAGACATAATCAGCAGTAGGTGAGTAACCAAATAACAATTTCCACACAGACGCATGAGCATCTTGTAGCAAGTGTGTCCATTCTCATAAGTGATGGTGTGATTCACTTCAGTGGATGTTGTTTTAAGGTGATCAATATAGGCATGGAGTTCTGTAAAGTTGAGCAGTTTATGTAATGTCTCTTCTCCCATGCAGAGTGGTAATGGATGCACAGCATATGAGGTACAGTCTGGAATGTCAATAAAGTCATTGGTAACCAGCGGTGTGGAATACGTTGTCCCGTTAATAGTGATGGAGACCAGTGGTGTATGACTGCACCAGGTATTGTTTGAACTGTACAACAAAGTGTTCTTAGGAAGGCGGATGTCATGCATTCTGGGAGCAACTGAAAAAGAAACATTCTTTGTCCTGACAGGAAATATTGTAGAAAATCAAGGCAGGAGGACCTAAAAAGTAATGTTCTGGAGGTGCCCTCAATTCTTGTGTCCTTTCTAGAGAAGTGGAAACTGGTGGCGCCCATTGTACTTGAGTGATGTTTAATGAATAGAACACTGGCTTGTCCTGTATGGAACAGAAACTCAGGATGACCAGATCCTTTCCTTTCGGGAAAGGTGGGGGTATTTCTTGATAGCGATATACCCCATCTGTGGAGTTAGCCCAGCCAATCGTGCATATTCGGATGATAGTTCCTGTAATGAGACTTGGGTAGAAGAGAGCAGATACAAGAACAACAGGAAACCGAGACATAATAAAAGCTAACTTGTTTCACTCTACTAGGGAGTAAACTAGTGCTCCCCACTTATACTATGCAACAACAGAAATAATGTTTACTACTTATTTATATAACTATTAGACACATGTCCATTATATAGGACACATCAACTATACAGCAGAAGTAAATAGTTACCATCCTCAAGCGACTTTTGTTTAGAAAGCAGCTGTCCATGCTGTCTTCAGAAAGCAGCTGTCCTTGCTGTCTTCAGGTGGCATTTGAAAAGAAAGACTGATAAAACACGTAGTACCCATATGGTTTCAACTGGGTGATGTGTTTCCAATACTGCTGGTTGTCAGGCATTAGGATTTGGTATAGGCTTGGGCCTAAGGTATCAGTAACTAAGTATCGTCCTTCCCACTTTGCAGTTCCAAAGGGGAGGTTTGGTCTAGGTCTCAGAATCATCACTTTACTCCCAACCTTGAGGGGTCTTAAATCAGAACCTTTTGCATGTACCTCCTGCAAATAATCTCTAGCTTTTTCTGTGTTAGCTAGCACAGTGGTCTGAATTTCTTTTAGATGTTCTTGCAGGGATTTCATCCACTCATTGG
The DNA here is from genome assembly GCA_033557465.1 of Ichthyophis bannanicus. NCBI lineage: Eukaryota > Metazoa > Chordata > Amphibia > Gymnophiona > Ichthyophiidae > Ichthyophis > Ichthyophis bannanicus. Next base: position 1,301,407,023 of record CM066031.1, read on the forward strand.
TGAGAATTACGGTCTGGTCCTCTGGAAGAAAAGGATGCAGCATATTTTCCCACCGTTGCATTGGCCTTCCCATTAAGGCTTCATAGGGTGTGAAACCCGTGGATTTACAGACATTAGCTCTGATACGCATAAGGACTAAAGGGAGCACCAGATCCCAATTTTTCGGGTCAGATTAAGCATAGGGCTGAGGTGGGCCTTAATTGTTTGATTCATTCTTTCTACCTGCCCTGCTGCCTGTGGATGGCACGGAATGTGGAGTTGTTGTTCTATACCTAGAAAATCAAACAATTCCTTGATGAGTTGAGAAACAAATGCAGGACCATTATCAGAATCAATAGTCTTGGGAATGCCCCAGCGTGTAAAAAATTGCATAGTTAGGCTTTCTGCAGTGGTTCGAGCAGTTTGATCTGGGACAGGGAATGCTTCTACCCAATGAGAAAAGGAATCAACAACAGTGAGTAAAAATCTATTTTTCCTAGCTGTTAATGGGAGAGGGCCCACATGATCTATTTGCAATCTCTCAAATGGGCCACGAGGAGGTGCTCTCATTAACTGTCCCCTTCTCTTTTTAGGTTGCCTCCCAAATGAAGCACAGATTACACAGGAGGAAACATGATCCTGTATATCATGTTTCATTTCTGGCCACCATACCAACCTATTGAGGATAGTCTGCATTTCTTCTGCTTTAGGGTGTCCCATAGGACCTGCACCATGAACCCAATGCATCCATTCTTTACCTCGAGCTTTAGGGATAGCTATAACCAAGCCTTCCTCTCTTTTTGCACATAGAATGTCTTTCTCTATAGCGAGTGTGAGAAAGGGTGCATGCTGATATAGGTTATCTGGGGCGTCCTACACAAGCTTCCTCAAATTGGAAAGCTCAGGGTCCTTTGTCTGCAGTGCTACGAAGTAATCTGGTGGTATTATCTGATCATAATCTGTGGAACATGTAGCAATAGCAACCATGCGTGTCTGCTCATACCAGGGCCATATGAGGCCTGCATGGCATGCTTCCTTGGCTAGTGAGTCTGCTAATGTGTTTCCTTTCACTAAAGGGCCTTTCTTCCTATGTGCCTTTACTTTAACTAAATGTACTCTCTGAAACTTCTCACTCAGTTCTTGTGCCATAGTCCACAGTGATGAATTTTTCACTGTGGACCCATCTGTAGATTTCAATTTATTTGCCAGCCACCAGGGTAACAAGGCAAGATGAAATTAGACTTACCTGTTAATTGTTGTTCCTTAAGGAACTCTAGTCCAGTCCAGGAACCATAGAGTTTAGAATCTCCTCCAGCAGCCTTGGAGACTGAAAGACATCATCGCTTTGCTGGCACCAGTATAAGTAGGCAAGGACCGCCCCCTTCATCCAGTACCTATTGACAAAGCAAACTCAGCAGAGCAACAAATAAGTAGAGCAAATTGCAAATACCCCCCAAAGGAGAGGTGTAACATCTCTATACACTACCTATAAAGGCGAGAAAACCTCACCAACTAGTGCCGTGAAAGGGCTCTCTCCATGGCTCCACCATTCGCCCTTTGAGAACCCGCATGGAAGGCAGGAAAAAAGTGTCTGCTCCTCTGTTTTTTTTTTGTTTTGTTTTTTAATTCCTATCTTGACATCACTTTAAGAATTCTGAGGCACTTCAGGCTGAAACTACCCCTTAAACACAGGGCAGGATCCGGGACTGGACTAGAGTTCCTTAAGGAACAACAATTAGCAGTTAAGTCTAATTTCATCTTCCTTTGCGTCTCTCTAGTCCAGTCCCGGAACCATAGAGGATGTAAAAGAGCAGTAAATATTAACAGGAGGGACCTGCCAGCCCAGCCTGAAGTACCGCTGTGCCAAACTGACCATCTCTCTCTGCCTGCACATCTAGCCTATAGTGCTTTGCAAAGGAATGCAAGGACGACCAGGTCGCCGCCTTACAAATGTCCTCGACCGGAACTAAACTGAATTCCGCTCAAGATGCTGCTTCCGCCCTAGTCGAGTGAGCCTTGAGACCATTCGGCACCAGCTTACCCTTTAAAAGGTAAGCCGACGCAATTGTCTCCTTCAACCAACGGGAAATAGAGGCCTTTGCCGCCACCTCCCCTTTTCGCGGACCCCCGAAAGCCACAAACAACCGGTCCGACTTCCGGAAAAGCGCCGTCCGGCGGAGGTACTTTTTAAGAACGCGACGAACATCTAACAGATGCAACCGCCCCTCCGATTTCTCCCTCTGATGACTGGAAAACACCGGAAGAGACACCACCTGGTTAACATGAAATGCCGAAACCACCTTCGGCAAGAACGCCGGCACCATTCGCAGAACGACCTTATGATTGAAGGAGGACAAATACGGCTCCTTACAGGACAACGCCTGCAACTCAAAAATTCTTCGCGCAGAATAAATCGCTACTAGAAAAACGGTTTTCAATGTCAGATCTTTCAGCGAGGCTTTGCTCAAAGGTTCAAACGATGCTGTCAGCAATGCCTCCAACACAAAATTCAGATCCCACGCCGGCACTTAACTACGCCTCGGCGGTCGCATGAGCAACACGGCCTGCAAAAAACGCTTAATGTCTCCGTGAGCTCCCAACACCTGACTGTGAACCTTACCACGGTAGCAGGAGAGGGCCGCCAACTGCACACGTAAGGAACTGGCTGCCAAGACCTTGTTCACCCCATCTTGCAGAAACGAAAGGATCTGAGATATCGAGGCCCCCAAGGGCCACACATTACGCCCCGCACACCAGGCCTCAAAGATACGCCAATCCCGGATGTATGCCAGCGACGTGGATCGTCTCCGCACTCTCAGCAACATAGAAATGACAGCTGCCAAATAACCCTTGGCAGTCATCCTAGCCCTGTGGATCAGAGCGGAAGCTAATAACCAAGGCCAACACAAAGGAGATGGTGTATAAAAGCCTTTATTACCAGACCCAACTCAAACGGTTTCGGCCGGAGGCCTTCTTCAGGGGTCTAAAAACAGACAAATATAAACATCAATATCAAAAAAATAATATATATGAAAAATATATTAAAACTTGAAATAAATATTAAACAAAAACCAATTCATTCAATATAAAACAAGGGGGTACATTACCATAGGCAAGGAAACAAACAACCAGAACAAGGTGGACAACGCCACTCTTCCCAGTCTATAAAAAGATAAATAAAGTATACAATTGTTATTACAGACAACACATGTCATTCAGGTACATTGAACTACAAGGGGGAGTATACAAAACTATACATAAAAAACTGTACGTAAAAAACTATACATAAAACAACTAAATCGATGAAAAAATAAATAATTAAAAATAAGGAGAATATATTAATATGCAAAGAAATTATAAAAAGGAATTGTAAAAAAGTACAAAAGTCCACTGGATTAAACAAAATATATGTGCACCTGTATAGGTGTATAAAATGTGCCATAGGAAGGAATGAACCAAAAAACAGAGAAAGAGCTTAAAAAGAATATGATGTATTGTGCAAAGACAGAAAGAAACACTCAAAAAATATCAGATATAGATGTAGATTAAAAACATTAAAAAAGTGTTTTAAAAAAAGGGAGGGGGGTGTATAAAAACCAAAATAAAAGGAAAATAAAAGGAAAAGATGCAGAAATATGAATATAAAAATAAAATTAAAAATAAAAATAAAAATAATAATAATAGTAATAAATACATATTTTTATTTCTTTGTAGGTGGTTGAAAAACATAAATATCAAAGAGATACAAGGAAACTGGCCAAAAGTGTTTGAAAGGAAACAAACTGCATGAGCCTTAGGAGTAGACATAAGTAACCACTAGAAAGAAGGGAAAAAATGGGGGGAAAAAATAATAAAATATATATATATTATAAAGGTGTCAGACAATGGTGCCATAAAGGACGAAAGCATCCCCACACTAATAGGGAACATACTAAGAAACCAAGATATCGGCATCATAAAAACAGGAAAAGAAAAAAGGAAAAGGGGCGTACTTGTGAAAAATGGTGTAGCAAAACATACGAACTGCGCGGCAAGGCGAGAAAGAGAAAAAAATAACCCGACAATGTCGTCGAAAATAGGTTAAAACAAGAATTATTGGAAAAGATATCATATAAAGTATTTGCCTAAAAGAAAAGCTTCTGATTATCTGCTTGAGTTGAGCAAATAAAGTGTATAGCAAAGAATGGAGGGTTGCGGGAGAAAAAATATATATTGAAAAAGGAGAAGAACACACTTGCACTGCTCCGTGCTGCGGAGGAACAAACAAACTTGAAAAACAGGGAATGGAACAAAGATGAAAAACACACATGGAGAGATAAAAGTACAATTTAATTCAAATGGTATATATATGTGTGTGTAAAGCATAGGAACGCCAATACATACCAATGGAATCGTAGAGCGGGAAAACACCGCGCGAGTGTAGTAATTCAAAATAAATAGAGGCCCTCCCGTGTGCGCGTCATCGAAATTAGCATCCAACAATACACGGTACAAAGACCAAATAGAAACCATAATTTAACCATAAAAAGCAACTAGGGGAGTAACAGATGCACAAGCGCCTTAAAAAATACAAGTGTTTAAAAAATATATTAAAAAATAATGGAAAAATAATGAAAATAAAAACCAAGGACACAAGCCCGATAAAGAACATACTCAAGCTAAAGAACCCAAAGAGGCGGCATCAAAAATACAGGGAAACACAAAAACGCGAATTATGGCGTCCTAGAAAATAGGGTATATATGTAAACAATAACGTAGCTATAGGAACACATACGGAGGAAAAAGGGAAGAAAGCAGACCTTATCATTCGAAAATTAGTTGAATCGAAAAATATTAAAACAGATTGTGTCTGCTTCAAAAAACCTTTAATAAGAAATTATAGAGTGTCCTGCTTGAAAGGAGCAAAAGGAAAAAATGTGTAGCAAAAAATAGAACTGCGGGGAACAAAAAATGCACTCACACGGCTCAGTATCATGAAGAAAAAAAGGGGTGAAACAAAAAGATATGCTTAATTTAAGCAAATTTAAAAATAGAGGAAAGATTAAAACATACTTGCACTGCTCCGTGCCACGAGAGGAGATGGACTGAGAGTAAAACGCATATGAAAAATTTAAAAAACAAATAAATTCAAATGTTATATGTATAGCGAGTGAGAACGCCGGTACATACCAATGAGGTCACTGAGCGGGAAAACACCGCGCAGGTGTAGTTAATCAGAATAAATAGAGGACCTTCCATATGTCATCAAAATTAGCATATAAACATTCACGGTACAAGGGGAAAGTGAAAAACATAACCTGAACCGTAGATAATGAATTGTAAAAAATTATAAAAAATAATAAATAATAAGTGGAAATTACAGATATACAAGTGCCTTAAAGAGATAAAAAAGAAGAATGACATTGTTATGTATATAGTGAAAATAAGAATAGTAGTAATAATAAATATAATAAAAACATAATAAAAAAATAATATAGAGAAAATATTAAAGAATCTATTGTATATATGCAGAAGAATGAGAGTAAATAACGAATAATGAAATTTACAAAATACGTGACAAATATAAAAAAAAATATATATATATATTTTAGAAATTATAATTGGAACATAAGAATGTAAAATAGAATAAATAAAATTGTATATAAAAAAAAATAAATATAAGATATTGAATTATGGTGACCAATAGGAATATAAAAACATAAACACTAATAAATCCATAATAAATAGGAGAAAAATAAAAAAAAAAAATAATAATAATAAAATAATAATAAAAATGGATAAAGAAGGGGGTTAAAAAATAAATAAATGAAATATAAAATATAAATAAATTAAAATAAAAGGGGTTAAAAAAATATATATAAAAAATATATATAGAAATATATATAAAAATAAGGACAAAATAACAGGGAGAGAAACAAAATATATATATTTGGAACATAAAGATATAAAGCAGACATAAATAAATAACTATTTGTATATATAAAAAAAAATTTATATACAAAAATTTTTGTATATGCTAAAATATGTATATATGTATATATATGTATAAAAAAATTTTTAAGTATATATATGTGTAAAAAAAAATTTTTGAAATCGAATTGTAGTAACTAATAAGAATATTAAAACGTAATTAATGATAAAGCCATAATGAATAGGGGAAAACATAGAAATGAAAAGAAAGGTTAGTAAAAAATGAAGAATCAAAAATCAAATGTAAAATAAAAAATCAAATGTAAAATAAAATAAAAAATAAAAAATAAAAATGACATGTGGGAAAAATGGGGATGGTTAAAGAAACAGTTGATAAAATCAAATGCACACAGGTAATAGTACAAAAAATATACATAATAAAAGCATGAATAATAAATACACAAAGGCATTAACTCATAATATTGCAATTAAAATAAACGTAAAAATTGCATAAAAACAGGGGTAAACCTATAAAAAAGCATGATATTCAATTTCGTTATTCAAACCCCCTGGGCTAACTGTATTGAAAAGAAAAATGAACTTCTGTTCTTCTTGGATTAGTCTGCGATCCAAGTTTCCACCACGAGGGGGGACATCAAATTTCTTGATAACAAAAAACTTTAGGTCATTGAGACTATGTCTGAGTAACTCCCAGTGTTCAACCAAAGGGGCAGTCAAGATTTTCCTTCTAATGCAACTTTTATGCTCCTGAATGCGTGTTTTTATTGCTCGAATGGTTTTTCCAACGTATAAAAGAGAGCAAGGACAAATAATGACATATATAACATGTGTAGACAAACAATTGGTTCTAGTGTGCAACCTGATTGATTTTTTGGAAAGAGGGTGTATGAAAGTATTATGTACAACAATCGCATGTTTGCAGACAGAGTATTTGTTGCATTTAAAGTGGCCATTATGAGTGTCAGACAAACCTGAGACCGGGGGCATATAGGAAGAGACTAATTTGTCACCTAGATTGCGTTCTCTATTATAGGCTATAATCAAACGTTGGTCTTGGAAACAAGAAGAGGTTTGAAGAATATGCCAGTGGGCTTTCAAAATCTTTTGTATCTTCCAGGATAAATTAGAAAACCGTAAAACACAGACAAACTTATCATCCAAGGGCTTATCTTTAGGCAGAAACAGGTTCTGTCTGGTAGTAGAGTGGGCACGAAGAAAAGCTTTATTAATGCAATCTTTAGCGTAGCCTCTTGCACGGAAACGTGCTGCCATATCACAGGATTTGTTAATGAAATCATCATGGTCCGTACATAATCGTCTAAGTCGTAGAAACTGTGATACTGGTAAATTTTTCTTCAAATGGCTACTATGGAAACTGTCAAAGCGGAGGAGTTTATTTTTATCTGTCGGTTTCCGAAAAATGGTAGTAACAAATCCTGTAGGGGATTTGTTAATGAGGATGTCCAGGAAAGAAATATCTGTGAAACTAAATTGCATTTTAAACTTTAAATTAGTATCCAAGGTGTTTAACCAGTGAAAATATTCTTGTAGCTGATAGTCGGTGCCATTCCATAAAATAAGGACATCGTCGATGTATCTTTTCCATGAGAGGACAAATTGAGAAAGGGGGGTAACCGAGGCAGGCGGACCCGGTGCTCCAGGCCCCTACCTTACACCCCCCCCCACCCGCTCCACAACAACCCCCCCCGCCCCCCCCCCACAAAAACAACACACCAAAATTTCATGGAACAAAACTGTTCGCAGCTTTTATTAGCCATAGCAATTTAACAAACCAACAATAAATTTTCAAACCCCTCAATTAGCGGCACCCGGCTGCACCAGCCCTACCTCAGCAAAGTGCCTGCCACAGCTAATGCCATAACTCGCCACCCGGCAAGTTACCATACCCCTCTCCCCGACTTCGCCATGTTAAGCAAAAGTCGGCCGAGGGTTTGACCGGGTCAGGGGCACCCCGCCCCCGCCCAATTGTAGCCTGCTGCTCCGGACCCCGGAAACCTCCGGGATCCCGCCCCCCAACCCCCAGCTGCAACACCCCAAAACCCCCACCGCCTAACGTTAGGGAGGGAGGGAGGGACGCCGGGACCGAAGCAGCCTCCGCTCGACTGACCACGCGGAGGCTGCTCGGCTCCAAACCCCCTCCCCCCCGTGTCCCCAACCTCCAAGGCTCTAATTGGCTCCCGTGGGGCCGCGACCCCAGGGAGCCAATCAATTCAAAAGACGCACGTGCATGCCCATCAGGGCCACGCGCGCGCATGCCACCCAGGCCGCACGCAGGGTCCCCGCGCCGGGCCGCGCGCCCGGTTAGTATCGGCCGCCGGGACCCTGCCCGCGGCCTTGGGATAACCGAGGCAGGCGGACCCGGCGCTCCAGGCCCCTACCTTACACCCCCCCCCACCCGCTCCACAACAACCCCCCCCCCCCCACAAAAACAACACACCAAAATTTCATGGAACAAAACTGGTCGCAGCTTTTATTAGCCATAGCAATTTAACAAACCAACAATAAATTTTCAAACCCCTCAATTAGCGGCACCCGGCTGCACCAGCCCTACCTCAGCAAAGTGCCTGCCACCGCTAATGCCATAACTCGCCACCCGGCAAATTACCATACCCCTCTCCCCGACTTCGCCATGCTAAGCAAAAGTCGGCCGAGGGTTTGACCGGGTCAGGGGCACCCCGCCCCCGCCCAATTGTAGCCTGCTGCTCCGGACCCCGGAAATCTCCGGGATCCCGCCACCGGCACATAACACTGTTCATGTGCCGCCCCCCCCCGGCCCCAAGCTGCGACCAGCGTGCATCATGGCCAGACATATATTCCAAGGCCTCCTGCCAATCATTAAGCAGTAGGTCCATGCCAACTGGCGACAAATGAACCCCATCAGCCCGATAGAGTCCCGAACACCCCACGTCCACCTAGTCGTGCAGTATCTGATACCCGCCCCTCTCACAGACCCAACGACCAATCTGACGATTGACCTCGGTCAACCCCCAGGACCAACGACGCTACTCCCGGCAGGCCGGCCTTGGAATGATGTCTGACCACATAAGAATAACACCGGGAAACATCCGCAACACCAGTCCCAGATCATCTTGAACCGCCCGGATCAGCTGCAGGCAGGACCAGGACGCCAGGTCATTTCCACCCAGATGCAACAACAGGGCGGCCGGCCACCGCGACATCCTCCCGTGGCGTCGCAGCAAAGGCAGCAGATGTGGCCACCGCATGCCTCGCTCGCCCAGCCATTGGACAGCCACCAACGACGGGTTCAATCCCAAATGGGCGCCGATAGGGCGGTCCGCCGCACGCAGACTCGCCCAATGGACGAAAGAGTGGCCAGCAACCCAACATCCCCCAGGTCCGACACCCCCATCTGAAAGAGAAATAGACAGTTACAACCTCACCCAACAACACCCCGGCACCTGCAGCCGAACATACCCTTTGAAAATCGAAGACCGCCACCTCCCAATGCCCCGAATGACCGGAGCCGGTAACCCCACAGCCACCGCACTAGTAGCAGCCCCAATCCGAAAGGAGTGGGGAGCAAATCGGAGCGGATCTTCCCCAACCGCGGACAACCACCAGCCTCAACACAGCAGAAACCTGGAAACGGGTTACAACCCGAGAATCCGCGTGTACGAAAAACCCGACTGCGCCCGCCGGATGCACCGAAACATACTGGAGCAACGCCCGAACCGGGCAAGTCCGTGGCTCCGCGCCCACACCCAGGCACACCCACAAACCTTTACCCAACGGATCTATTTTGGACTTAGCCAAAAGGATCCGCACCCCCCCTTCTATCACCCGGACGTGATGCGCCAACAGCCCCCCAACACCCCCCCCCCCGTCCAGAGCCCGCAACCAGTTCCCCGATACGAAAGCCCCAAAAAAGGCAAGGCAAAAAACCGCCCGGAACAAAACAGCCTCATACTCAGACGAAGCCACCTGCCCCAAGGCCACGCAAACCCGCACCAGGAGCCCATGCGTGATCGGCAACCGCGAATCACGCGGAGTCGGCTGCGCCCGCTCCCAACCTTGCAGAAGCCGATGCGTTAAGACCCCCCCAGCCGGGAAACCCCAGCCCACCGCGCTCGCAAAAAAGTTAAAGCCCGCCAAATGCGCGCGCAACGCCGACTGCGAAAACCCGGCGCCCTTGGCCGCCACAATATATTGGCCAAGCAAACCCTCCGGGACCCTCCCCGCCTGCCACCCGCAAGAGCACAAAAAAGCGACCACCCGGTCGCACCCCCTCCGGTACGCAGACCAGGTCCCTGCAGACACCAAATTCCTCAGCAGGTCTAGCATCTCTTGAGGCCAATGCTCCACAATTTCTCTAGGACCACCGCTCCATCCTTGTCCGCTCCGGGGGCCAGCGCCCTGAACTGCTCCCACTGAAAACGAGAAAGAGCATCAGCAATCTCGTTAGTGGACCCTGGGATGTGCCGAGCCCGCATCGCCACATTCAACTGTAAACACGCTAAGACAACTTCCCGCATCAAGCCAGCCACCCTCACGCATCTTGGAGTGTATCGGTTAATCACACTGACTACCGCCGCATTATCACACCACCAAAGCACCCTCCTGTTCCGAAGGCGCTCCGGCCAGAGCTCCAAAACTACCCGAATCGGAAAGAGCTCCAAAATTGTGATATTCCTGGTCAGGCCCGCCGCACACCAAGACGCCGGCCACCGATCAGCGCACCAGGCCCCTCCGAAATACACTCCCAAGCCCGCCCCCCCCGCCGCATCAGTGTACAACTGTAAAGCGTCACTGGATACGTCGGGCTCCAGCCGCACAGAAGTCCCATTGAAGTCCCCCAAAAAACGATCCCACACCCGCAAATCCGCGCGCATAGCTGCCGTCACCCTAATCTGATGATGAGGTTTCCGCACCCCAGCCGTCGCACAGGCCAACCTCCTGGAAAAAACTCTCCCCATCGGAATCGTCCGACAGGCAAAATTTAAGGACCCCAACAGGGACTGCAAATCCCGCAAGGAAACCTTGCGAGCCGACAACACATTGGCCACCGAAATCCACAAACGAACGACTTTGTCATGAGGCAAACGCGCCACCATGTCCTCCGAATCCAACTCCACACCCAAAAAGGTCAACCACGTAGTCGGACCCTCGGTCTTCCCGTCCGCCAGGGGAACCCCAAACTCCTGCGCCAGCCGCACAAAGCCAGATAACAGCCCTTGACATTCCCCGGAGCCCGCTGTTCCTACAAACAAAAAATCGTCCAGGTAATGCCCCACAGATGACAAGCCACATGCGCGAACCAACACCCACTCAAAGAAAGTACTAAACATCTCAAAGTAAGCGCAAGAGATAGAACAGCCCATTGGCATACACTTGTCGAAGTAAAACCCATCCTGAAAGCAAAACCCCAACAAGGGGAAGGAATCCGGGTGGACGGGCTTGCCCGGCTCTTTCTCGGGCACAACACCCAAAGGTGAAATCACCATGTTATAAAACGGAGGCTCCGTGAAGGGGCCCGCCACCCTCCCCAATTGCAATTCGCTCAACAATTTGTCCTGCACCACCGCCGCCCAATGACACACCGAGGGGGAGTTCCGAGCAGACGGCGCCGACACCACCCCCCTCACTGGGATAACGAAACCGTTTCGAAACCCAAAGCCCAAAACCGCCGCCTCACGCCTCCGGGGATAACGACTTAGCCACCCCACCAACGCCTCCACCCGCACCGGGGAGGGGGCGCACCTACGCCACTCACTGCCCTTTTGGGGCAGGACCGGCCATGCCAGAGGTGCCCTTCTTGATGCGCTTGACCGCGGAATGGGGACCCCCGCACAAGGAACAGACGTGCTGAAACTTGCAATCGGGAAAGGGACAGGTGGAGCGGTTGAAACGCCAGCACACGTCACCGCTCCCGGCCGAGACTGCCTTTGCGGGCACCCCGGCCACCCCCCATCGAAAGGGCCGCACCGCCCTCCCCATCGCCCCGACGCCACTCTTGGCCCCGCCCCACGCACCTGCACCGGACCTCGCCGACATCCGAGTCAACCACAGTTTAATATCCAGCGTGCCCCACGAAAGCGCGCGGCTTTCTTCCATACGGTCCCTGAACTTTTCATCATAATTCAGCCAACACCAACCCTCGTGCGTCTGAGACGCCTCGAGGATGGAATCAGCATACGCCAGCAGCATCCCATACAGCGCCGGATCGCGCTGGCCCCAAAACACTGGCCAACCGCAAAAAGGGGCGCGTCCAGTTAACCACATTACGCGCCACCTTCCTAACCTGGTCGGCCTTCTCATCGTCCTTTCTCTTTTTCCGACTTTCGCCAGAGCGCTTCCTCCCCTCCAGCAAACGGAAGATAACAATGTAGCGCCGCTTCCGGATTTTATGCCTCAGCTTATGTGGCACCCCCACCCATAATTCCGGCAACGACACCACCGAAGAGGCCCCCCCACCCACACCTACGCCCCCCCCCCTGTAAGCTGCCGATCCCTCCCCCTTTCCGACCCCCCGGACAAACCACTTGAGGAGGAAGAGGATGAGGACGAGTCGGAGCTGCGACGCCGCCGACACGACCGCCGGTGCTTTTTCAGCGAAGCCCCCCCTTTTTCCCCGGTCGACTCACCCCCTTCCCCATTAACTCACCCGGCGCAGCCATCCGCTCACCAGCCACCGCAAGGTCCTCGCCATCTGCGCAGGCCACATCCCTGGAACACCGCTGGGCCGACTCCGCTGTCGCTCCACGCAGCGACTCCGCTCCAGCCGGAGAACTCACCCAGCTCTCTCCACGAGCCGCGCCCACGGGCCACGAGGTCTGCGCCATAAACTGCCCCTGCGGAGACAAAAAGGGAAAAACAGGGGGGGAAACCAACACCGGCCAGGCCGGATGCCAAGAACCTCCCCACCCCGCCCTAGATGCACCCTGCCCCCAGACATCCACTGGTCCCATGGGGAAGCCCCCCCCGGCGAGCCAAAACCCCCGGGGCCTGGGAACCACCCCGCGGGTGCACCACAGCTCGCAATCCATGGTGCCCCATCAGGCCGTAACCCTCCCCCTTGTCCCGGTGCCCCGAAGTCACCCCCCGCCCCCCCAACAGCCCCCACCCCAGCCCCCCCCGCCCCCCAACAGCCCCCACCCCAGCCCCCCCTCCCACATCCCCCGCTCGTACCACTCCAGCCCCCTGCAACCCCTCTCCCACCCCCTGCGACCCACCGTGAGGGTGGGAACCCCTCCCGCCTTTTCGGCCCCACACCACACCTCCCCGGCCCCTTTCACCCCCCCCCCTTTTGCTTCTGCAACCCCCACCCCCCCCACAGGCCCAGGCAACCCCCCACCTCTCCCAGTGGCCCCCCGCAACCTAGACCCCCGTCCCTTAGCCGCAGCTTTTTCAGGGGCCAAACCCCCAGCCCTTGCCCTGACAGGCATCCCCCGTCCAGCCACTGACTTTGTTAAGTTTTTTTTTTTTTTTTTTGGTAACACGGTCGCAAACAGGCAGCACCCGGGAAGCCTCAGAGCCGGTAGGCCCCCACCACGCCGCAACCCGATGGAGCCGCGACCCCGCTAATCTGCCCCACACTCACCCCGCTCACAGCCGCACGGAGGACCAACACGGGCACCCGACCCGAACCGCGGCACAAGGAGACCACTCTCACCGAACGCAGGTACGACGCCGGGACCGAAGCAGCCTCCGCTCGACTGACCACGCGGAGGCTGCTCGGCTCCAAACGCCCCCCCCCGTGTCCCCAACCTCCAAGGCTCTAATTGGCTCACGTGGGGCCGCGACCCCAGGGAGCCAATCAATTCAAAAGCCACGCGCGCACGCCACCCAGGCCGCACGCAGGGTCCCCGCACCGGGCCGCGTGCCCGGTTAGTATCGGCCGCCGGGACCCTGCCTGCGGCCTTGGGAAAGTGTTCAAATACCTATCTTCAAACTCAGCAACATATAGATTGGCTATGTCGGGTGCCATGGCAGCACCCATAGCAGTACCTTTAATCTGTTGATAAAATTGACCATTAAAAAGGAAATAATTGCGAGTCAGAGCAATATGCGCCAATTCTATCAAGAAATGTGTAGGTACACGAGCTGGTGTGGGACATGTATTTAAGTATTTAGTAATTACTGTCAAAGCTTCTGCCTGGGGAATGTTAGTGTACAGGGATTCGATATCCAATGTAACTAAGATAATATCAGAGATGTCGCCCTTAAATCCTTGTAGAAAAGAAATCACATCAGCAGAATCACGGACATACGATGCCACTATGGGAACAAAGGGCCGTAAGAAAATATCAACAAATTTGGATAATGGTTCTAAAACGGATCCAATACCAGAAACAATGGGCCTGCCCGGTGGTGAGGTTAAGGACTTGTGGATCTTGGGAAGAGTGTATATTGTCGGGATGACAGGGTGTGTGACCGTTAAATAGGAAGATTCACGTTGCGTGAGATAGCCAGCATTGAGACCATAGGACACTAGAGAGTCAATGTCTTGCTTAATAGCAGCGGTAGGGTCGGAGGATAAATGCTGATAAAAATTCTTGTCATTAAGTTGACTAGATAGTTCGCTAATATAATATGAACGATCTAAAACGACAATGCCCCCACCCTTGTCCGCAGGTTTGATGATAATATCGGAGCGTGCTTTAAGAGTACGTATAGCTGATTGTTCATTATGTGTAAGTGTGTTCTTCTCCTTTTTCAATATATATTTTTTCTCCCGCAACCCTCCATTCTTTGCTATACACTTTATTTGCTCAACTCAAGCAGATAATCAGAAGCTTTTCTTTTAGGCAAATACTTTATATGATATCTTTTCCAATAATTCTTGTTTTAACCTATTTTCGATGACATTGTCGGGTTTTTTTTTTCTCTCTTTCTCGCCTTGCCGCGCAGTTCGTATGTTTTGCTACACCATTTTTCACAAGTACGCCCCTTTTCCTTTTTTCTTTTCCTGTTTTTATGATGCCGATATCTTGGTTTCTTAGTATGTTCCCTATTAGTGTGGGGATGCTTTCGTCCTTTATGGCACCATTGTCTGACACCTTTATAATATATATATATTTTATTATTTTTTTCCCCCCATTTTTTCCCTTCTTTCTAGTGGTTACTTATGTCTACTCCTAAGGCTCATGCAGTTCGTTTCCTTTCAAACACTTTTGGCCAGTTTCCTTGTATCTCTTTGATATTTATGTTTTTCAACCACCTACAAAGAAATAAAAATATGTATTTATTACTATTATTATTATTTTTATTTTTAATTTTATTTTTATATTCATATTTCTGCATCTTTTCCTTTTATTTTCCTTTTATTTTGGTTTTTATACACCCCCTCCCTTTTTTTAAAACACTTTTTTAATGTTTTTAATCTACATCTATATCTGATATTTTTTGAGTGTTTCTTTCTGTCTTTGCACAATACATCATATTCTTTTTAAGCTCTTTCTCTGTTTTTTGGTTCATTCCTTCCTATGGCACATTTTATACACCTATACAGGTGCACATATATTTTGTTTAATCCAGTGGACTTTTGTACTTTTTTACAATTCCTTTTTATAATTTCTTTGCATATTAATATATTCTCCTTATTTTTAATTATTTATTTTTTCATCGATTTAGTTGTTTTATGTATAGCTTTTTATGTACAGTTTTTATGTATAGTTTTGTATACTCCCCCTTGTAGTTCTATGTATCTGAATGACATGTGTTGTCTGTAATAACAATTGTATACTTTATTTATCTTTTTATAGACTGGGAAGAGTGGCGTTGTCCACCTTGTTCTGGTTGTTTGTTTCCTTGCCTATTTGTCTGTTTTTAGACCCCTGAAGAAGGCCTCCGGCCGAAACTGTTTGAGTTGGGTCTGTTAATAAAGGCTTTTTTACACCATCTCCTTTGTGTTGGCCTTGGTTATTAGCTTCCGCTCTGATCCACTGGTACTCCTGCGGAAGATTCTCTTCTCTTGCCTCCCCTTTAGTCATCCTAGCCCTTTCAAGAGCCATGCCGTAAGCGAGAATCGATTCACCTGGGGCATGTGCAATGGACCCTGACCTAAGAGATCCTCCCTCTGTGGCAGCTGCCACGGCTGTCGGCTAGCAGCCGCACCAAATCCGCATACCACAGTCTTCTGGGCCAGTCGGGCGCTATTAGAACCACAAGGCCGCGATGCCGTTCTATGCACTGCACCACCCGGCCTATGAGAGCCCAAGGCGGGAACACATAGAGAAGACCCGCTTCCGGCCACCTCTGTGCCAACACATCGAGACCCTCGGACATCCTTTCTCGCCGTCTGCTGAAGAACCGCGCTACCTGTGCCGACTCAAAGTTCGCCATTAGATCCATTAGTGGAAGGCCCCAGCGCTGCACTAACAGCGCAAACACGTCCGGGTGAAGTACCCACTCCCCCGGATCCACTCTGCAGCGACTCTAGAAATCCGCTTTGACATTGTCCACTCCGGCCACATGCTGCGCCGACAGAGCCGTCAGATGCCGCTCGGCCCAATCTAACAGCTGAGATGCCTCTGCCTCTAGCGACACACTGCTCATCCTGCCTTGGCGATTGATGTAGGCCACAGTTGTCGCGTTGTCGGACAGGACCCGTACTGCCGCCTGGCTAAAAACGTTGTGAAACTCTCTCAGTGCCAAAAACACCGCTCTCATCTCCAACCGGTTTATGGACCATGTCGTCTCCTCCTGAGACCACCGACCCTGGGCAAAGCGGCCCTCGCAATGCGTTCCCCACCCCAGCAGACTTGCATCTGTCATCAGCAGTCTCCAGGATGGAGGTTCCAGAGGCATGCCTGCTGCCAAACTCTCCTGCCGCAACCACCACCGAAGCTCCTGACGCACCTCCGGTGGACAAACCAGCCGCTTCGACAATGCATCCCGTTGATGAGACCAGCGCCGGAGCAGGGCGCTCTGCAACGGCCACATGTGAGCCCTGGCCCATGGCACCACCTCGATTGTGGCCGCCATCGTGCCGAGCAATTGCAGATACTGCCACGCCGTAGGAGCTGCCTTGGAAAGAAACCGCCTTACCAGCTCCCGAAGCCCCTGTGCTCGATGGGCTGGGAGAAACACTGCCGCTTGCTGTGTGTCGAAGCGCGCCCCTAAATATTCCAGAGACTGTGAGGGAACTAAGCTGCTCTTCGCCAAGTTGACCACCCAGCCCAGACTTTCCAATAGCTGCACCACCCGAGCGGTGGCCGTGGTACTCTCTTCCCTGGACTTTGCCCAAATCCGCCAATTGTTCAAGTACGGATGCACCAGCACCCCCTCCTTGCGGAGCGCTGCCGCCACTACTACCATAATCTTTGTGAACGTCCGAGGCGCAGTCGCCAGTCCGAAGGGCAACGCCTGAAACTGAAAATGTCCCATAGGCACCGCAAACCTCAGAAACTTTTGATGCTCTTGCCGAATCGGGATATGGAGATAAGCTTCTGTGAGATCTAGAGACGTCAAGAACTCTCCCCCTGTTACCGCTGCAATAACGGAACGCAGAGTCTCCATCCGGAAATGGGTGACTCGAAGGCACCGATTTACCCTTTTTAAATCCAAAATCGGACAAAACGTGCCTTCCTTTTTTGGGACCACGAAATAGATGGAGTACCGACTGCGCCCACATTGTTCTAATGGAATGGGAACTACCGTCTTGAGCTGCAGCAGCCGCTGCAAAGTTTCCGAGACCGCCTGCAACTTGAGCGGAGCTCTGCAGGGAGAGAGGACAAAGGAATCTAAGACGGGTCAATGAAGTTCTAGGGCATAACCTTCTCGAATGACCTCTAGGACCCACTGGTCCCCCGTAATTCGGACCCAGGCAGGGTAAAACTCCCGCAACTGACCTCCCACGGGAACTACCGCTACCTGAGTCCACCGTATCTCATTGCGACTTCTTAAGGGCCGAGGACTGGAAAGGAGCAAATCCTCTGCCTGCTCCCCAGAAACCTCGAAACCCTTGGCCCCTAGCCAGGAATCTCCCATGCTGAGACTGGCCAAAATGCGAGGACATAAATCTACGAAAGTCCCTCGGGGTTCCCCGGGATGCAGATGAATTCCTACCCTGCTTGGGCTTATCTTCCGGTAGCCGATCCCCCTTAGACTCTCCGAGATCCTTAACTAACTTCTCCAAATCCTCTCCAAATAAAAGCTTACCCCTGAAAGGCAGTTTACTGAGGCAAGACTTAGACGAACTATCAGCCGACCAATTACGTAACCAGAGATACCGCCGAGCCGCCACTATGGAGGCCATACTCTTAGCCAAGCTGCGAATAAGATCATAATGGATATCTGCCAAGTACGCAGTGCCAGACTCCAGTCGCGCTACGTCCTGCGACTGCCCATCCAAGTGATCCCCTTGCAACCTTTGGGACCACCGCAAGCAGCCCCTCGCTACCCACGCCCCCGCTATCGAGGTCTGCATGGAGAAGGCACACACATCAAACACCTGCTTGAGCAAAGTATCCAATCTCCTGTCCTGTACATCCTTTAGCGCCGCGGCACCCTCAACCAGAATCGTAGTCTTCTTAGTCACCGCCGATACCGCAGCATCTACCTTCGTAGAACGAAACAGTTCCCTATCACAGTCAGCCAGGGGATAAAGCCAAGCTAATGCCCTGGAACCCTTCAGAGCTGAATCTGGCAAATCCCATTCTTGCTGAATCATACTCCGAAATACGCGATGTACGGGAAAAACCCTTTGGGACGTCTGCACCGCCTGTAACAGCGGATCCTCCAAGGCTTCCTCCCCTGAGGGCATGTTCAGTGTCTTGAGAGTCTTGGCAATCAAGGCTGGCAGCTCTTCGCGCTGAAACACCCTGACTACCCGGCTCTGCTGCTCCGAGTCAGGCAACTCCCCCTCTTCCAATTCGTCCTCCGAGACCTCTTCCAGATCCACATCTACCGCTCCCAGGTCTTCCCCAAGCTGAGACGCTGGACTGGCATCCCCGGCCCCTCTACTTCTCTTAGCCGGGAGAGAGCCCTCCTCCAGACCTTCCAAAGACCCCTGCCGCTTCAATACTTGCGACCCCTGAGGAGGCGCTGTCATCGCTGGTTGCAGCAAGGCAAAGGCCTGCTGCATGAGGGAAAAGAAACTGGGCGGGATCAGAGGCACCACACCCCCCTGACCTGCTCCCAATGCCATAGACGAGCCTTCACCCGAGGACGTCCCCGGCATCGGCTCCTCAGGGCCGAGGGACGGAGGCAGTACCTCCCCTCCTACTGAAGGAACTGCTTCCCGACCCGCCACAGCCTCCTGCGGCGCTGCGTCCATAACCTCTGCCTCCAGAGTACAAGCCCTACACACACTGGAGCCCTGCACAGTGCTGCGCTTCATGCCACACACTAAACAGCGAGGCTTCGCAGGCATACTAGTGCCAGCACCACGCCCCAAGCTCAGTGACGCTATCCTTCACCCCTCCAACTGGGGAACCTGCCTAAACCGAAAAGACCCCAAACTCCCTGAGGTAACTCCGATGGGCACTTTTTTTTTTTTTTTTTTACTATTGGGAACTTACCCCAAGAGGTGGCAGGCAAGTCTGAGTAACCCCCCTCCCCAAACGAAGCTTCTATCACGAAAAACTAAGGCGTTGAATAATAAAGTTTAAAATTTGCCTTTAAAATGGCCGCCGCAGCGATTTCCCGCGCGGCTGCACGCGGCCGCCTCAAACACTGCTTCTTTAATGTGCAATCGCTTCCCCAAATAAAAAGCAAAGGCCTCGTTTTGCCGGCCAACTCACTCACCGTCCCCTCTGTTCGCCGGTGCTGCGAGGAGGCACACAAGCGCTGAGCTCAGCCGAACCGCGGCTTCAGCTCTGGCGCTGGTAAAACTCCGCATGGAGAAATCTTCACCGCTTTCAGGCCCTGCGGTGCGTTGAAGAGCCTACCACCTGCTCCTCACCCTTAGTTGCGGGTTCGGGAGCAGGGAGGCCAATAGCACAAATTCTCACCCCCAGTGCTCGTTAAATCGACGGGGCAAGTAATGGAGGGGGGGGGGGGAGAGAGGGGAGAAGAAGGAGGAGAGAGGGGGAGGGGGGGTTAGGAAGGACTGCAGATGGAGCCACAGAAAAAAGTGAATCCCCTTCAGAAGCAGCACTCCACCTGGCAAAACAAAACAGCCAATCAGAAAAAAACAAGAAAATCTAAGGAAAAAAAAAATCTTAAAGAGAAACCCCCTACAAACTAAAGTACTTCTTTTAAATTTAAAGGGGAAAGTGAAGCTCGGCTTATGTCTGCTAACTGAGCCCAGACCCAGGCTCAGAATCTCCTCAAGTTGCTTGGAGACTGAAAGTACTGGATGAAGGGGGCGGTCCTTGCCTACTTATACTGGTGCCAGCAAAGCGATGATGTCTTTCAGTCTCCAAGGCTGCTGGAGGAGATTCTAAACTCTATGGTTCCGGGACTGGACTAGAGAGACACAAAGGAATGGCACTTTTAAAGACATAATCAGAATCTAAAATGATTTGTATCTCTGGGTGTGAATCCTGATATTGTTGCCTACAAGCTACAAAAGCAGCCAGCTCACAGTACTGTGCTGACGCTGACCCATAGGAATACTGTCTCTGCAGTACCACTTGGTTATTTGGGTACAATTGTAAAATTGCAAAACCTGCTAGTCGCCTGCCTCCTTCACATTGGCTACTACCATCAATATATACTGTAGGAAGAAAAGGTGAAATTTTGTCTAGTCCCAGTTCCCTAAAGATCATGTGATTGGGGGCACTGGGTGAGAAATGACAGTCATGAGATTGCCCCTCCAGCAAAATTCCAGCCACTTGCACGTTAGGTTCTTTCAACAATTCAAACTTTACATTCTGTGCTTGCAACATGAGAGACCACTGGACTATTCTCTCAGTCCTAATTTTGCTACATGCTAACTTTCCCTCTACAATGAATTTGAGGGGTGTGTGATGGCTGCATATGTATGTGATTTGAGCACCAATGATGTATGTAAATTTCTGCATAGCAGCATAGGAAGCCAGTACATGTTTTTCACAGTTTCCCATTTTGAGTTCAGGAGAAGTGAGAACTCTGGAACAGAAGGCAATAGGGCGATCTACTCCTCCTAGGCGTTGTGTTAGAGCTGCACCTATACTGTTCTCTCCAACTACAGGGTACGGGAAAAAATGTTGTGTGTGATCTGGGTGTGCAAGAACAGGAGCAGAAGTCAGAATGTGCTTTAATTTAGTTACAGCTTCTGTATGTTCTTCCTCCCAAACATAACTTTTACGTTTTTAGCAGGGAGTAAAGTGGAGCTGCCACTTCAGCATAATTGTGTATGAAGTCACGACAGAAACCAGTGAGCCCTAGAAATGCTGGAGTGATTTCTGATCTGTAGAAAATGGAAGTTTCTGTATCAGCTCTGAGAATCTACAGATTTACCATCCTGGCCAATAGTAACCCCTAAAAAGGAAACCTGTGATTTGCACAGTTGAGCCTTGGCAGGATTAACTTTAAGACCAACTTGTAAAAGGGCTTTTAAAACTTCTCTTACATGATTCCAGTGTACAGCTTCATTCTCAGACTGAATCAGAATGTCATCTACATACTGAATTATATTATCTCTGCAAGACAATAGTGACAGGGCTTCCTGCATGTATTTATGAAATATTGAGGGGGAATCCTTATAGCCCTGTGGAAGCACAGTCCATGCATATTGTTTATTCAGCCACTGAAAGGCTGTTTTTTACTGGCATTCAAGGGCTAGGGCCAGACTCCAAAACCCATTGGATATGTCTAAAACAGAGAAAAGTTTACATTTGGGGTTCAGTTTAGAGATCATTTCAGGGTATGAGGCTACTACAGGCACTACAGATTTTGAAACTTGATTCAGGGCACGGAAGTCCATAGTGAGCCTGAAGGAACCCCCCTGTTTAACTACGGCCAGGCTGGTGAATTGCATGTGGAAGAAATAGGTCTAATCAGACCCCTCTCCTCCAGTATCTTCACAATTTTAGTCACTGGTTCTATAGCCTGATGAGGTACTGGGTATTGTTTCTGTGGTGGAGGATCCTCGCCTTCCAACAGTATTTCTGTGTGCATTTTCCCACAATCTAGCTTGTCTTGTGCCCAGACTGGAATATCAGCCACCTCTGAGGGAATTACACACAGATCATACTGCTGAGCTGCCTTGGTGCACTGAGTTGCTAACTGCATGGGAAATACTTCATGCACTAAAGTTTTAGAAGCACTTGAAGTTCCTGAATACTGCCACAATTTGAGATTAGCCATATCCACCACTAAATTTAAGTGGTTGAGAACGTCAATTCCAATTATTTATTTTGGTGTGTTCACTATAGTGGAGGCAGTGGTTTCTAACATGTCCTTGTTTTGTTCACTGTGCACAGGAATACCCCATTTAACTGGGATAGCCACACCCTTGGAAGCTGTGTCATTAATTCCTTGAATTTCATAAATTTCCATATTTTTCTGATCTGCAGTGGGAGAAGCTCTGTTTGTAAAACTAATTCCAGCCCCTGTGTCAATCAAAGCTAGTTTATCCTGACCCCCTATTCTACTGATAACATTGGGGCGTCCACAAGAGTCCAGTATCAAGGATGTTACAAGCCTTAAACTGCATTTTGGGCCTGTATCTGTTTCATCATCCAGAGGCTCTGGAATCGAGTCCTCTGCTGAGAGAACGGAGGCAGGCTGGGCTATGAAGGCTTGAGACATTTTGATATCTGAACCCAGGAGGTCAGGACACCCCTATGCACTAGTCTTGTGTTTGTCCTGTGCTGCTTGTAAGTCCTGTTTTAATTTATCTAGTTCTACCTGCAGTATGTGTTTGTCGTGTTCCCATTTAATTTTCTCCTTTTCTAATCCACCTCTCTGTGCTTTGAGCTCCTGAAAGGGAATGTACCCTGAGGAATTTCTAAAAGTACCTCTGCTTTGTCCTCTCCAAGGTGTCTGTCCTCTGTATCCTTTGTCTGTGTTTTTTGTGTATTGGGAGGATCCCTCAGCTTGCCACTTCCATGCTTCTGATACTGTTATGACCTGCGAGGGCTGGGTCTTCCATACAGACCCAATTCTGAGCATTAAAGTATCAAAAGGGGTTGCTTTAGGGTCTTCAGAAAATAACAGAAGGTGTTTTGTAATCTCAGGGGATAGCAATTCTAATAAAAATGCCTTATGCGTACTCTCCCCATAATCTTCTGCATTGGGCCAGGACTCCTGCTCATTAAGAACTGCTTTTAAAATCCAGGCTCTATATGCAAACTGCTCCAGTGTATCATGTGGTAGAGGTGAAATAATTTTAAATACTTGCATTGGGGAACAGTGAAATAGTTTCTCAATGCCCCTTTTAACCAACTGGTATGGGTGAGTGAGAGAGCCAACTTTATAATAGTGTGGCCCCAGAGCCAGATGCATAAGTCTATCAAAGTCTGATTGTTTTCTTCTGTATTTCCCTAGACCCCAGTGAATCAGAATATCAGTGGCCCATTTGCACCATTCATTAACATTAAAAGGCATAGGGCCTGCTTTCTCAACTATCCTTTCCATGTCCCTATTTTTTAATGCGTC